>CM029601.1:30928251-32337900 GCA_017311375.1 Mytilus coruscus
ACTCAAATTCAGTTAATTCAATTTTTTTTTCGTTTGTTTAGAAATATTTGCCACTGGACGTTACGAAACTAACAATCAATCAATCATATCATGAGAAACATGTATCAGTTTAAATATATAAATATATATATGTATATCCTGCTAAGAAAAGTATTCATAATTGTTCTTTATAGAAAATTACTCATTTATACAAGTCAATGCTCATTTTATAAGTTAGATCTCATGTATTTAAGTTTTACACATGTATGTAAGTACTTATATTTTTGGTTTGTACTCATAAGTTTATGAATGGTTCTCATAAGTTAATGTATATATAGAAGAAAACATGACAAGGTCAGCATGTGTTGTAATAGATTATCGGTAAAAAAAATATATTTTTTACTGCTTACAGCACATTGACGTCTAATTCTTGCTGTTTAATACAGAGATTGTAGAATCAGGTGTACTCGATAAGTGCCCAGTATTCAATAAGTACTCATATTTTTTAAGGCCCGTACTTATTGCAATTACATTTTTAAATGGAGAAGTCAGTATTACAGTGATTCATATAGAATTGATCAGTAATATTTTACTACTGTATAGTTCAGATGCTGATGTTCTTGCATTTTGCTGGCAGAATTATCTGCTCAGACCGCACTTATCACACAAGTACTCATATGCTTACGGTAGAACTCAATTTTTTTCAGACTATAGTACAAGTCTATCATACACACCAAATATCTTGGAAGTCAATGTTATGAAAACGTAAGGAAATATTACTTAAGCTAATCACTATTTCATTATACAGTTTTGGATTTTCTTTTCTTTTTTTTTCACAAGGTGTTTTCAAGTCATTTTTTTTAACAGTTGTCTAGATCATCTGTTCAGTGCTAGAAATGTATGTTCGCGACATACATTCAAACGACTTGCATTTCATCTTTGTGTTTAAAAGTTTTATTATTTTTACATTTTAGTATGCAAATTTGTGGTTAGTCAGTGTATATTTTAAGCGTCCATAACTTGATATTTAAATCGTGCTTTCACAGTTGGTTCAGTGTTGATATGTGTACATCATTTAGTCAAAATGAGCTTCCAAGTCATGAGCTAGAGTAAAACATATTTCGTGTTCTTTTTCGGTATTGAACCACAGAATTATTATAGAAAAGTTGTTCACAATACATACTATTCTGATTTAGATATCTTAGGTACATCCAATGTAATTCATATTTAACAATATTTTTTTCCACATATTAGTTTGCAGACACCCATAGTTCAAAACTGTTTGTATTCTTTATATTAGACTATGTTTTTAAACAACAGTAAAGCAATCATGGCAAAACAATATTTAGTGAACAGGACTACTGACTGGCTGTTAGTTATGTTGATATGTTTGTAGATATTTATATATATATATTAAATGTATATGAATTTGTAAATAAGTTATGTTATTATGCTTACAACTCCTACCAATTATTATTATAATCAAGATGTAGAAAGTTCAAGATTTCGGGACGAAATCAACTGAAGTAGAGGGGAGTTGTCATGGAGTCATTTTAGACCTCATTTTATATTTTTGTGAAAAATTAGTTTTCAGCAAAAAGGAATAAGTTTAAGATATTTTATTTATTTAAAGTCCATTTCGAAGCTGCAGTATTGATTAAAAGTATTTTTGTTTTATATTCGTTCATTATTGTTGAAGGAAATCATTTTTATATTCTCGATAAATTTAAGATAAGAAGTTCAAATTTAACAGATATTTACTTTGGCATTTGTCACTTTAGATTTTCTCTTTGTTAGGCATTATTTTTATCAATTTAAGATGTTTAGCGACAAGCTAAGTGGACACAATTAGACATGTTTTTTACTAATTCTATTGTCCTGTAAACACAAACAAGTTGTTGTGTAAACAACATATGTCTAGGTAACCTGGTCAATTAGGGTTCTTTGTCCTGTCCAGCAAAGACCTTTCCACACCCCTTTTTACCCCAAAATATCAGGGTAACTAAGATAGCTTGATTGTTTAAGGAATCTGATTGGTCGAACCTGAAACAGTAACGCAAAATCGAACAAGTGAATTTCGGTCTCAAAAGTGGCACTTTCTCATGCGCTTTTGAAGATACAAGTTCTAAAACCTACTTCACTGTGTTTGTTATAACTGTTTTCAGGTGAGTCAAGTATTTTAATTATTCAAAGTTAATATATTTCTTTCATTATTTTATTCAATTGAATCATGAAACTTCGTAAAGTTTCGTTTCCATTTCATTTAGTAAGTTGAAGTTAAATATCTATGAGTTCTGCAAGTAAAGAAGTTAAGATCAAAATGTTGTTTCTCGATCAGTGTAAATAGATGTATATATGTTCAAAAAAAGGTTGGTTTATTCTTCACAAACTTTCTGTACTCAAGGGTATTTTTAAACGCGTTATACAATTAAGTTTTACGCTCGCATGTTGGAAATGATAATTTAAACTTATCGCTTGTTCATACTTAATACGAATTAAGGTCAGTTCCGCAAGGATAAGATATTGATTATTTTAATAAACGCTTTATGCGTAATTTTCACATGTGTAGGTTAATTTAATAAGTAATTATTTATCGTAAACTATTCTTGTCGTTTAGCCCTATATTATTTCGAGTCATGAATTTTTGATACAAAGCAAGCATATATATTTAAAAAGCTAGTTTCCCCATTTCATATTATATTGTTTAATATTTATATTATTTGAATATTCACGATTAGTTTCGTAATGCTAAGTTTGTCTCGATTTCGAATATTTCTCAACCAATGCTCATTGTCGGAATTGATTATTTTTGGGTTAATAGGTTTTATATAGTTTTAAGTTTTTACAAGCACAATATATGCTCTACCATGTTTATATGATTCGAAAAGTAAAAGACTTCAACAAGTGTATACATGTTCATTATCAAGATATTATATATTCAATATTTTATGCTGTTCAGCACGTGCTTTATGCTCTGTTAGGTTCAAATAGTAGGTCTCGCATTATGCTCATATATTTAAGATCAAGTCCGCATCTTGCTCAAATATTTGAATGCTAAATAAGCTTTTATTTATAAGAAATATTATAAGCATACGTGTTCGTCAGTTTAAATGCATATGCTCATGCATTTACGTAAAGTTTGTATACTATAGATATTATTTGATCATTTACATTGGAAAATTATATGAATTATATGTTTCTATTATTTGCATTATATGCTATTATATTGTTATTAATTATATATGACTTTCTCATGCGCTTTTGAAGATACAAGTTCTAAAACCTACTTCACTGTGTTTGTTATAACTGTTTTCAGGCCCTTACTCATCCCCCTAAGTCCGTAAGGTGTGCTGTTGGTTAAGTCCAACCATAACAGTCAAACAACAGACCATACAACCCAGAATCCGACAATCCTGATAACAGAAAGAAACCCAATTCTGATAGTATGACGGGTGCCGCAAGAGGAGCATTAAATGCTTATCTGTTTTTTTGGGGTATTTTGCTCTGTTGAATTCTTGTTCCTATATCTTCGGTTTTCTATGTGGCATTTTGTACAAAACTAGTAAAGTAAAAACATACTCAGATGTTGTAGTATATTTACTATATAATTGATGCTATACAGTTAATCGGTATCGGACTTTGGTTTCGGGCACACGACTGTTGACCTAGTCTGCACATATCATTATCTTAAAATCTTATTTATGGAAGATCTTTCGTAAAATGCAAAAAGAGGATATTTTCGATCAAGTGTACTTTAATATTCAAAATTAGAATTTTCGTTTGCAGATCGTATACTTTATAAGAGATTCCAATGATTGATTTTATAAGGGCAGTAGGATGAGATAGTATTATACCAAATCTATAAGTGTAGATTCGAGCATCATATTTCAGTAAAGGAAGGACCCAGGAGATGCCGATTCTAAATTAAATATAGAATAATTGGTATTTTGTCGACTGACCCGCTAGAGTAAACATAAATTGCGAACAAAATGAATTATTCATTTTTATTACAATCCTTTATGTTTCACTGCCAAAATAAATAGACAAGTTTATTTTACATTTATCAATTTTGAAACCTAATCAAATTACTCTGCGGTGTTAAGCTTCAATATAACCACAAACGCAGGGCACCCCTGCCGTGCCATGAATTTTACAATCTTTACTGAAATTAGTAGGTAAAATGCAGGTGTGTGCTTCATTTATGTTGAATCTTTTAATTTTAAGTAGGTATCACTTCGTTGACAGAATCAATATTTAATTTTAAACTGAGCTGTGTTTTGCCATAAAAACCCCGAGATGTTTACATTCCGGTTAGTAGTATATCAGCAGGCAGTTGGTAATATAATATGTTTATTTACTCTCTGCTTTACCTGACCAATCTCAAATAATAAAAGAAATTGAAAACAAGAAGATTTTGTTCGTCCAGGTGTGTTTTCAGACGTGACAACTCCATTCACCTTTGGATTAAGATAAATAGTATAATAGAAAAAGAGTGATGCTGTTAAAGTGATAACTTTCGGTCTTTTTCAAACATCTAGAATTACTTCACACTCAGTGGCCTTTGACAATCGTAATTGATTTCGGTTTGTTTTAATTGATGCACCTTAAAAATACAATAGTAAAAGGCAACATTAAAAAGATCTAAAACTTCTATTTAAATTTAAAGTTCAAATAAATATTTTCCATTCCCTATCAATTTCAAATGACCACAGCGTTGGTCAATATAATGTTAAAGTAAATAATGATACCACCTTGATCAAATATTTTATTTAGAATTCTTATTGTTCCGTTTACGGTACCCAGTTCTAGGGTTACGACAGCAATATATTTTAAGTTAAAACCAACAGGTTTTCTGATTTTGTTTTCTTTAAAAAATTCAAAACATAAATTAGCATTTTACCGTTTTAATTGATTTTCTAAATGAAAGATTTGTTGTACCATTCAGTTTTCAAATGATGTTCATTGAATTGTATATTATTTGGTTTAAAGCTAGTTAATTTGCAGATTTCGATTTTACAACTTAGATTTGTTTGATGGGTTTTTTGTGTGTTTTTTTAATGTCTGATAAACATAACTTGAGTATTAAAAAAATAATGCAAGTATAAAGGAACAATCGTTTAGTGATAGATACAACTTTGGGGCTTTTTCCTTTACTTTTTTACACGCTAAATGTAACACTTGTAACGCGTTTATTTTAATTTTTTTAAGAGAACACACAATAACGATACTCTAATAATATTTAATTTGAAAATAAAGAGGCGATACACACAATATTTAAACGACTAGATCAAAATTAGGGAATGACATCAAGTGTTCAGTTTCCTTAGACATTTTTAAGTCTACGCATTTGATTCATAATACAATTTGTTCTTGATTATGCCTGAAATATTTGCGACTGAATATTAAGCAAACACAATCAAATCAACCAATCGAGCTGTTTGACTATAATTTATGATGACCAAGTTTGTCATGATGTTACGATATGTACTGGTCATTTGTATTTCTTATTGGAATATTGTATTAATATATCACACAACGAGGTGTATTTTTTTAAAGAGTTTGTTGTTTACCGTTTGTTTATTTACTGCGTCAATATTATGTTCAACTACCAGTGTTATTTCTTGCACTGAATGTCAAAGGCAACATGTAAAACTTATAATTAAGAACTCTGTTCATTTTCTTGTCTCTGTGTTTCATATTTTTCAATACTTAACAACAATAAATTTGAATTAAAATGCAATTATATTCAAATTCCTACATTTCCTGGGCAATTCTTCAAGTTAACCATGAATAAATATTTTCCATCTGTAAACCGGTAATGGAATACAATGAAATTACTTTCACTTCTGTATTTGGCCAAACCGAAAAATGTCTAGTTAAAACCGAATTTACGAGGACTGGTTTATGTTAGCATTCGTATAAATGCAATGTTTGTGTCACACTATGGAGCGCTTAATGATCACTATGTTGTCTTTTTCCATCATAATTAAATTTCCGAATTGAATGTTGTGATTGGCAAATTACATCTCGTGTAACTCGATGTTACAAATAGCCTTATACGCGTGTCACCGTTCTCCACGTTGCTATTATAACAGTTTGGTCTTTGTTTGCACGTTATAATCAAACGGCGATTATAAATTAACAAATTAATTTAACAGTATCAATTTTAGAAGGTAATCTGCCTATCATCGCAGATGGTGAAACTGATTATTGTGAGATGTTTTCGTAATGATACATCCTTGTCAAGTCTGTACCAAAGGTGTTTACTCTTCAGGTCACTGGTGTAAAATAATAGAGACTTCCGAATCGAAGGTAACTAGTACGATTATCATAACAATATACGAAAATTTGCTTGCGCGGTTTTTCTTGTCCTGGAATGGAACATCTTTTTAATTATCCGGAAGCACGGTCTATGTTCGGTTTCATTACCCATACAGCCAGTCTTTCTAATCAACCATAAATAGCTTCAAACACGGAATATTCTTGAACTAACTTAACCTATCTCTCGCTTCTCGTTTCTCGTCTGTACCTTAAACATCACCTTTAAAAAGTTTGAGATTGGTTCATGGTTGGTTTTAAAATGTCTTACCTACACAGGCACGGGACACCACATTTTTCTATATATGATTATTTTCTCTTTCTGTCATCCATCGCCTTCTTTACTCAAGAATTTTAATTTGTTATGAACACATTGTAATCATACAGATCATACTTGTTCTAGTTATTGTGAACAAATTGTAATCATACAGATCATACTTGTTCTAGTTATCCATTTACAACAATAATCAAGTAACCCATCTTCATCTTCATTGCCATCAAAGTAAATAAATACTGATCCCATTTATCGTTCTTCTTGCATGTTTTGGTGAAATATGATTGTTTTAGCCTTATTCAATTATATATTGGATTTTTAATTAAAGCATTTTTCATTATTTTTTTTTCTAATTCTAGTATATAAAATTTAAACAAGACATATTTATTTATTTCACCACCCGTTAATGATTTCTGAATGAGTTGTTTACAGAAATAAATGTTTTTCTTATTCATGGGTAAGTAGCATATTGTACGTTTTCTTTCTCCTTTTTTATCCGAGGTTAACACTTGCAGCTTTATGCTTTTCTAATATTATTACGGTACTGTTGGTTGATCCGTGTTGTTTTTAACAACTTTGTCTGTTGGATAATTACTATAGGTTTGTACATGTCCTTGTTTTTGTCATTCATTGTGCATCATTTTTGGTTTTACTTCAACATATAAAGAAATTTAAGAACCCCCTTATGTCTACTGTTGTGTTGACTTTTGCCATTGCATGTTAAAACTGACATGTGTTCAAGAGAATGCTACATTTCTCAAATGCATTTCAATAAAAGGAAAAGCAACACTATTAACTATCCCTCGTCGAAACTTGACAATAAAAGGCAACAACTCAATTCATTATCAATTAGTACTTGACACTGCTTATTTAAAGTGAACAATATGGCCCTTTGAAAATCTTAACTGAAAAAGTTTAAATGGAAAATACACACGATTGGAAGAAAGGAAAAATTAGACACTTACTGAAGCTCAAAATCTATTTATTGCGCTCCGTGATCTCTTTATCCACTCTCAGCACGATGACCATTAGAATAGCCGCACAAATGTCTGAAAATGGCTATCAACCGCAAATCTATCACCGATCATTACAAATAAAGCCGGGGAGTCAACTGTCTGAGCTTTTGTGTAAATATTTTGTTTAAATTTCCTTTCTTAATCAATGTCTCTAATTTTATTAGTATGGTGGAATTTAATTTGTTCTAATTTGAAATATGCATGGCAATATTTTTGATAAAACGTATAGTTATTTATAGTTTGTACAGAGAAATAAAATGTTAATGAAAGTATGTTAATATTGGGATGTTGAAGAAAAGGTGAAATAATTGGAAGCACCAATCAAAGACACCAGGCTTAAAATTTGGTACGCTAGACGCTCTTTCGTCTACACGAGACTCATAAGTGGACCTCGAATCAAAACTTGTGCCAAATACGCCTAAGGCAATCTTTTCCTGGTGGTAGCAAAACTTTAGTGTTTTGATTTATTCAACAGTTTATAACCGTACATTTCAATGATATTTCGTGTCAAAACAAAAGTGCTGACTACTGGGCTGTTAGAACACTCGGGGATGAAACGTCCACCACCAGTGGCATCGACACAGTGGTTGTTAAAACTCATGCTTATAACTTGGTATGCCAGTTGCGCGTTTCTCAACATGAGACTCATTAGTGGTGCTCGAATCAAAACTTTTGGAAGGCCAAAATCATGGAAACGACATGAGAGAACGAAAATTTAGTAGCTTAAAACTGGCGCTTAGCACTCCAAAAAATACAATTCTAACGTGTACAACTATGAGCACCAGCTCATCCCAATGAGGCTCAAGATAACCTTAGTCAAAGACAGGTCCCCTTATAATGAGGATACTTAAAACTCATAAGGAGAGTTCAAGATAACCTTAGTTAAAGACAGGTCCCCTAATAATGAGGATACTTAAAACTCATAAGTAGAAAACAGACGGACGAAAATTATAAAGAACACTGTACAAGTAAGATATGAATTGTAAAGCTTCCAAATGCTGATTTCTCAGAGACAGGCGGGAAGGGATTTACCAAGATCCAGTACGGTATTACTGATAATGATTACCGATAACACGTGACGTGCAGACTGAAATCCACGGCATACGTCTATTTTACAGGAAGACTTTGAAATACCTTAAAAAGTATGTATCAACTCGACCGGTAATATATAAAATAGGGATATAATATTAAATCAAATGCATATCGATAAAAGGAGATAGACAGGACACTTCAATGTGACAGCAACCTAACTTAACAAAAACAAAACACATTTAGATGTCAAGATACGATTTAATTTTAAACAAAAGACAAAATTCTATACAGATGGCAACATCACCTAATTCCCTACAAACACATTCAAACAGTACTAACAACAACCACGTGCTAGGTCCTGACTAAGGACATGCACGTTAACATGTGGCGGGATCAAATGTACTAACAACAACCACGGGCTAGGTCCTGACTAAGGACATGCACGTTAACATGTGGCGGGATCAAATGTCTATTTACAATACTTATGTTACAATAGACCGGTTACAAAGGTTTAGAATATATAGAAATAAAAGATGCTATTGCTTCATGCTGCTTTTTTATAATAGTTCATCATATGTTATCATTCTTACTCCTGTTGTCTGTTTTTTTTTTCTTCATTGTGTAAGTTGTACATTGTAACTGTTATAATAAATAAAATATAAAAAAATAATTGAGAATCGATTGATACAATTCACTTCTCTTGGTTTTTTTTTTACAATAAGCTATTTATTATAAATGCATCATATTATAAATCTCTATTTTCAACATATGTCGGAATTTTTAAATCTTTAAAACACTGATAATATCTATTGCCGCGGCTTAAAAAAATCGAGTTAATATGCATAGAATCCCACTTCTATGATGACCAGGACGCATCGTGTTTAAGAATTATAGATAAGTATTGAATACAAAGAATCTTTACTTTATTCTTTGCACGCGTTCATCTCAATACGTTTTCTTATCGCTGTTTACAATACATTTTCAAATCCTGTTATTTTTCATAATCACAGTTTTTTAATTCAATGCTAAGAACACTTTGTTATTTGAAGAATCCGACATGGCTGCTTTCATTGTAAAAATCCACATCTATTGAATGCAATCCGAAAGTTCGTTGTTGGCACTAATGCGGTTTAATGCATATATCTGATACAAGAAAAGAAATTAATTTAGCAAGAACAATTGTGAGTGTGGTTAAGAAACATGTGTTTTTGGTTCAGCTTAAGATACCAATACGTTATCTCAAAACCATTAAACCTTAGAGTCAATAATACCAGTAGACCAAAATATAACACGAATTCAATTTGTTTGTATCTCTTAGCAAATTGACGAAGCAGTAGAAAATAAAGGGGATTTTCTTGAAATAACCATGCGAACACTGTTATCTTGTAATTGAGAGACTACTAATTATCAATTTAACAAGGTTTTAGGTGGATTGAATCAAAAAGGAGGGATATTTATGATTGACAACAGACGGCAGCTTCAATATTCGGTTATAGAGTTATAGATGAAATGATCATGATTATTATTAATAATATTTTTCCCCTCTTGGACATAAGATTTTATAAAATTTTCATTGTTAATTTTCTTTTCTTCTTAATAAAAGCTATTGACAGCTTCATGGAAGAAAAACGTTTAAGGGATGGTGGAATGCCAAAAATAATGACAAAACCATTAAGATTGAGTGATTTGGGAAGACACTGTCAAGTTGCGCTAATGTTTGTCTAATTTAAACGCAAAAAGGCTTTCTCAAGTAAACATTTTGATTTCTAGTTGATTGGCCGACGTAATGCACCGGATGTGAGTGTATTAAAGCACTTCCGGTAGTACACGGCATATCTTCAGTGGTTCGTGACTGTGAATTGGTAAGTTGACAGCAACCGGAAGTCCAATCACAGAGTTAAGTAACTGAAATGTTAACTAATTAGAAGTCTGTTTGCTGTTCTCACTTTGTTTATTCAGATGTATATTTTAATAAAATGTGACATTCCACCATGCTATTGTTGTTTTATTTTCTATTTACGAGAAATGTCTGAAGCTTTTATTGTCCGGGTTCAATAACGGGATACAAAGGTGGAAATGAAATGTCACTCTTAGGACGAAATAACAGAAACAAATAGTACACGTTATGTTTGTATTTCTGTTTTTTATTATTTGATGGTTCGTGCAAATATGTAAAAACTGAGTACAATAAACTGAAATTTATATCAATGTTATTTTGAGCGATATCTCCAAAACGATTGTTCTCCGACTATTGCAGCTTCGGATAATGAGATAACTACAGTCTACAGAAATTCCATAAGATACATTGCTATTGTTTAATAATGATATTGTCAATATCATATTCTATGGTCTCATAGCTATGCTGACTGTTTATGACGCTTGTTAATTTAACGTTATATATATTTGCGACATTATGATAATTAATTTTAATTATTTTTTCAATAATTTGCACAGTGAATTCAAATATGCTTCATGGTGGTGATAAAGTTATGATAACTATAAAATGAGGTATACTGTTCTTAAAAACACAATACGGTCATGTCAAAAATATAAAAAAAAAAGAAAGATAATTTTTAAAATTAGAATATGTTGAAAAGTGTTGAATTACGCAAAATCTGGAAACAGTTAGGCTGACTCATGATTCTTAAAATCAAAATCAATAAGAAATCAAACGTCAATAAAAAAAAAGAACAACATATTAAAAATTAATATTTGAAATCTTGGAATAGTCATTCCATAAATAATTATGGGCATACATAAATTAAGCCCAACCTTTTTTTTTAGAAGTTTTACATTTGTATCTTCCTAAATATCTCGATTTAATAGCTAATCTCAATATGTGTTGATGTGATTAGCAACTAAGTCTTAGACCTTATAAGTTAAAGTTTGTAGTATTTTAGAATGAATTAATTGTTCTGGGATTAAAATCAAACGTGAGTTAAAAAGTAAACCAGAGACATATAAACACATATATATATATATATATGTGTATATATGTCTCTGAGACAAAACATCATCTTCAAAATTTACAAACAGAAAAAAAACTCTACTTCTCTTCTTGTAATTTCTTTAAAATTACATAACCGTCTAAGTATACAGGAAACTCCGTGATATGATTTGTAACTGTACAAACTCATCGAACCTTTAAATAAACTTATTAGTTCAGGTTATCTTACCAATGTTGTAATAAGATCTTTGAATATAGTTTACATTGGCACTAATATCGATTTTGTCATCAGCAAATTAAAACATAACTAAATTTGTATTCTTTTCAAACGGGATGTTTAAAGACACACCCACGTTCATTTTGATCTATGAAGAGGTTAAACTCCTAACTATCCTACTGTCTGTCGATACATTTATTTTTGGCATTGCACTAGTCATGTCTTCTTTGACTGTCCATGACGTTAAATATACTAAATCCCTGGGATGTGTTTTAGTTGATTTTAGTCTCTGATGCATGATTTTTATTATTAATTGTTTTGGCTTTTAACTAGCTGTCAGTAACTGCAGTAACTTAGATATAGGAAGATGTGGTGTGAGTGCCAATGAGACAACTCCATCAAATAACAATTTATAAAAGTAAACCATTATAGGTCAATGTACGGCCTTCAACACGGAGCCTTGGCTTTAAAGGGCCCCAAAGTACTAGTGTAAAACCATTCAAACGGTAAAACCAACGGTCTAGTATATATAAAAACGAGAAACGTTTATTTGACCTGTTGATACTAATTGTAATGCTTTTTTGTTATTTAATGTTATTCAGGGTTATATCTGGTCTATATACCAGCTTTGATAAGTGTTTGGTATTAATATAAATTTCCACTTCGTACTATGAACATCAAAATTAATATTTCCTTTCTCTATTGCAACTGTATACGTATACCTAACAACAAAATTATTTTCATTTACCTGTGTTTAAAGTTATTGCAAATGGCTGATATTTTTGTTCGAGCATATTGTTTTTCTTAAATTGTTTAACATTTCATACCGATATAACATGTTACTTTTATTATTCTTCCTTAGTTTATTTATTTTGAATTTACATTGTATCATAGGTCAAATTTATTTGTTCAGTGTATGTTCAATGGTGTTAATATGTCCTTTGATTGAGTTAAGCTATTTCAGTTGATATTTTATAGTGTGTCTTTCTATGTTGTGATGTTACACTATTGTTTCAGAAAAAGGGTGAAGGTTTGGTACCATTAAAACGTTTAAACCCGCTGCATTTGTTTGCACCTGTCCTAAGTCAGGAATCTGATGTTCAGTAGTTGTCGTTTGTTGATGTGGTTCATAAGTGTTTCTCGTTTCTCGTTTTTATATAGATTAGACCGTTGGTTTTACCGTTTGAATGGTTTTACACTAGTAATTTTTGGGGCCCTTTATAGCTTACTGTTCGGTGTGAGCCTAGGCTCCGTGTTGAAGACCGTACTTTGACCTATAATGGTTTACATTTATAAATTTTGACTTGGATGGAGAGTTGTCTCATTGGCACTCATACCACATCTTCTTATATCTATGTACAGTTCAGTTATGTAGTATATGCAATTACACTTTTATTTGTGTCCCCTAACGTTTATTGGGTAAAACTATGGATAGAATTTTCCGTTAGAAACTTGTAATCATTCCATTTCTTTTCATTTTTCAATCAGATAGGTACTGTTGTAAAAGTCATGTTTCAAATAAATATATAGCCATATTTGCCAGTGTCCATGAAATTGGAAGAACAAAGCTTGCGGTTAGTGAAAGATACTGATATGTGGATCAAGATAGACACGAGTAAAAATATAATAAAAGGCATTTTCTAAATTCAACATGTAGGTGAAGCTTAACTCAACATCGAACGTTTGTTAGATGCAAGAATATGCAAGAAATGTATATATATACAAGTATTAAAAAGATGAGAATAAGATTTTTAACGTAATATTTGAAAAAAAAAAACATGATACGATATCGTCATTTTTTGCAGATATTTTATCGTAGTTTTTTATTATCAAATATTTGTGTACCTATAGGTCAAATTCATTTTATATTGTTGTCATGGTATTGTATACATACTTGCCTGTCTATGATGTTTAAACCATTTAGCTGATCATGCAGAAACCATATTTGTCGAATATAATAATTCAAAAACTACTCTACTTTTAAAAGGTGTTCGTTTATTTAAACTTCAGTTTCCAAATTTGTGTTTGTGAAAGCAGATTTTTTAAAAGATGCAAAAATGAGAATGAAACCATTTCTCATAGCTGACAAACGATTTCAGTATTGAAATACAATGGTTTACAAGAGACCTATTAAATTCTATATATACCAGTCACAAAAGAATGGAACCAGGGGCCTGTTTATCGAAGCGCTTTTAGGACTAGGACATGTCCTAAGATCATATTAGGACGTACCTTTGTCCTAAGTGCGTTTATCAAACATGTCGTAACTTAGGTAAAGTCATAGGAATCGTCCTAACTTTACCTAAGTAGGTGTCTTAAGATGGTCTTAGGATGGTCCTAACTTTAGAATATATTTTATGGTGGTTAATTTGTAAACAAATACGACCGCCACCTATATATGGATCCCGCTATTTCTAAATATTTTTCTATTTTCACTTATTTAAAGTGTTCTTGCTCTTATCCAAAAGATATTATAAAACAATAGTATATATATACCAAGTGAAAATAAGAATAGAGGGGCATCGTATATATATAAAACATATAAAATAAATGGACATAGGTTAAAACACTTCGAATTAAAATCACTCAAAAATATATAATGATTGTTACCGATTGTCTTTTATTAGTTTTCACTGTTACTGGTGTTTACAAATAATTCGAATTATTATATAAAACTTTGATTACATTTTTGTGTTTTGTTTTTCTTTCATAAAGTTTGAATGTACCACTAATAGATCAATATTATTTCTTTTCTTTATGATAATACTAATAATATTTCTAGTTTTCAATTATGTAATTATTTACTACTGATGAAATTCAATGCATTCTTAAACATTTTAACATTTAAAATTTATAAATTCCTATTTTTCTTTACGCTAACATTTAGGACAGCGGTTAGGACATCCTAGCTAAGATAGTCCTAAGATAGCTTCGATGTGCATGCTGAGATATGCCGTAAGTCGGTCCTAACATTATCCTGGTTTATTCTTGAGAGATGTCTTAGGACAAATCCTAGGACAGCTTCGATAAACAGGCCCCAGGATCGGAATTGAAATAATTTTACCAGTTAGCAAAATTCCACCTTTTAGCTAAAATTATAAAAATATTATACCATAGCGAAAAAATGTCTCGTTTAACTTTAGAGGCCAAGTACTTGGTTTCATCGGGAATAGTTGAGACACCTTATGTTGTGCAATAAAACAATTATGTAAATTGAAAATAGTTTAGGACTATGATTTTATTTGATTGATATGGCTGTATCAGAAGCAGCTTCTTTCTATTATACTTACTTTAAATAATGTCAACACAGAAGAATATCATTTCAGCCATTAGAGACTTTTTAAAGCATTAATGTGATGACATTTGTAAAGTGAGGAACATTTATCCACATTAGAAATTACATTAATACTCTGTTAAATCAGGGTGATTTATCGCCTTAATCGCTAAACTGACCACAAATAGACCCACTGACATTTCATTTCAGTCCACCAATGAAGCAAAAATCAATTCACAAATTGTCCCATAAAGCAGTTCTAATAATCATCGAGAGCGTTTTCACATCAAGTTTGAATATTGCAATTTCTTTATTTGTTGTAGGAATTAACAAATATCTTCTCTTTTGATTTGGTGTAAATTACACGGATGGGCATTGTGTTTATTTTACACTGTCATCATTTGAGCAGAAAATTAATTTAAAATTGAATTTCCACACGTAATGGGACTCGACATTATACGAGTTTTGTAAAGTGTTATTGACATCATTCTAGTCAATGAATATCTTAATTTTAATATGTCCCATAAAGAATATCAAATATTCCTAATATTTATTTGATTGTTGGTGACTGAATAAACTCTCTTGTGTGTTTCTGTAATTTTGAAATGATTTGGATATTTATTCGGTGTCATAGTTATTCAAATGAATGGTTACAAGCATTCCAATTTGTTTTTAATAATTTACTCATTTTGGTGTCAGTTCAATAACCTTTCAATGTGTATTTCTAATACCTATTTGGTAAACCTACTTAAAAACATATCATTTAATTTTTAAGTTGTCAATTGGGTTTTCTTCATTTAGTGGTATACCCCGTCCTCCATCGGTTTTGACTATCAACGCAAGGAGTAACAAGCTGAGTGCCACAAGTAGAGCAGGAGTTAATTATCACTGACCACCTGAATCACCGAGCTTTTGCTTTGGTCAATCTTGGTCAATCTTTTGTTTTATGTGTATTGTACCCAAAGATTTCGCAGATTTTGGAACTTAGAAATTTTTCCATGACATGACAAATTTTGTGTAATAAATTTCGCCTTTAGTTTTTAACTCAGATAATAAAAACTTCGAATTCACAGTGTAACCATATATAATTGGTGCACAAACTATTACGTTCAACTTTTAATAAGATTTGGATTTTCAAATATTTTTACCTCGAGCATCACTGAATAGACATTTATTGTTGAAATGCGCATCTGTTGCAGTAAAATTGCTATTGTTAATGTCATTACTACCACTGGGTCAATACCTCTCCTGGTGGACTGTTAGTCCCCAAGGGTAACACCATCCCAGGAGCCAGTACTTCGGTCCTGGCATGAAAATATGAATATTGTGTTATTGAAATTTGCTTCTACAAATTTTTGGAAATTATATTTGAATTAAATAGTATATCTCCCTCGTGCAAAGCTGATTCCTTGCCTGGCTTCGGTTATACTTTTGTCTAATTTGGTTTTATCAGCTCTTGAATATTTGAATAAGTTTTGGATTTTCATATATTTTGATCTCAAACATCACTGAAGAAACATTTAATGTCGACATGAGCATTTGGTGCAGTAAAATTGGTACCGTTAATGTTGTTACTATCACGCAATCGTTTAAGGATTATTTTTCTCATCTTTCGAGACATGCGAACTTTTTTGTCCAGCACTATAATCGAAAGACGTTTCCAATTTTGCGTTACCTTTTCCGGCTGCAGTTTTTAACCTAGTTCGTTGCAGCATCACAGAAAATGAATGTACCTATATTCATATTGAAATTGTTCACCCCTAAACATGAAGCTGTTTAAAGATTTCGCCATCTTTGAAGACTTGAAAATTTGGGATTAACACAGATCCATGAAACTTCACAAAAATTGCCCAACTATTAAAGTTAGGCACCTATCTATTTTTTAAACAGAAGTTTCACAGCGCGCTCTACGTATCTACGTATAACTTGAACTTTAAAAACTGAAATTTTGGAATAAAAAAGAAATTTCGACCAGACATGAGTGAAGACTAAAATACACGTATACTGAAATGTCTGAAAAAATGAAATGCTGTCAGAAAGATGAAAAAAAAAATACCAAAGGGATTACAAAACTTTATGAACCACTTAAGGACGAACAACAACATAACTAAAAAAGAAGGGAAAAAGGACGAAAAGAAAAGCTGTAATCCACACACATTACGAGGAAGCAAGAGAAAATATTTGAATTCTGTTGACTATGGTACTCCTAAAGGATATGTCTCCCCTCTTGATACCTTTGATTGAATCCGTTAATGAATTACAATCGACGATAAAACAAAATAGGAAAATATTTCATAGTTGATTCTCAAGGCACATCAAATTCATAAACCGTCACTACATACATTACATCATCAGAACCCGTCACTACATACATTACATCATCAGAACGCGAGAGTTTGACACAAAGGCAGAAAAAAAACACATCTTTAAAAGTGCAGAAACCGTTTTCAAAATTGCTTTTGACAGTCAAGTGGTCGAAGTTCAAGGTCAATGTTACTAAAAAAAACTTGAGGGAAAATTTGTTTCCGGGTGTAATTTGACATTCCTTTGCTTGATTGGAATGAAGATTTAAGGATAGGTAATATATGGAATCAATAGGTACACATTAAAGGTCGCTGATTCTTAAAAAAGTCACGTTTAAAAAAAAAGTGTTTTCTCAAAATATTTTGTTTTAACTTTTAGCAATTTAAGTGTGCCCCAACACCAGGCGAAGAACCAGTGAACAGGGAACCCCACCCATTTTGTTTTAAAATATATGCCCCGAAATGTTTTTTTGTATATTGGGCTCTGGGGACAGTATTGGTAACTACTTTGGTTCCTAGATACCTTGATTGTTATTCTCCCTTGCTCAGTGGTAACTCAAGTATCCAAATAGGGATTGTTATACATCTATACAGTAAAAAAAATGAGCAATAAAATATTATGTTTCATCTTATACCCCCAACAGACCATAAAAGTATGGCACTTTTTATTTTCTCTTTATAAATATGTGGTTGGGGTGCATCTGTTTGCAAAGACAACTTTCCACTGGTTGAAAAATTATTTTTGTGATTTGTGTCGATCTGATGAGTCATGCTCTTGCCAACTTATTTTTACAGTTTGTTCTTACTACATTGTGTTGTTACACCAATGTACCAGGTTAGCTATAGGGATGTTTATGGTCAACATTTATGCGTAACTCCGTCACATACTTCATTAACTTGTACCGAGGGAAGAGCATGTAATCCAGTCGTTGTCGTTGGTTGCCTTCTGTCATAACTTTTTTTTCATTTATTGATGTAGTATAAATCAGGGGCTCTTTTCACAAAAAAATCTTACGACTAAAATTGATCGTAAGTTATACTGAAATGTTTATGACTTACGAGTGTTTTTACTCGTAAGATTTTTTGTGAAAAGGGCCTCTTGGACGTTATTTTTTTCTTTTAAAAAATACACGATGCATTCTGTAGTTTACTTAAAGGTATGTCTTTTCTCATTAATGAAAGTCGTACGGTTAGTTTTTTCGAAAGTTTTTCATATTGTCTTTCATTGATAGTTGTCTCACTGTTTTGGGTTGAGATTTTCTGATAAATATAAATCAAGAAAAGCGGTTTGGACGCACGAAGTGTTATGTTAATAATCTACCATCTATCATTCTTTACTTAAAATGGAAAACCGAAGGAAAGGTTTTATTTCAATGAAGTTCTTACAAAATGAACAACATAGATAAAATATCTTGGCTTTTATCATTACAATCTTTATTCAAATAATTCCCGATCGTACTTTAAACAATGCTGCCATGTTCCTATATTTGAATAAATCATACACAAAGGAGCTTTTTAGGGAAAAAACAATAAGCGACGCCCTTTTAGGTCATAGTTCTAGTATTTAAACCAATACCAGCGGCTGAAGAGATCACGCAGGCTCCTCTTAAGTCTGCTCAATAATCTTACCTCCTGAATAGCGACATTATAGGGTAGTCAGGTTGAAAGTTTAAGATATATAAAAAATGCATATATATTTCAAACGTCTGGGATTAACGCAATCCTCTGATTTCTATTCCGACCGGACATGCATATCTGCGTATGTATTCATCGCAAGAAGCAAAACAGACGATACTATTGCCATGCCTTTGTCATAAAAATAAGATAAAAACACTATTATTCTCATTGTTGGAGACACTTTTTAATCACGTTCGGATATATATCACTTCCTAATTTATAGTTGCAATATTTTCTATATCCGCATGGAGTGGAATTCATAAACGGGGCTTCAAGACCCGATTTCCTCTCCAAGTCTGTTTGGCATGGTTCATATTTCTTAATTTTAAGATTTTTGTGTAATGGCTGCATGTTTTTTGACAGATGTTTGTTCTGTCGTCGGTTTTCTTTTAGTCGTGGTGGTTTTCTATTTTCTTCTTTTCAATGTTGTTTGTTTTCATTTTGTATCTTATCCCTCATTGTACTTTTCACACAACATACTGCAGTAAAGAAATAGCTGAGAAGTCAGATAGATAGAAGAAAACTGTCTTAACATGCAATATCTGACTATCATACGAAAAAAATAAAATATGCGTATTAACAGAATACAAGGATGAAAAAGAATAGAAAATTATTGTTCTGTATTTAAGTATTTAACTAGACCGGTTGCAATGTAAAAATTGAAGAACTCGTATCACTGAAAACAACTTAAACACGATTCCTGTATGCACAACGACTCATGCTAAGAGGGGCAACTCAAATATGTTTTATATATCCATCTTTACGACTGATTACAAAGTTCATTTATACCTTAATTCTTTTTAGATTAATCTGTTATCTTTTCTTTTTCGATTGTCAGAAAAATAAATATTGTCGAATTTTCATTATTAATCGAGAAGGACATTAGAAGCCCGTATCACTGACATTTTAAGGATGTTAACCGTTACCGCGCATAGATAAACAAAATCTTAAAAACAAAATAAACACACAGGATTTAATAAAAGCCCCTTTCGTTACATTATTCGTCCACGTGCGTCAATCAGAGCCATTCTAAAATCCAACTGTAAGAGAAACATTCTGAAAATCTACCTGTTTTCATCAACTGTTTCCAAGCACAACATTTCTGTCGTTGCTCAGTCTTTATTGTTCTATGTAACGTTTTGTTATTGTTTGCCTTTTACTCGTCTTTGTTTTGATTACTCTTGGTTTATCAACATAACACTGTGGAGACAATATATAGAGTGCGTTTGTTTCTAACCCGAAATTTTGTCATCGATGACTATCGTTTAGTAAACGTTAAGCTGCTAGAAACAAATACATCGTTTAATGAACTTTATCGACCCCGCGTAGTAAGACAGAAATAGATTACATACACGCACTGTAAACAAACAGGTAAAAGTGCGGGAAATGAATGACCAGAACTTTGCGAAAACAACACGTGCTCGTAATTATTTAAACGACATATGCAGAAACAAATGTATCGTTTACACGTCTCAACGATAAACGATCAACGACTACGCGACTATTTTGCGCGTACATCGTTTATGTGAACGATGTCAACGTTGACCAAAAAATGACAGAAACAAATGGATTAAACGACTACGCGCGTAATCGTTTACATCGTTTAGGTTAGAAACAAATGCGCTCTACTCTCATCTCATGATTGTACATAACTAATATCTATTTATTGGCGTATGATATACACAATACACAGAGTCCAATACACAGCTTGCTTATAATATCATTTTAAAGAAGAAACGTTTGATGAAATAAATAAAATAACTTCAAGTTAACGTTAAGAAAACATAAGTGAACCATTATCCCTTTCTATATTTTGTTTTTGTCACATATATGTTTGTAGGATCAACAAAGGCAAATCCAGAATTTTTTCAAGGGCGTCACCAAAACGAACTTTCAAAATATTTCAATTTCTTTAGTTGATATTAAGGTCATTGTAGGTATTGACAAAACAAACGGTAACACATGTTTTACATTTACCTTGATTCTAATTTTCTTTTTCCTTGACCGACTCGTGGTCTTTTGGAAGCGTGCTCCCCTCGAGTGCGGTTTTTGGTTCGAACCCCGGCCGGGTAAAACCAAAGACTTGGAAATACGTCTTTGCTGTTTCGCGGCTTTTAGGAGCGAGTAAGAGCACAGACTGGTCGACTCGGAGTCTAAATAATATGTCCGCGTAGGCTGATATGTCTACATGTGGACTGTTTCCTTGTGAAACAGTACGTAAAGAATCAGGTTTAGTGTGTCGGTTCAGTACAAAGCAGGGTTTACACTCTTATCATATCACATTATTATGATGCCCGAAAAGTGTTAACTATCATATCAAAATATAAGTGTAAATATATAACACACATACTTCAGTGCTAATACATTAAGTCATTTCTCACCTATTGTTGCACGTAAAACATTTCAGGAACATGATCTCACTATGTAAACGCTCATATTCGGAAATGGCAACTATCATGCAGAAAATTTAAGAATGACAACGATGCTTTTGGAATGTCGAACTAGATGTATTTCTAAATGCTTTCAGTTGCTGACCTTCGGCAATGTTTCTTTCGTATTTTGCCAGAAAGAAAATCCACACTTTTCTAAACACTAAAAACAGTTCTGGGTTTTCGAGCCATGACATGCTAGATTAATACTCTAGGAAGGGGCATTTCTATATAATATGGGGTTGGGGTCGCTGTGATAGGTAACTGTTTTCTGCTTCATTATACGGATTAGACTGAAAACGTGTTTGTGTGTGTTTGTAAAGAGGGAGGGGGGAGGTTAGTGGAAATAAAAAAAACCAAACTTTTCTATAGTCAAATGGTCTGCTAGTAGTCCTTTGTTAATTTATGTATCATTGTCGTTTTGCTTAGTTTCTTTTGTTACCTATTCTGACATCGGACTCGGACTTCGTTTAAACTGAGTTTTACTGTGCGTATTACTGTGTGTTTGTTTATTCTACATAGGCTAGAGGTATAGGGGGAGGGTTGAGATCTCACAAAACATGTTTAACCCCGCCGCATTTTTGCGCCTGTCCCAAGTCAGGAGCCTCTGGCCTTTGATAGTCTTGCATGTTTTTTTAATTTTAGTTCATTTATATGTTTTGGAGTTTAGTATGACGTCCATTTTTACTGAACTTGTATACATTTTTATTTAGGGGCCAGCTGAAGCCCGCCTCCGAGTGCGGGATTTTCTCGCTGTGTTAAAGACCCATTGGTGGCCTTCGGCTGTTTTCTGCTCTTTGGTCGGGTTGTTGTCTCTTTGACATATTCCCCATTTCCATTCTCAATTTTAGAAGTAAGTTAGTTTCACCCCTTGCTCCAACGCCTTTGATGTGTATCAGGCACTTAATTCTTTGCTCTATATAATTCAACTTTTTTGTACTTTTCCCTTTCAGTTTCTAAGATATTGCTTTTAAGGAGTAGAGTCGTTGTCCATTAACATATACATGTACAGCAAGTAGAAAAATTAAAAGAGGTTGGTACGTTAGAAATTGTTTTGATGTATAAGTATAATCTGAATAAAATAACTGGTATCTTTCACTTTTCTCCGTTGTGCTTGTTTGTCGCGGCATGTATGATCTGAAAACATGTCATTTAGCGTTGTTTTTGTAAAGTTTTATGGACTCTTTTTTGAATATGCTCGGTATTTTTGTTGATACTCATTTGCACCCCAAATAGACCAAAAGTAGAGATTGTGGTGAAAGTTGACAAAGCCGTCTTGAATTTAATCCAAATTAGGCCTATCATCTAATATAAAAATATAATATCGACTAACAAAATATTCAAATCAGATAAGTAATTTCTTGAAACAATCATGTCAAAATATCTTTTTTTCGACGTGTGCTCCGTATGTTTCCAATCCTAAAAGTCGTAAATTTTCAACAAAATAACATATTTTCGATCTAATTATTGCTTTTCGAAAAGGTGCTTTCATATGAAAAAATATAGAGCCATATTTATCCTTAAACAATTCATCATATTGTCATATTACTTAAATCTTAGACGAGGAATCTTTTTATCCAGTTAGTTTCTTACAAGTAACAAAAGCTTTGAAGGAAATCAAAGGACTCGTAAAGTATATGAAGAATTTCAAACTAACCACTTGTTATATTATGCAGTTTTGTTGAATCGTGAACATGTCATAATACTACATGTAGTTTAAATCAAGCGATAAGAAGTATTACCTTTGACTCAAATCACAATTAGCTATGTCTGTTCTATTTGACAAAGTTCAAAATATTAAAAAGATAAACAGACATTTTGATAAATAAATTCAGTTTAGTTCAGAGAATAAAAGAACAAAAATGAACAGGAGTTTTGATCGGAATTCTTTTGGATCATATGAAGCTCATAAAAAACAGTTGAACGTTCTTTCGGATACCGGGGAAATTCTGAGAGTTCTCCGTCAATTCCTCCAATGTACCAACATCCACAAGGATTTGCCCGTAATACCAGCTTTCCCTCTTTTGAAATGAGCGATAGGAGTGTAGAAACATCCTTTACTAATCGGGGATACATGCAGAGCCCATCATCTCTACCTGTAATAGATGGCCGTTATCAAGAAATGGATCCATATGAAAATTCTAGAAGAAGGTTGCCAATAGAACCTCCACGAATGGCAGCACCTGTTAACCAGCAACCAAGAGCCATGAACCAATATCCGTTGAATAGAATGAATCATTTTGATCGTGCAAGTGTTTCAACAATAGAACTACCCGAAGATGAGATTGCTGACAATTCTAGGCGAAGAAGAAAGACTCGACCATCATCTAGTCCTCCTAACCAAACAATGAGTAGAGGTGAGAAGGACGAAAATCCAAAATTGAAGAAAAGGCGAGAGTCTAAACGAGTTATTCTGACAAGAATAGTTTCAGCGTTGTTTATCGTGATGGATTGCGTCTCTGACTGGATGCAATGGTTTGATATGAAAGACCCTCCTTTGAATGTAAATGTAACCACAATATTCGACAACTCCGGAAAAAATTGCACAGACATGGAGGACATCGCCCACAACTATATGTATTTTACCATTGCAGGTACAGCTATAGCTTTAATTCAAATTTCTAATATTATCTATCAGATAAGAGGCGAAATTGTGTATAAAGAGAAACAAGAGAAAGACCTAAAAAATTGGGAAACGGAAAAACAGAAAAGTATCCTCAGGTACCCCAAAAAACTCCTTGACGGTCGAACAGAGACTTTATATAAATTGATATTAATAGAAATCCCGCAAGCTGTTCTTCTTTTGCGTTATCAAAATGTTTGCTTACCAAGCTGTGATATTGATGTATTTCACGATGAGAAACACCTGAAAAGAAGAATAACTGCTGTAATAAATGGTGGAATGGCAATGATTAGTAATCTATGGCGTTATATAACCAGTGTGACGTGTTGTGAGGAAAGTACTCTAATGACGCAGACGGCGCAACCGAAGAAAAGTAGTTCTTGCAGTTGTTGTAGTTGCTGTTGTCCTACTGAATGTTCCTTTAAAGGGTTTATGAGATGTTGTTGTCCTTGTTGTTGTTGCTTCTACACGTATGTATCATTCTGTTTATATGCTTTCACTATGATATTGTACATCTTGTATCTGTAATGAGTAAATGTATAAAGCGGTATATAAATAACTGTATAAAACATGTATGCCTATTGAAGCACCACTGACGAGTCTATTGTAGACGAAACGCACATCTGTCTTATACATACCATATTGTACATGTACGACTAGTATGTTTGATGAGTTTTTATCACACTATGCATTCGTTTAACGACTCAAGTCTGTTGAAATTATTATTTTTGGGGAGGGGGATAAGTCCGTTAACGCGACACGAAGAAGATGAATTATATCTTGTAAATGAGAATATTTTTGGTTTTATCATTTAAAGGCATTAAAAAATTGTATTTACAGTTACCTTTTTAAAGACAGGAGTTGTAAATATTCTTAAAGGCCATTTTCGTTTTTTTGTGTGTGTTGTAAACACTTCTTAATAAAAAAAAGACTTTAATTAATGTATTAGATTGTTAAATTGATGCAACTTCGTGGGATATATTTTTAATTACAACAGCATATTTAATAACACAATTAAATACCTAACGGTCTCAAAATTCAATTAACCGAATGAATACCGAGGATATGGTTGAAACAGAAACCATTTGATACGCAAAAATGCAGAAAATGCTTTTTCTGTATGGATTGTGTTGTTTGATTGACGTCCCTTAATCTTCGTTTATTTTTATTTCATACGTTTAACAATTTCTGACAAGAGATAGGGTAATGCAAACAATTACGAAATATTAAATACATCAAAGCAATTTTATAAATCATATGTTTTTTTTTTTAACGTCTGAGATTATTTTACAATATTTGATAAACATATATAATGCTAGTTTTACTCTACTATTGCATATTAATACAAAGTCATTCGATTTATAGACTCAAGTCTGTCGTTAAGGAATAACGATCACTAACATCGTTATTGTGTTCTTTGATTAACTAGGCTCATGGTCTTTTTAGTGATATTTCAAAATGTATGTTAGGTTTTTACCTGACTGACATTTTAAAACTTTTCATTTATTTCACATTAATACAATTGTAGAAACCGTTTTAAACTTTTGAATGTATATTTTAATGCATAAATTTGATTCCTTTTCCGATTTTGGCTTTTCTTTTGTTCCTTTCTGGTTTTATAAGCTTTTAAAAAATGAAAGCAACACGTTATAAATGTAATGCGTCCGAAGCGCTTTTCTGGATTTACCGTAAACAGGAAGGCTCAAAGCCGAATATTTGAAAGGGAAGGGTGAATAAGAACCGAAACGATTGAAGAGCTATAGGACCAAAAAGGACCAGTAGCCTAATCTTCAACTCTTTAGATTTTCAAATAGTTGGGCCCCGAACATCAAAATAGGGACATTAATTGTCGAAATGCAAATTAGTACCGTTGATCGTATAATACCTAGTTGCTAATTTCTAAATCATTTGGTCTGTGGTGAAAAGTTGTCTCATGGGCAATGATACCACATTTTCTTATTTTTGTATGAAAGAATGTCAGACAAAATAGAGTACCGGTCAAAATAAACATATATGGGTTGTTTTAAAAAATTGAAGAGTATTGAGGAAACTACATTGAAAACTAGAAATTGAATTTACAAATGAGAGAAGAAGTCGAACAATGTTCACTAAAAAAATAAAATGACAAAAACTATTTCCTCAAGTACAATTTAATTGTTATATAAAAAAGAAGATGTGGTATAATGCCAATGAGATAACTCTCCAGTAGAGACAAAATGACGTAGAAGTTAGCAACTATAGATCGCTGTTAGGCCTTCAACAATGAGCAAAATCCATAGAAAGATAAAAAAAGACCCCGTAATGACAAATGTAAAACAATTGAAACCAGAAGACTAACTAACCCAGAAAATTAACTAAACAATAAACGGAAAACAAGTATGTACAGCAATTATAAACGACAATCACCGAATTACCGGCTCCTGACTTGGGATAGGCATCTACAGAATGTGACTATAAAATCAGTTGATAAGGGCTGAACTCATCAGATCGATGCAAAGCAAAAACAACTAACAAAAAACACAAAATACATAAAGTATAAATCTAACAGTACTCGCAGTTACTGAAAGCTAACCAAAGACAAATAATAAAACAATCAAGTATCTAAGACCAAAATATCAATCTGTACACATCCAACATCCAATAGATTAAGTGGAAAGACGTCATATAACAGTAAGAGTAGCGTGACCTTGTACAATTGGATTTAATTTATTGATAACGTAAGCAATATTAATACCGGTAAAAACAATATTCAAACATCTAGTTAAGTGTTGAATTGGTAACCTTTTTTAATAAGTTAATTTAAAGGATCGATAGGTTTACCCGTATCGTATCTACATTCACGGGTTTGGTAAACATCCCCGTAAAAATTAGGATGTGCAGGGCCTAATCTAGGATTTTGAAGAGGGAGAAGTGACTTCTCCTTCCAAGAGAGAGAAAGGAGAAGTAGTCAATTTCTTGGAGAAGTGAGATTCCATTACCGTTTCGGTTGCATCGTGTTTTCATGCTTATCACTAAGGAAATTGTTTTAAATATATTCAATAAAAGATATACTTGCAGTTTTTTCATGTGTTTTTGTACACAGTGTATATAAAGAAAGTTCTAAATAAAAAGGTTTAGACAATATATAGTTGTTATTTATTTATTGATACCAATGTGTTCTAAATAAAATTTGTTGATTCATCATTGGGACACGAGGGAGTAGCCTAGTAATATTATCATGATTATGATGCATTAAATTCATGTGCATCTGCCTCAATTTATTTTTAAAAGTCCAGAATAAATATAACTCGCAATTTACCTGATGAATTTCACATGACTGGGAATTTAATTTAGATCACCACTTGTCATTATTTTGTAAAACAGTATTGAATGTCCTGGACATTATGTTAGTTGTAAATTGAGATTATCGTTGAAGATTGCAAGTCTATAAATGAAAATATCTTTCAATCGCAAATTAATTATCCGACAAAGAGCTAACTTCTATCATTTTTTAAAAATATCATCCGTATCAGCGAAATGGTCGTGAGAAAAAAATCCACTGCTGATCACAACCGGGTCGAGTATCGTACGTTTGCAATCACATTATCCATCAACAGTCTTTCTACCTTTTATATTTCAATTTTTATTCAGTCAATATAATAAATCTACCCTTAATTCCCACCTTTTACCTACCGAATAGTAAAATTAATCGACTCGTGTAAGTTATAAAAATAAAACAAATCAGCTGAGTGATTACGCAACATCCTCAGATGAAAATCATCGTAAAATGATAACTTAAACAGACGGTCAGTTTTCTGTTTGAATAGTTTTGAAAGTTATATCCAAGGATGTTCAAAGTCGCCGTTGTATTTATTAATTTGATCGTTGACAGTATCAGTCCTGGGTCGTTTCGAAAATCTCGATTTTTCGTGTCAGCCGCCATTTTTTTTACCTGTGAGACTTGGAACGGGGACCCAGTTATTTCCCCCATTGAAACGCATTGAAAATCATAGTAAATAAATGGGGTGCTGTCCAATAAATAATTTTGATAGCCACCTTGGGACTTCTGTTTCATGTTAAGCATTTGTTTCGAAGTTTCTAAGTACAATCTCAGTGCCTCATGACCGGCATTCCGTTGCAAAATTTTGTTTTGATTGACAACAGGTCAGGTCCATCCACTTCGGGGAAGAATAAAGGCTAGAATTTAGGCAATTTACTCTATGTACCGACGCCTGATTACATTTAAATCAATCAAAATTTTACAGAAATTCAAGCTAGAAAGCCTACCCTTTCAAATAAATCTACATTCAGTTACAGAACTTGTGTAATAATAAAACTACACCATTTTAAATAAAAGTTTTATATTTTTTTAAGAACTACATTCGTGGGTACCGGACTGGTTGCCGTAACTGGGATCCTATTCCT
This sequence comes from Mytilus coruscus, assembly GCA_017311375.1. NCBI lineage: Eukaryota > Metazoa > Mollusca > Bivalvia > Mytilida > Mytilidae > Mytilus > Mytilus coruscus. The sequence continues at coordinate 30,956,745 of CM029601.1, forward strand.
GTCAGACTTTAATTTTTTTCCAGACTTAAAACTGCACTTTTAAAATAAAGATATACATCTCAGTAGTTATTGTGCAAAGTTTCAATAGATTTGATCCAACAGTTACAGATTTATTGATCCTTATCTATGACATCTCAAATACCAGAAAATTGATCGGATGAAATCATAAATTCATGAAGAAAATATTCTTAAAATCAGCAAAACTTTTTATTTTAAAAGATATTTACATTCTGTAAATTGCACATGGTAGATAAATTCATTATTTGTATGGAAATCTAGTTAAAAAAATTTTGCTGAAAAAAAATTAATTATAATTATTTTTTAATTAAAAAAATCTCGTAAGAATTACATATGCAAAGAAGCATACCCCATAACAAGGGTATAAATCATGAGACTTAGTCTTCAAACAGTCAGCTAAGTTTATTTAATATACAATGGAAGAGGCTAGATGCAGAGAAGTTCTCACTTGTAGCTAAAACCAGTCAAGACAGCACCTCCTACAGTTTAACAAATGTCGAGGGAAATCCTGGATCTGCCTGAATGCTTAATGCTACTGTGCGTTGTTATACTTGTGACTGCTCTAAATGTCCCACTAGTTCATACGTGTGTGGTGGTGGTGGACACTCAAACTGTTGGTGGCGGAGATCTATGTACTTGGGTCCAAACAAGTTAACCAACCTGAATATGGATAACAAAGACAAGTTAATAATGCAGGAACTTTTAAAATGAAACTTAGCGAAGAAGTATAATGAAAATGATATTTAATCATAACACTCAAAAAGGTGAAGCTGTTAACAGATCACTAAGTGTTTCCTTACCAAAGAATGTGAACTTTTCTAGAAATTTGAAGGGAGGGCATCAGCAATAGTTCACACTTTGAATAATGGTATAGCTTATTCCTTGTGACAAAAGCAGAATGTATTGGTTTTAAAATCTCATAAGGTTCATTAAAACGCTTCGACCAAATGTAAAGGAGTGTGAACGGAACAAAGTAAACCAAAATACTCCAGAAAGGAAAAAGAAAAATTTACAACGCACCGGACAGAAGACTAAGGTTCATGTGGAAGAAAAGGATCGAAGTAAATGTACAGACAGATATAAAAAAGGGCAACCTGATCCAAAACTTGATGCTGCATTTGTAACAGCATAAAGGACGATCATTCATATGGTAGAGTAATACCTGCTAAGAAGAATATACCTACCAGAAGCTGTTCTTCAAAAGTTCAAAAATCAAGGAAGATATAGCTGCATTCATCTACTTCTGAAAAAGATACAGACAAAATTAACGGTCCTTTTAAGGACCACCAAAATCTTTAAAAAGGAGTCTAAAATTGTTGTACATTCAGTTAAAATTGTTTATATAAGCTATAGCCCTACCCTTATATATCTCCCAAAAATCCAGGCCCCAATCTGAAAATTGGAGAGCCCTGGCAAGATTTTCTGAGTTTACAAAATATTCTGTCGTTATTTATGTGATGCGGCTCTTCAGTAATGTGACCTGCATTCCCACACAAACTTTTATGACACATAAAATGGCATAAAGTGTTGTATTTAATAATTAAAACTTATCAAAACTAATTAAAACCATAAAACTGAATCTATGGGCTTTTTCTTTCTCCAGGTCCCAGAAATATGACACTGGAAAGAAATAAGCCCATATTTTCCATCTTTTGTTGTCCCCTGATCCCATATAAGACATTTGTTATTTCTTGCCAGGTGGCTCTTTTCTAATATTCTTTGCTGATATTTTTCGAAAAATCCCTCCATTTTAACTTACAAGTGTATGAATACATAAGACCATCAAAATGACCTTACTGTGACCCCTTTTGAAACTTTAAATTGAAAAACAAACTTTTTAAAAATTTCATAAATTTAAATTTCAATTTAATTTTAAAAGTTTAATTCAAATTTTAAAAATAATTACACCATTGTTTTCCTTATTGAATTTTCAAGTTTCTGGCCAAATTTCATCCATGTAACTCCAAAATAAGCTTACAATTGCAGATTGAAGTGTTCAAAATATGCCCTCTGACAGGAACGGGGACCCAGTTATTTCCCCATTGAAACGCATTGAAAATCATAGTAAATAAATGGGTGCTGTCCAATAAATAATTTTGATAGCCACCTTGGGACTTCTGTTTCATGTTAAGCATTTGTTTCGAAGTTTCTAAGTACAATCTCAGTGCCTCATGACCGGCATTCCGTTGCAAAATTTTGTTTTGATTGACAACAGGTCAGGTCCATCCACTTCGGGGAAGAATAAAGGCTAGAATTTAGGCAATTTACTCTATGTACCGACGCCTGATTACATTTAAATCAATCAAAATTTTACAGAAATTCAAGCTAGAAAGCCTACCCTTTCAAATAAACCTACATTCAGTTACAGAACTTGTGTAATAATAAAACTACACCATTTTAAATAAAAGTTTTATATTTTTTTTAAGAACTACATTCGTGGGTACCGGACTGGTTGCCGTAACTGGGATCCTATTCCACTTGTCAATCACAAGTTGTCTCCCTTTTACCGATTTTGATAGCGATTTGACTTCGCTATGAAGTCAGTCGGCCGGCGAGATTTAGCGATTTTCAAAATTCTTTGGCGAGTTAAATCGTCATTTCGCCGGCAAGATTATGGCCTGGTGCTATCCCGATTTTAATAAGATTTCTACAGGTACCGCCAAACTTCCAGACCAAAACATTTGTATCAATGAAAGAATTTAGTAAGGTTTTATGTAATTTGTGGTAAAGCTTAAATGACTTAATCATTTATTTATAATACATAGATTACGTTCATTGAAATAAAAAACATTACAACAGACACAATAGCGAACAAGTAGAGATAAATTAACAGAGCGTAAGTTGTGGCCAAAGGAATATCAACGTCAAAAAAAAAAAAAAAAAAATAAGAATTTACAGTAGGGAACGAAAAATCGCCTCTTTTGACCTAAATTTTTGTGTAGAGTTTCCCTTGTTAAACTGGAATATCTAAATCCAAGAAAGGACAGTTATTGCTGTTTATATTTGAATTGTTTAAAGAAAGTTCCTTTTGGTAAATTTCGGCAGTATATTTAGAGAATTCGAAATTTTTAATATTTGACGAAAAAATATCATCAAGATAACGGTAATTGTTGTGTTTATTCTTCTTATATTTAAGGTATGAATGTTCTAAGCCATGCTGTCTTTGGGGAAAGAAGCTTGTAATTGATGAATGTAAACCTTCTTGCAAGCCCTGGTCCTGTGATTGTAACCTGTGTTGTATCGGTATACTGTCTTGTTGGGCGTTGAAAGATCCAAATGATGAAAACAGCGAGCAAAAATGTTGTGTTTTCAAGAGAACCTGTTGCGTAAAATCCGAAGAGGAAGTTGAAGATGGCTTATCATCTACCGAAAATGAACCATTCTTCCTTCATCGTTATTTGGGAGCTTTTGTCAATAGCGTGTACCCATTATTATATTTCGTTAACGTTTGCAGTGCATTTTGCATACTACTGGACACTTTCATTTTCGATATCATATCTTTTATCTTGCAAACATTATTAGAAAGATTTGGAATATGAATAACATTTATTCTCATTAATCGCGTTTATGGATTTACTATTTATAAATAACTTGTGCAGTGAATATTTTGTTATAAATTGTACAAATATTGCGGTATTAATTCTTATCTTAAAAGATGATTCACAAAATCTTTGTGATGACGACAGTTATCATAGCTAACTATACTAATGCAGTTTTGTCTGTTGAAAATATAGCTCCTCTTTTTCTGATCAGGATCAGGATATAACACCATAACTCAGAGACAAACAGACAACACCATGTCCAATAGAAATAGCAAAAAGACAAATAAAATCCGTAAACACAAAACAAATATAAGAATAAAATATATAAATTAGTCGAAAAGGACTTAACTCATCAGACCGTTAAAATTCACACAAAAAACATAACAAAAACACAAAAGACACACAGTTCATATCTCAGAGTACTCGCGGTTACTGACAGCTAGTTCAAAGCCAAAAACAAATAATAATAAAATCATGTATCTAAGACTAAAATATCAATCAGTACATATCCAACATCCAATGGATTTAGGATAAAGATGTCAGAAACAGTCAGAGGGAAAACATGACTTTGTGCAATGCCAACATACAGGTATCGACAGATTGTAGGACCGTGAATGTAGTTTGGTTTTAATTTACTGATAACAATTCAATATTTATACGGATAAAACAATATTCAAAGATATAACTAAAGTGTTGAATTGGTCACCTTTAGACTAAGTTTATTTAAAGGATCGATAAGTTTACTGTTGTCGTATCTAAATTTGGTCCACTAGCACACCCGTAAAGTTGTTCATGGTAAGTAAAAATGGGATGATACTAAAGTCACGTTATTTTATATTACAAGCAAAGAAAAAGAACAAGATTGTAGCTATGACAAGTTGAACACACCTGTGGTTATTTGTGACATGTAAATATTTTATAAAGGTCAAGAAAATGCTAATACCGTCCGTAAAATGGTCCTCTCTATAATTGATAAGTTTTGCTTATATTGAAAATTTAAACGGCAGTTTTCAAATTTTTACAAGTCTTCTGGATTCGAATATTTTTCTTATCAATTAAATACAACTAATCACTTTTTACCAGAAATTAAGTCAATTTCGAAAATCGATATCGTTGTTTGTTTCAACCAAGAATAAAACTTTCAAATCTAAAAAAAAAACATCTAACACAAAAAAGATTGATTGATTGTTGGTTCTCAGTTAGTTAATAGTTAAATGATACCACTAATATTATTGCTCATTTCTGATAACCATATTATTTTGGTCGTCGTAGAGTTTTCGCAACTAATATTGATAACTATCAAAACGAGTCAACATTTTCGTAGAATAATTCGACTTCTGCTAATTTTCTGTAACTCAATGGTTGTCGTTGGTTGCTGTCTGTAATATTTGGTTTTGGTTATTGAATTAGCATAAATGAGGCAGTAGGTTTTCTCATTTGATTTTTTTTTTTTTTTCAAATTTTGTTAACTTGGGGCCTTTATAACTTACTATGCGGTAAGGGTTTTGATGATTGTTAACGTCTATTATAAATAAACCAACAGAGCAACAGTTAAAAATAAATAGTCTGCCTTTCATAAGGAAAGCCGCGCAAAAAAAAGTAAGTGAGACTCGCAAAAGTGAAGATATTTATTTTCCTTTTCTTGATTTAGGCATTTCAGTTTCAGTGTTCGCGGTATACAAGACCAAAAAAGCTATTTTTATGACTATTCTCTATAAATCAAAAGAAACAATCCTTAAAAATCAACCTCGCAGTAGCTAATGCTTAATTTATGTAGAATGTCATGTCTTCTTGGTATCTCTTACCTAGTTAGCTGTCATGATACAAAGCTGATCCAGCGTGTCTGTCTAGTAGATACGGCTATCTTCAGATCATATTAATATGTTCTACTTTTTCAATGTGCGTATGGTATTGTTTGCTGGACGTGAAGTAGACATAAAACCTATTTTTTAATTTTTTTTTTTTTTTTTATCGAAAATCAATATCCAATGGACGGATCGGTTTATTCTATTCACTGAAGCTCTTAAGGAGAAAGAATCTATCTTTGTTTGGTGCACTTCTCTGCTCGCCATAATTCCCTAGACCAAGATCTGCTAAACTTTCATCAATTATTACAGACTATGTTAAGCCTGGATGTAATTTAAAATATGACAACATCTACAACAATTATCTGTGAAACGGTTATTCCATAACGGTCAACCAACTCGTGATGGCGTCCGTAAAATTTACGAAGGGATGATTTCAACTTCACCATTTGGAACTCTTGGTTTAATAGCTTCCTTGTGAGCAGTAATGCTCTATCAAGGAAATCATGATAGGAAATACAAGCCCGGGAATATCGTATCAATTAGGAGATATATACTCCGTATGCAGGCGCTGCTGGAATGTTGCTACATAGAAATGGAAAGTTCACAATTGGGAAGCTGAAATCATCTCTTTTGTCGTAAAGTTTTGTTTTCAACCGACCCTCATTGTCAATTTCTAGATGTAAGTCAAGGTATGAGGCAGATTTAACTGTATCTGTAGTATCCTTTATCTCTAGTTCGAAGGTATAGATTCGTTCAACATGGTCACCACTAAGTGGAATATATTTTTAATTACAACAGCACATTTGATAACACAATTAAATACCTAACGGTCCCAAAATTCAATTTACCGAATGAATACCGAGAATATGGTTGAAACAGAAACCATTTGATACGCAAAAATGCAGAGAATGCTTTTTCTGTATGGATTGTGTTGTTTGATTGACGTCCCTTAATCTCCATTTATTTTTATTTCAAGCGTTTAACAATTCTTGACAAGTGATAGGATTTATAATGCAAACAATTACGAAATATTAAATACATCAAAGCAATTTCATAAATCCAATGTTTTTTTTTAACGTCTGAGATTATTTTACAATATTTGATAAAGAAATATAATGCTAATTTTACTCTGCTATTGTATAGTAATACAAATTCATTCGATTTATAGACTCAAGTCTGTCGTAAAGGAATAACAATCACTAACATCGTTATTGTGTTCTTTGATTAACTAGGCTCATGGTCTTTTTGGTGTTATTTCAAAATGTATGTATGTTAGATTTTTACCCGACTGACATTTTAAAACTTTTCATTTATTTTACATTAATACAATTTTGGAAACCGTTTTAAACTTTTGAATGTATAGTTTAATGCATAAATTTGATTCCTTTTCCAATTTTGGCTTTGCTTTTGTTCCTTTCTGGTTTTATAAGCTTTTAAAAAATGAAAACAACACGTTATAAATGTTATGCGTCCGAAGCACTTTCCTGGATTTACCTTAAACAGGAAGGCTCAAAGCCGAATATTTGAAAGGGAAGGGTAAATGAGAACCGACAAAATTGAAGAGCTATAGGACCAAAAAGGTCCAGTAGCCTAACCTTCAACGTTTTGGATTTTCAAATATTTGGGCACCGAACATCAAAATAGGGACATTGATTGTCGAAATGCAAATTAGTACCGTTGATCGTGTAATACCTAGTTGCTAATTTCTAAATCATTTTGTCTGTGATGAAAAATTGTCTCATTGGCAACGATACATTTTCATTTATTTTTGTATGAAAGAATGTCAGACAAAATAGAGTACCGGTCAAAATAAACATATATGGGTTGTTTTAAAACTATTAAAGTATTAAAAACTACATTAAAAACTATTAAAGTATTGAAAACTACATTAAAAATTAGAAATTGAATTTACAAATGAGAGAAGAAGTCGAACAATGTTCACTAAAAAATTATAATGACAAAAACTATTTCCTCAAGTACAATTTAATTATAATATAAAAGAGAAGATGTGGTATTATGCCAATGAGATTATTCTCCAGTAGAGACAAAATGACGTAGAAGTTAGCAACTATAGATCGCTGTTAGGCCTTCAACAATGAGCAAAACCCATAGAAAGATATAAAAGGCCCCGAAATGACAAATGTAAAGCAATTGAAACCAGAAAAAAAAACTAAACCAGAAAACTAACTAAACAATAAACGGAAAACAAGTATGTACAGCATTTGAAAACGACAATCGCCGAATTACAGGCTCCTGACTTGGGACAGGTATCTACAGAATGAGACTATAAAATCAGTTGATAAGGGCTTAACTCATCAGATCGATGCAAAGCAAAAACAACTAACAAAAACACAAAAGACATAAAGTATAGATCTAAGAGACTCAGTACTCGCAATTTCTGAAAGCTAACCAAAGACAAATAATAAAACAATCAAGTATCTAAGACCAAAATATCAATCTGTACACATTTAAACATCCAATAGATTAAGTGGAAAGACGTCATATAACAGTTAGAGTAGCGTGACCTTGTACAATGGGATTTAATTTATTGATAACATAAGCAATATTAATACCGGTAAAAACAATATTCAAACATCTAGTTACAGTGTTGAACTGGTAACCTTTTAGAATACGTTAATTTAAAGAATCGATAGGTTTACCCGTATCGTATCTACATTCACGGTCTCGGTAAACATCCCCGTAAAAGTTAGGATGTGCTATCCCGTTTTTAATAAGATTTCAACAGGTACCGCTAAACTTCCAAACCAAACCATTTGTATCTATGTAATTTGTGGTAAAGCTATTGACTTAATCATTTATTAGTTATACATAGATTACGTTCATTGAAATAAAAAACGTCACAACAGACACAATAGCAAACGAATTGAGATAAATTAACAGCGTATAATGTGGCCAAAGGAATATCAACGCAAAAAAATAAAAATTACAGTAGGGAACGAAAAAACGCCTCTTTTGACCTAAATGTTTGTGTAGAGCTTCCTTTGTTAAACTGAAATATCTAAATGTAGGAAAGTAAAGGCAACAGTAGTATACCGGTGTTCAAAAGTCATAAATCGATTGAGAAATAACAAATCCGGGTTACAAACCAAAACCGAGTGAAACACATCAACTATAAGAGGAAAACAAAGGAACAACAGGAACACCGAAGTGCAACAAAAACAAACGCCAACACACAAAAAACGAACTATTTGATAACAACTGCCATATTCCTGATTGCTGTTTATATTTGAATTGTTAAAAGAAAGTTCCTTTTGTTAAATTCGGCAGTATATTTTGAGAAATTTTTATTATTTGACAACAAAACTATTATCAAGATAACGGTAATTGTTGTGTTTATTCTTCTTATATTTAAGGTATGAATGTTCTAAGCCATGCTGTCTCTGGGGAAATAAGCTTGTAATTGATGAATGTAAACCTTCTTGCAAGCCCTGGTGCTGTGACTGTAACCTGTGTTGTATCGGTATACTGTCTTGTTGGGCTTTGAACGGTCCAAATGATGAAAATACAGCTCCTCTTTTTCTGATCAGGATATAACACCATAACTCAGAGACAAACATACAACACCATGACAAATAGAAATATCAAAAAGACAACTAAAATCCGTAAACACAAAACAAATTTCAGAATATATATATAAATTAGTCGAAAAGGACTTAATTCATCAGACCGAAACAAAGCTCACAAAAACATAACAAAAACACAAAAGACACAAAGTTCATATCTCAGAGTACTCGCGGTTACTGACAGCTAATTCAAAGCCAAAAACAACTAATAATAAAATCATGTATCTAAGACTAAAATATCAATCAGTACTAATATATATCCAACATCCAATGGATTTAGGATAAAGATGTCAGAAACAGTCAGAGGGAAAACATGACTTTGTGCAATGCCAATATATAGGTATCGACAGATTGTAGGACCGTAAATGTGGTTTGGTTATAATTTACTGATAACAATTCAATATTTATACGGATAAAACAATATTCAAAGATATAACTAAAGTGTTGAATTGGTCACCGTTAGACCAGGTTTATTTAAAGGATCGATAAGTTTGCTGTTGTCGTATCTGAATTTGGTCCAATAGCGACACCCGTAAAGTTGTTCATGGTAAGTAAAAATTGGATGATACTAAAGTCATGTTCTTTGATATTACAAGCAAAGAAAAAGGACAAGATTGTAGCTACGACAAGTTGAACACACCCGTGGTTATTTGCGACATGTAATTATCTTATAAAGGTAAAAAAAATGCTAATACCGTCCGTAAAATGGTCCTCTCTATAATTGATAAGTTTTGCTTATATTGAAAATTAATTAAATGTTGTATGCAATTTACTTCTAACGGTAGTTTTCAAATTTTTTTAAGTCTTCTGAATTCGAACATTTTTCTAATCAATTAAATACAACTAATCACTTTTTACCAGAAATTAAGTCAATTTCTAAAATCGATATCGTTGTTTGTTTCAACCAAGAATAAAACTACCAAATGAATCTAACAAAAACATCTAACACAAAAAAGATTGATTGATTGTTGGTTCTCAGTTAGTTAATAGTTAAATGATACCACTAATATTATTGCTCATTTCTGATAACCATATTATTTTGGTCGTCGTAGAGTTTTCGCAACTAATATTGATAATTATCAAAACGAGTCAACATTTTCATAGAATAATTCGACTTCTGCTAATTTCTGTAACTCAATGGTTGTCGTTGGTTGCTGTCTGATATATTTGGTTTTGGTTATTGAATTAGCATAAATGAAGCAGTAGGTTTTCTCATTTGATTTTTTTTTTCAAATTTTGTCAACTTGGGGCCTTTATAACTTACTATGCGGTAAGGGTTTTGATGATTGTTAACGTCTGTTATAAATAAACCAACAGAGCAACAGGTAGAAATAAATAGTCCGCCTTTCATAAGGAAAGCCGCGCAAAAAAAAGTAAGTGAGACTCGCAAAAGTGAAGATATTTATTTTCCTTTTCTTGATTTAGGCATTTCAGTTTCAGTGTTCGCGGTATACAAGACCAAAAAAAGCTATTTTATGACTATTCTCTATAAATCAAAAGAAACAATCCTTAAAAATCAACCTCGCAGTAGCTTATGCTTAATTTATGTAGAATGTCATGTCTTCTTGGTATCTCTTTCCTAGTTAGCTGTCATGATAAAAAGCTGACTCAGCGTGTCTGTCTAGTACAGAGACGGCTATCTTCAGATCATATTAATATGTTCTACTTTTTCAATGTGGGTATGGTATTGTTTGCTGGACGTGAAGTAGACATAAAACCTATTTTTTTAATTTTTTTTGTATCAAAAATCAATATCCAATGGACGGATCGGTTTATTCTATTCAGTGAAGCTCTTAAGGAGAAAGAATTGCGGCGGATCTATCTTTGTAGGGTGCACTTCTGTGCTCGCCATAATTTCCTACAATTTAAAAAAAAAAACAATACCGAAGCTTATTTTCCTTTTCTTGATTTAGGCATTTCAGTTTCAGTGTTCGCGGTATACAAGACCAAAAAAGCTATTTTATGACTATTCTCTATAAATCAAAAGAAACAATCATCAAAATCAACCTCGCAGTAGCTTATGCTTAATTTATGTAGCTTAAGGAGAAAGAATTGCGGCGGATCTATCTTTGTAGGGTGCACTTCTGTGCTCGCCATAATTTCCTACAATTTAAAAAAAAAAACAATACCGAAGCGTGTCAGACAAAAATCAACTTATGTAATTCTGACCAAGATCTGCTAAACTTTCATCAACTATTGCAGACTATGTTAAGCCTGGATGTAATTTAAAATATGACAACATCGACAACGATTATCAGGTAATTCAATAATAGTACAACAAGAAGCTTAGAAGTATTTGTACTTAATCAAGAAGGAACAGTTCTGTCGGCAATTCGATTTGCAAACTTGCAAATACTTTCTGAAATTGCAGTGAGGTCAGCATCAAATTGGCTACAATCTGACTAAACCGCAGTGCCTTAATGAATCTGGAGGTTATGAGACATTAAAATATCCCACGAAACTGTGCGATAGGAAAAGTCTTTGTTCCGTTTTATTCATAGAATGAATATACTAGTACACAAGGAGTCCTTATCTTTTAATCAACGGTGATGTTGGTAAAGTTCTATCGTTCGATGGTCACAGACTTACTTACCTCTAAAAATATATGCTGCCAATTTCAAATAAATTTTATGATGAGACTTCATGAAATCTGTCATGAGTGTTATTCAAAATTATTTTTTCATGAGCAGAAAACTTCATTCAAAAGCTCTGATCACCTTTCCCTGGCTCCTTACAGAAGCCGTCATATATTGGCTCTGCTTTCCATATTATGTGCCATATTATGCTTCTTTATTCAAGTAAGTTGTCATAAGTTATAAGTACCTGGACTGTACATTCATATTGTGTGTATTTCTTTTATCAGATACGGTCTACAAAGACAAAAGGTGAGGTTTGTGCGTATATCAAACTGGTTTAACCCGCCTCATTGTGTGCATGTACTAAGTCAGTATACTAGTATCTTAATCATATATTTTTCGTTGATATTTGTCTTTAGTTGTACGTCTTTATTTCGGGGAAAACGAATTTTGATGATTATTGTTATTGACCTTATATTGCATGAATAATAAACTCATCAAAGATACTAGCCTAATAATTTTGAACGCCATATTTGCGTTTCGTCTACAAAAATCTCATCAGTAGCGGTCGAATAAAAAAAAATTAAAAATCCAAATCAAGTTCGAAGTTGAAGAGCACTAGATAGATATCTATTTGTATTGTTATTAATGTTTACTTATTTATCAGCGATTTTTTTCACAAAAAATCTTACGATAAAAATTGATCGTAAGTTATACTGAAATGTTCACGAGTTATCCTAGATGCTTATTGAGACCAAACAACAAATTGTAAGTATTTGGCCACAGCCTTTAATACAGTTATTCTCAAAATTTATACATATTATATAACCCACCTAAAACTGATTCAATATGTTGTTACCGCAGATTGCTAGCAACCCAACTGTCACTGATATATTATTGAACATAACACCATAAATGATGCTAACTGAAAATATGAGGTTACCCGAAGATCGCTGATTATGGCAACCGTATTGTCACATAAACATAAAATACTAACACAGATAATGGTAACTGAAGATAAGATTTGAACAATTTGGAAATTACCGTGGGAATACAGGTGATATATCGAAATTCTTACATTGTGCATCTGTAGTAAATGATCCTGTTTATAAAACAAAATGTTTTTGATGCAGCGAATTCTGCAGATCACAAACATTCAAAGTCATTTTCAACAAATAGACATTACGGAGAGGGAGGTTGGGATTTTTAACATAAAATTTATTTTGATTACCTGCTGCCTCTTCTGTTGGATCCGAATTAAAAAAGGATCGTTACCTCAAAATGCATGGTTCAGTAACCACAATGAAATTCGAGTTTTCTTAAACTCACTAATAACCAAACCAACATAATGATACATTAATTGAGTATTAACCTACAGTGTATATCAAGACATGATCCTGCTTCTTATGGTTTTAAGATTGTATCATGAAACATCAAAGTTAAAAAATATGTTATATAACAATCTTTGCTACAGACGATTGTGCATGATTAAATTTGTTTTTTGTTTAAGTGAACATTTTGTCCTTTTTTTCCATAATTTGTGATACTTAAAAAGAATGTTGTTGTGCATATGGAGGTGCCACCAGAGAACAATTGTTCTTTAAGATTTAGTTTTTCTGATTGTGGGCATTCCTTTAAAAAATATATTGCGGCAAAACCAGTGAATTGACGTTCATAAGTGTTTAGACGGATGCTCGAATCTTTTCGATTACTTTGCAGCATTAATCAGTGATGCGCATGCTTTATCGTAATTTCTGGACACTTATCATTTTCTATCTTCTAAGGTAATAAATCTGAGAACACCTTCACGTTTGGTCAAATCAGACCTGACTGATGTAAAATGGGAGGAGATACCGAAGTGACAATTAAAATCATCATTCGAAGAACGATAGACAACACCATGGCCAATACAAAAATACGAACAGAAAAATATACCAAACTAATAATTAAGCAATACGAATCCTAACAAAAACGTGCGCAATATTTAAAATATGATCACGAGTCGGATAAGTGCTTGATTAAAGATAACCCATTCAACAATTCAGACATATTTGGTTGAGGTATCAGTCAACGTCCCGTTTTATTGTGATATCAGTCAACGTCCCGTTTTATTGTGATATCAGTATTTGTATTGTGTAATTATTATTATTAATAAAACAACTGAATGTTTATCTTTCGATACAATCATAACTTAACACATTTTTATCTATTAATTCAAGATGAAATTAGGGTATAAATGAAAAAGTATTTGATGAAAAAAAGGAATTTTTGATAGGCATTATGTATTACTACATTTTGAAGTGATCACTATTGAATGTCCATGCTTTGCACATATTATGAAATATGAAATTATTTTTCAAGTTTTTTTCTGCATATTCGCTGGACTGATTTTGTTTTCCTTCAGAATTTGACGACGAATAGAAATCATAAGTCAAACTTGGTTTTAAAATGTTCAGCGTACATACAACTCTTTTCTTTATTAGAAATGGGCAATTCAAACTATGAAAATAAACTCAAATCTCTGAAACCAACATCATCAATAATCTTGATTGTTTTTATTGACTTGCATATTTTCTCCTTTGATAGACATGTTTTATAATAGACAGTAAACATTTCTAGGGAACAAATCTCTGACTTGTTTCTGTATAATTTCGTATGAAGTGAACCTGATATATATATATATATATATATATATAAGTGCCTATAAATAGCAGCACATGACATACAAATCTATGGGAGTGTGGATTAATCAGTACAGAGATTAATTCAATTACACAAATAAAATTATAGATTGCCTAACAATGTAATTTTAACACACTATTTAGTATGTAAATATAAGAATGTTTAAAATATTTACAAAATGATGAAAATAAACGCAATATTTCGCTAGACTAACTAGCTTTATCAAGCGTGCATCTATCCAGGTGAAATCGGATGTAGATGATAAAAACTTTTGCAGCTCAATGTATATGTTGCACTTGAATTTAGCTGCCTTGAAAATAATACATAATTTGGATGAAGTTCAAGATTTTACAAAATTGGTAGTTGAAGTTAGCAACGTCCATTGGCCAATATTACAGGATAAAAGGACGATGCTGTGTACTAAATTATTCTTTATCTTTATCTTTCTCATCTTTTCGTTAAGACCATCAGGTTCTAAAGTGTGGAGTTGGTGGATCCAGAAATTTTCTCTTCTCCTTCTCGCCGTGGTGTCACTCGGTGTTGACTTCTTATCATGAAGTCAGCACCGGTGAGAGCCTGAAGAGAAAAATTCTGGATCCACCAACTCCACACTTTAGAACCTGATGGTCTTAACGAAAAGATGAGAAAAGATACAGGAAAGATAAAGAATAATTTAGTACACAGCATCGTCCTTTATCCTGTAATATTGGCCAATGGACGTTGCTAACTTCAACTACCAATTTTGTAAAAATCTTGAACTTCATCCAAATTATGTATTATTTTCAAGGCAGCTAAATTCAAGTGCAACATATACATTGAGCTGCAAAGTTTCTTATCATCTACATCCGATTTCACCTGGATAGATGCACGCTTGATAAAGCTAGTTAGTCTAGCGAAATATTGCGTTTATTTTCATCATTTTGTAAATATTTTAAACATTCTTATATACATACTAAATAGTGTGTTAAAATTACATTGTTAGCAATCTATATATATATATATATATATATATATATATATATATATATATATATATATATATATATATATATATATATTAAAGTCTTAAGATTTGCGTAAGGGTACTAATATAAGATGGTTTATGAAGGTGATGTTATAAAATCGTGTTGATATATATTATGGCTGAACAAATAGCCTTCGTCAGGGTCAATAATTTGAACAATATTAGTTGTTTATGTAAAATAGCTCAGTCATACAGGTAAATTTTAATCCGAAATCTTGAACTTCATTAATCTTAACAAAACTCAATACTCTATAAACGTGGCTGCGTATCTACATGTATACATCACAAATAGTCAAAATGCAGCAGTTTGAATAAATATATATAAAATAATAGAAGAGTCCCTGAATCAAACTGCTAGTACTTCCTGTTGATGCCGTTTGGATAAAGTACGTTTATTTCCTTTATTCAGAAGCTTTCCCGAACCAGTCGCTGGACATCACTCCAGTGAATATTCTGTTCAAACAAAGCATGCGGTTAAAGTCATCAAGTTTATGATCCGACTGTTTGAAGAGCTGGTTAACTGGGAGAAGTGGCTTCTTAGAGACACCACTTCTATGGCCAATGACAAGTGTCTCTAGTGCAGCGAACCGGGACTACTAACCTTCCTGTGTAACTTAGGGTACCGGCAGGTCTTTAGTCTCCCATGTAATATTTTATTGCCTGTTGTTTGTCTCTTCTTTATTTTCATATTATTAAAAGTAGAATTTCCTGCTCCAATTAGGGACCTCCGTGGCCGAGGCGTCTAAGTAGTTTAACTACTATACCACTAGCCTGTCAACACTGGTGTTGTGGGTGTGAGTCCTATAAGTTACGGGTGCATTTGACTCCAATTTTAATTGACTAGGGTTTCTAGTTTTCCTGCCAATGGTCGCTGGTTCCCTCAGGCTTTTCGGCCACAAAATAGCCAATAGTGCTGAAAAAGAGAGGCGAAAGATACCAAAGGGACATTCAAACTCATAAGTCGAAAATAAACTGATAACGCCATCGCTAAAAAAAGAAAAAGACAAACAGACAAACAACAGTACACAAAACACAATATAAAAAACTAAAAACTGAGCAACACGATCCCCACCAAAAACTGTGGGTGATCTCAGGTGCTCCGGAAGGGTAAGCAGATCCTGTTCCACATGTGACACTATTCGTTTTGCTCATGTTAGTACAAACCCGGCAAAAAGTCTTAATTCGGTAGGTCATATTCGGGAAAAGGCGTGGGGAGGGGTTACAAATGATATCCTTTTTAGGGAGAATTGAGAATCTTAATTTTCTGACGTCCTTTAAGCACACTAACAAAGCTGAAGAAATGTGTTCTTAGTATATATTCAACAGTTGTTTAAACCTTTTAGGTTCACTGGGGCATATAAATACGGTCATCCCTGGACTTTTCAAAGCTCAAACACATCAAACGAATGGAAAACAACTGTCATATTCCTGACTTGGTACACACATTCCTTATATAGAAAATGATGGATTCAACACGGTCTTATAGCTAGCTTTACCTCTCACTTGTATGACAGTCGTCGAGTAAAATTCCTTTATTTTGAAAACAATGTGTGAGCTAAACAAACATAATAGGTAAAAATGTCAAAAATTTGGGTACACCATTCAGCATTGTGTTATAATCTTAATTACTTTAAAAACAAACAACTATATCAACAAAGAAAAACAATATGACATGTAGACACTCTATAGACAAAGCACAAAAGCGAAAATGAAAGACAATACTACAAAAAATGACCATAGCACAATAACGCGATGGCTGGATGTATAAATACCGACCCACGCCAAAAGGATATTCCCAAAAATGGACTACACAATAAAGGTTAAAAACATACAAAGACGAATAAAAAGAACACTATAACACGTAATTGAGATGATAAACAACGTCGGTACCTACAATCTATATTTCAAGACCATCATGTATTATTTGTGAAGTTGATACTGGATATTTATCAACAAGGTCTTGGTATCTTCCAATGAACTTTTTTAGAAAAAGGACGAGACGTTCTTTGACATAACCCTGGTCCATAAACTCTCTGCACAGACACTGGAGACGTTTTATAACGTCTGAGAAGCAGTTGCAAGCTCTTGAATACCGAATGAGTTGGGAAATGTATATCCCATATGCAGGTGAAGTTGATATATTGCTACTAAGGTGGGGGAACCTTATAACTTCAAAACAAAAATCGTCTCGTTTGTCATCGATTCTGGTACTGAGATGACTGCTGATGTCAAATTCGGGGAATAAGTCTAAAAACGAGGCTGGGAAAGTCGTGTCCGTTGTTTCTTTAATTAAAAGTGAAAGTTGTAAATGTTCTCAAATTTCGTCCAACCTTTTCATTAAGAAACCACTTGTATTAAACACATGATTTGCAACAATTGTTAATGCCTTATGATATGTGGTATTGTATTTTTAAAAATATCCAGTAGGTTTTTCCTTCTGTTTAACATTCATGACGGATGCAATACTTGGAATATGAGCATCAATTCGGCAAAATGCCCGAAATACGATAAACCCCTTTGTTTGGTCGTGGCATCAACATTTGTAAATATTTTATTATTGACAAATCAACAGTTTGCTGCCTTTATCTTCCGTTATAATCACAATTAAACATCCTTTATCTGTTTGAGGAAGTGGAAAATAGTGCTTATGAAGACTTTACAGAATCAAACCAGTTGCGGAAATAATAGCGGACTTTAAAATGCTTATATAAATTATTAAATTATTAGATTTTAAATTCTTTAAATTAAAGTGGTTTTGGACATATTCTTAATTATAAAATTATGCATATCTTTTTTTCTGTATAAACATCTACATTGCAAATGTGATCTTTGCTATAAAACCTGCATTTTAATTATATATACCCTCACATGCCACAACATTTTCAGACGCTAAAAGGGGGTTTCGGGTATATTTTACAAAGACAACAATAGCTAAGTGTCTATACAATATGACAAGTTCTAGCTCATCCCGAAGACTAACGGATGTGTTTCCTGAATGGAAATAGACAAATGCAGATGTGGCAGGTTCAAACTGGATTTTTTAATCTCAACCCTCCCCTTTATTAGCTTCCCAATTGTGAACTTTCCATTTCTATGTAGCAACATTCCAGCAGCGCCTGTATACGGAGTATATATCTCCCAGTTGATACAATATTCCAGGGCTTGTATTTTCCTGCTCACAAGGAAGCTATTAAACAAAGAGTTCCAAGTGGTGAAGTTGAAATCATCCCTTCGTAAGTTTCACGGACGCCATTACGAGTTGGTTGACCGTTATGGAATATCCGTTTCACAGATGATAGCGGATATGTTGCTAATGTCGTAACTACAATCCCGTCCCCTTTTCCCGAATGTGACCTACCGAACTAGACTTATTACCGGGTTTGTACTAACATGAGCAACAAGATGGGTGCCACATGTGAAGCAGGATCTGCTTACCCTTCCGGAGCACCTGAGATCACCCCAAGTTTTTGGTGGGGATCCTGTTGCTCAGTCTTTAGTTTTCAATGTTGTGTTTTGTGTACTATTGTTTGTTTGTTGTTCTTTTTCTATTTTAGCCATGGCGTTGTCAGTTTATTTTCGACTTATGAGTTTGAATGTCCCTCTTGTATCTTTCGCCTCTTTTTTAATCTCGATCAGTGGACTTACAAAAGTCGCATCAAAGAACATTTAATATCAATCGATACAGGAAATATTCTTAAGTCCGTCGCAAACTTTATAATATACAGCCAAAAAAAAGAGTACGAAATAAACAGAACAACAATAACCACTATTATACTGTATCAAAGAATATTCGCTGATAATGAAATCAAATTCTACGAAAATTAACAGATGATATGAAATCATATCTTCCTACACTCTTATTTTGGTAGACTATTTTGTACAGCAATTCCATGAAAAGCAGAAGAAAATGAATCATATCTTGTGCAAAATGTAAAATACACATACGGAATTTCAAGCTATAAATCAACGAATTGATATGTCTACCCCAAAATACCAGACGCAATGATTGATCAATAACAGTTTGATGATTAACCTTATCAAAAAGTTTATCTTTCTAAAGAGAAAGACATGAAGAACAACCTCCAAAACTTGCCATGTTCATAAACAGTTTTACTATTACTGTATTACAGTCAAAAGCACAATTTTTTCAACAAAAGTATCTATGATGACTTTATAGCAGTTGGAATCTCACTTTAACAACAAACCTTTTTATCTTAGTCCAGCTGATTCGTGCATATTTTTAGAAGAATTGTGGGTTTGATGATAAAAGCATGAAACTTTGCACAATAGTAGATACATATTTGATAGTCAATCTAAGCTATGGACCCACTCTGAAAAATCCTATATGGCGGCCATTTTCAAGATGTCTGCCAATCAGTCTAAATTTCACAAAAATATCTTATTAAAAGCAAATAATATTCAAACCAAATATTTAAAAGACATATAAAATGTAATCCAACGTTTCTAGTAAGTCATGACGTTATATTAGACTTTTGATTTTTTTTAGATGGCGGAAAATTTCAAAATGGCCTCCAAAAAGTGAAAATGAACATAACTTAAACAAGTCTTTGCTTATATTCTATCGAATTGCTTTTTGCAGTTCACACACTATTCTAGGGATTGTATTTCCATGATACATGGATGCTGCTTGCAAGATAATTTAATCAAAGATCTTATAAATGAAAACATTCGAAAGTTTTCAGGACGCCATCAGGATTTGTTTGACCATTAGGTACCATCTGAGTCACAAATGATAATTTATATGTTTTACTTCTCTTTGCCACAATCCTTTCTTTTTCCTCGATTGTGGTAACATCAAGATAATCAATAAAAACGACTTATGACCAAATTTCTACTTGCAAACGGTAATCATGGTAGCTTCACGAGTGCTTCCAGTTGGCTAGAAACTACACACCCTTCTGGAACACCTACGAATACCCCTAGTTTTAATGCTGTTTATGCTTTCAATGTTGTGTTATTTGCTCTTTATTTTGCAATGTCTGTGTTGTCAAACACTGATTGATTGATTGTTGGTTGCTTAACGTCCAGTGGCAAATATTTCATGCATATTCAGGACGATTGTCAAACACTGAAAGTCTTGTTGATTTATCGTACAGGCATGGGAAACCTTATTTCATTTCAAACGTTCACATTCGGTCAAGTTTTGTATAATTTACATGTACCAATGGTTTTTACATGTTTTAAATTTTGTGATTCTAAAGGTTAAAAAGAGACATTTATAAAGCCTCTATTATATGATATATGCCTAATTACTGGATATGAATCATTAATTTATTTAAACAAGAGCACATAGGCAGGTGTCACTTGTTGAAGAGGAACTGTTGACCCTTCTTGAGCATCTGAAATCATCCCCGGCTTTTAGTTGGGTTGGTGTTGCTCAATATTTAGATTTTTGTGTAGTGATTTCTTGGCTGCTGTTAGTCCTTTTTGCGTTTTACATCCATTTTCTTATCTGGTTTTGTTTTACGAATGATTTTTGAGTGCCTAAGTATCTTCTCCATCTTTTTTGTCTTCTAAACAACAACATATTTTCAATGCAGTTTCCAACATGTTTCTTAAGGACAGCCTATTTAGTGTTTACATAACACAATTGTCCTCGCGCAACTTCATCTACCGTGACATTCGTTTTATATCTGTCATCTACATTTTATTAGCTCTTACAAAATGCTGATACCTTTGTGATAAATGTCCATATGGCATATGCCATCCACTGTCACTCGAAGTAGCACTCTGGGTAAAAGGGCGAAACATTCCCCGCCTTAAGCATGTTAAGCTTTTACATGCTTTGAGAATGTTGTGTGTTTGCTTTTAAAACGTTCCTGATGTAGAACATCACGTTAAATTATTTTAAAGGTGGATTGAAACTTGTTAATTGCTATGGCCATTTCTAGACAAAACACCATTAAATGCTGTAGTTGCGATATTTATTGTCAATCTGATTGCTATACCTTCTCCTTTTACAAGTGTGTAATTCTACGCATGGGTTTAATCTACATTTCCATTTTCAAATTATGTTTGCAACACTTAAACTGTATAGTTAAATGACATAATATAGCGCACGGGTCCTGGAAGTCATAGTTTGGAAATAAAAATGCAACGAATCAATGAATAAGCAGTATAAGGAAATCTTTATGCACCCAGATTGAGCATTCTCTTAATGATCTCACATCAACATGTCCAGTTCAATCTGTAATGTTACAGACCAGTTGTGGTTAAGTGGACTCTCAATCTCCCTCTTATTAATCCATTCTTTGAATGTTTCACAGTTCTCATCAGGGTCTCGTTCATCAGTGCAAATTATGCCAGGATCTTTCCATAAGAATGAGAAGTACACCTACTGTAACCTCATGGAAATGTCTTGTTCATGATGCATGAAAGCCTCTAAAACAGAATCTGCTGTTCATGACGTACTATGTTTCCTTGATTGAAAACTTGTTCAACCACTGTTTTCTAACCAATCACATAAGATTCTCAACGATAAAATTTCTATATGAAGACCTAAAACAAAAACATTCTTTGTTCTGCTAGAAATATGTTTGCCGAGTTCCACTGTTTCACAAGTGTCTCGGAAAAAAATAAAACATTGTTGAATTGTATTCATCGAATGTCGAATCGTTGTGATAGATTTGATCTCTTCCTGAAACATTGGTCAATGCGGACTGATATATAAAGGCAGATGACCATTTGTTTTGGCTCTACATTCGTGGACTGATGTCCAGACATATTTAATGTTTTCATTATCATCTGCTTCAAGCCATCTATGTTATCTTTTTGTTAACTTATTTATACCATATGAGGATAGAGTTGCACAATTGACTAATTGTACCAGGTTGGCATACATGTATTTCTGGTTAGACAATTGACAGAGTGCATGTCCATAAAACGGTAATTATAAGATGGAAGTATGAAACGCATGATTATATTTGGTTAGTATTAAGGATATACATTGTATCTTATTCTATAGTAATATTTATATATTATATACTAAGTTAGAGCAATAATACGAACAGTTGTGCTGGCGCATAATATAAAGGTGAAAGTACCAGAGATTATAAAGGAAATGCATATATTTCAAAGCATAAGGTTATGACGAGTTTGCCAAGTTAGACTTAGAAGATGCTGAATGTAACGTTTAATGTCAATATTGTCCTCGGCTGCTGTTGTAAAACCACCAGGATTCGAGGAAGGAACCACATATTCAATGTTGAATGTTTCAAAGATGGAATCTTCTATTACTGTAGATGGATTATTGGATCATTCATAAACGACAAACGTAAACTGTACATTTTGGTCATTTAGTACCTCCTTTTCTGATCCTAGCATTCATAAGAAGACTTATATACATTAGGAGATGGGTTTAGTTCAGTTGAATGTAATATTAAAGAAGAATAAAGAAAAACAAACAGAAGTAACTTTGAAATGGATAGCGTGGTATTAGCCTCAATAGAATAACTCGACTGCATCTGAATATTTGGCCGAACGATTTGGATAGCGTCGTTTTTGCCTCAATAAAATAACTCGACTGCATCTGAATATTTGGCCAAACGATTATTAACTAATGTTTTAATGACTGTGGAAAAAACTTTTGCCTACATCATGTCTTTTTGAACTACCAGCATGTGCAGCTTTTTTCAAATACCGTTGTCATACAAACAGATTGTTGCGGTTGCTTATTTAAATGCAACACCAAAATAATCATTAAACAGGATAAGCAAGGACATGCCTTGTTAATGGCCTGGCAAGTCTGAGATTACTGCAATTTTTTTCAGATCATTACTATTTCCTCTTCCAATTGATCATAAAGAAAACTTCGAATCGAGAATATACATTCTAGTTAAGTCTAGCTTAAATATTGGAATAACGCCAGTGTCTATACTTGATCCCTCGTTGTTGACTACTGTTCTGCAAGAATGGTACCGTAGTTACGATTTTCTATACTTTCCTCACAAATGTTTTAATGGATGTCTTTAGTATATAAAAGTGGCATGCACTTGGTATTATAGGGCACTTAGTTTTACTGCAGGTACGTAAAAAAACCAACACTTTTTTACCTTCTATAAGGGATATTTGTTGATTTTGATATCTTATGGCGGTCATCTTAGAAAAAGCCGCCATATTGAAATTTCAATTTGGGTCCATATCTTATATTGTTTGAAGCACCTTGCACTAATAAAATGACAAATTTGAATTAATATGAGGGATATTTGTTGATTTTGATATTTTGTGGCGGCCATTTTGGAAAAAGCCGCCATATTAAAATTTTAAGGTGGGTTCACAGCTAATAATTTTTGAAACCCCCATCACTACTGCCATGCCAAATTTAAACTTAAATGTGACCTTATATAAGTGATATATGTTGATTTTGATATTTTATGGCGGCCATCTTGGAAATAGCCGCCATATTGAAATTTCAATGTGGGTCCATAGCTAATATTGGTTGAAACACCCAAACCTACTACCATGCCAAATTTGGTGCTTTTATCATCAAACCCACAATTTTTTCACCAATCAGCCGGACTATCTGTGACAAAACCAGTTTAAGCCTTACCCAATTTACATTATCCATACATATGAACACATTTATCATAAACTTTATTATGACAACTATCAGGACAAAAATCTAAGGACATCGGTCACAAACAATTCTTCACAGCAATAACGAGCCGAGTGGTACCAACCGTATATCCAGACAGAGTTTTTTTAGAACAGAATTTACGTCCATTGCTAAAGCATATTTTTCATAATTTATTGTAAAATTTATCTTGGTTAGTAGACTCTAAGTAAAAGTGTATGTATGCTTGTCATGCTACCGGTCAGAGGGGTTAATCTACTCGGAAAGGTGCACGTGCTATATCTTTGCTTTTTACAAGAGAATTCAAAGTTCCGGCTATAATGAATTTCATCACAATCTCCTATCTATGCTCTACTATTCTTAAACTAGCAGTGTTACAAAGTAAATATTGTATAATACAGATATTGAGTCGATATGTAATTATTGATTACATTAAACTTGTGCCTGATGTATTCTTATTTGCTTATACGAACAAAAAAGATAAGAATGTAATATAAAGAAGCCTGTACTTGATATTAATCAATCGTTTAACTACGTTCGTCCTATTTATATAAGATTCGGTTATAAATCAAGGCGATTTACTAAAGTTTAAATCTCGTAAATCGGTTGAAAAGAACCAAATAAAGGTAACTAGATATAAGAAGATGTGGTATGAGTGCCAATGAGACAACTCTCCATCCAAGTCACAATTTGTAAAAGTAAACCATTATAGGTCAAAGTACGGCCTTCAACACGGAGCCTTGGCTCACACCGAACTAACGAAAAAAGGGGGAATCGCATGAGCTCCAAAAAGAGCGAGGACGGTTGCGAAATTAGAAAATTATATTGGCTGTTTGTATAAACTTAATTTATCTATGTTTTGTTTTTTTTCTTTTTTGGTCATTTTAACATATACAATATAAAATACACTTTTCTTTTTTTATAAACAAGAAACACTATTACAATAGCGATAAATCAAGCTTGTATAGTCCTTGGTGTATCAACAGGATCAGCATGTTCTAATCAAAAAGTTCTTTTTACTTTCAGAATGACTTCCAAATATTCTTAATTCATAATTTGAATAATCTTATCAATCTTATGAATAAAAACCAGAAAGACTCACATTTATAAGATAAAAAGAAATTATTTTTAACAGTGATTTTTATTTACAGGTGTTGTAAATATACATTTTCATGATTTATTTTCCCGAAAAGATAGTTTAAAAGGCTTACATATATATGGTTACATTTCTACAAACTTCTCGTGATCTCGGTGCTTATGTCAATAGCTAACACCTCTCTGATTTTATTGTATAAATGTTGATCTCCGTATAAACGTTTATATATAAAAACTCTAGTCGACAAAAAAATTATCTTTAGTCAAGTATATGCAGGATGCAGATATGTACAACATTATAAGGTTTCTTGAGTAATTTATGAAGCAAAAAATAAAAAGAGTTTGATAGAATGTTCGAAATTATATAAATTCAGATGTCAGTAGTACTTTCATCTATCAATGACCGTGCATATTCTTTGCTGCTTTATATTATGGTAGTAAGACAACACTTCCTGTTATCTTTTGATTGGTTTGCAAGTCGTTGTTCTGTTTAGCAGAACAACTTAGTATTTAGTTATTTTCAAAGTATCTAGTCAGGAATATGACAGTTGTTTTCCATTCGTTTGATGTGTTTGAGCTTTTAATGTTGCCATGGATAAAGGACTATCCGTTTTGAGTTTTCCTTGGAGTTCGGTATTTTTGTTATTTTACTTTATACTATAATTGCAATTTTCAAAACATATTTTAGCGGCTTTGTCTCTTAGATTTAGATATGAAGTCAGAAAAAAGAAGGTGAAAAAGAAGTAAAGATGGTGTTCCTATAAAGTTTATAAAATTTACAATTGCAGGAATACTTCAATCGTTAATCCAACTTCAAATATTATTTTCCAGATTTACAGCGAGATTAAGTATCTATAGGAGCAAAAAAAGGTGAGCGAAGGTAAAGACATCAATCAAATGACACTGAAGGATTGAAGGATCAATTAATGAAATATCCTTAATTACTAGACGGTAGGACAGTAACTCTTTATTCTGTTTTATGCATAGAAATTCCACAAGGACTTGTTTTGGAAAAGGGTAAAAATCTTTCTATGCATGTTAGGACTACCATAAATGGGGATATTCCACTACAAAACAATGCTTTTCGTTATCTGGTATGCTCTGCCATGTGTGCAGAAACAGTTGAGGACGATGACAAATCTTATGAAGACTACTGCAGCGGCGTTGGTAAAAAACGGATTTATGTTTAAATGAATCTACATCCATCAGTATTTTTATTTTTTGAACGTTCAACAAATCACAGATAGTAAAATTATGAGACCTTTTGTTTTCCTTTTCACAACTGATTTTGTCTAACTATAAAAGACAAAATTTTCACAATAGCTCATTATTCTCAAAATGACCCCATATCTAATAAAAAAAAAAACCGCCCCAAGGTATGATGATGTAGCATGTGCACAGCCTTTTTCGTAGTCTATTTTTCAGACTGTAAAAATGTTCTAAAAGCGGTGGGACAGTTCGAAGTACCAATCTTGTTTGACTTATAGTGTTTCGGCAGAAAAGGGAAAGTCACGATGCATTTATACCTTTTTATCACTTTTTGTTACCATCATGTTAAATGTTAAATGTTCAATCTAACACACTGACAAAGTATTTACATAAATAAAACGGTAAGAAAAACGTACAATGGAAAATAATCCGCATTGTATAAATATACGTACATTATAAATAACGACGTTCATTTTCAACTGATAAGGGGCCTCGGTGGCCAAATGGTCTCAGCAGTTTAACTACTGTATCACTAGCCTGTCAACACCAAGGTTGTAATTTCGAACCTACACGTGGCAAGTGAAATCGCTTCCTATCTTATTTGGCTAGGATTGTCAGTTTTCCTACCGAAGATCAGTGGTTTTCTCTGAGCACTCTGGTTTCCCCCACCAATAAATTGACTAAGATTGTCAGTTTTCCTACCGAAGTCAGTGGTTATCTCCAAGCACTCTGGCTTC
The DNA here is from genome assembly GCA_017311375.1 of Mytilus coruscus. Classification (NCBI taxonomy): domain Eukaryota; kingdom Metazoa; phylum Mollusca; class Bivalvia; order Mytilida; family Mytilidae; genus Mytilus; species Mytilus coruscus. The sequence continues at coordinate 30,983,613 of CM029601.1, forward strand.
CTCCGCCAATAAAAACTGGCCGCCACGAAATAGCCATTGTGTTGCAAGTGGCGTTAAACACCATAAATCAATCAATCCCCAACTATATGTAACATATTAAAGTAAAGTTACAGTAAACGTTTCATGTCACTAATTTTTGTCAAATATTGCATACAGCTGCGATATGTAAATCCTGAATTGAAAATCGGAAAAAATGCATTTATCTCTATTATTGTCCGAAATGTAACGGAATGAATTCTTTCAAAATAGGGAAACATTTGTATGGAAAACATATGAAATCGGTGAAATCCGTTCTTCAATAAGTCTTAAAATCATCAAATCTCCAATTACAAATGAATATATATTTTTTTTTAAATGAAATGTATGATTTTGGTACGTAACTTTCCGTTTGGTTGAGATATAATGATTATTTGGGATAACAGTATAATGTGAAAATCTCCAATATGATGAGTTGTATTAGAGGAAAACGAAAGATGTTCCATGTTGCCTGTAATGCACATATTACCTTAAAGTTTTTTTTTATTGTATTATACAACTATCCCTTAACATTTCTATCGAAATATTTTTCCTACTGATGACAGCGCTATATTAAATGTTTGTGAACGCGTTCAATTTATTTTCATGGTTAAGGATTCCTCGTGCCTTCCTGTCTCAGTGGACAGAAATGCGTTTGTTATATATGTAATTGCTACACAAAACCATGGTTCTGCAAGATTCCTTTCAGTTGATTGTGTACTAAGTCTTGTCACTACTGTCCAGTTATGGACCATGAAAACCCTAAATGAGGGCAAAAATGATGCAAAGTAACAAGTGAATGTTGTAAATGTTCTCAGGGATCTTCCGATCCTATTTTATTTTGAACCACTTATATTCAACACATTGCTTGTAGCCATGTATGTGGTATTTTTAGACACATGTAGCATGTTCTGCCTTCTGTTAAAACATTCATACATCAATAATTATAGATTATTACATGTCATTTTCCATATTGGCCCTGGTATCAGCCCGAGACTCCCATATCAAGCTGGAGGGCGTAGCTCAAGGGTTGATACCAGGGCCAATATGGAAAATGACATGTAATGATCTATTTATCACATATTTTATTGATCGTTTTTGATTGACAGGTTTACCGGAAGTTAAATAAATTCGGGGGCTTAATATGGGTATTTGTATTTGCCCCGAGACATTAGCCTCGAGGACAAATAACTGTCTCCGACTGTCGGTTATTATTTGACATACAAAAACGTACATATTAGTTTTAAACATGTTATAATACACCTTTAGACTGGATAATGATATACCTGACAGATGCAATATTTAGAATATGATCATCATTGCAGCGAAAGACAAACACCAAAAACAAATAAATACAAATTTTGAGATTACTTTTATCAACAGTACGCTGTAATAATCTTCTTTTATAATCATAACTAAACATTCCTTTATCTGTTTGAGGAAGTGGAAATAAGTGCATATGAAGACTTTGTAGAATCAAATCCGGTAGTTTAAATTCTTCTGAGAAAGAGCAAATCTTGAAATGTTCATATCAATTATATACTTATCTCTTATCAATTTACTGTATTTGAAATGGTTTTGAATTTATTGTTAAATGTTGAATTATGAATGATATTTCCATATAAAAATCTATACCGATAAGAGTGTTAGTTGATATGTATATATAATCTCACTTAATAATACACAGACGAAGAGTAAACTACTCTCCTCCCTTTGCGTCTGTCATGTGTATAGCTATCGTTTTAACATAAATTAAAGGAGTATATGTCCTAAAAAACAGGTGTACATAATACATGACAAGCTCTTTTAATCGTCACTGAATCTATCAAAGAAGTCATAAGACAAATACTGACGAGGCTACTGATTTTTGAAAGTCACATGATTTATATATGGCAGGATTAAACTAGATTTTCATACAGTCACTTAAATAAGACCATCCGATGTTGCGAAATGTTTACAGCAAACCGTAAGGAAGGTATCTCATTATACGATTGCACTTGCTTGTCTTTGAACGTTGTATATATTATATTGATATCGGGTACTATACAATACTGAATATGCATTCGTTGGAGGTCCTCTCGGTGATTAATTAAATGGAATCTAGTCTAAGTCAAGTCAGTGAACATGAGTTTAACAGCTAAATTCCCTTTGAGGACTGTGTCTCCCTCTTGTGATTTCGATATTTTGACCCCCGTTTGGTAGAACTCTTGGTCCTTTTCGATTATACCAGCTTTTCAATGTTTTATTTTATTTTGGTTATCAAATAATGTGCAATTGTGGTTCACTTAAGAGACTTTAAATGTCAAAATGCGGATCTTGTGCAATAAAATGGTAGTTTGATGTGAGAACTAACACTGGGTCAATTAGTTAGTACCTAACATATCACCAGCCCAATAACTTAGTTCTTCAGTATTGTCAGGAAAAACGAAGATTGTTGTAAAACTTAGAAAATCATTTGAAATTAAGGAATATATCTGCCTCATGTAAAGCTCTGATTCATTGACCTGGTTTGGCAATACTGTAGATCATATCAGCTCTTCAACGGTTTTATCAGATTCTGGTTATCATATATTTTGGCCTCGAGCATCACTTGAGAGACACTAATTGTAAAAACAAGTGTTTCTTGTGAAGTAATATTGGTACCGTTAAAGGGATAACTCTCACTAGGTTGCTTTGCGGGTGGACCCTTAGTCTCTGGCCCAATTAATTAGTACATTTTTTTTGTACTTTGGTATTTCTATGAACATACGGATATTCTTTTATTGATATTTGATGTTGTAAAATTAATAAATCTTTCTGAATAAAGAATATATCTCCCTCGTGCAAAGCTCTTATTCATTGTCTGTGTTTGGCAATAGTTTTGGTCATTTTCGATTATATCAGCGCTAGCTCGTCAACGTTTCTATTGGGTATTTAGTTTCAAATATTTTTGTCTCGATCAACACTCAAGATACATTAATCGTCGAAATGTGTATCTGGTGCAGTAACATTGGTATCGTTTATTGTGATAACTTCCAACAAGTAAATTATATAACGCAGGTTAGATAAAGATTGTTCACTATTAATATGTAAAACAAAATTACTTTGAAAAACATTGAACAGTATCTCGATTTCTGCTTCAGAAGATGGATAGCTAACGACAACCTTTATATATATATAATTATTTAGAGGAATAATTAATGATAATCTATTAAATTGTAAAATCTTTATAAATAATGCTTTCATAAATGTGATAGTTTTTTAACTTGTTACTTCATGTTAACAAACATTTTCAAATCAAAAATTGTATCTATGGACCAATTTAGCAATCGTCGATAAAAGTAGAATCATTGAGAAAAATAAAACTTGTTTATTCCGATATTTTCAGGTGCGACTTTGATATGGACATATCCAATCTTCAACCCTCTCTCCTATTTTTTCCCGCCACACTCTACTCCTACTTTTACAATCTCATTTGCCGTTTTTTCCTTTTTTGAAGCTTTTCTCCTGCGGCGCATAGTTTAGTATTAACTTCTTAATCTGTCTATTTTTTCTTGGGAGAAGGATTGATGTAACCTTTCACCTGATATGTAAGATTTAAAAAAAATTCTAGATAGCATTCTCCTTATCTCTCTCCCACCTCTTAAATGGGTTATATACTCAAGTTTTCTTCGGTTGAAAACGTCAATATAGTGACGTATATATACACATACATGCACAAAAATTCTATATTTAAATTTACCTGTGTACGTTACTTTATCTAACGCCATTTTGTCCTACATGAGCAACACGACGAGTGCCACATGTAGCGCAGGATCTGCTTACCCTTCCGGAGCACCTGAGATCACCCGTAGTTTTGTTTTAAAGAGGTTCATGTTGCTCTTGCTTTAGTCATAAGTCTTGTTCTTTGTGCTTTTTAATTGTTCGATGTTTGTATTGTATATACCGGTAAATGTCTCGTCTATCTTTTGTCATGAAAATTGTGTTTCAATTTTAAAATTTCACATTCGGTCAAGATTCAGGGTTAGAAAATTTTATATGACCGATGGTTTAGAATTTGGTGATGTCTATGGGTTAGATAACAGTCAATTACCAATCCGCTATTGTGTGATGTCTAATCACTTGATTTAGCTTATCAACGTATTTCATAGGAGGGACACGATGAGTGTCACATGTGGAGCAGGACCTGCTTACCCTTCCGGAGCACCTAAGATCACCCCCAGATTTTGGTAGGGTTCGTGTGGCTCAGTCTTTGGTTTTCTATATTGTTTAGTGTACTGTTGTTTGTTTGTCTTTTTCTTTTTTAGCCATGGCGTTGTCAGTCAATTTTTCGACTTATAAGCTTGAATGTCCCTTTGGTATCCTTCGCTGTTCTTTTGGTAACCTAAGGTGCCTATGCATAATCATTGTCAACTTCAGGTACATATCGAGTTCTTGAATTAAATTATTGATGTCAAATTTTGCTTCCTGTAATTTTATAGTAAAGAGAATTAGAAACAATTATAGCGAATCGTTACACCGAGATGTATCACAAGATCATTTTAAGGAGTATTTTTGTAGGTCGGGGAGGGGTTGTAAATTTGTGAAATAGAGTAGAGAACGTTAATTTTAACGAAGATAAACACACCTTCAAATGAAAGTACCATATCTTTTTTACCCCTGCTCTGAAGGAGGGATATACTTTTTTTACCGCTGCGTTGTAGAGGTAAACTGTTTATAAATCCTGTCTATCCGTCTCCTGAAATTTCCGTCGCATTTTTCTCAGGAACTACAAATCAGGGTTTCCTGAAATTTGTTATCCCGTTCCATGTGATCATTCTATACAATCTGGTGCAGTTTCAGTTTCACTCATCAATTTCCTGTTTACGAATTTTCTTAAAATCTAACCCATAATGGCTATGTTTGAAATTTTCATCGCATTTTTCTACGGAAATACGAAAAAACTTACTGAAATGTGTTATTATTAGGTTTCATGCAGACATGCTTTACTGTGTAATTTGTTTTTAGATTCAACTTATTGTTTACCGAATACTTATATATTTGAACAATTAATGGTTATGCATAAAATTTTCATATTGTTTTTCTTGGGAATCACAAATAAGAGTTTCCTGATTTTTTTTATCAGACTTCATGTGAACATGCTATACCGTGTGAAGCATTTTTCCGCCGAACTTCAACTTTTGTTTACCGAATTTTGAAAGTGGGTGTATCATTAGTTAGTAGTAGCACACAGTTCTACTTGTTTTTTTCTATAGCTTACTAAAGAATTTTGGACAATTTTTAACCGCTATTATGATAAGGTTTCTTCAAAATTTCTTTCCAGTTCCTTTTATGCGCTTATATATAAGAACACTAGTCAGCAGAACAGAATTGTGAATATTTACAGGATGCAGATATAAAACAAATTTCCAAAGTTTCTTGTGTAATTTAGGTAGCCAAACCGAGTTTGAATCTTGTGATGTTCAGTGGCAGCTTCAAGTTCAATCGTTATTTAGACAAGTTCATCTACACTGTTTTTATCAATAGGATAGATGGTTTTTATCATTGGAAATTAACCAAACTCACTTTTCAGTGTGACAATTTAGTAAGTATATCAAACAATGACCATGAATATTCTTTGTTGCTTTGTCTGATGATAGCAAAACGCTTCTTGTGAGATTTAACTTTGTTTTCAAGTCCTGATACTGTTCATCAGAACAATTATGTATTTCAAGTTTAGTTTGGAAAATATTCCGTCTCTCTTTTACGGAAACAATGTTAAGGCTTGCACTAACAGGTATCTGTTTGCCTCTTAAACTCGAATGGTAAACGTTTTGAGTGTTTAAAGTGTATTCAGTTTCACCTACTGTAGTAATGTAGTGTAAGTAAAAACATTTCTTCTGATGATTTTGTAACAGTTAGTTAAAATAGGTTATTTAGTTACATCAAACTATAGAGACACAAAATTTGAAACATCTCAATCTAATGATAACTGAAGAATCTCTTTGATCACTTAGAAAAGAGAACTGAATATGAGTATTATGAATGGAACTGACTTTTAAAAGTACAGAATGTCGTCTATGATTTTAGAAACAAATAAAATATCTGATAAAAAATTTATAGAAGAATTACGTCTGCATTCAATATAATTGATTTTTTAAATTTTAAATGGTGTTATCTTATTTTCCTATCAAATTATTACACCGAGGTTTTAGCAAATTCAATGTTTCTATTTAGAAAATTTTAATGCATATGCTAGACTATTGAACTTATCTTTCTGTTTGTCCACATTCCTGTGGTCGGTTTCAAATTTGATAATATGATGGTATTTGTTCAGATAGAAAAATCAATATGTAGAAGACTTTCTAATGTATGCAGTATTCATCATTACAACGGATAAAGGGGAAACAATCACTTATAGTTATTTTAGAAGTACTGCAAGCAAACCTCACAAAAATACACATGGTCCCTGGCAAATTTCATTATTTGCTAAGGGAACACCCCCTTTCCAAAATGACAATTACATTTAATGGTGAAGATTCTAAAAAGTTTCATTAACTTATGATTAGGGGTTGAGGAGCAGAAGCAGATACAAATGTGTACTACAGTGTGCATATATGACAGAGTCAATGATCATATGTCATTCATAATTAACCCCCAAATATGCTTTAGAAGGCAGTTGTGTACACGTAAAAAGGATATACATTTACAAGGGTGTAATCAAAATAAGACACTTGTGTTACTGTTTTATAATCTTGAACATTACAGTTTTTCTTCCTTTCTTTACTTTAATGATACCAATTTTCAGTTAAATTTCTGAATTTGAAACATTTTGGTAAAGCATACATCAAAAGATCTAGATTCTACCTTGCATTAATCTTTTACATTTATAATATCTTGCTTTAGTCATAAGTCTTGTTCTTTGTGCTTTTTAATTGTTCGATGTTTGTATTGTATATACCGGTAAATGTCTCGTCTATCTTTTGTCATGAAAATTGTGTTTCAATTTTAAAATTTCACATTCGGTCAAGATTCAGGGTTAGAAAATTTTATATGACCGATGGTTTAGAATTTGGTGATGTCTATGGGTTAGATAACAGTCAATTACCAATCCGCTATTGTGTGATGTCTAATCACTTGATTTAGCTTATCAACGTATTTCATAGGAGGGACACGATGAGTGTCACATGTGGAGCAGGACCTGCTTACCCTTCCGGAGCACCTAAGATCACCCCCAGATTTTGGTAGGGTTCGTGTGGCTCAGTCTTTGGTTTTCTATATTGTTTAGTGTACTGTTGTTTGTTTGTCTTTTCTTTTTAGCCATGGCGTTGTCAGTCAATTTTTCGACTTATAAGCTTGAATGTCCCTTTGGTATCCTTCGCTGTTCTTTTGGTAACCTAAGGTGCCTATGCATAATCATTGTCAACTTCAGGTACATATCGAGTTCTTGAATTAAATTATTGATGTCAAATTTTGCTTCCTGTAATTTTATAGTAAAGAGAATTAGAAACAATTATAGCGAATCGTTACACCGAGATGTATCACAAGATCATTTTAAGGAGTATTTTTGTAGGTCGGGAGGGGTTGTAAATTTGTGAAATAGAGTAGAGAACGTTAATTTTAAAAAAAAAAAAAAAAAAAAAAAAAAAAAAAAAAAAAAAAAAAAAAAAAAAAAAAAAAAAAAAAAAAAAAAAAAAAAAAAAAAAAAAAAAAAAAAAAAAAAAAAAAAAAAAAAAAAAAAAAAAGTGTGACAATTTAGTAAGTATATCAAACAATGACCATGAATATTCTTTGTTGCTTTGTCTGATGATAGCAAAACGCTTCTTGTGAGATTTAACTTTGTTTTCAAGTCCTGATACTGTTCATCAGAACAATTATGTATTTCAAGTTTAGTTTGGAAAATATTCCGTCTCTCTTTTACGGAAACAATGTTAAGGCTTGCACTAACAGGTATCTGTTTGCCTCTTAAACTCGAATGGTAAACGTTTTGAGTGTTTAAAGTGTATTCAGTTTCACCTACTGTAGTAATGTAGTGTAAGTAAAAACATTTCTTCTGATGATTTTGTAACAGTTAGTTAAAATAGGTTATTTAGTTACATCAAACTATAGAGACACAAAATTTGAAACATCTCAATCTAATGATAACTGAAGAATCTCTTTGATCACTTAGAAAAGAGAACTGAATATGAGTATTATGAATGGAACTGACTTTTAAAAGTACAGAATGTCGTCTATGATTTTAGAAACAAATAAAATATCTGATAAAAATTTATAGAAGAATTACGTCTGCATTCAATATAATTGATTTTTTAAATTTTAAATGGTGTTATCTTATTTTCCTATCAAATTATTACACCGAGGTTTTAGCAAATTCAATGTTTCTATTTAGAAAATTTTAATGCATATGCTAGACTATTGAACTTATCTTTCTGTTTGTCCACATTCCTGTGGTCGGTTTCAAATTTGATAATATGATGGTATTTGTTCAGATAGAAAAGATCAATATGTAGAAGACTTTCTAATGTATGCAGTATTCATCATTACAACGGATAAAGGGGAAACAATCACTTATAGTTATTTTAGAAGTACTGCAAGCAAACCTCACAAAAATACACATGGTCCCTGGCAAATTTCATTATTTGCTAAGGGAACACCCCCCCCCCCCCTTTCCAAAATGACAATTACATTTAATGGTGAAGATTCTAAAAAGTTTCATTAACTTATGATTAGGGGTTGAGGAGCAGAAGCAGATACAAATGTGTACTACAGTGTGCATATATGACAGAGTCAATGATCATATGTCATTCATAATTAACCCCCAAATATGCTTTAGAAGGCAGTTGTGTACACGTAAAAAGGATATACATTTACAAGGGTGTAATCAAAATAAGACACTTGTGTTACTGTTTTATAATCTTGAACATTACAGTTTTTCTTCCTTTCTTTACTTTAATGATACCAATTTTCAGTTAAATTTCTGAATTTGAAACATTTTGGTAAAGCATACATCAAAAGATCTAGATTCTACCTTGCATTAATCTTTTTACATTTATAATATTTGTTGCTTTGAATAAACATGCTTTCTATACAATATCTTAAAACCGATACATACTTTACATGTACTAAAACGAGCTCAAAGAAAATGATAAGATAAATCTTTTTTACAAAACTTGACATGATTACATAATTATCTCATAACCAAAGTTCAATATCTTAAACATAGATAACAAAGACGTTCCGATAAAACAAACACCGTACAAACAGAAAGCATGAGAAAGATTTTGGTGTCTTATTGAAATTAGTTGTAATATGCATCATTATCCAAATTCATCGTATGAAGCACACAGCAGAAGTGAAGAACGTTCTGTTGTTTATAAGGGACATTCGGTAGACCCGTATTCTCCAACAGGACATGGTTATGGCGGTTCAGCGCAGTATGGAATGTCAAGGGAAATGCGGGAAACATCTTTTGTAAATGAAGGATATATGCGCAAACCACCATCAATCCAATCAATCGACCAATATTCCAATGAAAGATTGGACCATTCCTATCACCGTGGCAACCCCCAGGCAATAGAACTACCAGGTATGGGTAACCCGTCTATTCGTGGACCGTATGTCAGGTCACCATCATCTTCTTCAATGGATGGAACCCAAGAGCAAATAAGATCCAGGGAAATGACGGAAAGAGCTTATGTTAATGAAGGATATATGCAAAGACCACCATCAATCCAATCAATCGAACAATATCCAACTGACAGAATGGACAATTCTTATCACTATGGCAGCCCCCAAGCAATAGAACAACCAGGTATGGCTAACCCATCCATTCATGGAATACATATTATGCCACCCTCATCTCCTACAATGGACGGCGCACGAGAGGGGATTAGTAATAAGCATCGAAAGACAAAACGAGATTCAATTCGTGTTATCCTTACCAGGGTTTGCTCAGCAGTATTGGTTATCGCCGACTGTGTTTTTGACTGGATGCAGTATAACGATATGAAAACACCCTTAGACATTGTCTCAGATTTTTCTGATTTCAAAAGTTTAATACAACAATCGGATATAGAATGCACAAGTAAAGAGGATGTATCAGAGAAGTATAAGTATTTTACCATTGCGGGAACAGTTCTGTCAGTAATCCAACTTGCAAATATTATCTTCCAGATTTACAGCGAGGTTAAGTTCATGAAGGAGAAAAAGCAAGTGGTTGAAGGTAATGAAAGCACTCAAAAGAAACTGAAGGATAAGATAATGAAATATCCTAAAAAAATACTGGATGGTAGAACAGAAACACTTTATTCCGTTTTATTCATAGAAATACCGCAAGGACTTCTTCTTCTCCGTTACCAAGATGCGTGTGTATCTAGTTGTGGCAAGACTTTAAAGGGTAAACATCTATCAAGGCGTATTTGGTCTGCCGTTAATGGAGGTATTGCACTTTTGAACAATGCTTTTCGTTATCTTTCATGCTCTCTAATGTGTGAAGAAGAAGTTGAGGACGATGGCAAACCCGGTTGTTGCAGCGGCGCTGGAGGAAAGTGTATTGGTTGTTTAAGATTTCTGTTTAAATGCTTGTGTCCCTGTTTATGCTGCTTCCATCGGTATGTTCTTTTATGTACATTTAGCAAGTAAAACTATTGAAAAAAAATGGTTTAAATTTGATTTATTGGAAATGTTCAACGTTTTATGGAAAAATATTTAAGGATGTATTCTTCTGACGTTTCAGTCTCGTTTAAATCTCGTTCTGGAATTATTTCCAAATCATGTGATACAAGTGGAAAATGTCAATGAATTTAAAAAATATTATAATCAAACTTAACTGTGTGAAAAAATTGTGTATTTACAATAAGTATTTTGGAGTAATAACATTTTCAAATTTTTTAACCAATCAAGTCAGTCTCATTAGCCAAAATGTTTAGAAAATGGGTGAGGGGTACACGAAATGATTTTACCAGATACATGTACATCCCATATCAATGTTTTCTTTTAAAATTTCTTAGATATGTATTTTTTCAATCATGTATTACAAAGAAGTTGAAATAATATGCTTTTTGTTCTAAAAAAAGAGAAAAATTCCAAATTTACAAAATTGACAATATTATAAATTTGACACGAAAAAGCAACAAAATTTTCTAAAACTTTCTTATACTAACACCTACCCATAGTTTTTTTAAAGTTAAATTTATTCAGATTGGTCCACTTCATCTTTAGTGAAAGTATGAAAAAAAGTTTAATTGTGAAACTGTGAATTTTTCATGATAATAGCCCAAAAATGGGTAAAAATTTATGAAAAATGGAAAAATCATCAAAATTGGGGTACTTTCAAATGGCTGTAGCAAAAAAAGAAGTGCACCACCATGTGATTTTTTCTTCACCAATTATTTTTTTACAGTCATATAAACCCAAAAATCAGGTTAAGAAAAAAAGTTTAATTCTAGAAATTTTTGGCTCCTCAGAGGTGTACATCCTTAATGTATTTCATTAATTATTTCTCGATTTCTATATAACAGTGTATAGCAGTATCACATGGTTGCGGATATTGTGTTAACTTTCTTTTGATAATATAGATCACCTAGTATTTATACATCCCTGGCTTTTATTTTATTATTTTGAGCGTTTCAGATGAAGTTAAATCCAGAAAAGCGGTTTAGTTTGTTAATATATCTCTTGAAGTTTTTATACCTCCCTAACATTCATTTCTTGTTGTTTTTTTTTTTATCTTTATCGTTCAAGATGAAGGTAAATCAGCAAAATCGCATCGGACGCACCAAATCATCAAGTGTATGTTCGTTGTAATGTAACTCGCCACACTGAATGACAGTTGAACAAAATAAAACCAAATAAAACATAAAAACGTTTTTCGTTTCCTGTGTTTTGAAGTAAATTTCAATATGCATTCATTTGATTGACGTTATTACCCCAATTTTTTTATATACAAGATATTGCACATTTTTAGAGAGAAATAGATTTTTTTTTAAGACGTGTTGGATTTATATCTTCTTAAAATCACACAATATAGCAATCTTCTTTCTTGTTGTAGAAGCTATTTCGCTAGAAATTGCAGCTTCGCAAAATTATGGTATGAGTTAAAATTGCATTCCATTGTTTAATTCAAAAGAAAAGATTATATAAAAAAATCAGTACTTCTCCCTGCAGTTGTGAGCAAGGCTACTTTATCATCTCATTTTACTTCATTTAAACGAATCCTTCCAGGATAGAATTCATTTTAGAATTCACTCAGGTAGCATAATATTTGTACATTTTATTTTAACAACAATAAAATCATTGCACCCAATTTGTTATCTTGCTTTTTTTATGATGTATCTATTGTGGCGTTGTTTTAGAGTGTAGTCTTTTCATTTACATTTTTATGTACTTGTCGTTTATCTTCTAGAAGGGATTACAAAGGGCGGAGGTTAAATAATCAAAAACTAGTTTAAAGCCGCCTCATGTACATTTGCCTGTCCAAAGTCAGCAGCCTCGCTAGCAGTTGTCATATGTCATACAGACTAATGTATTTCATTATTTGGGAAATTGTGTTTTAATGGCAGATTTTTTATTGTTTTTGTTTTCATTTTTCATAATTTGTATAGACGCGTGACGATTTAGGACTTGACATAATGTATCGACATATGTTTAGTAATGAACTCTGTGTGATGTCCGATATATAGTTTGGTTATTCTTATCGTTTGGTTGCTGTTTAGTTGACATGTTCTCCACATCTCATTTTATTCATAATAATGTGGCGTTCAGGAAACTCATCAGTATTAATGTAACAGAAATGTTTCAAAATATATAGATATAAGGTTAATATTAAACTTGACTGAACTATCCCGGTTTATTATGCCACTTGATTGGGTACCTTGACAGGAAATCGATATGATCCCACATAACCAATGACCGATCATAGATAACTCGCAGTAAGTGTAAGCTAGTTCAAATCCACTTTCAACTAACAAATAAACCATGTTTTCTCATATATTAAATCTACTACTATATACTCAATTCCATACAACCATTATATCTTAACGTTGGTGTTTGGTAATATTATGTCCTACTAATAACAGTACGAGGCTTAAGGTGTAAGCTAGTGTACTTTTTTTCTTTTGTAGATACGAATGCCTGATGTGTGGCTGTTGGATTTGTGGAAAGAAATGCATCTGTGATATGTGCAACTGCTATACTGAACCGTGGTTTTGCAAGATTCCATTTTGTGGAATTTGTACTTTTCACTACTGTCCACTTATAGACCCTGAAAACCCAAAAGGAGCTCAAAAATGTTGCGATGTGACAAGCGAGTGTTGTAACTGTTCAGATGGATGTTCTAATCTTTTTGATTATGAACCACTCGTGTTCAACACCTCCCTTGCTGCAGTTTTAATGCCGCGTATGTGTTTGTATATTTTGGTAACATATACAGCATTTTTTGTCTTCAGTTTGATTTTCCAATCATTGGAAAAATTATACATTTCATACTGTCCAGCGTGGCAAACCTGGCAAGAGCAATATTTTAAAGCAAATGATGTGGCGAAATGTACAACTTGAGATGGTTATGTTATCAGTATTTGTAAATATGTAACTGACACAAAAGAACGCTGTTTTTATCTTCCATTATAATCAGAACTAAGCATATATATCCTTCAGAAGTGGAAATTAGTGCATTTGAAAACTTTTCAGAAAGAAATCAAACAGTTAAAATACGTTGGAAAAAAATAGCAAACTTTCAAATAGAACATAATGTTAAATATGAAAATATGTATCATTTTTCTGTATAAACATTTGCACTGATATTGTGTCTTTTGTTGAAAAAAAAATGCATTTTAAATTATGTATACGCTCACATACTAAATCATTTGACAAACGTCACAAAAACGATATTTGGGGTTTATGTACAAAAGATATACAGGTGTCATCCCAAAGTCTAATATAAGACATAAGACAACTACAGATAATGTTCTTGACTGGAGATAGGTACATGCATATGTGGCAGGATTAAACTTGATTTTTGATATCTCAATCCTCCCCTTTTCAATGTCGATCAATGAATTAACATAAATTGTATCAAAAAAAATTTAATATTAATCAGAACAGGAAACGCACTTAATTCTTTAATAAAGTAATAAACAACACTTTACAGTGCCAAACTATTAATCAGCGAAATATGTTATTCCTCAAAATACCAGACTCAGTAACAAGAGTATAGTCATGACCATTGTAAACAAGTCTATCTCGCGAAAGAGAAAGACTCGAAGTACATCGTCCAAAACCTGTCATTTTTATAAACAATATCATTGTAAAAAGCTTGATGCAAAACAGAACGTTTTACCAAGTCTGGCAGTTGGTATCCCACGTTCAAATCAAACTTGTATGTCTGGGACTTAACCCTGTAAAAGCTTTTTCCAATTCCCATTATCCATACATATTAAAATACGGGAATATGACAGTTGTTTTCCATTAGTTCCGTTTGTTGATTTAGTCTAAGTTTGATTTTGTCAGGTTTAAGGACTTCCCTTTTGAATATACCTTGGAGTTCGGTAAATTTTGTATTTTTCAAACAAACTCATCATAAAAACCAGGATTAACATTTTGAACACCAGACGCTCGTTTCGTCTACAAAAGATTCATCAATGACGAAACCCGAGAGGTCACTGCAATCACGAAAATATTAAACCTGAGAAAGGCACCAAAAGGAAACCAACGAAACAACGTAATCAAGAAAAAGGAAATTGACAATGAAACGAGAACGTCTTCCAGTTTATCATGAACTTAAGTATGAAGACTATCATAAACATAATTCGGTCACCATCAATAATTGACAACAAGAACGACAGAGATGTACCATCCGTAAATCAACATAATTTTTTTAGGACCAGATTTATTTAAATTGCTACCGATCAGAGGTGCTAATCTACTCAACAAGGCGCTATAACCTTGCCTTGTATATATAACAATAGAAAATATAAGTTCCGTCTATAATTACAATTTCCTTTCTGACTGTATTATTCATTGTACGACAGTACAATAATGGGTGTTACACGGCCACTTTTTATTAATAGAGTCACTCGTGCATTCAGTGAGTTCATAGGCACTTTATCGTAAACCTTGTGACCTAATTACCTCGTTTTATAAATATAAATTATATGAAAAGTGTTCATAAAATTTATATTCATAAAAAAGCTAACTATGTCCCAAATGCTGAAATTAAATAAAGTTACTGACTGAAAGAGTAACTGCAACTATAAAATGTTTCCATGTACAAACCTCTCATAGGTTTGTTTTGTCTGAATGGATCAAAGCTATTCGATCATGCATTCAGAAACGCATTCAAAAACTATGATGTACTATGAGCACAAGGGTTTCTAACCCATTCAAGAACCCGGAGGTTGTGGATGCTTTATCCTCTTTGCATAACAAATATGTTGTTATTCCAGCAGATAAAGCCTCCAATAATATTGTCTTCATATGTAAAACCATTACATGGAATGTCTCACCTACTTTATCATCTCATTTTACTTCATTTAAACGAATCCTTCCAGGATAGAATTCATTTTAGAATTCACTCAGGTAGCATAATATTTGTACATTTTATTTTAACAACAATAAAATCATTGCACCCAATTTGTTATCTTGCTTTTTTTATGATGTATCTATTGTGGCGTTGTTTTAGAGTGTAGTCTTTTCATTTACATTTTTATGTACTTGTCGTTTATCTTCTAGAAGGGATTACAAAGGGCGGAGGTTAAATAATCAAAAACTAGTTTAAAGCCGCCTCATGTACATTTGCCTGTCCAAAGTCAGCAGCCTCGCTAGCAGTTGTCATATGTCATACAGACTAATGTATTTCATTATTTGGGAAATTGTGTTTTAATGGCAGATTTTTTATTGTTTTTGTTTTCATTTTTCATAATTTGTATAGACGCGTGACGATTTAGGACTTGACATAATGTATCGACATATGTTTAGTAATGAACTCTGTGTGATGTCCGATATATAGTTTGGTTATTCTTATCGTTTGGTTGCTGTTTAGTTGACATGTTCTCCACATCTCATTTTATTCATAATAATGTGGCGTTCAGGAAACTCATCAGTATTAATGTAACAGAAATGTTTCAAAATATATAGATATAAGGTTAATATTAAACTTGACTGAACTATCCCGGTTTATTATGCCACTTGATTGGGTACCTTGACAGGGAATCGATATGATCCCACATAACCAATGACCGATCATAGATAACTCGCAGTAAGTGTAAGCTAGTTCAAATCCACTTTCAACTAACAAATAAACCATGTTTTCTCATATATTAAATCTACTACTATATACTCAATTCCATACAACCATTATATCTTAACGTTGGTGTTTGGTAATATTATGTCCTACTAATAACAGTACGAGGCTTAAGGTGTAAGCTAGTGTACTTTTTTTTCTTTTGTAGATACGAATGCCTGATGTGTGGCTGTTGGATTTGTGGAAAGAAATGCATCTGTGATATGTGCAACTGCTATACTGAACCGTGGTTTTGCAAGATTCCATTTTGTGGAATTTGTACTTTTCACTACTGTCCACTTATAGACCCTGAAAACCCAAAAGGAGCTCAAAAATGTTGCGATGTGACAAGCGAGTGTTGTAACTGTTCAGATGGATGTTCTAATCTTTTTGATTATGAACCACTCGTGTTCAACACCTCCCTTGCTGCAGTTTTTAATGCCGCGTATGTGTTTGTATATTTTGGTAACATATACAGCATTTTTTGTCTTCAGTTTGATTTTCCAATCATTGGAAAAATTATACATTTCATACTGTCCAGCGTGGCAAACCTGGCAAGAGCAATATTTTAAAGCAAATGATGTGGCGAAATGTACAACTTGAGATGGTTATGTTATCAGTATTTGTAAATATGTAACTGACACAAAAGAACGCTGTTTTTATCTTCCATTATAATCAGAACTAAGCATATATATCCTTCAGAAGTGGAAATTAGTGCATTTGAAAACTTTTCAGAAAGAAATCAAACAGTTAAAATACGTTGGAAAAAAATAGCAAACTTTCAAATAGAACATAATGTTAAATATGAAAATATGTATCATTTTTCTGTATAAACATTTGCACTGATATTGTGTCTTTTGTTGAAAAAAAAATGCATTTTAAATTATGTATACGCTCACATACTAAATCATTTGACAAACGTCACAAAAACGATATTTGGGGTTTATGTACAAAAGATATACAGGTGTCATCCCAAAGTCTAATATAAGACATAAGACAACTACAGATAATGTTCTTGACTGGAGATAGGTACATGCATATGTGGCAGGATTAAACTTGATTTTTGATATCTCAATCCTCCCCTTTTCAATGTCGATCAATGAATTAACATAAATTGTATCAAAAAAAATTTAATATTAATCAGAACAGGAAACGCACTTAATTCTTTAATAAAGTAATAAACAACACTTTACAGTGCCAAACTATTAATCAGCGAAATATGTTATTCCTCAAAATACCAGACTCAGTAACAAGAGTATAGTCATGACCATTGTAAACAAGTCTATCTCGCGAAAGAGAAAGACTCGAAGTACATCGTCCAAAACCTGTCATTTTTATAAACAATATCATTGTAAAAAGCTTGATGCAAAACAGAACGTTTTACCAAGTCTGGCAGTTGGTATCCCACGTTCAAATCAAACTTGTATGTCTGGGACTTAACCCTGTAAAAGCTTTTTCCAATTCCCATTATCCATACATATTAAAATACGGGAATATGACAGTTGTTTTCCATTAGTTCCGTTTGTTGATTTAGTCTAAGTTTGATTTTGTCAGGTTTAAGGACTTCCCCTTTTTGAATATACCTTGGAGTTCGGTAAATTTTGTATTTTTTTCAAACAAACTCATCATAAAAACCAGGATTAACATTTTGAACACCAGACGCTCGTTTCGTCTACAAAAGATTCATCAATGACGAAACCCGAGAGGTCACTGCAATCACGAAAATATTAAACCTGAGAAAGGCACCAAAAGGAAACCAACGAAACAACGTAATCAAGAAAAAGGAAATTGACAATGAAACGAGAACGTCTTCCAGTTTATCATGAACTTAAGTATGAAGACTATCATAAACATAATTCGGTCACCATCAATAATTGACAACAAGAACGACAGAGATGTACCATCCGTAAATCAACATAATTTTTTTAGGACCAGATTTATTTAAATTGCTACCGATCAGAGGTGCTAATCTACTCAACAAGGCGCTATAACCTTGCCTTGTATATATAACAATAGAAAATATAAGTTCCGTCTATAATTACAATTTCCTTTCTGACTGTATTATTCATTGTACGACAGTACAATAATGGGTGTTACACGGCCACTTTTTATTAATAGAGTCACTCGTGCATTCAGTGAGTTCATAGGCACTTTATCGTAAACCTTGTGACCTAATTACCTCGTTTTATAAATATAAATTATATGAAAAGTGTTCATAAAATTTATATTCATAAAAAAGCTAACTATGTCCCAAATGCTGAAATTAAATAAAGTTACTGACTGAAAGAGTAACTGCAACTATAAAATGTTTCCATGTACAAACCTCTCATAGGTTTGTTTTGTCTGAATGGATCAAAGCTATTCGATCATGCATTCAGAAACGCATTCAAAAACTATGATGTACTATGAGCACAAGGGTTTCTAACCCATTCAAGAACCCGGAGGTTGTGGATGCTTTATCCTCTTTGCATAACAAATATGTTGTTATTCCAGCAGATAAAGCCTCCAATAATATTGTCTTCATATGTAAAAACCATTACATGGAATGTCTCACAAAAGAGCTTGGAATAAACAGCAAAACTGGTAATCATACATATTCTTTAACATCATTTACAAAGGATGAAATTTTACAAAATCACAAATCTGTCCTTCTTTCTTTTGGTATTAACATCAAAGAAAACAAAGAAAATCTACCGTCATTATACTGGATACCAAAACTTCAAAAAAAATCCTTATAAAGAACGATACATAGCTGGATTATCAAGATGTTCAACTAAATATCTTTCTAAAGTGCTGACTACTATTCTTTCTACAGTTTTGGCCTTCAAAAATATTGTGATGAAATATATTCAACCAGTGGTGTCAATCAGATGTGTATTCTTAAAAATTCTAAAGATCTACTGCTAAATCTTAGATCACAATCTCTGCAATTTTGCAGCAACATTAAAACTTTTGATTTTTCTACGCTTTACACTACTATTCCCCATGCTCAATTGCAGATCGACTTCACCATCTCATCAAATAGAGCTTTTTCTATAAAAAATGGAATCGTACATATAAATTTCTTGTTTTGGGTTATAATAATTCTTATTTTGTGAAGAACCACACTGATTCTATCAGGAAATATACTGAAGATGATATTATCGAAATGCTGGACTTTTTGATCGACAATATATTTGTTGAGTTTGGAGGATTGATATTTCAACAGACAGTTGGTATTCCAATAGGTACTAATTGTGCACCCCTACTGGCCGATTTGTTTTTGTACTCGTATGAAGCAGAATTCATTCAGAACCTTCTAAAAGACAAAAAGAACAGGCACCTTGCGAAA
Source organism: Mytilus coruscus (assembly GCA_017311375.1). NCBI lineage: Eukaryota > Metazoa > Mollusca > Bivalvia > Mytilida > Mytilidae > Mytilus > Mytilus coruscus. The sequence continues at coordinate 31,003,193 of CM029601.1, forward strand.
TTCTTTAATTTTACTTTCAGATTTATTGATGATGTCCTATCACTGAATAACCCATATTCCAGTCAGTACTTATATCTCATATATCCCAGTGAACCTAAAATTAAGGATACTACTGATTCTAGAACGACTGCTTCATACCTTGATCTTTTCCTCAATATTGACACAGATGGACGACTTCACACTAAAATCTATGACAAACGGGACGATTTCAACTTCCCAATTATCAATTTCCCATTTCTCAGCAGTAACATACCTTCTGCCCCATCGTATTGTGTTTACATATCTCAGTTGATACGTTATGCTCGTGCATGTTCACACGATAAGGACTTCATACAGGAATACAGGAGTGTGTTCCTTACGCAGAAAGTGCTCAAACAGAGTTATGAGAAGGAAAGATTAAAAATGACACTCCGGTAAATTTTACGGACACCATCACGAATTGATTGATCTATACGATGTGTCTGGGCCTAAACTAACTAACGACATTTTTACCACGTCTTAGATTGTGGTTTACCATCTACTTCGTCTGGTCAACCGAACGTTACCTATTCCCGATTATGACTGTTTTCCCCAAGTGAGAATTCGCATTGCTATTAGACGTGTTTCGGTATTTATACATCCAACATTCATATATTTAGTTATGATGTTTCGTTTGTAATTCTGGTTTGATATTGTGTTATGTCTTATCGTTTGTGTTTTGAATTCTATTTGTATTTTCTATATGTATGTAAAAGTTAAGATAATTAATCAGCTAGTTCATTTATATGATTTTTAGTTGAAAGCTACTATATGCACAAGATTAATTTATTTTTACAGTTTTGATTTAGAAGAAAAACCGACATGGTTAGAAAAGATCAGAAAATACAAATAATTACACCATAACTAACTCAATTCTATATTAATATTCTTGTAATGGTTAGAAAATACAATCCCAATTTTATATAATATTTTTAGCAATTTCCTGTGACGTCACTTTTTGTGGCGTTGATCAATTCGTTTGACGCACAGTTCATAATTCTATTGTGGTGTAAATGAGAGGTGTCCGTTGTTATTCTGTGGTTTACATGTTGTAATGTACTATTATATTATTTATGTATGTATGTCTCTGTCCTGAATGTTCTTGCGTTTAGTTGTAATGTATTCCTGTCATTTAATGTTGTCATTTTGCCATATTAGCGGGAGGTTTGGCTAGCCATAAAACCAGGTTCAACCCCCAATTTTTTTCTTAAAATGTCCTGTATCAAGTCAGGAATATGGCAGTTGTTATCAAATAGTCCGTTTCTATGTATGTTGGGGATTGTTTTGGAGCAGTTCAGTGTTTATGTTGTTCCGTTGTTTTCCTCTTATATCACCCCCAGTTTTTGGTGGGGTTCGTGTTGCTTAGTCTTTAGTTTTCTATGTTGTGTTTTGTGTACTATTGTTTGTCTGTTGGTCTTTTTCTTTTTTAGCCATGGCGTTGTCAGTTTATTTTCGATTTATGAGTTTGAATGTCCCTCTGGTATCTTTCGCCCCTCTTTTATAGTTGATGTGTTTCCCTCGGTTTTGGTTTGTGACCCCGATTTGTTTCAGTTAAATCGATTTATGACTATTGAAGAGCGGGATTTTTCAGTTTTTTGCCACTGGGGCCTCACATTTGCTAAATAATTCTGCTGTTTCTGTGAATATGGAATATTTAGTACATTTTTAGAATAGAACACACTATTGTTATTTTTATTGAGGTATTTTTGTATCTCTAGCTTATATTTTTTTATGCAGCGGTCACAAGAAAGCACATTCAGGTGTTACGGCTTACTTATGGGTTTTCGACAGTACAGAAACACCCCAACATCAATATTCGTCAAGGCTTTATGAGTTTCAATGACTGCAAAGAGTAAATATAAGCACTTCTTAATAATTTAAATTACAAATATGTATATATTAAGAAATTACTTTGCATACAGGGCTTTAAGTAAACTATGCATACTGTAAACTGTGAATTTATGCTGAGTCATCATAGTTAAGGCCCAGGATTTTTTCAATCTTCATGAAATAATTATAAAACTTTATATTTTATTTAACTTCATTAAAATATCTGAAGATAAACCAGATTTGGTGAAATTCTACATGTTCTCTTTTTTCACCCAATATAGGTTGCAAATATAGACAATGCAATTTCCCATAGGAACTCCTTTCACGGCTAAAACTGTGCCACTTTTACTATGAAGTTTCGTAAAAAATCATATCCTACGATGGAAAGTTCATATGCACTACTTTTTTTTCAAAGGTCAAAACATAGGGCTGTGCGGCATATTTTCAACATTTATATGCCCCGAACTTCCAAGAGTTTAAACTTATACTTAAATTCTGTACTATCGCTCCCTTCACTTTGTGTCTTCGTCAGAATTCAATTTCACCGCTATCCATGTGTATTTATACTGGTAATATTCCCAAGTTATGTCTCTATGGGATGAAATATAGAGATCATATCTGGGAACCAGTATGTAAACACAACAAAATATCTATGAATATTATATATCTCCCCAAAAGAGGCGTGGTTTGTGAAACAGCTGTATTTACAAAGTGCAACCTATAAGTCGTATTATTAGAATACGTTTTGGTAGCAAGTTATAGTCCATCCTACATAATCTTCCAAAAAATTGTAACTTACACTTGTCAATATAGCACTCCAAAGGAAGCCAACCAAGTAGGCTTGTTCATTTGTCAGATCGTGTTCGTGCAGGAAGTCCTTGAATAATTTTGCATGATATTTGTGAAAACGTTCTAACATTGTTAATTCAGTATTTGATAGCCCATACCAAAGTTCACAAGCAAACAATGCTTTTGGTTAACACATCTGAATTGCTATCATGGAGCACATTAATGGTTTAAGGAAAGATGGGTGTATTCCGGATTTCATTACAGATAATGCAGTTGCACGCAAACTTCGACATGCATTTAAAGTTCTAGACATACTCTTAAATTCAGTATTCAATATAATTCCAACATGCTTGGTTGAGTTTACTACTGGAATGTCCGCTCCGTAAAGTTTTGATGGCTGACTGATGGTAGCACATTTTGAAGAACAAAATTTCAGTACTTCGCTTTTCGCAGATGATAATCTAAAGCCCCAATTTTCACTAAACGTTTGGCAAATGTCTATTAAAGTTTTCATACCTTTTGAAGTTGTAAATATAAGGGCAATGTCGTCCGCTTGTACGGCGCTACTTACACGAAGATTAAATAACATAATTCCATAAGGACTTTCGTCCAATTGTCTAAGTAAATCATTAATGAAAACTAAATAAAAAACAGCAGACAGTAACCCACCTTGTCTTGCGCCTCTTTTGAGTTTAAACCATTTTGAACATTTTCCTTGAAATTGCACACCGCTTCGCATGTTCTGGTACATTAAGACCAACAGCCAAGTTAAACCTCGAACTCCATATATATACAACTTGACTAATAGTCCTTTGTGCCACAGAGTATCAAATGCTTTCATGTTGTCCAGAAGTGTGACGATAACATTACTATGTCGCTCCAAATAATGGTGTACGACTTCTTGCATGTTGAAACTCGCATGTGTACTAGATAATGTCTTCTGGTAGGCAACTTGTGATGGATGTGGAAAGTTGTGATGAAACGATAGTAATCGAGTATATAAAGCCTATATACATAGAAGGGAAATTCCACGATACGAATTCGGATCCGATTTTGATTTGTTTCGACCTTTGAATAGAGGCATGATACAACTGTCTTTCCAACTTGTCGGGGTGTAGCATGTTTCCAGTACAAGATTAAACAAACTACTCTTGTGGAGAGTTGTCTCATTGGCAATCATACCACATCTTCTTTTTTATATACACAGATGACGCTGAAGTAGCTTTCCGCCGTATTTCAAATGTTCGTAACAGATTCCATCCAACCCTGGAGATTTATTACACGGCAGACCGTCACAAAGTTTATATAGTTCTTCGAAAGTAAATTTCTCGATATTTTCGTGTTTGTACGCACAGTTTCTAGCAAGTCATTGATAGTATTATCAACAGCTTTTTAATTCACAGGGTTGATCAAGTTGCTATCGAAACTGAATACAATTTGAAATGAGTCACCCAACCGTCACGTATTTCGTCTGAAGAAATAAGTTGAATACCACTAATATTTAATTGTTGACAATGAGACACCGTTTTTCGATCACTTTTTATCACAGACCATACGAAACGTTGATCACAGTCAACAGATTCTTCACTGTTACGATTAGTTTCACTAATGTAGGTTTCATATGCTAACTCAAGCTGTTTTCTAAAATCCAATTTAGCGCTTTTGTAATCAATGTAATGTTTGTCATTACGGTCGTGAAATTTGCCATTCTCAATCTATGTTTGACGTTTTAATCTGATAATCGTATGATATTCCTTTACAGTTTTTGTCCAATACGGTTTTAAATGTTTTATATATTGTTTACTGGGAAGAGTCTCGATATCGGCTCTCAAAATAGCATTCACTATTTCGCTGTAGTATTTTTCAATATTAGCCGGAGTAGCAGTTGGTGTTTTGATGTCCCATAATCATTGTGAAATTGCAAAGGGATAATCGGCTATAGCACCATTCTGTACAAGTTTCAGAAGGAGACGAATGGTATAACAGCAGTAAAAAGCACAATATGTAAAGCATAAAGATTTAGCAGCACTAACCCCACAAAAGCTGCATGGAGTTGTCAGTAAATAAACTCATCATAGATACCAGGATTAACATTTTTGTACGCCAGACGCGCGTTTCGTCTAAAAAAGACTCATCAGTAACGCTCGAATAAAAGAGGCAACAGTTAAGTTATCATAAAAAAATACGAGTTCATTTGAAACCGTACTTCAGTCTTGTCATCTGGGTTTTTTTAGAAAAGGAGGAGGAATTCAGGGGATGGTCGAGTAATTGTGTACTTTTCGAACAGTATCCAAAATTGGCAAAATATAGTTTTTATTTATTGAATTTGTATTTTAGTGAAAACTTCCGGTTAGTCAAACAAGTCAATTATTTTTATCGAATATCTTATATAGCAAGTTGCTGTTGCTAATCCCTCATTCGTTACAAATTTTCTTCCATGTTTGTGACGTAACGTTCTTCATATACACATACTCTCAGGTGTGGATAGGATGTATTTCCTATAAATTGTAAATACAAAATAAGCATGGGTTAACCCTAGTAATGAAATGTTATCTATAGTCAGATTATTCGTAGAATTCTAAAACCATAGGTATCCAAGATTCATATTGGTACTCGTAGGACGCTTCAAGTTATATCAAAACAGATCCCCAGGTCACTTTAGGTAAATTTAAACAGACTATTTGCCGATATAAAAACTTAAGGAAATCTGTAATTCATTGTTAAATGATTGTTAATTCTGTAGTTTTGTGAGTTTTGAATTCTGCATTTGGATTTAAAACCAATAAAGCATTTGATTTGATTCAATTTGATTTGAATGTACAAAATAGAGACGATCAATTCTGCAATTCTCTTATAAAAATAGTCAAACGATTTTGGAATTACTTACCCTTCCGGAGCACATGATTTCACTCCTTGTTTGTTTGGTGGGGTTCATAATGCTCAGTCTTTGTGGTTTTATGCAGTGTTTTGTTTAATTATTCGTCATTTCGTCTTTTTTTCTTATTTTGCCATGGTGTTGACAGTTTTTCTTTAATTTAAAATGAATGTCTCCTCATTATCTCCCGCCTTTTTTGAAGGATCATCATTCTTGTCATATATTTTTCTTTATTTCTTGAACCTTAACAGACACAAATTTTGAATCCTTATATTGACATAAACACAGTATTTTAAAGTGAAAGTTCCACTGACAATGGCGTGCCTGAAAACTAAGCAAGGGTAAACTAGAGACTCTGAAGACAAGAAGGAAATTCATGAGAAAAATCTCTTTTTAACAGTTTCTCTCTATCTTCTTTAGTTTTTGCTCAAAAATACAAATAGGGTAAAAAATCGTCCTTTAAGGGCAATCCCTCCTACAAAGAGTCTACTAACTATTTCTGCAAAATTTGACATGTTTGTAGATTTTGTCTCGCATGTCCTTTTTTTTTTATTCAAAGTTTCTATCTACCTTTCATTCAAAGTTTCAAAAAAAAAACACCAAAAATTTGGTAAAACTCGTCAGTAAAGAGCAAGAACTATAAATAGAGCCGAATAACGATTTCAACCATATTGACTTACTTGGAGATCTTGTCTTGCTGATCATTTTTTATATTAAAGTGTCTACCTATCTATCATATATTTCAAGATAATAGGCAAACACACTTAATATTCGAAAAATTGCCATTATAGAGCAATTATAATTCCAATAACGAGTCGACTGAAGTAATCGGTCATTATTTTTTTGTATATCTTGTCTGATTATTTTTGCTATTAAACGTTTCTATCTATCTAGTCTAGTTTTTCAGATATTAGGCAAAAACGCAAAACATTGGTTAAAATTGTCATTAAAATAACTCGTATAAGAAGTCGTCTGACGATTGTGGCAATTTAACTTATGTGTAGATATTGTCATGCTGGTGATATTTGAATTTTAAAGTTTCTCTCTATCTTTCAAATTTTAAGATAATAGGCAAATATGAAAGAAAATGGTGAAATTCGTCATTTAAGGCCAATAACTCATAAAAGGGGACGTCTGACGGTTATGACGAAAAATAGACAATGGGTAGAGCTCAACATTCTGAACATTTCTGTCCCTGCCAGATTTATTCTTTTTATAGCGGTTTTCAAAATAATAGACATAACTTGCATTTATCCCCTAAGATCCATTGTTAACCATGTCGGTTATCTTAGTTGACAAGCGCGGTCATCGGACACAAGTCATTGTCAAACTAGATACCCCAATGATGATTGTGGTCAAGTTTGATTGAATTTGGCTCAGTAGTTTCAATGGAGAAGATTTTTGTAAAAGTTAACAGACGACGAACGACGGACACCAAGTGATGAGAAAAGGTCACCTGCCCAAAGGAAATAAAATTAAGAAATAATTCTTTCATGCCATGCTCAAAGCTCATTTAAACATGGGTAGGCATTATTTTTGTCAATATCTTTATACCGAGCGTTAGCGTGGTGTAAAACATTGACAAATATAATGCCTACCAATGTTAAAATGAGCATAGAGCATGGCATGATAGAATTAATTCGATTCTAATAGGAAAATTTAGAACTTTTGTACTTCAAAGCGGACATATTATACACTTTCAAATGGCATCCATTTTGATTTGATGAAGCCAAAACATTGTAGAAAATCAACCGTTTCACGATAAACAAATGAACAGATACATATAAACTTACTTTTAGAATGATTTTATTTAATTTTCTAGCGAGCAACTCCAAATCAGATGTCCATTTTGATTTCCGGCGTTGTTCAAAATACAGCAGACGTTGCAATTTCAATTGTGACTTCAATCACGTGCAGCCCATGTTTTATTGGAATTAGAACATGGCTTTGTTTCCAAAGCAAAAGAAGAATGTCATATCAGAATAAGGTTTCGAAATATTGTTATATTTATGCTAAGGACTACTTAGAACACTTAAAATTGGTATATGGAAAGAGTTTCAGTTTTTTTGTATGTAAATGATTTTTATTATTTTATATGATAATGCATTAACGATTATCCTAATATGACGTGCTTCTTTCGCTTTGTAAACAAAACCGTGGTAAAATTCTCGATATATCTATACTAAGCGCAGTCTCAGAGATGTGCATACTGGTGGCTGTTACTATTTACCTCCCACGTAAATCCACATGTATCGTAACCTACGATTCAAAATGACTATTGAAAAAAAATATCAGTAAATATTCCTTTTGATGAAAACAAGTCTTTGCATGATAAAAAAATAATCAAATTGCGCATTATTATACTAACCTATTTTACTCTTTGATGGCTAGTTTGTCTTCGTTGAGAGTTATGATCTCTGAACTCTTTGTAATACATTATCACACTATCTGATCAAAGAGAAGATTGATTAAAGCCATTAATGCTTTGTTTGGTGATATTTATGTTGGGTTTTGAGAGAATGTGTACTGACAAGTGATTGGTATTTTGATGGGATTTTATTGTTTACCTCTAATTGAAGATATGTCAATTTACACCATTGAATCCCAATTTGGCATCAATATACGACAGCCTTCGCGCGCACAGAACCATATAAATGGGGCAAATCTTCATAAAGACCCAACAAAACACAACTTCATAGATATCTTTAACAATACAAACAGATATTTAGATGATACATTCTTTGAACATAAAAAAAGATTTTTCTAAATATACAAATGAAATCAAACATTCGTAGTGACCGATGTCTATTTTAGACCTGATAATTAATTGGTCATATTTATATATATCAAAATCAATGATAAACGTGAACCCTTTCCTTTCCTATGCGCGTGTTTGCAGTGACGCCTTGGATTTCATTCCTGGAAAAAATATTTTCAGCAAATGTATGGATAACGTGAAAGCGTTTGAGGGTTTTGTCACATGTAAAATGGTCTGTTATGGAAGTGCGATTCCATCTGTCACAGGTAAAATGGTCTGTTATTGAAGTGCAATTCCATCTGTCATAGGTAAAATGATCTGTTATGGAAGTGCGATTCCATCTGTCACAGGTAAAATGATCTGTTATGGAAGTACGATTCCCCTTGCAGGAATTTGGTTGAAATTGATGTTTTGCATCCAGCTTTCAATGTCATGTTGTTTATAAAGATGGCAAAATTAAGATTTTTTCGAAAGTTTGATAGACTTATTGATAAAGGTTATACTGATAGTTTTTGTTTGTTTAATCACTATGTATGTTTTTTGGGGATTAACATCTATTTGCTCATTTATAATTTTAAAGTTTATATAGGACAGTGTCATTTGTTTTCTGCTTTTAAGTTTTGTACGGTTTGTTGTAACCTTGCTCACTATCGGATGTACTCTGTGCTGTTAATTAAGTTACTGTATGAAAATCTAGTTTAATCCTGCCTTATATAATGTAACTGTCCAAAATCAGTAACTGCGTCAGTATTTGTCTAGTGACTTTTTTGTTAGATTCGGGAAGGGTTTAGGGTACTTGCCATGTGTAATAGAAACTTGTCTGTTGGTTTCCTTTAGACATATACTCCCTGATTTCTGTTAAAATGTTAAAAAAGAACGACAGCGCAAAGGGAGGTCAGTAGTTTACGTTTCTTCTGTGTATAAGTAAGTGAGCTTATATATATACAGGCAGATTTTTGTTTATCAACTAACACAGTATCGGTATAAATCTGTATATAGAAATATAATACATTATTTGATATTTAACAATTTGTTCAAAACCCCTTTAAATACAATAACTTGATATCAAATAAGTAAATGATTGATATGAGCATTTTAAGTTTGCTCTTTCTCGGAAGAATTTAAACTACCGGATTTTATTCTGCAAAGTCTTCATATGCACTTATTTCTACTTCCTCAAACAGATAAAAGAATGTTTAGTTATGATAATAAAAGAAGATTATTACAGCGTGTTGTTGATAAAAGTAATCTCAAAATTTGTACTTATTTGTTAAGGTGTTTATCTCTCGCCGAAATGATGATCTTATTCTAAATATTGCATCTGTCAGGTCTTTCATTATCCAGTCTAATGGTGTATTATTACAATAGTTGTACTTATATGTACGTTTTTGCATGTCCAAAAATAGGCGATAGTTGAGACGGTTGTTTATCCTGGCCAGATTGAGCCCCGAATATAACTTCCGGTAAACCTGTCAATTAAAAACAATAACTAAAATAAATAAAGTATGCGATGAATAGATCATTAATTAAAGAATCGAGTTTAAGGCAAAGCATAACAAACAAATAATGTATGTGGAAAATAGCGGCCACAGTTCACTTCGAATGATGAGATCTGACATGATAGCAGAATGCCGACGTAGCTGATTTAATTGATAAGTCTGTCCACCAATGGTGACAATGGATGCTCAAGTTCCTCAAGGTTAAATACTAAAGAGAACGAGGGCCATGATCCCCAAATACGTCGGCTCATATTCGCATCACCCCCTGGTTGTCAGGGGAGTGAAGATTAACAGTTTCTAGATCATAAAACTCGATAATAAGGTCGGACTGGTACCAATTCAGAACCGTCCACTCATGGTAGACATGCGGAAACGCAGGAAAGTAAAAAGCTTGTATGATCCGACGTACAATACAGGAAAGGATCATAACCCCTTAATCTTGCCACGTGAGTGTGTCTAGACACACTCATCAGAAAGCCCCCCCCCCCCTTTTTCACCTTAATAAAACCCTTAGAAGGTCAATTTCCAATTATACTTCGGGGGAAAAGCGAATTTTGTACGATGATTGGAAAGTTTTAATTCCCCCTTGAATGTTGTTTAAGTAGGTCCTTCATAGTTTTTGTTCTTTCATTTTGTTCAATTAGGATCCATTGTTTTGATAACTTTATTTAGTCCATTAAATGAAGGATTAAATTTGGTGGCTAACACTAATTGAGGCAATGCTCTTTTGTTTCTAAGTTTGAATCTTAGACAAACTTTTCTTTTCTTATGTAATGCCTTTGTAATAATGGGGCTAATATCCTTTTCCGTTTATCCCTTCAGAAGAAGTTTTGTTTTGAACGTTTCAACTTCTTTTGTTGTATCATCCTTGTTATTTGATGACATCATAAAACGCAATATTTCAGCAGTAATCAATCCATTGAACACCGAAGATGAGTGAGCTGATGCTCTTTCAAGATACTGAATATTATCAGTAGGTTTACGGTATAGTTTTACGTCTAATATGTTTTGGTTTAGAAATCTGTTTCTTCTAAAAATTGTGACGTCAAGGAACAGGATGCTAGTGTATGATATGTCGTCCGGTGCCCTTATTTGTTCTATTTTGTTGATAAATGAGGTTGTTTCCTGTGTATAAGTCCATAATTGGCTAACTACAGGTTTAAGGAAGTAGTCTATAAATTGACGATTTTTTTTCTATTGGACTTTTGCATAATGATATTATTGGTCTCTCTGGAATATCCATATTTTATGGAAATCTTTGTTAGTTTTGATTTTTTCTCTTTCTTCATAATTAATTTTGTGAATTTTTGGCAACATATAGAGTCGTCCAACTCGTACATTGACATTATTGGTTAGGTATTTATATGTTATGTCGTCGATAAATTCTTTCTTGTGTAGTTGTTTTATCATTTTTTGAATAGTGTCTGAAATTTTGTTCCTATTAAATTCATGAATTTGTTCCAGGCATATGCTGTTATTCAGAAAGTTCAGTGTTTGTTTTATATATATACGTTTATCCTGAACAACGGTCGATGAGTTTTTGTCAGCTTTCTTATATTATTATTTGAACATTACGGTAAGGTTTTGAGAGCTGCTCTTTCGTGTTTAGAAAAATATTTTAACTTTGTTTATTTATAGTCTGCATATTTCCATCTTTGTAGCAAAGAGATAATTTTCTATTGTGTTGTTTGCTATAGCGAGTTTGAATTCCGATTTAATTCTGAAAGGATGATTGATGTTAACATTAGATTTATCGCTAAAGTAATATTTGCATCGCATTTTTCTACCAAGTTCGTCAAAATCTCGTATAAGTTTCTGTTTAATGTATTTTACACCAGGATTGAGAATAAATTTTAATTTTTTTTGCAAGAACTAATATTTCATAGTTTGTTAGATTTTCCCGTGAAAATACTTTTATGTAGTTAAAACATTTATTCACATTTTCATGAAAGTTTTTGGTGCGCTTAATTTGGCCTTTGTTATTATAATGCACACGGAGTTTACTTTTGTATTTTATTAGTCGTTTTTTCTTATCCCCTTTCCTTAGGCATCTATTTCTCTTATCCATAATAATATATTTATTGAAGTCTCTTTTTTAGAGATCAACTTTGTTTTGCTTGTATAATTATATCAACTCTATTCGGGAGATGAAATGTATGTTTATAATCAACTCTATTTGAGAGATGAATTGATTTGTATTTAATTCAATTCTATTCCAAAATTAAAATGTATACGTACACTCTGTTGAAGTTGTTTTTTGTTTTGTTTTTTGTTTTCATTTTTGAAGCTTTCAAAGTGTACTGGAAATATATAAGACTTATCAATGAGACTGTTGTGAAACTGGTATGGTATTTAGACAAATCTCGATCTATAATGATGATTTCTTTTGAAATATCATTCCTTTCGTATTATATAAGTTTAAATCACATTTTAGCCTCGTTTCATTTATTAATCAACATTTTTAGTAGAATTTACTGTGTTGACACATTTTCCGCCAAACCGTAGTTCCATGTTTTGTGCAAGAGTTGTCGTTCTTATAACAACCAAGAAGTTATTTCTAAACTCCGGGTGTGCTTATTAAAACTCAGTATTCAAATATTGTTATTTAGGAATAAAACTATTTATTGTATATAATTTACGGTCATGCATATTTGTCAGTGTAATGAACGCGTATACGAGATCCTCGAAATGTAAGTAATTACGGGAAATAGCCCGTGATAATGACATCTTGGTTTCCAACGTAAACAAATTTAACTGTCCCAGAGAACGGTTGCTTTTCGTTCTCCTGGTCTATTCATTTCACGTTTGGCATTGTGAATTTAGTAAAAATTTAAAGATAAGCTATTTTAGCATTTATTTACACATCTTCAGGTATTATTTGTGTAAAAAGACGGTGAATTCCGTTACACATTTTACTTGACGGTGGTGTTTTTGCCGTGAAACATTTTTAGCCCAACCGTGGCCTAAATTTGGAATTGTTCTATTGTTATTGAAACATATATTTATTGCTATTCGTTATTTTTGTCTAAACACTGACATTATGCAGGTTCTTTGACTTAATTCAAATTGTGTGATTTAGTTGACTTTGAACGTATTGAAATTAATATTCCTGCATAATAAATTATTTTATTTAGAACTCTTTGTTCAATTTGCAGCCTTTTCTACTATTTCGCTCGGTAATTACATTTTTACAATAATACAAAGAATTGCCACGTGTATACATAAGTCTTAACCCTTGATTCTGATTGAATATTCTAATACAACAACGGCATCCGCAACAAAATTCGTCATTCGTATTCTCAATCTGATAGGTATTCCGTTAATTAGTCTTTTTCATTTATTACGTCATCCGAACCATCTTACTCTTGTTTTATGTGTATATTTTATTAGATAATAATTGACAGTTTGATTGTTGTAACCTAGTAAAAGAGAGGCGAAAGATACCAAAGGAACATTCAAACTCATAAGTCGAAAATAAACTGACAACGCCGTGGCTAAAAAATAAAAAGACCAACAGACAAAAAATAGTACACAAAACACAAGATAGAAAACTAAAGACTGAGCAACACGAACCCCACCAAAAAATGGGGGTGATCTCAGGTGCTCCGGACAGGTCAGCAGATCCTCCTCCACATGTGGCACCCGTCGTGTTGCTCATGTTAGTACAAAACCGGTTATAAGTCTAAATCGGTATGATAACTTTACTGCTATGTTCCTATATATATAAGTAATGATTTAGATGATAACATTTAAGCAACGATCTTAATATTATCATACTAAATAATAATAGGTAATTGTGTGATAGATATAATCTATTTAAGCAGAGATAAGGTTTGCACTTATTGCCCTTGCGTATCATGTGTATAATCTTCTGATAACAATCGCGCTACGTGTGTATTACGGGAATTTGGAAGATGTTGTAGATAATTAATATACTAGAACGACCTATAATGTATAGAATATTTGTACATAAAAAGTACAACCATAATGCTCATTGATAAAGCCATAGTGAATTAAATGAGTGACATTATATAAATAATTGTTTTAATAATCTTTTTCATGAAATTTATTATGAGCTCTCCATTGATGAATACCAATTTTTGAAATATACTTATATTAATCGAAATTGCTCATCATATTGAACCCAGCCTCCAGAGTAACCCCTCGAGGCTGCCATTCTGACTGTTTGCATGCATTTGAGAAACTCAAGACCTTTTGTTTGTTAGGCTATTTTTCTAACATTACACTTTGACTTAAATCATGAAGGCGGAGGTCCATACATAAACACTTTTGATGGGACTTCTCTTTTGACTATGGACAAAACACCCCTTTCACTGCCAGTTAACCTCAAATTTTGTTCGTTTACAAGGATCTCGAGTAGATTTTAAAAGTATATTGAGGTCAATGAACTCACCGTTCCATATTTTTTTTTTAATTGTGACCGGAATGTGAGATGAGATAGGATCGAAAAACACTTGAAATATATAAAGGGGATTGGTTCACTTGTAAACGAATATCAAAATAAAACAGTCCCGACCATTGTGAATCAAATTGATTGAATACATTCAATATACCAAGATTATTGTTTGACGAAATTTGAAAAACGCTAGGAAGTTTTTGGATCAGAAATTTTCCTTGAACTGTCAGGGATGTTTTCCTCTTTGCGTAACGAATTTATTCCCGGTCTTAGTCCGAATTGAACGATCTTTAGGGAAATTCGGGCACAAAGTGTAACGTGAAAGCAACGCTTTTGTTTTATTGTTTAAAAAAGTTTGATTAAAATTTGGAAATTTTACATATTTTTTAGGGGTTGTAGGGTAAATAGAATAACTCAAATTTTGAGCTCAATGTCGCAAGCGTTATGTCATAGACGTGACGTCAACGTTTGTCTTTTGCATAACTAGGTCACTCAGCCGGACAGCAAATCCCTGATTTTTCCGTTAAAACCCCGGAATTATTATCCGAGAATCAAGTGGAGATAATTTCTGAGAAAGCCGTCAACAGATGTCGCTGCGCAGAAAAATAATTCCCCGCGGAAGACAACCCGGTAGGAAATCGTGAATTTGTGAAATTTTAAGAAACCAAACGTATCATGAGCGGTATACATGATATCAAGAGTTTTAAAATTATTTGAAAAATATAAGAAGTCAAAGTAATGTATCGTTGAAAAAGAAATTCAAGTCTTTAATTTTCAGTCTTCGGAACCGCCATTTTTCAACTTCGACTGCCATTGGCTAATTTTCAGCTCGCGACGAACTGACACAGCCCTGGTTTACCTAGGAAAAATAAATATGACTGGTTTATTTTGATAAACTGGAACATGGAGAACAGAACTTGGGTGGTCACATGACGTTACCATTCGTTGTTAACACACGGGCACAATTTCAGTACACATCACAATTTGGTAAGGCAGCGCAGGGACTCCCTATTATTTTTCTGCAAATTTCTCTACTCTTGACCAAGACAGCTCAGAAATATGACAAACTTGTCACAGAGGAAAAAACAGTCAACATGTCATTGAAATGTATAAATAGATATAAGAAGATGTGGTATGAGTGCCAATGAGACAACTCTTCATCCAAGTCAAAATTTATAAAAGTAAACCATTATAGGTCAAAGTACGGTCTTCAACACGGAGCCTTGGCTCACACCGAACAGTAAGCTATAAAGGGCCCCAAAAATTACTAGTGTGAAACCATTCAAACGGGAAAACCAAGGGTCTAATCTATATAAAAAACGAGATCTGTTAATTTTTTGTGATTTATTTTCCCTTTCCATGCCTCAATGATGTCTTTCAGTACACAAAATTACAAAATATAAACAAAAGTTGTCTACTTTTTTTTAAAATCACACAGATATTCTGAATTCAACACCTTATGCATATAAGAATATGTATATAAACCTCCCAATAATATCCCTAAAACAGTGCATTCTTTTTTGGGAAGTCCAGGTGTAAATTATTGTGATACTCCATGTATACCTTACAACAAAATTATTTTTATTTACTTGTGTACGTTATCTTATTTGGCGGCATTTTGTTCAAAGTTATGGTTGTCTTTCTGGTATTGTTTTACATCTAACCCCCTTGTTTTATTAATTTTGTATTTACATTGTGTCATAGATCAAATTTATTCGTTCAGTGTATGTTCACTTTTTTTGTTAATATGTCTTTTGATTGAGTTAAGCCATTTCATTTGATATTTTATAGTGTGTCTTTCTATGTTGTGATGTTACACTATTGTTTTCCTGTTTGAATTGTATTACACTAGTCATTTTTGGTGCCCTTTATTGCTTACTATGTTAGCTTACTATATTATGTATCTGAGGTCTAATGATGAAATATTATGTATCTAAGGTCTAATGATGAACACTGAAATGTAACAACTCCTGTTCACTGGCATATGATACCCATGACAATGTTTATTACAAATGGAAATATCAAGGTACTCTATAAAAAAGGCTTCCCATATATTCACCAAGCATGTTATTTCAATGTGTATGTAGGTAGCAATATTACAAGGTAATAAACATTAAGAAAAATATAATCAGGGCTTTATTTAGAGACTGAGTGAAAGAGTAAAATCTTTTCCTGAACAAATTAATGTCAGAATTGTATTTTTTCTTTGTAGTGGTTTTTCACTCTATAATTCTATTTCGACCTTTGGCCTGGCAGTGATTGCAAACCTGTCATTTGTTTTGTTATGTGTTGTCTCATTTCAGAAAAGGGGGATTATAAAAAAAACATGTAACAAAACAAATGACAGGTTTGCAATAAAATTTTGTAAAAAAGGTTTGTATAAAATGTAGTTGTTTCTGTTTTTAATCATTCAGAACTTATCAGGACTTAAAGAGATGTAGAGATTGGCATATGACATGGATATCCATCCACCATTTACACTCCCCATGAGTTGTCATGTCTGTATTTAACAACAGAAAATTAAAAACTTCCAACTCTTATTATTAATTGAAATCACCAGTCCTTCAATTGCTGAAAGCTTAATAATATGAAATGAGATACCATGTTTTTCTGAGTATACAAATATAAAAAAAATGCACTTTCAGGCTCCAACAGAAATGTCAATGTTACTTTATAGAACATATGTACATATATATGCAATAACAGTTATTATCAATGCCAAGAGTATCAGGATGTATTCTGGGTGTGACAGCTACTAAGTATTTGTCAACTTAAAACCCAATCCCCAATCATGTATATCAAATAACTAAAGTAAAATGCCAACATACTCTAAAAAAAACTGAAAATAGCATTTCACTTATAATATGTAATTTTGTATCTTTTAGTGGATATAAATTTATGTATTGTAATCAAATTTGAAAAAATCACAACATAAAACAGGGCCATGGGGTGTGAAAAATAATTATATATTTGGTATTTGGTATGGAAAGCTGTTTTAATTCTTAATTGTACCATAAGAGAGATATAAAACCATCTCTGGTAACATATAATTAAATATGTTTATTAGTGAAGAATTAAAGAACAATATACCATGTTGACCTAATATATAAATCCTCCTAAAAATATGTAAAATTTCCAAATTTTAATCAAACTTTTTTAAACAATAAAACAAAAGCGTTGCTTTCACGTTACACTTTGTGCCCGAATTTCCCTAAAGATCGTTCAATTCGGACTAAGACCGGGAATAAATTCGTAACGCAAAGAGGAAAACATCCCTGACAGTTCAAGGGGAATTTCTGTTCAAAGACTTCTAGCGTTTTGCAGATTTCGTCAAACAATAACCTTGGTATGTTGAATGTATTCAATCAATTTGATTCAAGAATGGTCGGGACTTTTTTATTATGATACTCGTTTACAAGTTAACCAATCCCCTTTATATATTTCAAGTGTTTTTCGATCCTATCTCATCTCACATTCCGGTCAAAATTTTTAAAACAAATATGGAACGGTGAATTCATTGACCTCAACAGAGTGTACGTATACATTTTAATTTTGGAATAGAATTGAATTAAATACAAATCAATTCATCTCTCAAATAGAGTAGTCAGAATTAATCACATACAAAGTTTCATCTCTCAAATAGAGTTGAATTATATACATATATTTCATCTCTCAAATAGAGTTGATATAATTATATAAGCAAAACAAAGTTGATATCTAAAAAAGAGACTTCAACAAATATATTACTATGGATAAGAGAAATATATCCCTAAGGAAAGGGGATAAGAAAAAACGACTAATGAAATACAAAAGTAAACTCCGTGTACATTATAATAACAAAGGCCATCTTAAGCGCACCAAAAACTTTCATGAAAATTTGAATAAAGCTTTGAACTACATAAAAGTATTTTCACAGGAAAATCTAACAAACTATGAAATATTAGTTCTTGCAAAAAAAAATTAAAATTTATTCCCAATCCTGGAGTAAAATATATTAAGAAACTTATACGAGATTTTGACGAACTTGGTAGGAAAATGCAATGCAAATATTACTTTAGTGATAAATCTAATGTTAACAACAATCATCCTTTCAGAATTAAATCGGGATTCAAACTCGCTGTAGCAAACAACACAATAGAAAATTATCTCTTTGCTACAAAAATGGAAATATGCAGACTATAAATAAACAAAGTTAAAAATAATTTTTCTAAACATGAAAGAGCAGCACCCAAAACCTTACCGTAATGTTCAAATAATAATATAATTACTAAGAAAGCTGACAAAATCTCATCGACCGTTGTTCAGGATAAACGTATATATAAAAAAACACTGAACATTCTGAATAACAGCAGATGCTATGAACAAATTCATGAATTTAATTGGAACAAAATTTCAGACACTATTCAAAAAATGATAAAACAACTACACAAGAAAGAATTTATCGACGACATAACATATAAATACCTAACCAATAATGTCAATGTACGAGTTGGACGACTCTATATGTTGCCAAAAATTCACAAAATTAATTGTGAAGAAAGAGAAAAAATCAAAACTAACAAAGATTTCCATAAAAATATAGATATTCCAGGGATACCAATAATATCATTATGCAAAAGTCCAATAGAAAAAAATTGTCAATTTATAGACTACTTCCTTAAAGCTGTAGTTAGCTTATTATGGACTTATACACAGGAAACAACCTCATTTATCAACAAAATAGAAAAAAAGGGCACCGGACGACATAATTATGTGCACTTTAGATTTTACTAGTATGTACAATTCCTTAACTCACGAAGAAATACTGGAAGCAGTAGACAGAGCATGGTACAAAATATGCCACACATATTACATACGTAATACACATGGTATACATCTACCACCAAAAAAGGACTTCTTAAGAATCCTTCAATACATTCTGTCCAATAATAAAATTTGAAATTAATAACTTAATATTCAGACAAACATGTGGAATCCCAATGGGAGCCCCAATGCGCTCATCCCTGGCTTATTTAAGAATGTTTGAAATTATATAGCAAATATTCTTGATTTATTTTCTTTTAAGGAACATTTATCAATATACAGAGATGATGGATTCATTCTTTTCAATTCTAGTCGGGATAATCTTAATGAATTGTTCAACATTACTATCAAAAACTATGAAGGACCTACTTAAACAACATTCAAGGGGGAATTAAAACTTTCCAACCATCGTACAAAATTCGCTCTTTCCCCGAAGTATAATTGGAAATTGACCTTCTAAGGGTTTTTTTTACAGTGAAAAGGGGAGGGGCTTTCTGATGAGTGTATAGACCCATTCACGTGGCAAGATTAAGGGGTAATGATCCTTTCCTGTATTGTACGTCGGATCATACAAGCTTTTTACTTTCCTGCGTTACCGCATGTCTACCATGAGTGGCCGGTTATGAATTGGTACCAGTTCGACCTTATAATCGAGTTTTATGATCTAGAAACTGTTAATCTTCACTCCCCTGACAACCAGGGGATGATGCGAATATGAGCCGACGTATTTGGGGATCATGGCCCTCGTTCTCTTTAGTGTTTCACCTTGAGGAACTTGAGCATACATAGTAACCAATGGTGCACAGACTTATTAATTAAATCAGCTACGTCGGCATTCTGCTATCATGTCAGATCTCATCATTCGAAGTGAACTGTGGCCGCTATTTTCCACATACATTATTTGTTTGTTATGCTTTGCCTTAAAATTGATTCTTTAATTAATGATCTATATTTTATTTATTTTGTTTATTGTTTTTAATTGACAGGTTTACCGGAGGTTATATTCGGGGGCTCAATCTGTCCAGGATAAGTAACCGTCTCAACTATCGCCTATTATTGGACATGCAAAAACGTACATATAAGTACAACTATTGTAATAATACACCATTAGACTGGATAATGATAGACCTGACAGATGCAATATTTAGAATATGATCATCATTTCGGCGAGAGATAAATACCTAAACAAATAAGTACAAATTTTGAGATTACTTTTATCAACAACACGCTGTAATAATCTTCTTTTATTATCATAAATAAACATTCTTCTATCTGTTTCAGGAAGTGGAAATAAGTGCATATGAAGACTTTGCAGAATAAAATCCGGTAGTATTAATTCTTCCGAGAAAGAGCCATATCAATCATTTATTTATTTGATATCAAATTATTGTACTTAAAGGGGTTTTGAACAAATTGTTAAATATCAAATTATATATGATATTTCTATATACAGATTTATACCGATACTGTGTTAGTTGATAAACAAAACCTGCCTGTATATATATATATATATATATATATATATATATATATATATATATATATATATATATATATAAACTCACTTACTTATACACAGACCAAACGTAAACTACTGACCTCCCTTTCCGCTGTCGTTCTTTTTTAACGTTTTAACAAAATCACGGAGTATATGTCAACAAACAGACAAGTGTCTATTACACATGACAAGTACCCTAAACCCTCCCGAATCTAACAAAAAAATCACTAGACAAATACTGACGCGGTTACTGATTTTGGACAGTTCCATTTTACAAGGCAGGATTAAACTAGATTTTCATACAATAACTTAATTAACAGCACAGAGACCATCCGATAGTGTGCAATGATTGCAACAAACCGTACGAAACTTAAAAGCAGAAAACAAATGACACAATAAAGTATTATAGTTTATGGTTGCCCTATATAAACTTTTTTTTAAATTATAAATGAGCGAATAGATGTTAATCCCCCCAAAAAACATAAACAAAAACTATCAGTATAACCTTTATCAATAAGTCTATCAAACTTTCGAGAAACCTTAATTTTGCCAGCTTTATAAACAACATGACATTGAAAAGGTGTATGCAAAACATCAATTTCAACCAAATTCCTGCAAGTGGAATCGCACTTCCATAACAGAACATTTTACCTATGACAGATGGAATCGCACTTCCATAACAGACCATTTTACCTGTGACAGATGGAATCGCACTTCAATAACAGACCATTTTACCTGTGACAGATGGAATCGCACTTCCATAACAGACCATTTTACATGTGACAGATGGAATCACACTTCCATAACAGACCATTTTACTTCTGACAAAACCCTAAAACGCTTTCACGTTATCCATACATTTGCTTAAAATATTTTTTTCCAGGAATGAAATTCAAGGCGTCACTGCAAACACGCGCATATCGAACCAACTGACAAATATATACTCAATAAGAAGGAACTAACGGAACACCACTACCAAGAAAAATATTTAAAGTAGCAAAGGAAAGGGTTCACGTTCATCATTGATTTTGGTATAAATATAACCAATGTGATATCTTAATTATCAGGTCTAAAATAGACATCGGTCACTACGAATGTTTGATTTCATTTGTATATTTAGAAAAATCTTGTTTGTATTCAAAGAATGTATCATCTAAATATCTGTTTGTATTGTTAAAGATATCTATGAAGTTTTGTTTCGTTGGGTCTTTATGAAGATTTGCCCCATTTTTATGGTTCTGTGCGCGCGAAGGCTGTCGTATATTGATGCCAAATTGGGATTCAGTAGTGTAAATTGACATATCTTCAATTAGAGGTAAACAATAAAATCCCATCAAAATACCAATCACTTGTCAGTATACATTCTCTCAAACCCCAACATGAATATCATCAAACAAAGCACTAATGGCTTTGATCAATCTTCTCTTTGATCAGATAGTGTGATAATGTAGTATAAAGAGTAGAGAGATCATAACTGTCAACGAAGACAAACTAGCCATCAAAGAGTAAAAAAGCAATTTGATTATTTTTTTATCATGCAAAGACTTGTTTCCATCAAAAGGAATATTTACTGATATTCTTTTCAACAGTTATTTTGAATTTTAATTTAAAAAAAAAACAAGTGACTACATTCGAATTTAAAACGTATTACGAATGATAATTATACAGAGGTAAAATGGCTGACAAGATTGGCATTCTCAAGTTTAATTACATGAAAATATAAAATTTTAGTATGAATTTCAAAACCATGGTTTTGTTATGAATGTCAAAAGCCATTTTCGATCTGTACAAATTGAAGAATAACCAAATTTGTCATATGATCATGCATATTTTTCTTTTGATCAAGAGATTGCGTTTACTAAGATGATGTCATTGATAGATGGTTGCCACTTTCAAGGATGTTATCGAGGCAATGGTTTTTTAGGGTAAAGATTTTCTGACTAAGTTAACCGTTTTGATATTGTTGTGTCACAGGTAACTACGGATATGTTCCATAGCCTCTATCGCTTCGTTATCGTCAGATTATATGCCTTGAGTAACATGACGGGTACAACTGATAAATCAGGCCTGACTTATCCTTCCTTACCATCGGAGTTAACCCCTGGTTTCGGTGGTTAATTGATACGGGTAGCATTTTCTTTAGTTTTTCTGTGTTGTATTTTGTGATATGTAATCGATTTCTAGAGATGTTTCTATTGTGCGTTTGTACTGATGAAGCGAGAAAAATAGAAACGTTTCTCTTTTATAATAAAGTAACGTGTTCATCGGTAACCATCATACATTTCTAAGATATTTAACTGTTAATCTATGTTATTTGAATAATACATGCAACAGTTTATTGTCATATTTTCATTATTTTTGAGATAATTGCTTTAGAAGCCTGTTATAATATTTAAGAAATAATTCATGGAAGCCATAGATTTGTTGGACATTTACACATGGACTGGGCCGTGATATTCGAATTTTATCCTGAGCGTTAGCAAAATGGTAATTTAAAAACTGAAGCGAAGGTAAGATTGCCGTGTGTACGGCTGTTCTATTTTACCCCCTGTAAGATAAAAGCTACAAATTTCAAATAAATCTAAGTTTTACATGAATTATTTCTTAAATAAGCACTAGAAAAAATGTGTTCAATTCATGAGCCACCATGTTGACTTGCTGAAATCCACAAATGTGCGAATTATGCAATAGAATAGAAAATGAAACAACACATACCTCAAAACTCCGTTTTAATGCAATATTATCTGAACTTAGGGCGTATACGTTAACGGAAAACCTTCAGCTTGAGAGTTTTCATTCAGTTATGACATAACGTTAATGAAATTTCGCGGAATTTTATTTTATTTTGATTTTATACATTTTTTAAGCTCTTGTGCATTAATTCTTTTTGTTATGCATTATAATAGGAATAACCGTTCTGTGGTTTCTTTTTCAATTTCAATTTGAACTCAACGAAATCGACATTGTGTTTGCACATAGGTTACGATACATGTGGATTTACATGGGAGGTAAATAGTAACAGCCACCAGTGTGCACATCTCTGAGTCTGCGCTAAGTATAGATATAGCGAGAATTTTAACACGGTGTTGTTTGCAAAGCGAAAGAAGCACGTCATATTAGAAAAATCGTTATGCATTATCATATAAACAAATAAAAATCATTTACATACAAAAAAACTGAAACTCTTTCCATACAACAATTTTAAGTGTTCTACGTAGTCCTTAGCATAAATATAACAATATTTCGAAACCTTATTCTAATATGACGTTCTTCTTTCGCTTTGGAAACAAAGCCATGTTCTAATTCCAATAAAACATGGGCTGCACGTGATTGAAGTCACAATTGAAATTGCAACGTCAGTTGTATTTTGAACAACGCCGGAAATCAAAATGGACATCTGTTTTGGAGTTGTTTGCTAGAACATTAAATAAAATCATTCTTAAAGTAAGTTTACATGTATCTGTTCATTTGTTTATCGTGAAACGGTTGATTTTCTATAACGTTTTGGCTTCATCAAATCAAAATGGGTGCCTTTTGAACGTGTATTTATAGGTCCGCTTCGAAGTACAAAAGTTCTAAATTTTCCTATTAGAATCGAAATAATTCTATCATGCCATGCTTTATGTTATTTTAACATGGGTAGGCATTATATTTGTCAATATTTTACACCACGCTAACGCTCGGTATAAAGATATTGACAAAAATAATGCCTACCCAATGGCATGTTAAAATGAGCATAGAGCATGGCATGAAAGAACTATTTCTTAATTTTATTTCCTTTGAGGCAGGTGATTTTTTCTCATCACTTGGTGTCCGTCGTTCGTCGTCTGTTAACGTTTACAAAAATCTTCTCCATTGGAACTACTGGGCCAAATTCAATCAAACTTGACCACAATAATCTTTGGGGTATCTAGTTTGACAATGTGTCTGATGACCGCGCCTGCCAACTAAAATGGCCGACATGGTTAAAAATGGAACTTAAGGGATAAATGCAAGTTATGTCTATTATTTTGAAAACCGCTATAAAAAGAATAAATCTGGCAGGGACAGAAATGTTCAGAATGTTGAGCTCTACGGATTGTCTATTTTTCGTAATAACTGTCAGACGTCTCCTTGTAGGAGTTATTGGCCTTAAATGACGAATTTTACCCTTTTTTTCATATTTGCCTATTATCTTAAAAATATGATAGATGGATAGAAACTTTAAAATTCATATATTACCAGCATGGCAATATCTACACATAAGTTAAATTGCCGAAATCGTCAGACGACTTCTTATACGAGTTATTTTAATGACTATTTTTACCAATGTTTTGCGTTTTTGCCTAATATCTTAAATACTACACTAGATAGATAGAAACGTTTAATAGCAAAAATAATCAGCAAGACAAGATAAACAAAAAAAAATAATGGCCGATTACTTCTTGGAATTATAATTGCTATATAATGACAATTTTTCGAATATTAAGTGTTTTGCCTATTATCTTGAAATATATAATAGATAGATAGACACTTTAAATAGCAAAAATGATCAGCAAGACAAGATCTACAAATAAGTCAAATGGTTGAAATCGTTATGCGGCTCTATTTGGAGTTCTTGCTCTTTAGTGACGAGTTTTACCAATTTTTTGGCGTTTTTTTTTTAAACTTTGAAAGGTAGATAGAAAATTTGAATAATAAAAATGATCTGCGAGACAAAATCTACAAACATGTCAAATTTTGCAGAAATAGTTAGTAGACTCTTTGTAGGAGGGATTGCCCTTAAAGGACGATTTTTTACCTTGTTTTGTGTTTTTTGGCTACAGAAGATAGAGAGAAACTGTTAAAAAGAGATTTTGTCATGAATTTCCTTTTAGCCGTTAGTTTACCCTAACTAAGTTTTCAGGCACGCCATTGTCAGTGGAACTTTCACTTTAAAACTGTGTGTGTATGTCAATATAAGGATTCAAAATTTGTGTCTGTTAAGGTTCAAGAAATAAAGAAAAATATATGACAAGAATGATGATCCTTTAAAAAAGGCGGGAGATAATGAGGAGACATTTAAAACTATTTTAAATTAAAGAAAAAACTGTCAACATCATGGCAAAATACGAAAAAAGACGAAATGACGAATAATTCAACAAAACACTGCCTAAAAACACAAAGACTGAGCATTATGAACCCCACCAAACAAACTGGGAGTGAAATCATGTGCTCCGGAAGGGTAAGTAATTCCAAAATCGTTTGACTATTTTTATAAGAGAATTGCAGAATTGGTCGTCTCTATTTTGTACATTCAAATCAAATTGAATCAAATCAAATGATTTATTGGTTTTAAATCCAAATGCAAAATTCAAAACTCACAAAACTACAAAATTTACAATCATTTAACAATAAATTACAGATTTCCTTAAGTTTTTATATCGGCATATGGTCTGTTTGAATTTACCTAAAGTGACCTGATATACACTTGAAGCGTCCTATGAGTATCAATATGAATCTTGGGTACCTATGGTTTTAGAATTCTAAGAATAAATCTGACCATAGATAACATTTTATTACTAGGGTTAACCCATGGTTATTGTTTATTTACAATCCATAGGAAATACATCCTAATATCCACACCTGAGAGTATGTGTATATGAAAACATTACGTCACAAATATGGAAGAAAATTAGTAACGAATGAGGGATTAGCAACAGAAACTTGCTATATAAGATATTCGATTGGAATAATTGGCTTGTTTGACTGACCGGAAGTTTCCATTCAAATACAAATTCAATAAATAAAGACTATATTTTGCCAGTTTTGGATACTGTTCGAAAAGTACACAATTACTCGACCATCCCCTGAATTCCTCCTCCTTTAAAAAAAAAACCAAGATGACAAGACTGAAGTACGGTTTCAAATGAACTCGTATTTTTTTATGATAACTTAATTGTTGACTTTTTTAATTCAAGCGTCACTGATGAGTCTTTTTAGACGAAACGCGCGTCTGGCGTACAAAAATGTTAATCCTGGTATCTATGATGAGTTTATTTACTGACAACTCCAGCTTTGGTGGGGTTAGTGCTGCTAAATCTTTATGCTTTACATCTTGTGCTTTTTACTGCTGTTATACCATTCGTCTCCTTCTGAAACTTGTGAAATTGAATACCCTTTCGAACCTCCTAGTAAAAAAAAAACAGTTATCTCCACGTTATGGAAAATGAAAAGAAAATAATTATAAATGTATGGAAATAGATTGTGTGTTTCAATGTTTTAAATATTCAAATAATTCAGTCTCAGAAAATCTATTAAAAAGATAACCAAAAAAAAATAAAGAAAAGATATAGATTGAGTAAGAAAATGCCTGTTCGATTTTTTCCCTTTTCCGTGTGACTTCTGTAGTATGACGATTACAAGAAGGCAAGAAGTTCCGATCTAGAATACCTGTAATTCCCGAAAACCAAACGAAAATCAGAGCTCTTATAATGAATGGATTTTACATAGAAAACGTTAGTGTAAAACATTATGAACACTTTTAGTCCTACATCATGTCCATACTTTTATGTTTACATTGGGCAAGAAAATGTCTTTTTCAAATATTTTGTCTAAATCCGTTGGATGTGTACTAATTGATATTTTAGTCTGCAAAAAACATTAAGCAACTGTTGACACTGGACGACCGTCAACAATCAGCAAAATCCATACCGCATAGCTATTTTTATTGAAAATGATATGTTCTTGCTACATGTATGCAAAAAAAATTTCATTATCCATAACTTAGGATTTTATTGGTTCTTTTTCAGAAGGATTGAAATGCATCACTTAGAATAAAGGGAGAAAACACAGAAACAAGACCAGAATAAATTCAAAGACAAAAGTCAAATCAGTTTTTATTTTCATCAGTCAATGAATTGAAGTTCTATTAATACCAATAGATATTGAAACTATAATCATGACAATGTTCTGTGCTGAATGGCCCAAACATGGACTATACATTATGATCACACAATGCTGGAGGACAGGAAAGACAACAGACATTTATGAAATAAACAGTAGCATTTATTTACTAATGAAAAATAATCTTTACATATTTTCATACAATTTCTAATAAATATGTATGGTTTTATACAAACACAAAAGTGCAAGCATGAAGTCTTCAATAAAATCATAAGTAGTATAAGGTGCCAGATATGTCATTTAGTTAAGGATGAAACTCTCTTGGGCATATTGAAAGGCTTTAACATCCAAATTTAAGAAATTCTTTTCAATTTTTACATTTTTTAACTGGACTTTTCACAAATCTATTGACATACCACTTCTAATTTGAAATAAAATTTCATCTGTCAAACATTTAGTAAACTGACTTCAAATAGAATTCTTTAACCCTTTTAGTATTCAGTAGTTTAGTGATACTACATCAACTATTTTATAAATTAATAACAGTTTATAACCAAATAGAATTCATTTTAGCATACACATTACCTTATATTTGGATAGGTATTATTTGGGTCTCAAATTGAAAGAAAAGAAATCTAGAATCTGCTTAAATTTTGGTAAATCACCTTTTATGAGCTATTAAAGTCTTATATGAAAAGAAAAGTGTGTGTTATGGGGCAAAATATTTTACCCTGTATAGTAAGAAAAAAACCAAGGAGTCTGAACATCTTACACAAATTCCTAAACCTGACCTAAGTACATCCTTAATAGATATAAGAAGATGTGGTATGAGTGCCAATGAGACAACTCTCCATCCGAGTCAAAATTTATAAAAGTAAACCATTATAGGTCAAAGTACGGTCTTCAACACGGAGCATTGGCTCACACCGAACAGTAAGCTATAAAGGGCCCCAAAAATTACTAAAGTAAAACCATTCAAACGGGAAAACCAACGGTCTAATCTATATAAAAACGAGAAACGAGAAACACTTATGAACCACATCAACAAACGACAACTACTGAACATCAGATTCCTGACTTAGGACAGGTGCAAACAAATGCAGCGGGTTTAAACGTTTTAATGGTACCAAACCTTCACCCTTTTTCTGAAACAATAGTATAACATCACAACATAAAAGACACACTATAAAATATCAACTGAAATAGTTAAGTTCATTTTCTTTAAAATAATGTAAAAAAATTAGATATAATATATGGATAAGGGTTACAGTATATATTCATACTCATACTATTCCAGTTGTTTGATTAAACTTTGAGGATAGCTCTTGTTATATTGTATTATTCATATACTTACCTTTTCATTATCATGTGTTTTTGTATATATATTTTGTTTTATCAAATTCATATATATCATTA
The DNA here is from genome assembly GCA_017311375.1 of Mytilus coruscus. Lineage (NCBI taxonomy): Eukaryota > Metazoa > Mollusca > Bivalvia > Mytilida > Mytilidae > Mytilus > Mytilus coruscus. The sequence continues at coordinate 31,031,960 of CM029601.1, forward strand.
GTTCTGTGTAAATACTATCAGTAAAAGAAAAACGTGTGAAGAACAATAATAAATGATAAGATGCAAGCTATTTGTATGATTTTTTTAATTATAAAACTAAATTAAAAGTGTAATGGTCGTGATTAAATAATGGTTGTGATTGTGTAATATACTTGTGTTTCTATTACAACCAACTTTATGTGTAATGGGAATTTGTCTCTGATGCATGATTTTTTATTATTAATTGTTTTGGCTTTTAACTAGCTGTCAGTAACTGCGAGTACTCTCAAATCGTACTTTCTTTTAATTTGACCTGTTGATACTATTTGTAATGCTTTTTTGTTATTTAATGTTAACATGGATCTTGTCTATATACCAGCTTTGATTATTTGGAATTACTACAAATTTTCACTTCTTCGTACTATGAACATCAAAATTATTTCATTTCTCCTTAAATACTGTTCTTGCACCTGTACAGGAAGTTTTATCTAGCACTAATTGTATAGTTTTATTGTTGATATTCACCCCATATGTACCAAGTGTTAGATTAGTTTTATTGATATTAAAGAAATTTCTTGGTATTCCTAAACGGAAGATTTTATACACACAGAAGAAAAAGTATACTTAACAACAAAATTATTTTCATTTACCTGTGTATAATTTGACGCAGGTTTTTTCAAAAGTGATGATTTTCTAAAAATTGTTTAACATTTCACAGTGGATTCATACTTTAACTTTGTTTAAACCTGTTTATTTACTTTTGACCTTAATTATTTATCCCTTATGATTTTTATTAACTATGTATTTGCATTCAGGTATTACAGATCAAATTTATTCGTTCATTGTGTGTTAATTTACGTTTTTTGATTGAGTTAAGCCTTCCAATTGATATTTTATAGTGTGTCTTTCTATGTTGTGATGTTTTACTATTGTTTCAGAAAAGGGAGAAGGTTTGGTACCATTAAAACGTTTAATCCCGCTGCAAATGTTTGCACCTGTCCTAAGTCAGGAATCTGATGTACAGTAGTTGTCGTCTGTTTATGTAGTTCATACGTGTTTCTCGTTTCTCGTTTTTATATAGATTAGACCGTTGGTTTTCCCGTTTGAATGGTTTTACACTAGTAATTTTTGGGGCCCTTTATAGCTTACTGTTCGGTGTGAGCCAATGCTCCGTGTTGAAGGCCGTACCTTGACCTATAATGGTTTACTTTTATAAATTGTTACTTGGATGGAGAGTTGTCTCATTGGCACTCATACCACATCTTCCTATATCTATTTGTGTCTTTATAGATAGATATAAAATATTTGTAACAGTTTATTCAAAGCAGTTATTTTAGGTTAAAAGTTTGATTTTTTTTGGCGCAATAGGTAATACATGCAGTTTGATGCAAATTGCAACTGACTGGCTTCAAAAGTATATGATTTTACAGAATCCACAAAATGGGTTTATTTTAAGCTTAGAAATTCCTTCTTTTTGATTGGTACCTTTTAAATTTTCTAAAATCAATAGGAAGTAACAAAATTTTTATTTATGGTATTTTTGATAAAAATAATGTACTAAAAACTATGACGAATAAACATATATTGATATGTGAACTGTGACGTAGACAACAATAAGGACTTTGCTTTAAAGTATTCACAATTGCAGTATTAAAATTTGTTATGTTTTGTACATATTGATTATTTATTGTTAATATAAGTCCTTTCTAAATCTATAGTATATGTCTACAAGAAACTATTAATTTTTTTTTTGGGAAGGATATCCTGAAAAAAATAGATTTATGTAAATAGCTATGTTAAGCCTAATAATAGAGTTTAAGACCGTTGATCATATCTACAGATGTTTTATTGATATCAAATGTTGTACATAATTGTGTTTCAAAAAGTATTCTAGAATTCATAAATAAACATATATTGATACTTACATTATCTGCTTTGTTGTTTAAATGTTTAGTTTTGAACAGTTATAAAACAATATATTGTATTAACATATCCAAGAAAAAAAAGATATTCAACTAAAAGAATCATCAACCATAGAAACAATACTAGGAGATTGATAACTAAAACACAAAAAAAAACATTGTATTTAATTTCATTGATGTTTAAAGGAAATCGATTTTTCGTTCCCTATTGTTAATTTTCCTTTTTTGGACGCCGATATTCCTTTGGCACCATCTTACGGTGTTTATATATCACAACTCGTTCGCTATGCCCGTGTCTGTTGTGACGTTTTGGATTTCAATGAACGTAATCTATGTATTTCTGGTAAATTATTAAGTCAGGGATTTCGTTACAACAAATTACTTAAAACCTTTACTTAATTCTTCCACATATAAAGATTTGGTTTGGAAGTTTGGTTGTACCTGTAGAAAACTTATTTTTAACGGGATAGCATATTCTAGTTTTTACGGAGATGTTGTTTACCGAGCCCGGAAATTTAGATACGATCCGGGTTAACTTATTGCTCCTTCAATAAACTTATTCTAAAAGGTTACCAATTCAACACAATAATTAGATATTTGAATATTGTTTTTATTGGTATTAACATCATGTTATTAGCAGTAAATTAAAATCAAACTAAATATTATTTTTATATACACATGCACATTCTTGGCTCTACAATCTGTCGATACCTGTATATTGGCATTGCACAAGGTCATGTTTTTCTCTGACTGTTAATGACGTCTTTACACTAAATCCATTGGATGTTGGATGTGTATTGATTGATATTTTTGTCTTAGATGCATGATTTTTTTTTATTATAAGTTGTTATTGGCCTTGAACTAGCTGTCAGTAGATCTGTATTCTCAAATCTGTACTTAGTGTCTTTTTGTTGTCGGGATGTATAAGTACCCTACCACGTCCACTCTGTTTTTGTTAGATGCATTTCTGCTTTCAAATTGGGCCGATCTGATGTGTTAAACCCATTTCAACTGATTTTTATAGTTTGTTCTTATGTTGTACTGTTACACCACTGTCTCAGGTTAGGGGGATGGTTGGCGCGCCTTCAAAAAACAAGTTTAACCCCGCCACATTCTGTATGTGCCTGTCCCAAGTCAGGCGCCTGTAATTCAGTGGTTGTCGTTTGTTGCTGTATATCATATATTTTGTACATAAATCAGGCCGTTAGTTTTCTCGTTTTGATTTTTTTACAGTGTTGAAGGCCGTACGATGACCTGTAGTTGTTAATTTCTGTGTATTTTGGTCTCTTGTGGAGAGTTGTCTCATTGGGAATCATACCACATCTTCTTATTTTTATATTTACAGTATAAAATAAGAAGATTTGGGGCGATTGCTAATACAACAATTCTCCACCAGGAACCAAATGACGTACATGTAATAGTTAACAACTATAGGGGACCAAATTATAAATCCTTAGAGACGGCACAAAACTGCAATTTTGACCGATTTCTGTCATTGTTAGTATTTTTCCATTTTTATCATCACTTAATTGTGGAGTGTACAGCTGGTTTTCTACAATAAACCATACTAAATATAAACTCGACAACGATCTGAGTACTTGCATGAAATTAACTGCATTAAAATTTTAAAATTACTTTAAAAAATGGTTTAAGCAATATTAAAATATAGGTATATAATAAGAGACGACAAAACAGATTCTGGAAAGCAAACAATGTGATTAAAATGCAGATCCTGTGTCCACTCTACACTTACATGGATCTGACAACACTCCATCCTACTTTCTGTTCTGACTTTTATATCAACCAATGAAATGTCTGCCTTTAAAATTTTGAAGGTGTGTAATATTACGACAAAACCTGAGGATCCCGAATGGTCGTTTAAACAGAAAGTAAAATGAAGCATTTTCAGATCCTAAGCGAAGCGTGGACACAGGATATGTATCAGCTTGGAAAGCTAACTACCTATTTTAGATGCAAAAACAACTTGAACAAGTACTCTTTAAAAAAAATGAAAAAAAACATAGCAGACATTTTCGAAACATAACAGTAGGAGAAAACTTTGCATTTATAAAGACAAGAGCAAATTTTTCATTTATTTTAAAAACTGTGTGAATATCTTATAAATACAAAATGATTAGTACTATGAAAGAATGATGCTTTTTTATTTTCTGATATTATGAATATATCTTTATAAAAGTCGGGATTGTATTTGCAAATTTGATGTTCAAGTAATTCATACAAAATTGGTGAATACATATTGTATTTCCGGCTGTAACGACAACCTTGAATATATAAAATGTCATTTATTGCTTTATTATTATCTTTGTGATGCTACTTTTGGTTTTCTATCTTCAAATATTTTTGTTCATTTTGTAATAACACTTTATGGCCCAAAATTATATAAATAGCATTTGTATTTGTATGGGTGTGTGTTAGATCTGCAGAGCGAAATCACATGTTTATATTTTGATTAGATTGACTACTTGTTAGGCCACCAGAGTCTCACACAGTTCTCGGGACGGAGAGGGATCTAGTAATATCTAGGGTATGCTCAGCAATATTAATTACTGAAGACTGTGTTTTGACTGGATGCAGTATGATAACACGGGTAGAAATGATCTCTGAATTCAAAAATCTACTACCACAATCGAACTTTGCCCAAGAAAGGACGGATATTGCTGAGAAGTATATGCGCTTTACAATTACAGGTCTGGTCTGTCGATAACCCAACTTGCAAATATTATCATCCAGATTGACAGCGAGGTTGTGTATTAAAAGGATCGAAAGCAAGCGAGAGAAGGAAACGATAGCACATAAAAAGAAATTGAAGGGTAAGATATTTAAATATCATAAAAATATATACTGGATGTGTAACAGTTAATTCAGTCCGGTAGTTAAATTTTTCCCCTAGACTTTTTTTCCCTAGGTAATCAAGTCCATGACCATAATTTTCCTAGGAATGTAAGTCTCAGGATAAATTTTCTTAGGAATATAAGTCCATAGCTAGTAAAATATGTCTGGCACTTATTTTCCTAATAATAAAGGATATGGATATTTTTGCCTAGGAATAATAATGACATGGATATGAATTCCTAGGAAAATTAGTCTTAGGACATAAATTTTATTAAAAGATTAATGCACAATTGTTAAACAAATTATTAAAACAACACTTAAAAATTCCATTGTTTACATGTAAATAATTTCTTTCGTTACAAATTAAATCTTCCTAGTAAACTAAAGGACTTGGACGTTTTACCTAGGAATATTAATGATATGGACATGAATATCCATTGGAAAATTAGTCTGGGGACATTAATTACTGACATCGGACTAAAAATACTAGTAGATTTTGTAACCATGGACTTTTTATACTAGTAATATTTGTCCGCCCGGACACATTTTACCAGGACTGATTTATCTCTTACAGATGGAGGGAAAGAAATTCTTTATCCTATATCGAGGAAGAAATTTTTAAAAAAATGCTCGGTATCAAAATCATGTAAATAAAGATTAATAAAAGGAAAGAGTTCCAATGTCATCCGCGTTGACCATATTTTATCGGTCCAACTAACGATTTTTTTTGTTTTTGTTCTTCAAAACTTTTTACAAATATCTTAGAAAAATGAATGCTTGAGAGCAAATGCAGTGCAATTTCCGGTATCATTAATATTTCAAAGGTTCATAACTCTTTTTAAAATGTTTGATCGACATTAATTTTGAAATGTCCAAGATATTAATAATGATATAAACCTTTGATAAAAATCTGGCAATAATTGCACACGTGAGAGCGCTTACAATGCAAAATCCATATAATTAGTATTTCCAAGGGGCATAACTATTGTAGAGATAGTTGATCGGCACTTATGTTCGAACTACTTCTCCGAAACTTAGCTAATATAGATCTATGATAAAGTTTTATGAAAATATAGCCAAAATGTACAAGTGAGAGCGCTAACAAAACCAGACAAAAGGACGCATGGACACACGGACCGACGCCCGGTATTTCTATGTCCCCCGAAACGTGTCGCGCGGGTTAAATATACATTTTTTTGTTTTAATCTTATACATCTGCCAATGCATTACATTTGTATTGAAATTATGATACGAAACGTACCGGACCTTTGTAAAACGATGACTTTAAAATTACCCATAGTTCGTTTCTCTTTTTCAGGAAACGATAAATATTTAACCCTAGACCTATGGAAACAACATTTTGAAATAGTGTTTTTGCAGTCTTTTACTTTTTTTGGTATGAATATCTACAGTGGTCATGTCTTTCTTAAATTTGGGTCAAAGGTCAAATATAAAATTTCATGGAAATCGCATAGTCACGTTTAGACATCTTGCTTCCCCTTCATTTATGCATTAAGAGCGAAATACATTCGAATAATTTAAAGGATTATAACTATAGTTTCTATATTTAGGACTTATTTGATATTTATATGGAAAATATGATTCGAGATTGACGTTTGTACGCAGTGGCGGAACCAGAGGGGGCGTAGAGGTGTACGCCCCCTTTTGCTTGCACTTTTTTTTTTTTTTTTTTGGTAAAATGATTAATCAGACTTGACTTCTTGAACTTTGCCATTTCCAGTGTATTTAATATTTATGCGACAATTCTTTACTTATAAAGATATTTTTTCTCTCGTATTTACTTAAATATATTATTGATTATGTCAAAGTCATGTGATTCGCTACGGTGGAGTTGACCAGTTCGTCGAAAAAATGTCACTCAGTCATTTTGAAATTCAAATTACAGTAACACATTGCTTAGGCTGAGGATGACAAGCATGACACCTTCAAAGCGACAAATGATCGAGCAAGAACGTATTGAATTCTATTTCACAATTCCACCAAACCGAAAGTAATACTCTATTACACTCTCATGAAAAAAAAGTTCCACAGCAATATTATTTACCTACGAAAATATGTTTAACCCCACACGCCCCAGCCCATTAATAACATTGCTGAATAATAATCCCCAGTCAGTAAGCTCTAGATAGATTTAAAATCTAAGGTACGGACCATTTTATTTGAGGGAGCAGTCTGAGATATTTTAGAGAAAAAATTCTGACCCTGATTTTTGCCTTAAACAAAAATTCTAGCCGTATCTGGATTGAAAACAATACCGGTAATCTTGTCCACTTTTTTGCTATTAGGAACAAAGATGTCCAACAGAATTATTGAGCATTAAATGAACATGATGAATGAAAAACGGGCGTAATTTTTTGGGGGCCGGGGGTTTGCATGTTCTAAATCCCATATCTGACCGGAATGTCTGTTTCGCCGAACTGATATGCTGAATACTTTTTTCAAGGCCCGACTGCAACCTGCCTGCTCGGTGTGGCCTTTATGTCTCCATTTGTCGACCGTCATTCACAACTTCGTTGTCATTTCAGACTCATTCGTAGCCTTTGGTTGATTTGGAACCCCTCACTTCCCTTGTTGGGTGAAACATTTCAACCAAACATTTGGATAAAAATTGCTTGTTTGTCTTTGTTCGTGTCTTTCTTATTGTAAATTTCATTGAATTGCCGTATATCTTGTTTTCAACAAGAAATCTGTGAGGTTATGCTAACTAACCTTACAACAAACGAGAATTTTCCATGTCCATTTTTTACTGACAAATCCCACATCAAATATATTAGTACATAGCTTTGGATCCATCCAATCATTTTATAATAGACAATTAATGGGGAGAATACGACATCAAAAATGTCCAACCCTTACACTTTAGCTATAAAATATACATGCCCCACATCAGGAACCGTTAAAAAAAGTGCATTTTACACTTATTTTATGTTTTTTATCCAAAAATAGGTCCAAAAAATGTTTCGCCTCGCTCCACTCGGCGAACTTTATATACTCCGCCCCTTTCCAAAATCCTGGATCCGTCCCTGGTACGTATAGGGTACACATTTACAATTTTCGTTCAGCTGTTGAATAACAGTGACCTTAATGACCCATTTCAATTTTAAAATTTTGAATTTTATATAAAATTCGATACAAGTGAACTTTAAAAATGTTTTTTTTAGATATTAACCTTTATAAGTTGCCCTACCAAAAAAATGTTGTTTTCCTGTCTTTTGACAGAAGGTGTTCTTAATTATCCGGGCAAATATATAATTTTCTTTTGATGAGTGTGAAAGCACATATAAATGTACATTGTTCAAAAACTTGTGTTATATTTACGCAGAATGGATTGAATTAGCAGTTCTGAGTATATAATTTTGCTTATAAAAATGCAAAGTAAATTGTAAACGATAAAAAAGGAGGAGGGGGTGTGTCAAAAAACGAATACAAAATGTCAATTTGGAAGCGTTGAATCACTTCATCCTACACAGTTATATGACTTATTGAGCAGAAATTGGCTATAAAACTAACATGAAGTTAAAGAATATCTACAGGTAGTGGGTTCTGTACAGAATCGATGTATTTTACAAACACTGGCAGACAACATAGATAAATGGTCGAAGCTATAGTTATAGCTATTATGTTTCATTATCTACTGTTAGAATGCAAGCCCACCGACCAGGTATTGGTCAGAGACAAAATTGCAGGATTTTTGTCTCTCTTGCGACACAAGTCACAGAATGCGAGACATAGAGAATACAGTCAGATGATTGTGGCAGCAACAGCGACCACTATTTTTATAGATTAATAATTTGTTTAGAGGTTGAAGATCTGGATGCTTCAGATCTTGTATATAGATGTGTTGTGTTACGAAGTTTCCGTCTGAAGTGGGTGCTGCCTTTAGTCAAACTGGGTCTACATGTACGTCAGACAGGGTTCACATGACCTCGACCTCATTTCATGGATCAGTGAAAAGGTAAAGTTTTTGTTGCCAAGTCGTATCTCAAATGCAAAAAGCAGTGGATCAAATATATTTTGTGTATGGAATGATAGCAAGGTGTACATGTCTTTGTGGCAGAGTTCGTTTGACCTTGACCTCATTTACATGGATCATAGATAATGCTAATTCTATGTAATACTTGTTGCATAACCTTTTTATGCCCCCGCAACTGAAAGTTGGGGGCAAATTGTTTTACCCCTGTCCGTCCATCCCATTATGGGTATATAGCTATTCCAGATAACTTCTCCTACAGCTTGAATGCTAGGAAGTTTTCACTTTTCTGGCTGTTTGTACATATATTGAAGGTAAGCATGTGGTCAGGGTTTTGATTTTTATAAATATTTGCTCTTTTGAGAGATAGTTGAACTTTGTCATTTTTTGGAGTATTTACTTGCATAAGAGGTGCACAGCGTTTCCGAATAACTCCTCCTACAGCTTGAATGCTAGGAAGTTATTTTGCTAGCTGTTTGTACATATATTGAAAGTGTGCATGTGGTCAGGGTTTTGATTTTTATAAATATTTGCTCTTTTGAGAGATAGTTGAACTTTGTTATTTTTGGAGTATATACTTGCGTAAGAGGTGCATAGCGTTTCCGGATAACTCCTTCTACAGTGAACCATAGATCTATGTGCTCCCATGCTCAACTTTGTGTATTTTAAAATATCACTTTGCATCTGCGAGGGCATCATTTGTGTCTCCCAGACACAATCATATCTCAAAGAATGTCCTATATTGACTTTGTTATAATACAGTTACTTCAGAGTTGAGTGCGGGGGCTTTCATCCATGATCAGTAAAGGAGACTGGACATTTCAGCGTGTGCACTTAGACCTAAATATATCACCATTAGACATTTCTAAACACATTACATAGATATTGTTGGCAATTCGGAAAACTATAGCATATTATTATGGACTGCAGCTAACTTTTTATTCAGCTGTTATCGATAATTTATAAAGAACTTACAGACAAAGAAAAGCTTATACGTCGTCATCTTCATTATCGTCAGTGTTTCTTACAGATGATATTGACAAAGTTTGACATTTATCATTTGCCTGACATGAACATGATGTTCCTTTGATACCTTCTTATGGTGTGTTTATTTCCCAAATCGTTCGCTATGCGCATGTCCGTAGTGACATTTAAGATTTCAATGAACGAAATTTATGTATAACTGGTAAATCATTAAGTCATGGATTTCCTTACCATAAATTACTATATTCTTTCATAAATACAGAGATTTTGTTTTGAAGCTGTATCTACAGAATTCTTATAAAAACGGGATATCACATCTTATTTTTTACGGTTATGATGTTTATAAAGCACGTACATTTGAATACGATCTAAATAAACGTATAGATCCTTAATGATTAGACTTATTCTTAAAAGATATCATTTTAACACCGTATTAAGATAATTGAATATGATTTTATTGGACCTAATATCGATTTTGTTGAATTGTTTTTGTGTGAAAAATTAAAACATAACTAGATATCATTTATTGCTTTAAATTTATGATCCTTGGTCCTAAACCCTGTCGATTTCATGTACTCATATTTTGACATTGCAAATGGTCATGCTTTTTTTCAAACTGTTGATGACGTCTTTTCACTAGCTTTCAGTAACCGCGAGTACTTTCAGATCAGTACTTTGTGATTCTTGTCTTTATTTTAGTTGTTTGCTTCATGGCGGGTTGATGAGTAAAGCCATTTTCAACTGTTTTTTTACAGTTTGGTCTTTTGTTGTGTTGTTACACCATTGTCCCCGGTTAGGGGAGGGTTGAACGCTCACAAACATGTTCGACCCCACCACATTCTGTATGCGCCTGTCCAAAATCAGGTGCCTGTGATTCAGTTGTAGTCGTTGGTTGCTGTCTGTTATATCTATTTTTTGTTTTTTGTTTTGTCATAAATCATACCGTTAGTTTTTCGTTCGAATTGTCACAAGTTGTCTTGTCTTTTACTATGATGTATATGTGACTACATGTGTATATATTTTGAATCTAGCGAATCGATCTGTTTTGAATACATTCTGTTCACAGAAAGAAAGAAAAAACAACATAAAAATACCAATTTGAAACACGGCAGATAGATTGAACATGCATGCTTGGCACACATAGTTCATTGGCTGCTGTGGTTCACTCGATCTTTCCGGGCTTCTGTAGTCTCTATAAGGCTATTTTTGCTTATGTCGCTCTTTTTATTACGATTGTCATATTCCGGGTCTTAAAAAGACCGACCAATTTGATTGTTATACTACAATTATAACCAAATCAAAGAGCTGAAAGCTCTGAGGAAAAATGACGCCACTGACTCTAATATTGTGATATTTTTTATGCGTCTTGATTTTCACATACCGTAATAAGTTTAACATTGCAACATGTCTCGTAAGCATATAATTGATATTCGTATATGTCTCTGTTTTTTCAGTACAAATGAATAGGTCAAGACTACCTGAATGATCTACAGTATCCAATTACTACTGGCTGTTTTTTGTATAAATAAATAGGTCAAGACTACCGGAATGATCTACAATATCCAATGACTACTGGCTGTTCTTTTTTACTAATAAAACGGTCAAGACTATTTGAATGATCTACAATATCCAATGACTACTGACTGTTCTTTTGTACATATAAATAAAGACTACCTGAATGATCTAAAGTATTCTAAGTAATGTGATTTTTTCTTGCAATTACATTTTCTAAATCAAGAATATAGACTACTAATATCCTTTTCAAACCAAATGATTATGAACAGCCTGTTGTTAGCAAGCTCTTATACCCACATACTCATTAAATAAGTTACTAGTGACCTAGTTATTTCTGTTACTTGAAGCAAATTATATTTCTGTATATTTAGACAATAGTATAATATTGTTTTACTAGTTTTATTTCACCTTGAAGATTAGACAAATAGGGATACTCCTTCGATTTTTTATTTCATGTCAGTCAGGTCGCTTTATATGAAACTTGAAACCACTTCTCCGCCATATTGTTATTTTATAACAACTCTGCCCTTGACCATGTTGACCCATGTAATTGAGATTCATTCTTTAACCATATATCATTGTCAGTTAGTTTTTGATTTTGCACTCCCACACCACCTTTCATGTCTTTCAGGTCAAATGTCTGTCTCCATTTAAGTTAATGACATTGAACAATCATGGTATTAAACACAATTTCAATAGTGATAATGCTGTTCTCGTGGGTCACCATATATTCGACTTGGGTAGCATTCCAGTTATTGAAATTTGTGTCAGATTAGAACAATGATCTAGATCTTTAGGAATGGATCTTATAATTTAATATGGAGCCATAGTATGGGACCCCTACACGGTAACAAAAAAAAAAAACAAGCTTGAAAGGATACAATGTCAAGCGGCAAAATCTATCACCAGAGATTACAAGTCAAAAGAGGATGGACCGGATACGTCTCTAAAATGCTTGCTGAACTGGAACTACAGCAAGATCTCCAGACAAGACGAACAAAGCGTTGAAGCCAGAAGTTAATATTTATGTAAAAAGTAGTTGAGGGGCTGATTCCCGCTATTGAACCATACTGTCATTCTATAATATCATTGCGTAAGTATTTCTGTATTGGCCTTCTTATTGGTCCATGTCTTGGGTGTATTGGTCTGAGGCGAAGCGGAAGGCCAATACTGCTGGCCGAGGACCAATAATAAGGCCAATACAGAAATACACGTAATAGTATCTTTATTAATTAACTACAGTGTTACAATATTTTTTTATTTCATTTCACAAGAGATAAACATTTTTACCTTGAAGTGGAACTATCCAAATCTCAGTTTCTTTTTATAAGATGTAATATCTAATGATTCGGTGCCGTTTGAAGTATCTTCAGCCTTTTCTCATCTGATGAATTTTTCTACCCTTTCCAGTCACTATAAAGTGTTACAACTTTAATTTAGACGCAACACATAAATAGTAATTGGAAAGGTACTGCCATTGCATGTGTAATGCAAATATGTTTTTAAAAAAAATAATGTAAGAGTTGAAATTGATACAACTATCCATAAGCCAATTGACCAAAGAACGAAGATTTGCACAATTACAGAATGCATATGCCTGGTTCGGGTTTAAAAATAAACGACCGTTTAAATACAAAACATGAGAAGCGACAGTAAACAGTAAAAATCGATTTGTACCATCGACATGATGAAATTATGAGGTAATCAAGAAATGAACTTTGTGATAATTTACTCGTTCCCCAAACCTGAAATAATCCCATCGTCTACTTTCAAAATGCTTTTTAAATGAATGGGACCGTCTTTAACCTAAAATATATGCCATACTGAACGTTTCAGCTTGTTTATGGTGAGTAAACCTGCGTCTTACAAACAACTGTTTACTTTCAGTTTGAGTTTATCGTGACTTACGATCTAAAAACTAGAGACATTCCGAAATCCTGTTTTGTAAACAAAGATTCATACGCACCGCGTGGGTATAACCGTATTACTAATTTCCGATTTTTAAAATCTTCGTAAATCTGTATAAAGACCAGTTTCTATCCAATGGATATCAAAATGATTCCGATTTTTACTTTTTTTAATGATTGTAAAGTTGAAATGGCATGAAAGGCTGACATTATTTAGGAGAACTATTTTGTCTAGCGATTACTGATCATTGGAGGGTAAAAAGTCCAACACCATAACAAAACGGATCTATTTATCATGTATACATACCGATTGTTTACGATTGTAAGACATGTGCATAAAAGTGAAATCTCGAATAAATATGAAAAATATAACAAAGGGATAGCTCCAAATACCATTTAATAACAAAAAACATATGGACAGGTCAAGATATCTTTTTGGTAAATAAAATAAAGTATGTAAACTGGTTCCCGTCCGACTACAACACTTTGTTCGAGTGTAGCGTAATAAGCAGATTCAGTTAGTATGTAAAATAGTAAATATGAAACCGAGTGCGGTAGGCGGAGGCAATAATCGACTTCCGTAAGTTCTGGTCAATGGTATCGGAAACATGCCGCTGATAGCGTCATTTTCCAAAAATCAATTCAATAAAAAGTTTAAAGTTTAGAAAAACCGACACAAAACATATTCCTCCGAACAAAACAACTATTTATAAACTTAACTGACCATTTAATACAATTAAATCAACCATACAACAAGCAAAAATGAGAAAGGCACTGAGTGACTGTTCTAATTAATGACCTAATAATGTAAGCAACAGAATGATTCGACACGAGATAATCCGTGTTGAATCAATGCAAACATGTTGACTTAATTTGTGTTTTTAATTGCTAATTTTTTCACAACGACAAATATGAAACATGAAATTTGGCACACCCGTGAACTGTGTGTTATTGCTTTAATCAGAATAAACAATATTTTGGTGGTAAACGTGATACTTTTACTTTCGATGAAAATGTGGTTAATTTCGGGTCATATTTTAGTCTTATTAATAGCTGAAATACTTAAACTTAGCTTATACTTAAATATTTCCTCTTTTGTTATATGATATATTTAATATATAAACTATATTCTAAGTACTATAATTTCAACCACCAACAAAGAGCTCAATAATTTTATTTTTCAAGTTAAAGATTATGTCTGGGTGTACCCTGTAAAAACACGAAATTTGAAAAAATCGTGAACACGGAAAGTTAGTACGACGACGATTATGATTGTAAAATATAATGGTTTTCCTATAATTTTGCAAGTAAATTTAGCCGTGTTTTATTCCGTTAACTTAAACTCGTTAACTAGAGGCCTTTTTGACACTGGGCACCTCACTATCGGACGCACCAAACCCATAAAGTGTTTTTATCAGTTTAGTTTCCCTCGCTACACCGCGACACCCGTAACACAGTACTTCTCTGAGGCTGTTTGCCCTTTGTTAAGAGTGTTTATCATTATAAGCCCTAGAACCATACCATACTTTCATTTCATTTGATAATTTTTGCACGAGTTTGTTATTTTAATTTGTTCATTTTTGGCCCGTTGTAGTATAATGAAACTTTGTGAACGTTATTTCTCTGAGACAATATGTTCAAAAACGTTCATATTTGGCCAGTTTGTTTGTTATCATGTGTATCTACCGTATACTACACCGTCACTTTATTATTGGACTTGGTCTATTTAAGCATAACTACACCTTGTGAACGCTCCCCCTTAAAAACTTATGTCCGAAACTTTTATACTGAGAATGTTGTTAATCATATATAGTTAACCTCACTTAATCGCCAGTTAGATTTGATAACCTTAATTGAGAGTAATATAACTTTCACCTTTATATATGTATATGGCGCATTCCATTTGCGCGCATTTTGGGATTATGATTTTTTACGTTTGCGCGCAGCTTTTGATTACATTTGCGCGCATCTATTTTACAGGTGACACAGGTAAAATAAAGATAAGTCACTATTCATGGAATCATTTCATCCTCGTTACAATGAGCAATTTTATTCAGCACATAAATGTATGTTTGTGCTTCTTGCACCTCGTATTGGAAACTAACAGGTCTTGATACACCAGCAGTAGAACGCAGAAGTGAGAAAGAGAAAACAGATTATCTGATTGAGCAATTCCGAAAATACCAGAATGGAAATGTTGACAGATCTTCATTTCTTAAAACAGTGGGCTTCAAATATTTAGCACATACCAACATGTGAAATCAGTACTTTAAATCTTTAGATTTGATATTTTTTTTACATTTATATCTATATATATTTCCAGGATTTAGTTCTTGTGCATAATGAAATGGACTTACCCTGCTCGAAATCCCACTACCACCTCCTCGTTGGTGAACAGGAAACTTAGATTAATGGAAGGGGCACGTGTAAATAGTTTAATAGATAAATACATAAGTGTATAATTTACCTGATTTTACCCTGTAAATGAATGCGCGCAAATGAAAACAAAAGCTGCGCGAAACCTTAGGATTTTTACGCGCAAATGTAATGCAACGATTTATATATATTAATATTTTTTTATAAACTTACGCAAAATGTATAATACAAAATAAAATTTGTAAAAATGCCGATATCTTATATTCTGCAAAACATAATTGAATTTTCTAAATGTAACGATATCGTCCATCATCCCTTTTTAGCTCACTGGTCCGAAGTCTAAGGGCCAGTGTGAGCTTTTTCCATCACTTGGCGTCCGTCGTCCGTTAACTTTTTACAAAGATCATATTCTCTGATAATCCTGTGCCAAATTTAATTTGGCCACAAATATCAATGGGGTATTAAGTTTAAAAATGTGTCCGATGACCCTATTGCTGACAAACATGGTCGACATGGCTAACAATAGAACATAGGGTTAAAAGGATGTTTTGGTCTATTATCTTGAAAACCGCCATAGAAAGAAAAAATCTAACCGTTGCAAAAATGTTCAAAATGATGAGATTCACATAATGTCTGTTGACATCAAAACTGTCAGACGACTTCTAATAGGAGCTATGGCCATTAAACAACGATTTTTTTTGTTTTATTTTCATTTTTGATCATTATCTCGAAAATTATAATAGATGGACAGAAACTTTAAAAACTAAAAATGATCAGCAAGACAAGATCTACAAATAACTTAACTGATTGAAATCGTCAGTTGACAACTTATTGAAGTTATTCCCCTTTAATGACGATTTTTCCCAATTTTTTGCATTTCTGTCTATTATCTTGAAAACAAAATAGATAGATAGAAACTTTAAATAGAAAAAATGATCAGCAAGACAATATCTACAAATTATTCAAACATGATCGAAATCGTTAGTCGACACCTTATTAAAGTTATTGCCCTTTAATGACGAATTTTTCCAATTTTTGCATTTTTGCCTTTTATCATGAAAGCTATAATAGATAGATAGAAACTTTAAATGGCAAAAATGATCAGCAACACAAGATATACACATAAACCATAATGACCGAAATCTTCAGTCAACTCGTTATTGGAGTTATTGTCCTTTAATGATAATTTTACCATTTGTTTGGCATTTTTTCATTTGATAATTTTTGCACGAGTTTGTTATTTTAATTTGTTCATTTTGGCCCGTTGTAGTATAATGAAACTTTGTGAACGTTATTTCTCTGAGACAATATGTTCAAAAACGTTCATATTTGGCCAGTTTGTTTGTTATCATGTGTATCTACCGTATACTACACCGTCACTTTATTATTGGACTTGGTCTATTTAAGCATAACTACACCTTGTGAACGCTCCCCCTTAAAAACTTATGTCCGAAACTTTTATACTGAGAATGTTGTTAATCATATATAGTTAACCTCACTTAATCGCCAGTTAGATTTGATAACCTTAATTGAGAGTAATATAACTTTCACCTTTATATATGTATATGGCGCATTCCATTTGCGCGCATTTTGGGATTATGATTTTTTACGTTTGCGCGCAGCTTTTGATTACATTTGCGCGCATCTATTTTACAGGTGACACAGGTAAAATAAAGATAAGTCACTATTCATGGAATCATTTCATCCTCGTTACAATGAGCAATTTTATTCAGCACATAAATGTATGTTTGTGCTTCTTGCACCTCGTATTGGAAACTAACAGGTCTTGATACACCAGCAGTAGAACGCAGAAGTGAGAAAGAGAAAACAGATTATCTGATTGAGCAATTCCGAAAATACCAGAATGGAAATGTTGACAGATCTTCATTTCTTAAAACAGTGGGCTTCAAATATTTAGCACATACCAACATGTGAAATCAGTACTTTAAATCTTTAGATTTGATATTTTTTTTACATTTATATCTATATATATTTCCAGGATTTAGTTCTTGTGCATAATGAAATGGACTTACCCTGCTCGAAATCCCACTACCACCTCCTCGTTGGTGAACAGGAAACTTAGATTAATGGAAGGGGCACGTGTAAATAGTTTAATAGATAAATACATAAGTGTATAATTTACCTGATTTTACCCTGTAAATGAATGCGCGCAAATGAAAACAAAAGCTGCGCGAAACCTTAGGATTTTTACGCGCAAATGTAATGCAACGATTTATATATATTAATATTTTTTTATAAACTTACGCAAAATGTATAATACAAAATAAAATTTGTAAAAATGCCGATATCTTATATTCTGCAAAACATAATTGAATTTTCTAAATGTAACGATATCGTCCATCATCCCTTTTTAGCTCACTGGTCCGAAGTCTAAGGGCCAGTGTGAGCTTTTCCATCACTTGGCGTCCGTCGTCCGTTAACTTTTTACAAAGATCATATTCTCTGATAATCCTGTGCCAAATTTAATTTGGCCACAAATATCAATGGGGTATTAAGTTTAAAAATGTGTCCGATGACCCCTATTGCTGACAAACATGGTCGACATGGCTAACAATAGAACATAGGGTTAAAAGGATGTTTTGGTCTATTATCTTGAAAACCGCCATAGAAAGAAAAAATCTAACCGTTGCAAAAATGTTCAAAATGATGAGATTCACATAATGTCTGTTGACATCAAAACTGTCAGACGACTTCTAATAGGAGCTATGGCCATTAAACAACGATTTTTTTTGTTTTATTTTCATTTTTGATCATTATCTCGAAAATTATAATAGATGGACAGAAACTTTAAAAACTAAAAATGATCAGCAAGACAAGATCTACAAATAACTTAACTGATTGAAATCGTCAGTTGACAACTTATTGAAGTTATTCCCTTTAATGACGATTTTCCCAATTTTTGCATTTCTGTCTATTATCTTGAAAACAAAATAGATAGATAGAAACTTTAAATAGAAAAATGATCAGCAAGACAATATCTACAAATTATTCAAACATGATCGAAATCGTTAGTCGACACCTTATTAAAGTTATTGCCCTTTAATGACGAATTTTTCCAATTTTTGCATTTTTGCCTTTTATCATGAAAGCTATAATAGATAGATAGAAACTTTAAATGGCAAAAATGATCAGCAACACAAGATATACACATAAACCATAATGACCGAAATCTTCAGTCAACTCGTTATTGGAGTTATTGTCCTTTAATGATAATTTTACCATTTGTTTGGCATTTTTGATTATCATCTTGAAAACTGTAATTGATAAATAGAAATTTTAAAAAAGAAAAGTGATCATCAGGATAAGATCTACAAATACGTCAACATGACTGAAATTGTCAGTTAGCTCTTAATAGAGTTATTCCCGATTAATGATTTTTATTAAAAAAAAACGGCCATTCTTTTAAAAGACGTGAGTGAGCGACACAGGCTCTTTAGAGCCGCTTGTTTAGTACATTACCTTGGCATTTGGATTGAAAATGTTGTTCCATTTCCAAATCATAGAGCAACATTTCTCATCATTGTTTTTTCCACGCATCAATAATTATAAATCAATTTCGGCCTGAAATTGGTCCATTGCTAACTTTTCTCTTCTCCTCCGTTTTTCTTCGGGTTCGTCTGGTATTATGGGATCCTGACGTTATGGACGTTATCTTTGCATTTTGTGAAATTTTAAGTCAGAAGTAAAACAAAATTGTGTGTATCATAGATAAAGGCCTTTCGGTTTCATTGCGGAAGTTTTCTTCTATCCGGAATAACTTGTAAATGAAGGATAAATGCACAAACCGCCATCAAGCCAATCAGTTGACTGTTATCCCTTGGACAGAAAGGACCATTCTTATTACCGCGGCAGCCCACAGGCAATATCACGATTAAGTATGGCTAACCCATCTATTCCGGGACCAATTGTCAGGCAACCATCATCTCCTACATTGAAAGGGACCCGAGAGAGAACAAGATCAAGGGAAAAAATGGAAACATCGTTTGTAGATGAAGGACATATGATCAAACAACCATCAATTCAAATAATGGACAGATTGGAACATTCAGTGGATGGGGATCAAGAAGGATCTAGTGGTGATAAGCCTCGAAAAACAAAACGCAATTCAATTCGTATTATCATTACCAGGGTCTGCTCAGCAATATTAATTATTGCGGACTGCGTTTTTGACTGGTTGCAGTATTACCAAATTATTACAACGCCGTTAGATATTATACCTGAAGTCAAAAGTTTGCTGCCCCAAAGAGATCAGCCAGACAGTTTTTTGCCACTACGTTTCCGGCGACAAATCTTGTTACCTCCAAAACGTGCACTACAACAATCGACTGACAGTTTACCACCAGAATCGAACAACACTTTGTTTTGTACAAGTAAGAGTGATGTTGGTGAGCATTTTATGTACTTTACAATAGCGGGAACAGTTCTGTCGTTAATCCAACTTGCAAATATCATCTTCCAGATTTACAGCGAGGTTGAGTATCTTAAGAAGAAAAAGCAAGTGAGCGAAGATAACGATGGCACTCCTAAAAAAATACTGGATGGTAGGACAGAAACTCTTTATTCCGTTTTATTCATAGAAATACCACAAGGAATTCTTCTCCTTAGTTACCAAGATGCATGCTTACCGAGTTATGGCAAGACTCTAAAGTGTAAACGTCTCAAACGGCGTATTTGGGCTGCCGTTAGTGGTGGTATTGCACTTTTGAACAATGCTTTTCGTTATATAACATGCTCTGAATGTTGCGAAGAAGACTTTGAGGACGATAACTCAACTTGCGGATGTTGCAGTGTCGCTAGAGGAAAGTGTCTTGATTGTTTTAGCGGCGCTAGAGGAAAGTGTGTTGTTTGTTCTGGCAGTTCTAAACCAAAGTCCAAAAAGCCCAAAAAGTCCATTGATTGTTTTAGCGGCGTTAGAGGAAAGTATGGTGATTGTTTTTGGACTCTCCTTACATGCTTCTGTCCCTGTTTATGCTATTTTTATCGGTATGTTCATCTTTTGTACTTTCTGCAAGTAACAGATATTGCAAAAATGGTTTATGAATTTATTTATGGTAAATATTCGATTAAGGGTATATTTGATATTCTGGGAGAAGAGGAGGGCAGAATGATTTTTTTACGGTATATTCATTTTTACCTGTCCAGCTTTGACTCGCAAATTTTCACATCTATACACATTTATTTGTTGCATTTTGGTGGGCAGAATATTCCTTTTAATCCTTTTAATCCTATCTTGGACAAGGTTATTTTTAAATACTTACTAGACCAGAATATTCATTTCCAAAATCTCCCCTCCCCAACAATATCAAATGATTGTTCATAAATAATGAAAAATCTATTAAATGTATTAAATTATTTATCGAGGGCTATGTTAAAGTGAAGTCATGACGAGGTATCATATGGTTTGGGATATTCAGTTTAGGTTTATTTTTGTCATATAGCTCTACAAGTATTTGCTCAACAGTAAATTTGGTCTGGAAATAAAATTGTCCTCCAAATTTTGTTTCATAGGTAATCAAGTCCGTGACCATAATTTTACTAGAAAAGTAAGTCCCACGATAAATTTTGTTAGGGTAATTTTAAACGTGTATCCAACTCTTCTAAAAATGACTGAATAATAAAAAATATAAAATATTTGAATAATGAAAAAATGTTATTTCCTAGTTATAAAAGGATCTGGATGGGGTTTACAAAATAGAGAACAATGGACAAAAAGTGCAGAATAAAGGTCGGAAAAATTAAAGAATTTCCTTTCGGAACTGGGTATAACTAACAAATAAACCATGTTTTTCCATATATTTAATATACTAGTATATGTTAAATAACTTACAACTATCATATCTTAAAGATGACATTAAGAAATATTATATCCTATTGGTGACAATGCAAGGTTAAGATTTGTTTAATGCAGTGTACATTTTTCTTTTGCAGATACGAATCCCCTTTATTATGTGGTATTTGTGGAAAGAAATGCATCGTTGATAAGTGCAAATGCTCTACCGAACCATGGTCTTACAAGCTTTCCTTGTGTGGATTCTGTAATTTCCACTACTGCCCACTTGTAGACCCTGATGATCCCCAAGGAGGAGGACAGAAATGCTGCGATGTGACAAGTGGACTTTGTAAATGTTCAGAAGGAACATGCTGCGATGGGACAATCGGATGTTGTGAGTGTTCAATCGGAAAATGCTGCGGTGTGACAGGCGGAAGTTGTAACAGTTCAGACGGAAAATGCGCTGTGACACTCGGATGCTGCGAATGGTCAATCGGAAATTGCTGCGATGGGACTGATGGGACTGGATTCTGTCCATGTTTATGCTGTTCATCTCGGTATGTTTATCTTTTGTACGTTCTGCAAGTAACAGATATTGCAAGAATAGTTTATGCATTTATTTATGGTAAATATTCGATTAAGGGTATACCCATTTGATATTCTGGGAGAAAAGGGGGGACTGAAGGAAATTTCTTTTTACGGTATACTAGTATTCATTTCTACCTGTCCAGCTTTGCCGCGCACATTTTCACATCTAAACACATTTATTTGTTGCATTTTGGTGGGCAGAATATTCCTTTTAATCCTGTCTTGGACAAGGTTATTTTTAAATACTTACTAGACCAGAATATTCATTTCCAAAATCTCTCCTCCCCCAACAATATCAAATGATTGTTCATAAATAATGAAAAATCTATTAAATATATTAAATAAATTATTTATCGAGAGCTATGTTATAGTGAAGTCATGAAGAGGTATCATATGGTTTGGAATATTCAGTTTAGGTTTATTTTTGTCATATAGCTCCACCAGTATTTGCATAACAGTTGATTTGGTCTGGAAATAAATTTGTCCTCCAAAGTTTGTTTCATAGGTAATGAAGTCCATGACAATAATTTTACTAGAAAAGTAACTCACAGGATGAATTTTCCAAGGACAAAAGCTAGTAAAATATATCTGGAACTTATTTTCTCAGTAAAATTTTCCTGAGACTTAATTTTCTGGTAAAATCATGGTCATGGACAATTTTGAATACAGATTTAGGGTAATTTTCAAATGTGTATCCAACTTTTCTGAAAATTACTAAATTATAAGAAATATTAATTATTTGAATAATGAAAAAATCTAATTTCCTAGTTATAAAAGGATCTGGATGGGTTAAAAAAAACAGAGAGCAATGGACAAAAAGTGCAGAATAAAGGTCGGAAAAATTAAAGAATAGAGAAAAATATGCATTGAAGGCCGTACATTGACCTATAATGGTTTACTTTTATAAATTGTTATTTGGATGGAGAGTTGTCTCATTGGCACTCACACCACATCTTCCTATATCTATTAAAATAAAGAAGAGAGAAAAATGATAAAAAAAAAATAAAGAATAAAGAAATGAAGGACCCTCATGCAGACCCTCACAAAAGTCCTTGTTTTAAAAATTTTCTAGGAAAAGGCCTTTTAAAATTCAAAATTTAAAATTCAATTCTATATACATAAATTTATATTTATTCAAATTTGTATAATTATTACTTCAGTAGTAAATTTTTA
This sequence comes from Mytilus coruscus, assembly GCA_017311375.1. Lineage (NCBI taxonomy): Eukaryota > Metazoa > Mollusca > Bivalvia > Mytilida > Mytilidae > Mytilus > Mytilus coruscus. The sequence continues at coordinate 31,055,039 of CM029601.1, forward strand.
AAAGAAATTGTAATTATAAACATCTTAAAAGACTGTGAAATAATTTTTCTAGAAAAAGTCCAATGTTACTATCTAAATAAAACACCCATATTTCATTTAAAAATGACGAAAGCTTAATGTACAACTTTTAACAAAATATTGAAACATAAAATTTAACATTCCATTGTTTTCATAATAATGATTTCTTTCAGTTCAAAGAATGTTCCTGGATTTTTGTTTTTGTTTTTTTTTTTAATTTTGGCCAAAACAATTTTGTTTTAATTCTTTTCTTCATTTACAATTTAAATTTTGTTTTGGGAAATTTTGCAAAAATTTTTCCTTTGCTGAACTTTGGTGGGGTATTTTTCACACCTGGGTAATTAACCATTCAGATTGCTAGATTCTTGCTTCATAAGAAATAAAATACAACATCTGTCGTCTGATGAGGTAAATGTGTGGTTTTATTGACTTTTGAAAAAACCCTGATATTCACTGAGGCCACTGTGACCAAAATGAATGTCAGTTTTTAAAAGTCAATTTAACCACACATGTACCAAAACAAAAGACAGTTATTGTTTTATTCCATATTCCGAGAGAAATCAATGTATTTAATGACAACAATTTACCAAAACCAATTGCACATAAAACATTTAACTATAGTTATACATGTAAAATCAAGTAACGTTAAGCGCGGTGACTTTTATAACTTTTCTTCATGTAAATATGCCGTTTTATTTTAAAATTAGATTCATATAGAAAACCCTACTAAGCCACTATGGAATAAACTTAATTATTGTGCATAATTTATTATTGCGTTACCTATTATTCAGAAGGTTAAGTGCGTTTCTTATACTGTTATTTTATGAAGGTTTGTCACTTGTAATTTACTGATCAGGATTAGAAATGAGGGAATATTTAGGATATCATTAAGTAGTTAAATTCCCCCTACAAGTGTATGTGCCTATCCAAAGTCGCCACCTCGTCAGTAGTTGTAATATATTTCGTTATTTTTGAGAATTTTGATTTTAATGGCTAAATCTTTATTGTTTCTGTCAAATTTATTTTCAATGCCTCTGCACAATTTAGGACTTGACATACTCATGATATTGTAAAGATACATATATTTTAATGTATTTTATGGATTGCCCTCTTGATGGGCCTTTTTTGTTACCTTGTTTCGTTGGGTTGCTGTTTCGTTGACGTATACTCCACATCTCTTTTTGTTCATAATTATGTGGTATTAAAAAAACTCGCCAGATTCAATATAACAGCGATGTATTCAAATATATGAATATAACTGTAAAAAAGGAAGTCAGAAGTAAAACAAAAAAGATATGGATGTTTAGATAAAGGTCTTTCGGTTTCATATTTCCAGAATAAGTAGTTACAATAGTCAGTTCCTGATTAGAAAGAATGAGTAGGATTTCACCATAGTGCATAGTGAAATCTTAATTGTTTTTTTGTGAATTCTTTTCTGCTTTATACATGCCTTAGAAGCTTTGAAAAAAAAATCAGCATTGTACATATGTGTTAATAGCTTGTCGCTTTAGCACATCAATGGTTTCAATTTAATTGACAATGCAAGACCGTATCATAGTGTTAATATAAAAACACGTCCCTAATTATTTTTAACACATTCGCGTGTTATTTGTTTCAGTATATTTTTACATTTTTTGTATAAAAAATAGTGCTATAAGCGATTAAGATATGTTGAGTTGGCAACGTCAAATAACGTTATAAAATCTGGAAGAAACTTTTAAAACTGCCTACCGGTTTCTTCCAAATCATCAGTTTAAAATCCATAAATATTTGTTAATGTAAAGATGTAAGCATACTAGGATTCAAATGTCGTTGGAAAATACAGCAATAGAATTTTTGAAATGAGACAAAATGTGGCGGGGTTTAACATGTTTGTAATCGCTTTTACCGTAACATAACAACATAAGAACAAACTGTAATAATCAGTTGGATAGTCAGTCTGCACGAAGCACCACAAAATACCGACATAAAACAACTCGAATTATTATTTAAAGCTAAATTAAAGCCAATTTAAACAAGAGGAACTGTGCGCTATTGCTCACTAATGATACCCCCGCCATAAGTATTCGGTAAACAGTTAGTTGACGAGTGATGGATGTAAAAAGCATCATTTAGTAAAGCGTGCTCACTTGAATATTCATTTCAAAAATTAAGAAAAATGCGACGAAAATACCATACATGGCCATATCCATTATTTGTAAAAGTATACGATTATTCGAAATGAAGGACCCTCATGCAGACCCTCACAAAAGTCCTTGTTTTAAAAATTTTCTAGGAAAAAGGCCTTTTAAAATTCAAAATTTAAAATTCAATTCTATATACATAAATTTATATTTATTCAAATTTGTATAATTATTACTTCAGTAGTAAATTTTTAAAAGAAATTGTAATTATAAACATCTTAAAAGACTGTGAAATAATTTTTCTAGAAAAAAGTCCAATGTTACTATCTAAATAAAACACCCATATTTCATTTAAAAATGACGAAAGCTTAATGTACAACTTTTAACAAAATATTGAAACATAAAATTTAACATTCCATTGTTTTCATAATAATGATTTCTTTCAGTTCAAAGAATGTTCCTGGATTTTTGTTTTTTGTTTTTTTTTTTTTAATTTTGGCCAAAACAATTTTGTTTTAATTCTTTTTCTTCATTTACAATTTAAATTTTGTTTTGGGAAATTTTTGCAAAAATTTTTCCTTTGCTGAACTTTGGTGGGGTATTTTTCACACCTGGGTAATTAACCATTCAGATTGCTAGATTCTTGCTTCATAAGAAATAAAATACAACATCTGTCGTCTGATGAGGTAAATGTGTGGTTTTATTGACTTTTGAAAAAAAACCCTGATATTCACTGAGGCCACTGTGACCAAAATGAATGTCAGTTTTTTAAAAGTCAATTTAACCACACATGTACCAAAACAAAAGACAGTTATTGTTTTATTCCATATTCCGAGAGAAATCAATGTATTTAATGACAACAATTTACCAAAACCAATTGCACATAAAACATTTAACTATAGTTATACATGTAAAATCAAGTAACGTTAAGCGCGGTGACTTTTATAACTTTTCTTCATGTAAATATGCCGTTTTATTTTAAAATTAGATTCATATAGAAAACCCTACTAAGCCACTATGGAATAAACTTAATTATTGTGCATAATTTATTATTGCGTTACCTATTATTCAGAAGGTTAAGTGCGTTTCTTATACTGTTATTTTATGAAGGTTTGTCACTTGTAATTTACTGATCAGGATTAGAAATGAGGGAATATTTAGGATATCATTAAGTAGTTAAATTCCCCTACAAGTGTATGTGCCTATCCAAAGTCGCCACCTCGTCAGTAGTTGTAATATATTTCGTTATTTTGAGAATTTTGATTTTAATGGCTAAATCTTTATTGTTTCTGTCAAATTTATTTTCAATGCCTCTGCACAATTTAGGACTTGACATACTCATGATATTGTAAAGATACATATATTTTAATGTATTTTATGGATTGCCCTCTTGATGGGCCTTTTTTTGTTACCTTGTTTCGTTGGGTTGCTGTTTCGTTGACGTATACTCCACATCTCTTTTTGTTCATAATTATGTGGTATTAAAAAAACTCGCCAGATTCAATATAACAGCGATGTATTCAAATATATGAATATAACTGGAAAAAAGGAAGTCAGAAGTAAAACAAAAAAGATATGGATGTTTAGATAAAGGTCTTTCGGTTTCATATTTCCAGAATAAGTAGTTACAATAGTCAGTTCCTGATTAGAAAGAATGAGTAGGATTTCACCATAGTGCATAGTGAAATCTTAATTGTTTTTTTGTGAATTCTTTTCTGCTTTATACATGCCTTAGAAGCTTTGAAAAAAAAATCAGCATTGTACATATGTGTTAATAGCTTGTCGCTTTAGCACATCAATGGTTTCAATCTAATTGACAATGCAAGACCGTATCATAGTGTTAATATAAAAACACGTCCCTAATTATTTTTAACACATTCGCGTGTTATTTGTTTCAGTATATTTTTACATTTTTTGTATAAAAAATAGTGCTATAAGCGATTAAGATATGTTGAGTTGGCAACGTCAAATAACGTTATAAAATCTGGAAGAAACTTTTAAAACTGCCTACCGGTTTCTTCCAAATCATCAGTTTAAAATCCATAAATATTTGTTAATGTAAAGATGTAAGCATACTAGGATTCAAATGTCGTTGGAAAATACAGCAATAGAATTTTTGAAATGAGACAAAATGTGGCGGGGTTTAACATGTTTGTAATCGCTTTTACCGTAACATAACAACATAAGAACAAACTGTAATAATCAGTTGGATAGTCAGTCTGCACGAAGCACCACAAAATACCGACATAAAACAACTCGAATTATTATTTAAAGCTAAATTAAAGCCAATTTAAACAAGAGGAACTGTGCGCTATTGCTCACTAATGATACCCCCGCCATAAGTATTCGGTAAACAGTTAGTTGACGAGTGATGGATGTAAAAAGCATCATTTAGTAAAGCGTGCTCACTTGAATATTCATTTCAAAAATTAAGAAAAATGCGACGAAAATACCATACATGGCCATATCCATTATTTGTAAAAGTATACGATTATTCGGTAAACAGGAAGGTGATAAGCAAGAAATTTGAAAATGCAGCACACAGTGTAGTATGCTAACATCAAGCATATAACTAAATTCCATGAAGCTCTCGTTAGTAGTTCCGGAGAAAAGTGCGACCAAAACTTATGGGATGAACGGACGGACGGACGTAAACCAATGTATAACTAGCAAATAAACCATGTTTTCCATATATTTGATATACTAGTATATGTTAAATAACCTAAATAACATACAACTATCATATCTTGATATTGACATTAAGGTTTAAGATTTGTGTAAGGCAGTATACATTTTTCTTTTGCAGATACGAATCCCTCATGTTGTGTGGTATTTGTGGAAAGAAATGCATCGTTGATAAAGGCAAATGCTCTACCGAACCATGGTCTTACAAGCTTTCCTTGTGTGGATTCTGTAATTTCCACTACTGCCCACTTGTAAACCCTGATGAGCCCCAAGGAGGAGGACAGAAATGCTGCGATGTGACAAGTGGACTTTGTAAATGTTCAGATGGAACATGCTGCGATGGGACAATCGGATGTTGTGAGTGTTCAATCGGAAAATGCTGCGGTGTGACAGGCGGGAGTTGTAACAGTTCAGACGGAAAATGCGCTGTAACACTCGGATGTTGCGAATGGTCAGTCGGAAATTGCTGCGATGGGACTGATGGGACTTGTTGGAAATGTCCAGAAAGAAAACCCAGAAAATCCAGCGATGGATGCAAATGTTTAGACGGAAAAGGCTGCGATGACCCAAGCGAGTGTTGTAAATCTTCATACGGAAAATGGTGCGGTGGTACAGGCGATTTTAAGAAATGTTCAAACGCATGTTCTAATCCTTGTGATTATGAACCACTTACATGCAACGTACGATTTGCACTTATTGTTAATATCGGTTATGTGGTATTGTATGTTTATCTCATGCTCAGAATGTTCTGTCTTCTGAAGAATAGTCCTTCATCAAGTAAAAGAAGTAGTATATTTGGATATTGATCATCACCTTTGCGAAATGCTCGACTAAAGATGGTTATCGTATCAGTATTTGTAAATATGTGATTACTGACACAACGGCACGCTATATCTATATTCCTTTATAATGATAACTTACATATATTTATCTTTAAAAAGAACTGGAAATAGTGTATATGATAACATTTCAAAAAATCTACCCGTTAGTTTCAATACTTTGGAGTAAAGAGCAAAACTCAGTTATTGAATTATCAGATTTTGATTGATTCTGATTAAAGAGGTTTTGAACATATTGTAAGATATCAAATTATGTATATTTTTCTGTATAAAGATCTACATCGATATTGTGTTCTTGTTATAAAAAAAAAACCTAGTTTTTTAGCACTTTGGGCCAGTGTGAGCTTTTGCCATCACTTGGCGTCCGTTGTCTGTCGTCGTCGTCATCCGTCGTCTGTTAACTTTTAAAAAGATCTTCCCCTCTGAAACTGCTTAGCCAAATTTAACCAAACTTGGACACAATCATCATTGGGGTATCTAATTTAAAAAATGTGTCCGATGACCCTGCTTTTTAACCAAGATGGCCGACTGAATGGCTACAAATAGAACATAGGGGTGAAATAATTATTTTGGCTATTGTCTTGAAAACCGTGATAGGTAGAGTTCTACCTATTATCAATTTACATCAAAACTTCAGACGATAGGAGTTATTGCCCTTAAATCACGATTTTTACCAATATTTTATGTTTTTGTACATTATTGTGAAAACTATAATATATAGAGAGAAAATTTAAATGGCAAATATGATCAGCAAGACGATATCTATAAATAAGTCAACTAGTTCTAAATCGTCAGGCAATTTTTTATTAGAGTTATTGCCCATTAATGACGATTTTTATATTTTTTTTGCGTTTTTGCCTATATTCATGAAAACTATAAAAGATGGATAGAATCTTCATTTAGCAAATATGATCAGCAAGACAAAATCTACAATTCAGTCAACATATCTAAAATCTTCAGTCAATTCCTTATTGGAGTTATTGCCCTATAATAAAAAATGATCACCAATTTTCGCGTTTTTGCCTATTATCTTGAAAACTATAATATTAGATAGATAGACACTATAAAAATGAACAGCAAGAAGATCTACAAATAAGCCAACATGGCAGAAATTGTTGGGTGACTCCTTACAGGAGTTGTTGCCTTAAATAATGATTCTTACCAGTTTTTGAGTAATTGCCTATTATGATAGATAAAGTGAAACTTTAAATAGCAAAAATGATCCACAAGGCAAGATCTACAAATAAGTTGATATTGCTGAATTGGTCAACTCTTTAAAGGAGTAACGCCCTTAAATGAAAATGTTTACCAATTTGTTTTCGTTTTTGTTTTGTTTATTTTGTTGAAAACTGTAATTCATAATAGAAACTTTAAAAGAAAAATGATAAGCAAAATAAGATCTGCAAAAAGGTCTGCATAGATTGAAATTGTTAGTTGTCATCTTAAAGGAGTTATTACCCAACCGTTAAGGACAGAATTTTAACCCTATTTTGTGTTTTGGGCAAACACTATAGAAGATAAAGAGAAACTATAATCAGAAAAAAATTATCAGCAATACAAGATCAACAAAAAAGAGATGACTTATATTCTAGTCTTCCATATTAGAGCGTGTCCATTGATGAAAATGCATATTACCTAGGTGAGTGACACAGGCATTTTAGAGCATCTAGTTAAAATATACCCTCATAAACTAAAACAATCAAAAACGAGAATTATTGCAATTGTCATCCTTTAAGTCTGTCATCTTTTAATCTACCGTTTAACATAAATAAAGGGAGATGTGAGGTATATGTAAAAAAAACAAAAAAAAAACGGGCAGGTGTCTTAACAATATAACAAGCTTTAGCTTATCCCAAACATAAGACATAACTACGGATGCGATACCTGACTTGGGACAGGCACATGAATATGTGGCAGGATCAAACTGATTTTTTAAGATTTAATCTCGACCAGTGAACTAACAAAAGTCACATAAAAGAACATAAAAAAATCAGGGACCATTTTCACAAAAAAACCTTAAGACAAAAATGATCGAAAGTTATACTCAAAAGTGCATCATTAGTAAATATTTTTTTCTCGTAAGATTTTTTTTGTAAAATGGGTCGCAGCACAGGAAAGGTACTTAACTTTAATATGAAATCATGCCGTCCTTCACTCCTTACATCGGTAGAATGTGTCATACATTAACTCCATAAATAGCAGAAGATATGATACTATCGTTAACAATGCCTAGAATGATCCGTACGGAACCGTTCCGAAGTTCAATGCAGAAAAACAAAAAAGAATAAAATAGAGAATTGAAATGGGGAATGTGTCAAAGAGACAACAACCCGACCAAAGAGTAAAAAACACAGCCGAAGGCCACCAATGGGTCTTCAACACAGCGAGAAAATCCGCACCCAGAGGCGGACTTCAGCTGGCCCCTAAACAAAAATGTGTACTAGTTCGGTGAAAATGGACGTCATACTAAACTCCTAAACATATAAATGAACTAAAATTAAAAAACATACAAGACTAACAAAGGCCAGAGGCTCCTGACTTGGGACAGGCGCAAAAATGCGGCGGGGTTAAACATGTTAAGTGAGATCTCAACTTCCCCTATACCTCTAGCCAATATAGATTAAACAAACACACAGCAATACGTACAGTAAAACTCAGTTTAAAAGAAGTCCGAGTCCGATGTCAGAATAGGTAACAAAAGAATTAAACTAAGCAAAATGACAATGATACATAAATTAACAAAGGACTACTAGCAGTTACTGACATGCCAGCTCTAGACCTCAATTAAACTGATAGAAAGATTATGTCTTCATCATATGAAAATCAAGCACAATCCCTCCCGTTAGGGGTTTAGTATCATACCATCATAAAATATATGAGAAGAACATAACCCGTATCATGCCAACAACTGGTTTTAGAATAAATGTGTTTATTTCCGATGCAAAGACCCTATGAGTGAATCAATATTAATTCCAAAATATGCCATCTTTAATGACCTGACAATGACAACAGTATCGTAACTATATCCCTTCTGAATAAGTCTGTTTAAAGGTTTGGTTAGCTTTTGAGGTGAATGTCGACATTTTTGTGCTTTGTAAAGAATATTACCTTAAAAGATTGGATGTGAAATACCTGAACATATAAGATGTCTGCATGTTGATTTATATTTTACAAATATGTCCTTGTACCGATGGTCAAATTTAGTAAATGTTTTGACTAGTTTGTGATATCGAAAATGATTTTTCAGTAATACAGAGATTTCTTTCGTTAAAATCAAATACGTTGTTACATACACGAGCGAATTGAACAAGTTGAGATATATATACACCATAAGATGGTGACAAGGGAACGTCACCATCTAAAAATGGATAATTAACAATAGGAAATGAAAAATCATCTCTTTTATCATAAATTTTGGTAATAAGCTTCCCGTTAAAGATATAGATATCAAGATCCAGGAAAGGGCAGTATTCATTGTTAGTAAGAAACAATTTTTTGCCACAAACTATACATATTATCATAAGTCTAGCATGCCAACGAGAAAGACTTGAAGGACAACCTAACAAACCTGTCATTCGTATTAACAATATCACTCTAAGAAGCTTTTTGCAAAACATAATTTATCACCAAATTTTAACTGTTAAAATCCCACATACTCAACACACCTCTACACATGTGACACAACCCCATTAAACAGGTTAAAGAGGATCCTCATAAATGGGTATTATCCCCATTTATGGATATTATACCTCGGAACAGGTAATTATTTTCATTTTGGATTGCTGTCATGGCAAAAAACAGTCAGGTAAATTCAGTATGCAGTCAAGCTGAAGGCATTTCCAGACAACCCTGCCTACAACTGTGTTTTCAATCTCATTTATGAAGACATTTTTGAAAAAACATGAAAATAAAATTCCTCCATTAGGAATTCGTTTACAACCACATTTAAATACCTTTGATTTGAAATATGTGGCTCCATTTTAAACTTGTAAATGCCCCCATGGGAACTTCTTAAACCTAAAATGATATTTGATCTCCGTAAATACAATAAGGCTGAAACAAATCCTCTTTTGATTCAGAAAAATTATGCAGAAATAAAAACCAGCAAATTTGATTTTTCAACTGTTTATACTGATGGATCGAAGGATGGAGAAAGGGTGTCGTCTGCTGCTGTCTTTGGTGGCAGAGCTGCAACTCTCCGCTTACCTCCTGCTGCATCCATCTTTACTGCAGAAGCTAGGGCAATAATTCTGGCCTTACAGTTTATTGCTACTTTTGACAAATCAAAGTTTACATGATTCACTAACACTCATGATAAAATTCGAATATCACGGCCCAGGCCATGTGTAAATTTCTAACAACTCTATGGCTTCCATGAAATATTTCTTAAGTTATAACTGGCTTTGAACTAGCTTTCAGTAACCGTGAGTACTCTTATATCGATACTTTGTATCTATTGTTTTTATGTTAGTTGGTATGTTTGTGCTTCGTACCGATCTATTAAGTAAAGCCATTTGTAACTGATTTTTACAGTTTGTTCTTGTTTTGTGCTGTAATACCACTGTCCAAAGTTAGGGGAGGGTTGAGGGCGTACAAACATGTTAAAACCCGCCACAGTCTTTATATACCTGTCCCAAGTCAAGAGCCTGTAATTCAGTGGTTGTCGTTGGTTCATGTCTGTCATATGTGGTTTTTTTTTTCGTACTTTGTCTTGTATAACTTAGGTCGGTTTTTTTTTCTCGTTTTAATTGTTTCAATTTTTTTCATGTTGGGGTCTGTTATAGCTGACTGTAAAGTATAGGGTTTTCTCATTGTTGAAGGCTGTACGGTAACCTATATCTACTTTTATCTTCGTCATTTAAACTCTTGTGGATAGTTGTCTCATTGGCATTCATACCACATCTCCTTTTCTTTATATATATATATATGTCTGTGCTCACATTAATATTGTTTTCAACACGAATATTGACTGTATGATATCCATATTTGGTTGAAATGACAGCGATATACGTATGTTTGGATCGATACAACATGTGAACCTGGGCGTTGACTTGTTGGATAGTTCCAACGTATATACATGGGCGTGGACATGTTTGGTCTTTCCAAATATACCAATGCCGGTGTTCATGCAATTCATAAGATTTAGCAAACAATAATATATACAAATATACGATGCTTTTTACGAATGTACGTGTTACTAGTATAACAAACTGGTTAAACGCATTGGATTCGTGCTTTGAAAAGTACTTTATTTGAACCTTTTCGTTGTTTTTTTAACGTAATCGCACTGACATGTAACATTTTAAACCATTGTAATTTTATTTAATCACTCGATCAAAACCTGGACCGCACTAAAAAAAACCGGTCTGCTCTCGAAAAAACACGGACATATAAAAAATGAATTTATTCTAAAAATGTCCTTCTCAATGCAATTACAAGAATTTTTATAAAATGTCTGTACATCTAATGATGTATAGATTCCAAGTTTACATTTCCTTTGACATTTGCATTGGTACTTGTATAAAAATAGCTTTATTCTATATTTTGGAATAAAAGCATTAAATTTTTAGAACACAAAATAATGTAGGGATGATGATTTCTTTTTATCACCTATACTAACTTACCTTGTATGATCTTGTATATTAAGTTTAAGCATCTATTTCACGTCTTACAAAAAAGAAGTCTGTTTGTTTACATTTTTGATCATATTCACTCGAAAAAAACGTGGTCACATTCGAAAAAACCCGATCAAATCACTCGAATAAACACGATCCCTGCCGGACACTATACCTACTGTGTTATTTGTGAATTTTATATGTACATAAATAATTTCGCTTTAAACTAAAGTTTTAGTAAATTGAAAGACATTTTGTCTGAATTTTAAAAACTGTCTTTTGTTAAAATATTTGAATTCGCTCTCGCCGCGATACAGCCTTTTTGTGCTGATGCGGCGTAAAGAAATCACTTATCAATCAATCAATCAAGCCGAGGTGTACCATTCGTATTCCAAGAAAAATCTGGACTGCCAACATAGTTTTGTATACAGACAGGATTTACGTCCTCTACCTCAAAACATTTTTGATGATTCGTTGTTATTTACCTTTGTTTTTTTATGTCGTAAGTAAAGGGGCGATGTTTATTTACAAACGATATTTTTCAACCTTGTAAAAAATCATGCTTCGTTTGTTATAATTTAAAAAGACAAAATTTTGTTTTGTCGCTTTCTGGGCGCTAACTGTTATTTATCGCTATTTTGTGTATTTTTCCTGTGATCTTTTTTTGTGATAATTGCATTGGTGAGTTTTGGAAGGGCCATTCGATATCCTCGGAATCAAGATTAACAGAGCGTCTCGAAAATTTTCGATCATTTATACAGGTAGTTATCTATGTCTTTGATACGGTCCCTCTATGGATAGGCTACTACGTGACATTGTATTTTTCAACAATCAAAGTTCATTTGTAGATTGGAAAGTAAAACAATAAAGACTAGGTTGTAGTCAAAAAATCATTTATATGTTAGAACCTATTTGCCTTTTGACAAAACATATATGTTTTTTTAATAATGTGAATGTTTATTAAATATCAAGAATGATAACGCAATTATATAATTCATGCTTTGAGACGGTCCCTGTACGCGTTGTGTGTGTAGTATTTAATACAGTATGCTGTTGTGCATTGTGACATTAAACCTGGGAATAGTTTACTGATATATAATGTCCCAGAATAAACTGATTATTTCTGAACGTTTATCATTTGATATTTTGTATTTCAATCATAGCATGGGAAAATGTCGGAAAGCATGAAGAAAATTAAGAAAACGATATTTCTGTTAAAAATATTTATCTTTGGTTAGAAACACAGTGGTCGGAAAGCAGAATGATGATCAAACAAAAGGATTTTCTGTCAAAAATATCTAATTTCACAAATAGATACTACCAGACCAAGATAATATTCATTATTAAGTTTAAACTGAGACTGAATTCATTCTTAATAGAATATAATTAAAATTGTCATATATACGTGCATTATGTCTTACAGGTTAGAACAGTCATTACATTTATGAAAATTATATGCAACGTATGAGCACCAATGAGCAGGGATGCGTACCCAAAGTTAGCTAAATATCTAAATTTTAAACGGTCGTGAATGAAAAAATACGTGCATGGTTTCAATTCACAGGGATTTTAAATCCTTGCATCTCACAAAAAACGTAATTAATAATTTACTATGATCATAACAAAATTTAATCACTATCATAATGTTAATTATTTTATACTGTTTTAGTATGGATTTATAAGTCTCTACTTATATTTTGTATAGCAATATATCAATCTAATGAAAATATAGATCTCTGATTTCGTTATACTACATATGTCGTCTTTCCATTTCTGCGTCGCCATCTTCAAAATAGTCTGAGGTCGCGTTCATAAGGACGATTCTAATTGGTCGATATAAACACTTTCTAGGGTCAAATATTACGTTATATAAGGTCACAAAAGTGAAAGAGATTAGGATAGTTGTTAGATCTCATATGTAGTATAACGTAGTATAACGAAATCAGAGATCTATATTTTAATTAGATTGAGCAATATATACATATAGTGGAATGTTAGACCTTAAAAATAGATTGATTTGATAAATAAAATGTCCATCCGTAAATACTTGACGTTTGTGTTTATTGATATTATATTCTAAATTTTCGGAAAAAATTCACTAACAGGAATGTATGTTAATTATAAAATTTCAAATTTTTGTCCGTTTGTTTGTTTTAATAGTTCAACCTTATAGCATCTAAATATTTGTACTATGGTACGATTTTGAAAATTGTATTCATTATGTTGACCAGCTATCCTACACGTCTTGATTTATTCACATTATACATCACCCTGTTCACACGCACACTATCGGTTTGCGTTCTCAAAAATTCCGGATAAAATGTCAATGAATCCGGAGTCGAAACACTTGAGGTAGGTAGTTTGACAGCCGAATTCAACTATCAGATTAATATATGTGATGACGCAAATGCGTATTTTTATCCAGAGTATCAGTGCGTATGCTTTCTATTTACTATTTCATGCATAAATATTAATTTCACTCGTGAATGCTAATTTTCGCTTTTTTTATCTAAATTCAGGACACGGCAGTAAGAGCTTTGCATGTGACTTTCAAGCACGGTCATCATTACTTACTGTATTCTGACCTCTAGCTGTTTCTCTTTTGTTTTCTTTTTTGAGTCACTGTCCTATTACAAACTTTGACATTTTCGAAATGCTAAGGATTTTCTACCCAAGGAATAGATTACTTAACTTCGTATTTTATTTGGCCTTTTTAACTTTTTTATTCGAGCGTCACTGATGATTCTTTGTAGACTTAACTCGCGTCTGGCGTACAACATTTTAATCCTGGTATCTTTTTTATAGATATAAGAAGATGTGATATGAGTGCCAATGAGACAACTCTCCATCCAAGTCACAATTTGTAAAAGTAAACCATTATAGGTCAAAGTACGGCCTTCAACACGGATCCTATGCTCACACCGAACAGCAAGCTATAAAGGGCCCCAAAAATGACTAGTGTAAAACCATTCAAACAGGAAAACCAACGGTCTAATCTATATAAAAAAAACGAGAAACGAGAAACACTTATGAACAACATCAACAAACGACAACCACTGAACATCAGGTTCCTGTATCTACATATCTTTTTATATAAATTGGTTCTTTTGAGAGTATGTTCAGGTATTCATAAAACTTCTGAAAATAAGATATTCCTCAAAACCAAGTTTTCCTGTAGAATATTTGGATTGATTTAAGTAAAATCAGGAAATCCTTAAAATTTGAGATGTTTTATGAGACCAAAATAAGTCTCTATATAAGAGGTCCCAATGAAGCTAGCGTGTTACTCTCCAAAAAAAATATACGAAACTTTCTTATAAGTTGCATGCCACAGGGTTTCACTTCACATGGAAATCTCTATACAATATCTACCATGAGCACAGACAGCTTCAGTAACGAGTTGAGAATAATTGAAGGCATCCAGGAAACAAAATATGAAGATATGAAAAATAAAATATATGCATCCGAATTATAAAGCAAACTGAGTGCTTAAATTTATATTGCGATTGGTTTGTGCAATTTGCATTAGACATCCTGTTTGTAGAAACTGGGATTTGCAAAAAGGTTATGAAAAAATGATGTACACTCCCAAGTAATAAATAAAAGTCGAGCCTTAAAATGTATATTCAAATAGTACAGTCGGAAAGCTGACCCCGGTTTGACCCCATTTCTTAAAGCAACAATGGAAGTCATGTGATTACCATATATGGGCATTTTTTTACCAAAAAAAGTGAAGCCCGTTTTTTGGAATTTGTAGTTTTTTGCATGAATTAAAACTAATTTGCTTTTAAGTGAACATTCTTGAGTATATAAGAAATATATTGATCTACTCAATTATGGATTAAACTATTTTTTTCTCTCAAAATGTGTCTTCAAAGTCTAGGTGTTGACAAAAAAAATCGGTCACTGGAAATTTAAATCGTAATTTTCTTTCTTAACTTCTCGGGAAGCTATGCTGAATTTAAATTATGTTATGTAACATAACTTTGACTATGATATGTCAAATTTGTGCCACTTAATACGCTGTAATACGCAAATGTGCCACTTCGATGTGTCGATATTTCTGACGAAGCGGAGCCGATAGTAATTTACGAGTTACGTCCCTTTGTTTGACACTCTCATGATCAAACTATTATTATATTAAGCACCATATGCTGTTATTTACATGAGGATATTATTAAAATGATTTTATTGAATATATTTTGATACTAAAGACATGTGCAAATAAATTAGCGAAACACATTTTATCACTTTTCAGAACTCAGTCTCAGTGAAATTCTCAAATAGGCCCTATGTCAGTATGTGCCATAATATTATTATTCCAAGAGTTAATTTAATATTTATATTTTGGTAAGTATTTATACTGCTGTAACCAAATTATTTCAATACAGAATATAAATTTCTACTTTAATCATACAAGGGGTAGCCAAAATATTCATGAATAATGGATCAAGACAGGATTAAAATGATCAAATACAGGAACTCCTTTTCATTAGACATTACTGATACCTGATCCTACCTTTTTCATTAACATTTAAACTTAAACGAGACCATAATGAAAGTATTCTGAATGTAAATTCTTCATTATTTGAAATAAAAGGAAATTAGTTTGCAATTCTTGTATGAACAAACTAAATATAACAATAAATTTTGTCTCACTGATTCCATGCAGATTCTAATGAATGGACTCAAATTATAAAAAAGCACTAAACCAATAAATAAATGGTTCTAATCATGAACTTGAAAATAGATAAGAACAAAAAGACTGGGTCTAATATTTTCTTCTTCTATTTAATTTTTTTAACAATTATGCATTTTATATTTATATAAAAGTATTTCAGACCAGATTCTGAGTGCTATTAAAGTCAACAATATTATGTTTTAGATCACAAGTCATAAACTTGTAAGACTTAGTTACACTTCATGTCAGTATGAACATGCTTTGAATAAGAGTGATTAAAATGCTAGTCTGAAAGAGATTGTTTTAAGTTCATATTTAGGACAAGACTTTTTTATTTACCTTTGGCAGTTTTGCAGGATTACTTCATCACAAATTTTTTTATAATATTATAAACAATGAATGAGTTTTGGTTAAGGTTGTGTAAAGACAGTATACGATTTCCTTACCTTGTTTTAGTTAAATCAAACAATTAACTGACTTAAAGAGAATAATTAATCCAGTCAAATATTCACAGCTGAACTCACAGCTTTTTCAAACAAACACACTAAATGTGTGTACATTGTGTAAAGATGCAAGTTGACATCGATGTGTAAGATAAAAAACTACAATGTCAAAAATGTCTTTCGTTTGGAATTTAGTTCGAACAGGGTTTCTAAGGGTGATAGAACGTTAGACTTGATATTTGTTTTAACTTTGAGATACTTATTATTAATTGTTTATATAGTTTGTATATTCTTTGTTTATCTGGAAAAAAAGAAGAAAAAAATAACAGACAATTTCGCAGAATTCTTAAACGACGATCATAGGCATTACGTTATTTTTAAAAGACGGACAATTTATAACATGTTTAAGTATTATTTTCTTTGATAATAAGAACCATGCTTGAAAAATCGAAAGAAATCTATTTCTGACCGTAATGGCAAATAAGAAACAGAAAAGAAAAAAAAATCCAAATTGGCGCCAAATTATTTTTTCCGCGAAATTAACGCAATATCAGAATGGCGGGTTTTAATATCAGTCCCATTGTTGTCTTAAGAAAGTAGCAACAACGGTCGTTTCTAAGGGCTTGCTTTCCGACTGAGTAGCTGAATATATACACTTTTCTATTCACAACTATCCAACATTGCTTTCAATTGACTTGTGCAAGAATCTACACACAATTAAATATTTTTAATAAAGATGTTTTAACATCATCATTATCATATTCTATTCATAGTCAATTATTTCAATTCAAAAGCAAACGAAAAATTCAGCAACATTTTTTTGGTGACCAGTCAGCGGTCTTGGGTTCACGTATTGCTTTTCTTTTTTTAAAGAACGCAACTTGTTTTTCTTATTCCCGGCTTTGTATATTTCTTGCATTTTGATTGGTTAACACACGTCGTTAAAAAACCCATAGCCCCGGGTGTTGCTAACCCATATACCCGGACGTTGCTACCCATTACCGGGGAACTTCACGCGCGTTTTCCTTAGTTCCATGGTTGTTCCTTGTGAAATATTGAATTCTGTAGATTATCCATGATGTCTGTAATTAAATATTTAATCCACTAATGATTTTATCCTTTAATTAAATATTTAATCCACTAACGATTTTATCCTTTTATGCCGATCATTTGCAATTATTGAAGTAAATGCATCACTTGGCCGCCACATTTTCAACGAATGGGACTACTGACCAAGCTAAGCAAATGACCCACATTGACGTCACACTGTCTATGACGTACCTCTCACAACATTGAGCGCCAAATATAGACTCATTCCAGTTTCTCTGTCTCTGGATTAAAAAGTCTTATATTTGACTACCTGTACGGTTCTACCACAGGTAGTAGTACCCTACACCCAGTAAAAAATATGTCAAATTCCCAAATTTCAATAAAAAAGATTTAAATAATGAAAAAAAACGTTGCTTTCTGGTTACACTTTGTGGTCGAATTTCCCTAAAAATCGCCAGATTCGGACTAAGACCAGGGATAAATTCGTTATCTACGTTCATATTCGTAGATATGGATATTTTAACACCCTTCAGTACCCTGTACACCCTTCGGCTTCGCCTCATGGTGTACTTGGATTTTTAGTAATGCATCACTTGGCTACCACGTCGTCAATGAACGGGACTACTGACCTAGTTATGCAGTTGACCCACGTTGACGTCACGCTGTCTATGACATAACGCGTGTGGCATTGAGCGCCACATTTGATTTATTATAGTTTCTCTGTCTCTGGATTAAAAGCGTCTTCCATTTGACTACCTGTAGGGTTCTACCAAAGGTAGTACCATACAACCCGTAAAAAATATGTCAAACATCTAAATTTCAGTCAAACTTTTATAAGTAATTAAAAAAAACGTTGCTTTCACGTTACACTTTGTGTCAGAATTTCCCTAAAAAGAACCCGATTCGGACTAATTCGTTATCTACGTTCATATCCGTTAATATGGCTATTCTAACACCCTTCAGTACCCTGTACACCCTTCGGCTTCGTCTCAGGGTGTACTTGGGTACTTCAGGGTGTGTTAAAATACCTATATCTACGGATATGAACGTATATTCGCCTCAGGTTATACTGGGGTACTTCTGGGTGTTAAAATATCCATATCTACGGATATGAGCGTAGATAACTTATAATATTATGCTACTCGCTTGCTATTGAAAATTATTGATAGAAACTAAGGGCGCACGTGCCTTTGTCAATGTAAACATCAACGAAGTCATAGGCAAAATAGCGATTAACATATTATCAATGGTCTTTCAAACTCGAGGATGTTTCTTGACCACATCACATCTCACCGAGTCTCATCAGCTCAGTGGACAGTGCTTCGGTACTGACATGATTTATAACCCATACCATTCTTAAATTCCCACCTGAGAAACTATTGAAAAACCAAGGTCTTAAGTCCCTCAGGCAAAACTGACCTTAGCCGAATTTGCTTTTCGTTTTATGTTCAGTTTGGTTATAATGCACAGGTATTCAAGCTTTTATACATCCTTTACTTTCGATTCTCAAAGCAAAAAAATAGTTCACCAATATAATAAAAAGATAAACAAATAAACATCGCTCTATCATCTCACTTATTTTTCACATTCTCCATGATTCTGTTTCCTATATCCATAAGATATAACTTGCACCAGGCTTCTTGTGACTGTTTACTTTTGCAACGCTAAGATTTAATCCACCATCTCTTCAATCTGGAATTCTTTAAAACAGGGGTCCACTACTACACAGTTTAATCTCTCAATTAACAATGGAACCAATAAATAAACTGATCTTTATGCATTTGGGGTTTTTTCACATTAAATGGTTGGGTTAATATCATGCTCCTGGATAATAGGAAATATATTTGATCGCATATGGACACAAACTTTTGAAGCAGTTTTAGTTGTTATTTTTTTTAATACAACGGCGAACGAAACCACATGTAAATAAAAGAAGATGTGAAATATTCGTCAATGAGACATCCACCAAACTATCTCGAAAAAGAAAAGTCACCCAGAAGCAAACAAACAATTCCCGATTAAAGACAAGATACAATACAAGGCGTCAAGCACCAGAACGCCCCGAGTGTAGAAAGTAGCGAATAATTTTAACAATGAACATCAAAGATCATCCAATAACAACTCATTTAGCTATAAAACCAGTTTTAATCCACGATTTTTTTACATAAGGAAATGCCTGTACCAAGTCAGGAATATGACAGTTGTTTTACATGTTTTACATTCGTTTGATGTGTTAGAGCTTTTGATTTTGCCATTTGTTAAGGGAATTTCCGTTTTGAATTTTCCTTGGAGTTCGATATTTTTGTTATTTTACTTTTAATATGCACGGTACGAAATGAAATGAAAGTTAAGACTATATTGGCCGATTATCATATTGGCATTATAAAGAAACTGTTACAATAAATAACTTTAAAAGTTTATGTCTAAACAAATGTGTGATGCGTGAACAAATATTTCA
Organism: Mytilus coruscus; assembly: GCA_017311375.1. Lineage (NCBI taxonomy): Eukaryota > Metazoa > Mollusca > Bivalvia > Mytilida > Mytilidae > Mytilus > Mytilus coruscus. Next base: position 31,074,951 of record CM029601.1, read on the forward strand.
TATCATTTATGAACACGATAGGGGAACTTCTCTATAATATTCATATGGTGATTATAGATCATAAATTTGAACCGTAGTTTACCGATGTTCAAATATCACTAAACCATTTAGAACATAGAACTCAAGGTAAAAACAAAAACTGAGGGAATCTATAGGGTAAGCACCCGACATGCGAATCTGCACTCAGTCAAAATCTCACAAACGGGAATAGGACAAATTGGTTATTTTCAGATCAGAAACGATTATTTCAAGTTGCTATATGTTACACATTGTAACAGTACTGTAACTGTATTATATTATATTTTATCTCAATTTTCAGAATTGTCCGACTAGAATCTTCAAATTTAGCCCTATTTGATATGATCAAAAGATCATAAAATTGTTCATGTTTACAATGTATTCCAAGATAAATGCGACGGATATCTTTTACAAAGATAGTCCTTGCTGTCTTTTTCAGATATGAATGTACCATACCATGCTGTATTTTTGGAAAGACGTGTGTTTGTGACATGTGTAGATGCTATAACGAACTGTTCTTCTGTAAATATCCTTTCTGTTTTCTCCTTAGAGGACGGCCATTTGATAGTCTGGGGGGGAGGAGGATTTTGAAAATAAATAACTCAGCCTTGATAATAACAAAAATAAATGGTTTGTTCTGGGGTAGTTTGAAAATAAATAACCTGACTTACGATGTATTGAAAATAAATAACTCGGCAGGTCTTTTAAGCCATTTTATAATAAATGCTATTCTTAAGTATGAGATGGCACCATATTCTTCCAAAATTCGTCTTTTTTCATATTTTTTTTTTGGAAAAACTTCCCAAATCTTTTAATAATACAATGTATAAATATTAATGTATTTGAAATGTCTGAAAATGGGTTTCATTTAACTTGAGGTATATTGTCTCAGGAACATTTACCTCCCTTTTATTACAGGGCTGTAACTTCATTAAGGCAAACGCCTCATGTAGGAAATTTCAAAAACAAAAGCTTGTCTTCATATCAAATTGTTTTCAAGGCGAGTGTCTTGCAAGAAGCAAGTTCTGTTCACCCTCTGACGTAGCCCCCGTTTTTCGGGATCCATGTTTCTCATTTATTTTTAGTTTTCAGTGTTATTTGTCTATTGTTTGTTGTTTTGTGTTTTATCTGTTCCCGGGTTTGTCTTTTGTTCATTGATTGCCCTTCTTTATTCTCTTAGTGTTGCATTCCATTTGTAATTTAGTAATTTTGTTTTAAACTTGAGTTTTATTCTATTTAAGGACTTTTTATCTAATTTTACAAACTTCTTTAAATTGTATCCCAGTTAGGAACTACATCAAGTTGTAATTGAAATGTGTTATAAAAATTACCTGACATAGTTATATCAATGATAATCAGCCCCTCTTAACTTAATTTGAAAAAAAAACAAATAATTGACAGGTATGAAAGATTTTCTGCAAGCCAAAACACCACTAAAAAAAAACAGCAGCCACATACTTAACTATGGGAATTACATTTTTTTGCTTTATCCTACATATTGGTCTTTTGATGTTGTCCCTAAAAACTAAAAGTCTTACACTGAATCTATATATTTTGCTTTGAGACCAAAATATTGTCGAAAAAATAATTAAAACAGAACTTGTGTTTCAGATTAAGAAAGGGTCTGGGAAACGCGCAGATTGCATGATTTTGCATCATTTTTCTATAGCTTCTTCGGGTCTTAAGTGGCCCCCAAACCCTTCGCCAATATTTTTTTCGCCTCGCTCCGCTCGGCAAATATGTTTGCCATGACTTTTAAAAGAGGCTAGTTACAGCCCAGCTTTAATACCTTGTACGTATGCAATATATGCAGTTTGGAATACAGAAGATTCACTTCCAGCATGTCCAGAGGAGGAAGATTAATTCTGATTTAATGGTACATAATGACTTGACCATACATGTATTATTTATTTAAAAATATAATTTTGAAAATAAATAATCAGTCCCTTGTTTTAATGCAAATGAAAAATCATGCTTCAACAGTGTCGAAAATAAATAATCTGTCCTTTTAGTCCACAAAAATAAATAACCGATCCAAAACAAATCCTCCTGCCCACCCCACCCCAGAATATCAAATGGTCGTCCCCTTACGTTCCACTATTGTCCACTGAGAGACCCAGCTAATCCTAAAGGAGGACAACAATGCTGTGATGTTACAAGCGATTGCTGCAAATGTTCAGGTTCAGGATTTTTCGAGTATGAACCACTGTTTTTCCACACATTTTTCGCAACGTTTTTAAATGTTGTGTAAGTCGTTTTGTATTTTTTCAACGTATGCAAGATATTTTGTTGGGGCTCTACTATCATTGATAGTTGCATATCTTTTGTACAATCTTATATTGTCTTCCAGATTTACAGCGAGGTTAAGTATCGAAGGGAGCAAAAGAAAGCGAGAGATGTAACGATATTTGATACTTAATCATTCATCTTTGACACGTAATTTATAGAATAATTTTACGTAGTGTGGAACTTTATTACTGACCTTATTCGGTAACCTTTGTCCTATTGTAATATGTATTGTCAGATCAGTTTCAAAAATTGACAATACAATTTGTTCATTTACATTGTAAAGTAGTTATTGTGAAAGCTAATCAACAGGTGGTCAGTTAACTACTTTTACCTGTTGCACTTGATGCCCATACAAAGCTTATCCATATTTTCTATTACCTGAAGTTTTCAGAAATGATGTTTCATCTAAAAAATATAAATTATTAGCTTTTGAAGTAGAAATGAAATATAAGAAGTAATCTAGTTTTGTCTCTTTTTGTACTGTTTGTATTTCCTTTGGAACTAGTCTAATTTTCTTTCTAGTAAACGATAGATCATTTTTAAAGACTTGCTGGTAACGTTTTGACTGGGACAGTTTTCCGTAGAACAAATTCCAGTATCTATCAATTTGAATTTCTTGCAACTAAATGGAACGTTGTCTGTCAGTAAAAAAAAAAAAACAAACCATATTCTACAATTTCATTTGTCATGATTAAGATTACTCTTCTATTTCTTGGAACAGTAATTGTTTATGACCTACTAGATGATACAATTTGCATGACTGATAGCTAGCTAGCTTTCTTCAGATATCTCGACCAGTGTCTTGAATGAACTATTCTATTTGGGTATGGGGAGATTTACATTATATACCGGGTACACATTTTTGTTTTTTCTAATAAAGATTTATATTGTAAAATTATTTTTTTGATAGAAATAAATTAATCTTAGTATGAAAATTTCAAAATATTTTGAAAAATGAGGATGCATATTACGTTCTATTTACACTTCTATAAACTTTTGACCTCTTTGAAAAATAAAAAAAGCTTGGCCAGTTGTAAGCACCTTCCGTTTAAGCTATTTCTTTTGGTGTTTCTAAACAGTAAAGATGGAAATTTCAATCAGTGAACTTTTAATTCAACTAGGGCCTGAGTTTTTAAGATATGAAGAGAAGTATCTGGAAAACGAGTTTAGGGATAGTAGTTCCCTTCGTGCGAAGGACATTGAGATGATTTAGATGTTATATTTCGGGAGTCACCATTACCATTAGGTAAAAAACGAAAGATTCAAATGCCAGTAAGAAATTAAAAGTCTGCAACAACAATTTATCCAGATATTTTGGATCAGCCTACATGTAGTATACTGTCATCAAATGAGGTCACAGAGCAACATCCAAACGGCATGGAAAAATAAGAGAAAAAATAGCATGTGATATTAAACAAAATGTGACTTGAATGATAAATAAAGGGATATGGATTATGTAGTATCTAAATCTGAACCATAAAAGAGTACCAGGTTTGGGAATTGTCATCTACGTGTACACAAGGCTAATGGGAACAGGAGCAACAAACCCTGTTCCCTATCTCCATGTACCAACTGGAAAGACTGCACAGTAGGACAGACATCCAGATTACATAAAAAGTCAAAACAGATTGATAGGGGTATCAGAAGTGTTGATAAAGAAGAAATTGACGACTGGAAACATGAATTAGCCAAAATATCATCCTTTGAACAAAAAACAACAGGATCCTAAATAAGTTTAATGAAGGAACGTTTAAGGGGTACAAAAAAACAGAGATATCTAAATACAAACATTCTAAGGAGAGATGTAATAGCACTAAAGGACTATTATAAAACTGAGACACCATTCCATCCACATTCTCAGGATAACTTACTAGTAATTAAGTTTGCAAATCTAATGCAAGATACCAGGTGCCAAAAGTATTCTCTTTCTATGAGGACATTTCTGATACTGATGAGCAGCCTCCTTTGAAAAATCCTGCAACTTGTATGAAGCATTAAGCTGCAAAAAAGTTCATCCCATCTGCAACAATAACCAGCTCACTACCTCTAAGTAATCAAAAACCATACGTGGGTTTCTCATTGACCAGTTATCAGCAAACGGCACCACCAGTATGCAGGTCTTTTCATCAACAACAAACCAAAATGAGAATATATACTCACTTTAAAGTCAAATTCATGTGGATATCATATTACTGGCAGGATATTATAAATTCAATTGCATAGATTCGTGTGCCTTTCCTAAGTCTGGAATCATTTCTTTGTCTTAAAAAGTTAAACTTTCTTCTCTGATGGTTGTGGCCTGTTATCTATTTCTTGCATGAAGAGATATCTCTCGTATCACACTGCATGGCGTGTGATACGAAAAAGGGATACAAAAACTGCATTAACTTGATTGTTTTGAGTCGATATAACGACGTATCCGTTGGCTATTCGTTAGGTCATTGATGACTTTCAAAGGTTAAGACGATCTACATATCGTCCATGGCAACGGACATTTGTGATATCTTCAATAATATACAAACACTCACAATTTTCACCTAAAAATCTTCTTTTTTGTCAAATTTTATTACATTCTGAGGCGAACAAAAAGTTTTAAATTGTCTGATGGTCTCTGATGTTAAAGTTTGACGCCGGAAAAGGACATTTGACGTCATACTGGTATGTACGTGCAAAATACCAGATCAACGATTCGAGGAATTTTTGATTTTAACACAATGAGAGTGTTGACCATAAGAGAAATAGGTTAAACAACTCAGGAGAATTGGATATCGCTTGATATCAAATTCTCATTCGTTAAGAAATTTTTAAATGTTTTCATCCTATAGGGAATTTGATGTTGATGGAAACATTTTCACAGTCATTGTCACTAGTATATTTATTCACAACTTTTGTAACCCAGAGATTTTGGAGCATTTCATATTGAGGAGACATTTCTTCACTGTAGGGCCATAAACTGTCCTATATGTTTCTTCTAAAAATAAGGAGGTAATTGGTACAATTACCAATGGGACAACTATCCCTTAAGGTTCAGCATAACCAATGGACAAAAATAACTCCGTTAACACACAAAAATTTACACTGCCTGTGCAGTTGAAAAAGTTTTAAGGCCTAGCATTCCACTAAATATATAAATATATAAAATTTTAAATGCATTTTAGGTTTCAGAAAAATAAAATATTTTTTGTATTTTGATGGGCATCGTTTTCCTGTATAAGGTTTAAATATGTTGTACTGTTACACCACTGTCCCAGGTTAGGGGAGGGTTGGGCGCCCGCAAGCATGTTTAACCCCGCCATATTCTGTATGTGCCTGTCTCAAGTCAGGAGCCTGTAATTCAGTGGTTGCCGTTTTTCGCTGTATATCATATTTGTTTTTCGTTCATTATTTTGTACATAAATCAGGCCGTTATTTTTCTCGTTTGAATTATTTTACATTTGTCATTTCGGGACCTTTTATAGCTGACTATGCGGTATGGGTTTTACTTATGGTTGAAGGCCGTACGGTGACCTATAGTTGTTAAAGTCTGTGTCATTTGGCTATAAAGCCCTCGCACGGTCGGCAATCATACCACATCTTCTTATCTTTATAAGTTTGTTAAACTCCTATCAGGTAACAATTGTGTTATATTGTATATTATATTGAGTGATATTAACAATAGAAGACAATAGATATCTACACAACAAAATGTGATTTAAAAGGTGTGACTGAGTGGATAGTGTTATCCAGGTGTTTGTTTATTTTACCATATTCTGCAGTGATAAAATGAAAAGCTCATCAAAATAAAAAAAATAAAAAAAATATTTTTCTAAAACAAAATATGCATTTTACTTTCATGTATCTAGTGAATGCTAGGCTATTGAATTTTTCCAACTGCACAGATTTGTCTATTGTCAGAGTAACTTTGGTTTAATCACAGCTATTTTTGTTCATTTGTGATAAACCTTAAGACAAAAGGACAAAGACGTGAACAATAACATGTCATCATACGGCCTTCAAAAATGTGTATTGTGTGTGAATGAACTAGTTGGGTTGCTGTCTAATTGATGTATACTCTACATCCTTTTATTAGTACTTACATAGATTAAAATGCATGCCTTTTCTACAAGTGTTTCGTTTTGCAAAGTTCTTATGAGCAGAACATATTTTCCAAGTCACATTTTATAACCCATTTTTACAAATCGACCAACTTGTAAAATCATCACCCCTGTAAGATTAAAGTATTATAACTATAAAACAGATAAAGGTATTAAAAAGGGAAGGAAGATATTTACAGTAACTTTAATGGTATCTAAAATTTATATAAAAAAAGTTAATGAAATCCCTTTAAAATATATGATGTTCGTCCAGTAATCTAAAATTACATTTAGATAACTAAATCCCAACTCTTTTAATACTTGTATTCCTGAATCATTTCCTTTTCCATTTGTCACATTTCCTAGATTTTAAATGAGACAATATTGATATGTCATCATAAGTAATACGATTTTAAATAAACAAAATATTTAGCTCCTTTTATCAATATGCATAGAAAATTACCGTTTTTTATTTTTTCTTAGAAATCACAGGATGATTTTTATTGCATTGATGTTTCTTCTCTTTGAAATGTGAAAGGAGAGATATTGGTTAGTTAAACATAACACTACATATTCATTATACAATTCTAGATCATCAACATAAAGCAAAAGAAAACTGCTTTAAACACTAGCTACCGTTCCTCATATTGGCAGTGGTTACAATGTCTTTATAATCAATTTATATAAACCAGGTTTAATCCACCATTTTCTACATAAGAAAATGCCTGTACCAAGTCAGGAATATGACAGTTGTTATCCATTCGTTTGATGTGTTTGAGTTTTTGAATTTGCCATTTACTTAGGGACTTTCCGTTTAGAATTTTCCTCGGAGTTCGTTATTTTTGTAATTATACTTTTTATAGGCTCAGTGTCAGATATCCTGTTTTTATCAATGGTCATATCTATTCATCTAGTTTATTCGTTTTTACCCTATGAACATAATGAGATATGATAAGATCAATAATGAGACAACTATTCATCAAAAACCCAAAAGAACACAGATGTTACCAATACACCTTATCGCTATTTGGCCGCCATTACAAAAGTTCCCGTAAAGTTTTGACGTCATAATAGAAAATATCTGACGCCACAATGGAAAAGTGATTGTTGTATGACGTCAAAAGTTCAAGCGGGACAGATTCTCGGGTCAAGCGAGAATAGCGATAAGGTGTATTACACGACATCTGCAGCAATGAGCAAACCCTTACCATATCATATGAAAGTCCACAGAAAAGAAAATGTGAAACAATACAACAAAATAGTAATGACCGATGTAAGTTAAACAAATCAAATTATAAAAACAGCAGAAAGTAAAATAACAAAAATACCGAACTCCAAACAAAATTCAAAACGGAAAGCCCTTGACAAATGGCAAAATCAAAAGCTCATACTCATCAAACGAATGGAAAACAACTGTCGTATTCTTGACTTGGTACAGGCATTTCCCTATGAAGAAAATGGTAGATTTAACCTGGTTTTATAGCTAGCTAACCTCTCACTCAAAAGTGCAACCCGCCAATAACACTCAATTAATACTTGTATACTTGTTAATAATTTTTGTACGTTTGCAATTCGATATTGTTTAATTCTTTCGAGGAAAACATCATAACACCACTTGTACAACTCCCTGGTCATCCTTATTACAAGTATACTAAAACTGAATGACAGTCGAACAAAATAAATCATAAAAAACATTTTTTTGTGTGCTGTCTATTGAAGTTTGATCTCAATGTATGTCATTTTAATGACACAGTTGACCCAAAGGAGATAGTTTAGGAAGAGTCATATTTGGTCCCGAATATTAAAAATTTGGCCCCGAATATTAAAACAGTCAATTGTTTCAAGATGAAAAAAAGTTTCATGTTGATGAACAGATATTTCATAAAGTAAAATACACAAACTATTTTTTCAAGGTTTTCTTATATAATGTCTCAAATAGGCCAAACAATAGATATTTTGGTGAAAGTTGACAAAATTCAAAATTGGCCTGACTTCAACCAAAGGTAAGCATAGAAAACATAGAGTGCAGGCTTCGACAAACTAGCAAGTCAAAATTTCTACAAATGATGGTTGCTGTATGAGTTGTTTCGGGAATGACTCCACAGGATGATGGCTTGTCCAATTCTTTACGATTCTGCAAAAAGAAACACAACTTTCGCGAACCAATTTGCGTGGGTTGTTGAGCAGCGTACACATTGTTCTTTAGAGTATTAAACCATGGCACTTTGGAGTCTTTCATATAAATATACAATATTAAAATGAAAGTTGATAATTATTCAGTGTAATAAGGCTCAAAGTTATTACTCAACTATACAAAATTGTTATGCAACGAAGCCATTTCGTGCCGATTCTTAAAATAAATGATCGAATTATGACTTATTAACTCCGTCATGAAACGACTAGTTTCCAACCAAAATAAGCCATTCATAATTTTTATAATCATTGTTGCATTTACTGTCAAAAATATTTTACGCTTAAAATTGGTAGACGTGCCATAAGCTTAAATTTATAATTGGAAACCAAACTTGAATATTCCAATGGGTTGCGTCGAGGATAATGCTGGACAATACTAGTATGCAAAACGTGATTAAGCTGTAAGGTCATTGATACAAGTTAGAATTAAAATAGCTAACTGGTCTATGAACACTCATGTTAATCTAAGTTTACAATTGTTGCTACACAACTTCGTTACATCTATGATAAATGCTGTGTTGTACCAACAGACAAAGACTATGTTAATGACACTACACAAATTTAACAGTCACCATCACAAATTGTCTGGCCGATACCAGGTGACTGTATCTCAACTCACAAGAGATAAGATTTCCTAGAACTTAAAGAAGAGTTGTATGATCTGTAAATTTACCGATTGTAATTAACATTAACGGTACTAATATAATAAATCCCTGTCGTGATTGGATTTGTCAGCATGACGGATGAGATGCTTACCTGTTAGTCCAGTCAATCTTTGCAATAAATGTTTAAACATCAATAAAACTGTCAGACAGAAAAATGAATGAGTGTTTTTGTGTCCAGGATGTCAACGTCCTGAACATGCATGAAATATTTGCCACTGGACATTAAGCAACCAATAATCAATCAATCAATCCAGGATGTCATCAACTTTGATATAGCAAAAGCCTACCAAGATAATTGAGGACTTGGGCTTAAAATCGTCGTTTTTTTTAAATAAAATATCAATGAAAACCGGGGAAATTTATGTCGTTAATGGAGCAACATCTTTTATAACAATGCAAAAAAAATGAAAACAACTCTATTTAAAACATAACAAACATATTTGCACAGGAAAACGGACAAAATCTCATAACCAGAAATTAGTATTTTGAGGCACAAACTTAGATTTTTTATCATAAAATCTCCGAAAACAGGAAACAGGAAAATTTGTCGAATGTTACTCTTTTACATTTGAAAGATCACAAAAATGATTGTATAAGGAAACTGACAAAGCGTCATGACATTAAAAAAAGTATTTTGAAGCAAAAACTCAGATTTTTATGATTAAATTTCCGTAAACAGGAAAACGGAAAATTTGTCGAATGTAACTCTTTTATCATTTGAAAGATCACAAAAATGATTGCATAAGGAAACTGACAAAGTTTCATGACATTAACAAAAGTATTTTGAAGCAAAAACTCAGACTTTTATTAAATTTTCGTAAACAGGAAAACGGAAAACTTGACAAATGTGATAGATATTAATTTGAAGATATTTTGTAAATATTAGCACACAAAATTCATATTGAAGAATGAGAAATATTTATGTTGTCGTTGTCAAATCTTACTTTTAGAAATAATAAAATACAAAACTAACAAATAAAATAAAATGTATTTATTTAAAAAAAAAAAACATTTACTGTAACCACCCCCCCAGTATCTGTTAGATTTATTTTCCCACCTTTACAACATATAGCTATATCTTACCAACGATAAAAGAAATCAATTTGTTTCATCACAAAATGCAATTTCAATATCGATTGACAAATAGGTAACACACACTTAATTTCATAAACGACCCGAATTAAATTGTTTACACGATTTTCTTAAAACACTGAAGGGTTTGACTCGCCTATCCACGGTAACGGTAATGTTATCCGAAAAACAAGTGAAAAAGCTGACATAGACTGGACTATGCCAACGGACCCCGTCTCGATCTGTTCAGAGTCCGTGCGATTCCCAATAAATGATCATAGAACGTACAACTTACCTTGAAAAATTCCGACAGTAAAAGGTGTTAAAAGAAAACGGTTTCAACGGAGAATGACATGAGATACAATATTAAGTTAACTAATTGCAATACATTTCGAAATATAGAAACTTCGGTGAAAGTTTCGATAAATGAAGTTTAAGAAGACATTTTACTTCGTACCGATCAGATGAGTCAAACCCTTTCCAACTGATTTATTCAGTTTGTTCTCTTCTTATGGTGTGCTGTTACACCAATATCCCAAGTGAGGTGGATTGTGCACTCGCAAATAGGTTGAACTCCACCCCATTCTATATGTGCCTGTCCCAAGTCAGGATCCTGTAATTCAGTTGGTGGTTACTGTCTATCATATTTGTTTTTATCACAATAAGTGACTACACAAACATATATCAACGTTGCTGATATTATTTTTAATATATTTTACGAAAACTGTCACGATTTACGGCAGCCCGAGAAAAAATGGCAGAAAGAATGGTAAAGAGAAATTTGAAAGAGGACGATGTTCTCTCAAAGAAAAATAATTGTGAGGACGATGTTCACTGTCTAATAGATGCAGAGTTGGACATTTCTTCTAGTAAGAAAAAGGGTAAATAAAGGCATCAGTAGTATACCGCTGTTCGAAACTCATAAATCGATAGAGATAAAAACAAATCCGGGTTACAAACTAAAACTGAGGGAAACGCATCAAATATAAGAGGAGTAAAAGTAGTTCTTCAACTGTGAAGCCAACTCAAAATACAAGTAAAACGTCCGATGCCACGTGTGGTAGCTCGGACCACAAATCTCTAGAAAAAGGCATTTCTGGTGTTGACAGTAACATATTTATTGATATGTTGAAATCCGTACAAGATAACCAGAAAAAGCAAGACGATAAATTAGATTATTTGAATGTCAATGATGAGAATGAATATGATAACTATGACGAGGAAAATGATGATTTGGACTTACAGCCACTGGCTCAAAAAGCTAGGTCAGATGACAATAATAATAATGTGCAAGGTACAACAAAAGATTCAGAACAGTCAGTTGGAAAAAGTAGGTTTGCTACTATGAGCAAACGGTTTAAACGAAAAGAATTAACTAGGGAAAACATTGACGAAACCTTGGCAGAAAACATTACTGACTTGTTTAGAAATGGCATGGATAAGAGCAAATATGTGTCCCTTGTCAGACCAACATTGGAATATTCCAGTGCAGTATGGAACCCATACCAACAAAATAATATTTATAGATTGGAAATGTTCAAAGAAGGGCAGCAACAGCTACTTACAGATATCACAACACTTCATCTGTTAGTAACATGCTTGAACATCTAGAATGGACTACCCTACAAGAACGAAGAAAACAGAGCAGACTCATAATGATGTATAAGCTTAATAACAACTATGTGAAGATCGATACATCAAATAAGCTGATACCAAAATGAACGTTCTTCCAGAAATAACAACGAAAAATCATTCAGAATACCATCATGCAAAACAACAGTCGGAAGGGGTCGTTCTATCCTAGAACAATCAGAGAGTGGAAAACCTTGCCCAACTGTAAGGTCTCTGCCCCAGTCCTGAATCTTTCAAGGCTCAGCTCCGTCAGTAAATTAAATGACATGTTTTTGTTTGCACCTGTATATAAATTTCACCCAGTTTTTGTTTTTGTTATTAAATTTAAAATTGTTTTTCATGCGCGCACTCCAAAAATGTGGCAGGATAGTCAACCAGTTGACGGTGGCCACTTACTGGAAGAAGAAGAATATAATGATATGCTGATTTTTATTTATTTATTTTTTTTTTTTTTTTTTTTGTTGCTCAGACATGCGATAAGAAAATGCAAAACATAGAAAGATCGGTAGTGAAAGCTGCAGTCTTGCTTAGTAAGACGGTGAATAAAGATATAGAAGACTGCTCTAAGATAGCAAATCGTATTCATTTTGAACGTGGAAGTTCAAGGTCTAGAGGACGATTTGGAAGAGGTGGTAGAGTCAGATATGGCTGTGGAAGAGGTAGAGGACGTGGTTTTTGTAGTGGTTCTTATGAAAGCCATTCACGTCAAGATTTTGCCAGTACCAGTAATGACACTGGAGCAAAAACTTTCCCAGGAGAGGGGGTTCAAGAGGGTTCAGAAAGATGTAAATAACCAAGATAAAGATAAGGTTAGTACATTAGATGAGTTTGAAGCAGGTATATTTTGTAGATTGAAATATTTTATTCATGAGTGGAAAAAGTTGACGTCTGATGAAAACAATTCAGATATTGTAGAAAATTGCCATGTAGAACTTGATAACGACGAATTTTTAATTGAAAATTCGACTAAGTATCAGTGCAATTTTAATGCAAAAGAAACTATATAGAAAGAAATACAAAACTATTAGACATTAAAGTACTTGTAGAAGTTCCTCATCAAAAGGAACAGTTTTTGTCACCTATATTTTTAAGACCCAAATCTAATGGGGAATATAGAATGAAACTTAATTTGAAAAGATTTAATTAATTTGTTCTATATCATCATTTTAAAATGGACACTTTTGAAATTGCACTGAGACTAGTGAATAAAAATGCGTACATGGCTAGTGTCGATTTGAAACATGCATATTATAGTGTGCCAATAACTCAAGAACATCACAAATACTTGAAATTTTCATGGACGACAAAATATTTCAATTTACCTGCTTACCTAATGGGCCAGCTTCAGCATCAAAATATTGTACAAAAAATATGAAACCGGTTTATTCCAGGTTGAGAAATTTATGTTATACTTATACTGGCTATATTGATGATGGGCTGATACACAAAAAGAATGTAAAGATAATGTTCAAGAAACATTTTCATTAATGGAAAACTTTATGATTCATCCTGAAAAATCAGTATTTGAACCTTCAAAAAAGATTATATTTTTTAGGAAATATTATAGATTCTGAAGAAATGATTGTTATTTTGTCACTTGATAAAAGAGAACGCAAAAAGTTATATTTAAAAAATATAGACAAAATTAGAAATGTGGCTAAAGTAATTGGGCTGATAGTTTGAATTTTTTCTGCAGTAGATATTGGTAAATTATATTACAGGAATTTAGAAAAGGAAAAAAAAACTAATTCTCTTAAAAAATCAAATGGAATTTTTTTTTTATTCTAATGTGGTTATAACACAGTCAATGAAATATGGTGGTCTTCAAATATATTTACACAAAACAGGAAAATTTCACGAGGAAATCCTGGTTTCATAATTGAGACTGATGCCTCTGGATTAGGATGGGGCGCTGTATTGGAGCAAAAAAGGATAGGTGGACAATGGACAGAAAAAGAAAGAGAAAAACACATAAATCATTTAGAAATTCTAGCTATTAAATTTGCTTTGCAATCATTTAAGGAAAAAATAAAACATAACCATGATAAAATGTAAACAGACAACACCACGGCTGTTGCGTACATTAATAATATTGGAGGTTCAAAATCATTAGATTGCAATGAAATAAGTAGAGGTTTATGGTTATGGTGTATTGAAAATGGGATCTGGTTGTCATGTACCCATATTCCAGGTAAATTGAATACAGAGGCTGATAAAAAATCACGTATATTTAATGATCAAACTGAATGGAAATTGAGGGATACCGTTTTTAGTAAAATAACACAAAATTGGGGAAAACCTGTTATAGATTTATTTGCCTCTAGGCTAAATTTTCAAATTGAAAAAAATGTGTGCATGGAAACCAAATCCTCTTGCGTCATTTATAGATACATTTTCTTTAAGCTGGAAACATTTTAATTCAGTATATATTTTCCCTCCTTTCAGTCTACTGGGTTCGTGTGTACAGAAAATAAGGATGGAAAAGGTAAAAGGAATACTAATAGCACCTCTCTGGCCCACGCAACCTTGGTTCACCAGGTTTTATTAAGAGATTGTCTTTTAACAGTTCCGATCTGCTAAAAGACAATCCCTTATATATTTAATTAATAATTCGAAAAAAAAAAAAAATTTTAACAATTCCTCATCAAGACAAGGAACATCCACTTCATAGAACGTTAGTGCTGACTGCTTGTCTTGTGTCATGAAACTATATGGAAAATTAGGGTTTTCTTAACAAACAGTCAATATCATCATTTCGTCATGGAAACCTGGTACTTAAAAAAACAATATCATACGTTCACAAAAAAAAATGGTTTCACTACTGTAGTGAAAAACAGATTAATTCATTTCAACCAACTGTAGAGAAAATTTTAGGGTTTTAACCAGTTTATAGGAAGCAGGACTTGGATATAGTTCTTTTAATACTGCTAGAGGATCTCTGTCAGCATTAGGACTTAAATGCAAAGGACACTTAGTAGGTTCGCAACCGTTAATAACTAAATACATGAAGAGACCATATAATTTAAGGCCTACATTGCCAAGTAATACACACATTTGGGATGTTTCTCTATTTGAGAAAACTGTCTCCGATAAAATTCATCAGTTTAAAGGATTTAACAATAAGAGTGTGTATGTTAATTGCATTAACTAATTGCAAGATAGATTAAAACTGTTTTGCATAGATCTGGCATAGATACTAAGATTTATGGTGCTCACAGTGTGCGTTCAGCAAGACATCCCGAGCAAAATTGAAGGCAGTCACTATTCAGGAAATCCTTGCAAAGCAGGATGGACAAATGAAAGAACATTCTCTAAGTTTTATGACAAGAAGGTGGTTACAGAGGATGCATTTGTGTCAGCAGTTTTGCAGTAATCTGAAGTTGAAGAAGTACTGTAAGTAGACACTTAAGCTGACATTCAGGTTTTTGCTTCGCATCACGGTGCGGAGCTATTAGTTTCAGTCGAGATACACGCCATCTTGAATAAATTACTGATCACATATAGGTTCTGATTGGTTGCATTATGATGAGGCTGAGATACAGCAACAGCTATTGGCTTAAATGAGATAAAGAATTACAGACTTTTCACGTCCAGGATAAGACATCAAATGCCGGAAAATTAACTATATGTATTTCAGTTCCGATCAACTGTCATTAATTCATGTTCGTTTTATTATGCATACATTTCACAGATAAATTCAATATTGAAATATCAGTTATTAATACGTGTTTATTTGCTTTGTTTCTCTGCAATTTGCACGATTTGCTTTGCTAAACAATGTTCCTATACAATGTTTATAATAATGCATTATCTGTATTTTATAACTTCTGACAATCTAGGCACACCTCCAGAAAGGCACACCTCAAGAGTCGTGTCTATTTATAATTGTTTAAATATTCAACAAGAAATTTAATTTTTTAAAAGCATGGGTGTATAACGCACACTCTTAAAGTACATCCATTTTATATCAATCAATATCTAAAAATACCACATTTCCAATTAATTCAACAACCACATGCACACATATTACATTAAATTAGGGTAGAGCGAAGCAGTCCATAGCTTTTTAGAAAGCTTAGACTTGTTGTCATTGGCTTTAAAAGTCTCATTTAATTCCGGAAGTGATATGACGTAATAGAATTAAACAATTAAACGAGACTCTCATTGGTAAGAGTCGAAGGTTTGATTGTGATTCTATGAGTCATAGAATCACCGAAGGGATCAAATAAAACCCACCCGCCCTACATGAGTAGAGTTAGTTTACTAAAGGGTATTGTTTAATTCAGTATGTAATACTGGTACATTATATCTATAGGAGCCATTACTCGATTGAACCAGTTTTAGTTCTATCTACAATGACAAAAACCTTCTTTAAAAGTTGATAAGTCATTCATGCGCAAACACTATCTCATTTAATCCCTTCAGTGATTCTGTGACTCATAGAATCACAATCAAACTTTGATTCTTACCAAGGAGAGTATCGTTTAATTGTTTAATTTGGTCTTCGATGTCTCATTGGCCACATTTGCTGATAATTATATATATTTTCCACGTTAGAGACAGCTAGCATTACAAAAAAGAGCAGTTTTATAAATTTATAACATAGAATAAAGAATGGAAATGGAAAATGTGTCAAAGACACAACAGCCCGACCAAAGAGCAGAAAACAGTCAAAGGCCACCAATGGGTCTACAAGATAGAGATAAAAATCCCGCACCGGAAGGCGGTCTTCAGCTGTCCTCTAAACAATAATGTATACTAGTTCAGCGAAATGGCCACCACTCTAAACTACGAAAAAAAACAATGAACCAAAATTTAAAAAAAAACACTAGACTAACAAAGGCTAGAGCTTCCTGACTTGGGATAGGCGCAAAAATGCGGCAGGGTTAAACATGTTTTGTGAGATTTCAACCCTCCCCATTCACCTCTATCCGATGTAGAGTAAACAGTACGCACAGTAAAACTTAGTTAAAGAAGTCCGTCCGAGTCCGATTTTAGAATAAGTAACAGAAGAAACTAAGCAAAATGACAATGATTAACATAAATTAACAAAGGACTACCAACAGTTTCTGACATGCCAGCTCCTGATCTAAATTAAACTGACCGAAAGATTATGTCTTCGTCATATAAAAATAAACCACAATCCCTTCCGTTAGGGGTTTAGTATCCTGCCATCGTAAATTATACGAGAAGAACATAACCCGTATCACGCCAACAACTGATTTTAAAATAAACAGCCTATTTTCATATTGGTCTACATCGTTTTTCGTTTGTTTTTGTTTTTGTAAACAGAACATAGTTAATTGGAAAGGAACCTACAAGGTCTGAATGCAGTATCGGGACAGAATTCACAGGAATATGTATCTTCGATAACAACGGTTTGTTTAGGGTGCAGCAAGTAAGGGCCTGATAAAAAAATAGGATCTCAAAAGTCATAGGCAAATATGATGATATACAGTCCTCAATGTTTTAATCAGGACCAAAACATGTATTCTATCACAAATACGAAATGATTTTATTTATTTGACTTGAAAACAATACTTTCAAAGTTGACGTCCTGTACAAATATATCGAGTATATGAGAGCACTTAGCTCCTCTCCCAAAACCAGATGGCAGCCCAATTACAAACAAAAGTGTTAATGAATCACCTCCTATGGAATATATGACATAAAGTACGGGAGTATAGACGACAAAAATATGTATATTTGTTTACATTTAGTTTGCCTATTTGTAATTCACAGATATCTTGGGGTACCAATCTGCTCTATCACCCTCTCACCAATGTGTAATTTAATCTATTATACTGAATATTCTATCAGTATTGTCTTTTACTATCAAATTTTTGAAATTGAAAGTTCTTTAGGTCATACGATACAGTTACAGGGGAGATAATGACGTCGCTAATGTTAAATATTATTTTTCACGACGTCAAACTGTGACATATCGGAAAAAGATGCATTTTTCGACTGATTTTTTATCATTCAGACTGATTTAACTTGAAAACGAGTTCATGAAACCCTCTCTTTAAAAATGACATTTGGCCTGATTATGTATGAAGATTATTTGTGCCATTTTTTATGAACAAATCATGGATTTTTTTTTAATTAGATAAATATACAGGAAAAAATGCCGTGTTTTTACTAAAGTCATGAAATTGTGATAAAAACGTATAATTTCCAAAGCATTGTTATACAAATTCAAAGCACCCTTATGTAGAGAAGTTATTCCGAATGTTATTAAAAAAATCCGCTTGCGTTTATCTTTTGAAACAAAAAAGTTCGGTATGTCTTTCTAAAGGATAGAAATGTCCATGAAACAGAAATTTTAAGTAAATGTCTAAAATTTCGACCAAATTTATCTCTAAAAGTAGCACATGAAGGTATATTTTTTTGTTACATATTTGAATTGACTATGTTATAATTAGCCTGTATGCAAACTTTCGTCAAAAATTCACCGTGGAATCAAAACTGTATCGTATGCCCTTAACTATGACATCATGTACATAACAACGTTACAGTTATTAGAAAAACAACAAAAGTGAAGCAAGACATACTTTTTATTTTGACAGTCTAAGAAAATGTTCTGAGGCCAAAACGTAGAACTTGAGCATTGTCTTTAATTTATTGATGTAAATTCAATTCATTGTCCTTTAAATTATTGATTTTTGATTGGTCTTCACGAGAGGGTGACATTAAAAAAATGTCTCCCAATGAGCCGTGGGATAACGTAAATTATCTCACTCGTATTATCCAATCAAAGTCTGGCATTTTAACGTGAAGTATAATAACAATGTTTATTACATATCAGTATCAATTCTTCGCATTCTTTAAAACCATTAAAGATCGTAGTTCACATCTTAAAATATTTATTATATTTACCATTCTTATAATTTTCGGCATTTTCACAAAAATCGTCTACACACCTGTATGAGAGATTTCGCCAATGATAAAAGAAAGTACTTCCAAGAAGAGAGTCAGTGAAATTTACTATAATTGCATGACAGTTGTTCTTGTCTTTTTTTATTCCAACAATTTTAGACATTGGTGTTCTTTTCATCGGTAATGGAGTCGTAAATATTTATTTTTCAATATTTTTCCGTTTTCTTTTTTAGAATACATTCCTAGAAAAAAAAATCTTCAGTTGGTGATAAAAAAAACATTACAAGGGTTCCTTTTCTCACTTAATCCCAGCTCTCCCATATTCAAAAAATATTTTCTTTGATTATCGATTATATTACTTAATTGATTGATTGATTGATTGGTGTTTAGCGCCACTTTCAGCACTACATTGCTATATCGTGGTAGTCATATTAATTGGTGGAGGAAGCCGGAGTGTATATTACTAAAATAATAATAATATCTAATTTTAAAATCATGCAAGGGCTATATTGAGAAATCAACACAATTTTGACATGTTAACGAATATAACCAACATCAGTCACACGTGTTTAAGAAAGTCGTTCATAGATAGTATTTTAATGATTCCAAATTATGTGTATACATAAGAACATATTCTTCTACTTTTAGCTCACCTGGCCCGAAGGTCAAAGTTAGCTTTTTCATCGCTTGGCGTCCGTCGTCCGTCGTCGTCGTCGTTGACTTTTTACATTTTGAACTTCTAGAGAACCACTGAATGGAATGAAACCAAACATGGCATTAATGTTCCTTATGAGGTGCTGACCAAGTGTTGTTACTTTGAAGCCGATCCATCATCCAAGATGGCCGCCAGAGTGGGACTTAGTTTAACATAGGACCCTATGGACAATACATACAAATGTCTACTTTTAGAGAACCACTGAATGGAATGAAGCCAAACATGGCATGAATGTTCCTTATGAGGTGCTGGCCAAGTGTTGTTACTTTGAAGCCGATCCATCCCGCCAGAGAGGGACTTAGTTTAACATAGGACCCTATGTGAAATATATACAAATGTCTTCTTTTAGAGAACCACTGAATTGAATGAAATAAAACATGGCATGAATGTTCCTTATGAGGTGCTGACCAAGTGTTGAAACTTTGTAGGCGATCAATCATCCAACATGACCGCCAGCGGGGACTAAGTTTAACATAGGACCCTATGGGGAATACATACAAATGTTTTCTTTTAGAGAACCACTGAATGGAATAAAACCAAACATGGCATGAATGTTCCTAATAAGGTGCTGGCCACATTTTGTTACTTGGTAGCCAATCAATCATCCAAGATGGCTGCCAGCGGGGAACTTAGTTTAACAAAGGACCCTATG
This sequence comes from Mytilus coruscus, assembly GCA_017311375.1. NCBI lineage: Eukaryota > Metazoa > Mollusca > Bivalvia > Mytilida > Mytilidae > Mytilus > Mytilus coruscus. The sequence goes on from CM029601.1 coordinate 31,095,138, forward strand.
GACAATATATACAAATGTCTTCTTTTAGAGAACCACTGAATGGAATGAAACCAACCAAACATGGCATGAATGTTCCTTATGAGGTGCTGACCAAGTGTTGTTACTTTGTAGCCAATCAATCATCCAAGATGGCTACCAGCGGGGAACTTAGTTTAACAAAGGACCCTATGGACAATACATACAAATGTCTTCTTTTAGAGAACCACTGAATGAAATGAAACCAACCAAACATGGCATGAATGTTCCTTATGAGGTGCTGACCAAGTGTTGTTACTTTGTAGCCAATCAATCATCCAAGATGGCTACCAGCGGGGAACTTAGTTTAACATAGGACCCTATGTAAAATACATAAAATCTTCTTTTGAAGAACTACTGAATGGAATGAAACCAAACATGGCATGGATGTTCCGTATAAGGTGCTGACCAAGTCTTGTTACTTTGTAGCAAATCCATCAACCAAGATGGCTGCCAACGGGGGACTTAGTTTAACAAAGGACCCTATGGGAAATATATACAAATATCTTTTTCTAGAAAACCGCTTAATGGATTGAAACCAAACATGGTATGAATGTTTCTTTTGAGGTGCTGACCAAGTGTTGTTACTTTGTAGCTGATTTGTCATCCAAGATGGCTACCAGCAGGGAAAGAAAGTTTAACATAGGACCCTATGGGAAATACATACAAATGTTTTCTTCTAGAGAACCACTAAATAGAATGAAACCAAACATGGCATGAATGTTCCTAATGAGGTGCTGACCAAGTGTGGTTACTTTGTAGCCGAACCATCATCCAAGATGGCCGCCAGCAGGAGACTAAGTTTAACATAAGACCCTATAGGAAATACATACAAATGCTTCTTCTAGAGGAGCACTGAATGGAATGAAACCAAACATGGCATTAATGTTCCTTATGAGGTGCTGATGAAGACCTTAATACATGTATCTTTATAGATTGAGATATACTGTAAACTGCAAAAATATCAAGAAAAGAAGATCTACACATAAGTCAAAATGAGCAAAATTGTCAATTGACATCTTGTTGGAGTTATTGTCCTTATAAAGTCATTTTCTTCAATTTCAATGAAAGTATTGGTAATTTCTGTAAACTTTACAAAAGTCCTCTGCTTTTGATTAAATTACGGTGCCAATATTAAACCAAATTTGGCATCAATCATTATTAAGGTATCTGTAGAATCAGGTGAGCGACACAGGCTCTTGAGAGCCTTTAGTTATTTTTTAGTATATATAAATAAAACTATTTTTAAGTATATATAAATTAAACAAAAACAATACATTAAACAAACAGAAACGCAAATCTAAATTTAGAGATTTTAAGGCCGTTTCAACTCAAATCGTTAAAGGTCTGTTTGATTCATACACTTGTGCACTAACTATATAATCTTATATAGAATCACAAACAAAGTTTTCTATAAACGGTGAATCGCTATCAAATAAAAGGTCAAGCTATATTTTGCTGATATGAAATTCGATTTCTTTAATTTTAAAAAGATGAATAAAATAAGATCATGCATTAAATGATACCACCAAAACAACACTAACGGTTGAGTTACGCACCTGGTATGTAGCAAATCGGGAAACCTCTAAGGGACTGTGCAATATTTATCTGAGGGTGGGGCCGGTGTACAGCAAATATTTAAAAAAAAAAAAACTTTATGCCCCGCCAATATTTATTATAAAAAAATTTCTTGCCCCGCTTCAATTAATGAAAAAAAAAGTCCTTGCCCCGCTGGAAAAAAATAAAACACACATATGGAAACATGATATTTTTTTAACTAAAATGCACAACATTCAATAATACATGTATATCAGAGATGATATTTAAACTCAAATGCATATATTTCAATATTATAAAGATTTTATTTTTGTGAAGAAAGTCAATTTAGGAGCGCTGTGATTGGATGTAAAGGTACAATATATTTTTTTATTTATCTATAAATAACTGCAGTATGTATATTTACAATATAAATTTTGAAACCTATTGAAATATTTTCTAGAGAATTATTCGAAAAGATTTCCAAAATTTCATAATTTGGTGTAAAATGATGGTGGTATGGATAACATAAACAAACTCCGTTTGAAGTTGGTCATGATACTATTTGGCTTCAATTTTAAAACAGAATAATAAAGTACTAACACCACACATAACTATTTTATCCAGGTTTTTATTATAAAAAGTGGTAAATTTAGAATATGTTAGTATTGCCGCATATGGCAGAATAAATAGTACCGTTTTCCTATACTGAAGATAGCATAGGAAATCAAAATAAATCAGACTTCAGTTATGTTATATTTTTTGAAGCTTTTGATTAGTACATTTGATTTTATCACAAAGAATAGAAATTTTCACTGAGAACAATGCTGTGTTGAGAAAAGTTCTGATTCATCATAATAAGTCAAATTGATGGGTACTGATATAAATCTTTATTCTAGGATTTCAATATTAACTCTATTGTATAAAATGCACCAAACTATAGTTCTTTTGTATTTGTTTTCACCTTTCGCAATGATTAATTCAATTGGAAACACCAGAATTCAAGTGGCGACAAATATTTTTAACTGAGATATTTGCCTTCTTTGCTGTGTAATTCCTTAAATTTATCACTGGGGTATTTCTCTAGCCGTAATCTATTAAAACAGGAAATGTTCTGGTTAAGTTTGTACTGTTTATGGAGTAAGGCAATATTTAGTCATACTAGAAGCATTTTCAGTGTTAAAATTGTCCAGCTAAGAAAAAAAGAGGCCCACTTGAGGCTAAATTTAGATAGAATTTATATTCTCCTGTGTAAAGAATTGTTCACATTCTTGGCAATTCATGCAGCAAATATTTCAATAGTGCTTCATTTTGTAGTTTCTATCTTTTATTATATCAGGCATATATAATTTTTCATTTTCTACTGTTTGCAAGGACTTTTGTTGGAAATTAATACTTCCAAGGGACATAATTCAGCTTTTTCATAGATTAAGTTGTAATTCTTTTAATGTTTAAGAATTTAATTTTGTTATGTTAAAGATTTATTTACAATACAATTGAAGTTGTTTTATGTTTAAGCATTTATTTACCATATGTTATGTTATGTTTAATGTACAAAACATTGTTTATAGTTTTCAGATATTTTATTTATACAGACAATGCTTAATAATAATGTACTATTTACCCTTATGTATCTAGTGTTAAATTAGGTATTTATATGACAGACCTTTCTTGGTATTCCTAATTATTGGAAGATTTTATATAGACAGAAAAAGTATACCTAAAACGACAAAGTTATTTTTCATTTACCTGTATATATTATGAAAACCGGTTTTTCAAAAGTGATTATTTTCTAAGGGTTTAATATTTCGCGGTAGTGTTTTGCCATGGCTTTATTTGGACTTGTTTGTTTGCTTTTTGGCCTTGAATGTTTGTCCCTAATATTTTATTAACTATGTATTTACTTTCAGGTATCACAGATCGAATTTATTCGTTCATAGTGTGTTAACTTACGTTTTGATTGAGTTAAGCCTTCCAATTGATGTTTTATCGTGTGTTTTCTATGTTGTGATGTTATACTATTGTTTCAGAAAAAGGGAGAAGGTTTGGTACCATTAAAACGTTTAATCCCACTGCAAATGTTTGCACCTGTCCTAAGTCAGGAATCTGATGTACAGTAGTTGTCGTTTGTTTATGTAATTTATACGTGTTTCTCGTTTCTCGTTTTTTATATATACTAGACCGTTGGTTTTACCGTTTGAATGGTTTTACACTAGTACTTTTGGGGCCCTTTATAGCTTGTTGTTCGGTGTGAGCCAAGGCTCCGTGTTGAAGGCCGTACATTGACCTATAATGGTTTACTTTTATAAATTGTTATTTGGATGGAGAGTTGTCTCATTGGCACTCACACCACATCTTCCTATATCTATATAAGCAATTTAATATTTTTTTAAAGTGCCAAACATATATTTTTCTTATTTTAGCTTCAACATTCTTTGTTTTTTTATACATTTGAGTTTAATGCTTTGATGCTCCTTTACTTTTATAAATAAAATGTGAGTACAATATACATGTGTGATGTGTGCAAATAGGTTGTATATATATATATATATATATATATATATATATATATATATATATATATATATATATGTACATGTACATTTTATATATTATGTTGGTCAGTATTTCATTTTTTTAAATGATTATTAAAAGCATAAACACAAAAAATATATTGAAGCACTGTATTAGGTTATTTTGTTTTAGATTCAATTGTGTTTTTTTTCTTTTAAGTTATGTTTTCCGACAGAAATCACAAATATATGTATTGATAAGAACATTTATACCTTTAAACATGTTGCATTCAGATAATATATAAGTATATGAACTTACATCATCTCAAGCCATTGATATGTTAAAGGTGCTGTTATTCAATTTGATTTTAATAAATAGTTTTAATCTTTTATACTCTGATTTAATTTTTTTTTATGCACACACGAAGGGGTTTTAAAAAGTGTGCGCCCCGCCAAATGTTTGTTAAAAAAAACTTTTCGCCCCGCTCATTATTTGCATGAAAAAAGTATGTGCCCCGTCCATGTTTGCACCGGCCCCACCCTCAGATAAATATTGCACAGTCCCTAATAAGGGTTAAACACGAGAAAAGCACTATTATATGACTAGAGAAAAAAACTAATGTTAGAATAATTTTGAAATAAAATATGAGAAGATAGCTCTTACATTTCTAGATACATTTGTAGTACATTCTTTTGTAAACCTATATTATCTAAGTTATCTCATCTTATAAAGTAAAGAGGTATCATTTTTGAATTGTTCAAAATAATTTCTGCATTTGTAAAAAAGGGATTTATAAAATAAAATCATCCAATTTTCAGTTTCATTTAAAGTGCAATTTCAGTGTTATCTTTTATTTTTCAACAAATAAAGTGAAAATGAAAACTTTTATCCAGTTTTTATGTCGATCCAAAATGATGGTATTTTCGCATACTACATTCAGAGAGACAAAAAAGAAATAAAGTGGAAGATCCTACCTATTACCAAAATACCAAAACCATTCGAGCTTGCGTTCTTTATCGTTTAACTCAAATATTAATATGATATGATATATAATTTCTGGCATATAGCAAGAAGTAAGGTTGCAATCTGTTCTGTTCTATACAGGTATGATCCGCCTTTATATATCGCAGCACTTCCACTTGGGATAGAGGTTTAATCCTTAACAAATATTTAGAAGGATAATTGCATAGTGTGAAGGGATGCTTGAATTTTAAAGTTTTACATATGTGTGATTCAGCAAATGAGAACTGTAAATTTTAAAATAAATATGTCATTTACATCATTTACAGTTCTAACTAAGTTATAAATAGTAATCATTTTAAACATGACGAAGATCGAAGACGCAAACTTAATTACGTCGTCGGGAACATAGCAGTAGTCATGTTTGGTACAGATAAACAAACATGGTGTTTGGTTCTAAACATTGCCTTCGTAGTAAAAATATTATACAAATTTTCATCTTTTGGGGGTATTGGGGGTTCCAGATTTTTGACGTCACTTTGAAACTTAACTATGACAAAGGGAACAAATCTGTAGTTATTTTTGATACAGATAAGCAAAAATATTATTTAGTCATAAAAATTGCTCTTGTAGTCAATATGTTATACAAATTTTCATCTTTTTAGGGGTTTTGGGGGATTCCAAATTATTGACGTCACTAAACCAATGATAGTGTGTTTTTAGTAAAGATTTAACATTTTTTTGGAAACATGTTTTATGGTCGCGTAAATGATAAATAAACTCATCAAAGATACCAGGCTTAAAATTTTGTACGCCAGACCTTTAAATTTTGTACGTTCGTCTTTAAAAGACTCATCAGTACTCGAATCATAAAAGTTAAAATACGAAGTTGAATTAAAGATTGGTACCACTTTTTTCTGAATTTTTTTGGTGATAGTGATTTATTGGTCAACAAAGTGCAAACAAGATAGTGCTGATTTTTTTATATGAACGGACAAGTACGTTTATTCTTTTTAAATAAAATGAAAAGTTACATCTTCATAAATCATGAGATAACCCATATCAACAAAGTAGATAGTTCGAATTCAAATAATAGTCTGATAAAAGGGCTATTTATTGGTAATTTAAAAGTATATCCAAGTGCATATTAAAAAACCTTCAACATGCACAATTAAAATATAACATGAAACGATCATATGTATTCTGACACTAAAAAGATAACAATTTAAATGCCATGATATTTAATATAAGATCAGACCAGGAAAGATAAGAAGTCGTGCAGCTTTTATTTAATAGTTTGTTTAAAAGAACGCGAAATCTTAGTAAATTTACCTCCTTTATCTTATTCTTGCAAGTTTTCTGGACTTATGATGGATTCCTTCCACTCAGAAGAACAATACCCCGTAAGGAGTAGTTATGGCGACCCTTCATTAAATCTTACCACAGTAACCAACAAAGAACAGCACTTCCATACATGACATCAGCAATACCGCCATCATCTCCAACGACAAATCAACTGCCCCGAAAGACAAAGCGAGAATCCATTAAGGTCATCCTCACAAGAATCTGCTCGGCTATATTGATTGTCTTAGACTGCGTCTCTGACTGGATGCAGTACTACGATATTAAACCACCACTTGAAGATCTTGTTGGGTCTACTGAAAACTCAGAGACTGACTGTGTAAATAAAGATGACATTGCTAACAAGTATATGTACTTTACAATTGCAGGAACAGTCCTTTCAATGATTCAACTTGCAAATATCATCTTCCAGATTTATTGTGAGGTTTTATTTCGAAGGGAAAGGAAAACTGGGGAAGGCAGTGATGAGAAGACCTTCGGGGAAAAACTAGATGAGAAGATGAAATATCCTAAGAAACTGTTAGATGGTCGGACAGAGACTTTTTATTCCATGTTATTTATTGAAATTCCACAGGGACTTATTCTTCTTGGTTACGAGAACGCGTGTGTGAGCAGTTGTGTTGTGACAAATAAGAACATGAAGAGGAGGATAACAGCTGCAGTCAATGGCGGCATGGCACTTCTTAATAATGCATTCCGTTTTCTGACATGTTCTAATCTTTGTGAAGAGACTGTTGTGGACGATGGAAATGACAAATCGAAGTGTGTAGGATGTCTGAGAAGTATCTTTAAATGCCTTTGTCCGTGTTTGTGTTGCTTCCATAGGTATGTCTGTAATTTTTAGTACAACTCTCTCTCTCTATCGTGTAATATGTTAAAGAATTAAACAAAACTTTTCTTTTACTTGACTTTATTTTTGGCATTAGGCTAAGGCTACAGCAGCTATTATATATTTACTTTACATAATGATACAAGGTTATACGTGTCGTATTGGCGTCCGATTAATTGTCCAGTTGTCTCCTGAAATTTTCATTCAAGATGTACATGTAGCAGCCCTTGTGTGATAAATAACTTGCACCATACTTCATGTGACTGGTTACTTTTGTGATGCTAGGATTTAATCCGTCGTTAGTTTCATCTAGAATTCCATAAAAATAGGAACCATTACTACATAGTTTAATCATTCAATTAGTTATGGCATCAATAAATAAACTGATCTTTAGGCAGCAACCATTTGATTTTCTGGGGGCTATGGATTTTTTCCGGACAAACTTTTTTTTCGCCTTCGGCGAAAAACAATCTATTTTTGGCGACAAGTCGAAAACAATTTTTTCTTTCAATTTTAGCATTACATATAGTGGCAGCTGAGGGTGAAACAAACAATTTTTTTCTCAGGGTCAAAAACAATTTTTTTTCTCCAAAACTGAAACAAACTTTTTTCCAAAAATCCATAGCCCCCAGAAAATCAAATGGTTGCTGCCTTATGTAATTAGGTTTTTATCACATCAAACTGTCTAAGCCCATCGTTACCTTCTACTCGGTATACTTAAATCCCGGCTGTATGAAATGGCATGTTATCGACCACCACCAACACAAAATTAATAGATTGTGTCGAATCTAGAAATCTGTATTAAAGGCGTCTTTAATACCAGCACTTGTTTGGGTTAATATCGTGTTCCTAAATAATATGAAATATTTTTTACGCATTTGGACACCAACTTTTGAAGCAATATATCGAAACGTATATTGTAACAGTTGCTTATTCTTTAAAATGACAATATGATGGTTGGGTAATATAGTCTCAATTTTCATTTCATTTCGTATCGTATCAAAGATGAGTTGTTATTGGATGATCTTTGATGGTCATTTTAAAAATTATTCGCTATTTTTCTACACTCGAGGCTGTCTGGTGCTTGACGCGTTGTCTTGTTTCTTGTCGTTAATCGGGAATATTGCTTGTTTGCTTTTGGTTGACTTTTATTTTCTCAGATAGTTGGGTGCTGTCTCATTGACGAATATTTCACATCTTCTTTTATCTATTTGTGGTCTCGTTCTCCATCGCATTAAAAAAAAAAAACTACAAAAAAAATTAACTTTCTTAACTATAGATATGTAGTGGGCTAATTGTCTTTAATTTTCATATGTAATGGTGATTATAGATAAATTTTAACAGTAGTTTACCAATGTTCAAATATCACAAAACCATTCAGAACTCAACTCGGTTAAAAACAAAACTGAGTGAATCTCACGAACTCCAAAAAGACAAAATCGGTAATTTACCGACCAGAAACGGTTTATTTCAAGTTTCTTTACGTAACACTATAGTCACTGCATTGTTTCTTATTGTATCTCAATTTTCAGAATTGTCATACTTTAACCTTCAAATGTAGCCAAATTTTATTTGATCAAAAGATCATGAAATTGTTCCAATATAAATGTGTCGAATTTCTTTTACAAAGATAGTCCGTGTTGTCTTTTTCAGGTATGAATGTTCCATACCATGCTGTATCTTTGGAAAGACGTGTGTTTGTGACATGTGTGGATGCTCTGACGAACCGTTTTTCTGTAAAATTCCTTTCTGTTTTGTCTTTACGTTCCACTATTGTCCACTAAGAGATCCAAATAATCCTAAAGGGGGACAAAAATGCTGTGATGTTACAAGCGATTGCTGCAAATGTTCTGGTTCAGATTTTTTCGAGTATGAACTGCTGATTTTCCACACATTTTTTGCAACATTTTTTAATGTTGTGTACGTCGTACTGTATTTTTTCAACGTATGCAAGATATTTTGTTGGGGTCCTTCTATCATTGGTAGTTGCATATCTTTTGTACAATCAAATTTTGTCGAGCTTATAATTTGAATATAAATTAAACGCATTTTGTCGAATTTGCAAAAACATGAGCAACAAGACTTTTGTTAGTTACATCTTATAACGTATCTAAATGACATAATATCGTAACCAAGAAAGTATAAACTATATAGTATGCTTTTATCAGACTGACTATAAACTAATGTTTTATGTAAATATTTAATTAATGATAAAGAGGGGAGAACTGATATCTGATCATATTGTATATTATTGATTAACAAAAGACTGTTGAGAAACCAGGCTATTAATTGTGTTTAAATGACGAGCTTTCTGAAAATAAAAACCTTCTAGTCTTGATATTTTCAATTTTTAAACTTTTCGGTTGACTGTTATATTTTTTTCTGTCTATGAAGAAATATCTTCAAAAATGTGGTGCACACTGTATAATCGGCGTAGCGGGTTATTCAAAAGTGTGCACCACATTTTTGAGGTTATTTCGAATAGACAGAAAAAATATTACAGTCATTCCTTATAATTTAATTCGAAATTCCATTTTTAAGGAGTAAATCATGAAAAAAACGTTGACGAGATCACGGTCACATGACAAAGTTATGTCTATGAGCTGATAGACAAAAACTTTCAGCCAATCAGAAGACGTGTTACATCCAATATTATTGATTAACAAAAGACTGTTGAGAAACCAGGCTATAAATTGTGTTTAAATGACGAGCTTTTTGAAAATAAAAACCTTCTAGTCTTGATATTTTCAATTTTTAAACTTTTCGGTCGACTGTTATATTTTTTTCTGTCTATGAAGAAATATCTTCAAAAATGTGGTGCACACTGTATAATCGGCGTAGCGGGTTATTCAAAAGTGTGCACCACATTTTTGAGGTTATTTCGAATAGACAGAAAAAATATTACAGTCATTCCTTATAATTTAATTCGAAATTCCATTTTAAGGAGTAAATCATGAAAAAACGTTGACGAGATCACGGTCACATGACAAAGTTATGTCTATGAGCTGATAGACAAAACTTTCAGCCAATCAGAAGACGTGTTACATCCAATATTATTGATTAACAAAAGACTGTTGAGAAACCAGGCTATTAATTGTGTTTAAATGACGAGCTTTTTGAAAATAAAACCTTCTAGTCTTGATATTTTCAATTTTTAAACTTTTCGGTTGACTGTTATATTTTTCTGTCTATGAAGAATATCTTCAAAATGTGGTGCACACTGTATAATCGGCGTAGCGGGTTATTCAAAAGTGTGCACCACATTTTTGAGGTTATTTCGAATAGACAGAAAAAATATTACAGTCATTCCTTATAATTTAATTCGAAATTCCATTTTTAAGGAGTAAATCATGAAAAAAACGTTGACGAGATCACGGTCACATGACAAAGTTATGTCTATGAGCTGATAGACAAAAACTTTCAGCCAATCAGAAGACGTGTTACATCCAAAATTAAATTATTTGTATATAACCATTATACTCAATAATAATATCAAATTATTGGTTTAAATCAGCTTTATGGAATGTATATTGTAGAGAGTTTTGAAAATGAGAATAAGGCTTTATGTGTTACCAAAGAGACTGTGTTTGTGCTTGATCAGCGCTTACTGCAGTGTTGGTGTATGCAGTAACTTCGTCATTTGTCGTGCAGCATTTCTGTTCAAAAGAGTAAAAAAAAAATAAACTCGTTTCCGGAACCCACCCCTCCCCCCCAAAAAAAATAAAAAGTATTCACCCGATTTGGACAAAAATAGAAAGTATCTTCTGTATAATATTGTATTATTTATTTATTCTTCTACTTTGTTTGGCTTGGGTGTTGCGTTATGGATGAGGATAAATCTTGAAATATTCGTCGAACTCAGTAAATTCAATGTGTTTACTTTGATATAGAATTTTTGCAAGAAATCATTCCCAAAAGACAAAGCGTCAATGTGATAATTCAGAAGCAATACGTGACGGTGATTCCCAACATACCTTGACATGCTTCTAACCAACAAGTCCGATGAACTCTGTGTCTTAAGCTATAGAATAGAATAGAATAGAATAGAATATTTTATTTACCAAATTAGGGCCCCAGGAGGGCATATAGCATACAAACAATATTATTATAATAGTATTTCTGCGCAGTTTCTTTGTTTCTGTTTTTTAAGAATATGATAGTTAGTCCAGGTCTCAAACTTCATATATAGTTTTATTCACAATACTAGTACTAATGCATGTCCGCTTTTCGAGTGAGTATACAGACATCGTCTCGGGTGCCTTTATTGTTTCCGTATCTATAGCCTGAGAAAATTTAGTTCAGTAATTATTTGTTATATAATGTTGTTGTAGTGTGGGCGCTTTACGTCTCAGTAGTGGATATTAAAATTATTCGAAAAAGATTAATTCACTCGGTTATATTTTTACCTAAAGGTTAGCAAGTGTCGGTATGAAGTGTACATACACCTTCTCTTCCGATGAAAAATGAAAATTTCCCGTTGGTTTTCATAGTGCATAACTTTTCGTACAAATGAAATTTTCATGATATATTAAATGATTTTTTTTGTAGATTTAATATTGTTTTGCACTAATATTTATATGATTGCAAATAGTAACGAAGTGTACTAACATCTGATTGATTGATTGATTGATTGATTGATTGATTGATTTATTGATGGTTGCTTAACGTACAGTGGCAAATATTTCATGCATGTTCAGGGCAATACAAACATCTGTAATAATTAATAGAGCAAAAAATACATGATTATTGGTTGTTAATGCGTGTGAGGTTCGAAAATATCCACGCCTTTGCATTGTTTATCACATACAATTCCTAAAGTGTACTGTTAATATAACAAAGTCATGTTGATGTTTATTTTTGAGAGCAGTTTGTTAACATCGCCTAGTGTGTCGTTGGTTTGCTGACTCATTGACAATTTTCCTATGACCATTATAAAGTATTATCTGACCTATATAAATACGTATACAGCATTAATTTCTGACTGACAGCAACACGTTAATCGATGGAAATGTGCATTCTGGTGTGATTTTTTTTTTTTCACAGAATAAACTTACAGTAACATTCTCCAGTTTCTAATGTACCAGTAAGGTAAAAGGTTTATATCACGTTATTTAGTCAGGACAGAGTAAATAAAGTAATTATGATAAAAGATCAAAAGCTGTATAACAGATGTCATACGGAAACTTAAAAGGTCATTTCTTTAGTTCCGTGCAAACAAAAAGTATAGCATAAACTCTGCTCTTTAAACGCCAGATATAGTTTGAAATGGATAAATAGTCTTTCCTCGGTTAAATAGTCATTCAGTGCGACATGTAACATACTGCTACTCTCGTGTTGAATAAAGTAAAATTTAGGGTAAACCTCAACGGGAAAGCAACGCCACGGCGTATTTTAACTAACAAAAGATCGACAATAGATATAGGAAGATGTGGTGTGAGTGCCAATGAGACAACTCTCCTTCCAAATAACAATTTATAAAAGTAAACCATTATAGGTCAATGTACGGCCTTCAACACGGAGCCTTGGCTCACACCGAACAACAAGCTATAAAGGGCCCCAAAATTACTAGTGTAAAACCATTCAAACGGGAAAACCAACGGTCTAGTCTATATAAAAAACGAGAAACGAGAAACACGTATAAATTACATAAACAAACGACAACTACTGTACATCAGATTCCTGACTTAGGACAGGTGCAAACATTTGCAGCGGGATTAAACGTTTTAATGGTACCAAACCTTCTCCCTTTTTCTGAAACAATAGTATAACATCACAACATAGAATAAAAAAACGTAAATTAACACACTATGAACGAATAAATTCGATCTGTGATACCTGAAAGTAAATACATAGTTAATAAAATATTAGGGACAAACATTCAAGGCCAAAAGCAAACAAACAAGTCCAAACAAAGCCATGGCAAGACACCACCGCGAAATATTTAACCCTTAGAAAATAATCACTTTTGAAAAAACGGTTTTCATAATATATACAGGTAAATGAAAAATAACTTTGTCGTTTTAGGTATACTACTTCTGTCTATATAAAATCTTCCAATAATTAGGAATACAAAGAAAGGTCTGTCATATAAATACCTAATTTAACACTAGATACATAAGGGGTGAATATCAACAATAAAACTTCCCTGCACAGATTTAAGGAGAATAATCTTGATGTTCATACAAATAAATACATGTATAGTTTCTTCGTTTATTGAAGCTTTAATTACTTTTGATTCAATCGCTCATCATAGGCCATTCCTGTTATAAAGCCTTAAGCTTATGGCGTTAAAGTGCCATATATGACATAATGAATTACTATTGAAAACATGTAAATTTTAACAAAAGGCTGCGACTACTGCATTCTTCAACAACATGCGTATAATGAATTAATAGGCAGAAGAAACTGAACCAAGATTGTTACCAGAGAAATTAAAAATAGATATACAGAGAACTAAATAAACAAACGAGACAAAACCAAAAGAAACGACGATACGTGTTTACTGACGAACAAGAAACAGCTAGAACTAACAGCATACACTTGTAATGTTCATTCAAAGCAGGTAGTTATATTAGGCGGTCCGAAAGAGTAAAACATTGTTTCCACTACAAATGTGACGCCCCTCTTATTGTCAAGCGGCCAGAAAAAGTAACATATCTATTACGTTACAAATATGACACACCTCTTAGTGTCAAGCGGTCAGAAAAAGTAACATATCTATTACGTTACAAATATGACACACCTCTTAGTGTCAAGCGGTCAGAAAAAGTAATATACCTATAAGGCTACAGCGGTCAGAAAGAGTAATATACCTATAAGGCTACAGCGGTCAGAAAGAGTAATATACCTATAAGGCTACAGCGGTCAGAAAGAGTAATATACCTATAAGGCTACAAATGTGACACAAGCGGTCAGAAAGAGAAATATACCTATAAGGCTACAAATGTGACACAAGCGGTCAGAAAGAGTAATATACCTATAAGGCTACAAATGTGACACAAGCGGTCAGAAAGAGTAATATACCTATAAGGCTACAAATGTGACACAAGCGGTCAGAAAGAGTAATATATCTATAAGGCTACAAATGTGACACAAGCGGTCAGAAAGAGTAATATACCTATAAGGCTACAAATGTGACACAAGCGGTCAGAAAGAGTAATATACCTATAAGGCTACAAATGTGACACAAGCGGTCAGAAAGAGTAATATACCTATTAGGCTACAAATGTGACACAAGCGGTCAGAAAGAGTAATATACCTATTAGGCTACAAATGTGACACAAGCGGTCAGAAAGAGTAATATATCTATTATGCTTCAAATGTGACACACCTCTTACTGTCAGGCAGTCCGAAAAATTAACATATCTAGTATGCTATAAATGTGACACCCCTCGTATTGCCCAGTGACAAAAGCTGTTCAAGAGTGAAATATGGTGACAACCTCAGTCTTGATTTATTCAAGATATTCATAAATGATTTGCCCAGGTATTTGTCAGATACTAGAGACCCAGTTAATGTCAATGACAAAGATCTTCATTGTTTAATGTATGCGGATGATATTTTTTATTATCTACATCAGCTGAAGGACTACGAGAAAAGCTGGGAATGCTTGATAAGTTTTGCAAAGATTGGTGTCTCATTGTGAATACTAATAAGACAAAGGTTCTGATTTTCAACAAAGCAGGCATGTAAAACAGATATTCACATTTCAGAATATAAATCTGGAATGTGTTTCAAAATACAAATACCTAGGTTTATATTTAAGCTCATCTGGTTCTTTCAGTTATGCTCAAAATGAACTATATAAAAAATCCTTGAAAGCTTATTTCAAATTAAGGAAAGATCTTTTATCACTTAATCTTGATGTAAAAACAAGTATTCATGTTTTTGACCACACTGTAAAACCTATTTTATTATATGGTAGCGAAATATGGGGGATGTTTAATTCTCTTTCCTCTAAATGTAAGAAGGAAGATATATCTTTTGAAAAATTATATTCAGGTTTACCCTGTGAGAAACTTCATATAAAATTTTGTAAATTTATACTTGGGGTACACAAGAAAACAACAAATGCTGCAGTGTTATCTGAACTTGGAAGATTTCCAATATATTTTAATATTATAAAAGGAATGTTATTGTACTGGTATAGATTAGAAAATTTAGGTAATAATTTTCCTTTATTAAAAGAGGCATATACACAATCAAAGACACTACATCACATGAATAAAACATCATGGTATGGCTCAATAAATGTTATTTTTAAAATACTTGGTATTGACTATATAAATGCCATAAATGCTCCATTTTGTGAATCCTTATACAAATTTAAGAGATATATACAAACCAAGCTATCAATATTGTTTATTAGCTGTTGGAAGAAACAAACAGATAAATTTTCAGACAGTAAACTGAAAACCTACCTTTTATATAAAACAAATTTTGGTTTTGAAAAATATCTAACATTGATCAAGAATTGTGAACTTAGAAGAAGTTTTACTAAATTACGTGTATCTTCTCATAGATCACAAATAGAATTAGGTAGATATCAGGGTATTCCTCGAATTAACAGAATATGTAATAAATGTTCTTCCAATCCTGTGGAACATGAGGCTCATTTTCTATTTGATTGCAACAAATTTGAGGATGATAGAAATTGTATGTTAGCTAGTATTGCAAAATATAATTCTTATTTTAATCATATGAGCAGTCAAAACAAAATTATCTGGTTATTTAGTGTAGAAAATGTTGATTTACTTAAAATAATATGTAATTTTATATACAAACATCTTCCTTAGTGAAGATTAGTTAAAGCAGAGACATATTGTATTATATGTCTCTGGTTAAAGGAAATCTATGTGTGTATATACATTTGATTGGACATAAGAAAAATATATTCATCTGAATATCACAAACATACTACTAGCCGATTAAAAAAACAGAATTAATTGTTAAGATATATTATTTATTAAAATGTTCTCTTATATCCTTCAGGCATCGTCCCCTGGTATCAACTGCATTCAAGTTACCTATGATGCTTCCTTGTTTGCTTTTGATACAGGTAGGAAAGAGACATTTACACACATTTTACATGTCTATGGTCCATAAGGTATCGCCCCCTGGTGTCAGCTGCCTTTAGGAAACCATAATACTTTCCTATTTGCTGCTGACACAGGATGAGTCATAGACATGCTTATCTTCTGCTTTCTTTTTGGCTAGTTATTATATGTTTAATTGATCCAACTTAGCGTGTACTATACATAAATGGATATCTATTTTTCTTTTTTCTTTTGGGGCTGCTTGTTTGTTATCTATATCAACCACACTTGCATTAAAATGCATTATATTAAAAAAAAAAAACATACTATAGATTCTTTATCTACATATTCTTTAAGAACTTAAATAGTTTTAATTAATCTTTTTTTTTATCTCATTGTTTGTATTGTATTATGAAAATTATTGATGTTGTAATGTTTATGCCCTTTGGGGTCCATAATTGGAAATAAAATAAAATATCTTCTTGTATGGTAATAGACAAAATCGGCAACTTGTGTTAAAATCTGTAAAAAAAAGCGAATAAATAAGCTTTAACGGTAATTTGTCGACGGGCATTTGTAACACATTCGTTTATCAATCGCAAATTCGTGATTGGCACCTTATAGCATTTGAAGTAATAATATCCGGTTGACAGAGAAAACCCGTGACTAACCGAGATATTTGTATGGCTGTCAAAAAAAGAAAAAGAATGCGTAGCAACTGGGACATTAAATCGTGATTGACAGTATAATATTCCCAGGTAGAAACAGATGACGATGAATATTCAATCCGAAAAAATCCTTCTGGCTTCCGTCAGAATATCAAATGGTCGTCCCCTTTTCAGCAACTGTATGTAGAAAAGGGTACGTTTTTATCAATTGTCACCTGGTGAGATTGTACAAGGTAAAACTAGGATTCCACATGGCTAAGGTGTTAATTGACTTCTTAATTGATCAGTGACCTAATATACTAGTATATGGATATGAAGTGACCCCCGCTTATTTTTTCTATTTTATTCTTTCCGCTAAGTGAACGACCTCAGCGGGAATCCAAGCATTTCTTCGTGACAATTAAAGGTACAAAGTCAGGCGGCATATTAGATCGTCTATTCCTCTACAACACAACAGTAGTCCGTTTAAAAATCTTTTAATGTGTCATTGTTAATAAAGTTGTCTCGTCAATATATATTTTGATTCAAATGATGCTCGTCAGTGGCGGATCCAGCCCCTTTTTGCTAGCACTTTTTTTTTTTTTTTTTTTTGTAAAATGATTAATCAGACTAGACTTCGCGAACTTTGCCATTTCCCGTGTATTTAATTTTTATGCGACAATTCTTTACTTATAAAGATATTTTTCGCTCGTATTTACTGTAATATATTATTGATTATGTCAAAGTCATGTGATTCGCTACGGTGGAGTTGACCAGTACGTCGAAAAAAACGTCACACAGTCATTTTGAAATTCAAATTACAGTAACACATTGCTTAGGCTGAGGATGACAAGCATGACGCCTTCAAAGCGACAAAGTATTGAGCAAGAACGTATTGACTTCTATTTCACAATTCCACCCAACAGAAAGTAATACTCTATTACACTCTCATAAAAAAAAAGTTCCACAGCAATATTATTTACCTACGAAAACATATTTAACTCCACACGCCCCAGCCCATTAATAACATTGCTGAATAGTGATCCCCTGTCAGTAAGCTCTAGATATAGATTTAAAGTCTAAGGTACGGACCATTTAATTTGAGGGGAATCTGAGATATTTTAGAGAAAAAATTCTGACCCTGATTTTTGCCTTAAACAAAAATTCTGGCCGTATCTGGATTGAAAACAATAATCTTGTCCACTTTTTTGCTATTAGAAAAAAATATTTTCAACAAAATTATTTAGCATTAAATGAACATGATGAATAAAAAACGGGCGTATTTTTTTTTTTTTTTTTGGGGTTGCATGTTAATCCCATATCTGACCGGAATGTCTGTTTGGCCGAACTGCTATACTGAATACTTTTTTCAAGGCCCGGCTGCAACCTGCCTGCTGGGTGTGGCCTATATGTCTCCATGTGTCGACTGTCATTCACAACTTCATTGTCATTTCCGACTCATTCGTAGCCTTTGGTTGATATGGAATCCCTCACTTCCCTTGTTGGTTGAAACATTTCAACCAAACATTTGGATAAAAATTGCTTGTTTGTCTTTCTTCGTGTCGGTCGTATTGTAAATTTCATTGAATAGCCGTAGATCTTGTTTACAACAAGAAATCTGTAAGGTTATGATAACTAACCATACAACAAACGAGAATTTTCCATGTCCATTTTTTACTGACAAATCCCACATCAAATATATTAATTAGTACATAGCTTTGGATCCATCCAATCATTTTATAATAGACAATTAATGGAGAGAATACGGCACCAAAAATGTCCAACCCCTACACTTTAACTATAAAATGCATTTTACACTTATTTTATGTTTTTTAGCCAAAACAAGGTCAAAAAAATTTTCACCTCGCTCCGCTCGGCAAACTTTAATACCACGCCCCCCCCTTTCCAAAATCCTGGATCCGCCCCTGCTCGTGTACATATAAACTCAAACACTTAATTAGGTGATTGTTTTCCAGGTCTGCATGGTCACTGCTTACATCAACCGTAAGTCCCCAGTCGATGAATTCTCGGGAATTATCGCGTGATTTCACAATTTTGCTAATTAGGTTAGACATGCGCAGTTAAATGTGAAACTGGTGTATTGAGCCCTCTCGAGGTAGTCGTATTACTGACCAGATATGTACACCCTTTTGCTCTATAATTTTTTGGAAAAATTAGGAATTACCATTTTTGTTTTTTTCTTGTAATCGCTACATCAGACAGCAGGGGTATAAATTATATATAGGCTATTTATATCATGTACATAATTCGTATGAAATAATGCTTTATTATCATGACTGAAATTAATATTCTTGTACTTTTGCTCCTGTTTAGGTACATGGAGCAAGTAAATTATTACCAGTTTAAATTACCAATGGCAAGTGAGAAGGAATGACAAATTTTCAAATTTCAAATTACTTGTTATTTGCATAGCCTGAAATGATGAAAAGTGTCAATCTATAATTGTTATATGAATTGTGAAGATTATATCTATTATTATATAATATTGTAGCTTAGTTGTGTGAACTTTTCAAAACTGTTTGTTTAGGTCAGATATGATAAACTATCAATCAATCAAAGAACAGATTTTCAGCAATGAACATTTGGGAAAAGGGTTATTTTCGCATGGCTATTATCGGTCGGAATACCTTACTCGGTATGAAACACATAGACACCGCACACCTGTTTGTCCACTGTTTATACCGTTTGTTTGGTTGTTTTGTCAGAATTTACTGTCATGGTTTCATAAACAAATTTTGTCGCTCAGTAATTTATGGGACTCTTTAACTTAAAGGGTGAACTCATATCCGATCGACTATTTATTTAAATTTTTTTTAATTTAAAATTTACTTTTAAACATCCTTTATTAATTCAAATGATGTGTGCAGAATTCCCTCATTGGTCAGATCAAGCAGGTAAATGCCTAATATACGTTGATTTTCATAGGGTGTGTCTGCAATTAGTGCACCAAGTGATAATGTGCGTTTTCCTTTAAAAACATGTATGACTATAGCAAACAAACTTAATCTTTAATCAAAATTTTGGCATGTCATTTAATAATCAACATGTATTATCACTAAGGAGTAACATTGTATCCCCGATATATATTCATTATTGATTCACTTCGTTATCTTTTTCTTAATTAAAGCCGTGTCTGTTTTTTATTTGTTTTGCGTAATGTCAAGTTTTCTGAACCTACGAGCCAGCCAATCAGAAGAACACAGAAAAAAGAAAAAGCACCCATACTTAACTAAACGTGCATACAGTTTGATGCCAATTTTTATTAAAGAACTATTCTTGTTAAAAACAAAATTCAGTCAACAGCACATAAGTATGTAATGTGTTTGAATTTGAACTTAAAGTTATTAAGGACATACATGTGACTATAATAAACGAAGTTAATCTTATATCAAATTTTGGGCATGCCATTTCACATATTTGGCTCGGGTGCCTGTCTCTGAAAAAAAATATATACTTTATTATACTTGTCTCTAAAAAAAATACTTATATACTTAATATAACACCTTTTGTCATATTAAAGTTTATAGATAATTATTCTTCAGAGGCAAGTGCCTGTGATATTTAGTCACCAATAAGTATTAGTAAGAACTATATCTCCGATATATATAAATATTCACTGTTGATTTATTTTATGACCTTTTTCATTTGTTTCCAATGTCCCCTTAAAAATTTTCATATCCTAAAGGTTTATTAAATATATTGTTTTAATTTCAGACCTAATAATCAACAAAAACCTACTCAGTGCCAAGCAAGCGGACATTTAACTAAGCAAAACACAACTTTGGCCTTACCTGAAAGCAACTTTCATTTTTATATATATATATATATACATGTTAAACAGCATTATCAAGAAAGTGATAATATGTGCAACGATATAAAAGTATTCTTTGACGCTTTTACTATTTACAATTAATAATTTTGTACTATTTTTCGGCTTGACGGAATCGAAAAGACTCCGCCTAATGGAATGTTTGTATAAGGATACACAAATAAATAACCCTTCAAATACTCTGAAAACTAAAACAAAAAAGTGATTAGTTCTTAACGTCGGTGTTAAATCTAACTTCATGCTGATAAACTTCTCATTCAAGTACCTGCTACATCCTGGGTGAAAACCATCAATTTCTCAAAAATCACATGGTCATATTAATGACGAATATTTATAAAGATCTTAATTTTACAGTTGAAACTGACAGTTGAGGTTGAGACTTTGAATTACATGCAGTGCGAACTATGGACAAGCTGTCAGCATGGATGTGCTGTTTTGTAATTTTAATGCTATATGGAGTATCTTCTTGCCTATCTTCGGAGTGCAAACAGGAGGAAAACTGTAAACTACCGAACTGTTTCTGTGCTACGTTCAATCATCCTCATTTGAGTGTATCCGAAATTCCGCAAATAGTTTATTTTGGTTTTGATGATGCTCTGACGCCATTAGTTGATCCACTATATAAAAAACTGTTCAGGTCTAACAGAAAAAATCCTAACGGATGTTCGATTGGAATGACTTTGTATGTATCTAACCAGTACACATCATATGCAGAAGTCAGAGAATTTCATGGCAGAGGAATGGAGATTGCATCTCATAGTGTAACCCATTCTCATATCAGGACAGAAAAAAGTTTATATAAAGAAGCAAGATTACAAAAACTGAATTTGGCAAGGCTTGGTGGAATTCCTGAGCCTGAAATAATAGGCTGGAGAAGCCCCTTTCTGGAAACAGCAGGGGACTATCAGCCAGATGTTTTACGAAAGTTGGGATATCAATATGATATTTCACTTACTTACACCAGAAGACATATGAGGGAACAAAATCCCTGGCCATTCACGGCAGATTATGGATGGCCATACACATGTCAAATGAAACCATGTTTATCTAAACCCCATCCAGGATTCTGGGAATTTCCTGTTAATTCAATGATGGATTTTAAGGACCAATATCCATGCAACTATGTTGATGGATGTCTCAACAGACCTACTAACGAAGATGAAGCGTTCAAATATTTAATGGATAATTTTTACAATGCTTATAGAGGAAACAGGGCACCATTGGGCATACATATGCATGCCGCTTGGTTTATATCAAAGTATAATTTTAAAGCTATGGACAAATTTATCACGGAAATCTTGAATCGAAGTGATGTTTACATTGTGCCTGTAAAACATGTCTTAGCATGGATGAAACATCCAACTCCATTGTCTGATATAAAACAATTCAGTCCCTGGCAATGCAAAACAGGAAACGTTATTCCTGTACGATCTAAATCTTCACCGATAGCAAAGCACACAACGAAAACACCTACTTCAAGGGCTACAACAATACCAAGCACAACTGCAACAACAACGGCGATAAAGACCACACCGTCACCAACGACAACAACACCATCTCCGACAACAGCTACAACCTCACCAACAACGAAGAGTACTACTGCAACAAAATCAGCGACCACAATGAGGAAATCAACAAAAACGTCATTTGAACAATGGTCATTTACATCTAAATATACCAAACCGGCTCTAACATCAGACCATCATCAAACAACAGTTTTATTTGAAACAAAATTCATTGAAATCCCCACTCATGGACAAACAGAAATACATCGTCATCCAACTAACCACCAACCTGCAAGTTCAAGTGCATCAACAAATAACTTTAATTGGTCATGGATGTGGAATGGTTTTCTAAGCAAACAAAAACAACAGGCAGTACAATCAAAAACTGGGGAACCAAATACTGCTGTAAATTCTAAGGAAACCTGTACACAGGGATTAAATTGTAAACTCCCAGGTTGCTTTTGTCAGGGAGGTAAAACTCCTGGCGGACTTGTCCGAGAAAAAACTCCTCAATTCGTGTACATTTCATTCGATGGCGACATAGATTCTAGAGTATTTTCAAAATTTAAGAAAATATTTTCTGGAGAAAGAAGAAATCCAAATAACTGCCCGATATCAAGTACGTTTTTTGTGTCGCAAGAGGGATCAAGAGAATCTTATGTTTCTTTCTTGAATAATAAGAGTCAAGAAATAGCTATGAGGGGATCTTCATCGTCCATTGCAAACATAGCTGAGTTTCACCGTCAGCTAGCACAACAAAAAGGTAGAATGAAACGAAATAGAGTGCAGGTTACTGGATGGCGCAGTCCGGAACTTAAACCCTTTGGAGATGCTCAGTACTCTGAACTTGTTAAGGAAGGATTGCAATATGATTCCACTTTAGTGTTGCGAGAAAATGAAAGAGTTTGGCCATTTACATTAGATTATGGATGGAAAGATCATTGCATAATACCAGAATGTCCGAAAAAGAAATATCGGGGACTTTGGGAGGTCCCAAATATTCCTGTAAAGGATTATTTAAACAGATATCCTTGTAATTACGTTGATGGATGTATGTTCTCTCCAAAGACTGCAGAAGAAACATTTCAGTTTCTTTGGAACAATTTTGAAAGATTTTATAATTCAAACAAAACTCCATTCGGGGTTAACTTTCGTCATATTTGGTTTACTCATTCAGCTTATATAACTAATGCGCAAGGTTTTGAAATGTTTTTAGACAGACTTGAACAAATGAAGGACGTTTATATTGTTTCTACTGCTAAATTAATTGAGTGGATGAAAAACCCTCTACCGCTCTCAGAAATGCAATTCCGTTTCCGTTGTTGATGTAATAATGAATCTCATATTGGTAAACATTTTTTTTTTTTATTGTTTTAACATAATTTTATGTTTAGATACATCATTGGTTCCCTAATATTGTTGTTTGTGAATTTGTCACGGGCATCCACGAAATTCACCCTATATTTCATTTAATGGACCGCCCTTGTGGTGTCGTATTTTATTCAATCCATGTCAAACCAGAGACTTGAAAATTATTTTTGCTGCTTCTTCGCTAAGCATGTGGCATTTTGGAGTAAGAGCAAAGATTGGTCGGCTCGTAGCCAGAACAAAGTACATGTTTTCCTGTGAACTACCGTGTTAAAAAAGCCGGCTCTGCTTGCTGAGTAGTACAACGAAGGTTTTATTTTCATATCACATAAATATGTTCTCGTTCTGATATGCATGTTATATTTCCCACTGGATGTTAAACACTAATAAACCCACCCATCCATTTTATAAATCTTATTGTGTAACATTATCCGTTTTGTTTAAAAGAAACAATATACTAATATTTTACACCAAAACCACAAACAGTTCGTAAAAATAAGTTAGTCAGCAAACCGAACATTTTACGACAAAAAGTAAGCATTTAACTGCCAATTTTTGTTGTTAATTGAATTCATTTAATCTATTTATTTAGGTTGTCTACTAGATCTTCTTCCTTGATCTTCTCCATGCATATCCGTTTGTTTTTTCCTTCAAATATGTATGACACATTTTGTCACGTCGTGATATTTTTTTGAATCTCTTCTTCCTTATGAAGCGAGTTTAGTAAAAATACCTGTTTAAAAGATTTCTGAATCAACCTATTTTCATTTCCATTCCGTTTTTACTGTATATATTTGTCTTATTTTGTATGTTGATTCCTAATAGAGTAATGCGATTTTTTTTAATACAAATTACACGCTCAAAAGCACAAAAAGAGATCAAGAGTTAGGTCAACATACAGTCTGTGAGTTGAAGATTGTCTTGCTACATCCGAAGTAAGTCAATCAAATAAGCATGTAAATAAGAACCCTAAAATTAAAACATTTGACTTTCTACCCTGTACACGGGTATTCCCCATTCCAAACTAAAAGACAAATTGATAGAATTGGCCCTGATTTGTTTCCAAAAAAAGCATGGCCAACATAGATATAATCATCTTGTATAAGGGAGGGATAAATCGTAATTAGTAAAAATTCACTCTGATTCAAACAAAAACTTTTCTGAAACTGACATTATCAAGATACTTGGTTTCTTGATTGACAACATAGTTGTTACGTTTGGAGGACGTGTTTTCAACAAACTATTGACATTCCATGGGAACAAACTGTGCTCCTCTTCTTGCTTACTTGTTCCTTTATTCATATGAGGCTGATTTCATACAGGAGCTTCTTATGAAGAATGAAAAGAAGCTAGCATTATCCTTTAACTTCACGTTCCGCTATATAGATACATGATGGCATCTCACTAAAAAGTAAAATAACAAAAATTCCAAGGAAATTCAAAACAGAAAGCCCCTTATCAAATGCCAAAATCAAAAGCTCAAACACATCAAACGAATGGAAAACAACTGTCATATTCCTGACTTGGTACATGTATTTCCTTAGGTAGAAAATGCTGGTTTTATAGCTAGCTGAAACTGTTACTTGTATGACAGCCACATAGAATTCCATTATATTGACAACAATGTGTGAGCAAAACACAGACATAATATGTAAAAATGTCAAATAATTCAAAGTTTGGTGACTATGGTGAACGCATCTATCCCATAGAACTTGATATAAAGGATACAACAGATACAGTTAAGTCTGCTTTATATCTTGACTTACACCTAGAAATTGACAATGAGGATCGGTCGAGAACAAAACTTTACGAAAAAAGAACTGATTTCAGCTTCCCTATTGTGAACTTTCCAGTTGATATGATACTCCAGGGCTTGTATTTCCTATCATGATTTCCTTGATAGAGGTTGCTGCTCACAAGGAAATTATCAAACTAAGAGTTCCAATTGGTGAAGTTGAAATCATCCCTTCGTAAATTTTACGGACGCCATCACGAGTTGGTTGACCGTTACGGAATATCCGTTTCACAGATGATAGCGGATATGTTCCTAATGTCGTAACTACAATCCCGTCCCCTTTTCCCGAATGTGACCTACCGAATCAGACTTATTACCGGGTTTGTACTGACATGAGCAACACGACGGGTACCACATGTGGAGCAGGATCTGCTTACCCTTCCGGAGCACCTGAGATCACCCCCAGTTTTTGATGGGGTTCGTTTGCTCAGTCTTTAGGTTGTTTTTTATGTTGTGTTTTGTGTACTATTGTTTGTCTGTTTGTCTTTTTCTTTTTTAGCCATGGCGTCGTCAGTTTATTTTCGACTTATGAGTTTGAATGTCCCTTTGGTATCTTTCGCCTCTCTTTTTCCATTTCTATGTAGCAACGTTCCATTAGTGCCTACATATGTAGTACTAGTATGTATCTCCCAGTTGATACGATATTCCAGATCTTGCATGTTTTATCATGATTTCCTTGATAGAGGGTGCTGTTCGCAATGAAGCTATTAAATCAAGAGTTCCAAGTTGTGAAGTTGAAATAATCCATTGATATTCGAAAATTTTACGGACGCCATCACGAGTCAGTTGACCGTTATGGAATATCTGTTTCACGGAGAACTACGGATATGTTCCAATTGTCGTAACCACAATCCCATCCTCTTTTCCTCGAGGTGACCTACCATCACCGAGTTTTTACTTGCATGAGTAACACGACGGTTGCCACATGTAGAGCAGGATCTGCTTACCCTTCCGGAGCACCTGAGATTACCCGCGGTTTTTGGTGGGATTCGTGTTGCTCACTCTTTCTCTGTTGTGTATTGTATACTGTTGTTTGTCTTTTGATCGTTTTTAGTTTTTACCATGACATTATTGACAGTTTGTTTTCGACTTATGAGTTTGAATGTCCCTTTGGTGTCTTTTGTCTCTTTTTTTCGTCTATGTAAACATTTTTAAATGCTAGCCCAGAAAAAATATGGCCTTTCTAGAAAAAGAACTCATTGCTTTAGTAGAGGAAATGTTAATTATTCCATGCATTATTTATAAAAGCACACATTGCCTAACAGATACATTTTAAAAGCGTAAATGCCACACACAATTATCATGTTCTCGAAATGAAATTGACACAACCTCAAGGTTTGACTGGGGTATAGAATAATAGTCACCTGAACTTCTCCCATCCGACAAACAAAATGCTATAGAGTCCATTTGGTTGTGCTGGATGTAAAAAACGAGGTCACGTCCCGTCTGTTACTTGTATGACAGCCACATAGAATTCCATTATATTGACAACAATGTGTGAGCAAAACACAGACATAATATGTAAAATGTCAAATAATTCAAAGTTTGGTGACTATGGTGAACGCATCTATCCCATAGAACTTGATATAAAGGATACAACAGATACAGTTAAGTCTGCTTTATATCTTGACTTACACCTAGAAATTGACAATGAGGATCGGTCGAGAACAAAACTTTACGAAAAAAGAACTGATTTCAGCTTCCCTATTGTGAACTTTCCAGTTGATATGATACTCCAGGGCTTGTATTTCCTATCATGATTTCCTTGATAGAGGGTTGCTGCTCACAAGGAAATTATCAAACTAAGAGTTCCAATTGGTGAAGTTGAAATCATCCCTTCGTAAATTTTACGGACGCCATCACGAGTTGGTTGACCGTTACGGAATATCCGTTTCACAGATGATAGCGGATATGTTCCTAATGTCGTAACTACAATCCCGTCCCCTTTTCCCGAATGTGACCTACCGAATCAGACTTATTACCGGGTTTGTACTGACATGAGCAACACGACGGGTACCACATGTGGAGCAGGATCTGCTTACCCTTCCGGAGCACCTGAGATCACCCCCAGTTTTTGATGGGGTTCGTTTGCTCAGTCTTTAGGTTGTTTTTTATGTTGTGTTTTGTGTACTATTGTTTGTCTGTTTGTCTTTTTCTTTTTTAGCCATGGCGTCGTCAGTTTATTTTCGACTTATGAGTTTGAATGTCCCTTTGGTATCTTTCGCCTCTCTTTTTCCATTTCTATGTAGCAACGTTCCATTAGTGCCTACATATGTAGTACTAGTATGTATCTCCCAGTTGATACGATATTCCAGATCTTGCATGTTTTATCATGATTTCCTTGATAGAGGTGCTGTTCGCAATGAAGCTATTAAATCAAGAGTTCCAAGTTGTGAAGTTGAAATAATCCATTGATATTCGAAAATTTTACGGACGCCATCACGAGTCAGTTGACCGTTATGGAATATCTGTTTCACGGAGAACTACGGATATGTTCCAATTGTCGTAACCACAATCCCATCCTCTTTTCCTCGAGGTGACCTACCATCACCGAGTTTTTACTTGCATGAGTAACACGACGGTTGCCACATGTAGAGCAGGATCTGCTTACCCTTCCGGAGCACCTGAGATTACCCGCGGTTTTTGGTGGGATTCGTGTTGCTCACTCTTTCTCTGTTGTGTATTGTATACTGTTGTTTGTCTTTTGATCGTTTTTAGTTTTTACCATGACATTATTGACAGTTTGTTTTCGACTTATGAGTTTGAATGTCCCTTTGGTGTCTTTTGTCTCTTTTTTTCGTCTATGTAAACATTTTTAAATGCTAGCCCAGAAAAAATATGGCCTTTCTAGAAAAAGAACTCATTGCTTTAGTAGAGGAAATGTTAATTATTCCATGCATTATTTATAAAAGCACACATTGCCTAACAGATACATTTTAAAAGCGTAAATGCCACACACAATTATCATGTTCTCGAAATGAAATTGACACAACCTCAAGGTTTGACTGGGGTATAGAATAATAGTCACCTGAACTTCTCCCATCCGACAAACAAAAATGCTATAGAGTCCATTTGGTTGTGCTGGATGTAAAAAAACGAGGTCACGTCCCGTCGGAACTAAGGGACTTTTAAATCCGATGACTCGTGTAGGCTGTGTGACATGCTCTCTAGCATCCCTAGCAACAATTATTAACTCTGTGAGGGTCTGTGGGTAGTCTATTGTTGGAAACATTCCAGCCCTTATCCAACAAATCTTTTTCTATTTGTTTTTCTATATTTCCCGCCCGTCATCGTAGTTGATCCACTGGTCAGAACACATATCCTTCACAATTTATTTAATTCCGACATTTTCTCCTTAATGTGTATAATATAGTTATATTTGCAACTGGACGTTAAGCAAGCGCTATTCGCTCATAAAGGTGACACGAACATCGTATCAAACGCTAACAAAATAGGGAAATCTTGACAACTATAGGAGATAAAGAAAAAATTGCAAGTAGCAAAATGGTAAGCAAGACAAGGTCTACAGATAAGTCATAAAAGCCGAATCGTCAGATGACTGAAACATTTTTGCCATGTCAGATTTTCTCCATCTACACAGATTTCAAAATAATAGACACTACTTGCATTTAATCCATATGTTCTATTTTTAGCTTTTGTAGCCATATTACAGTTTGCCAGCGGGGTCATCGGATTAAATTGTTATAATAGATATTAAAAACATTTTATAAGACAGAGGCAAAAGTTTGATAATAATAATTTATGAGTTCTGGTTGATTTTCGTCAATATAAACATTGGTTTATGTGGTATGGTTTAGCCACAACTCAGACTGGTAATCAACTATTCCCTTCTAGTCTCAGTCAGAGGCACCGCGCCACCGTATGAACAGATTCACTGATAAGGAAATGTCTGTGAACAAGGACAGAACCGAGGCACTACTATTTGAATTTAATTAGTGACTAGTCTATTCAATTATAATGTGAAGCGTATTTGGTTGAGAAAAAAATGTTTTTTTTTTATTATAATAGAGGGATAGGAATAAAGGATCTTGGTAATGAGTACACGACCGTAGCGCCGTCCTACACAAAAGGGGCAAAGGGGGTCTGGGGATGTGCCCCATCGGGACGAAAATGTTTGTTATATTGAACTGTAAACTTGCGTTTTCCTTTCAGGACACAAATGGAATGGTTGGTGAATTTATAACAAGAAACAAACATAAAATAACATATATTTTGTGTTTACTAATTACTATTTGTAACTTTTTTTTTAAAGAAAGAAATTTGTCTAATGAAAGAGTCTTTAATTTTCTCTTCGACGAATCCTTCTTTTGCCTTTTCAGTTATGTTTTGTTTTCCATCGGAACGGTATTCGGAACTCTTATAAAACTTATGTTTACCAATGACCGAATTGAAAACTGTATGCAGTGTGAACGTTTAATATGATGTATATTATGATTTAAAATAACAGAAGTAAAAAAAGCGTGTTTTAAGTTTGATTGTCGTGTCAAAAATGAGGCATTTGCAGGCTCCACTACGCCAATCCCTTGTGGGAGGGACCAAAAAGAAGGGGTTATCAGGAATATTAGGGATATATATGCTGGAAAATGTTCTCTCATCTAGTTTCATCTAGGAGTGAGGTGAGGGAAATCATGCGGTTGGAAAGGGGGAATGGTGTGGCCGAGTTGGCGGTAATGGGAATCAGGGACTCCCTGTCCCGGCCATCCCCTTAATAAAGAAAGTAATTTGTTCTCTTCATTTAATACACGGCAGACAGACGCCGGTCAGTTGCTCATGACATAGATTATATACATCTATGCTCATGACAAGTTTGGAAATATCTTGAAATCATTATGGAAGAAAGAATGACGGGGTTATGGCTACGACAAATGAAACATTTGCTTTGTCTTCTTTAAAAGATATATAAGTAAAAGCTATATTGACAGAAAACGTTAAAAGTACACCCTGGCGGCACATGATGGCTGTCCGTTCACTACAGAATACTGACGTTGAATGACTTTTGATTACTTTAAACTTTTAATCACATATTTAAATGCTGTCTTTTGGAGGTTTTTTTCTTTTTGTTATTTTTGTTATTATGATTATCATTATTATAGTGATAACTGTTTCGTGCTAGTGTCCAAACGCAACTGTAGAAATCCTTGCAAAACGGGTCTAATTAAAAATAAGGAGATGAGGTATGATTGCCAATGAGACAGCTATCCACCAAAGTTCAAATAGAGTGGATGTAAGCAATTATAGGCAACCGTACGGCCTTCAACAATGAGAAAACCCATATCGTATAGTCGGCTATAAAAGGCCCTGACATGAAAAATATGAAAAATTCAATTGAGAAAACTAACGGACTAATTTATAACAAAACAATTACTACGAAAAACAAATATGACAGATAGACAAGAACCAACGACAACCACTGAACTACAGGCTCCTGACTTGGGACAGGCACATAAAGAATGTGGCGGGGTTAAACATGATTGTGAGCGCCCAAACCTCCCCTAACCTGGGACAGTGGTGTAACAGCACAACATAAGAACAAACTATAAAAATCAGTTGAAAAAGGCTTAACTCTTCAGATCGATACAAGCGGCAGAAAAACATCAAACATAAACACAGATCGGACGTGGCATGGTATTTATCCATCCGTCATCCCTAACAACAAAAAGGACACTAAGTACAGAACTGAGAGTACTCGCAGTTACTGGCAGCTAGTTCAAAGCCAATAACAACTAATAAAAAAATACTAAGTTTTTTTCAATTTTTTTCGGATTTTATCTACTCTACACCCGGATTTGTTTAAACTTAAAATGATTTCTTTGTCGGACAAGTGTTTGAAAATACATATCTTTTAAATGTAAATACAAGATGTTTATTTACACCGAAGAAAAAAATATTAAAAAACACGAGAGGTCAATCGTAAGTTCTGAAGAAGACATTGGGAAAGAAAATCGCAAATTATGATACACATTGCTTCAAGATAAATAGGTTTTCTGAAAATTGAAGATTCAAGTTTTGCCTTTTTTTCATGAAATAGAAGTTCCTTTACAATATAAGTTCCAAATGAAAGAAATATTCTGTAAAATTTTTTCCACTGGAACTGTGACAATATGATGGGCTTCAGTATATAAATATTCTTAATATGTTTTAATAAAATTGAATAAATTAACACGGGGAAATATCATGAAGAAAATCATACAAATAAGGTTTAGAAAGACTGTTTTAATTCGAAGATAAAATTACATGTAAATACAAGTACATGTACATGTACAGCACAACATATTCTGACATGTTATAATAACAATTAATCAATGAACTGGACATTGTTACGGCAGAAATCGCCTTTTAATTGTAGCCAACAAAAGACACAAATCAATAATAAAACTTGACAATATTTATTATACACTAGTTTACAAGAAGTATTACACAGAGTAATGTCAACTTAACTGTCAAAATATGAGTCCAATCTTTTCCTTTATCCGGAAATCTTCTCGGAATCCACAGAATATTATATCCAATTGGTCACAATCTAGTATGATGTAGTTTGTAAATAAAAGTGTCAATCCAACTTCTGAAAATGTTGATGTCTATGTCTATCGATGTCTAAGTCTATCTATGTCTCTGTCTAAATTTCTATATTTTACTAACTTTTGGGTCTGCATTTAAATACTCAAACGGAACTTTCTAGACAACGCTAGAAATATAAATTACGATCTTTTGTTATGATCATTCTGGAAACGTTATGTAAGTGAAATAGAAAGTTCTAATCATTCCATGAGTATCAATGAATGTTCCAGTGAATTCTAAACTGCATAGTTGTAACACAATGTGTATAATTTGTACACAATATATAATGTAAACATTCTTAGGCCACACAAAACAAATTAGGCCAACTAAATAGATATGATAGTTACAATATCATAACACCTCCCCTTAAAAAAGTTTGAGTGTAACAAAACTTTTCATGAATAATATGTACAAAATGCATAGTATATACAAAGTGTTTCAATAAGTTCTAGATAAAGCATCTGCTATTACATTATCTTTACCTTTAATATGTTTTACAATAACATCATATTCCTGTAACAATAAACTCCACCTAGTCAATCTCTGGTTCTTGTTTCTCATTTTATGTATGAAGGTGAGAGGATTATGATCAGTATAAACAAGAATAGGATGCACAGTGGGATTTAAATATACATCAAAATGTTGAAGTGCAGACAACAGTGCAAAACACTCTTTTTCAACAGTTGAATAATTTTTCTGATGTTTATCTAATTTCTTAGAAAAATATGATATAGGTTTTTCAACATTATCATCTGTTTCCTGATATAAAACAGCGCCAACTCCTACATCGCTTGCATCAACGGCAAGTTTGAATTGTTTTTCAAAGTCTGGAGTGATCAGAACTGGACTATTAATTAAAAGTGATTTGCTATTTTCAAAAGCGTTTTGACAATTTTCACTCCAGATGAATTTAGAATCTTTTCGTAAAAGATGAGTCAATGGTTGAACAACAGTAGCAAAATTTGAACAAAATTTTCTGTAAAATCCAATCATGCCTAAATATCTCATAAGTTGTTTTTTATTTGTAGGAGGAGGAAATTTAGTAATTGCATCCACTTTAGCCGTAATAGGTCTCACCTGACCCTGGCCAACTGTATGCCCTAAATAATCAACAGTGGCCTGGCAAAATTCACTTTTACCAAGATTTACAGTCAAATTTGATTGTGACAATCTATCAAAAGTATCATATAAATGTGTTAAATGTTCTTCCCAGCTATCACTACATACAATAAGATCATCAATATAAGCATAACAACAGTCTAAATCTTTTATAACATTATTGATCATTCTTTGAAATGTAGCTGGAGCACTTTTCATGCCAAACGGCATTACAGTATATTGAAATAAGCCGTCTGGTGTGACAAAAGCTGATATTTCTCGAGCTCTCTGTGTCAATGGGACTTGCCAGTAACCTTTCAATAAATCAAATTTGCTCACAAATTTTGCTTGCCCAATATTATCAATGCAATCGTCTATCCTTGGAATCGGATAGGAATCAGATTTTGAAACAGAATTCACTTTTCTGAAATCAGTTACTAAACGAAAGGTTTTATCTGGTTTGGGCACAAGGAGAGCTCCATTCACTGTTACTCGCTCAATAATATCATTGTCAAGCATATATTTAATTTCTTTTCTCATAAATTCAAGTTTGAGTGGATTGAGCGGTAAGGATGTTGCTTAATTGGAGAAGCATCACCTACATCGACATCATGACAAACAGCAGTGGTTTTGTTTGGCACATCTGGAAAAAGATTTTAAAAGAAAATACCAAAGCTTTTAATTTTTCTCACGATCAAAAGACAGATGTGCAAGTTTTGAATCTAAATTTGACAAAATTTCTGAATTTTTCAATCTAACTGTCTCTTCCATAGTTTTAGAACTAAAAGGTGGTTCAATTATATCTGGTTTGTCATGATTGTTCTCCAATTTAACCATGGCTAAAGTGGCAACTGGTTTACTCTCACCTTCATTAGTGCGCTCAAAATATGGTTTTAACATATTAATGTGACACACTCTATTTTGTTTACGCCGACCTGGTGTTTTTACAATATAATTCAAATCATTGATTTTACTCTCTATGGTATAAGGACCACAATATTTAGCTTGTAATGGATGTCCAGGGACTGGCAAAAATACAAGTACCTTATCACCTGGCTCAAAAACTCTGTCCCTGGCATCTTTATCATACCATATTTTCATCTTATTCTGAACAGTTTTAAATTGTTCTGAGCAATTTGACAAGCAGTATACAATTTTTCTTTAAATCTAGATACATAGTCTAGAAGATTCAAGTCAGTGTGTTCAGTAAGCCACTTTTCCTTTATCAATTTTAAAGGTCCCCTTACAGTATGACCAAATACCAACTCAAAGGGACTAAAACCAAGGGATTCTTGAACAGCCTCTCGGACCATAAAAGTAAAAGTGAACACCATCATCCCAATCCCTGTCAAATTGAAGACAAAAGTTCTGATCATGTTCTTCAATGTTTGATGAAAACGTTCTAAGGCACCTTGAGATTCTGGATGATAAGCACTTGACCTATACTGAGCAATCCCTAATTGGTACATGACTTGCTGAAATAAACCTGACATGAAATTTGAACCCTGGTCGGACTGTATAGACTTTGGAAGTCCTACTAGCGTGAAAAATTTGATCAGAGCTTTGACAATAGTAGGTGTCTTGATATTCCTTAACGGAATAGCCTCAGGAAAGCGAGTGGAGGTACACATGATTGTCAATAAATACGCATTTCCAGTCTTGGTCTTCGGTAAAGGTCCAACGCAATCAATGAGTACTCGGCTGAAAGGTTCTTCAAAGGCTGGAATAGGCAGAAGTGGTGCTGGTGGTATCTTCTGGTTAGGCTTACCAACAACCTGGCATATATGGCATGATTTGCAGTATTCTGCGACATCATTTTTTAGTCTTGGCCAGTAGAAATGTTGTAAGATCTTAAGGCAAGTCTTCCTTATACCTAAGTGTCCAGCCAAGGGGGTGTCATGGGCAAGACCAATAATGTCTTGCCTATAGACTTTAGGCACCACCACTTGGTATACCACTCTCCATTCCTCCTCTGGGGTAGCATCAGGGGGCCTCCACTTTCTCATTAAAATGCCGTCTTGATGGTAATAGCATTCGCCACTTTGTCTGCTTCTTCCTGTGGTTGAGCCCTCTTGCAGAGCTGAAGAACCTCAGGGTCTTTATTTTGTTCTTCAACAAATTTCCTTCGGTCTAATGAATGGCTGTTTACGCCTGGCCATGGCATAATTACATTCTTGCTAATGCTAGGTGGTCTTATTACGGCCTTCTCTGAGCTACCGGGACCTTCAATGTTGGCTAGAAAGGTGTCAGAAAGGTCCATGTAATCAAACTGGTCTTCTTGCAAATCCTCATTTTTTGTTTTCTGGCCATCGCCTAGTAACGACACAAGCTGGATACAGTTCAGCATCATCTTCAGGTGATTTAACATCCACCACCGGTTCACTGGTAACAATTGGTTCAGCAACCACTTTATTCCTAGCTAGATCATTTCCTAGCAATAATGAAACGCCCTCAACAGGGAGATCCCGGACGAGCCCCCAATTTCTGTTACGGCAGAAATCGCCTTTTAATTGTAGCCAACAAAAGACACAAATCAATAATAAAACTTAACAATATTTATTATACACTAGTTTACAAGAAGTATTACACAGAGTAATGTCAACTTAACTGTCAAAATATGAGTCCAATCTTTTCTTTATCCTTTATCCGGAAATCTTCTCGGAATCCACAGAATATTATATCCAATTGGTCACAATCTAGTATGATGTAGTTTGTAAATAAAAGTGTCAATCCAACTGCTGAAAATGTTGATGTCTATGTCTATCGATGTCTAAGTCTATCTATGTCTCTGTCTAAATTTCTATATTTTACTAACTTTTGGGTCTGCATTTAAATACTCAAACGGAACTTTCTAGACAACGCTAGAAATATAAATTACGCATCTTTTGTTATGATCATTCTGGAAACGTTATGTAAGTGAAATAGAAAGTTCTAATCATTCCATGAGTATCAATGAATGTTCCAGTGAATTCTAAACTGCATAGTTGTAACACAATGTGTATAATTTGTACACAATATATAATGTAAACATTCTTAGGCCACACAAAACAAATTAGGCCAACTAAATAGATATGATAGTTACAATATCATAACAACATACACAAGTTCCGGAGCGTCTTTTACCACAGAATACCACAGAACACCACAGAATACCACAGAACACTCAAAATATACCACAGAAGTACACACATTACAATAAAACTACTGAAATATACCACAGAACATTAGAATTACTTTATAAAATGCAAATCTAATAATTCAGAATTACATTATTTCTTTAATTCGGGTTACACCAATCACATGACGAGTGACTGGATGAGATAAAAAATGATCATATAACTTTTTTGTTATTTGGCATATTTTTTTATATTTGGAGACCTTTGAGACACTATAAACTTAAATGCATTATAATAATGAAAATCTAAAATAAACATTTAAAAAAATGGTTTTGAGCAAAACAAATTTACTGCACGATCAATATGATCCAATCTACGCTTTGAATATATTGAACTAATCAATAAAAAGTGTTAAAATCTCTTTGGTTTTACAATATTTTTTCGTGAAATTAAGAAATCTGTGATTTTATTAAAAATATTATTTAACAATAAAAACTTTATATAAATAAAACATGTTTTCTACAAAAAGTTGATCTGACGGATTTTACCACGAATATTAAACTACGAATAATATTGATCTGATCGACAGAAAGTGCTAATATGCTAATATCGCTTTTCTTTTAACATTTTTCATTAAATTAAGAAATCTATGAGATTAATGAATATTTTATATAAAAATATAACCTTTATATTAAAAAAAATTTTCTACAAAAAAAGTTGACCTGACGGATTTTACCGGCGCGAATCACGCTATGAATAATATTGACTTGATTGGCAGGAAGAGTTAATATTTCTCATATGTAACTATTTTCCTGTGAAATTAATAAACCTATAAGACAATAATTTTAATTTTTCAAGTAAAATAATGGTGATCATCGGCTCACATTTTAATCATGAATTTTTTTTAATTATAAAAATTGTATTCTTGAAATGACTTGACAATAATTAGAACAGGAAAACTGCTATCAACATTCTACTTAATATAATATATATATCATTAATAATTGAATATTTACAAAATCTTCATTGTTTGGATTCTAGTTGCCACCTGATTATATAAGGTAATTCAATTAAATTTATTTGATGTCTCAGGTGTGAAAACTTAAATGACATGTTAATTGGCTTGATTGGTGATTACGACAAGTGTCAAAATTGGTTAATCTATTTACATTTTGGTACTTTAATTGTGTTGGTGAACTTACTAAGGTCAACATTAATTATGGACTCAAAAATATAGAATCTATATGTAAATGCTACATATACATGTACAAGTTTTTTCGATATAAAGTTTCAGTTCAACGATTTCTAAATGCATACAAAATTTGTTAAAAATCTGAAATATTGTCAAATGATTGGAGAAGATACACACACAACATAAGAATCAAAAAACAGTCATCGAACATGAACTCTTTGACAATTAAAAAGACACACTTATAATATGTTATTAGTTAACTCAAATATTACTGTCCTACAACAACTTCAGATATCTTTTTGAAAGTATTTGGTAGCCCTAAAAACAGGATTGTTTTATATATAACTCTAATGGAGAAATCGTTGATGTACAAACATTAGCCAAGTTTAAATATTTGTTTGAAACAACTCTTGATATCAGCTTAACTAATTACTTTAATCACTTTAATAAAGTTGAATTATTTGTTGACAACAAATTTAATTAAATGTCACATTAACCATTTTGATTATTTATTGTAACAACTCTTAACATAAAATTAATAAAAAAAGTGACCAAAAAAACTGATAAACAAAATAAATTTAACGAATAATTACGTAATGCATCTAAACATTTTCAAAATGATTTAAAAATACAAAAAGATTAAAATATATTTAAAATATAAATGTCACAAATATAAATAATCTTTGTATATTATGGTTTTAATAGCTAGGGTTTTGGTTTGATCCCAATTATTGGCCATTCAGTTGGGGCGTGGCGATAGTAGTCGACCCTAAATAGAAAAATTGAATTTATTTGAATAATAAATGTCAAATTACAAAAAAAGAATGAACAATAACACGATAATAATGTCTTAAGTATTAATATTTCGAAGTTCTGTGGTAAATTTTGGGTGTTCTGTGGTATTCTGTGGTGTTCTGTAGTAAAAGACGCTCCCCACAAGTTCTACAACTATCAGATGTCCAGCTTGGTCAAAACATGTCAATTAAAGTCAGCTTGATAGATATTTATCTGTGTATCTGTTGAATAAAAACTATTATTGTCAAACTAATAGAAATTTTGATAAACTGTTATATTCAATTGAAATTATATATAAACGTATGCTTGTACCGTTATGGGTACATCGTACCAGACCGGCTAAATTTAACTGGTGTTGCAAATACCTTGTTTTGTCACAGAACAAATATTACAGAATTTTCTCCTTACCATGCTTACAGAATACTGTGTATATAATATTTGTTCCAACAGGAACAGATATTATGGCATTGTTTATAACAAAGTTTCCAGAGGAAATTCTGTGAGGAGGACCAAATATACGTTGACTATTCTTTGAGCTAATATGAGGCAGGTGCTATATTTACCTAATGAGCTCTTGACAGCTGATTTATAGTGTTTCCTGCAGCTTTTGAAAAGGGCAGGGTAATTTTTTTTCTCAGAGGGCACTATTAGCGCGATTGGCAACTCTTTAAGGGCACCCTTTGTGCAGAGGACTACACTTTTTAAGTACGACACTCTTTACATAGATATAAAGGCACTGTAATGGATAGGGATTTAATCAAATATACCATTGTTTCATGTTTATAGGTAAGAAATAAAGATATGTATATCACTATTAGGATGTAATTTAATTCCTTTTTGTAATAAAATTATCACTTCTCGGCTCAGCTAATAGAATCTTGATCATGTTCATTGTGCAACTGCCTCATTCAATCAATAATTCCAGTTATAAACTTTAATACTGGATCACTGAGACTGATTGTCTAAGGATGTGTTGTGAAAGTTGACTTTGCATGATCAAGAGCATATGCAATGCATTGCTTTTGAGATGCACAAAAGAAGTGCTAAATAACTTTTGGATCTTGCTTGTTTATACCAATAAAAGCTACCTTTGCTCATAACTGTACAAATAGTTTTAGGATATTCAAAGATTTGTATAGCAAGACTTACTATACATATTCTTCTGCTTTTCGTCTTTTTTCCATCTGTGTTTTTTCATGTTTTTTTATTGAATCATTGTTGATTTTTCATACTATTCAAAACTATATCAGCTATATTCTTAACTTTAATTTTATTAAGATAACAACAGTATGAAAGCCGTTGTAAATTCACATCCAATCCGACGTCTCGACCGACCGAATAGTATAAATAGGAAATATAAACAAACATCGAATTGTTTACATAATCAGTGGTAATTTTCATCCCATGCATGTAAAATTATACTCAAATGATCGCCTGATTCCCTTTTAAATTGTCTACATTTTAAATTTGTAGAGGTACAAATCGATGTTGTCCCTATTAGATTCAACCATGTCGCTTCAAAACTGTTCAAACATAATTACGAAATTCCAAAAAATGTTGGCCATTAAAATTTTGATTTCATTTCAAGGGAAATAACTCAAAATGGTCTTGCTAAAAGATGAATTGCAGAACTGATATTAAGTTACGGCGGTGCGTTCTAAAATACGACGGAAAAGGGGCATGGCACCAAATTTTTTTCCTGAAAAGGGCATACCACGCCAAAACCTCCTGCAGGAAACATTAATTTATAACAAACCTTTCTTAAATTTCTTCATTGTGACTGACTAAAGAAGGTGAATCCAAAAAAGCACTTCGGACGAAAGAAATTTTGTAACAAACACTGGGTCGATCCCGCTGCTTATGGGTCTGTTCGCCCTGATTCACATTTGCCCTAGTACCTGTTCGCCCTAATACCTGTTCCCCCTGGGTCTGTTCGCCCTGGGTCTGTTCGCTCTGATTTTTTATTTTATTTTGTTGTCTTGTTGTATGTTTATTATTTGCAAGCAGTATGTTAAAGTTTGTTGAAAATATCGCCGAATATTTATGTTGTATGAGGGTGTGGATGGGGGTTTACAGATTAGAGAGTAATGGGAAAAAATATAAGGAATAGAGAAATATGGACCAAAAAAATAAAGGATAGAGAATAATGAGGTGCTAAAATATAAAAAATAGAGAACAATGGGCAAAAAGTATAAATAATAGAGAAAAATGGCCTAACAAATTAAAGAATACAGAAATGAAGGACCCCCCATCCAGACCCTCTTGTATTGTTGCTACCAAATAATCATTTTCCTTTAATCTGCACTGTAGAGTATCAGGAATGCAAGGTATTTAATATAAAACAACCGAAGACCATTTTATCTGCATGTATTTTTCTTTATTGATACCAGAGACATATATACACATATATGTCTGTTTATACATTTTAACAATTTCAAAACAATCATTAACAGTTATAACAAGATCCAATTCAAATTTCGCATCACACACCAGTTATGTCCTTACACTATTATTTTATAGAGCACATATATAGGAATTTCCGAAATGTGTCAAAACAAACTTGAGATCTAAGAAGCCAAGCTGTGTGTGAAAAAAAACCCTTTCAAGTCTTACAATTTGTACATTGTTGTTTTTACTAATCCCAAGCTGACTAGTTTTATATTTTAAAAAAATGTTACTTTCATTATAATCCACCAAAGACAATTAATACAAAATAAGTGAGATCAGAGACATCACAATCATACCTAATCAGCATTCTAAATTACAATCAACAGTCATTAAAATTAATTCTAAATAAAACAAATGTAAGAATGAAGCCAATTATTGCTCCAAAATAAGCCATTAATTTTTAAACATTTCCATGTTTTTTCATGAATTTCGAGAATATATATATTCTTTAATATTAATCATATAAATATCTGATAAGTTTATTAAACCTTAATTCGAAGTTA
The DNA here is from genome assembly GCA_017311375.1 of Mytilus coruscus. Lineage (NCBI taxonomy): Eukaryota > Metazoa > Mollusca > Bivalvia > Mytilida > Mytilidae > Mytilus > Mytilus coruscus. The sequence continues at coordinate 31,136,285 of CM029601.1, forward strand.
TATTATTATTTTTTTTAAGTAGGGCGAATGAACCCAGGGTGAACTGACTCTATGGGCGAACAGACTCAGGGCGAACAGACCCGATGCCACCAGTCCGTGAGGGTATCATCAGCTCAGTAGTTCGGTACTGACATAATTTATATTAAACCTTTCTTCTAAAAATTTTTGTTTATAAATTATTAAGAAACTTAAGCTTCAACTCCCTCAGGCCAAGTTGACCGTAGATGGATTAATTATGCTGTTATTTGTTATTTTAGGTCCTTTTTAGTCATTTAGCTCTTCAACTGTTTAGGTTATTATACATCCTTGGCTCTCAAATATTAAGCATTGATCTTTCCTGTTGAAGGTAAATACAGAAAAGCGCTTTGGATGCATGAAATTTATAAAGTGTTGTCTTAATCTTTTATTGGTGTATATTTATTTTTTTTTTATTCATAATCATACTTTTCAATAATCAGAAAAGCAAATTCTGCAAGAAATTGTATGTCCTTATGAAAAATCACAAAAACGAATAAAAATGATTTATCACCCGCCTTGATGTTGAAATTCCTTAAGTATATGTTAATGGTATAAACCCAAATCAACCATGTTAACCCCTCTACCATTATTACCCCAGTATATATATAATCCTTGATGTTTCTAAAAATTGAATTTTAAGGTTCATATAAATAACCATTTGACAAAAATGGCTGTGTTTACGCCACAAAATTTAATAAGTGTACACATAATTCTGTGCAACTTGAAAAGTCTTAAAGCTTGGCAGCAATCCCACTCAAGTTAACCTTACAAATTTATTATTAAACTTTCATATGTTCATTCAAATATGACTATTTGTGATGCATTAGCTAATGTAACATTGCAGGTATAATTTTTTTAAACATTAAATTTTTGGCATGGAACATTTAATTTGGTAAAAGTCCAGTGTGGAACAACTGACAGCTGTGCTGTTTTAACTATGATGAATTTGCTTGTCTGGTCTTGAAGTAAGCAATTTCTTTTGAGGTTTAGGTGGCAATTTTGGATTGTTAGAATTTACTTCCAAATTACATATTTCTTTTACCATGTTTACCCTAGAAAATTAGTATTTTCTGTATTTGAGTAATTTAACAAGGCATATAATTGAACAAAAGTTTTAGATTTAGCTTATACATACATGTTTGTATCAAGAAAATTGATAAATGTAGCAGGTATGTCAAATTAGCCTACTACAATGTATTGTGACTTTTTATAAATAAGAGGATGTTTCACTATCTAGTAGAAAAACAAAGGATATGGGGTATCCATCCATGACACAAAATCAGTTTTATGTTATTATTGTCTGTTATGTGTATAATAATCATAATTATATTGTATTGTCTGTATTTGTAACTTGATTGATATGTTTGTAATGAGCACTATGATCAGGAAAATAAAAATATTCTAGTATTATATTCTATTCTATTCTAGTACATGGACAGCAAAAAACACACAAAAAACAAAGGAACAGCACTTTTATTGTTGTTCTTCAAGGATTCTTATAGTACAAATTTGAATTTTGGTGTAACTATTTATGAAAACATACAAGTACATATAATTTTAAAGATTACATAAGATTTTACATTAATTTGAAAACATTAGGATTCTAGTGATTCTATCACCATATACAATTATTGAAAGTCTTAAGTGTGTCAAATAATTAAGTGTGTACATGTACACAAAAAGATACAACATGTACAATGGATATATAATAATGTTAATTTTCTATTCAGTTTTAGAGTATGCTGTTAAATTTGAAATCCACACTTGTTTAATGTGCTGATGCTGGACAACCGTTGGTAATAAACTTGACCTGTTAGATCCAAAGGTATGGTCAAAATGAATTTAATTTTTTTCTTAGTATCTACATGTAATGCATTCTTCAACAATAGATATAAGAAGATGTGGTATGAGTGCCAATGAGACAACTCTCCATCCAAGTCAAAATTTATAAAAGTAAACCATTATAGGTCAAACATGTTTAACCTCCCCCTACTTTCTGTGCCTGTCCTTAGTCACGAGAGTGTAAATAAGTGGTTGTGGTTATTTGCTGTATGCTTTATCTGTTTTATGCGCCCATCTGGATGTATTATGTTATACTAGTGTCTGACCATCCGTCAACACTTCATACGATGACTCAGATTTGCTTTAACCCATTCTCATATAATTTTTTAACACAACATTATAATTGATGGAAGAAAGCTCCCTTTCGGTTTGTCATTACCTTTGATTTGACCCTTAAGATTTAAGTCAATTTTTACAAATCGCAATCTAACTCTAGTATTTCTGAATTGATTTGCTCGAAACTTTACATTATTCTGGGGGATTGAAGAAAGGAAGCTTCCTCTTGATTTTTTTAATTTTCTGTTTTGTTGTTCCAGAATTACTGAACTTTAACTATTACTTTTAAGGCAATTTTTATTTCAATGAAGTAAATTAAATAACATTGGTAGTAGAGTGGAATTATGAATTTTCTCTTGCAAAATCATGATTTAAGAGACATGATGGCAAATTTTGAAATGAATGTTTATGTTGGTACTATTTCTTTGATATAAGTTTACTTCTCAGCTTTAATATCTCAATAATATTATCTCATTGCTTACATTCACCCCATATCTCTTATCCTCAAAGTTAAAAAAATGAACTAATAAAACCTTTTAACTTTTTCTGCAATTGTAATTCTATAAGTGAACCAACTCCTGAAGTGGTGATTGTGCGGTAGGCTAAAAACGAGTGGATACCGCTAGGTATTCACAGTGTTAAAATAAATAAGAATATGTCGACACGAAAGACAACAACACTCAAATTTTTACCTCATGGTACTTATTTAATTGGACCAATTAAACAAGTACCATGCAGTAAAAATTTGAGTGTTGTTGTCTTTCTTGTTGACATATTTTTCTGCAATTATGCAATTTATGGAATTAGGGGACAAGACAAAACATTGACCTGTTAAGTCATTGCTGTTAACAAAAGTTTTTGGTCTTAGCGTGCCATTTGATAAGCAATATTTAATTTCACTTTCTTATGTGCAGCACCATGTTTAAGTTGGAAAGATACAAAAATGTATATATTTATTTTTGTAAAATTTTAGATGCCAAGGATTCCAGATAGAAGTAAATTCAATATAATACGTCTAGCTCTGCATGGTTGTACAAACAGACCTTTCTACCAAATAGTAGTATGTAAAAACAGAAAACCAAGAAATGGACCCTTTATTGAGAGACTTGGAAGTTATGATCCAATGCCAAATAAGTTTGGAGAGAGACATGTAGCTTTAGATGTAGATAGATTTTTTTATAATCTTGCCAAAGGGACAAAGATGACTAAGCCAGTAGAAAAACTGTTTGGTAAGTGTCTGTTTTTATTTTAATTTATTTATAAGCATTCATAGGTTTGGTAGAGGATTACCTTGCATAATTAAGATAATTATGGCATTACTACCGGTAATTGATAGAAATGGCCCAACTGGACACTGAAAATAAGTTCAGAAAGGTAACGATAGCATCTGTTTGTCTGGTATATATGTAAGCCTTAGAAACTACAATAGACACAGGTATATATTTAAATGTGTCTAACACTGTTTATAAAATATAAAATGAAAGATATTTTATAAAATATCAAAAATCTGGTTCTTAAAATGTTTGCTGGTAAATTGCATTTAATAATAAATTTTATTGTGAAGTATAAATGCAAACTCTATATAAAAGTCCATATATCTGAAATCCAGATTAACTTGACAGTGGGAGACAACTCTGATACATTAGAATTTTTCTTTCTTTTGCTAATCATGTATTATTTTATAGCCTGTAATTTATACACTATATATATAACACCCAAGAAAAACTTTTATACTTTTTTTAATAAATGTATCTATATCATTGAGTAAAGTCATCATATGCCAAATTATTTATTTAGTGACAGAAATGCTTCAGATGTTTTTCCCTTGTTTCTTATAAGTTTAATTACTTTGGAAAACATGAAAAATCTTTTGTAATAAAAACATTTTAGAAGGCTAATGATATGGAATCACACAACACAATAGTTCAATAATAATAATCAGATAAACAATTTTAAGAATAACCAAGGTGGAAATTCAAAAAATGTTATTACATAAAATTAACCTGCCAAACTGAAGGTCAGTCAAAAAATAAGGTGTTAAAAATTAAATTAAATCAAGATCGCACACTAATAGTACAATGTAAATATTAACAGAATCAGCGAATGAACAAGCCTCCCTAAAGTCCTTAAAGGATATAACTAGGGATGAGCTAGAGTCAACCTTCTGAAAAATTAAGAAAAATCTGCCACAAAACTCTACCCCTGTATAAAAAGAAGTTAGAATTTAACGTAGCCTTTCTCATAAAGATTTAAAAGTGTTTTCTCTACTGGGTACAATTGAATGGAGTCACTTTCACAGACATTTAGAGAATTCAGTGTTAGCAGATCTTTGATAGTGTCTGTTTAATTAATTCATTATATTTAAAGACTCTTACAATTTACCTAGAACTTGACATATTGTCTTGTGTTAATTGTTTAAGACTGTATGTTGACTTCTAGATGTGTTCCAACTTTTTGTGTTGCTTTCTCATTGCTGTTTAGCCCACACCCATCTCTTTTTATTCATATCCATAGAGTAATTCATTGCTCTAAAGTTGATGATTATCTTTTTTTTTTAGGATTAAGTGGACTTTTACCAATACATCCTATGACATATATAGAAGCAGAAAGACTTAGACAAGGAAAGGATCAAAAGCGTGCTGGTGTTCTTAGGCACTGGAATATGGATGTTTTTGATTATTATGAAGAACAAAAAAAGAAAGTGGAGAAAATTGAAGCTAGCAAAAAGGAAGCTGCTGAAAAAGCTAAAGACAATGAGGAATCAGAAAATGAAATTGACAAAGAGAGTGAAATTTCTTAGCATTAAAATTATCTAAATGTATTTATTGTTGAGGGAAAAAAATAGAGGTAAAGGTCAATTAGACAACTACCATACACTACAACTGTATCAAAAATCAAGTAGAAGTCTCTAAATGGCCTTTAAAAATATACAAACATCCAAAACACATGGCAACCTATATTCATCACAAGGGTTGTTCATAAAAGCATACATAGGACCCAGGGAAGGCAATTTGAAATCTCAAATATCTCCTAGTGTCAAGAACAGTGAAAATGTACATGTAAGTGAAATTCTAAATTTGCCTCTATACATTGTTACCCCTTTTTGAAAGTGCATTTCCAGTATACAGGTATGTTTAAAGGAACAGCATTATTCAAGAATTGCCTCATTTTTTCCCAATTGTAACTAAAAAAAGATTTTTTTATGCCCCCGCCGTAGCGGAGGGGGCATTAAGTTTTACCCTTGTCCGTCTGTATGTACGTACGTACGTCCCAAAATTGGTTTCCATTCTCTAACTTTAGTTTGCCTCAACCAAATGTTATGAAACTTATACACAATGCTTATTACCACAAAACACAGATCAAGTTTGAATTTTGGTGGCGTCACTTTTACCATTCTAGAGTTATGCCCCTTTACAAATGGAAAATTGCTGAATTTATCGTTTCCGTTCTCTAACTTTAGTTTGCCTTAACCAAATGTTATGAAACTTATACACAATGCTTATTACCACAAAACGTAGATTAAGTTTGAGTTTTGTGGCGTCACTTTTACCGTTCTAGAGTTATGCCCCTTTACAAATGGAAAAATTGCTGAATTTTTCGTTTCCGTTTTCTAACTTTAGTTTGCCTTAACCAAATGTTATGAAACTAATACACAATGCTTATTATCACAAAACACAGATCAAGTTTGAATTTTGGTGGCGTCACTTTTACCGTTCTAGAGTTATGTCTTTTACAAATGGAAAAATTGCTGAATTTTTCATTTCCGTTCTCTTATTTTAGTTTGCCTCAACCAAATGTTATGAAACTTATACACAATGCTTATTACCAGATCAAGTTTGAATTTTGGTGGCGTCACTTTAACCGTTCTAGAGTTATGCACCTTTAGAAATGGAAAAATTGCAAAATTTTTATTTTCTTCTACATATCAAGTTATTTTTATAATTGGAGTTATTTTCCTTTGTCCATGATCATAGTTGAATCAACTACAATCAATGCTTTATACAATGCAATGTTTAATTTTGACTTCCATTGATAAAACACAGATCAAGTGGAATTTTGGTATTGTCACTTTAACCATTATTGAGTTATGCCCCTTTATAAATCGAAAGATTGCAAAATTATTAGTTTCCATTCTGTAACTTAAGTTTGCCCCAACCAAACATTATGAAACCTATACACAATATTCATTACCACAAAACTAAGATCAAGTACAAATTTTTTGTTTCAATTTTCTAACTTTAGTTTGCCTCAACCAAATGTTATGAAACTTATACACAATGCTTATTACTACATAATACAGATTAAGTATGAAATTTGGGGGCAACACTTTTACCATTCTTGAGTTATGTCCCTTTATAAACATAAAAATTGCTGAATTTTTCGTTTACGTTCTCTAACTTTAGTTTGTCTAAACCAAATGTTATAAAACTTATACACAACCGTTCTAGAGTTATGCGTGTTTACAAATAGAAAAATTGCTGAATTTTTAGTTTCTGTTCTCTACTAAGTTAGCCTCAACCAAATGTTATGAGACTTACACACAATGCTTATTACCACAAAACTCAGATCAAGTTCAAATTTGGGAAGCGTCACTTTTACTGTTCTTCAGTTATGTCCCTTTATAACTATATGATATGCAAGCGGGGGCATCATCTGTGTCCACATGTGGACACTATCCACATTTATTTTTAATATTGTACAGGATCTTGCAACAATTTTTCTTGCCAACATTTCAAATAGGTAATAACAACTGCTAATAAGATTGGACAGGTACATAAAGAGAAATTTATGTAGAGGAATTTCATTAGTACATTATGAGGCATCAGGGTTATTTAATTGCATAAAACAAAATTTGTAGTGTTTGAAGAAATAAATCTGCTTCAGGGTTTCTGCTTTAGGCCGTTCTGGCACTATGAGAAAAACACAACAGAGATTCATATACATATGATATGGTGTTAAAACTAACAACAAACAAACATATGCAAACATAAAATCAAGTTCAATTGTAAATAGCATCCAGTAAAATAACCATATTTGTAGTGCTAAAAAGTGATTTTATGTCCATGGAAATTAGATGTGCCAATGATAATACATCTGCATACTATATGTCATTAGTCTACCAAAAGTGGTTCCCCTTAAACTGACCTAATCACAAACCTTTAACAAATCAACAATGGAAAAGTTTAAAAGTCAATAAACCAAAACTGAGTGGGAAAGGCCAAATAGGATTGACCTGTTGCTTTTGGCAATACTGTTAATTCAAAAATTATTGCGAGGTTTTTATTAATGCGAATAATGCGACTTCATGAGTGTCGAATTAATAAGAACTCACATTCTGATACCATATATATACATTATATGTAGCTTTTCCTAAAATCGCAATAATTAAACTCCCATTTTAGTCCTTAAAAATCACAATAATAAATGCACACAATAATTTCTGAATTTACAGCAGTATCAGACAAACAGACATAACCTTAAAAACTCAATATTGATCAATGAATCATGACAATGGGGTCAAGGCCAGATGAACTCTGCCTGAAAGACATTTACACATTGTAATATTCCATACACCAAATGTGTTGCTTATAAGAAGGATTTATATAGTAAGATATATACTAACTACATGTATATAAATCCTTGCTTATAATATCTGAGAAATGAACTTTAACAGGAGAAACTTAACATTTGACTAATGAAGCATGAAAATGAAGGCAAGGTCAGATGAACCCTGCAAGACAAACATACACCATAGGCCACCCTTAAAAAATTGCTTGTTTGGTGTTGCCTACCCATGCCTTGTAGTGTTGGGTAGGTAGGGATTTTTTTTGGCCGACAACATGTTTTAGAAAAAAAAACGATGTTAGAGAAGGAAAAAATGTTTGAAAAAAAAATTTAAACTTGGTACATGTATCAAATTTTTTTCAGGTAGTCTGCTTTTTAGGTGGGTAGGTAGGGTAGACAACATCAAACAATTTAATTTTCTTTTGGCCTTACAGTCATTCCATGCAGAAATTATAGTTATACTATCTGAGAAACCGACCAAACCACGAAAACGGGCCAATGAACCATGAAAATAAGGTCAAGGTCAGATGAAACTTACATCTTACAATTACTCCATGCATCAAATATAGTTGACCTATAGCTTGTAGTATTTACGAATGATTCATGAAATGAGGTCAACATCTTGTTCATGTATACTCTGTTATACAAACATTTGGACCAATTATAGTTATCCTTTTTCTCACAAGCATACCTGCCAACTTTTCAAAATACACATGGGGGTTTTACGTGCAACATGGCTCTTACAGTCTTAAAAAACCTTCAAGGGGGCCTTCACATGTATTTTAAGATTGTTTTTCGGCTTCTTCATACTTTTTAAAGCCTATAGCCATTGTAAAATTAACTCTTTTGTTTAAAATTGCTGTTTCAAAATTTCAATTTGGGAGCTTTCATGGGGGAAATCCCCCGCAAATAGTGACAGTTGGCAGATATGCATAAGTCAGAAATTCACGTAACAAAAAACTATAACGTGTTTTCAACAGTCGCTGAACCATGAGAATGAAGGACATGGATAATGGACACATGGGTCAATATGCGCCATTCATTTCAGGTAGGACGTAATGGTATAATTTTAATGCTTGTGCCTATATCATAAATAAAATTTAGTATGTATTAAGGCTCACTTCGAAGCTGAAACATTTTCACGAATGTGTTTAAATTTTCGGAGTACGAAGTGAAATTTTGCATACCCTGAAGAGCCCTTTGTAATGCGGCTTTCGAGGTAAAAAAAATCCATATTTTCCCACAAAAGTTCTCTGAAATTCAGTAATTTGCAAACATTTAAAATAACTAGTTTTTACAACTTTATATATGCTATGCTCTGCTACTCATATCAGAACAAATGATTAAGCTAAGTCACTTGTTAAAAATATCATCATGTCCAATAATATTGCAATGAGATTTTTTTGTCTAAAAATTATATTTGGTAACTCACTTTGAGACGCATTAGGGATATTGACCCATATGACAGAGTCAAACATGATGTCATCAGAGCATAAGATTAACACAAGATATCTGTATATAAGGGACGACATCAAAAGTTCAATGTAGGATAAAAACTTAATTCACATAGTTTTTCACTAACCCCCCCCTCTTAACTTAATTTGGGAAAATTGATTGACCAATATGGATATATGTAAAATCGATTTTAGATAAACAAAACTTGCAGCAATTTTAACCCCCACCCCAAACTATTTGATTTAAGTTTTTATCCTACATTGATCTTTTGATGTCGTCCCTAAGGTATTAAGCATCCAGTGAGTCATTTCACAAAAAATCTTATACGCGTGAAAATACTCGTAAGTCATGACTGTCATGAACATTTCAGTATAACTTGCGATCAATTTAAGTCGTAAGATTTTTTGTGAAAAGAGCCCCGGGTCTTCTAACTTTTAAACTCGAGCGTTACACAAATAGTTTACATCATGTGACTTGCATTCTGAAACTTTAGTCGGAGGCGGACAGACAAAAAAAACTGTCAATAATTTAACTGCAGAATGAAACCTCACCTTATTTTCTTTGTCGGTTATCAGTGAAAACACTTGATAGAAGACAAATCGTTTTATTATACCCCGCTTTTAAAAAAAAAGTGGGGGTATACTGTTTTACATCTGTCCGTCCGTCCCTCTGTCCCATGAATATTTTTCGTCGCATCTTTCTCAGGAACTACATTACAAGGATTTCTGAAATTTGATTTCAGGGTTTATATGAGTCCGCTATACCGTGTGATGCGTTTTCAGATTCATCACTCAACAACTTCCTGTTTACTTTATACTTTTAGCGGGGCGGGGGTATTATAAGTAAGCAATAGCTCACAGATTCACTGTTTATTCTGAAGTTTATACCACTGATCCGACATCTCTTGCAGTCCGGTGGGGTACTTAGTGTAATAATGGAAGCCCGCCAGAAAGAAAGCACTTAAACACAAAATTGATTTCGGACATATTTTTTTTTTTTTTTTTTTTTTTATCGCGATGTAACATTGAAAAATCCTGGCTAAACATTGATATGCGGTCAATGACGGAACTTGACTGATTAATTGGAATTCAATTTTCAGTTTTCTCTTTAGCCCATTTTGTAAATTGCTTTTGGTCTTTTTAGAAACCGTTCAGTTTTTTTTCGACTTAACCGCCTTGTTATATCTTCTCCCTTCTTTTCTACAAAAATACAAAACTGACACAGAAATTATTGGATGATTTCTTTAAAGAGGTACTAGTAATAAATATTAAAAGAAGATTTTTATTTATTTCCAGTGTTTATCTTTATTATCTTGAAAACTAGAAACTATAAACAGAAAAATGTTGCCAGGTGAACGAATCAGACTCCTAGGAGCCTCTTCTTGAAAGGAACATCCTAGGAAAAATAATTGACTTGCAACATCTCCAGAAGCATGCATATAATATGCCGGGCTCAGTGACTACGTACAGTCTAAATATCGTGCTTCCAATGAGGGTCTGGATGGAGGGGATCCTTCATTTTTCTATTCTTTAACTTTTTAGACCAGTTTTCCATATTCTTAATTTATCTTTATCCTTTTTCTCTTTTCTTTATATTTCAGCACCCCATTATTCTCTATTATTTTTTTATTTTTTTGCCTACCTTTCTCTATTCTTTCTTTTGGGGGATGGGGGCTATTTTCTCTGTTCTCTATATTTTTTGCCCTTCATTCCAACAGTGGTCAACAGCCTACGTCATTCTGCATTTTTTGTCCATTATTCTCTATTCTGTATACCACATCCAAACCCTTTCCAATGAGAAGATTTATATCTTTTCCGGAAATTATACGCATTCCATCCGAGATTGACTACAATTTATAGAAGGGGATATTTGGAAAAATCTTTATTTCTATTTATAGTAACAATATTTTTTTCTGCTCCATGCATCAGGTAAGAATCTTACAATTTATTTTTGAATGAATTAAATCATCAGGGAAAAAAGCCAATGCTCAAGGCCACTATAAAACAGAATTTCAATATTTATTTTTAGTGAAATAAGATTATGAGACCACTCCTCATGTCGGCTATTTTCGGTTCCAGAGCTAGACTATAATCAGGTATAGCTATATATATTAAAATTAATTCGGGGGCCTCGGTTGACTTGAATATCAATCTGCAGACCTATGTCTCTTTGTGGTGTTTAATCTTGACAAGAAGCCTGGTGGTTCTCTTTGAGTAATTCAGCTTCCTCTACCATAATAACAGACTTCTTCGTGTTGGGTTGGGACTTGCCATTGGTGGTTGGACGAATATAAGTTAGTGACCCATCTCCATTAAGCCGGATACGGAGTGTACACAGGTTCCAATTTATACTTGTAGCTCTGTCAAGGGGCTCTGAATAATGGAGAACTCTACCAATAATTACAATTACATACATGCGTATATAGATAGCAGTCGAGGAAACAATATCACAATCTCTGTCAACATTAACTATCTTTCTGACAACACACACTTAGAACTTCCTTTGTTATCGGATCACGTTTTAGGAAATCAATTTTTAATCTTTTCTGCACCAAGTTGTTGTAAGCATGCCACACAGTTACTATGATGTTTGCAACCTTACTCAGGACAATAGATTTAGAGCTTGACACACCTGTTTGTTGTTTATAGAAACTGTCTGTTGAACTTTTTCAAGTAAAATTCTGTAAATATCACCAAATCAGTTACACATACACAATTTAATTAATGTATCCGAAAATTCTGCGCAATGGTCCTAAAATTCGTACATTCCAACAGTGTGGAAACTAGTATAAAATTGTTGAAATAAAACTATCAAATAGAAGTGTAAAATAGGCTATTTCAAATGATCAGGTCACAAGTTCTGATGGCAAATGAAAGATAAAAACACAGTTGGCAGTCATTATGTTAAATTGACGGTATGTGCAAGTTAGACATTGTTAGATGCACATGTTTGCACCTACATTTATAATTAAAACAGAATATCTCTCATATGCAGGAGTATTACTACTGCATTAGTAAAACACATTTACATATTCATGTAAATGTATTGATTGATGCTAGCTTGAATTGCATTGTGAAAAATTAAATTGGACAACTATTTGCTGTGTTCTAAATTTGTTTAACCTATAGAAGTTTGAATCATTTTGTCAACTTCAGTATTCTCTATTTATGTTGAAAGGACAAAAAAAATAAAGTGCAGTACTCCAGGAGCTCTAGCAGCAAATTGTTTTATAGATGAATAAATAGGGAATGGAAATGGGGAATGTGTCAAAGAGACAACAAACAACCCGACCAAAGAGTAAAAAACACAGCCGAAGGCCACCAAACATGGCACACAGTAATATTTTTAAATCTTAATTGAACCACTTCAGTTGTTTTATATCTTTGACTAACCAAAATTTTCTGTCTTGACTCATATAATTATTTTACTTAAATAAAATACCTGTAATCAAAATATTTAAGTTTAATTAAATTTTGAATTTACACATGTTTGAAAATAATGACCAAAAACTGAGTACTTGGAATTAAATGACGCTTATCAGATCTTGTTGTTTATTTATTTTTTTTTTATTATTTTCATTTTTTTGTAAAGTTTATTTGCAGTGAATAGATAGAATGAATTTCATAACAGCGTGGACATGAACACATAGTAATTAAATGTTATCGTTTGTATCACTGGCTGTCGACAACAAAGACTTCACGCAATTACAGTATGTCAGGGGCCTTCCAATGGGGATATACATAATTACTATCTTTACACATGTCCATTCATAAAATAAAAGTTTTTGCATGAAAGTTTATAAGAATTTGTTTTGAATATATTTATATACTTTCAACAAAAAGTTTCTTTTGACAGAATGAGTATATTCAGAAGTGATATCACCAAGTAATCGAGAAAAAAACGTTATGTTTTTTCTTGCACAAACGTTCTGTGGCTCCTTAAAAAAATTAAGAAAACATTTATTCGTACGAGTTGATGTAGAGTAACCTACGATCAACTTTCATACTAAGATTATTTTTGTTGGTAATAAGAACCCCGTACCTTCATAAAAATCATTTTAGTCATCTGGGCTGCATAATTTTTTGCACGGAACAAATTTGAATTCCCATCGAAGACTCCAAAGATCAGATTTTCAGGAACATTTAAATATCATTCAAACAAAAAATAACTCGTGAAAATATCAAGAAGCATATGAATCCGGTCTTATGTGCAAAATTTACGTTGATTGAGTCAGAGTTATTTGAGGACGCATATTTGAGACAATTCTGCATAAACGTTTATTTACAAAGGTAGGCGTGTTATACACCATTGTGTAGATAAATCAATTTAAATTTACGGCATAACAAGTTTTAGTGGGGTTGACAACCGAGAAATCGAAATATAACGGAATTTCGCGACCGGGTGACATTTTTCAAACATGCGAGTTAAGTACCTTGTGTTATATTAAGGTATATAGGAATTTTGAGGGGGCGGAAAGGGGGTACCTTTCTCCCGCCTCCTCTCTCCTTTCTCCCGCCCCCTCTCTCCTGTCTCCCGCCCCTCTCTCCTTTCTCCCGCCCCTCTTCTCCTTTCTCCCGCCCCTCTTCTCTTGTCTCCCGCCCTAAAACATAAAAAAAACTAATGTATAGGAAGCCCATTTTAAAAGAAATTGATCAAATGTCTTGTTTTTTATGGTTCACCCCCGTCTTGTCCTTTCACGAGATAGAAGGGTTGTTTCTTCTTAAAGAATCTCAATAAATTTTTCACTAAATGTTAAGCTTTCTGTTTGCAATGAATTTGTAAGTCTGGTGCACACCGTTTCCTGATGAATTATTTTTTCAAAGTAGAAATCCAAATTATAGAATCGCAGGATAATGTTTGAAAATACGGGGAATTTTTGTGCCATTATTAGTACAATTTCGTTTGGATGTCAACACTTAATGTGCACCCGATGGGACGAAATAAAATTATATCATTAAGATCCGGTTACATATTTTTCTTTCAATTCGACAAATTATTTCTCGAAATTTACCATCATACGATTCATTAAAAAAACAGTGGCCAACAATAAATGAATAATCGGTACTTTGATGAAGTTTAATCCAAAAAAGCGCTCCGACGCAAAAAAAAAAAATAAAATAAAAAGAGATACTTTTGTTTATCTATAGTCCGCAACTACGCACACAACTACTATATTAAAAAATATGTGTATTATTTTATTTATCACTTTTATAACTGATGGAATGTTTTTATAAATAACCTTTTTTGATGGCTGCATTAAATTAAATGTGTCTTTTAGACACAACTATTTCAAATTGTATTGTATTGTCCTGATAATGCCTGAAATATTTGCCACCGGACAATTTGCAACCTCAAATCAATCAATTCAAACTGTAAGTGAAAATCACAGTGTACTTAATCAAATTTTTGAAGCACTTTATCCATGCATGACAACAAAATAACAAACACCATTCAGATCCGTCCCATTACATATTTTTCAATACCTCTGAGTAAAAATAACGTTACTCTACATTCAGTAACGTCATTCCTTTTCTGTCAAAATCTTTGCATATCAGTCAATTTGAAGCAATTTGTGCACCTGCACGAGCGCCAGGATTCGAACTCACAACCTCAATGTTGACTGGCTAGTGATTATAGTAGTAACTACTTTAATAGAACACTTGGCCACATATAAAAAAGGAGAAGTGCATGATGTGATTGCCAATGAGACAACTCTTCACAAGAGACTAAATGACATAAAAATTAACAACTATATATAGATCATTGTATGGCCTTCAACAATGTGCAAAGCCCATACTCCAAAGTCAGCTATAAAAAGGCCTCGAAATGACAAATGCAAAACAATCCAAACGGGAAAACTAATGGCCTAATAACTTTACAAAAAAAACGAAAAACAAAAATGTAACACAGCAACAAATGACAACCACTGAATTACAGGCTCTTGACTAGGAACAGGCACATAAATACAGAATGTGGTGGGATCCCCAACCTCTCACTAACCTGGGACAGTGGTGTAACAGTGCAACATAAGAACGAACTATAAGAATCAGTTGAAAAGGCTTAACTCAGATGGATACAAATATAGATAACAACTAATAAAACAAAATCATGCATCTAAACCTAAATTATCACAAACAGCAGAGAAAAACATGACCTTGTGCAATGCCACGATATAGGACCTGTATCGTTGCATTGCACAAGATCATGTTTTTCTCTGCTGTTTATGACATCTTTACACGACCTGTATCGTTGCATTGCACAAGGTCATGAATTTCTCTGCTGTTTATGACATCTTTACACCAAATCCAATGGATGTTGAATGTGTACTGAATGATAATTTTGAGGTATCGACAGATTGAACAGTCTAAAATCCTGGAAATTGTTAGTTTTTAGTCTTTCTCCGAATATATGAGATCGTAATGAATGAGTGACGACGCTCGGAGTATTTATGAGGTCTTTTTCGTTACTATGACATTTATTAGCACTTTCTTGAAGCTTTTTATAAACTAATTTAATAAAATAATTGTTTTCCAGCTCACTTTTATTGATTTTTATATACATTTTGTACATTTTTGTCTCCCTTTTTTATCCTTTTTATCCTTTCTCCTGCCCCATCTCTCCTTTCTCCCCCCTCTCTCCTTTCTCCCGCCCCTTCTCTCCTTTCTCCCACCCCCTCTCTCTCTTTCTCCCTTTACCCTGTCCGCCCCCCTCAATTTTATTTTCAGAGACAATTGCCTATGGCTAGTTACGGCCCTGTCAAACCCAAATATTTTAAAGCCAGGATGTATAAATACCTGATAACGTGAGAAGATATATATGACCGATAGAGACACATTATTCTGCACCAAGATGCTTTGTTAATATATGAAATGGTAGGTTACAATCTAAATAACTCCGATCTTTCTTGGCCTGATCGATTAACTGATTTTTTTAAATTTCAGGGCTTTTGATATGGAAATGAATTCAGTTGCTGATGCCCTAGATATTGACATTGAAAACGATGAACGACCGCCTTCAGTCTTACAATCTCTTATTAAAGACCCAACTGATGATCCACCATTTTGTGACATTCCACCTTTACCAAAAATATTTAGAGAGAAAAACCTGGCTGATTGGGTAAGGTCAATAGATTCACTGTGGAATGAACGTGAAGACAGAATTCGGTTCTGCGTTTTGATGTATGCTTTCGCTAACGGAGGCTCATTTTCCATAGATATGGTTCCAAAATCATTCAAGTGGAGAGATCTGCCCAAAGAATTGGAAGAAGAGGCGTGGATACGATCATTTCAATACGTTGCCAAGACTATGGATTTGGAAAGAAGTTTTCTGTACCATGATCAAATCAAAACAGCAGCTGACAAATTAACAGAAGCGGATAGCGAAGACCGGGGACCTTTTTTCTCAAAACCATCGACTGAAGGAGAAAAATATGCTTTCTTAAACGAGTTTATTTTAGATGCAGTCACCCATTCTTACTGTGGAAAAAGACAGTATCGTGCATTGGCTCTGGCTACACCTGTGTTTCTGTACCGATACTGCCACACTCGTCCGCAAATCATGAAGATTGACGACTATGGTGATAGAAAAGTATCTGTTTCGATTGGTGAGCATGACGAAGATACAGTATATGAGATTTTCATTGACGAGATCTGTAAAGGCCAAGTCTACAATACCCTAGCTAATAGAATGTGGACTGACGACACTTTCTGTAACAAATTCTTTAAGTATATAAATCGATATGCAGATGAACTGGCAGAGGAAGACAAAGAAAGAAAAATGTTTACCGTTGTTGATTTAAAGTCAACCAAAAATAGACCTAAATCTTTTCTTTATTGTCTAGTCACACAATCACCCCCTAGACAAAATATGTTAGCTCCAGTATTGACTTTCATGACAAAATACTGTACAAAAGATTTCATGGAACTACAGTATATATTGATATTAGAATATTGTTGTAGAAAATCGCTCATTGAGATCTACCTGCTTTTCGCGCCTAGAGTAAAGACATTTCCATTTTCATTTATTAGATCAGCCATAATGGGCGGTGATTCAATACTCCTTGACAGAGTTTTATCGCACCAATCCTGGAATCAGAAACAACTGGATAAGACCATGCAATGGGTCGCTGCAACCGGGAAGTTTGACGATTATCTGCGACTGAAACAAGCCGGTGCTGTACCAGATAGTATCACATTATATGAAAGTGTCATCGGAAAAAATGCATCAATTTTTGAAGATCTGCTTCGCGATGGTATCGACTGCGATGCTGACGTGTACCAAGGGCGAAAGGTCATACATGCAGCCGCTAAAATTGGAAGTACTGAAATCGTAGATTTGTTGATCCAGAGAGGTGCAGATGTAGAATCAAAGTCGCAAGGTGGAGAATTGCCTTTACACATAGCAATTGACAATTACCATGAAGATTTAGCGGAGCATCTTCTGATGCGCGGAGCCGATGCAAATGAACGTGATCACAGAGGCGCTACAGCATTAATAAGAGCTTGTGCAATAGGATTGTATAGGCTTGTCGAACGTTTGATGTATGTTGGGTCCGACACTAGCGATACCGATAACCAAGGTTGTAATATCTTACACAAAGCCTATCTTAGTGGAGAAATAGAAGTAATAGAATTTGCCAAATCACATGGCTTTACAATTGATTCCACCGACAAGAACAATAACTCTGTCCTGCATTTTTCTGCACTTAGTGGTAACTTGAAACAATTTGAAAGTCTTCTGAACCAGATGCCAGAAAAGATATCAGCATGCAACTCTTTCATGTGGAATCCGGCTAGCTGTGCTGCAGTCTGTGGTCGATGGAATGTCTTTAATTTCCTCAAAAAAAATGGAGCAGACGTTCAACAAATAGCAAAAGATGGAAGTAGCATTTTAGAATTATCTACCAGAGGAAAACAGCTACGAGAACAGAATAAAGCTGGTTATATAGATGAATTTCAAGAGACAATACGATTGGGTTCCTTAGAAGATTATAACAATATAATACAAAGTTTAACTGATTGACAGCTACGCAAAATGTTATTACAAAAATAATATACTTTTACAATATAACCCTAACGGCATTTATAATGTAAAACTGCCTCCTTCGCATTTTGTTTTAGGAAATTTTAGAAAACAAATACTTGCCATTATCAAATAAATTGTGAGAATTTGTGTGATAGCTCCAGATTTCGTTGTGCCCTTTTTACAATTAAGACGACATATCAAAATCGAAGATGTGTTTTAGATTTGAAAAGTTTTCAGCTGTGAGGAATATTTTAAATTTGGAAAATTTCAGTAACTGCGATTTCTCTAAGATCGACACTTTTAATATTACTTTTGTCTTTATGTTAGTTATTTATTGTGCTTCCTATTAACCTGATGAGTCAAGCAATTTCCAACTGATTTGTACAGTTTGTTCTTTAGTATGTTGTGCGGTTCTTGTTGTTGAAAGCCGTACGGTGACCTATAGTTACCTACATTCCCATCATTTGGACTATAGTGGAATCCAGGATATTTATCTCATTGGCAATCATATCATATCTCTTCAATTTAAAATTACCACTTTTATTCTGGTTCTATATATCCATCTTAAGTTTTTCGACGTTTTCCAAATATTCAGATGTGTTACACTGGCGGCGGAATAGAATCAACGATACATTAATGTGCCTATTTTAGAAGAGAAATGACGTATTTTGTACGAGTATCCCAATATCAGGATTTTTCACTCAATGAGTTCTTTCTTGGATGAGTGGGTTTTTTGCCTTTTGTCCTAAAGACTATCCTCGTCAAGAACTGAAGGTCATACTGGATATATTTTATCAAGAATGTTTTTGGTTTGCAATGTTACAATTTGTGGGTTTTAAACAAACTCCATTTCAAAATGATTTGTTGTTTCTTATACTACTCATCAAACTGGTCACATGAATTACTTACATGTATGTTAATTGAAATTGTTATTTGGGTAAATGGGTCGTGTTGAAATACAAGGATTTGAATGAAAGTACACCTTCTTGGTAAAGACTTTAACATTTGATATATCACTATTATACTTATATAGTTACTCCTATTTAACTAAGCTTACTACCTTAAGAACACAACAATTCGGTTGTTTTTTTTTTCTAGTCGGGGCAATGAACATCTCGAATAAAGCATTAAATAAGGATTAAATTGGTATGTTAGTATTTCGAAAGATGTGAATCCAGCGAAACTTCCAGGAACGTGAAAATTTAAGCACTTACAACGTTTACTGCATATTTTTTACAAAAGGCCAAAACGAAACATTACATTGCATAAATTGTTGACGCCGCCGCCGGAAAAACACTCTTTTTCGACTTGGTTATCAGTAAAATACGCGAAAAAGAAGCGAAACATATGGTTTCAAAATTTTGTTCTAGATTCTTTCTAGTTAAACTTCTGTCAAAATTTCATAATATTGTATGACGTTCGACAAAGATATATATTTTTTAACAAATTAACTGTTTATGTAAATGGTAGCTGCACAACTAAACTCCAGTAAGATGCGAAAAAATGAATAATAAGAGTGCACACGCTGAAATGTCTCGCCTGCTTTACTGACCATTGATTTTATGTTGGAAGTCTTAAATATAAAACTCCACATTTTTAAAGATCCATGACAATGAAGCCAAGGTCAGATAAATCCTGTTAGACAGATATGTATATCATACAATTATTCCATAAACCAAATATAGTTGACCTATTGCTTATGGTAATTGAAAACAAGACCAAAAACAAACTTAACATTGACCAATGAACCATGAAACTGAGGTCAAGGTCAGATGATATCTGCCAGACAGACATGTGCACCTGACAATTATCCAACACATCAAATAAAGATGTCCTATTGCTATAAGTATTTGAAAAACAGACCAAAACATAAAAACTTAACATTGACCAATCAAGCATAAAAATGAGACAAAGGTCAGATGATACGGGCTATACCGACATGTACACCTTACAATCATTTAATATACCAAATATAGTTGACCTATAGTATTGATTATAGTACTTGAAAAACAGACCAAAACACAAAAAACTTAACATTGACCAATGAACCATGAAATGATGAAAATGAGGTCAAGGTCATATTAAACCTGCCGTACTGATATGTACCCCTTATAACCATTCCATACACCACATATAGTTGACCTTGTGCTTATAGTATATATCTGAGAAACGGACCTAATCACTTTTTCTAATCAATTTTAACCTTGATCACTGATCCATGAAATGAGGTCGAGATGAGGTGAACCCTGTCTGACGCACATATAGCAAGGAACCTATATACCAAATATAGTTTTCCTATTTCTCATAAGTGAGAAGTTCACATGACAAGTAGTCACTGAACCATGAAAATAATGTCTAGACAATGGACATATGACAGACGCTTCGTAACATAAGATATCAGAATATCTGCATACAAGGTGCGAAGCATCCAGGTTTTCGACCTTCTGAAATATAAAGCTATATACGAATAGTTTACCCCGCCGCCGCCGCCGGATAGTAATACCTATGTCTCGCATACTGCGATTTTAGTCACAGGTGAGACAAAAATTAAAAGTTTGCTCCAGATGCTATCTATCGATTTTGAAAGAAGTTATCCAAATTTCATAAAAATTCAATGAAGGATTGATACAATAAACCACAGACAGAACTCAAATATTGAAGACGACGGCGTCAATAACGATACGGAGGATCGCTGTGTCTCGCCTTTGCGACTTTGGTCTCAAAAATAATAAACCCTAGAAGACGGATATGTACGCATTACACTTGTTCTATTGTAAACGCTGACTTATAAATATAAATTGTAAGCTAGACTCAAGCTAGCAGCCACTCGCTAGCAGCCACTTCGCTAGCAGCCAGTTTTCAGATATGTCTATAAACCCAAAAGTTGCATAAGATTCAAACTTACTAAAACTTTTTTATTTTATATAACCACAACAATATCTGTTTTAACTTGAATTTAGCAGTCGAAAACATAATTCAATGAATTTTGAAATTTCATTTCATGTTCAATATTTTAAAAACAATATTAATATGTGCTTTCAACATCGTGCAGCACGCTTTAAAACTTCAACTGTCAACACTGACAAAATGAAATGTTTTAAATATGGCCAAATTTTCTTGTTACATGGTATCGACTTTTCCATCAGACAAATTTTGTTCGATATTGTGTGAAATAGCTTTCCATATTCTCGGCATCCTGTAAAATAGTTCCTAAAAGTAACACTATTTCTACGCTACAAGAATTAAAAGTTGCGTTCGTACTTTAATACTTTCATGTCAGCCAAATCTGTTTCAGCGAATCATTCTCTTTCTATAACAATGGGTTTCGCTTAGTTTTGATGATACGCAGGGTTTATTTTAGTAATCTAAGTATGGTGTGCAGGGACATTACTAATTAGTTATATTACCAATTTAAAAAAATCCGTGCTATACCCCACCTGGATATTTTAGTCAAGCATGCCCAAGGGTCCCAACTTTCATTTGCACAGAGTGCGGAAAAAGTATTGCCGTAGGAAAATTTTATTATCTTTGAAAGTTAGGGTAGGGTAGGGTGTCGGACCCCAACTTTGGACTACTTTTAAAAAAAATCCGTGCTATACCCCACCTGGATATTTTAGTCAAGCATGCCCAAGGGTCCCAACTTTCATTTGCACAGAGTGTGGAAAAAAGTATTGCCGTAGGAAAATTTTTATTAACTTTGAAAGTTAGGGTAGGGTAGGGTGTCGGACCCCAACTTTGGACCACTTTTAAAAAAAATCCGTGCTATACCCCACCTGGATATTTTAGCCAAGCATGCCCAAGGGTCACAACTATCATTTGCACCTAAAGTGGAAAAAAGTATTGCCGTAGGAAAATTTTTATTAACTTTGAAAGTTAGGGTAGGGTAGGGTGTCGGACCCCAACTTTGGACCACTTTTAAAAAAAATCCGTGCTATACCCCACCTGGATATTTTAGTCAAGCATGCCCAAGGGTCCCAACTTTCATTTGCACAGAGTGTGGAAAAAAGTATTGCCGTAGGAAAATTTTATTAACTTTGAAAGTTAGGGTAGGGTAGGGTGTCGGACCCCAACTTTGGACCACTTTTAAAAAAATCCGTGCTATACCCCACCTGGATATTTTAGTCAAGCATGCCCAAGGGTCCCAACTATCATTTGCACCTAGTGTGGAAAAAGTATTGCCGTAGGAAAATTTTATTAACTTTGAAAGTTAGGGTAGGGTAGGGTGTCGGACCCCAACTTTGGACCACTTTTAAAAAAATCCGTGCTATACCCCACCTGGATATTTTAGTCAAGCATGCCCAAGGGTCCCAACTTTCATTTGCACAGAGTGTGGAAAAAGTATTGCCGTAGGAAAATTTTATTAACTTTGAAAGTTAGGGTAGGGTAGGGTGTCGGACCCCAACTTTGGACCACTTTTAAAAAAATCCGTGCTATACCCCACCTGGATATTTTAGTCAAGCATGCCCAAGGGTCCCAACTATCATTTGCACCTAGTGTGGAAAAAGTATTCCCGTAGGAAAATTTTATTAACTTTGAAAGTTAGGGTAGGGTAGGGTGTCGGACCCCAACTTTGGACCACTTTTAAAAAAATCCGTGCTATACCCCACCTGGATATTTTAGTCAAGCATGCCCAAGGGTCCCAACTTTCATTTGCACAGGTGTGGAAAAAGTATTGCCGTAGGAAAATTTTATTAACTTTGAAAGTTAGGGTAGGGTAGGTGTCGGACCCCAACTTTGGACCACTTTTAAAAAAATCCGTGCTATACCCCACCTGGATATTTTAGTCAAGCATGCCCAAGGGTCCCAACTATAATTGCACCTAGTGTGGAACAAAGTATTGCCGTAGGAAAATTTTATTAACTTTGAAAGTTAGGGTAGGGTAGGGTGTCGGACCCCAACTTTGGACCACTTTTAAAAAAATCCGTGCTATACCCCACCTGGATATTTTAGTCAAGCATGCCCAAGGGTCCCAACTGTCATTTGCACAGAGTGTGGAAAAAGTATTGCCGTAGGAAAATTTTTATTAACTTTGAAAGTTAGGGTAGGGTAGGGTGTCGGACCCCAACTTTGGACCACTTTTAAAAAATTCCGTGCTATACCCCACCTGGATATTTTAGTCAAGCATGCCCAAGGGTCTCAACTATCATTTGCACCTAGTGTGGAAAAAGTATTGCCGTAGGAAAATTTTTATTAACTTTGAAAGTTAGGGTAGGGTAGGGTGTCGGACCCCAACTTTGGACCACTTTTAAAAAAATCCGTGCTATACCCCACCTGGATATTTTAGTCAAGCATGCCCAAGGGTCCCAACTTTCATTTGCACAGAGTGTGGAAAAAAGTATTGCCGTAGGAAAATTTTTATTAACTTTGAAAGTTAGGGTAGGGTAGGGTGTCGGACCCCAACTTTGGACCACTTTTAAAAAAATCCGTGCTATACCCCACCTGGATATTTTAGTCAAGCATGCCCAAGGGTCCCAACTATCATTTGCACCTAGTGTGGAAAAAGTATTGCCGTAGGAAAATTTTTATTAACTTTGAAAGTTAGGGTAGGGTAGGGTGTCGGACCCCAAATTTGGACCACTTTTAAAAAATCCGTGCTATACCCCACCTGGATATTTTAGTCAAGCATGCCCAAGGGTCCCAACTATCATTTGCACCTAGTGTGGAAAAAGTATTGCCGTAGGAAAATTTTTATTAACTTTGAAAGTTAGGGTAGGGTAGGGTGTCGGACCCCAACTTTAGACCACTTTTAAAAAAAATCCGTGCTATACCCCACCTGGATATTTTAGTCAAGCATGCCCAAGGGTCTCAACTTTCATTTGCACAGAGTGTGGAAAAAGTATTGCCGTAGGAAATTTTTATTAACTTTGAAAGTTAGGGTAGGGTAGGGTGTCGGACCCCAAATTTGGACCACTTTTAAAAAATCCGTGCTATACCCCACCTGGATATTTTAGTCAAGCATGCCCAAGGGTCCCAACTATCATTTGCACCTAGTGTGGAAAAAGTATTGCCGTAGGAAAATTTTATTAACTTTGAAAGTTAGGGTAGGGTAGGGTGTCGGACCCCAACTTTAGACCACTTTTAAAAAAATCCGTGCTATACCCCACCTGGATATTTTAGTCAAGCATGCCCAAGGGTCTCAACTTTCATTTGCACAGAGTGTGGAAAAAGTATTGCCGTAGGAAATTTTTATTAACTTTGAAAGTTAGGGTAGGGTAGGTGTCGGACCCCAAATTTGGACCACTTTTAAAAAATCCGTGCTATACCCCACCTGGATATTTTAGTCAAGCATGCCCAAGGGTCCCATCTATCATTTGCACCTAGTGTGGAAAAAGTATTGCCGTAGGAAAATTTTTATTAACTTTGAAAGTTAGGGTAGGGTAGGGTGTCGGACCCCAACTTTAGACCACTTTTAAAAAATCCGTGCTATACCCCACCTGGATATTTTAGTCAAGCATGCCCAAGGGTCTCAACTTTCATTTGCACAGAGTGTGGAAAAAGTATTGCCGTAGGAAATTTTTATTAACTTTGAAAGTTAGGGTAGGGTAGGGTGTCGGACCCCAGCTTTGGACCACTTTTAAAAAAAATCCGTGCTATACCCCACCTGGATATTTTAGTCAAGCATGCCCAAGGGTCACAACTATCATTTGCACCTAGTGTGGAAAAAGTATTGCCGTAGGAAAATTTTTATTAACTTTGAAAGTTAGGGTAGGGTAGGGTGTCGAACCCCAACTTTGGACCACTTTTAAAAAATCCGTGCTATACCCCACCTGGATATTTTAGTCAAGCATGCCCAAGGGTCCCAACTTTCATTTGCACAGAGTGTGGAAAAAGTATTGCCGTAGGAAAATTTTATTAACTTTGAAAGTTAGGGTAGGGTAGGGTGTCGGACCCCAACTTTGGACCACTTTTAAAAAAATCCGTGCTATACCCCACCTGGATATTTTAGTCAAGCATGCCCAAGGGTCCCAACTATAATTGCACCTAGTGTGGAACAAAGTATTGCCGTAGGAAAATTTTATTAACTTTGAAAGTTAGGGTAGGGTAGGGTGTCGGACCCCAACTTTGGACCACTTTTAAAAAATCCGTGCTATACCCCACCTGGATATTTTAGTCAAGCATGCCCAAGGGTCCCAACTGTCATTTGCACAGAGTGTGGAAAAAGTATTGCCGTAGGAAAATTTTATTAACTTTGAAAGTTAGGGTAGGGTAGGGTGTCGGACCCCAACTTTGGACCACTTTTAAAAAAATCCGTGCTATACCCCACCTGGATATTTTAGTCAAGCATGCCCAAGGGTCCCAACTTTCATTTGCACAGAGTGTGGAAAAAGTATTGCCGTAGGAAAATTTTTATTAACTTTGAAAGTTAGGGTAGGGTAGGGTGTCGGACCCCAACTTTGGACCACTTTTAAAAAAATCCGTGCTATACCCCACCTGGATATTTTAGTCAAGCATGCCCAAGGGTCCCAACTATCATTTGCACCTAGTGTGGAAAAAGTATTGCCGTAGGAAAATTTTTATTAACTTTGAAAGTTAGGGTAGGGTAGGGTGTCGGACCCCAAATTTGGACCACTTTTAAAAAAATCCGTGCTATACCCCACCTGGATATTTTAGTCAAGCATGCCCAAGGGTCCCAACTATCATTTGCACCTAGTGTGGAAAAAGTATTGCCGTAGGAAAATTTTAATTAACTTTGAAAGTTAGGGTAGGGTAGGGTGTCGGACCCCAACTTTAGACCACTTTTAAAAAAATCCGTGCTATACCCCACCTGGATATTTTAGTCAAGCATGCCCAAGGGTCTCAACTTTCATTTGCACAGAGTGTGGAAAAAGTATTGCCGTAGGAAATTTTTATTAACTTTGAAAGTTAGGGTAGGGTAGGTGTCGGACCCCAAATTTGGACCACTTTTAAAAAATCCGTGCTATACCCCACCTGGATATTTTAGTCAAGCATGCCCAAGGGTCCCAACTATCATTTGCACCTAGTGTGGAAAAAGTATTGCCGTAGGAAAATTTTATTAACTTTGAAAGTTAGGGTAGGGTAGGGTGTCGGACCCCAACTTTAGACCACTTTTAAAAAAATCCGTGCTATACCCCACCTGGATATTTTAGTCAAGCATGCCCAAGGGTCTCAACTTTCATTTGCACAGAGTGTGGAAAAAGTATTGCCGTAGGAAATTTTTATTAACTTTGAAAGTTAGGGTAGGGTAGGGTGTCGGACCCCAAATTTGGACCACTTTTAAAAAAATCCGTGCTATACCCCACCTGGATATTTTAGTCAAGCATGCCCAAGGGTCCCAACTATCATTTGCACCTAGTGTGGAAAAAGTATTGCCGTAGGAAATTTTTATTAACTTTGAAAGTTAGGGTAGGGTAGGGTGTCGGACCCCAACTTTAGACCACTTTTAAAAAATCCGTGCTATACCCCACCTGGATATTTTAGTCAAGCATGCCCAAGGGTCTCAACTTTCATTTGCACAGAGTGTGGAAAAAGTATTGCCGTAGGAAATTTTTATTAACTTTGAAAGTTAGGGTAGGGTAGGGTGTCGGACCCCAACTTTGGACCACTTTTAAAAAAATCCGTGCTATACCCCACCTGGATATTTTAGTCAAGCATGCCCAAGGGTCACAACTATCATTTGCACCTAGTGTGGAAAAAGTATTGCCGTAGGAAAATTTTTATTAACTTTGAAAGTTAGGGTAGGGTAGGGTGTCGAACCCCAACTTTGGACCACTTTTAAAAAATCCGTGCTATACCCCACCTGGATATTTTAGTCAAGCATGCCCAAGGGTCCCAACTTTCATTTGCACAGAGTGTGGAAAAAGTATTGCCGTAGGAAAATTTTTATTAACTTTGAAAGTTAGGGTAGGGTAGGGTGTCGGACCCCAACTTTGGACCACTTTTAAAAACATCCGTGCTATACCCCACCTGGATATTTTAGTCAAGCATGCCCAAGGGTCCCAACTATCATTTGCACCTAGTGTGGAAAAAAAAGTATTGCCGTAGGAAAATTTTTATTAACTTTGAAAGTTAGGGTAGGGTAGGATGTCGGACCCCAACTTTGGACCACTTTTAAAAAAATCCGTGCTATACCCCACCTGGATATTTTAGTCAAGCATGCCCAAGGGTCCCAACTTTCATTTGCACAGAGTGTGGAAAAAGTATTGCCGTAGGAAAATTTTATTAACTTTGAAAGTTAGGGTAGGGTAGGGTGTCGAACCCCAACTTTGGACCAATTTTAAAAAATCCGTGCTATACCCCACCTGGATTTTTCAGTCAAGCATGCCTAAGGGTCCCAACTTTCATTTGTACCTAGTGGGAAAAAGTATTGCAGTAGGAAATTTTTATTAACTTTGAAAGTTAGGATGGGGTAGGGTGTCGGACCCCAACTTTGGACCAATTTTAAAAAATCCGTGCTATACCCCACCTGGATTTTTCAATCAAGTATGCCTAAGGGTCCCAACTTTCATTTGCACCTAGTGGGGAAAAAGTATTGCTATTGCTAACATGGAGAATCTCTTAGTTTGGCCAGCCGGCAATAGTAAAGTTGTGAAATACCAGGTACAACCTTTTCACCCTTTGCAGAAAAACTCGTCTGGTTTAGGGCAAAATTGCTACAGGCCATTTTAGAGGTAATATCTACTTCTACCTCTGGTACCATGACCAAGGTGAAGAATCTCTTAGTTCGACCAGCCAGCAATAGCTAGTTTGGAATATATAAAATACCAGGTATCCCCATCCTATGCTGACAAACTCATATTGGTGTTTAACATAAGTGCTATAGGCCATTTTAGAGGCATTGTCTATCTTTTCCATGGAACCATATGGCCAAAATGGAGAATCTCTTAGTTTGGCCAGCCGGCAATAGTTAAGTAGGACTATTTGACATACCAGGTAACACCTACTCTTACTCTATATGCCATTTTAGAGGCAGTGTCTACCTCTACCTCTGGTAACATGGCCAGCATTGAGAATCATTTAGTTTCGCCAGCCGACAATAGTTTGATTTGAAACATATTTTATTCATTAAGATATAAAAGTTTTGAGCAACAGGCAATAGTTAAGTTGGACTATGTGACATACCAGGTACTCCCACCCTATGCTGAATAACTCGTACAGGTATAGGACAATACAATTGCTATGGACCATTTAGAGGCAATGGTTATCTCTTCCTCTGGTACCATGGCAAACGTGCAAAACTCTACGTTTGGCCAGCCGGCAATAGTTAAGTTGGACTATGTTACATACCAGCCAACCCCCTTTTCATCCTATGATGGCAAACTCGTACGAGTCTAGGGCATAAGTGACATGGGCAATTTTAAAAGCAATGTCTATCTCTTCCTTTGTTATCAATACCAACGTCGATATCTCTTAATTTGGCCAGCCGGCAATAGTTAAGTTGGACTATAAGTCATACCAGATAACACCGCTACTGCGCCCACCCTATGCTAATAAACTCGTTCAGGTTTAGGGCCATAAGTGCTATTTGTCATTTTAGAGCCAATGTCTACCTCTACCTCTGGTACCGGGGCCAAGTTTTGCTAGCCGGCAATAGTTCATTTGTACTATGTGACATACCAGGTACCCTCAATATATGTGGAAAAACTAGGGTGTGCTATAGCCAATTTTAGACGCAATGTCTACCTCTACCTCTGGTATCATGGACAACATGGAGAATTTCTTAGTTTTGCCAGCCTACAATAGTTAAGCTGGACTCTGTGACATACTAGGTACGCAACCCCTTTTCCTAATGCAGAAAACTTCGCACGTGTCTACGGCATAAGTACTATAGGCTATTTTAGAGGCAATATCTACTCCTACCTCTGGTACCATCGTCAAGGTGGATAATTTCTTAGTTTGGCCAGGCGGCATTAGTTAAATTTGGCTTTGTGACATATCAAGTACCCTCACCCTATTCTGACAAACTCGAACGGGTCTAGGGCATAAGTGCTATGGGCCATTTAAGAGTCACTGTCTACCTCTAGAGCCATGGCCAACATTGAGCATCTCTTAGTTTGGCCAGCCGGCAGTAGTTAAATTTCACTATTTGATATATCAGGTAGCACCCACTCTATGCTGCCAAACTCGAACGAATCTAGGGCAGAAGTGCTATATGCCATTTCAGAGGCAATGTCTACCTCTACCTCTGGTACTATGACCAACATTGAGAATCATTAAGTTCCGCCAGCCGGCAATAGTTAAGTTGGACTATGTGACAAACCAGGTACTCCCTACCCTATATGCTGAATATATCGTTAGGGTCTAGGTACATACAATTGGTATGGGCCATTTTAGAGGCAATGTCTATCTCTCCTCTGGTACCATGACAAACGTGCAAAAATCTTAGTTTGGCCAGCCGGCAATAATTAAGTGACATGAGCATTTTAAAAGCAATGTCCATCTCTTCCTTTGTTTCCAATGCCTACGTCTAGAATCTCATAAAAATATCAGACATAGAGACAATGTTTACCTCTACCTCTGGTACCATGGCCAACGTGACGAATTTCTTTGTATGGCCATCAGGTGATAGTTAACTTAGACTGTGTGACTTACCAGGTAGCACCAACTCTATGCTGCTAAACTCGTACAGGTATAGTGCATATGGGCTCACTCTCTTAGTGAAGCTGGACTATTTGTCATATTAGGTACCCCACCCACACACTCACACATCCTATGCTGATAAACTAGTACGGGTCTAAGACATTAGTGTTACAGGCCATTTTAGAGGCAATGTCTACCTCGATCTCTGGTACCATGGCCAACGTGGAGAATATCTTAGCTTTACCAGCCAGCAATAGTAAGTTTGGACTATCTGACATACCAGATATTCCCACCATATGCTGACTTATTCATACGGATATAGGGTGTAAGTGCTTTAGACTATTTAAGAGGCAATGTCGATCTTTTCCTCTGGTAACAAGGGAAACGTGGAAAATCTTTTAGTTTTGCTAGCCGGCAATAGTTAAGTTGGTATATTTTGTCACACCAGATACCCACCACCCTATGCTGACAAACTGGTATGGGTCTGGGGTATAAGTGATATTGGCAATTTTAGAAGCAATATCTACCTCTACCTCTTGTACCATGGCCAACGTGGAGAATCTCTTGATTTGGCCAGGAGCCAATAGATAGTTTGAACTCTATGGCATACCAGGTACCACTAACCCCCATTTTCATCCTATGCTGATTAACTCATACTTGTCTAGGGCATAAGTGTCATGAGCTATTCTAGATGCAATGTCGAACTCTGACAAATTGATATTGTCTCTGTAGTTTAACGGATCCAAGTATGATGTGACTGTCACTCAAAAATATTATGAAAGTTCCCGGAAAGTTTTTGCAGATGTGATCAGCAAGTCTTGATCCAACTACATCACCCTGGAGCTTTAGTTTTGATAAAGTAATATTCTTGATACGCACAACTCGATTCTTTGCCATCAATATTGTTGGTTTTCTGTGGTACATGATGTGTGCGCATGTGCCGTTATCATGTGTTGATGCATCGGTAAATTTTGTGTTACTCCTTTTGTGTTGTATTACTTCGAATGATCTCTAAGCTAAATGCAAGATCTCGTGAAATTGATATCCATTTTATTGAATATCTTCCGGTAATATTTCGTCCAATTTAGCTTCCAAAGTGATTGCATAAAGATTTTGCTTTTACAGTTACTGAGCTTAATAATACTAACGGATCGAAAATTTTGGATGATTGTCGTAAAATATAACGTTTGGTCAATTTTCTTATTCGTCTTTCTCGAAGTTGTTACTTTGATAAAACAACTTGTCCGTTTGAGCGTTCTGTTGCATACCTGCATACCAAGAATTTTTGCCTAAGGTTTTTCTTTGCAATCGATTTCTTGTAATTTTGGAATGTTTGAATTCCAAAAGTGAAGTTTGAATCTGCCTTCGGTGAGTTTTTCCATGTATCGTCTGCAATAATCTTTTCGCTGTTTTCTTTATCTAGTTAAAAATGTTGTCCACATATAATCCATTTCCTAGAGTATTTGAAAGTTTTCCCAGATTTTCCTTGAAGTGCTTCCGGAATGTAGCTCCGAAGAGTACAAACTTGAAGCAATGTGTTATTAGCGGACTTGATGTATTTTGCAGGGTCGCTAAGCAACAGGAACCTCGTTGCATCTCGGTCTTTTCGCCGAGCTGTAGAAATGCATTTTCTTAATCTGCGGACGTAGCATATTTCTTAGCACGAAATCTTATAAGAATTCCTGTAATATCATTCATAACAGGAGGTGGTGATTCTAAACATTCATTTAAACTATGATAACCTCTTCCATCTTTGCAGCTACAATCATAAACAATGCATTTCGGCGTAGTAGATGATTTATTGGTGACCGAATGATGCGGAATATAGTGTACTGGTCGATCAATAGGAAGTTTTGTTTCCTCAACCTTTTAATAAAGTGTCTACTCTCCTGCTCGCTTACAATATCTCCATAAATTTTTAGTAAATCGGGCTTGTTTGCTTAACTCCTAATAATGTTTTCTATCCTTTGTTTAACCAATTCCATATTATGCAGCAGCGGACGAACGTCTGATTTCCATTGTAACTTAGCTTTATATTTTCCATTATACACTTCTCTCCGAACTCCCTTACAACTTTCTACTTGCTTTTTATGTGATCGCTTCCTAAAATCACTACGATTCTAAGCTTCAAAACATTTTCAAGTCGCAAGCAACTGATCTGTGATTAGTCAAAATGTTCCTCATGGCAGATTGGTTTGAACTACTTCCGTTCTTACTTATTACGGGTCCCGACAAGAGATAACCCATCCTGATTTTACTGCAGTCGATCCATCTCCTCTACCAAGTTTATCTTCAACTATTGACTAGTAATAATCGCGCCAACCTACAAGCATACTAAAGTATGTTGAATTTGCCCTCTGCGCTTATCTAATGTGCAAGTCGTAATCCATGTAAGAATGACAGTGCTTTGATTTTCTTTCGTGATTTCGTCCGAATAGGAGCGGCTATTTTAGGTACGATGATTACTTCAATTTCTCAACGAACTGTTTCAATCGCTATTTTTGCTTTGGTAAGGTGACGAATGTATCCTTCGTTGTCCCATAATCCAGATATTTTGAGTGTAATCTTTTCGGTGGACTCAATTTCAAATTTGCGCGCTAAGGTTTCAGTTAAAATGAGTTCTGCGCTCCCTCTTCAAGTAAGATATTTGGACCAAACTGGTGTCACGGCAGGTTCAAGAAAAACATCTCTATGTGCGGTAACAGTAGAATGCAACAATGATGTCTGCTCTAATAGTGTTTTATCTACCGCAGTATGTGCTACGATCTTGTGTGCGCTATTCTCGTTTGCTGTCAAGGTCTTTGATTATGTGTATGTACATGTTTACAAGTGTGCTGTTTCTTTCAGCACTGTCGAAAATTAAATTCAGATTAAAATTCAACTACTGTTATTTTCAAAACAGTTAAAACATACCTTTTCCGCTTAAAATTTCTATGCGTTATTTACACGTATTCGGATGATGCGAATCATCACAAAACAAAATTTCTTACGCGTCATCGACTGAAAGTGTTTTCCGTTCATTCCCTTTCTCATTCCGGTAAAAACGAAGCGGCCAGTAAAATGTATCATTTTCACGATTTCCGCTTGTTGATTGTCCTGCGACCTGAACGCACACTTCCCTTATTATTGCTGCCCTCAAAGATTTCAGTCCCAATCGTCGTTTCTGCGGTCTCGGGTTATGTTTTTCGTACATCAGACGGCAACTTATTGTATATAATAAGAGTAAGAATGGTTATTAATGTTCTCTTGCTTGTTCCTAGAGATTCTATACAGTGTATGCTACACTCAGTTCTGTATGGAAAGTTGCCTGCTTTTGACCTCGGCGCAGGTAAATCAATAAAACCTCTATCATAGTATTGCTACGTATACGACTTGATAGTAATTTGCACTTGTGAGTGCTAATCCGGCGAGACATTGTGCGGCTATGCCCAAAATTTGTTTATGTAAATACGTTAAACTTTTGTACCTCTGTTAATATTTGGTTAGCATGTATTGTTGATAGATACGCATGCCAGAAAGGTTGCCATTTTAACAAATTACCATTAAAATATGGACGATTCAATTTTGGTAGCTTGTGATAGATGCTAAAATCTGTACTAGAACAAAGTTAACAAAGGATATAGTGACGATACCAATGGTAAAATGGAAAACTGCGCTCAAAGTGACGTTAACGTTTGAAGTAATTTAACTGTCCCTAAATTATCAGAACAACCCCCTCCTCCTCCCCAATCATAACAAACTATTACAGGTCTAGGGCATTAGTAATATAGGCCATTTTAGAGGCAATGTTTACTTATACCTCTGGTACAATGGCCAACGTGAAGAATAGATTATCACAGTTTTGCCAGCCAGCAATAGTTAAGTTAGACTATACTAGACTAATACATACCAGGTAACCCTTCTTCCTGCCCACCCTATGCTGACAAACCTGTACGGGCCTAGGACCATAAGTGCTATGGGCCATTTTAGAGGTAATGTCTATAGCATCCTCTGGTATCATGCAATAGCAAAAGTGGAAAATCTCTTAGTTTTGCCAGCAGGCAGTAATAAAAGCAGGACTATGTGACCTACCGGTACCTCCTCCCCCATCAGCTCACCCGACCCCTTTTCACCCTAAGCTGGGCTTTTAATATAGAAAGATTTTGGTCTTTGCCATTCATATGCACCACGTGGAGATAAAAGTATTGCCGTAGAGAATTGTATATGAATGAAAGACACAGTAATATCTGACCTCGATATTGGACCTGTGTTGTAGACTCTACAAGAGTTGTCCCACCGGGCCTTTTGGCTTAGGATACCGTAGGCCACTGACATTTATTTGTACCTAGTGCGAATAAAAGAATTGCTATGCGAAACAGTTATACAAGAACCCGATATTTGACCTGCATGAGTTGTCCCAAGTAGGTTTTGGGGTCCAAGAAACCTTATGCCCTGGCTTTTATTTGTACCTAGTTCGGATAAAAGCATTGTCGTAAAGATGTTAATACAAGTTGAAGGGTGGTTGGAAGTCAGTTATGTCAAACCCCGATATTTGGTGTAGACCTTCCGTGAGTTGTCCTACTTGGACATTTTGGTCCTGGAAATCATAGGTTACTGCCTTTTATTGCATCTAGTGGGGATGAAATAATGTTAAAGAGAATTTTCTTTTAAATTAAATTTAGGGCGAGTGACGAGGGTCAGTAATGTAAGACCTGAGGTGAAGACTTTTCGTGAGTTTTCTCACCTTGGCCTTTGTCCGGGAAACCTTTACATTTTACAGTTTACATTTCAATCTTGTGCAGGTCATATAAGAGCGTACCATAAGGATTTGTTTATGAGTAATATTTAGATAGGATAAGTCAGACCCCGATATTGGACCCATGGTAGAGATTTTCCGTAAATTGTCTAACTTTGGCCTTTTGGTTCAGAAAACATTGGGCTTCTGGCTTGTTTTTGTACATAGTGCAGATAAAAGCATTGCCGTATCGATTCTCCTATTACGAGTCAAAATAGGGTTGATAGGGTCAGTTATGTCTTATTCTGATATTGGATCTATAATTTAAGCCTTCCGTGAATTGTCCTATTTGCGCCTGTTGATTAAAAACCACAGGCCACTGCCTTTCATTACCATCTGGTGCAGAGTAAAATATTGACGTAGGAATTGTTTTATTGATTGATTGATTGTTGGTTGCTTAACGTCCAGTGGCAACTATTTCATGCATGTTCAGGACGAGAACAAGTTAACAATAAATACAATAGGTAGGTCCTGTAATAGAGGCCGTCCGGGATGAAGGTCGGGAAATTTAGACTGCCACAGGAAAATGAGGGTATATTGGATAAGGACAGAAATTTAGCCTTGCAACAGGCCACCTACGGACCCCTAAAGAGTTGTTGCAAGGGTTCTTAACGTGCAAAGAACGTGGCACTCTCTTTACACGAGGCATCTGATTTAACGTCCCCATTCTGACCGGACGTGACAACGAACTTGTACATCCCGCACAGCCAAACGGACGCCCCACTTCAACGAGGGTTTTACCGCCGGTCGGAGGAAGACAAATGGTGACCATATTTCTATTCCCCAGTCACCCTTGGGGAGGAATTGTTTTAGAAATTATGTTTAGGGTGGGAAGGGGTTCAGGAATGCCAGACCCTATATTGAACCTTTGTGTTTACCTTCCATGAGTTATCCCACCTTAGCCGTTTGGTCCAAAAAACTATAGGTCACGATCTTTTATTTGTATCTATTTTGGATCAAATCATTGCAGTACGGATGTTTTAAGTGTTAAATTAAGAGTAAGTATGTGGTCAGTTAGGTCAATCCACGATTAAGAACCAATGATGTAGGTCTGCCTTGAGTTGTCCCACCAGGTCCTTTGTGTCCAGTAAACCTTTGGTCTCTGACTTTTATATGCACCTAGTGCGGATGAAATTATCGACGTAGGAAATCTTTAAGAATTCAATATAGGCCGTGGAAAGGGGCAGTAAGTTGAGACCCCGATTTTGGAAATGTGGTGTAGACTTTCCAAGAGTTGTTGGGACATTTGACTCAAGAAACCGTAAGGCATTGGTTTTATTTTTCCTAGAGTCTTTAAAAGCATTGATGTATGGAGTTACGTTTAGAGTGGCTAAGGAGTCACTTATATCAGACCCCTATATTGGACCGACAATGTAGACTTTCCGTGAGTCGTATAACATGGGCCTTTTGTTGCAAGAAACCTAAGATCACTGCCTTAAATTTGCATCACCCGCGGCTAAAAATGTTGTCGTAACTTTTAATTGAGTGATGGTACGGGGTCAGTAATTGCAGACTATGATTTGGACATTATGGTCTAGATCTTCTGTAAGTTATTCCAACTTGGTTGTTTGGTCCATAAAACCTTATAGTCTACCTTTCATATGCAGGGAGTCCGGAGAAAAGTATTGTCGTTGGGATTTCTTTCGAATTAAATTTAGGCCGTAGAAAGGAGTTCACTGATATCATACTTCGATATTGGATCTGTGGTGAAGATCTTTTGTGGGTTGCCTCCGCCCCTCCCTGTTTTTGTTTACCCTTACAAATATTAGTCCTGTTTGAAAGAACAATTGGTCCTACAAGAGGATGATAAAAAGAATCAGGAAACTATGAAATGGAAAAATACCAAAAATGTGATACTTAAAATCAAAGAAATTACAGAAGTGGATGGAAAAGTTTGAAAGGGTAAAGTTTTAACTCTTACAAATAGAAGAAGGGTACATTGATGGAGACTTATGTTAAAAGTTACGGTTTACAAATACCCCAAAAATAAAAATAAAAAATTCTACACGTTTATTAACAAACTAGAATCGGGGTAGGTATAACAACTCAAATAAAGTTTAAAATGAAAAAAAAGTTTTAGAAGGATGATAAAAGTATATAAAAGATATAAAATAAAACACGAAATGAACGAATAAAATGATATTGGTTGTTAAAAACAGTAAAACAGTTGAAAGGTATTGCTAGGAATCAATTGCTTAAACAAATTATAAGATAGGAAAAGCTAAGATAAGTGAACGGATTCAATCCAAAACTGAAGTAAAGCTGACGGAAAAGGAATAAACATACAGGAACTTCAAAGGTGGACCCAGGAAAGGGAATGAAAAGGTCAGTAGATTGAACAATAATGCCTTGTTAAAAGGTGTTGTGAGAAAACCAGTAGAAACAAGAAACAATCGAAAGAGAAATTCGAAGTAGTCAAACCGAGAAAAAGCCTTAAATTATAACTTACCAAAAGGACAAACAAATCCATAGTCCAGCTGAATCTAGAGACATTTTTAAAATACCACCCGTTTCAAAAGTCTGGACTTATAAATGGGGTACAACGAAAAGGGGCAAAAGTTAATGTGATTTTAAATTGTATGTTTGAAAAAATTGTTTGTGATAAGAAGGAAAAGAAGATAAGTCATCATGGTCATTGCGGGACAAAGTAACCAGAGAGGCGACGAACTTCGAAGATATGTTAAAGATGCTGAAAAATAGTTTTGAGGAGAAATTCCAGGTTGGGCAGGGATAAAACTGATGACGCACTTACTTTGGTTAGTTTAAATTTCAAATCGACAAATATAGACCAATTGCCTGATCTCAATACTAGGGCTTACCTCAAAAGTAAAATTACAAAATACCGAACTCCAAGAAAATTCGAAAGGAAAATCCCTGATCAAATGGCAAAACAAGATCTCAAACACATCAAACGAATGGAAAACAACTGTCATATTCCTGAATTAGTACAGGCAATTCCTTATGTAGAAAATGGTGGATTAAACCTGGTTTTAAGTGGCTGGCAGACAAGAAAGTCATAATTATTGTGAATAACCAGGAAGAGCAATGTTTTAAGTGAACGATCTTAGCGTCAATACATCACGAGGAGATAGACCATAAAGTGCTGCCCGAGTGATCAAGTTAGTAAAGTGATGGGTAGACGAGAGTGAAGGATTGAAGGATTGGATTCATTATAAATCTCAAGAACATTACCAAGTTTTAGAAAAACAATCCGAATATATCAATCAACGTGCATGGTTTAAAACGAAAGAGATCTAACTACTAATGAGTTAAGACTTCGAGAAAGAGAACTGAATGTGGACTTGTTGGTGATTGAGATGGAAGGATTGACACATTACTGTTGTAAAAAGTACCTTAATTGCTATCGCGTAATGTATAATAACTTGATATAAAGTATCAACATGTTTTATAGCAGTAACACGACGGGTGTCATATCTGGAGCAGGTTCTGTCTACCCCTACAGAGCACATGAGGTAATTTCAAGTTTTTGGTAAGGTTCGTGTTGGTCAGTTTTTAGTTTTCTATGTTGTGTTTTGTGTACTATTGTTTGTCTTTTCGTCACATTCTCTTTTTGGCCATGGCATTGTCAGTTTGTTGACGATCTATGAGTTTAAATATCCCTTTGGTATCTTTCCCCTCTCTTTTTATAACTTCCACAGTGAGTAGACCCTATTTCAGCAAAAAGAGTACTGTAATAACAAGATAACTGTGTAAGTTTCGATGCCAGATAAAGGGCTTACCAAGAATTTAAGAACCATACGATATCAATGAAGGTTCAATTCGTAGTGTACGCAAAATCTGAGTGTTTTACTGAGGGCGTCAAGCCGGATAAATTGTTAAGGACTGTAGAGAAAAAAAATTCAAGACAAAAACATTAAGGAACGGAATGAGATCGCGGACAAAGATATTATGAGTCACTTCTTTCGAACTGATGACTGCAAACCAGACTTCAAACCCTACCAGAAACACAAACCATCCAGAATTTTCTATTGTATAATGTGCTATGACAACAGGGTGTTTACTAGAGAACAAGTTTGTTATACAATATGTACAATGCAGGCAGAAAGGAAGATGTGGTTCATATTTTGTGGGTAAACTTGAAGAAGATATTTTAGTTCTGTACCAGATATATTATTATCGAATGTCCTTGGAGATGTTGCAAGTATTCGAGCAGGTAACGACGTAACAGATCTGAGGGAAAAACTAGAAGATGACAAAGTGAGAGACAACTGTCACTTTACCGGGGATTACAGAGGTGCAGACAACAAGTGCAACTTGAAATACACGGTACTTAAATTATTTCCGGCAATCTTCCACAACCTGACCGGGTACGACAGTCATCTCTTCATTAAGAACTTGGGAGTAACTGAAGGACAACCTTACATGTATGCACAAATTTATAGGAACGTGTAGAGAATAACCCACCTGTCGAATTTCCAAACACAAAGAAAAAGTTTGGAAAAATATCATATGACCGGCAATTGTACAAAGTGAAACAACGCAATTCGGAGAATAGTAGGAGCATAACCATAAGAGAGATATGGACAGGCGGAAGTAATAGCACATTAATGATTTCCAACTTAGGGCTCGCTACAGCATAGGAGTTAATGTAGACAAGAATACCTAACAATAAAATGAATGCTCGACTACCTAGGCAGCATCAATGTCAAACGTTAAAGTCTAATGCATTACTCTCAGTGGAATGCTTTTGGAAGAAATTTGACTGCGGTTCAACTCGGATTTCAAAATATACGCCAGAAAACTTAGACACAAACTTAAATTTGCGTCGACTATTTGTATGAGATTGACACGAAGAATTCTCGTCCAACCTTACTGTCTGATCTGTCGCGAAAACATCATACCTTGGCTGAGGAAAATATTGATGTATCATCGTTGGTGTTCGATAGATTAATGATTCGTAAAGAATGTATAGCACGCGATAGACTGCCCGGATTCATCAAGGATGTTTCCAGAAAGTAAAAGTGATTGCTTGTGACATCACAGGAGATGGAAAGAGATCTGCGCGATTACTACAATGATTTTCTAGTGGCTCCAGAATCTTTGCAAGATTAACGATCAAGAAACCGGTAGCTAATCTTCAGAAGACAATATATGTGGTGCATAGTGTGAACCTTAAGAGTTATCTGGCCCGGGGTTTGATTCTTAGGAAGATACAGTAAATTATCAAGTACAACCAAGGCCCATAGTTGAAACCTTACATTGATAAGGAAAGGAAACTCCGAGCCAACTCTAACATTTGAAAAAGAATTCTATAGGAGGATGGTTGGGAAAAGCATGAAAATATCATACACCGTGTTGATATCCGACTTGTCAATAACAAGACGAAAGCATTAAGACTAGCTTCCATATCCATTTTCAAGAAACGGACTATATTAGACGAATTATGGGCTGCAATCCACATAACACGAACCAAGTTGGTAATAGACAAACCAATCGACCTAGGTTTTGCGATTTCAGACCTGTCTAAAACTTTGTTGGATGACTTTGTATATGACTTCCTGTTATGGTATTGTAATTATTATGTTTATTTATCTTGGCCTTATTTGTTTTGTTGCCTTATAGTTGTTTACAAGGTAAACTTATATTGTGCAGTTTAGAAATCACTGGAACAATCATAGATACTGATGGAATGAGATTGGAACTTCCAATTTGACTTACATAATAATTCTGGAATGATCATAATCTACGATGTGTAATTAGAACTTTTATCGTATTCTAGAAGTTTCGTTCTACAGTTTTCTAGGAGTTTCACTTTTACAATGTTCTAGAGATTTCCGTGACAACTATATATATATATATACAAACACTTAAGTTAAACTTTAAGACATAGACATTGGATTCTCAGAGGTTATCTGGAGTTGTTGAATTGACACTTTTATTTATGAACAACATCATACTAGATTGTGACTTATTAGACGTAATATTCTGTTTGGATTTCCGTACAGTTACGAGAAGGATTACGGATAAAAGAAAAGACAAAGGATCGGACTTATATTTTGACAGCTAAGTTGACATTTCTACTTGTGTAATACTTCTTGTAAACTTGTGTATAATAAATCTTGTTAAATTTTATTATTGATTTGTGTCTTTTGTTGGCTACAATTTAAAAGTGATTTCTGGCCGTAACGTTAACAAAATTAAAACCCCAACAAAAACCGCGAGCCACGATCTGTTACACAGACACTTACAGGCTCGTTTAAGATATTCAGACCACAAACATTTACAAAGACAAAGATAACAATGTGCATTAGCGGTTCGAGATGTCCAACTACTCGACTGACCATGAATGCAAATTCAAGACTAAGGTCAACAAGAATGTTCTTGGAATGTTTAAGAACGAGTGTCCTGGAATACCAATAGTTGAATTTGTCGGTCTAAGACTGAAACGGTATGCCATCAAAACAGAAAGGTCTGAAAGCAAGAGAGCTAAACTAAAATTTGGCTGTGATTCCTACCACACAACGAACTTAATTTGGAGCAAGTGAGACCAGATATATAGTGAAAAATCTCTTTCAGCAGATGACAAGCAGCACAACTTCATCCCATGTATTGTAGATCATGACGATAAACTTATAGAAATTATGTGAGATGAGGATACTTAAAGATGAGCTTCTAACCGACGATCTTCCACAGATCAGACATATTATTCAAGCGTCAGATTTTGACGCATATCATTTATAAAGTGTTATTTTCATTTTTCATCAAACGAACCTGGTTATTTATGTTCGAATCACCTAGATTTATGGCGGTGCGAAGTTTTTACAACCAAACGGATATGCATATGGATATAAGTATCTCTTTGACCCTTGAAGAAGCTATTGTATATAGCCTGACGGCAGTAGATCTTCACAACCACATGTTCAAACAACTACTATATACCTCAAGTCTTCAGGAAATTGTTTCTGTACTAGAATGGAGACTTGAATATACTGAAGATGAGTTTGTGCCGTATATGACCGCGGAGCTTGACAATACAAATAATGAGAGTTATGAGTCGAATGAAGTCAAATGAAGAGGACTACGAAGTGTCGGATGAAGAAGAGTGTGAAAAGTTGTATGAAGATCAGGAATATTTAATAAATGAGTGTAATACACATTTTGATATAGCAATCCCCAAAATCAATATCTAATGTTGGATTCGAAAAGTAGGCGAACGACTTAAACATTTAACACGTAAGAAGGGTCTTTTGCGGGAAAAATTACAATATGAACCACAGAAAATATAGTTTGGTATTTCAATCCATGATTCTTTCATGGCACTTGTAATACACTCTGCATGGTGGTTTCAAAACGAATAGACA
The DNA here is from genome assembly GCA_017311375.1 of Mytilus coruscus. Taxonomy (NCBI): domain Eukaryota; kingdom Metazoa; phylum Mollusca; class Bivalvia; order Mytilida; family Mytilidae; genus Mytilus; species Mytilus coruscus. Next base: position 31,178,099 of record CM029601.1, read on the forward strand.
AAGATATATTTTGATTATTATGTATTTCAACCCCAAAAGAAAAAATGAGTATTTAAACCCGAAATTGACTACAAAAACGCGGAACAATGATGTGAGGACATCTTTGTTTGTATGTTATTAAATGCTATCATAAGTTCACCCTTTTGATTAAGTGACGTTTTCATTCACATAATAAACAAGAAAGACGGTAGAAAATTTGTATTGGCAAAGAGAAGCGAAAGGGGTTATATTTTTCGAAGACCTCGACATGAATGATGATCGTATCCTAAACCCGGGTATACCCAAACGCAGGAAGTTTCGAAAACGGTGGGATATGCAACAGCTAAAAAACTTTGAGACAGAATACGACCAAAACATCAAGGAACTTGAACATGTTACAAAAAACAACACAGATCAAAATGGACAAGTCCTGATGTGTTTCAACCAACGATGGTAAAATAAATACATACCTAAATATGCAAACCATCCAATTAGTAATCCACCTGCGAAAAGCCAGTCAATGAATTGATGAGAAAAGGCTGGTATGCACAGAATTGGCCCGAATTAATCGCAAACATGTAAAAGAAAACTAATTAGCTTGTGGAAAACATGTTATCGATGTGCGAAGAAACAATAAGAAGATCTCGGCAGGGTTATTGTTTGATTCAAACATACAAGTACATCTAAGCGATCACTAACAAAAGTAGATGAAAAGATAGTGGTTGACGGCATCAATCTCTTTGTTACATTCAAGATAAAAAATAAAATGCAAATCTTAAAATTTATTTTTTACTTTATATCTTGAAGAGAGTTTTGCAATATCAGCCTTCACGATCCATGAGTTGAACGTCGCGAAATAATCTATCAATTTAACCTAGAGCTCTTTTACATCATTACGGGCTGACCAGTGACAATTTCAATGCGATACAGACCTTTATCATTCTTCTGAAGAAACAGTCTTCTGAAGCTCGGTCTCGTAAATGGATCCTTATGTTATTTAAAAATCTTTGATATGGTAGGTTGATGGTTGATTACTCAACACTTTGGAAATAGTAAACACTTCTCCAGTCCACCAAGGTTGTATCCTTTTCAAATGTACCCTTTTGCTGATTCGCACACTAAATTTGGGGTTTGACATTGTGGGATTGTTTCAACAGAGTTTCAAGAACACCTTTTTATGTTCCTTTTACTTGCTGCCACGGGAATTAATTTGATAGCATCACGAAACATCAATGTGTGTGGAGTAGAATAGGATGAGAAATACTTGAACATATTTTCTGTTACTGTTCGGTTCCGCCGTTCAAACTGTTACTCATTTTCGATCAAATAAAGTTTCATGTCATGCTTTCAATGGCTTAACATCATTGTTGTAAAATTCCGGGTTTTTCGTTTAAAAGGAATAGTCAGAGTTCAATTTAGCTCTCTTGATTTTTTTTTAAATTTGTCCAAAGTTGGGGTCCGACACCCTACCCCACCCTAACTTTCAAAGTTAATAAAAATTTCCTACGGCAATACTTTTTCCCCATTAGGTGCAAATGAAAGTTGGAACCCTTAGGCATGCTTGACTGAAAAATCCAGGTGGGGTATAGCACGGATTTTTTCAAAATTGGTCCAAAGTTGGGGTCCGACACCCTACCCCACCCTAACTTTCAAAGTTAATAAAAATTTCCTACGGCAATACTTTTTCCCCACTAGGTGCAAATGAAAGTTGGGACCCTTAGGCATGCTTGACTGAAAATCCAGGTGGGGTATAGCACGGATTTTTTAAAATTGGTCCAAAGTTGGGGTCCGACACCCTACCCCACCCTAACTTTCAAAGTTAATAAAAATTTCCTACGGCAATACTTTTTCCCCACTAGGTGCAAATGAAAGTTGGGACCCTTAGGCATGCTTGACTGAAAAATCCAGGTGGGGTATAGCACGGATTTTTTAAAATTGGTCCAAAGTTGGGGTCCGACACCCTACCCCACCCTAACTTTCAAAGTTAATAAAAATTTCCTACGGCAATACTTTTTCCCCACTAGGTGCAAATGAAAGTTGGGACCCTTAGGCATGCTTGACTGAAAAATCCAGGTGGGGTATAGCACGGATTTTTAAAAATTGGTCCAAAGTTGGGGTCCGACACCTACCCCACCCTAACTTTCAAAGTTAATAAAAATTTCCTACGGCAATACTTTTTTCCCACTAGGTGCAAATGAAAGTTGGGACCCTTAGGCATGCTTGACTGAAAAATCCAGGTGGGGTATAGCACGGATTTTTAAAAATTGGTCCAAAGTTGGGGTCCGACACCCTACCCCACCCTAACTTTCAAAGTTAATAAAAATTTCCTACGGCAATACTTTTTCCCCACTAGGTGCAAATGAAAGTTGGGACCCTTAGGCATGCTTGACTGAAAAATCCAGGTGGGGTATAGCACGGATTTTTAAAAATTGGTCCAAAGTTGGGGTCCGACACCCTACCCCACCCTAACTTTCAAAGTTAATAAAAATTTCCTACGGCAATACTTTTTCCCCACTAGGTGCAAATGAAAGTTGGGACCCTTAGGCATGCTTGACTGAAAAATCCAGGTGGGGTATAGCACGGATTTTTTAAAATTGGTCCAAAGTTGGGGTCCGACACCTACCCCACCCTAACTTTCAAAGTTAATAAAAATTTCCTACGGCAATACTTTTTCCCCACTAGGTGCAAATGAAAGTTGGGACCCTTAGGCATGCTTGACTGAAAAATCCAGGTGGGGTATAGCACGGATTTTTTAAAATTGGTCCAAAGTTGGGGTCCGACACCCTACCCCACCCTAACTTTCAAAGTTAATAAAAATTTCCTACGGCAATACTTTTTCCCCACTAGGTGCAAATGAAAGTTGGGACCCTTAGGCATGCTTGACTGAAAAATCCAGGTGGGGTATAGCACGGATTTTTTAAAAATTGGTCCAAAGTTGGGGTCCGACACCTACCCCACCCTAACTTTCAAAGTTAATAAAAATTTCCTACGGCAATACTTTTTCCCCACTAGGTGCAAATGAAAGTTGGGACCCTTAGGCATGCTTGACTGAAAAATCCAGGTGGGGTATAGCACGGATTTTTTAAAATTGGTCCAAAGTTGGGGTCCGACACCCTACCCCACCCTAACTTTCAAAGTTAATAAAAATTTCCTACGGCAATACTTTTTCCCCACTAGGTGCAAATGAAAGTTGGGACCCTTAGGCATGCTTGACTGAAAAATCCAGGTGGGGTATAGCACGATTTTTTTTTTTAAATTGATAATATAGCTAATTAATAATGTCCTTGCACACCATACCTTGTTAGTTATGTCCTTGCACACCATATTTTGATTACTAAAATAAACCCGGGTGTCATCAAAACAAAACAAAATCCACTGTTACAGAACGATAATGATTCGCTTAAACAGATTTGTTTGAGATGAAAGTATTAAAGTACGAACGCTACTTTGTATTCTTGTAGCGTATACAAATTGTTACATTTTAGGAACTATTTTACAGGATGCCGAGAATATGGAAAGCTATTTCACACAATATCGCACAGAAATTTTCTGATAAACAAGTCAATACCATCTTAATACAAGAAAATTAGGCCAACATTCAAACAATGTCATTTTTCAGTGTTGACAGTTGAAGCGAAGTCTTAAAGCGTGCAGCACGATGTTGAAAGCACATATCATTGTTTTAAAATATTGAACACGAAACGAAATTTCAAAATTCATTGAATAGTGTTTTTGACTGCTAAATTCGAATTAAAACAGATATTGTAGTGGTAATAAAAAATTAAAACGTTTCAGTACGTTTGAATCTTATTCAACTTTTGGGTTTATAGACATATCTGAAAACTGGCTGCTAGCGGAGTGGCTGCTAGCTTGAGTCTAGCAAATTGTAAATAGGAATCATATATATAATTACAACAAGAGTGCACACGCTGAAATGTCTCGCCTGCTTTACTGATCATTGATTTTATGTTGATAGTCCTAAATATAAAGCTTTACTACAAGTATCACATAAACTGAACATGATCCCATAAAATGAGGCCAAGGTCAGATAAACCAAACTGGAAATACATGTACACCTTACAATCATTCCATACACAAAATATAGTTGACCTATTGCTTAAAGTTTCTAAGAAACAAACTTAACCAGGAAAATTTAACATTGACCGATGAACCATGAAAATGAGGCCAAGGTCAGATGAACCACGCCAGACGGACATGTACACCTTACAATCAATCTATGCATTAAATATAGTTGACCTATTGTTTATAGTATCTTAAGAAATATGCTTAACCATGAAAATTTAACATTGACCAATGAACCATGAAAATGAGGTCAAGGTCAGATGACACCTGCCAGTTGGACATGTACACCTTACAATCATTCCATACACCAAACATAGTTGACCTATTGCTTATAGTTTAAGAAAAACAGACCAAAAATACAATAAAATGCTTCGCCGAGCGTAGCCTGGCACGACCGCAGAGATCAAACCGTGAAAATTTGGGGAAAGTTTGTACACAATATTCAAGCTTGATTATGTCTGAATTTGGATTGTGGTAAAAATTTGACATGATATAGGTTTCTGACACAAAATAAATGTGGTCGAAGATCATAAAAATTTGAAGTATTGTCTGATATAATCAATGTAAAAAAACTCAAAAGAAAAGAATATGAACCCCCCAAAAAATTCGAAAAAACCCTCCAATTTTATGCCCCCCCTTGGAGTTGTGACCCCCAAACTCAATCCCAGCCTTCCCTTTGTGGTATAGAACCTTGTAGTACATATTCAGATAGATCATTACACTTAAACACAAGTTATTGTCTGGAAATTAGGAATTGCTGGTTTTTGGCCCCTAATTCCTGAACGTTTGGGGCAATTACCCCCAAACTCAATCCAAGCCTCCTTTTTGAAATATGAAACCTTGTCGTACAATTTCAGAGAGATCCATACACTTACACATAAGTTATTGTCAGGAAACTACAAAAATGCTTATTTTGGCCCCAACTCCTCAACTGTTGGTACCAAAACCCCCAAAATCAATCCCAACCTTCCTTTTGTGGTATTAAACCTTCTGGTAAAATTTCATAGATGTCCTTTTACTTAAAAAGTTATTGTCCGGAAACTAAATGCGTTTTCGGACGACGACTACGACATGATACAATTATACGAACCCAAAAAAAAGTTTGCGGTCGTATAAAAACTTAATACTGATCAATGAACCGTGAAAATCAGGTCAAGGTCAAATTAAACCTGCCAGACTGGCATGTACATCGTAAAATATTTCCATACACCGAATATAGTTGACCTATTGCCTATAGTATTAGAAAAAAAAGACCAAAACACAAAAACTTAACTTTAACCACTGAACCATGAAAATGAGGTCAAGGTCAGATGACACGTGTCAGTTGGACATGTACACCTCACAATCATTCCATACACCAAATATAGTAGACCTATTGCTTAAAGTATTTGATATACGGACTTGAGCACGAAAACTTAACCTTGTTCACTGATCCATGAAATGGGGACCTTGCAAAGTACGCACATACTAAATATAGTTATCCTATTACTCATAATAAGAGAGAAATTAACATTACAAATGATCTTAACTTTTTTTCAAAGTAGTCACTGAACCATGAAAATGAGGTCAAGGACAATGGACATATGACAGACGGAAACTTCATAACATAAGGCATCTATACAAAATGTATGAAGCATCCAGGTCTTCCATCTTCTAAAGTATAAAGCTTTTAAGTAGTTAGTTAACGCCGCCGCCGGATCACTATCCCTATGTCGAGCTTTCTGCGATAAACCATAAACAATTTAAAATACAATTGGTAGGCTCTAAAATGTATGCCGATCGGAATGAAGGACAGGAAATTTCGACTGCCACTGGAAATGAGGGGATATTGGATAGGGCAGAAATTTAACCACGCAATAGGCCACCTACAGTCCCCGGAGTAGTTGCAAGGATTCTTTAACATGCCGAGACAGAAATGTACTCTTTCCAATAACGATTGAAACGTACCAGTTGTATTGCTCCAGATACAGTTATCGTCTCTTCAGTGATGTCGGAGGCCAAAATATTTGAAAATCCAAAACTTAATCCAAACCTAAAAGGTGCCAAAGGTAAAGCCCAATTCGGACAAGGAATCAGAGCTATGCATGAGGGGGTATATATTCCTCAATTTAAAATAATTTTCGAAATTTTATAACAGCAAATTTGATTAAACAATATCCATATGTTCATGTCAGTACCTAATGGGTTTTTATACCCTCAGGGTCTTAAATTCCACCAGCAGGGTATCGACCCAGTGGTAGTAATAACGGTACCAAATTTACTGCACCGGATGCGCATTTTGACAATTAATGTCTCTTCAGTAATGCTAGATTCCCAAAATATGTGAAAATCCAAAACTTAATCCAAACGTTGAAGAGTTCATAAAACCAATTCCTATATATATATTTTTATTTTACACTTAAGCTTATCACAAGACTGCACATGCTGAAATGTCTCACATGCTTTACTTACCGTGTATGATTTTATGTTGGTAATCGTAGATTAAAGTTTTGCTGAAAGTATCACATAAACTTTAAAAAATTATCAATGATGCATGAACATGAGGTCAAGGCTTTATAGCTTACTGTTCGGTGTGAGCCAAGGCTCCGTGTTGAAGACCGTACTTTGACCTATAATGGTTTACTTTTATAAATTTTGACTTGGATGGAGAGTTGTCTCATTGGCACTCATACCACATCTTCTTATATCTATGTTCAGTTTACAATCATTCCATTCACCAAAAATATAGTTAACCTATCGCTTCTAGTATAAAAGAAACCGACCAAATCATGAAAACGTAATATTGACCAATGAACCATGAAAATGAGGTCAAGGTCAAATGAACTCTGCAAGACAGACATGTACACCTTACAGTTATCCCATGCATCAAATTAAAATGACCTGTTGCTTATAGTATCTAAGAAACAGAATTAACCAGGAAAACTTAACATTGACCAATTCACCATGATAATGAGGTCAAGGCTAGACGTTCCCAGCCAGACAGACCGACACACCTTACAATCATTCCACTCTCCAAATACAGTTGACCTAATGCTAAAACTATTCGAAAAACAGACCAAACCACACCAAGAGTGAACACGATGAAATGATTCACCTGCTTTATTTGCCATTATTGAATTTATGTTGAAATGAGTAATGTGAAGGTTTTGCTGTAAGTTTCAATTAAATTAACCTTATCAATGATCAATGTAAATAAGGTCAAGGTCAGATGAACCCTGCAAGACAGACATGTACACCAAACAAGCATACCATACACCAAAAATAGCGGACCTATTGGTTATAGTATTTGATAAACACAAAATCTTTGAAACTTAACGAGGTCAAGGTCAGATCAATCCTACCAAAAGGACTCATACACGTTACAATCATTCTATACACCAAATATAGTTGCTTATAAATTAGAAAAAAAAAGACCAAAACACAAAAACTTAACATTGACCAATGAACCTTGAAAATGATATTCCTTTGGTCAATGTTAAGTTTTTGTGTTTTCGTCGGATTTTTCTAATACTATATTTGGTGTATGGAATAATTGTTAAGTTTACATTGTACACTTTACAATTATTCCATGCACCAAATATAGTTGACCTACTGTTTACAGTATTTGAGAAAGAGACCTTATCACGTTACGTTAACTTTGATCGCTGATCCATGAAATGATGTCAAGGTTATGTGAAACCTGTCTAACGGACATGTAGACCTTGCAAGGAACTCATATACTAAATGCTAGTACTCATGAGCGAGAAGTACACACGACTAAAATACAACTTATTTTCAAGCAGTTGCTGAAATATAAAAATTTGTAAGGGTTCCGCGGAACCCTGTGTCTCGCCTACTTTTGCTGTTAATCGCAGGCTCAACAAAAATGAGGAAAAAAATCAATAAAAATATTCCTTTAGATACTATCTTTTGATTGTAAGAAGCTTCTGTCAAAATTTGGTATAAATCCAGGATAGTTTATGAATCTAATAAATGTTTTAAAAACTTTAACTGCAGACTGTATTTAATGTTAACTGGAAGAAAAAATAAGTCCATTTATAAGTAAAATACGGATAAATAGGTACAAAATTTAACAAAATTTCCTTCTAGATACTAGCTTTTGATCATAAACAAGCTTCTGTCCAAGTTTGGTACAAATCCAGGATAGTTTAAGAAAGTTAGTAAAATTTTAAAACTTTAACCACAAAGTGAATGTATTGTTTCCTGGCAGAAAAACTAAGTCCAGTTATAAGTAAAATACGGAAAAATGGAAATTTTTTTTAACAAATTTACTTCTGGATACTATCTTATGATCATAAACAAGCTTCTGTCCAAGTTTGGTACAAATCCAGGATAGTTTAAGAAAGTTATTAAAATTTTAAAACTTTAACCACAAAGTGAATGTATTGTTTCCTGGCAGAAAAACTAAGTCCATTTATAAGTAAAATACGGAAAAATAGATTTTTTTTTAACAAATTTACTTCTGGATACTATCTTATGATCATAAACAAGCTTCTGTCCAAGTTTGGTACAAATCCAGGATAGTTTAAGAAAGTTATTAAAATTTTAAAACTTTAACCACAGAGTGAATGTAATGTTTCCTGGTAGAAAAACGAAGTCCATTTACAAGTAAAATACGGAAAACAGGAATTTTATGTTTACAAAATTTACTTCTGGATACTATCTTATGATCATAAACAAGCCTCTGTCCAAGTTTAGTACAAATCCAGGATAGTTTAAGAAAGTTATCAAAATTTCAAAACTTTAACCACAGAGTGAATATTTGTGAACGCCGCCGCCGCCTACGGAATGTAGGATCGCTATGTCTCGCTTTTTCGACTAAAGTCGAAGGCTCGACAAAAATGAGGTCAGGACAAAGGACATATGACAGAAGGAAACTTCCTAACATAAGGCATATAGAAGGTATGAAGCCTTCAGGTCTTGAAGTATCAAGCTCAATACAAACAGTTTACGATGTGCCAGAAGGTAATTTCTATGGTTAGCATTCTGCCTGCGACTTTCCGAGACAAAAATGTTTCTGGAAATAAAAGAACGCCTCTACAAAATTTGACGTCACTTGAAAGATGAAATCTAATAATGGGAACATAATTTCTTAGATCGGAAAAAACTTGAATGTGAATGATCCAATCAAGTGTTTTATTAATAAACTGTTGTTGATGCAAGATACATTTAACATATTTTGAACTCCATACCTAGTCATTTTCAGTCTCGTCAGTTGTTTTATATTCTACAACTTTAGGTTATTGGTATCTTTTAGACAGACCTACCTTTTAAAATACGGATAATTTTTATTCTGAACCGATCTGCTTTTAAACTTCCTGTAATACAACTGGAATCTCTGAGGGTATTGTTTATTACATTAATGTACTTATGGGAAATTGTATTGTCTAGTAAGAATATAATGTTGTCCGTTTGAGCTACTGATTTTCATATCCTTTTCACATTTCTCCATTGTATGAATTTAATGTCCTATGCTGTATGATTGGCAAACTTAAATCAAAGGCATGTGTTAGAAAAGTGACATGCTCTATGAATTTAAGCAACTTCTCTTTACTGGGTTCATCAGGATAAATGTCTGCACCTACAAAACAGACCCCTGTTAACAAGTAACAGTTGAAACTACAAGCATATTCTCCACATTTTTCAACTTTTCAGATCCTTCTTACTGACGTAAATTTCAATTGCTCTCATGCTGAATATGAATGAAATATTTGCCGCTGGACTTAAAAAGTTACAAACAATCATTTAATCAATCTTTTCATAACTACTGTAAATTTAGAAATTATTGCATGCATCTATTAATGTGTTTTATGAAGAATGGAAAAAATGCCAGATTAATTATTGTGTTTTCAGGAAAAACTGCATACAGATATATGCATCAGATATCAGAATGCGAGTTCTTTTTTTTTTCAATGCTCACCAGGTCGCGTTATTTGCATTAATAACAAGCATTCAAAGAGTATTGCAGGGCAATACATAATCCCTTACTGGTTAAAAATTCATTGTACTGGAACAAAATGCTAACTTTATCTATAACTTGTCATGGTGTAAACTATATAACAAATATCAAGTCAATATCTTCAAGCATGACGAAAAAAGTGTGGAAAACTGATTATTTAAGTCCAAGGACCATAACTATGCACAAAATCATCAGACCGGAGCAAAATTCAAACTTGATCTGTAACTTGTCATGATTAAACAATACACCAAATATCAAATCAATATCTTCAAGCACGAAGAAAAAAAGTGTGGAAAACTGATTTGGTGGACTGACGGATGGACAGACAAGTGCAAACCTAAAGTCCCCTTCGACTTCGTCGGTAGGGGACTAAAAACCTTGCAATAAATTCTGAATTTACAGTATACTATCATAAGTGTTGACTGGGGTATAGAAATATGGTCATCCCTTGGTCTTCTTCCAACCAGCAGGAAAACCCCTTAACATAGGAGAAGAACCCTTGTAACAACTCACTGAGAGGTATTAAGTGGCCTGTTGGCGTGTTGCAAGGCAAAATTTCAGCCTGTATCCAAAACACGCTCATTTTCCAGTTGCAGTCCAAATTTCTTGCCTTCATCCCTGTTGATCCTAACCTTGCAGAACCTATTGTTTCTTTGTACTCATCCTGAACATGCATGAAATATTTGATGTTGTATGTAAAGCAACAAGCAATTATTATTATACATGTACATGCTTAATATATCAACAGAAATCTATTATTATTTAGCTTGTCTTACTTCTGCACAATATGTGTAAATTATTTGGAATTAGAAAGACACATCATGTTCCAGATGTTTGTCTTTTCAAGTTATCTTTCAGGCAGCATGTATTTTTGGTGTATGACTCAAAGATAGAAGTGTCCATCTTTAAGGATGAACCTGAACAGCTACTAAAACACATTTTATGATTAGTTCTGGTGGTATAGAGGATAATTTATTAGCTTCCCATGATAGTTTCTGAGGGATTCCAAACGAGTCAAAATAGTGCTGTGTCAAAATAAAGTTTGAAGGAGCAGCACAAAGTTACAAAAATAATCTGACTTAGGGGTGGGCTACCCTTCCAAATAATTCCAAGTAATAACAAGAGGCTGTCAGAGCGACAGCAAACGGATTTTTTAACATTTATTTTTGTCCTGGCATTTTTCAATATCACAAGGACCATAACTCCTGAACGGTCAAAGTGACAATCATCAATATTGAACTTGACCTCCATTTTGTCATCAGTAACAACATTTTAAAATTTGAAAAGCTTTGGTTGAATGGTTCATGAGTTAAAGCACGGACAAGACTTGAAAGACCATTTTTCAATCTTTCAAGAACCATAACTCCTGAACGTTGAAAGTGACAATCATCAATATTAAACTTGACTTCCATTTTGTCATCAGTAACAACATATTAAAATTTGAAAAGCTTTGGTTAAATGGTTCATGAGTTAAAGCACGGACACGACTGGAAAGACCATTTTTCAATCTTTCAAGAACCATAACTCCTGAACGGTGAAAGTGAAAATCGTCAATATTGAACTTGACTTCCATTTTGTCATCAGTAACAACATATTAAAATTTGAAAAGCTTTGGTTGAACAGTTCATGAGTTAAAGCACGGACACAACTGGAAAGACAATTTTTCAATCTTTCAAGAACCATAACTCCTGAACGGTGAAAGTGAAAATCATCAATATTGAACTTGACCTTCATTTTGTCATCAGTAACAACATATTAAAATTTGAAAAGCTTTGGTTGAACGGTTCATGAGTAAATGCACGGACACTGTTTGGCAGCCACCCGCCTGCTGTACATCCCCAAATCAATAACCGATTTTTCCTTCAGAAATCCATTTCCGGTTAAAAATTTGACTTTCTGTCTTTTTGTATTATTTTGCTTGGGAACCATCACAGATGGAAAATTTGATTAATTGAGAATCTAAAATTTCAGGGCAGATTTTTTTATCAGGAGCCATTATTTGGTTCCTGAAATTGTAAAGTTAAAAATGTGTTCAATCCTATCAAAATTAATCAATGAGTAGGAGGAAAATTCAGTCCAAAAATGTCCAATTGCAATGACAGCAACATTATAATTGATTGGTCCAGAATCATCAAATTTAATATCATTCTTTGCTTTTTGCCAAAAATCTTTGTATGACAATATTTCATAATGGTCAGTCAACTTTTTTTCAACAAAAAGCCATTGTGCCATTATACCATTATAGACAGATGACCACACTCTAATACAATAACTTTCAGTAATATAAAAACTGGCAGGAACCTGAAATGTATACTTTTTTACTCTTCAATATAATTGAACAAGGCAAGTCCTAAAACAGAAATATATGACCTTGTAAAAATTTTATGTTGAAACTCTTTATCCTGCAGTAGAAGAACAAAGTTTTACATGACAACATGATAAGTATGACACATTATCATTCATGATTTAAAAGCACTATCAAACAATGGGAAAATGTACAACATGATTCTCTTATACATACATACAATGTGCATATCACACACTCTTTTTCATGATAACAAACAGAATTCACCACATAGATAATATAAACTGTAACCTATGTAATTCACACATATCAAGTTAACCTGCAAATTAAGCAATTTTACACCATTTTGAAAAAAAATAACATGTGCTTCAGGTTTCATATAAAAAATACTACGACAAAATCATTCTTCACATGGCATTCATAGATTGTGAAACTGAATAAACACAAACATAAACAACCTAGCAACGCTCAACAAAAGAAAAGCCACATTTTCAGAATGATTTTTTTCCCAAAAAAAACCACTGGGCTGTTAATGTTTCAAGCCAGGTGGCACTTTTACAATTTCGAACCATCTACAATATAAAAATTCTATATAAATTTTTAAAGATTTCTTCAAGAAAATACATGTACATCCACCTCCCAATTACTAACTTTAAGTGCCTTCTAACACCCTCACATAACCAATTCTGGACCAGCCCTTATCCAGATTAGTTGAAACCTGAACCACACATTATTGTATATTCCTTAATCAAGTATGCCTGGATGACATGCTCTGGACAGTAAAAAGAATTACAAGAAAAAAATCAAATGCAGTTGTATAATTTTCTACAATCTTTTTTAAAAATAATTGAGATCTATCAGTAAATACTGTAAATTCAGAATTTAATGCATTGCCTTTATTATTGTAAATCATGAAAAACCCACAATAATGAAAGTCGATAAAACTATTCCTGTACATGTCTGAATATTACCAGCAGAAATTAAATGGGAATGACTATGATTGTGAATTTCACCCTGTCACATTCATTGCAATAATAAAAACATTGCACAGATTTCTGATTTTACTACTTTTACAATACATTATACCACATACATGTATTTAAATCAAATTATGAGGGGAGGGGGATATCCAACAAAATGTATATGACACTGTGTTCTTTGCATCTGTACTTTTTTTGTTAAAATGTCCCCATAAGATTTTTTTATTCAACTTTACATCAGGAATAAGAAACCCTTAATTCAAGATTCACTTCTACAACTCACCTTAAGGGCATACAATACAGTTTTGATCCCACAGTGAATTTTTCACGAAAGTTTGCATTCAAGCTATTTTTTTTACTTAGTCAATTCAAATATATGTAATAAAAAATATACCTTCATGTGCTACTTTTAGAGATAAACGGGGTCAAAATTTTGGACATTTACTGGAAATTTCGGTTTCTTAGACATTTCTATCCTTTGGAAAGATATACCCAACTTTTTTGTTTCAAAAGATAAACACATGCATATTTTTGTAAAAACATTTAGAACATCTCTACATAAGTGTGCTTTGAATTTGTGTAACAATTCTTTGCAAATAATAAATTTTTTATCACATCTTCATGATTTTAGAAAAAAAAACACAGCAGTTTTTTTGCATGAATTTGTCTAACTAAAAAAAAAAATCATTTATGATTTGTTCATAAAAATTGGCACAAATATAATCTTCACACATAATCAAATCAAATGTCATTTTTAAAAAGAGGTCCATGAACTTTTCAAGTTTCATCAGTCTGAATGATAAAAATCAGTCATAAAATGCATCTTTTCCCAATATGTCACAGTTTGACGTCTCCAAAAATAACATTTTACGTTAGTGATGTCATAACCTCCCCTGTAACTGTATCGTATGCCTTTAACAGAAACTCATTTTCAGAAGCACAAATTTGACTCTTGAAATCCTAATTTAATAGTTTTACTACAACTGAAAAAACTGTGTGTAGATAAAACTAGAAGCTCTAAAGAGCCTGTGTCGCTCACCTTGGTCTATGTGCATATTAAACAAAGGACACAGATGGATTCATGACAAAATTGTGTTTTGGTGATGGTGATGTGTTTGTAGATCTTACTTTACTGAACATTCTTGATGCTTACAATTATCTCTATCTATAATGAACTTGGCCCAGTAGTTACAGTGGAAAATATTTTGTAAAAATTTACAAAAATTTACAAAACTTATGAAAATTTTAAAAAATTGACTATAAAAGGCAATAACTCCTTAAGGGTCAATTGACCATTTTGGTCATGTTGACTTATTTGACATATTTTTAAACTAGATACCCCAATGATGATTGTGGACAAGTTTGGTTAAATTTGTCTCAGTAGTTTCAGAGAAGATTTTTGTAAAGATTACAAAATTTACGAAAAATGGTTAAAATTGACTATAACGGGCAATAACTCCTTAAGGGTCAACTGACCATTTTGGTCAAGTTGACTTATTTGTAGATCTTACTTTGCTGAACATTATTGCTGTTACAGTTTATCTCTATCTATAATAATATTCAAGATAATAACCAAAAGCTTCAAAATTTTCTTAAAATTACCAATTTAGTGGCAGCAACCCAACAACAGGTTCTCCGATTCATCTGAAAATTTCAGGGCAGATAGATCTTGACCTGATAAACAATTTTAACCCTGTCAGATTTGCTCTAAATGCTTTGGTTTCAGAGATATAAGCCAAGATCTACATTTTACCCCTTTGTTCTATTTTTAGCCATGGCAGCCATCTTGGTTGGTTGGCTGGGTCAACGGACACATTTTTTAAACTAGATACCCCAATGATGATTGTGGCCAAGTTTGGTTACATTTGACCCAGTAGTTTCAGAGGAGAAGATTTTGTAAAAGTTAACAGACGATGTCGGACGACGAAGACGGACGACGGACGCAAAGTGATGAGAAAAGCTCACTTGGCCCTTTGGGCCAGGTGAGCTAAAAAATACATTATAATAATAGTATAAATAGATATGTTTTCAGAGATAACCGATCCTTAAGAAAGAATTCACCAAACCTGACCCTCAATTTTTTCAATGTGTAGGTATGTAGGGCTTATAATCAAGAACAAAATATACAATACAGGAAACTATAGAAACCAACTGAAAATAACTTTGCCTGGTCAACGATGGGAAATCAGATAAACAAATGAAATAAAACTTTGTTGTCTTTAGAAATGGTCCACATAAAAAAGTTTTTAAATTTGTTGCCATTCTTGTTCATTTAAATTTAAATATTTTCATGTTTTGTACATGGCAATTAAAGCAGAGAAAAAAAACCCTGCAATTTGGTGAATGTTAAGTCCAGAACAGCATTAGATTCTTCTAGCTGTGTTTCATGTTAGATTAAAAAAAATTATATGCCTACATACATACCATATCAGCCCAATGATTTTAAACAGACAGATTCATTTTGGAAAAGAAACATAATCTTTTTAATATTGGCCTTATAATAATAAATCCGCTGGGCTATTTATCAATAATGCCCAGAAAAACCTTACATTTTCCTTCCACATCCAATTATGGGCAAATGGACCAGAATATAATTATCAAGTTTAAGGGGCCTAATGCAAGCACATTTTAATAGAAACATTTTTGATTAAAACAATATTTAAGAGGATAGAAAAACTTTCTACATACATAGATACAAAGAAAAACAATAAATCACATATCTTACACACCACTAACATGAGTTACATACCATCTCTCAACAATATACTAACAAATTACCAATCAGAAAGATGGGAAGCATTCTGTTGGACTTCCAAGTATTATTATTAAAGAATTCGACAACAAAATAATCAAATTTAAGAAAATTAAAATTCTGTTAAACAAATGACTTAAATGTAGAAGTATGAGATACCAGAACACACCAAAAATATGTGGCTTTCTTATCAAAATTTATAAAAATTCTTATGCTTTTATTTCTTTCTTGATTATAAGTCTGATTTTATGACAACAGTATTTCATTAACATACAAAATCCTTTGTTCATTTTAACATTTCAAAGCAAAAGTTGTGTCAGGTGCTTTTCATCTTTCTAATTGTAACAAGCAACAAAATATAACAATAACATTAATACCTCTGGAAAGGTCGTCTGAAGGGACGATAATTATCATGATATGGCCTCTTTGGAGGAGGACCACCATAGGGGTCTCTAAAATCAGGAAAATTGGGGTCCCTTCTATACGGATGTTCAAAACGAGGAGGAAATCGTGGATGAAAGAAAGGTTCATGATGAGGAGGAGGTGGCCGAGGATGTCTGTGAAATGGCGGCCTAAAGTCATGAGGGGGAGGATGATACGGCACTTCTTCATACTGTTCAGTTTCTTCAGGCTGCTGTTCATATTCATTTGCCTCCCCATCATATGTTTCCTCTATGACTTCTTCCATTCCTTCCTCTGGATTATACTCCTCCTGATCAGTATAACCACTAATTGCATTTAATGATTCATTGTTCACTTCCTCTTGTGCACCATTTTCATTCTCATTTAAGTGATTATTATCTGGTTCATCAAAGTCAACCGGAGTTATAGTAGTTAAATTAGGTCTTGATCTATTTGTAGCAAACATCTTGGGTTTATTGTTATTTTGTACCTCATCAACAACTGGCGGTGAAACAAGGTTTGGTCCTCCCGCTGTCTTTCGCTTTAGTTTCTCTAAAAATTCTCTATGATCATCAGCCACTTGACCACCTGAGTCTGAGCCTGGCTTCATAAATTTATGTCTGCCTTCTATTGGACTTGGAGGTTCTGAAGGTGGTTCTGGATTAATTGCCATATTGTCATTTTCTACCAAAGTAACTTCCCTCAGACTAGAAGTCCTGTTTCTTAAAATGCTTTTAGGCTGAACTGGAGGAGACACCATCTGAGGTGGTGGTGACTGTAGATTTGTGTTATGCCTTTGATGTTGGAAATCTCCCCACACTTCATGTCCTTCATGTGGCTGTGATGATGGCCTCACAGGGGCCTGAGAATTTGGAGGAGGTGGTCTCCAAGGAGGTGGTGACAACATATGGTCTCCAGCTGCCATTCTCACTGGAGGTTGTCCAGCAAAACCAGGAAAGGGGGCTCTTTGAAGTGGGGCAAGAGTTGGAGGTCTCCAGGGTTCTGGCATTCCACCAGGGTTAGAATTCACTGGATTTCCATACGGAGTAGACACTGGACCATAAGGATGCTGCAACTGGGGTAGAGGGTTTGCAGTTGACAATACAGGGGGTGATGTAGGGACATGACTTTGAGATGATACTGGGAGCTGGGAGTTGATCATAGGAGGTTGGGAGCGACTCACTGGAGGAGGTTGTGACATAGGAGGTTGAACCATCTGTGGGAACATGGGAGGTGGTAAAATTGGCGGAATAGCTCCTGGCTGTGGCTGCTGTGTTGTATTCTGAGCTTTCCATTCTGCCCATGAACCTGCAGATTGTTCTGACATGATTGGTTGATTGTTTATAGTTGTGGTGTCTTCCTTTTTATGTTGAAATTGTGTTTTGACAGTGTTTGTTAATAATGACAAACTTGCTAAGAAATTTGACCCACTTGCTGTTGTTTTTGCTGTATTTGCCAAAATCTGTGTGAGAAAGTCAATAGGATTCTGATGTTGTTTAGCTGGTGGAGGCGAGTCCTGTTTTTCATCCATAACAGGAGTAGAACTGCCTTCATCTTTCACAGGCGTCCCTTCTCCTTCTTCATTTGACTGTTTAGACAAAACTTTAATAGCACTAGCTTTTGGAGGAGGATTATAGACAGGAATTTCTCCTCCATTATTAGATTTTCTTGGGTCATGTCCATTGTAAGTGGATCCCTGACTTGGAGCTGCACTATGTTGTGTTGTCATCATTGATGATATATTCTGTAAAGTATCTGTATCGGCTGTAAAGAAAAAAATATTTGAATACTTTGTGCTTGAAATACAAATTCTATGTTCAATTTAGCACATGCACATGCATCTGCAGGATTCCAGCATTTTCTTAGATCAGGGTGTTATTGAAAAATATTATGCAAGCACAGCACAAAATAAACAAACAACTAAGGCTTGGACCTATAAAACATGTCCTAAAGAGAATGTCTTTTTAGAAGTGTACTAGATATGGATGGGCAACTTACTATCCGATGTATCCTTAAATAACCCATAATAATGCCATATGGAAAGATTTCCTTTCGAACCCTTCTTATTGACAGAAAAACATTTATATACATGAAGGGGGTTCAAAAGGAAATCTTGTCTGCCATATTATGTGTCACTGTTGAAATCGTGTCATCTTTTTAAACCTTTACCTTGATAATTGATTGTTCAACTTGAAATGTCCATCAACTCTGGAAAACTTCAAACATCCTGATAATGATATTCTTTCCGTGCCCTATATTTTGAATGTGCTACATTTTATCAGTTTCTTTGCATTAAGGGCTATTCCATAAAACTATACCCAGGACTTAGGGAAGGCACTTTGAAATATCAGTTATGAGTGGCTGTCACATCCTTTTTTTGTAAAGTAAAAATGTAAGTGATTTCTAAAATGCAACTTAAAGGTGGTTACTTCATCTTCAGTTCCTAGTGAAAGTTTAAACAAGCAATTTTACAACATCAAATAATGCAAAACATGATGCCTTTTGACAGAGTACCTAGAATTTAATAAATAAAAATAAATTAATCTTAGAATTAAAAATATTTATAAGTAGTCCACAGGTCTTATATATTCCTTTCTTTAATCAATACATTACTAATTATAAACAAATCAGTATACAACGTACCAGTAAATGGTTGTGTGAATTGTGGCTGTGCTGGTAAGTATGGATCAGCTGCAGGATCATAACTCTCCTCAGCATCTTCTAATACCACAGAGGGCGTTTCTGTTATTGTCTTCGCTGTACGAAAAAACAAAAAAAAATAAAAATCAACACTTCTACACTTTATTAAAATTTATATATATATGTTGCTTAACTTTAAAACAAAATGAACTTTTATACCAGTTAAACATATACTTCTCCAAATAGAAATTGTATTTCACAATGCATATGCATTGCTTCATATAAGTCAACTGTTTCCCAGTAGTGTGTAAGAACTTATCTATGAATATTTTTACATTATTATTAACTGCTATTGGTGGTAAATGCAATTAACTGAAATACTGAACATTTATACTTTTATTCCAGTGACATTCTAACAATGACTGATGCAGATGTCTGAATTTATGTCTGTAAAACTCCTCAACTCCTCCATTACATGAACTTCTAAATTAGAAAGATATTTCATACAGAGTGACTTAATGTCAAATAAATGGAGAATGTGTCCATGGGACACAGATGATGCCCCCGCTTGCATATAACGTTATAAAGGGACACAACTCAAGAACGGTAAAAGTGACGCTACCCAAATTCATACTTGATCTGAATTATGTGGTAATAAGCATTGTGAATAAGTTAGATAACATTTGGTTGAGGCAAACTTAAGTAAGAGAACAGAAACGAAAAATTCAGCAATTTGTCCATTTGTAAAGGGCATAACTCTTGAACACTAAAAGTGTGCCACCAAAATTTGAACCTGATCTGTGTTTTGTGGTAATAAGCATTGTATATAAGATTCATAACATTTGGTTGAAGCAAAGTAAAATTAAAGAACGAAACGAAAAATTCAGCAATTTTCCATTTTTAAAAGGACATAACTCTAGAAAGGTAAAAGTGAAGCTACCCAAATTCGTACTTGATCTGAATTTTGTGGTAATAAGCATTGTGTATAAGTTTCATAACATTTGGGAGAAGCAAACATAAGTTAGAGAATGGAATTGAAAAATTCAGCAATTTTCCATTTGTAAAGGGGCATAACTCTAGAACAATAAAAGTGACGCCACCAAAATGCCAACTTGATCTGTGTTTTGTGGTAATAAGCATTATGTATAAGTTTCATAACATTTGGTTGAGGCAAACTTAAGTTAGAGAAAGGAAACCAATTTGTGGGATGTATGGACGGACGGACGGATGGACGTACAGATGGACAAGGGTAAAACTTAATGCCCCCTCAGCTACGGCGGGGGAATAAAAATGATGGACTATTAGAGAATTTGAAAATCTAGAAAATTTCACTGACTGTGCAAGACCCACATGGGTAGTCAAGGAAAAGATGATTAAGTAGTACCTTGCCTGTTCCTCCACTATGACTCCAGCTAGAGAATTTCCTGATTTAAATATTACGCTTGATGACCTTTAAAATGTTAGATTTGAGCATTCCTGATGAAGATTAATCCAAAACAAATGTATCAGCAAACCAAGTATTAATAATACTTACGAATAATGCTGTTAGATGCTTCGTCATCCAGATCCATGTCTACTGATTCAATATTATCAAGGGTATCCTCAGGGGGTGTATTCCCTGGGGAGGGAGCATCTCTGGATGGTGAAGGTACAGGACTTGGCAAGGACTTGACTAAATCTTCTAATCTCTTTCTTAAATTGTTTATTCTTGTTCCAAAATTTTTGTATGCCTAAAATGTAAATAATTGTTGTGTGTGTAGAATCCTGTTTTGATCACAATGCTACATATTTTGTGTACCTGTTCTATATATAAACCCTGATAAGAAGAACAACATCTGTACACAATACCATGATTACAGTGACAATTACACGGAAATCTATCTTAGGGTGGTTTCATTAAACATAATGGTATCCAGGAAGACTCTTTCAAATTGGAGTAACAACCTATTGAGACAGTTTTAGAATTTCCTTTTAATACATTTTCTCTGAACAAAAAGTATTGGACACCCATCCATAGTTGAGATATCAAAGTGCCTTCCACGGGTCCAATGTATGTTTTCAAGGTACAGCACTTAATAGCGATTTGTCATTTTCAGCAATACATGCCACTCCACTTTGCACTAGCATTGAATTCTTTAGGATATCAATTTTTTTTCAATTTTTAACACTGGGAAATAACACCACTTTCAAATAGAAATTGTAAGCAGTGTGTTTTATATATCATATATTTAAATCAGTATAAATAAAAGAACAAGAGTTCCAATGTCCCCAGCATTGCACATATTTTATTTATCCAAGGTACAAGGGCAATAACTACAAAAAAACACTTTATTTTTTGTTCTTTAATACTTATTTATAAATATCTTAGAGAAATGAAGGCTTCAGAGCAAATGCAATGCGATTTCCATTATAATTAATATTTCCAAGGGGCATAACTCGTTAAAAATATTTGATCAGCACTTATTTACAAAACTGTCAAAGACATTGCTAATATAATACTATGATATAAGTTTCATAAAATTCTGGAAAGAATTGTACACATGAGAAAGCTAACTATACAATTTTCCATGTAATTAATGTTTCCAAGGAGCATAAATCTTTTGAAAATGATTGATCTGCACTGATTTTCTACCTTGTCTGATATTTTGCTGATATAAACCTATGATAAAAGTTTCATAAAAGTCTGGCAAGAATTGTACATGTGAGCGCTAACAAGACTGGACAGAAGGACGGACGGACGGACGTTGCGCAGGGACAATTATCAAAAAGGTCAAACAATTGTTAGTAACATTCTATTATAACTGAGTCTGCATGAACACAAAAAGCAATAAAATTAAGTGTTGTATATGGGGTTTACAGTAGAGAGAATTATGGACCAAAAAAGTTAAGAATAGAGAATAATGGGCCAAACGAATAAATAATAGAGGATAATAGGGTTATAAAATTTAAAAAAATAGGGAATAAATTTCACTCTGGGACTGCATCATCAATTATTGAAATAATATACAGAAAATTAAGGGCATTAAAAAAAAGGTATTTGTGGGTAATATATTTATCAGAAAACAAAAGGTGGTTATTCAACAGACAAAACTTACAGTAAATATTATCAAATAACTTACATTAGATATTATCAAACAACTTACATTAGCAACAATTTTAGCTTCTTTATACTGCTCTTCATAAAACAATTGACTAGTTTCTAACATCTCTATAAGTGCTCCTTTCTCTAGGAGGTCTTTATTGGCACTGGAAACATAGTCTTCTAACTTATTGCAGGATTCTTCAAACTGCTTAGAAAACTGGTTACCATGAGCCTTGTCTGTAATGAGAAAATTTCAATTTACATGTAACAAAAAATAAAATGTAAATCATGAATAGCTGAATACAAGTTAGTGCAGGGTAATTTTTTTTAAAGTTTTCAAGTGTATTGCACAATATATATAAGTTGCTTACAGATAGTTATTTTTAGTCAGAATTATTTTCAGATGACTAAATAGCTGTTATACTGTGGATTTATTGTTATTCATGGTATACCAATTTTCGTGGGTTTTTGTAGGTCACATCAAACCACAAATTTAAGATTTCAACGAAGAATAATCCTGAGAAATATGTATTCTTGAGTCAGAGGTTTATTTCCAGTTATATTGTGCAATTCTAGTATAGTGTTGACTTGAGATAAACATGATAACATAAAATATGTTTTTGAAATAAAATAGAAAATTATTTTGATGACATAAATAATAAAATCTTTAGAATAGCAGTGAGAATTTACTTTTCTAAATTGATTAAAATTGTTCATGGGAAATAACTGCAAGTTGTATAATCATCATGACATAATTTGTTTTTGGTGATTAAAATCAATAATTAAGTACCTTCAAACCAACTCAGATATTCATATCAAAAGCCTTTATTGACATATGCCTACTGCAGAAGTACAACTTAATTATACTTATAAGTTACAGCCCATTAGATAATTGCACAGCCTAACTAATGTAGGAGGGATTTTAGAACAAACTTTGGTTCTAGGGTATTTGCTGTTTATTACTATTTTGGGATTTTAAACTAAACCATCCAGCCATTGTTGTCCTGTCCAATCATAGGGTCTTATGCCAGAAAAATGAAAAAAAAAACATAAGTACAGAAGAAACCAATTATCTTTTGATTCATGAGTTCCAATATTTTTCCTTTCACAATAAGTAAATTTTAGATTTTTAAAAATCTAAATTTCAAACTATCTTGAATGGAGAACTATCATTTCTCACTTGCAACAGAAAAATACTCACATTTTCTTTTTCTTGAGTATATTGTGTTCCCTAATTTCATGTTGAATATTTTAAAAAATTTCAATGTTCGAATGGATATACAGGAGGTTTATACAAGACAAACTTTAATCAATGTGTGGTTTATCAAACTTTGTAGGAGGCACACAGAATTAAAGAAATAATTTCAACCACCTCACTGAGTGTTATATAATAACTCCATCAATGGCAGAAACTACAACTGCCAGTATAAAAGCATCACCTTTAACTGTTTGATAGCTTCTGTGCTTGAGGCATCCAGTTTCATGTTGGACAATTGTTTTCTTTTCAGTTCTACTTCAGCTTCAAATCTCTTGTAGTTGTTGATCTTATCTATTAGACTCTGAGGCTGTAATAAACAAAGTCAACAATTATCAAATTAACATCTTTATTCATTACAATATAAGTTTAATTTTGGACCCTTTGGACCTTAATGTAGACCAATTTGAAAAAGGGACCAAAAATTAAGAATTTAAAGAGGCAGTTAGATTCGGCATATCAAAGAACCCCAATAATTCAATTTTGATGAAATCAAACAAAGTTTAATTTTGGACCCTTTGGACCTCAATGTAGACCAATTAAAAAATGGGCCCTAAAATCAAAAACCTAATACACGATTAGATTCAGCATATTAAAGAACCCCAAGAGTTCAAGAATAAAACCCCATTGAAATTGGTCAAGAAATAAGCAATTTATACAAAGTATCTTCTTTTGCACAATATTGTGCAATTGAATATTCTTGCAATTGCATAACTGTACAATTGAATATTTTTGCTATTCTGCATAATACTGTACAATTGACAATTTCTTGCTATTGCGCAATATTGTGCTATTGGATATTTCTTGCTATTGCGCAATACTGTGCAATTGAAGATTTCTTGCTATTGCGCAATACTGTGCAATTGAAAATTTCTTGCTATTGCACAATACTTATTATATAATAATTTAGTTAAATTTACACATCCTGTTTGGTGTGTATCTCCTGCCATATCATTATTATTTGCTTTTAAATATAAATCAGAAATAACCAACTTAAAATGGAAAATTTTAAAGAAAAAAAATGAAAATTTTGTTTTTAAATCCCCCCCAATTTTTCAACCCCTTATGATTCATCACCCCTCAATCCCAGCCTTCCCTTTGAGGTATGGTACCTTGCAGTACAATTTCAGAGAGATCCATACACTTGAACACAAGTTATTGTCTGGAAACTAGAAAATTGCTTATTTTGGCCCTTTGGCCCCCTAATTCCTAAACGCTTCAGGCAATTACCCCCAAACTCAATTCCAGCTTTCCCTTTGTGATATGGAACCTTGTAGTACAATTTCAGAAAGATCCATACACTTACACACAAGTTATTGTCATGAAACTAGAAAAATGCTTGTTTTGCCTTGCATTTAATTCCTAAAATTTTGAGGCAATTACCCCAAAAATCAATCCCAGCATTCCCTTTGTGATATGGAACCTTGTGGTTCAATGTCAGAGAGATCCATACACTAACACACAAGTTATGTCTGGAAGTTACAAAAATGTTATTTTGCCTTTTTTGGCCCCTAATTCCTTAACTGTTGGTACCATAACCCCCAAAATCAATCCCAACCTTCCTTTTGTGATATTGAACCTTATGGTAAAATTTCATGAGATCCATTCACTTAAACTAAAGTTAGAGTCGAAAACCAATGCGTCCTCGACGGCGGCAATGACAGCTACCGTCATACCAATATACGACCACAAAAATTTTTGCGGTCGTATAAAATAAAATGTAAATCATGAATAGCTGAATACAAGTTAGTGTAGGGTAATTTTTTAAAGTTTTCAAGTGTATTGCACAATATATATAAGTTGCTTACAGATAGTTATTTTTAGTCAGAATTATTTTCAGATGACTAAATAGCTGTTATACTGTCATATGACTGTGGATTTATGTGGTATTCATGGTATACCAATTTCGTAGGTTTTGTAGGTCACATCAAACCACAAATTTAAGATTTCAACGAAGAATAATAATGAGAAATATGTATTCTTGAGTGGGAGGTTTATTTCCAGTTATATTGTGCAATTCTAGTATAGTGTTGACTTGAGATAAACATGATAACATAAAATATGTTTTTTGAAATAAAATAGAAAATTATTTTGATGACATAAATAATAAAATCTTTAGAATAGCAGTGAGAATTTACTTTTCTAAATTGATTAAAATTGTTCATGGGAAATAACTGCAAGTTGTATAATAATCATGACATAATTTGTTTTTTTGGTGATTAAAATCAATAATTAAGTACCTTCAAACCAACTCAGATATTCATATCAAAAGCCTTTATTGACATATGCCTACTGCAGAAGTACAACTTAATTATACTTATAAGTTACAGCCCATTAGATAATTGCACAGCCTAACTAATGTAGGAGGGATTTTAGAACAAACTTTGGTTCTAGGGTATTTGCTGTTTATTACTATTTTGGGATTTTAAACTAAACCATCCAGCCATTGTTGTCCTGTCCAATCATAGGGTCTTATGCCAGAAAAATGAAGAAAAAAACATAAGTACAGAAGAAACCAATTATCTTTTGATTCATGAGTTCCAATATTTTTCCTTTCACAATAAGTAAATTTTAGATTTTTAAAAATCTAAATTTCAAACTATCTTGAATGGAGAACTATCATTTCTCACTTGCAACAGAAAAATACTCACATTTTCTTTTTTCTTGAGTATATTGTGTTCCCTAATTTCATGTTGAATATTTAAAAAAAAATTTCAATGTTCCGAATGGATATACAGGAGGTTTATACAAGACAAACTTTAATCAATGTGTGGTTTATCAAACTTTGTAGGAGGCACACAGAATTAAAGAAATAATTTCAACCACCTCACTGAGTGTTATAATAACTCCCATCAATGGCAGAAACTACAACTGCCAGTATAAAAGCATCACCTTTAACTGTTTGATAGCTTCTGTGCTTGAGGCATCCAGTTTCATGTTGGACAATTGTTTTCTTTTTCAGTTCTACTTCAGCTTCAAATCTCTTGTAGTTGTTGATCTTATCTATTAGACTCTGAGGCTGTAATAAACAAAGTCAACAATTATCAAATTAACATCTTTATTCATTACAATATAAGCAAAACATGAAGACAGAAGCTAGCTTAATTTGTCAATTTTACACAAATGACTTGAAAATGGGTCATTTTCTCAAACAGTGCTAACTTCATGTGTAAGTCATCAGTAAAAACTAGTTCTATATCTGGAAACACAGCTGATAAAAATTGACAAGTACAATTTCATGACATTTTCTAAGTAAATGGTGTGCAATTCAATTACAACAGATCCACATAGTGAAAATCAATCTGTAATTAATCATTCATATTCAAGAACTTAAAAATATTATGTCAGTGGCTGCAGGCATGACCAAAAAGAATGTGTCCATCCGACAGGATAATCAGCACACTCTCACATTTCCATATTCAGTGATCTGCCAAATTCTAAGTTGAAACCCTAATTTGACATATATATTTTAAAAGTCCAAATGATAAAGAACATGTGTACTGAGTTTCAAGTCAATGTGTCCACAACTTTATAGTAAACTACTTAATACCAAAACATGATGACCCTACTACCATTGCAGGGCATAAAAGTCTCAACAAAAGTAATTTAATTAAAATTCTGTGAGGGTAGTAATTTCTTCAAAAGTACGTCAAAGTCAATCTGTGACTCCTGATTATATATATAATATAAAATAAGCAATTATAGGCAACAGTATATGCAACTGCATACCAAAATTAAAATCAGGTAAATATAGTGTGAGATTGCTCTGACATCTGATGGCCGTCATAAGACTTGCTGGGGCTGTGAGGTATGTCAGAGCACAGTATATAAATCAAAGTGCTTGTAAGCACTGAAGGTAAAGATTGCTTTAATTTTTCAGTGGGAGTAAAATTAAACATTGCATTGTATAAGCATTGGTTGTAGTTGATTCAACTACAATTATGGACAAAGAAGATAACTCCAATTTTAAAGATTACTTTAACAATGACATCATGATATTTTTAGAACAGATATTAGATTACTGTACCTTGCACAAGTTATGTAATTTTCTTGACAAGTATAACATCATTTTGTAACTTGAATATCTGAGCATATATTTCATTGATAAATTTCTGGAAATGTTCAATGGATAGGATGTTTAAAAAGTTATGATTAATGCACTATATTTTGTGTATCTAAAAGTAGTGATAAACCTTGGAAGATTTATATATCAAGTCAGTACCATAGGGTTTTGATTGCATTTCATGCAATCTTTACCCAAAACAAAGTAAATTGAGTAATTGCCGAAAAAATTTGGGTGAGAAGTTTCTGTCTTGAAATAGTAATAGATCCATTTTCAGGCAACATAAATCATTTAATGTCTTATTCATTCGAGACCGTTGTTTCTGTCCAGTGCAAAAGTTAGAGTGCGAAAACCAATGCGTCTTGGACGACACGACGACGCCTAACGTCATACCAATATCGACCACAAAAATTTTTTGCGGTCGTATAAAAATAAAATGTAAATCATGAATAGCTGAATACAAGTTAGTGCAGGGTAATTTTTTAAAGTTTTCAAGTGTATTGCACAATATATATAAGTTGCTTACAGATAGTTATTTTTAGTCAGAATTATTTTCAGATGACTAAATAGCTGTTATACTGTGGATTTATTGTTATTCATGGTATACCAATTTTCGTGGGTTTTTGTAGGTCACATCAAACCACAAATTTAAGATTTCAACGAAGAATAATCCTGAGAAATATGTATTCTTGAGTCGGAGGTTTATTTCCAGTTATATTGTGCAATTCTAGTATAGTGTTGACTTGAGATAAACATGATAACATAAAATATGTTTTTTGAAATAAAATAGAAAATTATTTTGATGACATAAATAATAAAATCTTTAGAATAGCAGTGAGAATTTACTTTTCTAAATTGATTAAAATTGTTCATGGGAAATAACTGCAAGTTGTATAATCATCATGACATAATTTGTTTTTTTGGTGATTAAAAATCAATAATTAAGTACCTTCAAACCAACTCAGATATTCATATCAAAAGCCTTTATTGACATATGCCTACTGCAGAAGTACAACTTAATTATACTTATAAGTTACAGCCCATTAGATAATTGCACAGCCTAACTAATGTAGGAGTGATTTTAGAACAAACTTTGGTTCTAGGGTATTTGCTGTTTATTACTATTTTGGGGATTTTAAAACTAAACCATCCAGCCATTGTTGTCCTGTCCAATCATAGGGTCTTATGCCAGAAAAATGAAGAAAAAAAAACATAAGTACAGAAGAAACCAATTATCTTTTGATTCATGAGTTCCAATATTTTTCCTTTCACAATAAGTAAATTTTAGATTTTTAAAAATCTAAATTTCAAACTATCTTGAATGGAGAACTATCATTTCTCACTTGCAACAGAAAAATACTCACATTTTCTTTTTTCTTGAGTATATTGTGTTCCCTAATTTCATGTTGAATATTTTAAAAAAAATTTCAATGTTCCGAATGGATATACAGGAGGTTTATACAAGACAAACTTTAATCAATGTGTGGTTTATCAAACTTTGTAGGAGGCACACAGAATTAAAGAAATAATTTCAACCACCTCACTGAGTGTTATATAATAACTCCCATCAATGGCAGAAACTACAACTGCCAGTATAAAAGCATCACCTTTTAACTGTTTGATAGCTTCTGTGCTTGAGGCATCCAGTTTCATGTTGGACAATTGTTTTCTTTTCAGTTCTACTTCAGCTTCAAATCTCTTGTAGTTGTTGATCTTATCTATTAGACTCTGAGGCTGTAATAAACAAAGTCAACAATTATCAAATTAACATCTTTATTCATTACAATATAAGCAAAACATGAAGACAGAAGCTAGCTTAATGTGTCAATTTTACACAAATGACTTGAAAATGGGTCATTTTCTCAAACAGTGCTAACTTCATGTGTAAGTCATCAGTAAAAACTAGTTCTATATCTGGAAACACAGCTGATAAAAATTGACAAGTACAATTTCATGACATTTTCTAAGTAAATGGTGTGCAATTCAATTACAACAGATCCACATAGTGAAAATCAATCTGTAATTAATCATTCATATTCAAGAACTTAAAAAATATTATGTCAGTGGCTGCAGGCATGACCAAAAAAGAATGTGTCCATCCGACAGGATAATCAGCTTACACTCTCACATTTCCATATTCAGTGATCTGCCAAATTCTAAGTTGAAACCCTAATTTGACATATATATTTTAAAAGTCCACATGATAAAGAACATGTGTACTGAGTTTCAAGTCAATGTGTCCACAACTTTATAGTAAACTACTTAATACCAAAAACATGATGACCCTACTACCATTGCAGGGCATAAAAGTCTCAACAAAAGTAATTTGATTAAAATTCTGTGAGGGTAGTAATTTCTTCAAAAAGTACGTCAAAGTCAATCTGTGACTCCTGATTATATATATAAATATAAAAATAAGCAATTATAGGCAACAGTATATGCAACTGCATACCAAAATTAAAATCAGGTAAATATAAGTGTGAGATTGCTCTGACATCTGATGGCCGTCATAAGACTTGCTGGGGCTGTGAGGTATGTCAGAGCACAGTATATAAATCAAAGTGCTTGTAAGCACTGAAGGGTAAAGATTGCTTTAATTTTTCAGTGGGAAGTAAAATTAAACATTGCATTGTATAAAGCATTGGTTGTAGTTGATTCAACTACAATTATGGACAAAGGAAGATAACTCCAATTTTAAAGATTACTTTAACAATGACATCATTGATATTTTTAGAATAGATATTAGATAACTGCACCTTGCACAAGTTATGTAATTTTCTTGACAAGTATAACATCATTTTGTAACTTGAATATCTGAGCATATATTTCATTGATAAATTTCTGGAAATGTTCAATGGATAGGATGTTTAAAAAGTTATGATTAATGCACTATATTTTGTGTATCTAAAAAGTAGTGATAAACCTTGGAAGATTTATATATCAAGTCAGTACCATAGGGTTTTGATTGCATTTCATGCAATCTTTACCCAAAAACAAAGTAAATTGAGTAATTGCCGAAAAAAATTTGGGGCGGGAAGTTTCTGTCTTGAAATAGTAATAGATCCATTTTCAGGCAGCATAAATCATTTAATGTCTTATTCATTCGAGACCGTTGTTTCTGTCCAGTGCAACCTAAGATCTGGTTAAGCTCTTCTTTATTAAATATTGCGTCAATTAGTTTTTGGAGTACTTTACTGTATCAATGTAGTTTTGGAATATTCACCTTAAATTCTGCTATAACCTGTGGATCTATATTAACTGGGTATGTAGCAACAGGTTTAGCAACTGGCTGTTGTGTTACTGTCACCGTTGGAGTACTAGAAGAACTATGATTACCCACAGGTGTAGGTGTGCTGTGAGTAGAACTCTCTTTTGATTCTGAAATAAATATAATAATAAGCACATAGTTTTCTTTGTAATATTAAAATTAAGACCTTTTTAGTATCTACTTAATGCTAAGTATTTCTAGACCCCAACAATCTATAGAAATTTACAAGCACTTGCATTCAATGACACAAACATTCAATATTTCCTGAAAAGGCAATAATATCCTCTTTTCATCCATTGTTCCAACAATGGCAATTATAAATGCACACACATTTTTTTTTAATTTACAGTATTTCACTGACGTTTCCCCAACATCTTTCATTCCTAGTCAATGTATGTGTGAAGTATTGACTATTAAGATTGATCTTTTACTGTCAGAATATATACAGTCACAATTCAACAGATTTCTGTTTAAGACAAGTACCATACAATACAAACCATAAAGTTCTGTAATCTCTGCTAAAAAGTCTTTTGGAAAAATATGTCTTTCTCTCCATATCTTCAATATCCTTGTTACATTTTTTGCAATTGATTCATCCCTATAAATCATTGAACATATGATGATATAAATACATGATACATCTAGATTACTATTTTTAAATTAATAAATGTGAATGTACAAATTGAAACAAGGTCACTCAAAGCAGCAATTTTTTTATAATTTTATACCATAAAATAACCATGGCTAACCAAATTGAGAAAGATCTCTCCCATTTTTCTGTGATAATTCCTCTAAATCACTTTAATCCTACTGAATAATCTCCTTCACATGACTAGTCAACAAATTTCAACAGTTACAGGTGCTACACAGTGGGGTTACTAGTGGAGAAGGATCTGCTAAAACCTTATGGAATACTGGAGTTTATCCTTGTTTTTTGATAGTTTTGCTTTATCTTTAGTTTTCTGTGTATTGTTTTGAGGAATTGTCATCATTTTTCTCTAGGCCTAGGTGTTGTGTGTTTTTAGTACAGTTTCTTTTCTTTATTTCACCCTTGGTACAATGTATCTCTAACACTCCCTTCCTTCCCTTTTCTACTTTTAATCATTTTGTGATTGACTTTTCCCAAAAAGTTGAAAGTGTGGTTAAATGGTTTCAGTTGGCAAAAACTTATAACAGCAGATTTCATGTTCATTACTGAAAGCTTTGAAGACATGTATTGTCTATTTTGAATTATTGCCTGCTCAATTTAATAATGTATTGTTATTTATTGTTACTCGGAACGGACTTCATGCTCATATTAATAATGTATTGTTATTTATTGTTACTCGGAACGGACTTCATAAGTATAGTTGATTTGTGTCCAATCCATTTTACTTTGAGTATATAAAATATGTTTAAACTAATAGATATAAGAAGATGTGGTATGAGTGCCAATGAGACAACTCTCCATCCAAGTCAAAATTTATAAAAGTAAACCATTATAGGTCAAAGTACAGTCTTCAACACGGAGCCTTGGCTCACACCGAACAGTAAGCTATAAACATGTACATGTGCAACATTTATATTTGGACCAACATCTTTAGAAGGCAGTTGGCTAATCTTCCATTTACAGAAACTAGAAAGTCTGTTATTAATCATGTTAATCATTACGATTAAGATCTGCTGTTAACTCATCTAAATTTAAAAAAACTTCACAGGGTCATATACAAAATGTAGATAAGTAATAAAGCAACCTGCTGAATTTTGATAAACAGCCTATTAACATCCTAACAAATTTGAAAGTAATTAATCCCCTCCTCGAATACAACTTACTTGACTAGAACAATAGCATCTCTTAAAACATCCTTATAAACCTCAATGTATACTGTAGCTTTCTTGCGTTTTCCATTCTGGACAATGTCATTACAAAGATTAAATAATGCCAGTTTCTGCTTTGTTTGGGCTGAAAAAAAAAAATCAAATAGTTTATTTGCATATATAATACAGACACAATGACAGACTTAGGGTGGACATTGTTGTCCTTATGTTTGGTTTTGTTCGACAGTAAATCTTTTAAAAACATTTGAACTCTTTTTTTTTATTAAGTTACTGCCTTTATAGATGAAACTAGGGTAACTATCAAAGCAGGAAGGTCTTGTGTCACCCTGAAAAAGCTGAGAGACAATAGCAAGTGTGATGTTTGAAGTTGATTTCATTCATGTATGCTTCAAGTTCAAACCTAATAAACCATTTTGAAGTTTTCTTTACACAAAAAATCAACAGAAAACAGTCAATTTTTTCCCCTAAATTGCAGTAATTTTAAGCTTGATTTTGCTCCTTTCAATTGCTCTTACTTGGCTGAGTACCAGATTGTCCTACTGCAGAGTAGGTAACCTGTCAAAAAATTATATACTCCCAGGTCATTAGTCGGTAATATGAAAATGATCTGTTACACATATATACCTGCAGCTTTCAAGAATACAAGTTGAAATTAGTTTAGTGTAAATCCACATTTCTATTTCATCATGTTGATTTTATCAATGTTTATATTTCAATTCAAATCTTTATTAATAGACTCATAGATACCTTATACATACTCAATACATAAAAACAAAGTTAAGGTTTTGTTTTATTTACTTTTGAATTCATTATTCATTAGTATTTAAATCTCAGATTACATTATTTGTTCTTGTATATTTCCAAAAGCATTAATGTAGTCTTTCAAAAAGTTAACTAGGCCCATTTATAAATTCAACTCAAAACTGTCTATGCACATGATGCATGGAGTCAGTATGCCATCAAAGACATTAATACAGTCACCTCACCTCTTTAATAAGTGGAACACATCTATGGATCGTCCATTCAAGTGCATTTTGTCAGTGTTCTATTGTAGTGAATTTTGATGCTAGTTCACGAGATGAAATTTACTTTGTTCTTAGATCAAACTTGAGTGCTTGGCTATTAAATTTAAATTTCTAGTTAATGAGATGAACTTACTTTTAAATAAGTGTTTTTAACTTTAGTGCTTAATTTGAACTTAAAACTAGGCTTGTAATTAACAGTTCAAGAGATACATAAAGCATGCAAAGTGTTTAATCTGCTGAAAAATGCATACCTTGAAGGCTTCAATATATTGTCTTCAAAAGTTAATAAAATAAAAAATACACCAGTCACTGTCTAAACTACAGTCTTGAGTTGTCTTTATAGCCGGAATGAGTTGTTTACATACATGTACATGTACATGCAGATCCTCCAAGTTCTCTTTTTTGTAAACAGTCATTTAATAATTTAAATAGTCCAAACTCTATATTTTTATACTTGTCTGATTTGACATTTAAGACGTTCCTAGAATATAGACGACTTTATAGACTTCAAAACTGACTTACCGACGGTCTGAGTTGTTTTCATATACGGTCCCAATTTCCCTTTTTTACGTCATATACCTAACTATATGTACCCCTCCAGATGAGCCAGAAGAAGCCATGCCATGTGCTACAGTTGGGGTTGTCATGGATGGGAAACCTATAAAATGCTAGTTAACAGTTCATTACCATAATTACAAAGAATTGGGATAAAAAAGCACATGTATAGACTTCTGCGAGACTGCATGAGCCCTGTTTAGAGGAATTATATGTTCCAATCTAACCGAAGCGTGAAACATTTATACACTGAAATCAAGAAATTATACATGTTTATAGAAATTTATATGCCCAATGAAGGTGGGTATCGGGTCCATTCGCCCTGAGCCCGTTCGCCCATAACGCCCGTTCGCCCTGGGTTCGTTCGCCCTACTTTTTATAAAAACATGATAAAAATTAATGGTATTATTAAGGTTTTATTCAGATATGTATATGGTAAATATGAAATAAAATACATGTTTCTGAAAAATCATGATAAAACATAGAAATAATTAAGAATAAATAGGTTGTTTTGGAGCATTATTGGCTTCATTGTTACATATGTTTTTGTGTAGAATTACCTTTAATGACTAGATTGTAATGTAGAATGCTGATTGGGTAAAGTAATGATGTCTTCGATCTCGCTGATTGTTTTATTAATTGTCACTGGTGTATTAATAAGGAAAATTAAAAACATTCTTTTTTTTTTAAATTAACTTGTCAGCTTCAAATGAGTGAAAACAATGATGTATGAATTGTAAGACATGAAAGGGAAATTTAGTTTTCACAGCTAAGTTGACCTCTTTGATCTCAAAATTTGTTTTATTTAGTAAATCATGGTGTAGAAATGTAGAGTGAATGGCTGTGTGTTTGTGTCCTTTTAGTATTTTTTTTTTTTATATAGAATATTTCACTTCAGTGCTCTTCAAAATAATAGTGATAAGACATAATTGGTGTGCGATGCGAACTGGGGATGCGAATGACTAAGTTCGAGTTGGATCTTATTATTACTGTTAATGGTTGTTTTGAAATTGTTCAACTGTATAAAAAAACACATACAGATAACTTGATTTTCAGTTGTTATAATATATTAAATATCTCGAATCCCTGTACACTTCAGTACAAATCAAAGAAAATAATTATCTGGTATCAGCATTACAACATAAATGTTCGGCGAAATTTCCAACAAACTCTAACATACTTTATTCAAATATTTTACATTAAACAACAAGACAACATAATAAAATAAAAAACAGGGCGAACAGACCAAGGGTGAATGGGTATCAGGGCGAACGGACCCAGGGCCAACAGGTACTAAGGCGAACGTGAATCAGGGAGAAAGGACCCAGATTCATGAAGGTGCTTAGTTTTCAGTTTTGCAATTGCATTAGTCCGAGATTACTCTGACGTCCAACGGCTGTTTTGCCAGACAAGCTGGGCCATGGGACGTCAGAGCTCGTCCATATCAAAATTGGATATTTGCCGTCCAAAATAGATGCGCTGCTTCGTTGCTTCTGGAGCCGACTGACGGCCTTGGAATTATATAATCGGGCATCAATTTGTTCATTTTCATTTATCTCTTCATTTTGTAAGTTTCACCTACCTGCCACCCTTTATTTTTCCATATTTAGACAGTTATCACAGTGACCCATCGATTTCTGTGTTTTAACTTTCATTTTGAAAAATTGTCACGTGACAACGAGAAAAAGTAAGCTGCACTGCATTGTGGAAGCTGATTTATGCAAATGACCCTGGGTCAATATGAATTCATAATCTAACACCTCGCTCATTATAGATTCAAATAAGCTGAATGACCGAGGGTATTCGATTGTAATCATGGATGCTACTAAAAGTTTATTGCGAAATTATCATAAAATTTGCATACTTCAGTCTCGAGGCCGAAGTCTCGTAATTTGACGTCCATTTGAAAATGAAAGTTAAAATGCAGAAATCGATGGGTCACTGTGATAACTGTCTAAATATGGAAAATAAAGGGTGGCAGGTAGGTCAAACTTACATAAATGAAGAGATAAATGAAAATGAACAAATTGATGCCCGATTTATATAATTCCAAGGCCGTCAGTCGGCTCCAGAAGCAACGAAGCAGCGATCTATTTTGGACGGCAAATATCCACTTTTGATATGGATAGCTCTGACGTCCCACGGCCCAGCTTGTCTGGCAAAACAGCCGTTGGACGTCAGAGTAATCTCGGACTACAATTGCATATACTTTTAACATTTAAATAATGTTTGACTGGCAGTTTTATCTTTCTGCAGTATACACAAAGTTATTTACGACCAGTCAGTTTGGGTGTCTAAGTCCTACAGAGGAATATGGGACAACTCAGACCGACTAATGAGTCAACTCTTGACCGAAGAGTTGCCTTGCACCCCTACAGAGCAACTAAATGCTCCAAGTCCGACGATAAAGTTATTTTGTTTACTCTGAAGTTCTTACTTCGTTGCAATCACTCTGAAATAAAAGAAATTGTGAGAAAACGAATGTACACGAAAGCATTGCATGTGTGAATCAAAACAAGTGTATTTCTCATGTTTATTGGTTTATACCAGTTTATTTCCCCGTACCTTTCTTGACAACCTTCAACCACATCTCAACGATTTGTTTTGCATCTGTTTTGTGGTGAATAGCCCATAAAGAGAGGCTCTGAATGCTGTCTTGTGTGTTTGATACACCCTGCAGTTTACGCTCAATATTTTCAACGTTAACGGACGCCATGTTGGCCTAAAATTTGCAACTTGTTCACTAAAACCAAGATTTTCTACTTTCAATGAAGCTGTAGCAATTTCAGTACAAAGTGATGTTAATTTTGCTTGTTCTTTGGAATGCATTGATTAAAAAATGTTATAACAGGTCATTTTTGCAGAAATTAAGGCAACCACATTTCAATGTTTGGCAGCCATTTTGGGTGCTCACGTTGTCCCGGGGTTTCATTTTTTTGTATTTAATATTGAATTTTATTTTTAATCTAAGTGTGCAAATTGATTCTTTTGACAAAAGACAAAACAAGACATAGTGGATGGATACTTATATGCAGAGAAAATTAAAATTAATTTTGACAGGTTGAAGAAAACACGCGAAACATTCCGAAAATTGCGGCGTTGTTGCTTCATCTATACCGGATTACACATGAATACTTATTCGAGTGCGATCAGCGAATACTATATGTTAAATTATTAAATGATATGAGCAAATCAGCCCTAATACGGATAAATCAGCATGTGCAATACTGAAAACGGTCCACTGTCGATATAAATCAAGAGTTAATATTACTTTTCGAACAGGGCCAATACGGCTTAGCCCATGGGCTAATACGGGACGTTCAATTCTGGTTTCAATTTTCTTACGCCATTACTTATCTTTGGTGGTATCGTTATGCATTAAAACATTTGTATTATATTTTTTAAATTAAAATCATAAAATAAACAAGTTAAATGGTGTGCAATGTTTTGTAACGTCTTAAAGTCTTGAAACGGAAAAAAAACAGGGCCTTATTTCTTATGGCAATGCCAAGACCAAATTGGTCCAGATGCGATAAAGAGACCTTCAAAAACTCTATAAGAGAATCCGTAAAAGATGTGACGCACTATTGTCTATTTACATCAGGAGCTGTGAAAAAAACTCTCCAATATATTACACACAGCTGGTGAGGACTCCGATACCTAACTAAATCTGTAACGATAAAATCTGTAGGCAAAAGGATATGGAATAAAGAAATTAGTGAGGCCTCAAAGACATCTAAATGTGCCTTTTATCAATGGGAAAATGACAAGACTAACACCATAAAAAGAATAGAATGAGAAGCACAAGAAAGACAGAGGAGAGCACATGGCCTCTAGAAGAAATAGCCTCATGGAAAAAATATGCAATCAGCTCAAAGTGATACAAAACTCTTTCATAAGCTAGTGCGACAGCAGCGTAACAAGAAAACTATGACAACTCACACCATGGTTTTCAATGGTCAAGAACAATGTGAGAATGAACACCTCCTCAATGGATGGAAAGGACACTTTGAGAAACTTTACAAACATAGTGAAGCTTATTTACAGAAATTCAATTGTAAAAAACTCAATCTTGTGACTTTACAAAATGATATTATTGAAAAACTAAAAACAGAAAAAATGAGAAAATTGATAATACAAACCAAAAGGAAATACAAAATATTTTGAGAAAATTAAAATCAGGAAAAAGTCATGCACCCGATGGGCTGTCGGCTGAATATTTTAAATACATGCCAGATGAGCTTTTACCTTTTCTGATAGCCATTATAAATAGTGTTTTCGAAGATGAGGATGTGCCTCAAGTCATCATGGAAGGTGTTATTACCAGTTACAAACATCATGTCAACACTTATAGAAGGTATTCTAAAAGAGCGTGTGGAGCTAAACCTCCTCAAATCGCAGAGTAAGCTCCAGCGTGGATTCACTCAGAACACATCATCTGTTAACGCTGCATTCATAGTATCTGAGGCAGGTGAACACTAAAAGGAAATATTGCAAGAACTAGTACTTGTAACGCTAGATGCAAAAAAAATGCTTTTGTCAAGATACACCACGAGATTGTTTTAATAAACTTTACCATGATGGAATTAGTGGAAACACCTGACTACTCTTAAGAAACATGTACCTAAATATGACAGTGAAATAAAATGGAACAATAACCTGTCTGATGAATTTGTACAGGAACTTGGTGTACGGCAAGGAGCAAAGTTGTCTACTGTACTCTATAAAGGGTACAATATTACCATTCTAATAGCCTTAGAGAGATCAAAATTAGGCGCATCAATAGGAAATATCAATGTTGCGGCCCCTACATGTGCTAACGATATAGCCATCCTTGCAGGCACAGAACATGAAGCTCAGGCACTTCTAAATATTGTCCATAGCATATCTGCACAAGACCTAGTTACTATCAGTCCTACTAAGGGAGCTACCATTTGATTTTTATGGGGGGGCTAGGATGAAATTTGAAATAAATAGGCAGGACAGGAGTTTTGAGTAAAAAAAAGGCAGGATGAGATTATTTGCAAAAAGGCAGGATGA
Source organism: Mytilus coruscus (assembly GCA_017311375.1). Classification (NCBI taxonomy): domain Eukaryota; kingdom Metazoa; phylum Mollusca; class Bivalvia; order Mytilida; family Mytilidae; genus Mytilus; species Mytilus coruscus. The sequence continues at coordinate 31,217,305 of CM029601.1, forward strand.
GATTATTTGCAAAAAGGCAGGATGACAATTTATGTAAAAAAAGTCAGGATAAACTAAAAAAAAGGCAGGACCGAATAGAGTGAAAATAGAAAGGCAGGACCGAATAGAGGGAAAAATAAAAGGCAGGACAAAATTTTTCATCCTACCCCCTCCCTAAAAATCAAATGGTAGCTCCCTAAGTCTGACATTGTACCACTTAGTAAAACTGATCACTAATTCAATATTTACTCTAATGGAGATGACAAAATGGATAAAAAAACAGAAACAAAACACCTTGGTTTAATTCGCACTGTAAGAAATAAGCTAAATATTGAGGACAGGGTAAGGACTGCAAGACGAACCATCTACGCACTTCTTGGACCAGGACTACATGTTCGTAAGGAGATATAGGAAGATGTGGTGTGAGTGCCAATGAGACAACTCTCCATCCAAATAACAATTTATAAAAGTAAACCATTATAGGTCAATGTACGGCCTTCAACACAGAGCCTTGGGAATGTCACCACTTGTAGCCACTAATCTTAGGCAGACATATGCTCTAGCTAGAAGTCTCATTGGTATCGAAGTACTTAATTATACACCTGCCGATATTCTGAAATTAGATCGACTTCAGCTGCAAATATGTCGACAAATACAGGGCTTACCAGCAAGAACAGCTAATGCCGCAACAGTATATGTCATGCGTGGAATCGAACCAATACAGGCTGTTGTAGACAGAATTGTGCTCACTTTTTTCGGAGGTATTATAAATACTTCAAGATAAATGTAGCATTGAATTCAAAATTATCGAAAGACAAATGGTTATGTCAAAGGAACAACCAAACTCATTTATTAATAGATTACGAACTGCTTTGGCAAAATATGAGCTACCTAAAGCTGAGAAATTGATTGAAACAGTTCCTACAAAAAATGAAATGGAAAACAACAGTTAAACAAGCAAATGGAAAATTTTGGGAAACGAAATGGAATTCAGAAAATTCAGAAAAATCAACAATGAAATTTTTGGACATAAAGCACAACTCATTCGGAAAACCTCATCAAATCTGGAAAATGGTCTCAAACACAGTTTGAGATTTAAAAAAGGCTGAAGTTAAAGCGGAACTAGTGACAACAAGTTTGAGCTTTTTAAAAAGCTGTAGACTGCTTCGCTCTATCCTAATTTAAGGTAATACGTGTACATGTGGTTGTTGATTTAGAATTGGAAATGTGGTATTTTTAGATATTGATTGATATAAAATGGATGTCTTAGACTTAGAATATCAATTTTTGCATATATATTAAGATGAACTTTTCTAAAATTTTAAACTGGCTGTTCGGTATTGTACGTTATACACCCATGCTTTTAAAAAACATTTCGATTTACTTGTTGAAATTTAAAACATTTACAAAACACGACTCTCGAGGTGTGCCTCTCTGGAGGTGTGCCCAGATTGGCAAAAGTTATAAAATACAGATAATGCATTTTTGTAAACATTGTATAGGAACATTGTTTAGCTAAACAAGCGTGCATATTACAGATTAACAAAGCAAATAAACAGGTGTTAAAAATTGATATTTCAATATTGAATTTCAGTGTGCAATATTTGCATAATAAAACGAACATGAATTAAATAACACTTGATCGGAACTGAAATACACATAGTTAATTTTCCGGCATTTGATGTCTTATCCTGAGACGAGAAAAGTCTGTAATTCTTTATCTCATTTAAGCCAATAGCTGTTGCTGTATCTCAGCCGAATCATAAAGCAACCAATCAGAATCTTTATGTGATAAGTAATTATTTCAAGATGGCGTGTATATCGACTGAAACTAATAGCTCCGCACCGTGATGCGAAGCAATAACATATACTCTCCAACATGACAAATCAAATTCACCGGTCACAAAGAATCTGATCTGTGTACATTATGCGGCCTATGTAAAGAAGACACAAAGCACTTCCTATTAGAATGTACTGCACTTAAAGACATTAGAGAAAACATCTTCTCAAAATAGAACAGTACATAAGAAACAACTACAGTGATAGTATGATTGATAGACTTAAAAAAGCGGACTTATTCCTACAATTTATACTGGATTCATCCTCAAAAATTTACATCATAAAGTTAAATTGAAGTGTGACAACATAAGAGACTTAAAATGCCTTAAAAGAACTTTTTGTTATGGTCTACACACCACACGATCGTCGTTACTATTACGCAAGAAGTAAAAATTATGACAATCATAGATTATAACGATACAATGGAGATTCTTGGTTGGGTTTAATAATGGTGTTACTGCACATATGTAGTTATAATATAAGTTATGTAAATATATTCAGTTTTATTCTATTCCATAAAGGAGTGACCCTTAGAAAGGGTGAAAATACCAGACAGGTAACAGGTAACAGGTATCGTACCGATTGCAACATTTCTACTAGATTTTAAGCTATTCGTGTCACTACAAGTTACAGCTGTTTTCATCTACATCGTACCATGGTATATTTGAAAGGAATGGAAACGCGGCCGACTTCAAAGAAAATTATATTATGCATCTCTATTTCGGGTGATGCGTTAATTACACACCGTAGCTCTAACTGGTTAATTACTTGTCTTGCATCAGATATCGAACTTGTATGGCAAGCCAAAGTGGACAAAAGAGCTATTTTTAATATTAAGAATTCATTTTTAATATTAAGAATTCATTTTAATATTTAGAATTCATTTTCAAATTTAAAAATCATTTTCTTATATTAAAAATACCGTAATTTTAATATTAGAAAATGATTTATTAATATTAGAAAATGAATTCTTAATATTAGAAAATCATTTCCTAATATTAAAATGAATTCTTAATATTAAAAATCATTTTTATCATTAAAAAACTCTTTTGTCCACTTTGGCTTGTAATTTTAGTATTTACAGTGTTGAAGCGTCTCAATGAAAAGTAATACTTGTTAAAAATATTTTCTCCTTCTTCTTTTAAGGTAACACGATACCAAATGACCAGAGCTCCAGATAAGCTGCGTATTTGCGTGATCACGCAATAAAAATTATTAAAAACCCAATACAATTGCCCGTTGCAGCGTTCAAAAACCCAATTCATTCGAAGGAAAACCCAATTATATGCCAAAACCATGAGTTCTTAACGCTTTTATTCGCTATCGTTTGCGTTATTTACCCTTATCTATTACATAGTCGTCGTGTAAATCTATTTTTATAATATTTATAATTGGAAATGTCCTTTCGTTCTAAAAATAGAGCGTTGCATCAAGTAGTTGAAATGGGTCCCTGTTGGAATTTTCCGTTGCTCAAAAGGTACACGTGTTGATGAAAACATTTCGATCTTCTCTGCGTTTATCCAATTAGCGTTTGTAATGTCATAATTTTTTCGAATTGCTCGGGATTTATCATAACACACAATGTTAAAACGAAAGTAATGTCTGGTAAAAATATTGAGAATAGCATGTTTTCAGCTTCTTTTGATAGCTGAGGATAATTATAATGATAACAAGACGTAGCTAGTGTTTTGGAAGCGTCCATCGAACTCACGGGCGTGTTTGCGTGCCTTAACGAGAAAATTGTTAGAACAACTAACACGGGGTTTCGTCAAGAACTATATCCTATATCAGTTGTAACAGTGATCGAAAGGCCAAATCGTGTATGACATAATATGAAGTTGGAAAGCATCGGAAACCAAAAGTTATAATAAGGGACAACTTAACCTAGATTTTATGTTAATTAAACAAAACATTCAAGTATAATTTTAGTTTATATATTATTTTTCATTTTAGTTGATGAGTGAACACGCATGCCTAATTATAATTATATCCGTTTTACGTCAATGCAGCTTGAAACTTTCTTTGTTTTTGGTCTCTTGTTCTGTATGCTTAAGATAGTTGTCTTCTTGGCAAGTGCAGTGTAACATTGTCATTTATTTATTTGATGTTGCAGTATTATTTGTAAATTTAAATTGAATATGGTCTTTGTCATTAAACCACCCTATAAACCTGGTCAAGGTTTTGGGGTATATCTTAAATCTGGGAACTTCTTATTTTTTTTTTTTAAAAGTAGGTCTGGCAAATAGGTGATAGGACTGGCAAAACTATCTTACATCACCTAATGTTCACATATATTACATAAAAATCAAAACACTTAGCCACACTTACCTCAACTAAACTGTAGGGTTATGATCATATTTAATCTAGAAAGGTAATTAGTTACTGTCCAACTAGTGACACCAGCTGCAGTTTATATAAATTGTGAGAAAATACAAAACTGGCAGAACTTTAACCGGACACAAATTAAACATACAATTGCTCGTCAGTGTGTAAACCAAATAAAACAGCTATCACATATACAAAGAAACATATTAAAGATGGATTAACATCTCGGTTTGATATAATGTGTTTATAACATGCCTAAATATTTAATATTGTGTTGATGAAAAACCCAATACATTTAGGAGCTTGGTGATGAAAACCCAATTTGATATTTGATTGAGGGTGAAATGGAATTGATAATGCAATTAAAAGCTTTATCACTCAAGTACATAACAAATGGTGGCTAAAACCCCAATTTGTGAATTCTTATCTGGAGCTCTGGCCAAATGGCATATCTCCTGATTTCTAACATTTTGGCACAATTGTACTTTGATTCGAGTTACATCGGAATATGAAATAAAAAATAGGGGTCACCATTTTTTTTTTTTGTAATTTTATAAGAAAACGTAAAATATTTATAGATAGGGGCCTATATATGGAAAATGCTTTTTTTAATTATTTTTTAGATTTTTCTATTGATGGCTAAGTTCTTATATACGGAGAAAGACTAAAAACTAACATAATATCCAGGATTGTATACTAAATCCATGCATATATAGAAACACATATGTTACCATCCTTGTCTTTTAGATACATTGCTTCAAAGTTGACTGATACGCTTTAATAGAACTTGACAGAAAACGTGTGACGTTACTGAATACAGAATACCGTTATTTTTATTCAGAGGTATTGAACAAAATAAAATTGACGGGATCTGAATGATGTTTGTTATTTTATTTCCCCTGTAGTTACTTTCCTATTAATTCAATATAACATTCTACTGAGTTAATTTTATTTCGTCCTAACTAGGTGCACTTTTAGCTTTTCAAAACTGAATCTTCAACTTAACCCTACCAAATAAGAAAAAGGTGATGTCACCGCTGTATGCATGCATGAATAAAGTAAAATTCTTCAAAAAATTTGATTTGGTAAACTATGATCTCAGACAGTGATGATGAAGTACAATTTGAATTGATTGATTGATGGTTGCTTAACGTCCAGTGGCAAATATTTCATGCATTTTCAGGACGATACAATACAATTTTAAATAGTTGTGTCTAAAATACTCATTTGATGCATCTGTCAGAAAAGGTTAAACAAATTAGCATAAAACAATACTCTTCCATCCTGTATTAGACACTTACTATATGTCTTTGGTTTTGTGTGTCGTTAACTGGTCAGTTGCTGTTTACACACTTGTATAAACACTTGTATACTTGTTGTAATAAACAGCTGCGCCATGAACGCATGATACGCCCGTCGTCTTGTGTGTGAATTTTTATGCAATAATCATAAATATTTTCTGACATACGGCGCGACATGCGAAACCCCCCTTTTTTTACAAAAACTCAATATCTCTAAAATAAAATTTTGAATCAAAACCAAAAAGTATACAGATCTTTAGATTAATATAACTAAGAAGTGTGTAAAATTTTAAGCAATAATCATAAATCGTTTTTGAGATACGGCGCGACATGTGAAAAACCCCTCCCCCTTTTTTTACAAAATACTCAATAACTCAAAAATAAAATTTTGAATCATCACCAAAAAGTATACAGATCTTAAGATTAATATAACTAAGAAGTGTGTAAAGTTTTAAGCAAAAATCATAAATTGTTTTTGAGATACGGCGCGACATGTGAAAAAAACACACACCTGTTTTAGTTACTAAGTCCTGTAACTCAAAAAGTTTTAATCTTATTTTCACCAAAAAGTATACAGATCGTTTGACTATCATAAGAAACAACTATGTTAAGTTTCATGAAATTTGGATAAGTCGTTCTCAAGTTACGGTGCGACATGTTTACGCCGGACAGACAGACGGACAGACGGACAGACGACATTTGTATACCATAATACGTCCCGTCAAAATTTTGACGGGCGTATAAAAACTCCTTATAAGACTGCGTATACTCTCGGGCTTTTCCCGAAGCCTATATGAGCAATATGCCCATACCCGAAAAAGGCACCTTTGCTAATCATCTGTGAGTCGTTATGTCCCCCCATTTTGTTAAAAGGTGCGATTTTTATCAACTGCACCTGTACATCATCACCCAACTTGAAACACCAGACACATACCCATTCCCGAAGACTAAAGTGCAAATTAATATGAATCTAAAATAAAAAAGATTTTTTATCCCCCATGCGACGCGTTGTGGGGGACATAGAAATACCGGGCGTCCGTTCTTTTGTCCGTCCGGTATTGTTAGCTCTCTCACGTGTACAATTCTTGCCAGATTTGTATAATAACATTGAGAATGGAAACGGGGAATGCGTCAAAGAGAAAACAACTCGACCAAAGAGCAATACTTATATATTAGGTTTATATCAACATTGTGACTGACAAGTTTGAAAATCAGTGCCAAACAATTATTTTTAAAAGAGTTATGCCCCTTGGAAATATTAATTACATGAAAAATTCCTTTGTAAGCGCTCCCACGGGTACAACTCTTTGGTTTGCATTCTTGTTATATTTTTTTTTATTCAGTTGGCTGAAATATCCGGGAAAGAAACGTCCATTGGCGGAAATGTCCATAGCACGTTCGTTCACCGAATTTAGAACCCTTAAAAGGGACTTATGACCAATGGTAGTTTTAAAAATCCACCTTGCGACCTGAGGGGGGTACCCTTCTGGAGTATTATCTATATTTTGCTTTTTTATGCCTGAACTTGTGTCGATTACCCAAACATGGCTTCATCATAACACGTAGTCCCTTCTTAGTTTGACTGAAGATTACTGAATTGTTTATTTTCCGGAATAGGGTCGCTATGCTACCCATTAAGTATCTGGATTAGACTACTTCCACTTTATCCGATTCGAGACTTTTACAAAATCATTAGCATACACTTGCAAAATATTAAATGAAGGCATACCAACTCATATATTATATTCCTATGTTTTAAGTTTTTTTTTTTTAAACTTTCCTTGGTTTGTAAGGGTATTTTTTTTTTCAATTCGTGTACATTATGGGTGCGTTTTATAGGAATATATGAGTTGTGGTGCGCCTTCAACAGGGGCAGATCAAAGAAGGGTGACGCCCCCTCCCCCACACTTATAGTTGAAAAAACATGAAAAATACGTTATATTTAGTTAAAATTTTGCAAAAATACACAATTTTTCGCCTCGTTATGCTATGCGTAGATTTTTTAGATTAAACAACTAAACATCATATTTTCGCTAAAATCGAGCACAAATCAGTAAAAAATTTCAAATATATTTTCATCTCGTTATGCTTGGGGTACCATTTTGGATATATGCCCCACTGTGAAGCAATACCATTTTCTGTCAACATGTTTTGGGCATATTTTGGCTGTGGTTAACGATTCCATTGCATCTATTTTTTACTTAGTGAATTAGCTGTTAACCTAAATTTCTGGTTTCTGTTAACTGTTTTCTGTAAATTAAGTTTGTTGTTAACTTGTTAACGGACCCCTATTTTTCTGGTGTATATCAATGATTTTGTTAACTTGAAGTCTCGAATCAGACAGTGAAAGTAGATTTGATTTTGAAAGAAATTCGACGTTGTATGAAAGCAAAATTATTTAAGGAAGTCAAATTCAGTATATCTTTCATAAGACTGTGCATATTCCATATCTGTCTTAGGTCTATCGGCTTTGTAGTGTGACGGGGTTGCTTCCCTTAATTCTAGCCAGAATTTACAGAAACATTCCTCATGTCTCTGACAAGTCTTGACATGGATGCCAGTGACGATCCCAGCAGCTCAACAGTTACCTCATTTTATTCTCCTCTCCCATTTTCCAGTTTAGTTGAGGCATCTCTAAACAGGATTTCAACTTCTTCGAAATTATTTGATAAAGCTGCCCGGCAATCCTTAGCAAAATCTGATTGAGTTCATTCTTTCTTTCGGCCATATTTTTTATTTTTAAAACAGGGAGGACTTTTTGCGCCTGTCCCAAGTTAGGAGCCTCTGGCCTTTGTTAGTCTTGTATGTTTTTTAATTTTAGTTCATTTATATGTTTTGGAGTTTAGTGTGACGTCCATTTTCACTGAACTAGTACACAATTTTATTTAGGGGCCAGCTGAGGACCACCTCCGGGTGCGGGATTTTCTCGCTGCGTTGGAGACCCATTGGTGGCCTTCGGCTGTTGTCTGCTCTTTGGTCGGGTTGTTGTCTCTTTGACATATTCCCCATTTCCATTCTCAATTTTATTAGGAGTTATTGAATAGAAAATAAACAATTCAAAACTCTTTAGTGATGAAGGTTTTAATTTGTACTCTGAAAGTTGATTTTTAATATAAAAATGATTTTTAATATTCGAAAGTGATTTCTTAATATTAGAAAATGATTTCTTAATATTAAAAATGAATTTCTAATATTAAATCATTTATTAATATTAGAAAATGAATTTCGAATATAAGAAAATACTTTCGAATTTTTAATAATAAAAATGAATTTCTGATATTAAAAATGAATTTCTAAAATTAATAAATAATTTCTTAATATTAGAATTCATTTTTAATATTAAGAAATCATTTTCTAATATTAAAAATCATTTTCTAATATTACAAATTCATTTTTAATATTAAGAAATAGAGTTTTTCTTTTAATATTAGAAATTTATCTTTTAATATTAGAAAATGAATTTTAATATTAAAAATGTATTCTTTATATTTACATTTTGCAGCAGATAAAACAGTCCCGAAGTGTGGATTTAATCCTTTACTAAACCGTATTGGACATTTGGTGTTAAGATTGCCCACGAGAAGGAACGATCATTACGAAAAGCCTGGGTTATTGATGGTCGCCCTAGAGGTATGCATCACGATTCATATAGGTTATACAAGAGAGCAAAACATGAATTCCGAAATATACAACAGGCTGCGTATGAACAATATATACAACAAACTAACGATGACATTAATAAGGCAGCTGAATGCGATATCCGTCTTTTTTGGAAACTCATTAAACGTAATAAAACTGTTTCGTCCAAAATTTATCCTGAAATAATCCAAGATGACACTCCCGAAAGCATCGCTAATGCGTTTATGGACTACTTTTCGAAACTCTACCAGCCTGACAGTGATGAAGTGTACGATAATGACACGAAACAACAGATTGAACTTGATTACAATAAAATATTAAAATCTTGTTATGAACAAAAAGTGTATTTACCAGGTGGTATTATCCAAGAAAGTGAAGTCGATGGTATAATTAAACTCCTAAAGCGTAGAAAAGCTAGTGGTCATGACAAAATTCAACATGAACATCTGTTGTATGGTGGAAATACTTTAGTTCGATGCTTAACATCGTTATTCAAGCTAGTTGTGAGTAAAGGTCGTATCCCTAATGGCTGGAAACTAACGTCACGGTACCCAAATTGCACCGAGTACCCAAATTGCACCTATTTAGCAAAAATACAAGATTTCCTAGAGACTAAACAATTTGTATTTTTATGATTTGATACTATGCACGTCTTTCAACATAGGTAAAAATATTTAGATATACACAAAACGTTCACAGTATTTATCAACAGATGAAGTGTTTACTGAAAAAGCAAAATGTACGGAAACGTCGCCATGCGACGTCATCAAAACGTCATCTTTTAAAATTAGCAAATACAATATGTTACAAGTATCCATTTCTTAAAAATGAAGAGTAAGCATGGACTAATATCCAATTGTTCAAAATATTTGAAAAATTAAACAAAAGCTCTGTTATTCGACTTTTGACGATGCGAAGTTAAGCATGGATGCAATTTGGGTACTCCTCATTACAGAATCATTGATGGTTTGAGGTCAGTTCAGACCAATTTTTCTATGATTCCATATGGATTCAAAATTAAATTGGTGAAAACATATAGTAAGTAAAGATACATCTACAAAATAAACACATAATGAAAACTTTTGTCTGAAGCATAAATAAACGTAGGTTAAAAAACTGTCAAAATAGGTGCAATTTGGGTACCCTCACGTTAGGTCTTCTTGTTCCATTATTTAAAGGCATCAATAAACCTTAGACTTCACCGGACAGTTACCGACCAATCACCTTACTTCCATGTGTACTCAAAGTGTTTGAGCATGTTATTAAGTCAAGATTGTTGTTATATGTCTTTGATGAAAGTGTCTTTCCAAACCCTCAGCAGCAAGGTTTTCAGAAATATCTCGGATGTCTTACCGCATCCTTTAATTTACATGAAACTATATTTCATAATATTGAATTATTTAGTAAAATTTTTGTAGCATTCCTGGATAGCAGGAAAGCATTTGATACGGTATGGAGGCTAGGTTTAATGTACAAACTGTCTAAACTTGGTGTAAATGGCAAGCTATGGTTAATAATTAATGACTGCCATTATAATACGAAAAGTGCAGTTGTGGTCAATCAATGTCAATTTTTCTCTGTATTAGAAGGTGTACGACAAGGAGGTATGCTCTCAGGTTTATTGTATTTAGTATTTATAAATGATTTAATTTGTGATCTTGAAAAATTTAATCCAAATACAGGTGTTTTCAATATCAATTGTTGTGCACCAGCTCTTGCAGATGACATATCATGTATTGCCACATCTCCAGTATCCTTACAACGTATGCTTAATTTGTGTAACCAATATTCAAAGAAATGGCGTTTTCGTTTCAATGCAAATAAGTCGTGTATTATTCAATTTTCTGTAAATACAAGAGAGATCAATGTCAATTTTCCATGGTTTATTGGTAATGAACGTATCCCGATAGCAAATAACTATCTACACTTAGGTATAGAACTAAACTCTCGATTTAAATCAAATCAAAGAACTGAAAGTTCATGCAGAAAAGACAGAAACGCATACTTTGCGTTGAATGGTATAAAGACAAACGCAACGAATCCGTGTGTATTACTCAAACTATATAAAACTGTGATACTACGCAGTGTTTTATACGGGTGTGAGATGTGGAATAACATGAAATAGCTACTCTAAACCGGTTCCAACATTTTATAGTGAAACATCGAAACAACATCTGATACAAAAAATTAATAATACTTTTAGATATTTGGATGATATATTGGCTCTAATGACGACTTCAGTATGTATACTAAAGAAATTTATCCTGTTGAACTTACTTTAAATAAAGCTTATACTAACAATGACCACTGCCCTTTCCTCGATCTTGATATCTATATCATTAACGGAAAGCTTAATACAAAATTTATGATAAAAGAGATGATTTTCATTTCCTATTGTTAATTATCCATTTTAGATGGTGACGTTCCTTGTCACCATCTTACGGTGTTTATATATCTCAACTTGTACGATTCGCTCGTGTATGTAACAACGTTTCAGATTTTAACGAAAGAAATTTATGCATTACTGAAAATTATTACACCAGGGTTTTCGATATCACAAACTAGTCAAAACATTTATTAAATTTTATCATCGGTACAAGGACATCATTCGTAAATATAGCTCAACATGCAGACTTCTTTTACGTTCAGGTATTTCACATCCAATCTTTTATGGTAATATTCTTTATAAAGCACAAAATGTCAGTATTCACCTCAGAAGCTAACAAAACCTTTAAATAGACTTATTAAGAAGGATATAGTTACGATACTGTTGTCAGGTCATTAAAGATTGCATATTTTGGCTTTAATATTGATTCACTTATAGGGTCTTTGCATCGGAACTAAACACATTTATTTAAAAACCAGTTGTTGGCATGACACGGGTTATGCATTTCTCATATATTTTATGATAGTATGATACTAAACCCCTAAAGGGAGGGATTGTGCCTGATATTCATATGATGAAGACATAATCTTTCAATCAGTTTAATTGAGGTCTGGAGCTGGCATGTCAGTTAACTGCTAGTAGTCTGTTGTCATTTATATATTATTGTCATTTTGTTTATTTTCTTTTGTTACATCTTCTGACATCGGACTCGGACTTCTCTTTAACTGACTTTTAATGTGCGTATTGTTATGCGTTTACTTTTCTATATTGGCTAGAGGTATAGGGGAGGTTGAGATCTCATAAACATGTTTAACCCCGCCGCATTTTGCGCCTGTCCCAAGTCAGGAGCCTCTGGCCTTTGTTAGTCTTGTATTATTTTTACTTTTAGTTTCTTGCGTATAATTTGGAGTTTAGTATGACGTCCATTATCACTGAACTAGTATATATTTGTTTAGGGCCAGCTTAAGGACGCCTCCGGTGCGGGAATTTCTCGCTGCATTGAAGACCTATTGGTGACCTTCTGTTGTCTGTTCTGTGGTCGGGTTGTTGTCTCTTTGACACATTCCCCATTTCCATTCTCAATTTTATCTCAACTTGAAAACGTCGACTCGATCTGATATGTGCGAAAGTATTCTTGGTATTCATCCAATAACAGGATATATTGACAAAAAGACTCATATTCCTACAAAAACTGTGTATCTTAGACATTTCCTCTCTTTATAAGAGAATATTTCTCTCCAGATTGTTTACTTTCTTTGTAGACTCTCAAAGGAAACACTACGGATTTATTCCTGATATCAATGACATTTTAAAACAGTATGGACTTATTAGTTACCTTCTTGACTATATTGAAGATGGATATTCCCATCAAAACAAATTTGGAAGTCTATCGTTTATAGCGCAGTTGATAGTATACAGTTAAACAATTGGTTAAACCGTGTTAATTCTGATGACAATTTCACACGTTTCAGGAATATTCACACGTCGGTGACTATTACGGAATTTCGGAAACACTCAAATTCTTTTAAGGAGATTAAAATTCCTTTTTAATCACTAAATTACTGACTGAAATACCAAATACAACAAGTAATACATGTGATATATGTACAAGGAATTTTAAAGATGTTTATGTACACGCTTGTTGCAATTGCCCAAGTACTAATGCACAGCGTGAAGTCTGGTGGGACATTTTAGGTGACAATTTTCCAGTGCAGCTTTACTGTGAATTAAGCATGTATGAGGACGAAATCCTGTTTCAAATGTTACTCGGTCGAAAACCATTGACAATTTTTTCAAACATAGATGAATCGGTCAGTTTCTCAAGCTGTGTCATGCACATGTTATCCAGTGTATAGCAGAATATAGTCGATCTCTTAGACAGTGTTATTAGATGTGCCAATACATGATGTGTCACTGCATCAGTATTTTAAATATTGCTTGTATAAACAGTCATTTATCTTTTGTGTATTTACTTTATATGTAAAAGCTCTTATACTAATATTTTGTGTGTAATTATGACGTTTACTTATATTCATTAATTATATGTTCATTGAATCTCATTTATGAGGAATTAAAGATATGAATGAATGAATGAATTTTCTAATATTAAGAAATCATTTTTAATATTACAAATTCATTTTTAATATTAAGAAATAGTGTTTTCTTTTTAATATTAGAAATTTATCATTTAATATTAGAAAATATGAATTTTAATATTAAAAATGTATTCTTAATATTAAAATGATTTCTTAATATTAAAAATGATTTTATAATATTAAAAATAGCTCTTTTGTCCACTTTGGCTTGCCATAAACTTGGTCATTTAATCTGACACCAAGACAACATTACGGCATTTCCATTTGGTTATTCGTTAGGTCAATGATGACTTTCAAAGGTTAAGACGATAAACATTTCGTCCATGGCAACGGACATTGTGAGTTCTTCAATAATACACAAACACTCAAACATTTCACTTGACAATCTTCTTTTGTCAAATTTTATTACATTCTGGAGCGTACAAAAGTCGACATATGACGTCATACTGGAATGTGCAAAAGACTAGATCAAGGATTTGTATATATGACTAGATCAACATTTCGCGGAATTTTTAATTTTACACATTGAGAATGTTGACCAAAAGAGAAATAGATTTAACAACTGTGAAAATTGCATATCGTTTGATATCAACTCTCGTTATTTAATTTAAATAGTAATAATAAACTCGTCGAAGGTTCGTTTATTATTATATTGAAATTGATTCAGTCTAATTAAAATATAGAACTCTGATTTCGTTAAACTCCATGGAGTTTAACGAAATCAGAGTTCTATATTTTAATTAGACTGAAATTGAATAACTCGAGTTGATATCAAGCGATATCCCATTCTCATTCGTTATGAAACCTATAATTATTGGTACTTAAACTGTGCAGTCAGAAAGGAGTATATTGGATGATATATATTAATTATGAATAAATATAAAAATAAAAGAAATACACACAAAAAAATAAATAAACAACGCAACCACATGCATAGTCACTTATGAATTTTATCCTTGTTTTCATCTTGATATTTTATGAAGGTATGAAATATGATGGGATGAAAACAGACATACGAGTTTCATCCGAATATTCACTCTTTCAAAATTTGGTTTATTTTGTCATATAACTGGTGTAAAAAGTAGTTAATCAGTCGAAAGGAAGATGATCGTAAACATAAGAAGTATTCTAGATAAAAAGAACTTAGTCTGGGACTATAGTCCCAGTTAGAGTACAGAGGTGTTATATTAGACAATTTCGAAAACTATCGATACCGACGCTAATACCTACGCCTATGCCTACAGGTACTAACCTTTTTGAGAAGGGGTCATCTCCATATGCACAACGACCACAGGCATTGATATAATGATTTTTTCCAATTTAAATTTTAAATACTGTATAAAACTTTTTATTTTATGATTTGTTAGCTCTTTTAGTAGCTGAGAATTGGCCATCGGAACTAAACACATTTATTTAAAACCAGTTGTTGGCATGACACGGGTTATGCATTTCTCATATATTTTATGATAGTATGATACTAAACCCTAACGGAGGGATTGTGCCTGATATTCATATGATGAAGACATAATCTTTCAATCAGTTTAATTGAGGTCTGGAGCTGGCATGTCAGTTAACTGCTAGTAGTCTGTTGTCATTTATATATTATTGTCATTTTGTTTATTTTCTTTTGTTACATCTTCTGACATCGGACTCGGACTCTCTTTAACTGACTTTTAATGTGCGTATTGTTATGCGTTTACTTTTCTATATTGGCTAGAGGTATAGGGGAGGTTGAGATCTCATAAACATGTTTAACCCCGCCGCATTTTTGCGCCTGTCCCAAGTCAGGAGCCTCTGGCCTTTGTTAGTCTTGTATTATTTTTACTTTTAGTTTCTTGCGTATAATTTGAGTTTAGTATGACGTCCATTATCACTGAACTAGTATATATTTGTTTAGGGCCAGCTTAAGGACGCCTCCGGGTGGGAATTTCTCGCTGCATTGAAGACCTATTGGTGACCTTCTGTTGTCTGTTCTGTGGTCGGGTTGTTGTCTCTTTGACACATTCCCCATTTCCATTCTCAATTTTATCTCAACTTGAAAACGTCGACTCGATCTGATATGTGCGAAAGTATTCTTGGTATTCATCCAATAACAGGATATATTGACAAAAAGACTCATATTCCTACAAAACTGTGTATCTTAGACATTTCCTCTCTTTTAAGAGAATATTTCTCCAGATTGTTTACTTTCTTTGTAGACTTTCAAAGGAAACACTACGGATTTATTCCTGATATCATTGACATTTTAAAACAGTATGGACTTATTAGTTACCTTCTTGACTATATTGAAGATGGATATTCCCATCAAAACAAATTTGAAGTCTATCGTTTATAGCGCAGTTGATAGTATACAGTTAAACAATTGGTTAAACCGTGTTAATTCTGATGACAATTTCACACGTTTCAGGAATATTCACACGTCAGTGACTATTACGGAATTTCGGAAACACTCAAATTCTTTTAAGGAGATTAAAAATTCCTTTTTAATCACTAAATTACTGACTGAAATACCAAATACAACAAGTAATACATGTGATATATGTACAAGGAATTTTAAAGATGTTTATGTACACGCTTGTTGCAATTGCCCAAGTACTAATGCACAGCGTGAAGTCTGGTGGGACATTTTAGGTGACAATTTTCCAGTGCAGCTTTACTGTGAATTAAGCATGTATGAGGACGAAATCCTGTTTCAAATGTTACTCGGTCGAAAACCATTGACAATTTTTTCAAACATAGATGAATCGGTCAGTTTCTCAAGCTGTGTCATGCACATGTTATCCAGTGTATAGCAGAATATAGTCGATCTCTTAGACAGTGTTATTAGATGTGCCAATACATGATGTGTCACTGCATCAGTATTTTAAATATTGCTTGTATAAACAGTCATTTATCTTTTGTGTATTTACTTTATATGTAAAAGCTCTTATACTAATATTTTGTGTGTAATTATGACGTTTACTTATATTCATTAATTATATGTTCATTGAATCTCATTTATGAGGAATTAAAGATATGAATGAATGAATGAATTTTCTAATATTAAGAAATCATTTTATAATATTACAAATTCATTTTTAATATTAAGAAATAGTGTTTTTCTTTTTAATATTAGAAATTTATCATTTAATATTAGAAAATATGAATTTTAATATTAAAAAATGTATTCTTAATATTAAAAAATGATTTCTTAATATTAAAAAATGATTTTATAATATTAAAAAATAGCTCTTTTTGTCCACTTTGGCTTGCCATAAACTTGGTCATTTAATCTGACACACACATCAAGACAACATTACGGCATTTCCATTTGGTTATTCGTTAGGTCAATGATGACTTTCAAAGGTTAAGACGATAAACATTTCGTCCATGGCAACGGACATTGTGAGTTCTTCAATAATACACAAAACACTCAAACATTTCACCTGACATCTTCTTTTTGTCAAATTTTATTACATTCTGGAGCATATCAAAAGTCGACATATGACGTCATACTGGAATGTGCAAAAGACTAGATCAAGGATTTGTATATATGACTAGATCAACATTTCGCGGAATTTTTAATTTTACACATTGAGAATGTTGACCAAAGAGAAATAGGTTTAACAACTTGTGAAAATTGCATATCGTTTGATATCAACTCGTTGTTTAATTTAAATAGTAATAATAAACTCGCCGAAGGCTCGTTTATTATTATATTGAATTGATTCAGTCTAATTAAAATAGAACTTGATTTCGTTAAACTCCATATGGAGTTTAACGAAATCAGAGTTCTATATTATAATTAGACTGAAATTGAATAACTCGAGTTGATATCAAGCGATATCCATTCTCATTCGTTATGAAACCTATAATTATTGGTACTTAAACTGTGCAGTCAGAAAGGAGTATATTGGATGATATATATTAATTATGAATAAATATAAAAAAAAAGAAATACACAAAAAAAAAAAATAAATAAATAAAAAACGCAACCACATGCATAGTCACTTATGAATTTTATTCTTGTTTTCATCTTGATATTTTATGAAGGTATGAAATATGGTGGGATGAAAACAGACATACGAGTTTCATCCGAATATTCACTCTTTCAAAATTTGGTTTATTTTGTCATATAACTGGTGTAAAAGTAGTTAATCAGTCGAAAGGAAGATGATCGTAAACATAAGAAGTATTCTAGATAAAAAGAACTTAGTCTGGGACAGAGTACAGAGGTGTTATATTAGACAATTTCGAAAACTATCGATACCGACGCTTACACCTACGCCTATGCCTACATGTACTAACCTTTTTGAGAAGGGGTCATATCCATATGCACAACAACCACAGGCATTGATATAATGTTTTTTTCCAATTTAAATTTTAAATACTGTATAAAACTTTTTATTTTATGATTTGTTAGCTCTTTTTAGTAGCTGAGAATTGGCCGATCTTAGTATTGCACTTTGAAAAAAGGGGGGCTTTGTGTAAATTAGTAAAACTTAATCAGAAACAGGAACGTGAACAGAACGTATAAATATATAGATGCTACTATGTGTTATCTTGGTGTAATCATGGGTGTACGAAATTTTACACCGGCGTTGAATTTAAAATGCATTGTATTTATTAACTTTCCTTTACTAAACAGCTGGCCGCCACTACATATATGCGTTTATAGCAAAATGAATTCAAATAATTCAAAGGATTATAAATATAGTTTCTATATTCAGGACTAATTTGATATTTCTGTTGCCAAATATGGTTTGAGATTGACATTTGTACTTATAGGTTGCACATTTACAATTTTCATTCAGCTGTTAGATAACAGTGACCTTGACCTATTAAAATTTCCAAATTCGGAATTTTAACATAAGATTCGATACAAGTGATCTCTAGAGATGTTTTTAGATATTAACATTTATAAGTTACCCTCCCAAATTGTTTTTTTTTTTGTCTTTTGATAGAAGGTGTTCGTAATGATTTTCTGGGTAAATATCCAATTTTCTTTTGGTGAGTGTGGAAGCACATCAAATTGTACTTAGTTTCCAAACTGGTGTAATTCTAACGCAGAATGGATTGAATTTGCAGGTTTGAGTATATCTTTGCTTTATAGAAATAAGAAATACTGCAAACGGTGAAAAAGGGGGAGGGTTGTCTATCAAAGTTATGAAAACAAAATGACAATTAGAAACACTAGGTTAATCACTCCCTCTTACACTTTTATATGACTTATTGAACATATATTGGACTAAAATCGTGTTAATATAGATCAGAATTTTAATCAAATTGAAACAATAAAAAAAAATGCCGAAGCTAGTAGTAGCTATTACGTTTCGTTGTCTACCAGGTCTAGGTCAGAGACCTTATTTTAGTTGTTCTTTTATTTGACGCCGACCGGCATTCGACGCAAGTCGCAAAATGCGAGACAAAGAGAATACAATCTGATGGTGGTGGCGGCAACGGCGTAAACTACTAGTATTTGTATAGCTTTATATTTCAAAGGGTAGAGGAATTGGATGATTCATACTTTTTAGATAGATCCATTCCCGTCTGTCATATAATTATTGTCCTTGACCTCATTTTCATGGTTCTGTTGTCAACATATATTTGTTCCGCCTAACAGAAGTTCCACTGGAAACTTTGTTATAAATAATGTCATAATATCTATTCCTGTTGGAACAAATATTCTATACCATTTATTCCGTTAGGAACTAATACTGTAATATTTATTCCTGTGGAAATAATATTCCAGAATATTTTTTCCTTTTGGAACTTATATTATGAAGGAACTTCTATTCCGTGACAGACAAGTCCGTATATAAGATACAATAAGAAGTGGGTCAAATATATCTAATGTTTTGAATGATAGCAAGGTGTACATGACTTTATGGCAGAGTTCATCTGACCTTTCCTCATTTGCATGGAACATTGATAATGTTAATTTTATGTAATACTTGTTCAGTAGTGTATAATATAAAAATAAGGAGATTTGGTATAATTGCCAATGAGACAACTGTCTATCAAAGTTCAAATAAAATGGAGGTAAGCAATTATAGGCAACCATACGGCCTTCAAAAATGAGAAAAACCCATACCGTATGGTCGACTATAAAAGGTCCTGATATGAAAAATATGAAACAATTCATTTGAAAAAAACTAACGACCTAATTCATAACAGAACAATTTAGTAGGGTGCCCAGTGTCCAAAAAGTCCTCTAGTTAACGAGTTTAAGTTAACGGATAACACACGGCTGATTTTTTTGCACATTATAGGAAAATCATTATATTTTACAATCATGATTGTCGTCGTAAGTTCCCGTGGTCACGATTTTCTAAATTTCGTGTTTTTACAGGGTACCACCAGATACCGTATTGTACGGGGAATCTTTAAAATGAAAAATAAAATCATTGCGTTCTTTGTTGGTAGTTAAAACAGTACCTATAATATAGTTTATATATTAAATATATCATATAACGAAATCGGAAAGTATTTAAGAGATTTTGATATAAGTGTTTCAGCATTTCAGTAAGAGTAAAATTTTACCCGAAATTTACCCTATTTTCGTCGAAAGCAAAATTATTACGTGTATCATCACAATATTTTTTACTCTGATTTAAGCAATAAGACACAGTGCATGTGTGTGCCAAATTGCATGCGTGAAGTAAAATGGTTTTGAAGAAATTAGCAATTAAAACACAAATTAAGTCAACATTTTGGTATGGATTAAACACGGATTATCTCGTACCATTAATCATTTTGTTGTTTACACTATTAGGTCATTAACAAGGACAGAGATCACTCAAAACATTTGTCTTTTTTGCTTGTTGTATGGTTGATTTATTTGTTGTGAATAGCCAGCTAAATTTGTAGATTGTCACTTTGTTCAGAGAAATCTGTTTTGTGTCTGCTTTTCAAAACTTGAAACTTTTTATTGAATAAATATTTTGTTATAATTGTAGTATAAGAATCAAATCGGTCGGTTTTGTTTCACACCCGGAATATGGCACATCAAAAGTCTTGTATGATGTTTTCGACCTAAATCCTCTCGGTGGGAACGACAACAAAAATATACCACCGTTCGTGCAACAAAAAAAAACCCAGATACAACAGACAGCAACCAACGACAACCACTTAATTGCAGGCTCCTGATTTTGGACCGACATATACAGAATTTGGAGGTGTTAAACATATTTGTGATCCTTCAACCCTCCCCTGACCTGGACAATGGTATAACAACACAGCATAAGAAAAATCTGCTGAAAAACAGTTTGAAATGGCTTGACTTATCAAATCGGTATGAAGCACAAAAACAACTAACATGAAGACAAAAAACACAAAGTACCGCTATAATAGTACTCGCCGTTAGGGTAGAACATTTTATATTCTGAAGAATTAAAGGGATGGGGCTGGCGGCGAGAAAATTTATTTTCACTTTTGTACATATTCATATACTCAACTATCCTGCATTTCATGTTGAAGAGTGTTCATTCTCATCTTGTCTTGTGCAAAGTCAATTATTTCAGTTCATACCAGGCCAAGCAATTCATTTCTAAAATCCTCATTCCCTCCCTGTTTTCGAAATCAAATGGGTGTTCCCTTGCTGAAGACTAATGAAAGGACGTCATCAATAGTCTGAGAAAAGTATGATCATAAACATCATTACCGTAAAAACTAGCTTTTGTTATAAATCAGGCCGTTAGTTTTTTTTCAAATGAATTCTTTCATTTTTTTCATAACTGGCCTTTTTATAGCCGACCATACGGTATGAGTTTTTTACATTGTCGAAGGCCGTACGGTTGCCTATAATTGCTTGCTTCCACATCTTCTAATTTTTATATTATACATCAAGTATTACATAAAATTAACACTATCAATGTTCCATGTAAATGAGGTAAGGTCAGATGAACTCGGCCACAAAATCATGTACACCTTGTTACCATTTCATACACCAAATATATTTAACCCACTACTATCTGAGACTGTACGGACTTGACCACTGAAACTTAACCTTATTCACTGATCCGTGAAATTAGGTCGAGGTCAGGTGAATCATGTCTGACGGTCATGTATACCCTGCAAGGATACCATATATTAGTAACCAAATATAGTTATCCTAGAACTCATGATAATTGAGACATTCACATGACTAAAAAAGCTATACCGTTTTTTAGCAGTCACTTTACCATGAATATGAGGTCAAGGATAATGATTATATGACGGAAACTTCGTAACACAATGGATGTATATACAAAGTATGAATCATCCAGTTCTTCTGCCCTCTGAAATATAAAGCTATACAAATAGTTTACGGTGTTGACTCCACCACCATCAGATTATATTCTGTATGCCTCGCATTCTGCTACTTAAATTGTGTCGAATGCGATTTAAAAAAGAACAACTGGAATTAGCTCTCTTACCTAAACCTAGTCGGTGGGCTTTCAACTCAACAGTAGACAATGAAATGTAATAGCTACTACTAGCTTCGGCAATTTTTCTATGTTGTTTCGCTCTTATTAAAATTCTGATCTTTATTAACTCACTTGCTCTTGTATATAAGCTCAAATGAGGATAACGAAATCAGATATTTTACGTAATGGAAAGAAAATTATTAACAACACAACTTCTAGGATATCCACGTGCTTAAACAAACGTATTTGTAATGCCTCTACAGCCAGATTGTTTAACAAAAATGCGCGTGGATATCCACAAATTTTCCCGTGCAATGCCAAAAAGTGACTAACCTGTTTTAGATTAACTTCACAAAATACTGTACGGTCAACAGTGAACGGGAGAGCTTTTTCGCTCTCCTTTTCCTGTGACATTACCTGAAAAACTCAAAACCTTATATATGTGGTAACTTGAACCCAACCTAAATGTGGTATTCAATATGTGGGACAGACGGGACGAGCGTATTACAAAAGAAATCAAGAACACCTTTACTGCTTTCGTAGATCTAAAAAATTCAAAAGTTTGATATATTAAATTCCAACCACTTGAAACCGTTCAGAAACAACCAGGAGAATCACACAAGCAATTTGAAAAATCACGTGAAATTCGCGAATTATCTTGGATAAAAAGACTTCAAACTGCTTATCCTCTCGGTCTTAATGACAAAATATTAGGACAGGGAACATAACTAAAACTTCAATCGATGTCATTAATATTGTCGATAAACGACTTAGAAATAAAAGGTCTCATGGCAAACGCAAAACCGTAATCAACGTATTAAACATCGTATAAATTATACACTTGCTGATCTGTTATCTAAAATAAAAATAATGGCAGACATCAAGTATTATGCAAACTGGGTCAGATACCAATAAGTAAATTATATGCTATTTTTCTGGAGTGTGATACAATTTCTTTTTTAGCCCGATGTATGAATACACCCGTATTATTACTGCCTTTTGTCATCATAGGCTATTTCCTAGTATCGATAAACCTGAAAATCATAAACGGCATTTTCTTAAAGTAAAATATATAAATAGAGGTATTGATTTTATTAACTTATCTAGTATATTCAATGACTCTACCATCCAAAGCCAAATACCTCCATATTTTGATAATATAGAACCACCTATTATTTCGTATTCTTATAAAAACCCAGCAGAAGTTTGATTTTAATTATACGTCAGTTACATCAGACGTCAATATAGTAAATAATGTTTTTCCACTTGAGATTGTGAAACATCTAGTTTTAGGTATGTTCCCTACGGTCATGTCCTTACAGGAGACCTCAACATCGTCGAAGACCGTGAGGTCATAACTTTTCTTAAAAAGGACCGAAATATCGTCCTCCATCTAAAATAGATTGGAAACAGTGTCGTAAGGTTATTAAAGACGCTCTGTCTGTCTACTGTAAAATTGGTGTAAACGTGAAAATCTGATAAAAATCTCTAGACAGTTATTTGAATAAAATTATGAATACTGTTAATATTCGTATATCTCATTTTGAAAACAATTCTGAAATTAGTAATAGGGTCCATGATATTCCCATTTCCAGAATAAAAATAAACCCAAGTAGTCGCAAAGCGGTTTGTGTTCGTACCGGCAGATAAAGCAGCAAATAATGTAGTGGTGGTGTGACGCATATACTACACGGAAGTTCTCCAAAACGAAATTACAAATTCATCTACATTCAGGTCCGTACGCTCCACAGAGAGTCAAATTGTAAACAAGCATATCACTGCCACTACCCAGCTTAAAGACCAAACAGCCTATTCAGTTCTACCAGTGATTTTTCCTTAAAATTTTGTGTGAAGGTATTTCATGATTTGAGGAACAAAATATGATAAAAAATTTGGGGTCACCGACTTAGTTTTGTCACTATAGCAACCTCAGTTTCGTGTTTTCCCGAATATTAACATGACATTTGCTTGTTATTTAAACTCTCAAAAATCCCATTATATCAAACCTACAAGCATAATTCTTGTTTCATGTTAAAAGTAGATTTGTGTCTATCAAATACAGGTTCAAGAGTTTAAGACTCTTATTGCTTTGATCTTAAAAATACGATTTATTTCATTCCCGCCAAAATAAAACGCAAGAATGAAAAACGTTTCAAGTATTTAAAATATCTACCAGTGATTTTTTCATAAAAATTTCAAGAAAGAAAGTGCCATGTGTACTCTTCAAAATAAAGCAAAACAATGTATATGTCACCGACCATTCAAAAAGTTATGATTAATTTTCATGTTTTTTCTCGTTCGTTTTGAAGAAAAGAGTTGTCTTTCTTCAGAACATCGAATCTGACGTCATAGTACAAGTTTTCTTGCTGGCGCACTATTTGAAAAAAAATGCAAATTGGACGTTTGAAACCCTCATTTAAATTTTCAAGAATCAAGAATAACAACTATATTCACCTACTTTATTATCCGGAAATACAAGAAATCACATGTATGTATCAGTATCAGATCTCATGATATTGTTGCCGCACAAAATTAACCTTCAGAAACACCATCCGTCATCCGTCGGAATGAAAAATTGTTCGAAATAACCTTTTACGATGCTTTAGAAAGGAAAGTCTGTTTTTGTCCTCTCCTTCTCATTAGCAAAATAATTGAAAATAAAAGAGAAATGAAAGATGACACTAGCTAACTTACAGACGATTTGACAATATTAGACTAGATGTGGGGGTTTTTGTCGCGTCAATTTCAGAACTTTGCCCTAGCGCACTCTTTTGCTACTGTTGACAGACGGACAGACATTAGCACGGACCGACTTCTTTATACCATTATGTGTCCTGACTAAGACGAGCGTATACAAATTATTCCATCTAGTTTGTGGATTCATTATTTCTGAATATTTAAAATATAAGAAAATTAAAATTATAGGTATAATATGATTAAAGTTTTGATTCTAAAACGTTTTACATCCATTTAACCCATCATTAAATACGATCCCCGTTATTACTACCTCACATGTTTTGAACAAACGAGACAGTAAATATAAAATACAAATAAGTTTTTAATTCAAAAATTGATTTAGAATCTAAGAAATAATTTTCCGTTGAAAACTATAAAGTGTTTCTCAAAACAGGATGAAATATTATGAATCTAAATAGCTCATTTTGGAAATTAAAACAAAGACAAGGTTGTATGTATAGATTGGCGGCATTGAAAATCGAAATTTGTTTTCAATCTTTCCGGTCATTGTAGCTTTTTGAAAGTGAGAAATTTTATGTTGGATCTTATTCTTGAAGCAATTGTTTTTGTCATAAGTTAAATTTACAACAAGTTTAGTTTTAAAAACCGTAAATTTTGATTTTAATTCACATTCACTGAGTATATTAATTTCTTTTATTTTTGCCTTAAGCTTCAGTGAGATCAGGCGAAATCTTTATCATTTCTCCTTGAGACAATTTGAAATGAAACAAATGACAAAAGACAAAAGACAATGAACCTTTATCATTTTTATTTTTACTATAAGATTTTGTCATTTAAGCAGTATGGATCAAATTTAACTTCATTGCAAGATCACCATTCTTTTACGAGAATCTTAAAGAAATAAGTTAATCTCAACATGCATACGTTGCCAGTATATCGAAACTTCTAGAAAGTATTGTTTATTTGCCTAACCTTCTGAAAACTCAATTTTGAAAATCACATATTAAGTTAAAATTCTAAGCGTAAGTCATTTAAATTTACCAGTGTAAAGTTACACGGGCGTACGAGATTTGCGCCGATTTAAAAAAATTCGATCTTTAATTTGCGCCGATTTGATTCTTTCATTAGCGCCTATTTTATTTTTTTATCACTAGCCCCGATACTATATTTGCTATACGAGTAAATACATGTACATGTAGTAAACCTAGAATGTAAATTGCATGGTAATATATGGATATAAACAGTGTTCCCTCATGTTTAAGATAATTTTGGTCATATTGTTCAAGAACTTCGTTTTGACACGAGAAAGAAAAGATGGACCTCGTTGTTGGCAAGTACAACAAGTATAGAAAAGATGAAATGACAAGAAAGGAATATATCAGATGTGGCATATAAATTCTAGGCAAGATAATAATTCATTGTACTAGTATTACGTTTTTATGGATTTTATTGTGGTGCTTTGAAATGCTGAAATTTACTCCCATCTCCCTTTGTGAGCAGGGGACAACAGTTATATACATGTTATAATTGACAATTCATAATATATGTACAACTGGCTAACGGAAGAGGTTTATATGATAAATATAAAAATAACTTTCATCTCTAATTTACAGGTACACAATCGGCAGAAATGAAAGACAAAATCGGCGCAAGTGAAAGAAAAAGTGAAATGCAGATCGGCGCAAATGCAAAAGCCGAGTTCAAAATTTATATTTTTATTATTATTTTTATTAGAACGGAGGTTACAGATAGTGTAGTATCTTTTGTGTCCATTTATGTTTAATTTCCACTAGGTATCAGCGCGACGCTTAATTCCACTTTTCTGTGAAGACGTAGTTTTAGCGTACACCATGTTGGAATCCGTGAAAACGCGAAATAGGACGTTATAATTTGACGTTTTTTTTCATGGCTAGAAACAACGTCATAGAGCTTTTATGTCACTACCAAGTTGCGTTAGTTGATGCGCATCAACAATAGGCTGTTTGGTCTTTAAAAGCCTCTTCCGAACATTTGAAAGTCCCTACTATGTACTGGTTACCTAAATTGCACAAAAACCATTTAAATTCCGTTTCATCTCCGCATCTAGTAAGTGTTCTACTACCAATCTATCAGTTCTTCTAACTACCTCCTTACTACTATCAAAGAACTTGTTATTAACTAAAAAATTTGGGGTCACCGACTTAGTTTTGTCACTATAGCAACCTCAGTTTCGTGTTTTCCCGAATATTAACATGACATTTGCTTGTTATTTAAACTCTCAAAAATCCCATTATATCAAACCTACAAGCATAATTCTTGTTTCATGTTAAAAGTAGATTTGTGTCTATCAAATACAGGTTCAAGAGTTTAAGACTCTTATTGCTTTGATCTTAAAAATACGATTTATTTCATTCCCGCCAAAAATAAAACGCAAAAATGAAAAACGTTTCAAGTATTAAAAAATATCTACCAGTGATTTTTTCATAAAAATTTCAAGAAAGAAAGTGCCATGTGTACTCTTCAAAATAAAGCAAAAAAATGTATATGTCACCGACCTTTCAAAAAAGTTATGATTAATTTTCATGTTTTTTCTCGTTCGTTTTGAAGAAAGAGTTGTCTTTCTTCAGAACATCGAATCTGACGTCATAGTACAAGTTTTCCTTGCTGGCGCACTATTTGAAAAAAAAATGCAAATTGGACGTTTGAAACCCTCATTTAAATTTTCAAGAATCAAGAATAACAACTATATTCACCTACTTTATTATCCGGAAATACAAGAAATCACATGTATGTATCAGTATCAGATCTCATGATATTGTTGCCGCACAAAATTAACCTTCAGAAACACCATCCGTCGGAATGAAAATTGTTCGAAATAACCTTTACGATGCTTTAGAAAGGAAAGTCTGTTTTGTCCTCTCCTTCTCATTAGCAAAATAATTGAAAATAAAAGAGAAATGAAAGATGACACTAGCTAACTTACAGACGATTTGACAATATTAGACTAGATGTGGGGTTTTTGTCGCGTCAATTTCAGAACTTTGCCCTAGCGCACTCTTTCGCTACTGTTGACAGACGGACAGACATTAGCACGGACCGACTTCTTTATACCATTATGTGTCCCGACTAAGACGAGCGTATACAAATTATTCCATCTAGTTTGTGGATTCATTATTTCTGAATATTTAAAATATAAGAAAATTAAAATTATAGGTATAATATGATTAAAGTTTTGATTCTAAAACGTTTTACATCCATTTAACCCATCATTAAATACGATCCCCGTTATTACTACCTCACGTGTTTTGAATAAACGAGACAGTAAATATAAAATACAAATAAGTTTTTAATTCAAAAATTGATTTAGAATCTAAGAAATAATTTTCCGTTGAAAACTATAAAGTGTTTCTCAAAACAGGATGAAATATTATGAATCTAAATAGCTCATTTTGGAAATTAAAACAAAGACAAGGTTGTATGTATAGATTGGCGGCATTGAAAATCGAAATTTGTTTTCAATCTTTCCGGTCATTGTAGCTTTTTGAAAGTGAGAAATTTTATGTTGGATCTTATTCTTGAAGCAATTGTTTTTGTCATAAGTTAAATTTACAACAAGTTTAGTTTTAAAAACCGTAAATTTTGATTTTAATTCACATTCACTGAGTATATTAATTTCTTTTATTTTTTGCCTTAAGCTTCAGTGAGATCAGGCGAAATCTTTATCATTTCTCCTTGAGACAATTTGAAATGAAACAAATGACAAAAGACAATGAACCTTTATCATTTTTATTTTTACTATAAGATTTTGTCATTTAAGCAGTATGGATCAAATTTAACTTCATTGCAAGATCACCATTATTTTACGAGAATCTTAAAGAAATAAGTTAATCTCAACATGCATACGTTGCCAGTATATCGAAACTTCTAGAAAGTATTGTTTATTTGCCTAACCTTCTGAAAACTCAATTTTGAAAATCACATATTAAGTTAAAATTCTAAGCGTAAGTCATTTAAATTTACCAGTGTAAAGTTACACGGGCGTACGAGATTTGCGCCGATTTAAAAAAAAATTCGATCTTTAATTTGCGCCGATTTGATTCTTTCATTAGCGCCTATTTTATTTTTTTATCACTAGCCCCGATACTATATTTGCTATACGAGTAAATACATGTACATGTAGTAAACCTAGAATGTAAATTGCATGGTAATATATGGATATAAACAGTGTTCCCTCATGTTTAAGATAATTTTGGTCATATTGTTCAAGAACTTCGTTTTGACACGAGAAAGAAAAGATGGACCTCGTTGTTGGCAAGTACAACAAGTATAGAAAAGATGAAATGACAAGAAAGGAATATATCAGATGTGTGGCATATAAATTCTAGGCAAGATAATAATTCATTGTACTAGTATTACGTTTTTATGGATTTTATTGTGGTGCTTTGAAATGCTGAAATTCTACTCCCATCTCCCCTTTGTGAGCAGGGGACAACAGTTATATACATGTTATAATTGACAATTCATAACATATGTACAACTGGCTAACGGAAGAGGTTTATATGATAAATATAAAAATAACTTTCATCTCTAATTTACAGGTACACAATCGGCACAAATGAAAGACAAAATCGGCGCAAGTGAAAGAAAAAAGTGAAATACAGATCGGCGCAAATGCAAATAGCCGAGTTCAAAATTTATATTTTTATTAGAACGGAGGTTACAGATAGTGTAGTATCTTTTGTGTCCATTTGTGTTTAATTTCCACTAGGTATCTGCACGACGATTAATTCCACTTTTCTGTGAAGACGTAGTTTTAGCGTACACCATGTTGGAATCCGTGAAAACGCGAAATAGGACGTTATAATTTGACGTTTTTTCATGGCTAGAAACAACGTCATAGAGCTTTTATGTCACTACCAAGTTGCGTTAGTTGATGCGCATCAACAATAGGCTGTTTGGTCTTTTTAGATCTTTGAATATAGTTTACATTGGCACTAATATCGATTTTGTCATCAGCAAATTAAAACATAACTAAATTTGTATTCTTTTCAAACGGGATGTTTAAAGACACACCCACGTTCATTTTGATCTATAAAGAGGTTAAACTCCTAACTATCCTACTGTCTGTCGATACATTTATTTTGGCATTGCACTAGTCATGTCTTCTTTGACTGTCCATGACGTTAAAATACTAAATCCCTGGGATGTGTTTTAGTTGATTTTAGTCTCTGATGCATGATTTTTATTATTAATTGTTTTGGCTTTTAACTAGCTGTCAGTAACTGCGAGTACTCTCAAATCGTACTTTCTTGTTTATTTGACCTGTTGATACTAATTGTAATGCTTTTTTGTTATTTAATGTTATTCAGGATTATATCTGGTCTATATACCAGCTTTGATAAGTGTTTGGTACTAATATAAATTTCCACTTCGTACTATGAACATCAAAATTATTTATTTTGTTAAAATATTTCCTTTCTCTATTGTAACTGTATACGTATACCTAACAACAAAATTATTTTATTTACCTGTGTTTAAAGTTATTGCAAATGGCTGATATTTTTGTTCGAGCATATCGTTTTTCTTAAATTGTTTAACATTTCATACCGATATAACATGTTACTTTTATTATTCTTCCCTTAGTTTATTTATTTTGAATTTACATTGTATCATAGGTCAAATTTATTTGTTCAGTGTATGTTCAATGGTGTTTCTTCGTCCTTTGATTGAGTTAAGCTATTTCAGTTGATATTTTATAGTGTGTCTTTCTATGTTGTGATGTTACACTATTGTTTCAGAAAAAGGGTGAAGGTTTGGTACCATTAAAACGTTTAAACCCGCTGCATTTGTTTGCACCTGTCCTAAGTCAGGAATCTGATGTTCAGTAGTTGTCGTTTGTTGATGTGGTTCATAAGTGTTTCTCGTTTCTCGTTTTTATATAGATTAGACCGTTGGCTTTCCCGTTTGAATGGTTTTACACTAGTAATTTTGGGGCCCTTTATAGCTTACTGTTCGGTGTGAGCCTAGGCTCCGTGTTGAAGACCGTACTTTGACCTATAATGGTTTACATTTATAAATTTTGACTTGGATGGAGAGTTGTCTCATTGGCACTCATACCACATCTTCTTATATCTATCTATATTTTAATTAGATTGATGTTGTTTACAAGCGTTTGTAAAATACATCGATGCTGTACAAAACTTTCTTTTGTAGATAATCTTTAACTTCATGTCAATTGTAGGCCAATTTATTTCCGATAAGTCATGTACATTACACTTGATATAAGTGTGTAAGATGGAGTGATTTGCCTGCTGTTTCTAATTCTCATTTTGTTTTCATAACTTGTAACATAAACCCTCCCCCTTTTTCACCGTTTGCAGTTTTTTTTTTTATTTCTGTAAAGCAAATATATACTCAGACCTGCTAATTCAATCAATTCTGCGTTAATATTCATCAGTTTTGGAACTAAGTACTATTTGATGTGCTTCCACGTTCACCAAAAGAAAATTGGATATTTACCCAGAAAATCATGACGAACACCTTCTATCAAAAGACGGAAAAATAACATTTTGGGAGGGCAACTTATAAATGTTAATATCTAAAAACATATCTAAAGATCACTTGTATCGAATCTTATGTAAAAATTCCGATTTTGGAACTTTTAAAAGGTCAAGGTCACTGTTATTTAACAGCTGAATGAAAATTGTAAATGTGCACCCTATAAGTACAAATGTCAATCTCGAACCATATTTGGCAATAAAATTATCAAATTTGTCCTAAATATAGAAACTATAGTCATAATCCTTTGAATTATTCCAATTTAGTTTGCTATAAACGCAAATATGTAGGGGTGGCCAGCTGTCTAAACGTGACTCTACGTTTTCCTTGAAATTTTAGATTTGACCTTTGACCCAAATTTAAGAAAATCGTGACCACTGTAGATAACGACTACATCAATATTTCGACGAGGCTTGTTCTCCTCTTTCCAATGATATAAAATAGAGTCGTGTGTTATTCCGTTAACCCAAATCGATCAAATTTGTTTACTGGGCACCCTACTAATTTACGAAAAACAAATATGAAAAACATGAACCAACGACAACCACTCAAAAACTGGCTCGATCCTGACTTGGAACAGGCATATAAAGAATGTATAATCCTTTTCTCTAAGACTCGACATAATTCAATCAGTTAGTAAAGCATGCTGTTCCTGTAAAGTCCTAGTTTTTACGGTAATTATGTTTATGATCATACTTTTCTCAGACTATTGATGACATCCTTTCATAAGCTTTCAGTAAGGGGACGACCATTTGATTTCGAAAAGGGGGTGGGAAGCTGGAGGAGGATTTTGAAAGTGAATAACTTGGCCTGGTATGAACTGAAAATAAATGACTTTGCACAAGACAGGATAAAAATGAATACTCTGCAACATGAAGTGCATGATAGTTGCGGATACGAATGTGTAAAAAAGTGAAAAATAAATTTTCGCGCAGCAAAGCCGCGGAAAAAAAATCAGCATGCATAGCAACAGATGAAAAAACAAAATTGGTCAATCCGAAAAAAAATCTTCTGTCACCAGGCCCTACCCCCGCCCCCTTTTCCCGAATATGAAATGATCGTACCCTAACGGCGAGTACTTGTAGATCGGTACTTTGTGTCTTTTGTCTTCATGTAAGTTGTTTTTGTGCTTCAAGCTGATTTGATGAGTCAAGCCATTCGAAACCATTTTTTGCGGATTGTTCTTATGTTGTGTTGTTATACCATTGTCCAGGTAAAGGGAGGGTCGAAGGATCACAAACATGTTTAACCCCTCCAAATTCTGCATGTCTCTGTCTAAAATCAGGAGCCTGCAATTCAGTGATTTTCGTTGGTCGCTGATTGTTGTATCTGTTTTTTGTTGTTCACATAAATGAGACCGTTATTTTTTTTTTTTTCGTTTGGATTGTTTCACAATTTGTCTTGTCGGGACCTTTTATACCTGATTAAATAATTTTAGACTAACGATATTTTTTTAATTTTATTATTTTCACAGAAAAAAAACCATTCTAATTCGAAACCTGGTAGATAGATTGAACATGCCTGCTACTTAGCACGTTCGGGTCATTGGCTTCAGTGGTTCGCTCGGGCAAACCTATTGCCAATTCAGCTTTGAAATTACTACATTTTTGTCTGCTGGTGTATAATTTAAAGCACGAACAGTTGTACATTTTTGTTGTCGTTCACACCGAGGGGGGTTTAGGTCGAAAACTTCACGCAAGACCATAACCTTTAGACTTGATGTGCCATATTCCTGTTTGTAGTTAATGCATTATGACCTTTTCTTTGTGTGAATTGTAAAACCGACCGATTTGTTTCAAAATATACCTTATATTACAATTATACCTTATTTGTCCAAGACATTTAAAATCATTTAATTACCATTCTTATATGACTATTTGATTAAAAAAAATATTTTCAATACATTATTGAAAAAAGTTTAAAGTTTTGAACCCGTAACAGACACAAAACATATTACTCCGAAGAAAATAACAATCTACAAAGTTAACTGGCTATTCAAAACAAATAAATAAACCACACAACTAGAAAAAATGAGAATCGTAGTGAGTGACCATGCACTGTCTTTGTTAATGACCTAATAGTGTAAGCAACAAAATGATTAATGGCACGAGACAATCCGTGTTTAATCAATGCCAAAATGCTGACTTAATTTGTGTTTTTAGTTGCTAATATAATTTCTTCGAAACAACTTTTATTTCACACATGAAATTTGGCACACACATGTACTGTGTCTTTTTGCTTTAATCAGAGTAAAACATATCGTGATGATAAACGTAATGATTTTACTTTCAATGAAAATGCGGTTAATTTCGGGTAAAATTTTAGTCTTACTAAAATGCTGAAATATTTATCTTAAATCACTTAAATACTTTCCGCGTTCGTTATATGATATATTTAATATATAAACTATATTATAAGTACTTTTTAAACCACCAACAAAGAGCGCAATAATTTTATTTTTCATGTTAAAGATTCCCCGTACAATACGGTATCTGGAGTTACCCTGTAAAAACACGAAATTTAGAAAATTGTGACCAAGGGAACTTACCACGACATTCATGATTGTAAAAGATAATGATTTTCCTATAATTTGCATAAAAAATTAGCCGTGTGTTATCCGTTAACTTAAACTCGTTAAAAAACTTAAAAACTAGAGGACTTTTTGGACACTGGGCACCCTACTAATAAGAAATAAGATACTTTATTTATGTGCCGAATGCTTTCTAGCAATTCAATTCGCCAATTGTATATTCTACCGCAA
The DNA here is from genome assembly GCA_017311375.1 of Mytilus coruscus. Taxonomy (NCBI): domain Eukaryota; kingdom Metazoa; phylum Mollusca; class Bivalvia; order Mytilida; family Mytilidae; genus Mytilus; species Mytilus coruscus. Next base: position 31,251,252 of record CM029601.1, read on the forward strand.
CAATGTATTCCGTTTGAATGATTGCAAACGGAGACAATTAAAAAAAAAAAAAAAAACCAGATAGAATATCACAAATTCATTACTTAAAATAATCTAAAACTAATGAGAGTATTCGGTGTTTCTAGCTCCGATTCCGAATAAGAAATTATATATTTTATTTTTAATATCTGCAACCAAGTTTTACGAGTTCATTCATTCGGTATGTTTTGACATTTTGATACGGTCCCTATATTTTTGTAGTCCGTGTAGGTACCGGTGTCGGTGTAAGTGTTTGTGTGGACGACTTTTCGAAAATGTCTAATAAAAACCGGTATGGGTTATTCCAATTTGTAGGTATAATCTAACATTTATTCGAAAAACTTAACGGGACAAAGGTATCATTTATATGCTAATTGTGTCGTATATTTAAGATTTGAAAAACGAGCAGACCTGTTAATTAATGACTTGGCGCAATAAACATTTTCATCAGAAACAGTTTAAATTATCACACATTCACACATTTGACATTTTTAACACTTAGGAATTAATTTGCAGACCTCTAGACTATGCTGTCGTGTGGTAATTTTACAGCAACGCTTAATTAACCGTGACATAAACTTCAATATCAAATAATGATTAAGTTCTAAAAGTATTTAAAAAATTTAATTAAATAGTGTGTAAAATAAAACCACGAATTCCAGAGGAGGGACGACAGTCTAGGTGCTGTGTGCTAAGTCTTTCAGACATGTCACGTGATACGATTCCAGCTTCCGTTTGGCAATTTTAAAATTGAAAAAGATCGATTTGTTCATGTTTCGATATCAAATCTAGGACATAAAATATTGATAGTTTAATAGTCCCAGCATGAAGATAATAGTTCCACCGATAACACAATACTTTATCTGTTCTGGGTTATTGATAAACTTTGTTTCACAGATATTATACGCAAACAAATATTTTAAGATGGAGGCAGTTGTCGTAGGAAATGCCAACCGTCTGTATGGAAAATTTGTAAAAAGAAATTGTACAGATGCATGATACAGTCAACAATAAACAAGTTGCTTTCTTTAAAAAAAGAAAAGCAGTACGTGAACCTAAGACTGCTGACTGGGTTGCTGAATTTTTGTTTGTTTTTAAATTGAAATAATTGACTGTGAATAGAAGAAGATAATGATGAAGTTAAACTACCTTTATTAAATATATGAAATAGGGTGTACATTCTTTGTTGGATAGTTGTCAATAGAAAAGTGTATATACAGCTACTATTTGAATATACATTTTAAAGCTCGACTATTTCATTTATTACTTGGGATTGTACATCATTTTTTCATAATCCTATTGCAAATCCCAGTTTCTACAAACCGGATGTATAATGCAAATTGCACAAACCAATCGCAATATAAATTTTAGCACTCAGTTTGCTTTATAATCTGGGTGCATTTATTTTATCTATCATATCTTTATATTTTGTTTCCTGCATGGATGCCTTAATATTCCCAACTCGTTATTGAAGCTGTCTGTACTCATGGTAGATGTTGTATAGATACATTTAAAGTCCATTTTCCATGTGAAGTGAAACCCTGTGGCATGCAACTTATTAGAAGGTTTCGTAGATTTTTCTGAGAGTAACACACCAGTGGCGAATCCAGAAATTTTCATAAGTGGGGGCCCACTGACTGCCTAAGAGGGGGCCCGCTCCAGTCATGCTTCAGTGATTCCCTATATAATCAACCAAATTTTTTCCCCCTGAAAAACCCTCTAAATCCGCCTCTGCACGCCAGCTTCATTTGGACCTCTTATATAGAGACTTATTTTGGTCTCATAAAACATCTCAAATTTTGAGGATTTCCTGATTTTACCTGGGACTATTATACTAGTATAATAGTCCCAGATTTTACGTAAATCAATCCAAATATTCTACAGGGAAACTTGGTTTTGAAGAATATTTTATTTTCAGAAGTTTTATGAATACCTGAACATACTCCCAAAAGAACCAATTTATACAAAAAGACATGTAGATATAAAAAAGGTATCAGGATTAACAGGTTGTACGCCAGACGCGAGTTAACTCTACAAATAATCATCAGTGACGCTCGAATAAAAGTAGTTAAAAAGACCAAATAAAGTACGAAGTTAAGTAATCTATTCCTTGGGTAGAAATTCCTTGGCATTTCGAAAATGTCAAAGTTTATAAAAGGACAGTGACTCAAAAAAGAAAACAAAAGAGAAACAGCTAGAGGTCAGAATACCGTAAGCAATGATGACCGTGCTTGAAAGTCACAGACGTTACGCACGGTGTTCGGTTTAGTAATGGTAACGTTACTCGACGTCGTTTTTAAGTCTATAGATATAAGAAGATGTGGTATGAGTGCCAATGAGACAACTCTCCATCCAAGTCAAAATTTATAAAAGTAAACCATTATAGGTCAAAGTACGGTCTTCAACACGGAGCCTAGGCTCACACCGAACAGTAAGCTATAAAGGGCCCCAAAAATTACTAGTGTAAAACCATTCAAACGGGAATGCATATATATTGCGTAGAAACAGTCGGTACCAAAGCTGTTTTTGTGCTTCAAGAGTTTAAATTTTACCAACCCGCCTTCAACTGCATGTGGTTTTCATAGTACAGTTCGCGAATAATTTCAGGGTCTTTTAGAAAATATGCGCCTTTTTATCCGTACTATCAAATTCTGAAATATGGGTCTTTCAAGAAGAATGTAATGAAAAATATAATCCTCTTTCTAGTCAATGGCAGCAACAGCTACTATATATATCCCCTGTTTACGTGATCCTTCAGTTCAATTTCATCCTCAGATTTGGGAATGCAAATTTCAGTTTGGAACTGTTCATTTTATTTAAAATTAAAAAGCGATTTACAGTCCTTGAAAAAGAATGAGTATTTTTCACTTTCGTCTGTTTGTCGGATGCGTGGAAATTACTGTTAGTGTATATAACGAACATTCGTACCAGCAGAGACATATCTGTTACTGGGTTCCAAAAACGAAAGCTTCTGTATATTATATCTTGTGCTACTTATAGATTATCATATATTTATCCGAAAATTTTGGGTAATATTTGCAAAATTTACGTGTAAATTAACTCATGAAAATCACCGTGATTATTTCAAGAGAATCATCCGTGATTATTTCAAGAGAATCATGCTTGAAATTTTCCACCACACTTCTTCGCTTTAAAACGCAAATTGTTTGCATAACAAATAATTAACCCTTTGCATGAAATTATTGTTTTTATCCGAAAACTTCGACGCCTTTAAGATCAGCACATGGTTAACAAAACTTTGAAAGAGTAAAATGTTCATGTTGATTTATAACCTTTTAAAAGAAATTATAAAACATTACCTCCCAAATTAATATCATTATACAGAACGTGTCAAATACAAAAGACATACACATGCGACACTTTCAGCCAATGGAAAATAAAATTATATGTAATACGTAACATTGACGTTCCATGCAAAAAAAGTTCAATTTGGACGTGGTAACAGTTTGGGGAGACACGGACAACTTGATGGAAATTGATGAAAAATTGATGGTTTCCTCTGGGATTATTATACTAACTAAGTATAATAGTCCCAGGTTTCCTTAACATCGAAGGCTTAAACAAATCTTTAAAAAAAATCACATTTCAGTTATAACATTTGTTTTCATAGTTCATTTGTCTGTCACAAATTTAAAATACCCTAAATTATTATGGTACTGAAAAATCTTGAACAATAGCTCTATGGTAACATTTAAGGGAGACACGGAAAATGCTGAAAAAAAATAAAAATATATAAGTTAAGTTAAAAATAAACATTTGTTCGTAAAATCTAATAAAATCCCATTTTAATGTTGAGGTGACATACCTTTTCAATAATTTATGTGAAAATATTATGATATCGAAGTGCTTGCTTTCATTTTTGTGTACTCGAATTTTCAAATCTTACAGCTCTATGGAATTTCGAAAATGGCAGCTGGATTGCGACCTGACATGATATTTAGCGTGACCGTTTTACACCATGAATATAAATATATTATATCCAACCTGTACAAATTTTATCGAAATCCATTCAGCAGTTTGTATTTTTTTCTGCGTTTATATTTGGATAGATGGTTCTTGTTGTTACGTCTTACGAGGCAAAAATGGCATTATGAACATGGAATCATTGCTTTATCATATAATAAAACACAACATTAAATTTATTAAAATCAGGTTTTATTTTATATCGATTCAAATGATGAATCAAGACAAGTTACTATTTACTAATGCGTAGAATTGATTTGTTTTGTGTCCTACTTATGCATCAAGAAATGGTCAAATGAAAAATAGACCCAAATACCGTGCGTAATGTCACATGTCAAGCTCTTACTGCCGTGTCCTGAATTTAGATAAGAAAAGCGAAAATTCGCATTCGCGAGTGAAATAAATATTTATGCATGAACGTGGTATTTTTGCGCAAGAAATAGTAAATAGAAAGCACACGCACTGATACTCTGGATAAGAACACGCATTTGCGTCATCACATATATTTATCTAATAGTTGAATTCGGATGTCAAACTACCTACCTCAAGTGTTTTGACTCCGGATTCATTAACATTGTGAACGCAAACCGACAGTGTGCGTGTGAACAGGGTGATGTATAATGTGAATGAATCAAGACGTGTAGGATAGCTGGTCACCACAATGAATACAATTTTCAAAACCGTACCATAGTACAAATATTTAGATGCTATAAGGTTGAACTAATAAAAGAAATAAAGAATTGAAATTTTATAATAAACATACATTCCTGTTAGTGAACTTTTTTCCGAAAATGACTTGAATATAATATCAATAAACACAAATGTCAAGTATTTACGGATGGACATTTTATTTATCAAATGAATCTCTTTTTAAAGTCTAACATTCCACTATATGAATATATTACTATACAAAATATAAGTAGAGACTTATAAATCCCTTCTTAAACAGTATAAAATAATTGGCATTATGATAGTAATCAATTTTGTTATGATTATTGTAAAATATTAATTACGTTTTTGTGAGATGCATGGATTTAAAATCCTTGTGAATTGAAACCACGCAAGTATTTTTTTCATTCACGACCGTTTAAAATTTGGTTATTTAGCTAACTTTGGGTACGCACCCCTGCTCACTGGTGATCATACGTTACATATAATTTTCATAAATGTAATGACTGATCAAACCTGTGATACATAATGCACGTATACATTACAATTTTAATTATATTCTATAATTATTAGGAATAAATTCAGTCTAAGTTTTACCTTAACAATGAATGTTCTCTTAGTCTGGTAGTATCTTTTAATGAAATTAGGTATTTTTTTAAAAGAAAAATCCTTTTGGTTGATTATCTTTCTGCTTTCCGACCACTGTGTTTCCGACCTTAGATAAATATTTTTAACAGAAATATCGTTTTCTTAATTTTCTTCATGCTTTCCGACATTTTCTCATGCTATGATTGAAATACTAAATATCAAATGATAAACGTTCAGAAAAAATCAGTTTATTCTGAGTCATTGTTTATCAATAAACTATTCCCAGGTTTATAAAATACCACACACACAACGCGTAGAGGGACCGTCTCAAAGCATGGATTATATAATTGCGTAATCATTATACTTGATATTCAATAAATATTCACATAATTAAAAACATATATGTTTTGTAAAAAGGAAAATAGGTTCTAACATATAAATGATTTTAGAATGCAACCTAGTCTTTATTGTTTTACTTTCAAATCTACAAATGAACTTTGCCGGATTGTTGAACTATACAATGTCACGTGGTAGCCTATCCATAGAGGGACCGTATCAAAGACATAAAAACTACCTGTATGAATGATGGAAAATTTTCGAGACGTTCCGAGAATCGTGATTCTGAGGATATCGAGTGTCTCATAGACACTTCCAAAATTCGCCAATATATAAGCGTGAACCCCTCAGGGGGTGGGTTCACGCAAAAATACGTAAAACATTCCTCTTCGAATATTTCTCTGACAGAATAAGAGCTTGACAACAAAATAATTTTGTTTGTATTTCAACATTGCGAAAACTTTAGAAAGAAGTGTTTTTGGATTTAATAATGTGATTAAATTAAAAAGCAAAGGTCCATTTTAGCTCACAGGACCCGAATGACCATGTGAAATTTTGTCATGACTTTGCGTCCGTCACCGGTAAACTTTTTTTAACATCATCTTGTCTGAAACTGCACAATGGATTGAAACCAAAGTTTATCTGCTATATCTATAGGATATCTGCTATAAACTGTCTGATTTTTGTTCCTGTTGATTAACTGACATGGCCACTGTGGAAAACAAATAGAACTTAGGTGTTTTGGATTATGTCTCGAAAATTAGAGAAATTAGAGAAAATCATTAACACGGTAGAAATTTCCATCAAGACAATATTTATTTATCAACCGTGAACATTTTAGAAAAATGGGTCGACACGTTTTGAGTAATTGCCCTTAAAATTTAGTTTTTACTAAACTTTTTTTATGGCAGATCTTGGCTATTGTCTCGAAAACTATAGGAGCTATAGTTTAAAACTGAATTGCAAACATGATCAGTAAAACAAGCTCTATTTACCCGGAAACAATTCATATAAAAACTGACCACCATATAGAGATATTAACTGTTTTAGCTATCATCTTAAACATTATAGGAGCAAGGATAAAAATATAAATCGCAAAAATTATCAGCACAACAAGATCTAGCTACATATGTATTACCCATAAAATGTCGATTTTTACTGGGTTGTTTTCTGGGCAGTTTTTTTTTTTTTTAATTTGTCTCAAAACACAAGGTTAAAAGTGTACATTGCAAAAATGATCAACGGGACTGCCAAACAATACCTAGTGTGTGCCATTAAAGGTAAGACTTTCACTTTTTTCACCATGTGAGCCTCTTGTTTAATCCACTTTTGATTTGTATAGACAATCAGATATAGTAAAATATCATCAGCAAGTCACAAGGTAGAAGATCTGGACACTCATATGTTTAATATACATACAATGCCATATTGTTTGAAATGTCAATCTCGCATATATGTCCGTTGTCCTCAACCTATTTATTGTTTAGTGACTGCATAAAAAACTGTCTATTTTTCCACGTGATGTTTTCAGTTATCATGAGTTAAAGGATAACTATTTTTGGCGTATAGAATAATTGCAAAGAAGATTGTTTTCTGCTCTTTGGTCGAGTTGTTGGCTCTTTGACATATTCCCCATTTCCATTCTCAATTTTATTTTTATGTCCATCATCTCATGGTTCAGTGATCCGTTTTCTCTGATTATATCAGGCCACCTAAATTTGGTGTAAAAAGGATTGCATGTATATATGTCGATCCGTCTCTAAGGTTCATCTGACCTTGAGCTTATTTTCATGTTTCATTTGGTCAATTTCGCAGATACTATAAGCAATGGGTCAACTATGAATATAGAATTATTGTACATAGCCGTCTAGAAAGATTCATCTGACCTTGACCTAATTTTCATGGACCACTGATATGTGAAGTTTAAGTGATGTCTGCAGTAAGACCTTGACCATACAGAAACTTCATCTTGATCAGTTAAGAAATCGATACTTTCCAGCATTTGAAATTTTGATAGAATGTTATCTAATCTACATTCAATCCTCTAAACTCCAGTATAGTTCAGCAGGCCTTTCCTCAGATCAGGCTTCCTGGAACACACCATTTGAGGACTTAAGACTTTTTTCGAAAGGCACATAAATAGTTTGGTATCCAGCATATAGATGCAAATACATGATTTTACTGGTGTGCAAAACGAAGACGACCGTTTAGTAATTATGATTGTCTGTTTTTTTTCAGATCCTATAAGCGATAGGTCAGCTATATTTGGTTTATAGAACATCCTCTGTGAATAGTTGACATCTATCACGATTTTAAAGAGTACATGTCTGTCTGTCAGGGTTCATCGGACCATTACCACGTTTTCATGGTTCATTAGTCGTCCTATTGCTTATAGTATACGAGAAGAGGATCAAACTATAAAAATTTAACTTGACCAATGAGTTTCTGCTGGATTGTTATCCCTATGTCTCACGTTGTAGGCCAAACAAAAAGCACTATCTACTAGGTAATGCTAAGGTCTAGATACAAATGTCATCATATCCGCTGACTTTCTCCATTAATCCATCCACATAAATGTATCCAAACAGGCGCCGAAAAGGTGTTTAATCTAAAATAAAATATCAATCCAAAAATGGGAGTTTCCTATAGTATTAACAGATGTTCTATGTAAAAACTGGAAAGTTTCTTAATCTTAAAGAGGTACAAAAAAAAAACCCAATGCATTTTTATAAAATTTTAATATCTACATATGTTATATATGGGACTAGTATAGTCAATATATTATGTCCCAGGATATATATACTGTCATTTTATTTGTATAAACGATTGAAACATCAATAAGTTGTAAAATACATAGGTATCAATTAAAACAATTCTAGACAGATTGTTAATAAAAAAATACAAAATGCTTCATCTTGTAAAATTGTCACAAAAATAATGTATAATGAAAATCTGAAATGTTGGCAGGAATTCTGATTTAAAAGAATAAAATAGATCTCATGTGTATTACAAACAATTGCAAAGTACAACAAATTCTTAATATGAATCATTAATATTACATACAAAATTCGATGTCTCATTTCTCTTTGTATTAAAATTGAATACAAAATATTTCATTAGATTTATATCACAGACTCAGCATTGTAGAGCTTAATTTTTCTATTCTATATATACAACACCTATTCTAAAGAATTTCAAAACAAAATTTCCCATGATTCTTTTTTCCAGAAAAAAAAAACATAATGGTGTACTTGACAAATCATAACACTATTTCAGTTGATGAGATAAAAACAGTTATGATCTGTGAATGGACAGTGAATATATGATTAGGGTGTATGACAATTAATAACTGCAGCACTATTTATTTCAAACTGGTGATAACTTAATTTAAGAGTAAAAAAACAGAGGTTATGAAGAAGAGTTTTGTGATTGAAGTATTAGAAATATTATCAAAAGATATGCGTAAGTTTTTAAAGTTAGTAATTGACAAAAATCTTTCACTTGTTTCCCAAAAAACCCTTTTCGTCTACAAACATTTTATTCTTCTTTTTACTGGTAAACAAAACCCCAAAGCTATGAAATATGAGTTAGTTTCATATAGCATATATATAATTCATACCTGTACCCTAAAAAAATATCTCATAAAATATAAACAGACAGCATTTGTACTGGATCTGAACCTACTTTATTTTTTTACATAAAGATATTGAACAATAAAGTTGGTATAAGCCACTCTGACGGCCATTCCTTAAGGTAATTTTGTAACAGTTTGGATTACATTATGTCTAGCTCATGTTACACTAGAAGTACAAGAGTCGTAACATGTACATAATGGACGTGGTTTGGGAACGTACTCTTGACGTTACATGGTATTAGCATAACTTTGGAAGGCTGTGTTATCTGGTTTGAAGGAGCGATTTTCCACCATTCCTTGTGGAATGAAGTGGGCTTTCTGAGTTGACATGCCTTCAAATGGGGCATTGTTGGGATGGTATCCCTCTCTAGCAGGCTGTTCCACTCTCCTGACTTGCCACTGTTTGTAGTTTTGTGCATAATTTGTTGTACCATCGAACGGTCCATTAGAGACTTTTCCAGCATCTGTTGGTCTTATCATGGCATTTCTAGCCCATGGCAATTGTCTATATGTTGATTTATGGGTAGTTTGCATGAACATATCACCTTCTGGTTTCTTGTAACCTTCGTGAACGTGAACATATGGCTTTGATGCTGGATATTTGATATAATCCTTACGATTAGTTGTTAAATCTTCTAATGGTTGACCTGACGAGAATGCTTCATTATCTGGCTTGAAACTTTTTGTAAGTTCACCAATAGTTCCCCTGTAATCTCGTTTAAATGTTGTGACACCCTCGAAAGGTACACCTGGTGCTTTGTACTGCTCTCTCCCGTACAAATTTTGGCCCTAAAATATGTGGTTGATAGGATTGCCTGTAACCGGTATTGTCAGCAAATGGTGCATCGGATAATTTTGATGCCTCTTGGGGTTTTATTGATTGGCGGGGAGGCTGGGCATGTTTGATATAGTCCTTACGATTAGTTGTTAAATCTTCTAATGGTTGACCTGACGAGAATGCTTGATTATCTGGCTTGAAACTTTTTGTAAGTTCACCAATTGGTCCCCTGTAATCTCGTTTAAATGTTGTGACACCATCGAAAGGTACGCCTGGTGCTTTGTACTGCTCTCTTTCCCGTACAAATTTTGGCCCTAGAGTATAAGGTTGATAGGATTGCCTGTAACCGGTATTGTCAGCAAATGGTGCATCAGATAATTTTGATGCCTCTTGGGGTTTCATTGATTGGCGAGGAGGCTGGGCATTTTTACGATAATCATGATTCATAGTTGTCTCCCCTTCAAATCTGGCGATTGGTTGTACCCATTCATCCTTCCGAACATAAGGTCCTGGACGACCAGACATATCCCATTTCTTATAATCAGCTGAAATCATAAAGTAGATTAGATACTAGTACCCGTTATATACTTGTGATTTTTTTTTTTCAAATTAATTGGACAGAAATAGTATAAAACACACCGTAAAGTTCATTACTACGAAAGAACTAGTGAGTATGAAATGCAAATTTACCAATTAGCTTGAACATGATTTCTTCTATCAACAAAATGTTTGCAGACAATTTTTTCAAGACATTGGCAGTTTACTAATTGTTGGTCAGTTTAATAGTTAATGCATACTTTTATATATTTGTAAAAAAATCAATCTGTATTTTTAGAATAAATCCATCATTGAAAGAGACAATATGATTTGTATAAAATATTTCAGATCACCACTTTTTTAAAATCAATTCTAAAGGTGTCTATTACTCTTACCTTTATAAGTTGGTTCCCCTTCAAATTTACCGCCTTGCGTCTTTTGATCATCATGACGAATCTGTGCTGCAGGTGGCGCCATCTTCTCTTTAATAAGATAACAAGAGATAAGAATTTGATACTTATATGTTGTGTTCAAATTTCTTGGTTTAAAAAAATGAATGTTATTGTACAAAGTAAAAGTAAAGTAGATATATTGGCTACTCCTTGAACTAGAAAATCTAGCTCATGAAAGTAACATCTTTATTGCTTTTTTTCATGTTGAATGTTAAAAATGATTTTTTTCACTAATACCAAATCATAATACATTATATATTGTACTACAAGATGGCTTCCAACAGTTGTTATCATCAAGGACGTCCTTGTTATCATACTTGACTGGTAAAGTGTTGTTTAAAGTTTAAGTGGTAAAACAATTACAGGGATAATTTTGCATGAACTCTAATTGCATGGAAGTATTATAGCTTTAATTTTAATTGATAAGTAAAAAACATAGAATTCATTCATTAACAAGGAACTGTTGTGGCTTTTGTCATTTAATACATTAAAATCAAAAAGCTCATAGGTCCTTATGATTTTTTGACAATTTGCGGACCATCTAACGTAAGCAATGAAATACCAAATGTGGACAAATCAACACATTTAGGAATAATTCGATCAACAACTAAATCAAATCAGATACACTCCATATAGAACAAAGTATCACAAAACCCCGTAGAACGGCCTATATAAAAATAAAGAGACGTGCTATGATTGCCAACGAGACAACTTTATCCAACAAAGTTCAAATAAAGTGGATGTAAGCATATAGTTTATTAGCAACAGGTTTTCATGGAAATAATGGTCTAGATCCAGTAACATCAATATCAATACAAATGTATATAAGACATATATCTAACCTGTATTGACGTATGGTCTAGAAGTATTACAACCAAGTTCAACAAATGTGCAAAAATTAGAGCAGTTTCAAAAAGCAACATTTAAGAAAATACTGTCATTACCACCAAACACTTCAGATCCAACAGTCTACATTATATCTGGTATACTTCCAATATAGGCACAAATGGATAAAAAAATTAACTTTGTTTAATAACATATGCAGACAAAGCAATAATTCAGATGAAAAAACAACTTGCATTTAGAAAGCTTCTTGTTAAACCAGACAAAAGTAATAGTTGGTAACTTGGTTTATAGTCGTAAAGAAATTTCTATACAAATATGACTTTTCTAATATCATGCAATTTCTTGACAGTCCACCGAAAAAAATTGAATGGAAAAATATGGTGCAGACAAAAGTTAATTTGTATAAAATATTGGATCCATAGAATAATTCAAAACAGTAAATCTTATTCCTCTTTGACGTATTTAAATTGTGATGTATTTTACCGAGAAAATGTCATCCAATAATTGATCTTAATAATGACAATAACCCGTCGAAAGATGCATTATCGATTGCGATCAAACTTAACTAGTCACTGGAACTTTTATGACACAAAAGAACAAAAAGCGTGTCCCCTCTGTGTAAACTTTGTGACGATGAAGACGAAGAAATTGAACATCTGTTACTAAATATGCAAGATTCTAGAGCCTATACGGTGTCCTTTCATAAACCAAATACAAATACTATCTTTAAAGAAAAGTACATTTTATTTTATGAACTATCTACAACCATTCAAACACAATTGATTATTCAGACATCAGAACACAGATATAGTATAAGATAAAATACGGAACAAAACTGTGAATTATTATCCAGAAAACTGTGCTATATAGATATAGGAAGATGTGGTGTGAGTGCCAATGAGACAACTCTCCATCCAAATAACAATTTATAAAAGTAAACCATTATAGGTTGAATGTACGGCCTTCAACACGGAGCCTTGGCTCACACCGAACAACAAGCTATAAAGGGCCCCAAAATTACTAGTGTCAAACCATTCAAACGGGAAAACCAACGGTCTAGTCTATATAAAAAACGAGAAACGAGAAACACGTATAAATTACATAAACAAACGACAACTACTGTACATCAGATTCCTGACTTCGGACAGGTGCAAACATTTGCAGCGGGATTAAACGTTTTAATGGTATCAAACCTTCTCCCTTTTTCTGAAACAATAGTATAACATCACAACATAGAAAAACACACACGATAAAATATCAATTGGAAGGCTTAACTCAATCAAAAAACGTAAATTAACACCCTATGAACGAATAAATGTGATCTGTGATACCTGAATGTAAATACATAGTTAATAAAATATTAGGGACAAACATTCAAGGCCAAAAAGCAAACAAACAAGTCCAAACAAAGCCATGGCAAGACACCCCGCGAAATATTTAACCCTTAGAAAATAATCACTCTTGAAAAAACCGGTTTTCATAATATATACAGGTAAATGAAAAATAACTTTGTCGTTTTAGGTATACTACTTCTGTCTATATAAAATCTTTCAATAATTAGGAATACCAAGAAAGGTCTGTCATATAAATACCTAATTTAACACTAGATACATAAGGGGTGAATATCAACAATAAAACTATACAATTAGAGCTAGCTTAAACTTCCCTGTACAGATTTAAGGAGAATAATCTAGATGTTCATACAAATGTAGTATGAAGAAGTGAAAATTAGTAGATATTCCAAACAATCAAAGCTGGTATAAAGACAAGATGCACTGCACACTATAAGCCAGAACCATCAATTTGCAGGAAAAACAATCAAAAATAAGATAATTTATCTTGAAATACATAATTATACCCGTTACTACAGAATTATAGATTAATTTACCATATACAGACTTGTAAATATACTGTATATAATTGTATGATATTCGTGATGGTGGAGGTTTTAATATTGATTACAGTCCTATATACACTCTACTAGAGGTTGTCCTGAAGGACTGAAAACGATTCAGCGATAAGGTAAGATGTCGGAAGTACGCACAGGCGTACACATGAATTTAGGAGAACAAATTGATTTGATCTAAATAAATGAAAAATGCACCGTTATTCGCATTAGCACCAGCATTAAATTCAAAAAAAGAAACACAACAAATTACACGACCACACTCTCGAAACTGTACCAACCAGCAAATACCTAGGAGTAAATTTCAGCGAGGACTTGCAATGGAAACTTCATGTTGACGTCACTGCAAAAAAAGCACCAAAACCATCGGATTCCTTAGACGAAACCTAAGAGAATGCAGTAAAAACGTAAGAAATGCAGCTTATATATCTCTGGTAAGACCAACTTTGGAATATGAAAGTGCGGCATGGGACCCTCATACCACCAAGGACATAAATCGACTAGAGCAAGTACAAAGGAGGGGCGCTAGGTTTTTAACAAACAACTATACAGACAAAACACCTGGATGTGTCATAAAAATGATCAAGTCACTAGGATGGGGAACACTAGCTTCCAGACGAAGTAACCATCGACTCGTCATGCTTTACAAGATCCAGCATGGGCTAGTGGACACTGATGCCAGTTCCATCTTACGCCCAAAGGATCGACGTACTAGATAGACCAAACAACGTCTATACCAACCACCGGCAAACCAGAGAGTTAATAAATACTCATACTTCCCTCGGACTACACAAGAGTGGAACCACCTTCCAACAGCTACTACGGAAGCTCTGACAATATAGGGGTTCCAGTGAGCACTATCAACTATAGTGCACTCCAGAAATCAACACCACAGACAGCAGCCAAGTGTACATAGTTTTAATTGTATATATCTAGGAACGTTTTATCTGTAAATAGTTAAAGGAGAATTGCTGTCTCCTTCTCCTTCTAGTGGACTAATTACAATTTTTTACATGATAAATGTGTAAACCTTCATAGACAGAGGTGCGCATGTGTGAACAGTATGGACGTAATTTTTTTGGCTCGTTAAAAAATTAATGAAATTTATAAAAATGAACTTTAAAATTATATTGTGAGATTTAGTTCTAGTGAATATACAAATGAACTGACTTGTTATACTGTATGAATTCAAAAAAGGATGGAAAGGGACTCGAAAAAGGAAGAATTCGAAGGATCAAAATGTCAGCGGTGAGAAACCACAAAAACAAACACTAAAGAGTAGTGCTCACAACGTTAAAAATGTAAATAAACAATCGGTAGCAGTACATAACAAAACTAATCCTATATTAACTTCTACTATGACCTCTTATGACTCTTGTCAAATGATACAGGGAAAACAAAATATGCAGCACTTTATTCAGCCTCAACAAAATTTCTCATCTCCGGTTTTTCAATAGATGTCTCCTATGTCAGGATATTATCCCGTACCCTCTCAGAGCCCGAGTCACTCGATGCCCCCGCCAATTATGCAATCCACTTTAAATCAAGGCAGCGAATCTGTTGATAAAATAGACTTTTTGGTTCAGAAAGTTGACGAAATATTTAAAAAACTGTCATGTATTGATGAATTAACCAAAAAGATTGGAAATTTTGAAAGCAGTGTAAATAATTTGACAAAAACTGTTGAGAAAGCTTCAAAACGAATTGATGAAGTTGAAAAAAGTATGAAGTTTATGAACCAAAATTTTGAAAGTAGTAAATCTGAGAGTGAATATCTTAAAACAACAATCACGGAAATTAAAAGTGAACACGGTGAAATGGTTAACGGCTTCGATTGTCTGAGGGCTGATATAGACGAATTACATGAGCGACATGTAGATTTACAAATAAGGTCTATGAGGGAAAACCTTGTGTTCTCGGGTATACCAGAACTTTCTGAAAATGAACCGTCGGAGCAAACTGAAGACATTATAAAAGACTTTATGAAAACAGAAATGAAAATGGATATGATAGTCGACTTTCAGCGCGCACATAGGTTTGGAAAAAAATCACAAATTAAAAACGACGACAGAGACACTTATACGACCAGGCCAATAGTGTGCAGATTTAAAAATTTCAAAGATCGCGAATTAGTCAGATCTTTTGCTCGCCAGCTCAAATGTACCAAATTTGGGGTGAATGAACAGTTCCCAAAAGAGGTTAATGACCGCCGCAAACTTCTTTGGCCATATTACAAGGAGGCAAAAAAACAAGGACAGAAAACGCACTTTAAACGAGACAAGTTAGTTATTAACGGCGAAGAAATTGGACCCCCTACTGATCGTCACATGGAAACAGACAATAGACAACGACATGAAACAGAAGGCGTACGACAGAAAGAACCAGCACCAGTACTGAACAAACACATAACAACACTAATAAATAACACTATAGAATCCAGTGAGTTTCCAAACAGACTTAAAGAAGCTCAGGTTGTACCATTACACAAAAAGAACGATCCACTGGATAAAAAGAACTATAGACCTGTGAGCATTTTACCAACAATTTCAAAAGTATATGAAATGGTTATGTCTGACCAGTTGACTGAATTTTTTGAAAATATATTTCATGCTTTTTTATGTGCATTCAGAAAAGGTCATGGATGTCAGACAACTTTGCTTAGACTCCTTGAAGATTGGAAAACAGCTTTGGATAAAAATATGTATGTGGCAGCTATACTTATGGATCTTTCGAAAGCTTTTGACTGTCTACCACATGATATTCTTTTAAGTAAATTATATGCCTACGGTCTTTCTTCTAAATCAGTGAAATTACTTCAAAATTATCTTACAGATCGTAGGCAACAAATCAAACTTCAGGGAGTACTCAGCAGTTGGGCTGACATCCAGAAAGGGGTACCCCAAGGCTCAATCCTGGGACCCCTATTATTTAATATTTTTATAAATGACATATTCTATTTTATTGAACATGGTACCCTGTATAATTATGCTGATGATAATACACTGTCATATGCTGACAACAACTTTGAAAATTTATTGTGTACACTTGAAAGAGAAAGTGCTGTTTTAATTGACTGGTTTAGATTTAATTGTATGCAGGCAAATCCTGATAAATTCCAAGCCATTGCAGTTGGAAATAAAACATTTGCAAAAAAGCCTGTTTTTAATATACAGTCATCAAAAATATTCTGTGATGAGATTGTCAAACTTTTAGGTATTGATATTGACTATCAACTTAATTTTAATCACCACATTAAAAATATTTGTCGTAAAGCATCTCAACAACTGAATGTTTTAAAGCGCATTGGCTGCTACCTTACTAAATTAAATAAATTGACCATTTTTCACACATTTATTTTATCTAATTTTAATTTTTGTCCTTTGGCATGGCATTTTTGCAACAAAAATAACACCACTAAATTAAAAAAAAATCAGGAAAGGGCTTTACGATTCATATATGAAGACTATGCTAGTTCATATGATGAACTACTTTTACGAGCAAAGGTTCCATTACTGAAAATAAGACGTATGCGTAACATGGCTATTGAATGTTTTAAAATTTTATATAAATTGTCACCACCATGTTTACATGATTTAGTTGTATTGAAAGATTGTAAATATAATTTTAGATATTGTAGATATACCTAGGGTCCGAACATCAACCTATGGTAAGAACTCTTTTAAATACACAGCTGCTGTTTTATGGAATGATCTACCTGATGATTTTAGAAAAATTGCTAATTTTAGTCAGTTCAAAAATATTTTAAAGTCATGGAATGGAAATGACTGTAAGTGCACAGTTTGTGCAGATTTTTAGTGAATATATTATGCTAAAATTATTTATCATTTAGATCATACCCCCTTTTCTTTCTTTAAAACATTTTATGCTATGCATTTTACCAGCTTTTATGCCTAGTTTACACTTATATGCTTTTAGCTTTAATACCTAGCTAATGCTTATATTCTGCTTATTACCATCATGCTTTTTAGTGCTTCATTTTGTTCTGTGTAATTTATTGCATGTGTATTATGTGTTGTATTGTTATATGTTGTATTGTTATAAATGTCTTGTATGTCGGTTAAAAGCTCATTAGAGCTTATGTTGTCTCTGTTTGTATACCTTGCCGACTCTAAATAAAGCTTATTTATTTATTTATTTATATCCCGCCGAGGTCCTCAACAGAACAACGACCGTACCCGTGGAGCCCCTCACAGACGTGGAAGACGAATATACGTAAACCGTGGAGGTTTAACGGACAATTTAAATGACAGTTTAAATCACTCAGATGGGACTGGCTCTCATACTAACACTGGTATTAATTCTAATCATGTAAATAAAGATATTGTTCATTTATGTCATTAAATGTTTGTGGATTAAACGGAAACTACTGTATCAAGAATTTAGGGATTTATTAAACTGTAATGATTTATTATGTCTTACTGAAACAAAATTGGACGATTTAGATGAAATTAGTTTTGAAGATTTTACCTTTCATTATAAAAACAGGAAAAAATTTACTAGCTTTAGATCAGGTGGGATAGCTTTCGGCTATAGATCACAATATGCAAAATGTATTCATTGTATAGAAACAGATTGTCCATTTGTTTTATGGTTTAGAGTAGATCGTACATTATTAAGAACAGAAGATGATATAATAATTGGTATAGTGTATATCCCGCCTGAAAAAAACTAGTTATACGTCTGACAATGCGATGTCAGAAATTGAAATAGAATTTCTTGAATTACAAAAGAATAGTAACTGTATTTTTCTTCTTGGTGATTTCAATAGTCGTACTGCAAATGAACAAGATGTTTTCGATATATCTGATTTCGAAGAACATTTAACTGATTTTATAGATGTAAATGAGTTTAATGACATTCATGTCTTAGACGATCTTAATATACCAAGAATACATAATAGTTCTGATACTGTTATTAATACATATGGAAGAAAATTAATTCAATTTTGTAAAATAATCATGTATATTTTAAATGGAAGAGTCGGTAAAGACAGAGTACTTGGTAAACCTACAAGCCGAAGTATTAGTGTAGTAGATTATATATTATGTACTGCTAATATTTTATGCAAAATAGATAATTTCGAAGTTTCTGATTTTGTAATTTATTCTCAGATATACACTCTCCTTGTGCTTGTCTTTAACTGTAAATGGTTTTAATAATACACAAGGTGAAAGTGAAGTAATTAATGACAATAATGTACACATTTGTAAATGGAAACATAAAAGACAATTGAATACAAAACAATATTGATGTTGATAAAGTAAACGAATTATTGTTAAATGTAATGTCTACATATGATGATATTAGTTCAGTTGATGAAGGTACTGTAGATGGTATTGTAAGTGATATTACGACTGTACTGTTGAGTGCTGCAAAAGACACATTTGGGGTATTTACTAAAAATTCTAAAAACACTGGCGGGAAAGGGAACTTTTCAAACAAAGATTGGTTTAATAAAGACTGTAAAAAAGTTAGGCAAGAATTTCGAAAAAATAAAAGACTTTATAAACACTATGGATCTAATTTATTTAAAGAAAGACTTCGACAGTCAGAAAAAACATTACAAAAAAGTCATGGACGAGAATATCAAACTATATAACGAAAACTTGCGCACTAAGATGAGAAATATGCGATTCAAAAACCCAAGGGAATTTTGGAAAATTTGGAATAAAGTAAAGCGTAAAAACAATTGTAATATCACCACTGAGTCATTGTTTAACTTTTTTAAAGATATAAACAAAAATAATTATGAAGGAGATACTTATGATATTAATAATGATGTTAGCCAAGAATCTTCAAATTCTATGTTAAATGAAAGTATAACAGCTGAAGAAATATTGAAAACTATAAAACATATTAAAAATAACAAATCGTCGGGTGACGATATGATTGTAAATGAATACATTTCCTCGTCTATTGATTGTATGATTGATATTTTGTATATATTTCATATTATCCTGCAATCAGCCAACTATTGTACAATTAACAGGTACACAAATATTTTTTGCTAAAGTCTCCTGTTACCCTCTTCCATGTTGAGCAAGCGGTAATGTGGATATTTCTTTTGCGTACCAGTTCATTTTGGGGTTCTCTTCGCGGTCCGCGTTTAAACTATGTCGATTTCTTTGAAAAATTAGAGACAATGATTTAGATTTTAACAACTAAAGTTTCAAGTGTTGGGTGTAAATTTCAGGATAAAAACAATATATGTACATTGTCGGAAAATATAAAATTTATTTGTACGAAACAGGAGAAAAGCTCGGCGATCAAATAAATTTTATATTTTCCGACAATGTATATATATTGTATATTTATTTTTTTTACCGAGGCATGGATTATAGGTAACGTCACAATCTTTAAGAACAAAGGTAGTACTACCGAACCACAAAATTACCGTCCTATTACTCTTTTGTCATGTTTTGATAAGATTTTTACCCTATTTTGAACACTAGATTATGTGATTACCTTGATGAATATTCTATTTTACTAGAAAATCAAGCCGGTTTCAGACATGGATATTCAACTACTGATCATTTATTTTCATTATATGCACTATTTGAGTTACTTAGATTGAGGAAGAAAAAACTTTACTGTGCCTTTGTCGACTTTGAAAAGGCCTTTGATTTTATACAAAGAAATTTTTTATTATTTCAACTTTTAGAGAATAATATAAATGGCAATTTTTCCGTATTATACAAAATATGTACGAAAATGTAAAATCACGAATTATATTTAATGGTGAGAAATCAGAGTTATTTGCTTGTGAAATGGGTGTAAGACAGGAGAAAATCTTTCCCTGCTCTTTTGCAATATTTTAAATGATTTACAGCATTTTTTGAAGGCAAAGTGGACTTGGTGTTAACTCTATTAGTGATGACCTTGAACACGAGTTGACAGTATTTTCAAAAATATTTATGTTATTATATGCGGATGACACTGTAATGTTTTCCAAAGGAGACAACCCAAAATATTAGTAGTGAAGATCTACAAAACATGTTAAACGAATTCTGCGATTATAGAATGTCAGTTAAAATGGCAACTCAAAATAAGTTCTTATATTCTCCACCTAGCTGTATTGGAGACAACCCGTATGGTTAGTTTCTTAAAATATTAGATTAGTCACCGATTACCTATCGAGACGGGAAGGTGGAATAACATATCCAGAAATGATAGGTTAGGTTATGCCATCTTTGCGAATCAAGAGACATAGGTGATGAATATCATTATGTTATGACATGTAATGCTCTAACTCAAGAAAGGAAGAGGTTGTTACCACACTATTGTACTTTTTGTCCAAATATATATAAATATCAACAATTAATGAGCTCTAGTAACTATATTGTTCTTGAAAAACTATGCAGATTTATAAAAATTATAAATGTGAGGGTCACTCCTCCTGGTTAGTTTGTAATTTAATGTTTATGTCTGTATTGTTCACATGTGCTTTAATATTTAATGTAATTGTTTATTCTCTGTAACTATGTAATTTGTAGTTAATGAGAAATAAAATTCATTCATTCATTCATAGATTGTAAATAAGTTAATTTGGTCTCTGGTAGCATTGATCCCAGCATCAAGGCTGTCTATAATTAAGATTACAATTCAAATTTTATACTATATATGTAACTTGTATAATTTAATTTGATTTTTTTTATTGTTGTCGTATTATAGAAATGTAGGAATATATGTAGCAGAAAGACACCATAATGTCACATCTTCTTATTTTTATATAATCTTCAAGAACAAGAAAAAGCATATAAAAAAAGTTTAGATTTTTTACTTAAATCCTGTATTTGACTGATAAATGGATTCACTTTTTACAGTCAACATGTCACTTTTGCACTGATATCAGCGATCCCAGGCAAAACACGGGGTTCCACGGAATTCTTTACAAATTTTTATATTACACCTGACATTCTATAGAAATTAGACATTTTCCTCTAAAAACAATAATCATCAGATTCCAAATAAACACAAGAGATAAATTAAGCATAAAAAAGAGACTATGTCTAATAAGTATGTCGCTATTGATAAGTTTTTAAAGACAGCAATGGTATCTCTTTCTCTCGTTATGCGTGAGCTTCTGGGGCTTTTTCCCCTAGAACTTACAACCAGGAGTTCCTCTACCCTGCACCTGCTGAGGGCCCATAGGGTCCTCGACGAGGTTCGGGCGTACATTTAAAAATGGCATAGCTACTCCACTGAGGCCCATAGTTAGAATGTCTCTGAGGAGATTATTTGGGATCATGAAGCTCTGACATTAATAGGGCAAATCTCAATTTCCATCTTCACTTCAATACTATTGTCAATAGTCTATAATAGTTTTTTTTGTTTTCAGGAGAGGCATCCAAAGTCCCGTGGCAAGGAAGTGGTTATAGTATATGGGTAACAGTATTTAGTGTAAGACATCAATCAGTTTTATATATATGCTCATGTTATTCAAAACTTACTTGTAAATTCTTTATTATAAGATGTCATTCCCTCCATTGCACTATCAGGTCTTTGGTACTGATCTGGTACCTTTACAAGGGATGCTTGATGTAATTTTGTCTGCAAATATCATATATTCATACTGCTGATTCACTAACTAACATTATTATGCCGTCAACGGTCTGTGACGTCGCAGTTTCCGCGAACTGGAAACGATTATGAGAGTTATTCCTCTTTGATCTGAAGGAGAATGACAATCGTTTAACAAGGTTGATTTTCCGAAAAGAAAATGAAATTGTCCTGAGATTATTGACGTGTTCCTAAATTGGAAAAAAAATTTTTGTTTGTTTCGTTATTGTGGAAGAACAAAACAACTAAGGAAACGTAAAAATAGAAGTATACAAAGAAAAAATAGAAAGAAAAGGGAACGAAATTACGAAAAAGCAAAAAAAAAAAAAAAAATAAATAAATAAAATAATTGTCTGAAGAGGAGGAAGATTATATTGTGTTTGATGTGTTGTATATAAATCATCGGGATTGCAAGGGTTGCGGAAACAAACGATGTCTGACTTGCAAACAAATACTAGATACCCAGACTTTTAACAGTCACTCCACTGGTACAGAATACACCATATTTTGCAATGTTAATTGCAAGACTTCAAATGTTGTGTATCTCCTACAGTGTAAATGTGGTAAACAGTATGTTGGCGAGTCAGAACAGCCGTTTCACAAACGAATGAACGGTCATCGTAGCGACTACCAATGTAAGCCAGACCTCCCTCTCAGTCGACATTTGAGATCCCTGGCCACACTAAGACAGATCTCAATCGACTGACCATTACAATCATTGACCACAACTCTGCTTGGTCTAGGGAGGATAGACTCACTCGGGAAAGGTTTTGGATACGAAAATTAACAACTTTGGCACCAAATGGGATAAATGAAAAGATGTAGTTCGACTCCATGTAGTGCTTCACATTTGGGTTATATTACTTATTATTACAGTCTCTGTTTCTATTTCTTACCTTACTCATCTATAAAATAAATTTGTTGAATATACCAATTTAAATTGCTTACTTTTGAGGGATGTAAAAGTACCAAGCCACGTTCAACTAGTTTACCTAAGTCAAAACTTATTATAATATCTTAACGGCCGTTTGTTTGCGATGTTTAAATACGCAGACTCTGTTGCAACTACTCTACTCTGTCAATTTGAAATATTTATAAATTTAGATCGTTCAGTACTGTTTATTTGGTATTTTTATTACGTAATCGTTCTAGTACCATCATAACTGTCGTTACCGTTAAAGCTTCAGAATTGTGCTAGTTCATATCGCACATTATTATTTTATTTAAAGCATATATTTGAACTCTCTGTTGTAATTAGCCATATAACCTATGTCATGTTTAACAAATTTTTAGAATGGTGCAAGCGTCTTAACTGATGTTCGGTTTGACTTTTTTATTGTATAAATTTCAAGATTGTTATAGTTTAATCTAAGAAGACTAAAAGATGATTCATTTAACATCAGAATCTTACTGAGGAAGGATATCTGTTATCCGAAATATTTATAAATAATTACATTTATAGTTACCTTTTTTTTTTTTGGTGTTGTTGTGTACAATTTTTAGGCGTTTATATATATATATATATATATATATATATATATATATATATATATATATATATATATATATATATATATATATATATATATATATATATATATTATTAGTCCAAGATTACGGTGACAAAATGATTGACATTCATAGCCTCGTAAATTCTAAATCGATGGCAAAAGGTTGTGTTCCATAGTTAATTAACTCAAGTTGACTTTGGATTGTTATACTTAGTCAAGGTAAGACGTGACTGACGTTAATTATTTTATCATATAATTGCAGACATTTTAATATTATGTATATTAGCACATGTATATAATTACTGCAAAGTGCAGACATGTATAATATATGACGGCTCAGACTAGACAATTTTTTTTCTTTTTGCTTTTCAACGTTCTTGATAAAAGAAAGATATTTATCTGTAAATGATTTTATATTTCCATGTGTTGTCCATTATTAGTTCTTCAGACAAAAGATATTTGAGACAACTTTATCCACCCATGCTTATAGTGCGTCATAGGCTGAACGCAAATCAAACGTTAGATGATAAGTATAGTATGATTATGTGATAAAAGGAAAGGGAAAACAATGAACAGATTGGGTGGGATAAGTTTGAACGGCAGCAAATGTTTATACATAGTTTTGGTCCTGGCATGACTATATCATAATAAAAAGATAGAATGTAGCTTGTTGATTGGCAGACAGGAAGGGTGATGGTATACTCAACACAATTATCAGTCTACTAGAATTATTTTTTATAAAGTACGCATTTTGAAATTATTTCTATTTTGATAAATGACCATAGATGGAGATCGAGGAGTGCAAATTTCGACTGGTATTTTCAATGGATTTTTATATTGAATACGTTAAAAATAAAAACAATCATAATTTATATTTTTAACTGGTTTAGCAAAATCTGGGTATCTGCGAGTATATATGTTTGTTTGTTTGTAAGTTTACTTGTTGATGTTTAACGCCACTTTCCACGACACTGTCTTTATCATGGCGTTCAGTTTCAGGTAGAGGACACAGGGGATAACCACTATGACCTTTTGCAGGAAAACTGGCCATTATTGCTGCATCGGTGTGCACTACTTCTATGATTTGGTAAGCTTTCAGTAAAGAATTATCCATATTCCTGATACATAAATGAATCAAACTTCCCGTGTATACAAAAATGACATTCATGCCATCACCGGAGTAAGGCGATAAGTTCAAGGATTATTTGTGTACATGTCAATATTAGATAGAGTCTCAGTTCTTTTCTATATTATTCACATTTTCTAAAATATAGGAATCAGATATCTGTAAAAACTACATGTATACAATATCCAAGAACTTAATATTTAAGATCCCTGCTTTATTTTAAAAATATTGCATGCCTCGTACGGTTGATCCTCGTTTGCGTAACGCCCAGCGGCAAATATTTCATCCCATGCCTCGTAACGCCTAAACCAGTATAACTTTAGCTTTCGTCCTAACCTTTTTTTATTTATTTAAACTGAAATGTGACCATATCAATTAAGATCTTCCTGTTTATATGAATCATACGAAGAGCATAAGTCAGTAACAAACGACACAAAACAGTGGCGGATCCGGGGGTTCCGGGGTTGGAACCCCTTTTTGGACGATCAATGCATTTGAATGGGGACATATAGTTGGAACCCCTTTATCCTGGGTTTGGACCCCCTTTTATAAATGGCTGGATCCGCCCATGACAAAAACAAGAATACATCTAGAAGTCAATACATTCATGTATCCCTATATTACAACGTTGATGATCTAGAAGTCAATACATACATGTATCCCTATATTACACTGTTGATGATCTAGAATCAATACATTCCTGTATCCCTATATTACAACGTTGATGATCTAGAAGTCAATACATTCATGTATCCCTACATTACAACGTTGATGATCTAGAAGTCCATACATTCATGTATCCATACATTACAACGTTGATGATCTGGAAGTCCATACATTCATGTATCCCTACATTACAACGTTGATGATCTGGAAGTCCATACATTCATGTATCCCTGTATTACAACGTTGATGATCTGGAAGTCCATACATTCATGTATCCCTGTATTACAACGTTGATGATCTGGAAGTCCATACATTCATGTATCCCTGTATTACAACGTTGATGATCTGGAAGTCCATACATTCATGTATCCCTGTATTACAACGTTGATGATCTAGAAGTCCATACATTCATGTATCCCTATATAACAACGTTGATGATCTAGAAGTCCATACATTCATGTATCCCTATATTACAACGTTGATGATCTAGAAGTCAATACATTCATGTATCCCTATATTACAACGTTGATGATCTAGAAGTCCATACATTCATGTATCCCTATATTACAACGTTGATGATCTAGAAGTCCATACATTCATGTATCCCTATATTACAACGTTGATGATCTAGAAGTCCATACATTCATGTATCCCTATATAACAACGTTGATGATCTAGAAGTCCATACATTCATGTATCCCTATATTACAACGTTGATGATCTAGAAGTCAATACATTCATGTATCCCTATATTACAACGTTGATGATCTAGAAGTCAATACATTCATGTATCCCTATATTACAACGTTGATGATCTAGAAGTCAATACATTCATGTATCCCTATATAACAATGTTGATGATCTAGAAGTCAATACATTCATGTATCCCTATATAACAACGTTGATGATCTATACCTTAATTTTATATAAAGGTATATAGGAAATTGTTTTCAGAGACAAGTGCCTGTGATGTTGCCAACTGAAACAATGTCCTGTCAACACTGAACACACTGAGGTCCCTAGACATAAAAAACAAAACTGTATAAGATTTATTGATTTGGATGTTCGTCTGTATGAATACCCGGCACTAATGTGGTATAACTTCATATTCACTGAAAATACAAGAGAACTTTTCGCAGTTTTAATGTAACAATTTTACTACAAATATACTTTTTATTTAAGTAAATTGTAATTGTTTACCTGTACTATATATGTGCTCTTGTATGCAGTGTAGTATGATTTTGCTTTATTACCCTTTTGTTTATGTATTATTATCTTTTAAAAATTGTGTATTCTTACATGTAGATTAGAAGGCCACGGGGCGGATTAACTGTTTTGTTAACTGTGTAACCTTCTGAAAATAAAGAATTTATTATTAATATTATAAATAAAATCCTACGGAGCATAATTATAGTAGAAATATAAATATCAAAATCAGTCTTTTCGTGATATCTGATATAACATTTATGCCCCTCTTATTCAACTCATATTTAAAATTGCGATGCTTTCAATCATTTTATTTTCATCACAAACGAAGGCATTGTGAAACTGGAAGACATTTAAAATTTTAAACAAGCACAACCTTTTTGACTGGTCCAGCTTATATGCAAGATTTGTACAGATAGAAGGGGAAAATGGTTTAACATCGATCAAGGGCACCAGTCTAAACTTTACAACTGGTGCCAAAATATAATTTAAGAAACCAGATGAAAAGACTAAAATTTCGAATGACCTTTGACTTTTAGCCTCCTCACCTACTTTCTCAACGGAAGTAAATGATTTTCATTCATAACGAAACATGTTGATCATTCAAGTGAAAAGTTTAAATGTATTTACAGCTAGACAGAATAAGAATGGATAAAATTTACTTAACTTTCTCGTAATGATACGGTAATTGTAATTTTCTTCTTTTCATTTTCAAAGTGAAAACTTTATAACTTCATTAATTTATTACAATTTCTCAAAGAACATGAAATTATGATTGGGAAAGTTTTGCTATGCTAGTAATGCATAAATAGAAAGTTTTTAAGCCGTCTGTGAACCTATCGACCTTTTAATCAGGCGATTAACGTACGATAACCACAACACAACAATGGGGTATAAGCTTGCTATTTTTTATCTAATGATTTATAACTATTTTGTTGATAAAGTGATTATATAAGGGTAAATAATAAAATAATCATGATTAAAGAACTAAGTTAATTATTTTATCTTCTGAGAACATATGACATGATATAGGCCTATTTGGAATGTTTTTCTTGACAGAGTTGGTCTTGGGGAATGTGGACCATGGCTAAAAAGAATGGACTGAGAAGACAACATTTTGCGGAATTGTGTTAGGATTATGCTTTGGAATAATTTTATCATCTTGGTGTAGACATAAGATATTACCTTGTGCGCCATTGGCAGGTAAATGTTGTCGTACAATCCATGTAAACTATCATGTCAACATTGCTGTTGATCACCTCGAATTTCACAATAACCAAGCTTTACCAGAAGTTGTAGTAAAGAAATCTAATGAAGGTTTAGATTTAAACAGTTACATCAACAAAAATGACAAAAATTTCCTTCTTATTGGTGTGATTACAGCAAAAAAATATCTTGATACTAGAGCCGTTGCTGCTTTTAATACTTGGACCAATTCTTGTAGCGGAACCTGCAAAGTAATCTTTTTCTCCAGTGAAGGATCAACAACTGAAAAAGAAATTCCACTGGTTAGTTTAGACGGTACTGATGATTCCTATCCTCCTCAGAGAAAGTCTCTTTTGATGTTGAAATACATGCATGATAACTATATTAACAACTTTGAGTGGTTCATGCGTGCTGATGACGATGTTTTTGTTAAAGGGGACAAAATTGAAAAATTTCTACGCTCTGTAAACAGCTCTGTTCCCCATTTCATTGGTCAAGCTGGTTTAGGAAAAAAAGAAGAAATAGGGAAACTTTTTTTGAAGAGACATGAAAACTTTTGCATGGGAGGTCCTGGAATTCTGTTCAGCCACACTACCTTGAGGCATGTTGGCCCACATGTACACAGTTGTATTGACAACTTGCTGACGACTCATGAAGATGTTGAAGTAGGTAGATGTGTACGTAGATATACTGGTTCATCCTGCACCTGGGCATTTGAGGTTGGTATATATACATTGTAACCAAAGCCTTTGATTTCCTTTGACCTGGTGTGATGTCAAATTAATATTATTCACTAAATATCATCTTAATGTCTGTTTTAGTCAAAAGACCTTTTTAGCTGACAAAAACATTAAGGCTTGTTAATTTTCTGCATGTAATAAAGAGATGGACATGAGCATGTATTGTACATTAGCACCCATGCTTTTAATCTTAGTTGTCAATGCAAGATGTCTGTTAAGTTGAAATTTTATTACATGTTTTGTAAACATTTGTACAAAAATTTGAATACACCTTATACTTTTGAATGTATATTTTGTAAACAAGTCAAATTACACATTGTCCAGAAGGACCGTTTTTATTGTGGCCCTTAACTAGGAATTTTATTTAAAAATAAAAATTGTCCATTTGATAAGGGGAAATAACCTTTTTATTTAACTTATCACTTGAGAATGACTGTTACTTTAACAATTACATACATGAACAATGTATTGTACAAACATATGTTAGATAATTGACAGGTGCTTGTATGTATAAATGTATTTTTACATATTTTCTCATTAGGAATACCAAAAATAGATTTCCAATTCTACATGTGTCCCATACAAATTAATCACCTGTATGTGGTTACAAGTTGGACCCATGTGTACTGTATCTAATCATGTCTACAATACATTGTAATGGGTTCGTTGGACCCACTAGTACCGTATCGATATTGTATCTGCAATACATTGTAATGGGTTCGTTGTTCTGATTGATTCATGAGAAGATGCAGAATGTTAATTACATAACACATTGTAAAAATATTTTCTTTATTACTACAAACAATAAGTCGCTAATTGATCATCATAACATCATCATCCATTAACTTCTCAAACAATTATTCAACATCAATTTACTTTGAAATTTGCAGACAGACCCTATTTAGACAGACTTCTCAAAAGAACATATGCCTGACTAACAGAAAAATTTATTGCTAGTTTTGTGGATAATATTTTTCAGACATTTGGTTAGACATGTATTTCTGTTGTAAAAATTCTGTATGAATAAATCAAATTTTATGTCCTTGAGTGAGAATAACTTAAAGAAAACTGCTGGAGTATACCAATTATTACACTTTTTATTTTTATGCCCCCACCGTAGTGGAGGGGGCATTATGTTTTACCCTTGTCCGTCTGTACGTCCGTATGTCCCAAAGTTGTTTTCCGTTCTAACTTTAGTTTGCCTCAACCAAATGTTATGAAACTTATACACAGTGCTTATTACCACAAAACACAGATCAAGTTTGAATTTTGGTGGCATCACTATAACTGTTCTAGAGTTGTGCCCCTTTACAAATGGAAAAATTGCTGAATTATTCGTTTCAGTTTTCTAACTTTAGTTTGCCTCAACCAAATGTTATGAAACCTATACACAATGCTTATTACCACATAATACAGATCAAGTTCAAAATTGGGTGGTGTCACTTTTACAATTCTTGAGTTATGCCCCTTCATAAACATAAAAACTGCTGCATTTTTTAGTTCTGTTCTCTCACTTCAGTTTTCCTCAACCCAATGTTATGAAACTTATACACAATGCTTATTACCCCATAATGCAGATCAAGTATGAAATTTAGCGGCATCACTTGTACCTTTCTTGAGTTATGCCACTTTATAAACATAAAAATTGCTGAATTTCTCTTTTCCGTTCTCTTAACTTTAGTTTGCCTGAACCAAATGTTATGAAACTTATACACAATGCTACATGTAAATAGTGCAAAATACAGATCAAGTTTGAATTTTGGTGTTGTCACTTTTATCGTTCTAGAGTTATTCCTATTTACAAATGGAAAAATTGCTGAATTTTTCGTTTCTGTTCTCTAACTTAAGTTAGCCTCAACCAAATGTTATGAGATTTATACACAATACTTATTACCACAAAACTCAGATCAAGTACAAATCTACTGTTCTTCAGTTATGTCCCTTTATAACTTCATATGATATGCAAGGGGGGCATCATCTGTGTCCCATGGACACATTCCCCATTTATTTCATAGTGA
The DNA here is from genome assembly GCA_017311375.1 of Mytilus coruscus. NCBI lineage: Eukaryota > Metazoa > Mollusca > Bivalvia > Mytilida > Mytilidae > Mytilus > Mytilus coruscus. Next base: position 31,282,053 of record CM029601.1, read on the forward strand.
TCTGATGATTTTTTAGACCAAACTCAGAATACGTAAAATTCAAAACTGGAAAATACTTCCTTTTGAACACCTCTTAATGAAGGAATAAGCATTGAGTTACATGAACAATGCACATGAAGTAGGATTCAAAGGGAAGTCTTGCCTAAAACTAAGCATGCGAGGGATTTCAACTAGTGAACTGCTAACTCATCATTTCAAAATGGTTTCAACTTCTAACTTATAATAGCTCTTCTTATGGTATAAAAAATGCATTGGTTTTGGCTAACCCTTAATTCCTACCTCAATTGTTAGTGCCTATCCTAAAGATTTTTTGTAATATTTGAACAAGGTCTTTTAAAGTCAAACTGTTTTCCCCTGTTTAAACCAGTCAAAAATTTTTGTAAAAAGAAAATTATTTTCCTACCAACATGACCAATAGCTACCTTCCCTTTTTTTCTCAACACAGGTATTATTTTTTTTCGACCTAAGGTATGTGAATCATTTGATTGCTGCTAATGGTAGTAGTACATGTTTTCAATGCACTACTCTACATACATGGTGGTTCAATTAAAAATAACTCTTTATGGTTTTGAGACTTTTAGTGTTTTCCTTGTTAAATAGGGTGATTGAAGGTGATAACATTGATCAATGACCCTAGCTGTCATATATATTGCTTATAGAATATGCAGAGATATTTTAGAGTGATTCACTGACAATCACCAACATTCACTGTAACAAATCGCTACAAAGAGTGATATTTAATTGAATGACCCCACAATCACTGTAAAATCAATACCAAGAGTGATATTTAATTGAATGACCCCACAATCACTGTAAAAAATCACCAACAAGAGTGATATTTAATGGAAACACCCACAATTAATGTAAAAAATCACCAACAAGAGTGATATTTAATGGAAATATCATCAATTACTGTAAAAAATCACCACCAAGAGTGATATTTAATGGAAACATCCACAATTACTGTAAAAAATCACCACTAAGAGTGATATTTAATTGATTGACCCCACAATCACTGTAAAAAATCTCCACCAAGAGTGATATTTAATGGAAACATCCACAATTACTGTAAAAAATCACCACCAAGAGTGATATTTAATTGAATGACCCACAATTGCTGTAAAAAATCACCACCAAGAGTGATATTTAATTGAATAACCCACACTCACTGTAAAAAATCACCACCAAGAGTGATATTAAATAGAATGACCCACAATCGCTGTAAAAAATCTCCACCAAGAGTGATATTTAATTGAATGACCCACAATGGCTGTAAAAATCACCACCAAGAGTGATATTTAATTGAATGACCCACAATGACTGTAAAAAATCACCACCAAGAGTGATATTTAATTGAGTGACCCACAATCAGTGTAAAAAATCACCACCAAGAGTGATATTTAATTGAATGACCCACAATCGCTGTAAAAAATCACCACCAAGAGTGATTTTTAATTGAAACACACACAATCACTGTAAAAAATCACCACCAAAAATGATATGGCGTTGTCAATTTGTCTTTGAGTTTGAATATCCTTTTGATATCTTCCACCTCCCTTTTATCCTTTTGATATCTTCCACCTCCCTTATATCCTTTTGATATCTTCCACCTCCCTTATATCCTTTTGATATCTTCCGCCTCCCTTAACTGAATCACTGTCTGTATGTTTATACTGTACTTGCAATTACTCTTTGTTTGGAACAACTTTTTTGAACGATTATGTGCCTCATTAGATTGAATAAGCCCTTCAAAAGAGCTAAGGCATATTTGAACAATGGAAAACCTGTAAATCACTTTTCACATGCACATGATACACAGTTATTGTTATTTTTTTTGCTTTTTCTGCATATTAAATGTCAGTTTCTCATAGGATCAAAAAGCTAAATGCACTGATTTGAATTTGATCTTTTATAATTCATTTGTATTTTATAAAACATCACACTAACATCAATAAAAAAAGTGTAATTTTATCAATTTGATACAGCTAGGTTAAAATTATTTTATAATTTGTAAATGATATGCGTATAAGCATATAAATACATTATACTGTTGCGTTACAATTAGGTCTGGTCTTGCAATGTGCAGTGAGGAGATGAAATGTCAGACATCTATTTTTCTATGTCTCTCTTTCTTTCACATGCTTGAAAGTTCACGCTCTCAGTTTTGATTGGATTATTAAAGTTTAAAAATATGCTTCTGTTAGCTTGTTTAGGGTTTTATCTATATATTTTGGGAAATGTCCTCATTACTAAAAAAAGGAGATGTGATATGATGTTCAGTGCACATCTTATACATTTAAAATACATACATGTCCTGTATTATATGAAAATAACTTTAGACAATGATTTGTCCATCCCTAACATTTGAATTGATAATGAAGTCTTAAAAATATCCTCAGGTTAAAGAAAATATTCATGAAGTATTTATTTATTTTAAACATTGTTAAAAGTGTCATTTTGTCAGGGGCATTAAGAGGTCATTAAAAATTGAGTGGATTTATGTTTGCTTGTACCATGTGTACCAAGAGACAATTAAATATAGTTTTTCATATTTCCATTACTATGAAAATCTGGACTTGAAGCTTTAAAAAGAAGGGGTTAATTATATTGCAAATTTAGTTTATTTGACACCTTTGTCTAGAAAAGCTCTGATTTCCAACTTTTTCATATTTGAGAACTTAATATATTAGTAGAGTTATATTAACAGATCCGTTCTTGAGCAATTTCAGGTTAAAAGTTTATTATTTGATGTTAAAATGATTTTTTATTGACACTGCATTTAAAGATGGTGATGAAAGTTGAGAAACTATGGAATCAGAGTTCAAAAAGTGGATCACAAGAAAGAAATAGTTTGAAACACATGTAAATTAATCATGTTAATTGAGATGTTAGGTAATCTTTGATGAGACAGCACTCTAACAATACAAATGGAAATCAACTGATTATGTTGGATGTGAATGAGAAAACAAGTTTACTGAGAACTAACATCTAGAGCACACTGTTCATAAGTATGAAAACAGTGTCCAGGCAAGAACTTCTTTACAGAAGAGTGGGTCATTAAAAGACCTTTTTAAATAGATCTCTGATGTGTTCACGTTCTGTCAAGAAGCCATCATGTCAACACAAGACCTTGAAATAGAAAAATAAGAATTTTGATCCTTGGCGAGCCCTTAAGTGATTAGGAATATTAAGCTACTGGAACAGATCACTTTTCTGGTTCCTTGTTTGTGTTTAAAGTGTGAAGACTGAGACGAACGATATGACAAGCTTTCCTGTCATTTATATTGTACTAAACTTTAATGCTGTTTGTACTTGTAAGTATCCACAACTAATCATATGTTGATATTTACTGAAACAGGTCACAGCTGCTCACACAAACCACCCCACACCAAGGTTTGATTATTCTTTCCATTACTATACATGTACATAGAGTCATTCTGGGTCATCTTGTGTTAGTTAAGTTGTTCCTGGATTCTTGAGAGTTCTCTGAGAAGGCTAGCAACTCTTTTCACAAAAAATCTTACAATTAAAATCGATCGTAAGTTATACTTAATTGTTCATGACTTACCATTATTTTTACTCTTAAGATTTTTTGTGAAAAGAGCCTGATTCCCTGCTAGGCATCCTATATGACCTAATAATCTGATATGCTGACTATCAGATAATCCAAATAAAGACAAGTAGAGATAGGTACAATGTACATGTATATTCTCTGTACAGGTATGAGAAAGAGCACAGTCCCTGCTAAGCACCCTATGACCTGATATACTGATATGCTGACTATCGGATGATCCAATAAAAGACAAGAAGTGACTTGTCATGTACTATGTATATTCTCTGTAGAGGTATCTCAATGATGTGATAAACATCAAGAAAGATCATCATATAACATCTGAATGCTATAACTCTTTTGTAGATTAACATCTAAGATAGTCTGAGAATGCGGATTAACTAATCCTACACAGGCCATTAATCTTGTGTTTCAGTGGGCTTATTACTTTGCATTGTCTGGTAGGTTCATATAACCTGACAGCTGATCTACTGGAAGAAAAATTATCCAGGGGTTCATTTTACTCCTATTTATAAAAAGTATTGTGCATGCACATTTTTAGCTTATCTGTTAAAGTAAAAAAATATATTTGTGACAATTATTAATTGTCAATGTGTTATATAAAGCATCCTGTACACATACAAAATTCTTAATTATGTAGTCAATGTACCAAAAGAGTAAATTTAAAATTTAAAAGTATAAATAGATAGAAAAAAATGCATTTACTTTTAACATTTAAGTAATATTTATGCAATATATTTACAATGTAATATATATGTGCATACATATTTTATTTTCTTTCGAAATGTGTTTCCAAAAAACAAATACAAACAAACATACAAACTGTGATACATGTAAAACCTGTTTTGTAAGTCAGACCAGTAAGAAGTTGTACAAATTCCACCCTTCCCAGCACCCCAATTTATACATAAAAGTTGGATGAGAACAAGGAAATTTTTTATTATTTAGTAATTAAAATTGTATCCATTTATAGTGAACAATTTAAATGTAAATTATACCAAAAAGGAAAAATTATAGTAATAATGAGGTGAATAAAAGAGATGCAGGTTCTACTTCATTGAGACAGCAACCAAACAACACAGACAACTATAAGACATACAGAGGTTGCCTTCTTACTACAACAAGATTAATATATATCTAGAACTGTTCAAAAGTAAACAAAGATCCCAGATGAATGAGATCTGAGGAGAAAAATTGTGCGTGTCAAAAATAGATATGTTTTTAATTTGCTAAAAACTGGCAATTCATGCCGTTTTATCCATTCAAACATTTGGAAATTGATTTAGACTAGATTTTAAAAGTTGTGTCAGGTGTGCACATTTCAGTGGGGTATTGCAATAAGTAAAATCTATCATTTTTCTTTGGTTTGTTATGTCATAATGACATTGGATTACAGTGTAACTGAGCAACCTCTACACAATAGGCAAACTTCATATTACTGTTAAACAGAACATAAATTTTATAGACATTGATCCACGTCTCACCTTTTCAATGTAAGATGAATGCACTGTAATTTGAATGTTTAATCAAGTTTTTTCAGAGGTTTACATTGCACTTTTTCCTGTTTGTTTATCATAGTTACTCACCAAGTGAAAGTTTAATTTTATTTTCTAAATTACACTGACCTATCCTTAAAAGTCAGATTTGCCTCAAGAAGGAAATAGATTTACTGAAATGTATTGCAGAGGCGGATTTAAGGGGGGCCATGGGGCCCGGGCCCCCCCTTTTCTGGGAAAAATTTGGTTGATTATATAGGGAATCACTGAAGCATGACCGGAGCGGGCCCCCTTTTAGGCAGTCAGTGGGCCCCCACTTATGAAAATTTCTGGATCCGCCACTGTATTGTTTCAGCTGGGAATAAAAACTTGCCAAAGAGACTAGGCTTATAATTCAAAATGTATAAGAGAAAAGGAAATGAAAAACTTTCATAAAGCCTTTCTGAGTCATCTATAAGTTTGCTTATTTGGTACATGCAAATTGTCTTCTGTCCCCTACTCATCCTGAAAATGCAGGAAATATTTGCTAATGGACATTAAGAAAACAAAATCAATAAATCTTCTGTCCCTTCACAAACATGATTTTAAGTCGAGTGAAAGCCTCTGTTCTAGGCACTCAAAAAAAATAAAGTGTTTGCCATTGAAAAAAGATGATAAGACAAAAAACATTCCACAAAAAATTCCACAAAAAAAACTACACAGAGTACCAAAGATTGAGCAACACAAACCCCACAAAAACCAGGAGTAATCTTAGATGCTTCTAGACCTGTATCCTTTGTGACAAAATTTGAAATCCAATAACCATAGTTCAGAGGAATAGTTATTTCATTTTTGTTGTCACATCTTGATTGTCTCTTGAGCTGTGGTATACATACCTCATAAATAAAATTTCTCCATAGGTCAACATTGCATTAATTCATTATTGTAAAGTATTTGATATTATTTCTTGATATCCATTGTGTTTTAGGGAAACATGCAAAAATGCATTATTGGCAAATAATTGCTGATGTCTTTGTACAAATACAGGCTTTCTATTATTATTACACACATGAACAAACCAACATCAAAATTTTTTTTTGAAATTTTGATATGCAAAGAAAAGTCTAATAAATTTAATAAATCTAATGTTATTAAAACTACAGTGACTTAACAATAGCTTTGGTATAGCCCTGAATAAGTAATGCCTTAGTCTGTCAGATAAGTCAACCTTTAAGAAAGTTATACATCACGAAAAGGGGGGAAGTAGAAAGAGACACACATTACAATACTGATTTTCATTGCTAGTAGCAGACATTTACATTATGATTTGTGATGCATTGAAATCTTAGTTGATTGACTATGTGTACAATTTATGTAACCTAACTGTAGAACTGTCTGTTTGTACTCTCCTGCATGGATAATTGGTTTGAGGTAAATTTAAAAAAAATAGACTTGTTCCTAAACTGGGACAGTTTAATTTCAAGTGTTAAATTGTTATATATCTGAATTGGTTACATGTATGTGTACTTGTTTGCCTATTTTACCTTTGATTGACAGTATAGTACATGTACATGTAGTTTATACAATATTTACAAAAGTGGTAATGAAAGTCAACAATTTTCTTGGATGCCTTTACAAGAAATCAAGGCAAATGCCAATGAATGAAATTTTAATTGAACAACAATCCTAATACTGTGATTCCTTTTTTACTAGATCAATTTGCTTTTGTGGTCAAATCTGAGCCTGGTATGATTTATTAATGGTCACTATACACAAAGACACAAAGCCTGTTATTAACAGGCTTTGTGTCTTTGTGTATAGTGACCATTAAAAGAATGATTTTACACAAAAGTTAGATATGATTGTCAGAGAAAATAATTCTTAGAACAGTCCATTTAAAGCTGACTATGCGGTTTGGGTTTTGCTCATTGTTGAAGGCCATACCGTATCTTCTTATTTTATATATATTGTATTGGAAAATATCAGCATGTTTTTCTTAAAATTTGAAGATTTGTTTTGTTTAGTTTTGGAGTTTCAAAAAACTTAGTTTTTATCCTAAATAGAAAGAAAAAAAAATACTGGTTTCAAGTTTTTTGTTTTACCTTGACATTAGTACCCTCTTAATAAAGTCTTGGTTTGTGTTTTTTGACTGATTTTTCTTTGATGTAGAAATTTGAAGACTTTTTTAACAGTGAAATGTTGTCTGGTAAGGTTTTCATGTCTGTTAAGGTTTTCATTACAACCATGTCCAGATAATCAACTTGTGACAAAATCCTTTGTTTGAAGATTTTAGAGATGTTTGATTATTTCTTAGTTTCAGGATTGAGTTTCTTTCCATGTTCTGTTTAAGGTAGCACAACAGTTAAAATGCAACTGTTTATACTTGAAATGCTGTATTTTTGTAATCTGCTGAGATATATATATATATAGATGTAGATGAGGCATGTGTGGTCCGAAAAGAAAGAAAAATCAAATATTAAAAAGGTGCCATATATGGAGAAGATGTGAATGTTTTTCTGATTATTTTTTATTTTCACAATTAGCAGTTCCAGTTTTGCAGCAACAAATTAGTTCTATTTTGCATTATAATCACAGGATTCAAGCTCCAAAATAATGTCTCAAATTTCTGATATGTCATATGATGCAAAAATGGATGGATTTATTTTCGTTAGAACAATTCACCTTTAAATATAAATGACAAATATTTCAAAATTGATTTATTTTTTAACTGGATCTTTCATAAAAAAAGTTGACATGCTTGAAATTTGTAGCGTTTTTTTATGCTCTTAAATGACAAAATAAATATTCATTAAGTATTTCTTAAGCTGACAATGCTAATTTTGTATGAGTCTGACAGGTTTAATTTTTTCCTCAATTTTCTTTAAAAATTAGTCATTCAAAAACTTTATAAATTGCAAATATTTTGAGATTGAATTTATTTGTTAACTGGACCTTTTATCAAAATTTTGACACACTTTTGTAGCCTTTTTTATGCTCTTAATGATAAAAAATATATATACATTAAGTATCTATTAAGCTCAAGATACTAATTTTAGTATTAGAACATTTAATTTAAGTTTTTCAATTTTCTTAATAAAATTGTTATTTAAAATCATGCAGGTATTAGTGGTTTTTGCTACTGTCAACATAGCATATTTCTTTTTAAAGATTAATTCACAAATACATAAACTGTGTGAAAATATCCCCTCGGGAATAGTTTGTACAAATCATTCAACAACATTTATGTAAAGAGTGTACTTTAATTCAGTGAGCCAATTTTACCCCAGTGCAAAAAGTTTATGCACTGCAATCACCATGATCACTGAAATAACAATTCTCCCACAAAAAGAACCATGTTTACAGTACTTTTTGGAAATGCTTCTCCTTTTATATGATACCGCATTTGCCTAAATATCTTTCAAAATGACATAGTAACATAGTTTTTCAAACACAACCACCTCATTTTTTCCTGAATTGGACTGTTGTGCTCCCTTAATTTATTACACCAGACATAAAGAGGTCAATGCCCTTCTGTCTTATCTAGCTGCAACTCTCAACCTATATTGCAGTTCTCTTTGCCAGTTGACTTCCAACATGATTACAGAAGAACAGCATAAAACCATAACATAATGTAGTGATTGGAAATTCTTCTGGTGGCAAATATTTCATTAATAAAGTTGAAAGAACCAAAACTTTTGCTACTTGACTTACATTTTTATTTATAAAATGTATTCTCTCATAATAGCACCATTCTGTCCTGATATTTTATATTATGATGCACTGTTAATTATCCTGTGACATATAAATAGTAACCTTATATGTCTGCTTCGTGATCTTCTTGAATGGTTACAGCTTTAGATTTTTGTACCAGCTTCATGACTATTTGTTGTTGCATATTTTTTAGAAAGTAATTAATTTATCGTTAGAAAGGGCTGAAAACTAAGTCAATAAGATGCTTTCAGATTAATATTCTTTTTGAAGTACATTTTAAACATTTGCTGTTTTTGATCTCAAGTATAATCATGTATTTTTAACAGATTTTCATTCTTTTATTAATGATTCTTATAAAAAGACGTAATGAAAAGTCATAGAACTTATTTCACCCTTTGAAATTTGGTCGAGTAGTGCACTGAAAAAAATGTTGTTTTACTATTTTACTATGTAATTCAATTTTTATACCATTTCATTCAGTTTAATTAAGATGTCTTGGTTTGATTAAGATGTCTTTGTCTGTTCTTGTTGCATGTCCAATAGTCATAAAGTTATTTAATATCTTTGAAGTCTGTTATTGTGTAATTTATTGTTTACAGTTGAGTTGTACTTTAAGATGTCTACATTTAGTATACAAATTTTGGGCTCATTCACACTTGTTTAGTTTGTGTTTTGTTTGCAGTTCTTTTCGTGTACTCTATATGTCCTGATTTGATACATGTATATTTGTAAACAAAATTTTAATACATTAAAGTATACAGATTGTTTTGGTTACAGATCATGTGTACTTTATGACATCAAGATATAAGGCTCATTCACATAATATTTTAATTAATTGTGGTAATTAGTACATGTATCATCATGGTACAAGTATTAAAGTTCATTTCTCTTGAACCACTTAAATTCAAATGTCTATTTGTTTGTATATCTTAGTCAATACTAAGTGGTTGTTTTTGTCTGTTAAGGACTTCGATCTTTGCCAGTCTTTGTTGAATGTATTAACAACTTGTCTATAGTTGTGGTGATTTAGAGCTTGCCACATAACATGTATGCTTGTATATTGGTGATGAAGTATGTTGAGATATTTTTGTTACATTATGCTGTTGGGTTGCTGTTCTATATAGACTTCCATTTTTTTACCAATTAGAAGGAATAGGGAGCAACTTATTAAGGCTCAGTGAGTCCTCACAATTGTCCCAGTTTGTCTAATTTTTGGTCCTTTTTTTGGTTTGGATTTTAAAATATTTTGGCCTCCAGCATCTCTGAAAAGACATTAATTATTAAAATGTGCATCTGGTGAAGTAAAAAAGTTACCATTAATGTTAAGTTAGATCTTCCAACTGCTTTTAGATTTCAGGGGAGATTTAGAAAATAGATGAACTCGACTTGTTAGGCTCTGGTGATGTTGCTTGATTCAAATTCTACTTTGATTTGAATGTTAGTGCTGACTGCTTAATTCTTAAGCAACTTTAAAATATATTGAAAAAGTAATATTTATATTAAAGTCATAGGCATAACTCGTGAGAATAAGAAAGATGTATTAAAATTTGAGTCATAAGCCCCCTGTTCAGTCTCCATCAAATTAGGCATGTGTATTTCCTGTCTGTTAGCCCTGTTCTTTTGCAAAACATAGTTTTTGACATTTTATTGTAACAGCTGAAAAACTGGTCAGTTTGGATTAGTGTACATTTTTGGCAGTTACAGATGAAATTTGCAAGCATTGATTGTTACTAAGAAATTGAAAGATTGAAATGTTTACATTCATTCAAAAAATAACAGGCTATACATTTAAACACACCTGTTTTTAAATCTGTCTATTCTTAATTTTTTATTTGATTTTTACTAGTATTCAGACCTATTCTTGGTATTCCTAATTATTGGAAGATTTTATATAGACAGAAAAGTATACCTAAAACGACAAAGTTATTTTTCATTTACCTGTATATATTATGAAAACCAGTTTTTTCAAAAGTGATTATTTTCTAAGGGTTAAATATTTCGCGGTGGTGTCTTGCCATGGCTTTATTTGGACTTGTTTGTTTGCTTTTGGCCTTGAATGTTTGTCCCTAATATTTTATTAACTATGTATTTACTTTCAGGTATCACAGATCGAATTTATTCGTTCATAGTGTGTTAATTTACGTTTTGATTGAGTTAAGCCTTCCAATTGATGTTTTATCGTGTGTTTTCTATGTTGTGATGTTGTACTATTGTTTCAGAAAAAGGAGAAGGTTTGGTACCATTAAAGCGTTTAATACCGCTGCAAATGTTTGCACCTGTCCTAAGTCAGGAATCTGATGTACAGTAGTTGTCGTTTGTTTATGTAATTTATCGTGTTTCTCGTTTCTCGTTTTTATATAGACTAGACCGTTGGTTTTACCGTTTGAATGGTTTTACACTAGTACTTTTGGGGCCCTTTATAGCTTGTTGTTCGGTGTGAGCCAAGGCTCCGTGTTGAAGGCCGTACATTGACCTATAATGGTTTACTTTTATAAATTGTTATTTGGATGGAGAGTTGTCTCATTGGCACTCACACCACATCTTCCTATATCTATTGATAACTGAAGAAAAAGGTAATAATTGTAAATTTATCAACAAAGCTATTAACCCACATGATAAAATATTGGGTTAAATATTTGTGAAAACACTTTCATCTAGTTATTGGCAATATGGTTTATACTAAGGGATAATAATTCACATATATCTATTAATTATGTATCTTGGTACTTTAGGTCAGTTGACCTGTCATAATGACCTCATTTTATTGGCCAATTTGTAAAGTGGATAGAGTTATCTGAAGTGAACAGATTACAAAAATATATATGATAATTTTGTAGTACAATTATTTGTTAAGTAAAGAAAAATGCAACGCTGCAATGATCACATCTCAATGATAATGGGATTAAGTCAGAGAAATAAACATGATAAAGATTTGTCTTCCTTTTATATCAGAATAAATTGGACAAGGGAATCAAGTAATGTTAGAAAATACACCAATGTCAAAGTCTGGGAATTTATTCCAAATGATCTAAGACAAACTTGAATTTGATGTAGGCATCCCTTACATAATGTAATACTCTGATGAATTTCAACCAGGCCATAGTCTGATACCTTCAGACTTATTTGATTTTTGTGTGTCTGCTTACTTGACAGATCAATAAAGTCCTTAAAAACAATAAGGTTTTTTTTTCTTCACTAATACATAGCCTTAGACTGACCAGAAAGGTTTTACCAAAAAGTTATGAAATGTTGTTATTTTGAATTGTTTTTTATTACTTTAAGAAAATGTATACCTAAGACTGTAAACAATGAAGACGGAAGATGCTCACCCATGTAGAGAGTGAAAAGTATAGTAATTATGATTTCATTCACATGTTCCCTACCTGCACCTACAGCACCTGTTAAATCGCTCCATAAAGGTTGCTGTCCTGGAATGATTAATGTTTTCTCTGTCTGTACTGCTAACACAGGTCATTGGTTTTACTTAGAGGTCAACTAAGGTGGTGTCTATAATAATGCGGTCAGACGTCAAAGCATTCTAAAATGTTTGGTATTCTTGACCTTTCCTTTTCCACTCTAGACCTCTCAAATGGTACTAATTAAGTGGAAATACTCAATTATTTCACAATATGAGAACAGTGATTTAATTAAATATAGCAATTGTTGAGAATTTATAAATACTTCACAGTTTTTGAATGGGAGTAGCTGAACCTCTGACGGAATAATAAGAGTGACTCGAATTTCTCAAGTGGTTGTATTGTTGAGTATTGTTGTCACCATTTGATTTTGGTATAAGGGTGTACTCCAAACAAGAGTTTAAAAATATTGAGATGTGGTATTGTTGTATATGAGACAACTATATACCATAGACGAGTCTGTATCAGAGACCAAAGGATGATGATGATGGTGATGATGGATCACTGCTTACATACCATAATATTGTTTATTTCATTTGGCTGCTGAACATGTTGCTGCACCTGACAATTTTTTTAAGCCTAAGTGATTACATAATGTTTTGTTATGATGCGAATTTAAGTCGGAACATCTTGACATTAACATAATGAACGAAAAGGAATCAAGAAATTAAAATTGTTTGATCCTGGGCACACAGCCAGTAGATTAAGATTAATTCATTTGTCTGTTATAATGGACTTTGTAATATATGTTTATTTTCCTCTGTTGATTGAAAATTTCCTGTTTAAGTTAACTTATAGCCATTGTTGCTTTCTTTTAGTTTGATGTTGTGTTCTTTTATGTGTCATCAAATAGTGATTTGATATGTTTCCAATAGAATATCCTTTATCTAAATGAAATAATCAGGGAACCAACCTTTTTCAACTCACCTACTCCAAATAACCAAGTGAGATTCTTCTCATATTGCTGTTGTCATTCGTCGTCGTCCTCCTTAAACTTTTCAAAGTTCTTCTCCTCTGAAACTACTGGGCCATTGGAACTAAACCTTGCCACAATCATCCTTTGTGTATCTAGTTTAAAAATATGTCTGATGATCCTGCCAGTCAACCAGAATAGCATATTTGCCTTTTATTTTGAAAACTATAATATAAATGATATTGTCACTTTTTGTCAGTTGTCTTTGTAAAGGAGTTATTGCCCTTAAATGACAATTTTTTTTTACCCTTGACATGTTTTGGGCAAAATTTATGAAAGAGAAACAGCAAGAATGATCAGAAATACAAGATCGATTAAAAAAAGAGATTTTAGTCATGAATTATAGTCTAGTCTACAATTTTGGAGAGTGGCCATTGTATTAGATGCACCTTGACCTATGTAACCGACACAGGCTCTGTAAAGCCTTTAATATATAGTTATGACTATCCACAAAGTTTCATTCCTTTATCATATCTTATTGGGTTTTAGAGTCGAGAGTTAATTTAGCTGATTTTATTGCCTATAAATGTGTAAGGGAGTCAAATATTGACTACTTTATAGTGTGCAGTCAAATTAGAAAAACTGCTCTGGACTGAAGATTCTATAAAAAGTACCATTTTCCACATGGTGAATTGTCACAGGTTACCTACCATCTGTCCAAGTTTCCTGAACATAATGATAATTTTCTATACATGTGGTTGAACAGTCAGTAACTCATTCTCATGTTCTTTCTGTGTGATAATCTGAAGAATGTACAGATTGCTGTGCACACAGTTTTAGAAAAAGCCTGACATATGAGTTACAAAATTCAGTTACCTACATGACGAACAACATCATTAGGATAAGTAAAATGAGATGTTTTGTCATGGTCTGGTTAAACCATAGTCAGAAGCTGTACCCTTCACTTGAACCCTTTAGTATTAAAGTTCACAGACATGTAACCTTATATAAATCTTAACAATAATAACTCATTTCCTTTAATCTACATAATTACATGTCCAGGTGTATAATGACCATATCAGACCACTCAGACCACTAGATGTCATGTGGTAATGCCATTATCCTAGATGGTTGACCCTGTAGCTCTACTATCAGGTGGCTATTTAATGCTTGTTTATAACATGTGTTGAATTTGTCTGGGTGTTAATTGGTGCATTTACATCATAACAAATAACCCTTGCCAGAATGTAAACAGAGATTAAAAACAGAATTTGTTGTGATCTGTGTTGGGTTTAGTTTCTGTGATGATAGGAAGACAGGTTCCCATGTTTCGTGATAGACTTAGGATAGACTGCCATACATCTGATATTATTCTACTTAACTTCTTTTTATCTAGCCTTTGACAACTACCAAGAAAGCTTTCTGTAGCTTTCATCTTGACATGGTGTTAGGTAATTTAATTTAAGATTAAATGACATTTAGTTTTGATTTAATTAATTCAATATTTATTAGACAAAGGGAACATTTAATCTGAAAGACATATATGCTAAACATCTGTCGCACTACCATGTAAGGAAATCTGTAGAAAATACTTCAGATTCAGTCTCTCCAAATGTTACTTTACTTAAAATTCAGTCTCTACAAATGTTATTTTCCTCAGCATTGGAAAAGAAGGGATATGGGATATTAATTCTTGACACAAAATCCCATCATTCACAGTGAGGTCTTCAACACAGAACAAAAGCTCACCTCATTTAAAGTTCAAGATGATCTCTTGTCCCACCAATTTTGACAATTCTTTATGTCACATATGCTTTATCTATTCATTGAAGAAACACATTTAATGATTACCCATAGATATTTTATTTAAATTAAAATTTATTGATGAAAAACTGCCTGATCAAAACTATTCAAACTGCTGATATGACTTTCCTCATATAAGAAGTAAAATCACAAAAATACTGAACTCCGAGGAAAATTCAAAAAGGAAAGTCCCCAATCAAATGGCAAAATCAAAAGTTCAAACACATCAAACGAATGGATAACAACTGTCATATTCCTGACTTGGTACAGGCATTTTCTTATGTAGAAAATGGTGGATTGAACCTGGTTTTATAGCTAGCTAAACCTCTCAAGGGTTGTCTTTCTTGGGACTCACTAAACATTTATGAAATGATCAGCTTAGAAATTCAACACTCCATCCTTGTAAGTTGTATTGCTCAATTCAGCAACCTTGTTAATCAGACATCTTGAGTACTCAACTTCCAAAACAGTGCTATCCCATATTGAAAAATTATTTCTGAATCGGTTCATTGTACATTTCTAATTTTGTGGAAGTAACAAGTTTCTAGAAAAGATATGTTGAAATATATAGTATAACAGTGAATTTTGGGGTGTCAGGGTCTTAGAAGTGCCAGACCAAAAGATTCATACCAGTAGATTGAATGAGCTTGATTCTGGAGTTTATTGTAATCAACATGTTTTGGATTGAATAAATTCTGAGTTAAAATGTGAAGATTTGCTTCAAAAGTAGTATTAGTGATATCTTTTAAAGTGGGAAATAGCTCTTATGATAGGGTAGTTGACATGAGAAGACTGCAGTAGAGGTATTCATGAAAATTTAGGAAATTGATTATTGAGTATTTTGAATTAAAGTATGTTATTCCTGTTCTATTTGTTAGGGAAATATTGTGAAGTGGGTGTGTGCTATTTGCAGTGGCGGATCCAGAAATTTTTATAAGGGGGGGGCCCACTGACTGCCTAAGAGGGCCCACTCCAGTCATGCTTCAGTGATTCCCTATATAATCAACCAAATTTTTCCCACAAAAGGGGGGGGGGGCTGGGCCCCTGAAAAACCCTCTAAATCCGCCTCTGATTTGCAGACCAATAATTCAAGTTACTGTACAAGTTAATTTTTTTGGGAAATAGGTAAATTGTGTATTGTTATGAAAATCTTCTTTATAAGAACTGTTACAACAGTATAATTACTGGAGGGATCTTGTGAAAATCTTCTTTATAAGAACTGTTACAGCAGTATAGTTACTTGAAGGTTCTTGTGAAAATCTTCTTTATAAGAACTGTTACAACAGTAAAGTTACTGGAGGGTTCTTGTAATGAATTGATTGACTGCAATGATCATGAAAATTGAGAGAATATGACTGCCAAGTGATCTATACATACTCCAGTGAGCCTCTAGTTTTTTATTCATACAAATTTTGTAGAATGAAATAAATAAGACATTAAATCAATGAAATTTTTTACATCAAGTTGTTATGAAAAAAATGTTACTTATCTTAAAACATATCACATTAATGTTAAAGGATATTTGTATTGGGTATAATTTTCTCTGATCTGGCTGCACATGTTCACAGTAGTATTAGATCTTGATCTTTTCATCTTAAAACATTGTGCTACTTTCTTACTTATTGGGTTAATGTGTATTCTGTCTGATTTATTTTATTAATATTTTGTGCTTGACAATTATAGGACAAATTATTTTTACTTCCATTATACTTACAGCAGTCTGATAAATGGTTTTTAAACAACATTTTTGTCTCATATAATTTGTTAGGTATTTAGTAATGCTTTATTCTTCCTCCCCTGCAACTATCTGAAGATAAGGTTAATTTATTTATTCAATTTTATGTAAATATTTACTTTCACACAATTTATAGCAAGTACCTGCATTCTTATAAAGAATAGACTGTAATAAAAGTGCAACTATTGTAGTCTGTGTCACTCTGACTAACTTATTTCTCTGTCAGGATTTTTACCTGGCTACTGGGTCACATGTCTAGCAACTCTGACAGCTTGGACATCTGAACAAAGACCAACTGATCTTCTTTGACCTCAGTTAACTTTGTACAAACAAAATATTTCAGAATTTCTGCAATTTAAAATACAATTTATCATTGAATGGGAATTATTGGTGTCCAGTGGAAAATCAAGGATGTAAAAAAAAGGAAGTGAGACTGTAAAACAGGTAGACTATGGGGCCTCCCTTATTAATGAGGAAGATTCTCTATGTTGGCAGGGTTATGAAATTTTTTCAAATGAAATAATTTGACTGTAGATTTTCAGCATAAACATGATAAATGTCATGCTGAGCTATTTAAATTGAAATTAGTTATCTTAGATTAAGAGTTTTCTTTTATCTTACAAGTAGTAGAAGAAGAATTTGCTTCTCATGATTTCTAGCTAAATAACTAATTTGTACTGTTATAAGTGGTAACATCTTACCAACTGCTAAAGAAGTATTAGGTAATGGTGTTCTACAGTCTGCAGTAAAAGTTTATGCTGTTTACAGCGCAATGACCCAGACAATGTATTCAATATGTTGGGTAATAGTGGGTAGAGTGAGAATTTTCATACATGCACCTAGTCATTTGGCAAATCATGCTTTTAAAAAAAATAATTATTTTACAAAATAATTATGTTCTTCACGACATTCATGACATTACTATTCTCTAGACAAATTATATTTTTAACAAGAATTTTTAACATGAAATTCAAATTAACCAACATATCTATGTAGCAGACACTTTCAACTCTGTGGTCTTCACACTTTGATGACATGTGTTACTATGTGGTTAACAAGTAATAAAACATTGTACTGTAACTTATCAACAATTAAACAGTTAACAGTTCCGTTCTTCTCATGGTTTTTATACATTTATGGGCATGTACTGTAGTGCAGAAAATGATTAATTTATGTGTCTGAAACTATATTTAGGTTTTGTTCAGGACTTTGCTGTACAGACAAGTGAACAAAATTGCTGTAATATTTATAGACATGTTAGAAAGGGAAAAAAAAATCACCCCATGAATTGTAAATACATTTTAAACCTCTGTTTTCCTCAAATGGCATTACAATTGTCTTAATTCACTGACACAAATCAAGTTTCTGACAAGAAAGCAAAACAGTAAAGTTAATTTTAAGGATATTTTGTTTTATTGTTTTTCCATCGATGAAAACTTTGACCCCTTCCTTAAACAGCTGATTGATAGTCATATTCAGGAAAATAGTTTACTATAATTTTATCTTCTACTGAGCTGAATTATAATGCTAGTTAATACAGTAACTGTTACACCAGTAATGTATCATAGTGATGATGTAAAATACCTGTAACATACATTAGTAAATACAGGTAACTGTTACACCAGTAATGTATCATAGCGATGATGTTAAATACCTGTAACATACATTAGTAAAAATAGGTAACTGTTACACCAGTAATGTATCATAGCGATGATGTAAAATACCTGTAGCATACATTAGTTAATACAGGTAACTGTAACACCAGTAATGTATCATAGCGATAATGTAAAATACCTGTAGCATACATTAGTGAATAGAGGGTAACTCTAACACCAGTAATTTATCATAGTGATAATAGTAAAATACATGTAGCATACATTAGTAAATACAGGTAACTGTTACATCAGTAATGTATCATAGTGATAATGTAAAATACCTGTAACATACATTAGTTAATACAGGTAACTGTTACACCAGTAATGTAGCATAGTGATAATGTAAAATACCTGTATATATATATATATATATATACATTAGTAAAATAGGTAACTGTTACACCAGTAATGTAGCATTATATAACTGATGATGTAAAATACCTTTAGCATACATTAGTAAACAGAGGGTAACTGTAACACCAGTAATGTATCATAGTGATGATATAAAAAACCTGTAGCATACATTAGTAAAAATAGGTAACTTTTACACCAGTAATGTAGCATAGTGATGATGTAAAATACCTGTAGCATACATTAGTAAATAGAGGGTAAATGTAACACCAGTCATGTATCATAGTGATGATGTAAAATACCTGTAGCATACATTAGTAAAAATAGGTAACTGTTACACCAGTAATGTAGCATAGTGATGATGTAAAATACCTGTAACATACATTAGTAAATAGAGGGTAACTGTAACACCAGTAATGTATCATAGTGATGATGTAAAATACCTGTAGCATACATTAGTAAAAATAGGTAACTGTTACACCAGTAATGTAGCATAGTGATGATGTAAAATACCTGTAGCATACATTAGTAAATACAATTAATACTAGTAATAAACAAAACACAATAAATCTAGCATATTCCAGACAAAATAGCTTACACAACTAAATACAGCATACACCAGTCATTTATTCTGTCAAATTTAATGTGTTTAAGCATTGTTTATAATGTACTACAGGTCGTCAGATAGGTTAGAAAAGTATGAATGGTCCTCATCCTTGTCATTTGGTCTCTGGTGGATAGTTGTCTCCTTGGCAATCATACCACATCTTCTTCATTTTATGTAAGAGAAAAAATATATTTTTTTTATCATTTTTAGATGCAGAGTTTGTTTTACCAGAATTATAAAGAAGAGAAAGGATCGTTTAAAACAACACTCAAAGACAAATCAGTGAGGAAGGCATTAACTCTACACTCTATAAAGGATCCACAACAGCAGTACAGAATACAGAATTATCTTCATTCCTCTCATATACAAGATCTACACCAGAAAGAACTTTATTTACAAAGGGAGATAACCCAAATTGAACAAAATTTAGGCATTTTGAAACCAACAGATAGCATCACAAGACAAGGGATGATGCCTTCATTGACTAAATATAAACCAAAAGTAAGAGATGAAGTGTTGACATGGGACTTCCTGTCTAAATCTATTATGTCTCATAGAAATTTAAATCCTAAACGTGGTATAAATAAACCATTAAAACATGCTTTAGAAGACAATATCAATCAAGTTTTACAAATCATGAATAAAAATGCACGACAGAAAGGGAGGACAATAGATTATAAAGATTTGTGGTATGGATATCGTAGAGTTAGTCCCCTTTATGGTGCTGACTATATACTAGATCTGTTGCTCACGTACAGAAAGCATAAGGGGAGAAAAATGACAGTCCCTGTAAGAAGACATGCCTATCTTCATCAGACATTTGGGGAGGTAGAATTCATTGAGGATCCTTCCACTGCTTCCTCAAACATTGAATACAAAGCATCACATTCGCCATTTACATTTAGCAGTTTAGGTCAAGGCGGGAAATCATCGGAAATCATTCATTTCATTTTGCCGCTGGCTGGCAAAGTACCTGTATTTAAAAGATTTATGCAAAACTATGAGGAAGTATGTCTCAAAACCAAAGAAGCAACACAGCTTCACATTGTTGTGTTCAATAGTGATTCAGATTCATCATCAATTAAATCACTGATCAGTATTGTTGGTCAATATCAAAAAAGGTACGGTGGTTCAGACATTGAAGTCATTTATGCAGATGGTCCATTTGCCAGGGCGAGGGCTTTGGATCTTGGAATGTCTCAGTTAAGTGAGGACTCTCTACTTTTCTTTATAGATGTAGACATTCTATTTGATAGAGATGCGTTGTTCAGAATACGTTATAATACAATTAAAGATATACAAGTGTATTATCCTATAGTCTTTAGTCAGTATGATCCATCATTAATTTGTTCAGACTCATGTGACAATAAATGGACCAATTTTACATCAGATCTTGGATATTGGAGAAGCTTTGGTTATGGCATTGTTAGTACCTACAAACGAGATCTTATATCTGTCGGTGGGTTAGACACTTCCATCAAAGGATGGGGGAAAGAAGACGTTGACCTTTATACAAAGTTTGTTGAAAGTAATTTAACGTTATATCGTAGCATAGATCCCCGGTTAGTCCATGCATTCCATCAAGTCATCTGCGATGCTAAACTGAATGATGTACAGTATCAGATGTGTATAGGATCGAAAGCATCTAGTTTTGGATCGCAATGGCAGCTTTCTAATATTGTATTTAGTATACCAGATATTTTAGACAAGAAAGATGAAAGGAGATAATATTGAGTTGTTTTATTAGAAATTTCTTATTTTTTTGTGAAGATTTTTAATTTATATATTTTATTGTCTTTTTTTTTCACACATGCATTCATTTAATATATTTTGTTATGTAGAAAAAACATATATTTGTGAAAATGAGGTGATGCATACAGGCTTATGTAATTTTGAATAAGTAATTTCAAATGACTGTAATATTGTACATTTAATTTACTATCCAGCATTATCAGTATTTTATCCATCAAAATGTGAATGAAGATGTGTGAAGTCAGTATTTTTGTAAATACATTTTTTTGTCATGGTTGATATTTTTATATCATAGCCAAATGTGTTGTATTATCGCTAATAAGCACAAAGCTGCCAAATTATTTTTATTGTATTTATTTGGTTGTAAAAATATTTTTATAGTTGTACATGAAAGTATGTGAGGGCTTTAAAAACCATTTCTGGTGTTGACACTTACATTTAAAAGAAAATATGTACCTTTACAGTTACATTTTACCACATCTGGGCAAATTATTCACGACTTTGTAAATTGTAAGGAACTTGCTGTGGATTCTTTTATTTTTTGTGGGTTCCAATCTTCCTGGATTAAATAAAAAGTGTATTTTCATGGATACTTGATTTCCTTGTTTTACATGTTTTAAGAATTTCTACATACAAGTCTATGGAAAATTTGCATATAAGTTGTGGTTAACTTTTCCGTACAATCATGACAATCCAGAAATAATGATGAATGAACAGCCTCTTGTAACATTCTCCTTATGGTACATCTGTCATGAGTATAAAATGTTTGTGTTTTGATCTTATCTGCAATCCATCTCAAGTGTTACTTTAGATGGTGAAAATTTTAATCTTCCATCCCTTAGGCAAAGGGACATTACCATTGAGATAATTGACTTGTTTTCCTTATGCTCGATGGAGTTCAGTCAAACTTTTATCTAAAATCAAAACTCTATGTACAATATTGTTAATACACCAAGTATTTGATTTTTATCATATTTGATTCCTTTGTCATAATATTTTTGGTGGTAATCTTCTTGCTGATTGATTGGCTGCATTAGAGGAATGCGGTGGGGGCATAAATTTTACCCTTGTCCGTCAAAATGTATTACGTTTGGTTTCATTCTAACTTGAGTTTGCCTCAACCAAATGTTATGAAACTTACACACAATGCTTATTACCACAAAACACAGATCAAGTTTGAATTTTGGTGGCGTCACTTTAACCGTTCTAGAGGAATGCCCCTTTATAAATGGAATAATTGCAAAATGTTTAGTTTCCGTTCTCTAACTTAAGTTTGCCTCAACCAAATGTTATGAAACTTATACACAATGCTTATTACCACAAAACACAGTTCAAGTTTGAATTTTGGTGGTGTCACTTTAACTGTTCTAGAGTTATGCCCTTTATAAATGGAAAAATTGCAAAATTTTTATTTTCTTCTAATTTTCAAGTTATTTTTAAAATTAAGAGTTTTCTTCCTTTGTCCATGATTATAGTTGAATCAACTACAATCAATGCTTTGTACAATGCAATGTTTAATTTTGACTTCCCTGGTAAAACATAGATCAAGTTGAATTTGGGTAGTGTCACTTTAACCATTATTGAGTTATGCCCCTTTATAAATGGAAAGATTGCAAAATTTTTAGTTTCCATTCTGTAACTTAAGTTTGCCCCAACCAAACATTATGAAACCTATACACAATATTCATTACCACAAAACTAAGATCAAGTACAGATTTTTTGTTTCCGTTTCCTAACTTTAGTTTGCCTCAACCAAATGTTATGAAACTTATACACAATGCTTATTACTACATAATACAGATTAAGTACTAAACTTGGTGAGAACACTTTTACCATTCTTGAGTTATGTCCCTTTATAAACATAAAAATTGCTGAATTTTTCGTTTCCGTTCTCTAACTTTAGTTTGTATCAACCAAATGTTATAAAACTTATACACAACCGTTCTAGAGTTATGCGTGTTTACAAATAGAAAAATTGCTGAATTTTTAGTTTCTGTTCTCTACTTAAGTTAGCCTCAACCAAATGTTATGAGACTTACACACAATGATTATTACCACAAAACTCAGGTCAAGTTCAAATTTGGGTAGCGTCACTTTTACCGTTCTTCAGTTATGTCCCTTTATAACTCTATGCTATGCAAGCGGGGGCATCATCTGTGTCCACATGTGGACACTATCCACATTTATTATAAATATATTACGTATATTTCACACCTTTGGTTTTTGTTTCGCATTTTTTGGCCCAAGGTTCACATAAATCTATGTATGTATCTGCAAGTGAAGTTCTGTAGGAGCTATGTAGAATCTCTGTCTATTGATGGTTTGGTAGATTTCACAGAACTGGGGTAGTTTACTATATGATATTGTGCATCATGGGAAATCTATCATGTTAAATTTAGACTTAATTTTATTGTTTTCTATTCTTTGACTTGGAAGACATACATGTATTATAAATTTGAGATAATTGTTCATATTAGAAATGTACATTGCTTGGCTTTATGAAAATCATGAGATGGATAAAGATAGCTAGTACTGTTTTCAGATAAATTGAAAAATAATGAATATTTAAGAAATGTACCTGCATGCTGGCATCAGTTTGATAGGTTGGAATACATACCACCTAAAAACAGTATACATTAAGTTGCAACCTTATTCTCATTAAACTAAGACTGGGTTTAAAACTAGTTTTATATTACACCAAAAATGAGTTGTATAGCATCAGCCATGTCAGTGATATGTCTTGAATAATTTCCATAGTCATGTTATCCAACAAAATTTTGAATTGTATGTGAGATTTTCACAATGATCCAAACAAAATTTACTTCACAATATTGTGTGTGTCTGTTGGAATAGTTGTAAATTTGTAAATACAGTTGTTTTCTTGTGTATGTGAGTGTGTATTTTAGTCATTGTTGTACATTTGTGTAATAATAGTATTGTATTGCATAAAGTTTTTAATTTGTAGACCAATTATGGTTGTATAAATTTGTAGTATGGCCTTCACACAAAGTATATTTTTAATAGCATTTAATATGAGTATTTATTTTCCTAATTTTTACAGGTACATGCTAGTTTTACTCTTCAAACTTATTTATAAAGTCTGAACTGTTGAAATCATACCGAATAAGCTTGAACTATTTGCCATTGGACATTAGGCAATCAATTTTAATCAAAGAAATCCCAGAATTAAAATAAAGTATGTAGTCTGAAAACATAGGTTGAAATTTTAGATACATTGAATGTACTTTGTTAAGCAGTTTTTACTTTTTCAGTAAATATACATGTGCCTTTACTTCAATCATATTTTAATGAAATACAGTCACATAGTTTTTATAGTCTTTTTTCATGAAATCTTTTAATTTCGTTGTTTGTAATCAAGAGATGTGTGATAGACTTTTTAATCAAAAGCTTCTAATTTAATCAAATGAATTTGTATGTATTGCTAGCCTGACAGTGACCAAAAATTAGTATCAGGTTTATAGAATGAATTTATATACATGTCCCCAGTATGAATTTCATATTTTATGCTGCAGAATAAATTATCTGTTTCTCAATTTCTTTTTATGCCCCACCTACGATAGTAGAGGGCCATTATGTTTTTCAGTCTGTGCATCCGTTCGTTCA
Organism: Mytilus coruscus; assembly: GCA_017311375.1. Taxonomy (NCBI): domain Eukaryota; kingdom Metazoa; phylum Mollusca; class Bivalvia; order Mytilida; family Mytilidae; genus Mytilus; species Mytilus coruscus. Next base: position 31,306,666 of record CM029601.1, read on the forward strand.
TCCGTCTGTCTGTTCATTCATCTGTCTGTCCTGCTTCAGGTTAAAGTTTTTGTTTTTGATGAAGTTGAAGTCCAATCAACTTTAAACTTAGTACACATTTTCCCTATGATATGATCTTTCTAATTTTAAAGCCAAATTAGAGTTTTGACCCCAATTTAAGAAAATGAAAGTGCAGTGGGCAGGTATAGTTTTTGGTCAAGGTAGTTTTTGATGAAGTTGAAGTCCAATCAACTTGAATCTTAGTACACATGTATCCTATGATATGATCTTTCTAATTTTAATGCCAAATTAGAGTTTTGACCCCAATTTCACAGTCCACTGAATATAGAAAATGATAGTGCGAGTGAGGCATCTGTGTACTATGGACACATTCTTGTTTTTTATATAAATGTTTGACTGATGTCTTCCTGGATATAGCTTTACTCTAGTGATCAGATGTCTCAACTGTTTTAGTTTTTCTTTGAATTTATACTTTTAAACATCATGTAAGGTATATTTGAACATGGAATTTTTTTTAAGAAGTTATTTTTCAACTCACAAACAGCTTTACTTTCAATTATAGCTTGGCATAGTGTAAAGATATCTGTCTATTGTTGCTGACTATGTTGGCCTAGATTCTTTTTGATTCTTTATGTTGTTAGGTTGCTGTCTCATTGACATTTCCCCCATTTCGTTTTATTCGTATCTTACACAACACTTTAATGATATAGTTAGAAAAAAATCTGTTTGTTAATTCTTAGTTTGGTTGATAGAACAGGATTGTATAGATATATACTATATAGAAACAGTTTTTGAAGTTGTGTGCAATGTTTATATTATTTTATAGATTTTATATTCAAATAACCCACCAAAGTATTTTTTGAGATGATAACTCTTTAGACCATCTCTGTGATAGAAAAAATGCATGAATCTTATTTAATTGTATACATGAACATACAAGTTTATAAATGTCTTTTGCCATCTTCATTTTTTATCTAATGTAAAATTATACTTTCCATCATTCATCAATCTTCATGAACTTGTATATACAAAAACATGTACATGTATGATTCCTTTTATTTTTACCAGAACCATTTTATAGACATTGCATTAGGAATAGGGCACAAACCTTTTTTTTTTATGTTTTCCTCTTTTTTTGTCTTCTCATTCTCAATAAGTTAAAATTTCAAAATTGCAATATTAAAATAAAAGTACTGCCATAATCGTTCAAATGCATTTCTGTTTTCTGAAAGAACTGCTCAGCATATTTCATGCTCCCCAAAAAATTGTAAATTTCTATGACTTAAGGTCAGATTTAATTTTCACTATTCAATAAAGAGTTATGCCCCCAAAAGTAGTTCAAGTTACCTTCTGACATTGGAAAACATGTAAAGTGATGATGCTTTCTTAATTTCAATGTTACCCGTAGTCATAATTATATATGCAAGTACCATGTGATTATTTGATACTGCTATTATTCAGTTAAACTTAAAATAAAAAAGGTGCGATAACTGTTGTCAGAAGTCTATTATTTTATCAATACTATAACTAAAAGATCACTTTAAATACTGGAATGTAAACTTTGCCATTTGTTTGGAAATCTTTTGGAAACAGCATATAAATAATTCATTTTGGTACTGTGTCAGGATATATATCCATACATGTCAAATTTCAAGATATCAGTGGGAACCTTTTAACCCAATCTTCTGACAGGGTTGTGCCGTCTTGTAAAATTTAAAAATTATTGTAACAACATTAATTAACCAATATAGAGTGCCTTAAGTAGCTGACATGTTGTAGCAAAAAGCAATTAATTTATAATTTGATCCATTTGAATGTGGATTTACAAAACAAAAACATTATTAGTTTAAACAGGCACTCCTGCTTCCTCCACCTATAAAAACTGGCTAGCGAAATAGCCAACCATGCTGAAAGTGGCGTTAAACACCAATGAAATTAATCAATCAATATTAAACCTCTAAATATGGAGGGACATTTCCTACTTTGGAGGTTAGAAAATTTGACACTGTGTGCATCTGATTTTACTTTTATTTTAGTGATGTCCATAATATTTAATATTAATATTTAGTACTGCCATAATATTATTCAATATGGTACTGGGGTTCTTTTCACAAGAAATCTTACGACTAAAATTGATCGTAAGTTATACTGAAATGTTCATGACTTACAAGTATTTTTACTCGTAAGATTTTTGGTGAAAAGAGTCACTGATGCATGAATAAATTATGCATATTTTTAACTAACAAAGATTGTTGATTAAACCAGTGCAATGATGTTACATGTAAATTATAGTTTAGCTAGTGTGAATCTCACTAATTGTTGGCATTATAAGTAATGTGATGTCCATGGAATAATATTTTATTTACAAAATTGTATTGTAAGTTTGATGACAAACACATATTGCTGTATTTTTTTTATACACCATATGCTATTTATTGCTTACAATCATACATATGATTCTTCATGTCAAGTTGTCTTTATCACACCTCAAAATTATTCATGGTTAGTTACTATTTTCTTATTATATATACCTTTTGCTTCAACAGTGATTAAAAATTCATGGTCAGCGTATATTGATTGTTTCATTACTAATAAAAATCCTGGTACATCTAGACATTAGGAGAAAATTTACCACAATTTTTTTATTTGAAAATTACTTTCGATATATGTGAAACATGATCAATCAAACTTATAATTCATTTATTGAATACTTACAAAATGTCTTGTTTATTTACTGTGCATAATGTTTACCATGTTTCAGCAGTGTGAGATTCATGTTTGTGATATTCTGCTGAATAAAGGATTTATTTTAGCAATTCATGTTAGTTTCATTTTCTATATAAAAATAAGAAGATGTGGTATGATTTCCATTGAGACAACTCTCCACCGGAGAAGAAATAACATAGAAGATTAGTAACTATAGGTCACATTACTGCCTTCAACAATGAGCAAAACCCATACCACATAGGAAAGCTATAAAAGGTCGCAAAATGACGAATGTACAACAATTCAAAAGAGAAAAATAAAGGCCTGATTTATGTAAAAAACAATAAACGAATAACAAATATGATAAACAACAACAAATGACAACTACTGATTTACAGGCTCCTGATTTGGGACAAGTACATACAGAATGTGGCAGGGTTAAACATGTTAGCGCGCCAACCCTCTCCTGGTACATCATATTCGCATTGATATATTGTCTTGTCTTCACGGATTCAAAATGTGAGACATAAGAATGCTGTTTCAGGCGGTGGCATCAACAATATATTGGTTTGTGATTAGATCAGATTATGGGGAAACACTAGTGGTAGGTCAATGATATTTGGTATACCGATTTATTTTTTTTTTAGTCCCCTACCAACGAAGTCGAAGGGGACTTTAGGTTTCCACTCTGTCCGTCTGTCTGTCTGTCCGTCCGTCTGTCCATCCGTCAGTCCGGCAAATCAGTTTTCCAGACTTTTTTTCTTCATGCTTGAAGATATTGATTTGATATTTGGTGTATTGTTTTATCATGACAAGTTACAGGTCAAGTACAATTTTCATGATTTTAGCTTTTCTCCTTGTTCAGTTAAAGCCCTTTCCCTAGAATTAAATTTTTGATGAAATACTTATTAATTACTAGATTTCTGTTCAAAGGGAAATAACTCATTTTTTTTTAAAGATTTGTAAAAGACATTGTATTAAGATAAATGACATTTTGGATTTTTTTCCTTTTCTTTAGTAAATTGTTTGAAGAATTTAGTGGTAGGTTTGCTCCATTTAAATGAATTTTTAACCTGTAGGGGACTATGTATTGCCATGCAATACTCACAGAATGCTTATTATTTTTTTTTTTTATTAGTATTGGCACATCTCATTTCCATGGAGCTTATTTGGCCCCGCTCCCTTAATCATGGTCTATTGGCTTTGAAACTTTTGCCTAGTTTACATGTATTAGTTTGTGATTAGGTCAGTTTATGGGCACTAGTGGTAGGTCAATAATATTTGGTATGCAGTTGTATTAGCATACAGACACATCTCATTTCCATGGAGATTATTTTGCCTCGCTTCCTCAGTCATGGTCTATTGACTTGGAAACTTTTGCTTAGTGTACATGTATTAGTTTGTGATTAGGTGAGTTTATGGGAAACCACTAGTGGTAGGTCAAATATTTGGTATGCAGTTGTATTAGCATTGGCACATCTCATTTCCATGGAGATTGTTTCGCCCTGTACCTTCAGTCATGGTTCATTGACTTTGAATATTTTCATAACAATATATATATTACTTGGTTTTAATTCATTTGAAAGTGTCTGTCATGTTGGTCACCACATTGATATTGATTTGAATTTTTGTCAGGGAAACTTGGTAATCACAATTTTGTTTCTCAAAGACTACTGGTAATAAGAATGTATATACCGGTAATAATTAAAGAATAGTGAAACATATCACCAGGTATTTACTTGACATTGACAACACAAAAAGTGCAACTAGTGGTGCAAGAACTGCTACCTTTCTGTAGGCCTGTTGCTCAATCTTTTGTTTTCTATTGAGAGCTTTTTGACCGATTGGAAGTATTGGTTCAATTCTTTCCTATGGCACAGGTCTTCCTTAACAGGATGTACGACAGGTTAGCTATTAAATCTATACACACTGAAATATAATTCCCAATACTTCTCATGTCTCTGTAAATATGCACAAATGAACAGTGAAAAATTTTGGTCATATACTTTAGAGCAGTTAATCTAATTATGTGTGTCATTAGGTAGGTAAACTTTCTGGCTAGTCTGGTCATTTTATTTTAAAAATAAATGTAGAATGTGTCCATGGGACACAGATGATGCCCCCGCTTGCATATCATATAAAGTTATAAAGGAACATAACTGAAGAACAGTAAAAGTGACGCTACCCAAATTTGAACTTGATCTGAGTTTTGTGGTAATAAGTATTGTGTATAAGTTTCATAAAATTTGGTTGAGGCAAACTTAAGTAAGAGAACGTAAACGAAAAATTCAGTAATTTTTATACCACTGCAAAAAAATTGGCGTCATCGTCGTCATCGTCTGAAGACACATTGGTTTTCGCACTATAACTTTAGTTAAAGTGAATGGATCTCTATGAAATTTTACCATAAGGTTAAATACCACGAAAGGAAGGTTGGGATTGATTTTGGGGGTTATGGTACCAACAGTTAAGGAATTAGGGGCCAAAAATAAGCATTTTCTAGTTTTCAGACAATAACTTGTGGAACGGTGTATGGATCTCTCTGAAATTATACCACAAGTTTCCATACCACAAAGGGATGGCTAGGATTTGCTTTGGGGGGTTATGGCTCAAACCGTTTAGGAATTAGGGGCAAAAAGGGGTAAAACAAGGTTGTCCTGGTTAATGGACAAATACTTTAGTATAAAACATAATTTAAAGCAGTGTAAGGAGATAAATCAAATATATCATTTGAATTACCTCCTTACACTGCTTTTAAATAATGTATAAAGTAATGGTTAATGTAATTAAGAATGATTCAGTCCCTCCCGTAATCGATCTCTCCTACTTACAGGGCCTGAATTCCTAACACGATAAAAACTCTTCACGAATCCTGGATTGTGATTGGTGCCCTGTAGAAAAGGTGACCAATCAGCAATCATCTCAACCAAAAAATAGATAGGTAAATCGCCGAATTACTTCGAATGATTGATTGAAGATTTTCATTGTCTATGCATTCAGGCGTTAATGAAGTAATCGAGATCAGCGGAATATAACGACTGAATTATTCGGGTTAGGTTAATGAACAATTAAGACAATTTAAAAGCAGAGTCCAAGGGTGGTAATCCAAATACAACGTATTTGATTACTTCCTTACACTGCTTTAAATTAACTTTAAAGTAAAATATCTGCAAATGTTGCATCTTGTTTTTTTAAAAAAATCCATATGAAAGATTTGACACCATATTAAATTCTATTATAAAATTATAAAATAGATTAGGTTAGCACTATGGTAAATTTAAATGGGTAATTATGGTTGCAAACTCCATTGGAAATTTGAATTGAGATTATGACCATATCTTGAGGGAAAGAATTTTTGGGGAAAAAAGGGGGTAAAAGAAATTTTGGGGGTCAATTTTTCTCATTTCAGATTTCAGAAATTAAAAGAATTATTCTTCAAATATTTTTTTTCAAATTTCAAATATTGAAAAATTTCAAGAAGTAATCTTTAATTGCACAGTATGGCGCATTAGATTTGTAAAATCTTTGACCACATTTATTTCTTTGTTATGCGAATCTAACCATGTATTTAGATTTTTAATTTTGGGTCCAGTTTTCAAATTGGTCTACATTAAGGTCCAAAGGGTCCAAATTAAACTTAGTTTGATTTTAACAAAAATTGAATATATGGAGTTCTTTGATATGCTGAATCTAAACATTTATTTAGATTTTTGATTTTGGGCCCAGTTTTCAAGTTGGTCCAAATTGGGGTCCAAAATTAAAGTTTGTTTCGATTTCAACAAAAATTGAATATATGGGGGTTCTTTGATATGCTGAATCTAACCATGTATTTAGATTTTTTATTTGTGGGCCCCACTATCAAATTGGTTCATATTGAGGTTAAAAGGGTCCAAAATTAAACTTTGTTTGATTTCATCATAAATTGAATATATTGATATGCCAAATCTAACCGTATATTTAGATTTTTAATTTTGGGTCCCGTTTTTAAATTGGTCTACATTAAGGTCCAAAGGGTCCAAAATTAAACTTAGTTTGATTTTAACAAAAATTGAATTCTTGGGGTTCTTTGATATGCTGAATCTAAACATGTGTTTAGATTTTTGATTATGGGCCCAGTTTTCAAGTTGGTCCAAGTTGGGGTCCAAAATTAAACTTTGTTTGATTTCAACAAAAATTGAATATATGGGGTTCTTTGATATGCTGAATCTAACCATGTGTTTTGATTTTTGGGCCCCGTTATCAAATTGGTCCACATTGAGGTCAAAAGGGTCCAAAATTAAACTTTGTTTGATTTCATCAAAAATTGAATTCTTTGGATTCTTTGAAATGCTGAATCTAACCATGTATTTAGATTTTGGATATTGGACCATAATAGATAAATTAATTTTTTTTAAGTTCTTAGACCACATTCATTCTGTGTCAGAAACCTATGCTGTGTCTAATATTTAATCACAATCCAAATTCAGAGCTGTATCAAGCTTGAATGTTGTGTCCATACTTGCCCAAACTGTTCAGGGTTCGACCTCTGCGCTCGTATCAAGCTGTGCCCAGCGGAGCATTTTATTCCATTTGTAAAGGGGCATAACTCACGACAGTTAAAGTGACACCACCAAAATCCAATCTTGATCTGTATTTAGTGGTAATAAGCATTGTGAATAAGTTTCATAGTATTTGGTTGAGGCAAACTAAAGTTAGAGAACAGAAACGAAAATTCAGCAATTTTTCCCTTTGTAAAGGGGCATAACTCTAGAACGGTTCAAGTGACGCCACCAAAATTCAAACTAGATCTGTATTTTGTGGTAATAAGCATTGTGTATAAGTTTCATAACAATTGGTTAAGGCAAACTAAAGTTAGAGAATGGAAACCAACTTTGGGACGGATGGACGTACAGACGTACAGATGGACAAGGGTAAAACTTTATGTCGCTATGGTGGGGGCATAATAAATGAAATGCAAATGCCCTCTATTTACTATTCAAATCAGTGACATAAAATGACACCTCACTTTGACAATGTCCTTCTTTGGTAAGGGGAGCCCAAAAAATAATTAAGATCAAAAACAAAATAGGACTTGAACTTTGGCATTATATGTTGAAGATTCTGAGAAAATTTCATTAAACTCTAATTAGGGGTTTAAGAGTGAAACTGGATATATATGTGTTCTGTAGTGTGCTTGTGATTTACTTAAGGAAACTGCATAAATGATTCTGATTTAAATAAATGGGGAATGTGTCCTTGGGACACAGATGATGCCCCCGCTTGCATATAACGTTATAAATGAACATAACTCTAGAACGGTAAAAGTGACTCTACCCAAATTCTTACTTGATCTGAGTTTTGTGGTAATAAGCATTGTGTTTAAGTTTCATAACATTTGGTTGAGGTAAACTTAAGTTAGAGAACTGAAACAAAAAATTCAGAAATTTTTCCATTTGTAAAGGAGTATAACTCTAGAACGGTAAAAGTGACGCCACAAAATTTAAACTTGATCTGTGTTTTGTGGTAATAAGCATTGTGTATAAGATTCATAACAACATTTGGTTGAGGCAAACTTAAGATGGAGAACGGAATTGAAAAATTCAGCAATTTTTCCATTTGAAAAGGGGCATAACTCTAGAAAGGTAAAAGTGACGTGCCACCCAAATTCAAACTTGATCTGTATTTTGTGGTAATAAGCATTGTGTATAAGATTCTTAACAACATTTGGTTGAGGCGAACTTAAGTTAGAGAATAAATTGTAAAGGGTTAAGAGGAGTTGTGGATAAAAAATGAGTACCCCAAATGTGTACTTAGTGGTAGGTCATGTCAACCCAAAGTGAACACCAATAAAATGCTTCACTAAGCGCAGCTAGATATGACCGCAGAGGTTGAACCCTGAACAGTTGGGGCAAGTTTGGACACAATATTCAAGCTTCATACTGTCTGAATTTGAATTATCAAATTTTTGACATATGTTTCTAACACCAAATAAATGTGGTCAAAGATCTTTAAAATATATTGCACAATACTGTGCAATTGAAGATTTCTTCTTAAAACTTTTCAAAAATTTTGAAGAAAAAAAATATGAACCCCCAAATTTAAAAAAAAATATAGTTGACCTATTGCTTATAGTTTAAGAAAAACAGACCAAAACACAAAAACTTAACACTGAGCAATGAACCTTGAAAATGAGGTCAAGGTCAAATAAAACCTGCGTGACTGACATATAGATCATAAAATATTTCCATACACCAAATATAGTAGACCTATTGCATATAGTATTAGAAAAAAAGACCAAAACTCAAAAACTTAACTTTGACCACTGAACCATGAAAATGAGGTCAAGGTCATATAAAACCTGCCAGACAGATATGTACAGCTTACAATTATTCCATATACCAAATATACTTGACCTATTGCTTATAGTATCTGAGTAATAGACCAAACCACATAAACTAAACATTGTTCAACAAACCATGAAAATGAGGTCAAGGTCAGATGAAACATGCCAGACAGACATGTACACCTTACAACCATTCCATACACCAAATATAGTTGACCTCCTGTGTATAGTATCTGAGATATGGACTTGACCATGTAACTTTAACCTTGATTGCTGATCTATGAAATGAGGTCGAGGTCAGGTGAAACCTACCAGACAGACATGCAGACCTTGCAAAAAGTTTAAAAACATAAAAATACTGAAATCTGAGGAAAATGCAAAACTGAATATCCCTAATCAAATGGCAAAATCGAAAGCACAAACACATCAAACGAATGGACAACAACTGTCATATTCCTGACTTGGTACAGGCATTTTCTTATGTAGAAAATGGTGGATTGAACCGGGTTTTATAGCGCTAAACCTCTCACTTGTATGACAGTTGCATCAAATTCCATTATATTGACAACAATGCGTGAATAAAACAAACAGACATAATACGTAAAAATGTCAAAATAGGGGTACAGCAGTCAACACCGTGTCACAATCTTAATCACAACAAAAACAAACAAATATTTAACAAAGAAGCACAAAAAGCATATATCACATTGAACAACCTCGTTCATTGCTTACTTATTTTGTATTTTATTTATGTATGCCAAATCAACCCATAAAGGATCGAGGATTTTAAGCACTGGGACCGAATCGTAATTTTAACATTAACTCTGGCGAGAATCGCGTGTTTGACGTCAGAATACACAGGTAGAGATATAAAATAATTTTGCTGTTCAAAGTATGCAAAATTATAATAGAACAATAACACAATGGCGGGATGTTTAAAGTACAGAGACACGTCATATGTATCAAAGAAACATAAAAAGTCACACGGACAAAGCACACAAGTAAAAATGAAAAATAATACAAACAACACAATGACGGTATGCATAAGTACAGAGCCATGTCAAATGTATATCACCAAACACAGTCCAAACAGTAATAAAATGCTCCGCAGGGCGCAGCTTGATACGACCGCAGAGGTCGAACCCTGAACAGTTGGGGCAAGTATGGACACAACATTCAAGCTTGATACGGCTCTGAATTTGGATTGTGATTAAATATTTGACACAGCATAGGTTTCTGACACAGAATGAATGTGGTCTAAGAACTTAAAAATTTTAAATTGGACATTCACCTATTATGGTCCAATATCCAAAATCTAAATACATGGTTAGATGCAGCATATCAAAGAACCCCAAGAGTTCAATTTTTGATGAAATCAAACAAAGTTTAATTTTGGACCCTTTTGACCTCAATGTTGACAAAGTTGATAACGGGCCCAAAAATCAAAATCTAAATACATGGTTAGATTCAGCATATCAAAGAACCCCATATATTCAATTTTGTTGAAATCAAACAAAGTTTAATTTTGGACCCCGATTTGGACCAACTTGAAAACTGGGCCCATAATCAAAATCTAAATACATGTTTAGATTCAGCATATCAAAGAACCCTAAGAATTCAATTTTGTTAAAATCAAACTAAGTTTAATTTTGGACCCTTTGGACCTTAATGTAGACCAATTTGAAAACAGGACCAAAAATTAAGAATCTAAATACATGGTTAGATTCAGCATATCAAAGAACCCCATATATTCAATTTTGTTGAAATCAAACAAAGTTTAATTTGGACCCCGATTTGGACCAACTTGAAAACTGGGCCCATGATCAAAATCTAAATACATGTTTAGATTCAGCATATCAAAGAACCCTAAGAATTCAATTTCTGTTAAAATCAAACTAAGTTGAATTTTGGACCCTTTGGACCTTAATGTAGACCAATTTGAAAACGGGACCAAAAATTAAGAATCTAAATACACGGTTAGATTCGGCATATCAAAGAACCCCAATAATTCAATTTTTGATGAAATCAAACAAAGTTTAATTTTGGACCCTTTGGACCTCAATGTGGACCAATTTAAAAACGGGGCCCAAAATCCAAAAACTTAATACAGGGTTACACTTAAATGCGACCAAGCTTAGCGAAAGGTAGTGCGACGTAATCAGTCAAACAAACTTTATTAGATTAAGTCGAAGGAACGATCGTTTTCATTGGTCAATTCAAACCTTCGACCTCACACCTGCGAAAATAGAACACGCTGCACTATAAAGTTGAATGGACTGATCAGTATTCACGTAGCGGTCAAGGTTGTTATAACCTTCCATCGTCAGTATTCACATACATGATTGTGTTCTTGATTATCCCATAGCAATTCTAATTTTATACATGTGTATGTAAAATTCATTGATTTTATTATTTTGTGCAATAGTAAAATTTAAATAAATCTAAACAGTTTTCACGAAATATTTAATTCAACTGTCTCCTCTTACCGGTAGTTGGTACTGGATTATAATTTAATACACTCTTTATTTGTAATATGTTTTTCTTCTTCAAAGAAATACTTAAAAATAAAGAATAAGTCAGATAATTAGAAGTAAGATAAAAATCATTGAATTTATAAACTTAAAAATTGTCATTCGAACAAATAAGTTGATGATAGATGATATTATAACAAAATATAATCTTAAGATGTGAAATAAAAGTATATTCTAACAATAATATTACTTGGACCAATAATCATTTAGAATATAGAATAGTTAGAATAACCATGAAAATCACCATAAACACTCTGAATATCATACCGACCAAAGTCTCAGCAAACCACAACAATAGGTCTGACCACATGCAGCTGGAACCATTACACTACACAGGGACCGAGGACTACAAATCATCTAGAGGATGGCACAGCAAGCTAAAGAAACATGTCCAGCACCCACATCCAAACATATTTAAACTCATAAAACTACTGAAACATGAGGAAGCTTTCAATGCCCTGACCATGATCCAGTATGCAGCCGGTGGGAAGGAGTAGCCCAAAACGAAATCAACAACAGATTAGAAGAGCTTAAGGTAAGACACCGACATCAGGAAGTCACAACAGGACAGTTTGGTGATGCAGCCTCCCATCTTCTTCACGTTCAATAGATTAATAAACTTTAATAGTCTTATATACAGTAGATTTCTAATGTGTGCTACACTGTCTGATTTGTTTTAGTGCTGTTGTATTGTTTGTTTCATATTATAATGAATGCTTGAATCTACTGTTGAATTTGTGTTATAAAAATAAATTAATTTACTTATATTCGTTTCCATTTCTTTCATATTTATTTTTATTAAATCACAGAATCCAAGCTTGATACAGCACTGAATTTGGATTGTGATTAAATATTTGACACAGCATAGGTTTCTGACACAGAATGAATGTGGTCTAAGAACTTAAAATTTTTAATTTACCTATTCAAACCATATCATTATTATTTGCTTTCATATATAAATCAGAAATAACCAATTTAAAATGGAAAATTTTAAAGAAAAAAAATGAAAAAATCCCCCTCATATTTTTTGAACCCCCTTATGATTCATCATCCCCAAACTCAATCCCAGCCTTCCCTTTGTGGTATGGTACCTTGCAGTACAATTTCAGAGATCCGTTACACTTGAACACAAGTTATTGTCTGAAACTAGAAAATGCTTGTTTTTGGCCCTTTTGGCTCCAAATTCCTAAACATTTAGGGCAATTACCCCAAACTCAAACCCAGCTTTTCCTTTGTGACATGGAACCTTGTGGTACAATTTCATAAAATCCATACACTTAACACAAGTTATTGTCCTGAAACTAGAAAAAAAAAAAAAAAAAACCCAAAAAAAAAAAAAAAAAAAAAAAAAAAAAAAAAAAAAAAAAAAAAAAAAAAAAAAAAAAAAAAAAAAAAAAAAAAAAAAAAAAAAAAAAAAAAAAAAAAAAAAAAAAAAAAAAAAAAAAAAAAAAAAAACCCCCCCCCCCCCCCCCCCCCCCCCCCCCCCCCCCCCCCCCCCCCCCCCCCCCCCCCCCCCCCCCCCCCCCCCCCCCCCCCCCCTTAAAATTTTAAATTGGACATTCACCTATTATGGTCCAATATCCAAAATCTAAATACATGGTTAGATGCAGCATATCAAAGAACCCCAAGAGTTCAATTTTGATGAAATCAAACAAAGTTTAATTTTGGACCCTTTTGACCTCAATGTTGACAAAGTTGATAACGGGGCCCAAAATCAAAATCTAAATACATGGTTAGATTCAGCATATCAAAGAACCCCATATATTCAATTTTGTTGAAATCAAACAAAGTTTAATTTTGGACCCCGATTTGGACCAACTTGAAAACTGGGCCCATAATCAAAATCTAAATACATGTTTAGATTCAGCATATCAAAGAACCCTAAGAATTCAATTTTGTTAAAATCAAACTAAGTTTAATTTTGGACCCTTTGGACCTTAATGTAGACCAATTTGAAAACAGGACCAAAAATTAAGAATCTAAATACATGGTTAGATTCAGCATATCAAAGAACCCCATATATTCAATTTTGTTGAAATCAAACAAAGTTTAATTTGGACCCCGATTTGGACCAACTTGAAAACTGGGCCCATGATCAAAATCTAAATACATGTTTAGATTCAGCATATCAAAGAACCCTAAGAATTCAATTTCTGTTAAAATCAAACTAAGTTGAATTTTGGACCCTTTGGACCTTAATGTAGACCAATTTGAAAACGGGACCAAAAATTAAGAATCTAAATACACGGTTAGATTCGGCATATCAAAGAACCCCAATAATTCAATTTTGATGAAATCAAACAAAGTTTAATTTTGGACCAACACATACAAAATAACCTATCACCTATCCTAAAATACTTGTCAATTAAAAGTTGATTAAACAATGTTTATACAGTATAATCCTTTGTTTGCACAAGTTTTCCCCTATTCCACATGAAACTTTAACTTTTCTTATCAGATTTATAAAAGTGGGAATAAGAGGAATGAACCCATAAAATATAAATCAGAAATGTGAAAATTTATCTAATTAGCACAATTTTGAAACAAAAGTGTGACAAATATATTGTTTAAATTAAACAATTGTTGATATATATATGACATGTAAATTGCAATGATTTTTAATACTTATATTTTGTTTAGGTTTTTTAAACAATTCTTGTACAATTTTAGATATGTTTTAACTTGTAACTGTATTTCATTCATATTCTAACTTCCCACGACTGCACCCTGAAACACATATAAAATCTGGAAGATATCAGAAAAACAAAATCATTTTATTGGATTGAAGTCAAAATAATTTAGAGATTAATGATGATAAAGTGTAATGGGTCATAACCAGTGACACAATGTTCATGTATATATGTTGTGAATCTTTGTGGTTTATTAAATTGATGAAGTTTGAAGTTATTATTTAATAATATATCAAATAAAATGCTCCGCTGGCCACAGCTTGATACGACCGCAGAGGTCGAACCCTGAACAGTTGGGACAAGTATGGACACAACATTCAAGCTTGATACAGCACTGAATTTGGATTGTGATTAAATATTTGACACAGCATAGGTTTCTGACACAGAATGAATGTGGTCTAAGAACTTAAATTTTTTTAATTTACCTATTCAAACCATATCATTATTATTTGCTTTCATATATAAATCAGAAATAACCAATTTAAAATGGAAAATTTTAAAGAAAAAAAATGAAAAAATCCCCCTCATATTTTTGAACCCCTTATGATTCATCATCCCCAAACTCAATCCCAGCCTTCCCTTTGTGGTATGGTACCTTGCAGTACAATTTCAGAGATCCGTACACTTGAACACAAGTTATTGTCTGAAACTAGAAAATGCTTGTTTTTGGCCCTTTTGGCTCCAAATTCCTAAACATTTAGGGCAATTACCCCAAACTCAAACCCAGCTTTTCCTTTGTGACATGGAACCTTGTGGTACAATTTCATAAAATCCATACACTTACACACAAGTTATTGTCCTGAAACTAGAAAATGCTTGTTTTTGCCCTTTTGGCCCCTCATTCCTAAAATTTTGAGGCAATTACCCCAAAATCAATCCCAGCCTTCCCTTTGTGGTATGGTACCTTGCAGTACAATTTCAGAGATCCATACACTTGAACACAAGTTATTGTCTGAAACTAGAAAATACTTATTTTGGCCCTTTTGGCCCCTTATTCCTAAACGTTTTGGGCAATTACCCTCAAACTCAATTCCAGCTTTTCCTTTGTGATATGGAACCTTGTAGTACAATTTCATGAAGATACATACACTTACACACAAGTTATTGTCATGAAACTAGAAAAATGCTTGTTTTTGCATTTTTTGGCCCTAATTCCTAAAATTTTGAGGCAATTACCCCAAAATCAATCCCAGCATTCCCTTTGTGATATGGAACCTTGTGGTACTATGTCAGAGAGATCCATACACTAACACACAAGTTATGTCTGGAAGTTACAAAATGCTTATTTTGGCCCTAATTCCTTAACCGTTGGTACCATAACCCCAAAAATCAATCCCAACCTTCCTTTTGTGGTATTGAACCTGATAGTAAAATTTCATAGAGATCCATTCACTTAAACTAAAGTTAGAGTACGAAAACCAATGTGTCTTTGGACGACGATGCGGACGACGACGGCGTAACGTCATACCAATATACGACCGCAAAATTTTTTTGCAGTCGTATAAAAATGAAAAATAATACAAACAACACAATGACGGAATGCATAAGTACAGAGCCACGTCAAATGTATATCACAAAACACAGTCCAAACAGTAAAAATTATATTAATAAAGACAAATAAAAGAACACTTTAACACGTTATTAAGATGATAAACAGCGTCAGTGCATGAAATCTATACTTCAAGACCATCATGTATTATTTGTGAAGTTGATACGAATATTTATCAACAAGGTCTTGGTACCTTCCGATGAACTTTTTTAGAAAAAGGACGAGACGTTCTTTGACATACCTCTGGTTCATCAACTTTCTGCTCAGACACTGGTGACGTTTTACAAAGTCTGAGTAGGAGCTGCAAGCTCTTGCATACCGAATAAGTTGGGAAATGTATATCCCATATGCAAGTGAAGTTGGTATATTGCAAGGAACCTATATACCAAATATAGTTATCCTATTATTCGTAATAACAGAGTATTTCACTTTTCAAAAAACAGTAATTTTTTTTCAAACAATCAATAAACCATGAAAATGAGGTCAAGAACAATGGACATATGACAAATGTAAACTTGGTAACATAAGGTATATGCATACAAGGTATGCAGATACCTTATTCAACTTCCCTTTATAGCTTACTGTTCGGTATGAGCCAAGGCTCCATGTTGAAGACCGTAGTTTGACCTATAATGGTTTACTTTTATAAATTTTGACTTGGATGGAGAGTTGTCTCATTGGCACTCATACCACATCTTCTTATATCTATGAAACATCCAGGTCTTCTAGCTTCTGAAATATAAAGCTTTATACAAACAGTTTACGCCACCACTGCCATATTGTCATCCCTATGTCTCGCATTCTGCAATTTCGTGCAGGTGAGACAAAAAGATGAAAAATTAAATTTCAGTGAGCACTTTTGTTTAATCAAGCCTTTTATTATGAGCATTGGACAACTATATTTGGTATATAGAATCATTACAAAGTATATACTATTCTGCCAGAGAGGGTTCACCTCATCTTGAACACATTTCATGGATCAGTGATCAATGTTACATTTTGGTGTTTAAACTCATATTTATATGCAGTAGGTCAACTGTATTTTGCATATGGAATGATTGTAAGGTGTTCATGTCTCTCTCCGACAGGGTTCATCTGACCTTAATCTAATTTTCAAGTTTTATGGGTCAATGTTAAGTTTTCATGATTATGTTTGTTTCTCAAATTTTAACAGCAAAAGGTCAGTTATAATTGGTGATTGGAATAATTGTAAGCTGTACATGTCCTTCTGATAGGGTTCATATGAATTCTCAATTTAGAAACCTCTGGCTGATTGTATAAGGCAATCCTTAAAACCTGGCCAAAAATATTTGTCACTAGCAATTTTATTTAAGACAACCATTGAAACCTGTGATTGCATTCAAATATATAACAAGGATTTGTCAGTAAAAGGTCGGACATCTATCAGATAACAAACTGTAAACAGAAAACCTCTATGATCAGAAGTTTTTCCAATGGTATAATAACCTAAATCTTAAAAGAATTGTAGTTAATAAAATTTTAATAAGTTAGGAAATAAAAATTTAGTACATGAATTTCAAGATCCAAATTTTAAATTGTTTGTAATAAGTGAGATCATTTAAAAAACGAGTCCTCTGTTTTCTGCATATGTAAAGTCTTTCAGTTAGCGTACAGCATTCCAATCCTGTGTCATAGCCTGATTAAAAGTTTTTGTGTGAGGATATAAGGTTCACTTCATTTTGTTAATGTCCGCTGTTTCTCAGCATGTTCAACGATTTTCTTATCCAGTTTTAGTCCTTTCCTTTTCCGTACAGCATTCATGTAGTGATGTGCTCTGTTTTCTGAGTCTGCTTTCTCTCCATAATGAAGATATTCCTCCTCAGTTGTAGGTACCCAGAATGGATCAATATCGACCACCTGTAATAGATTGATTGATAGCTGTTTAACAGCAAATAACATGTTAGTGAGATATGATCATACCCTGGTTTGTACTAGATTTTATATGACATGCTTTTTTCTCTTTGTAAACAAAAGCGTGATAAAATTCTCATTAAATGTATATATTAATGGCTGTTACAATTTGCCTCCCAAGTTAATCCACATGTATCATGACCCATATACAAACACTATGTCGATTTTGCTGTGTTAAAATTGAAATTGAAAAAACCCTACAGAACCGTTATTCTTATTCTAATGCATAACAAAAAGAATTAATGCATTAGAGCTTGGAAAAATGTACAAAATTAAGATAAAATAAAATTCAGCAAAATTCCATGAATGCTTGTGGTGCATTATCGTTCAAAATATGACATCATACAAATGAAATCTCTCAAACTGAAGGTTATTCAACTTTGTGTAGGCTCCAAATTTGCCATGAGTTCATTCTGTTCACTTGTAGTGGAGAAAAAAGTGACACCAGGAAAACTGCCATCCTAGTCAATTAAGTTCAGAGTCAAACAAAATAAATTGCTTCGCTGAGCGCAGCTGGATACGACCGCAGATGTCCAACCCTGAAAAGTTGGGGCCAAAATGGACACAATATTCACGCTTGATACAGGTCTGAATTTGGATTGTAATTAAATTTTTGACACATAATAGGTTTCTGACACAGAATAACTGTAGTTAAAGAACTTCAAATTGGTTATATGATTTGAATTTATATTCAATTTTTGGTTTTGTGCAATACACTATGCTGTTGCGAATTGACTCCCCAAAAAAAAAAAAAAATTTTACCAAGGTTTTTGCTTTTGTGCAATACACTATGCAAAAAAAAAAAAAATTTGAAGAAATTTTCTTTTAATTTCTGAAATCTGAAAAATTGTCCCTCCTCCAATTTTTTCACCTCCCCTTTTCCTTATTCCAAAAAAATTCTTTCCTCAAGATATGGTCAGTATCTCAATTCAAATTTCTAATGGAGTTTGCAACCATAATTACCCATTTAAATACATTATAAAAGTCTTAAAATATAAAATAACATACATAGTCATGGCTAAAATTAATATTAATTAATAGTAACTGCTAAATATAAATTGACAGCAAATCACCTCAAGACAATCATCATTTCTTAATACATAATTTACAAGCAGTGTAAGGGAGGTAATCAAACATTATTCTTTAAAATTTATTTGGATTACCTCCCTTACACTACTTTTAAATTGTCCTTAACCAGAAAACCCTTGTTTTTCCACTTTTTGCCCATAATTCCTAAATGGTTTGAGCCATAATCCTCAAAGTCAATCCTAACCATCCTTTTGAAGTATGGAAACTTGTGGTATAATTTCAGAGATTCATCCACTTTAACACAAGTTATTGTCTCGAAACTACAAAATACTTATTTGGGCCCTTTTTGGCCCCTATTTCCTAAACAGTTGGGACCATAACTCCAAAATCAATCCCAACCTTCCTTTAGTGGTTATAAACCTTGTGTTAAAATTTTATTGATTTCTATTTACTTATACTAAAGTTATTATCCGGAAACCATCTGTCTTTGGACGACGCTGACGACGACGACGACAACGTGACACCAATATACGACCAAAAAATTTTTAATTTTTGCGGTCGTATAAAAAGGGTTTGAACTCACAACCTCAGTGTTAACAGGCTAGTGATACCGTAGATGAACTACTTAGACCACTCAGCCACTGAGGCCCCACCAGCTGTGGGCTAGTGAACCCACTTCCATCATAGTTCATACATAACTCCCAGTGACTAAACACTAGCTGTGGACTAGTGAACCCACTTCCATCATAGATCATACATACCTCCCAGTGACTAAACACTAGCTGTGGACTAGTGAACCCACTTCCATCATAGTTCATACATAACTCCCAGTGACTAAACACTAGCTGTGGACTAGTGAACCCACTTCCATCATAGTTCATACATAACTCCCAGTGACTAAACACTAGCTGTGGACTAGTGAACCCACTTCCATCATAGATCATACATAACTCCCAGTGACTAAACACTAGCTGTGGACTAGTGAACCCACTTCCATCATAGTTCATACATAGCTCCCAGTGACTAAATACTAGCTGTGGACTAGTGAACCCACTTCCATCATAGATCATACATACCTCCCAGTGACTAAACACTAGCTGTGGACTAGTGAACCCACTTCCATCATAGTTCATACATAACTCCCAGTGACTAAACACTAGCTGTGGACTAGTGAACCCACTTCCATCATAGATCATACATACCTCCCAGTGACTAAACACTAGCTGTGGACTAGTGAACCCACTTCCATCATAGATCATACATACCTCCCAGTGACTAAACACTAGCTGTGGACTAGTGAACCCACTTCCATCATAGATCATACATACCTCCCAGTGACTAAACACTAGCTGTGGACTAGCTAACCCACTTGTTTTCTTTCTAATATCATCAGCAAATCCAAAACTTTCTACAACAGGTAGTGCAGCAATAATGTTAAATATTTGTGACCCTTCCCTCATTTCGTCTTCAATAACTCGTCCATTTCTTTTACCCAGAACAGCAAATAGCTTACCTGTACAATTAATAAATATTACATAACATCATGTCAGAAGTGTTGATATAACTGCAATACTATAAACAAGATTAATTTTAACATGAAATACATGTGCATGTAGTGTTGTTTCTTGATATGGTTTTATTTCAAAATAAGTTAAAATCTTTGACAGGTATATAAAAGAACCTATGTATTTCAAATTTGTAGAAAAGGATCCTACATTAATTCAACTTTCATGTTTGATTCCTGAGATTTTGTCTCTGACATCACTCAATATTCATTATTTTATTTCATAAAGGGAATTACACAGATTTGACAATCATCCCAGCTAATTATAAGAAAAATAAATTACTACACTTACCTGATTAATAACTAAAAGCCATAGTCAGTTAAAGTTTTAGTCCTAAATTATTGAAACAGGATTGGAATTGAAAACCCAAGAAAATGCATGGGGTAAGTTGTTAATAACGGATAATCAACCTATAACATTATAAGACTACAATTATTTTGCCATCTCAAATAAAAATTCTGGTCGTCAAGTAAAAAGCAGTTAAAATTACTATAGACTCTACTATTTGTTAATTGAAACCTCTTCCATTCTTTTTAGAAAGAAAAAAACAAAGGAACACTGTCAAACAAAGAACTTTGTTAATTATTACCATAACTTACCTAAAACCTCAGCTGTAGCCTGTATATTACATTTGTACATTGCCACCACTAATCTTTGAGACTGGGTTTGGAATGCTTTACGGCAGCCATCTTTGATACAAGATATTAACTGTCCTGAGAATTGACCGTAAGTCTCTGTTTTCTTTCTAGCTACAGAATCTTCTATTTTATCACAAAATGCTTCATTATCACTGTTACATTTATTTCCAAAATCTATCTTAGATGTTAACTTTTGTATATTATCTATATCATAATCATTTAAAGAAGTTTTAGAACATTCAGATCTACTTTCATTTTGTATATGACTTTCCTTTTCTACAACATCTTTAGATGTTTCTGTCTCATTCAGCATTTCCCATTTTTCAATAACAAAACAAACTCCTCTCATTGGTTCCTCACAAAGAGGTCCAGACAATGTTGCTATTTGAAATCCACTAACAAAACTATTGTCAAGGTCCCACAATTCACCATTTCCTTCAGACTCATTATCTAAACATGTCCACACAGTCTGTCTTTTGTATTCTGGAATTCTATTTAATAATAAATTTGGTCCAACCCTCCTTGGACCAAAAGCCCATATCTGGTCAATAGCACCTCTCCAAAATTTTCCAGATTCATCAAAAATTTTGCCAAGTTTAGATTTGAAATCTTGGATTCTTTCCTGTATTGATAGATTTAAACTGACAATGTCTGATGTTTTGTTTAGATGATCTAACATTTTCAGTAGGTCCATGCTATCTTCTAACAGTTTTGTAATATCATCAGGAAGAGGCTGAGCTCTGATTACAACACAACATTTCTTATTAGTTGTGTAAGTCTGAATAAGTCCTGGCTTTATAACCTAAAAAGATCAAAAGGAGATTCCTAAATGGCTATCCATAATTGTCAACCATTCTTAAGCATGCAAAAGTTGCAAAACTTACATTTTTTCCAACACCTCACCCTCCTTTAACCATTTTCAATAGAATACAAATATAATTATAGGGGGAAAAAATCAAAATTAAGAAATGCGTGCAAGAAAATTGTTGATAATTTTACCCCCTCCGCTATAGCATGCACTTAGCATGCTTTGGAAATGGTTGGTTATTATTGATGACCAATAACTAGATTCTACTTGTAAACATTTATTTCAAGCTAGGTATACTTGTATCTACTTGTTAACTGTTTTTATTTTTCTGAGATGTTCATAATTTGTCTACTTACTTTTTATATTTGTAGCTCCATAACAGTTTAATTTTTGTAAAAGAACACTTTTTCCAAGCAAACAGATTCTCTAGATTTCACAGTTTTAACTTCAGTAACTTTCATTAAATTGTAGTTTTCTTTAACAGCTGTTTTTCTTTATTTATTTATTTGGTAGTAATAAACTATTAAACAAGAAAAGAAATTTTGATATAATTCTAGTATAACAAATTGTGACAAATATGTATCTTTCCTCAGTGTTTAATATTGTAGACAAAAACAAACCTCATCATCATCTTCAAATTCCTTCATCCTGCTAGTCTTAATAACAACATTGGTATCCTGTATAACTTCATTCACCATGTCAATCTTTGGAGGAATTATGATTGTTTCTCGAAATGGTACAATAGCTTCTGATACGTTCAACTCTATCTTGGCATACCTTTAAAAAATTATATATATTTGTACATTTTTATAATTGGACAAGGCTTTTCTTTATGCTTGAAAAAGATATAGTTTGTGTGATTGATATCTGACTTTTGAAACATTGAAAAAACATAAAGACTAGTCCCATTTAAGTAAGCTACACATTTTCATTGATTAACTCTTCAGCTTTGATAATCATTGATATATACTGGTATAATTACCGCTCTTTCAGGTCATCTACACATCTCTGTAGATGGACCTCTCCAGCTGTGACAATTACATGTTCTCCAGTTTCTTGTACCATGACTTGGACGCAAGGATCAGCCTGGTTTAATAATTTTAATCCTTGTACAAGTTTCTTCATATCAACTGTAATTATACGAACATTTATGATTATGCATGTAATATTAAAAATCTTTTTCCTGTTATTTCAACAAAATAGTTATCAGCTTCAATGAATTACCTTTCAAACTTTGACCTTCGTTCTCATTGATAAAAAGTACATATTACATACCCTCAGGTAATGAAGACCCAGGAAAGAAAATTGAGTTATTTTCCCTACATATATGCATCAACACTTTCAATTGTTGTTTGTTGGGATAAAATGATATGCTCTTTACCTTTATACAATTTCACTATGGTTTGTTTTAATTTATTTGGGATGACTATAACTGTATTTGACTAACTGCTTGAAACTTTTATCATTTTCTGCAAATAAACAGAGTCACAATACATCCCTTGGATCAAATAAACAGAGTCACAATACATCCCTTGGATCAAATAAACAGAGTCACAATACATCCCTTGGATCAAAACTTGATGTTGGACTTATTTACAACTTCATAAATTCAATTCTCAAATACCTTTTATGATATGTGGATGATTTGGTGCCATAAAACAGACTTAACTACACCTTTTACTCCAGAAAAGTGATGTACCAAGTCAGGAAAATAACAGTAGGTCTCTAGTTTTTGTCTCTAAAAATTGCATGAAACAATGTTTATATAGGCTGTATAAGTTTTTTCAATTTCTTCTTTCTTTTTCTGAATTACATAATTACCAGCATGCTTTGGCTCTAAAGCCACTCTTACAATGGGTGAAGCATCAAAGTACAAGTCTGTAAAGGCAGGACAGGCTACAGTGCTGGATACTGTACCAGACTTTAAGATGTGGTCCTCTAATCCACCTATACCTGAAATATTAATTTTAAACATGTATACATTTAACTTGCAATAAATGTCATCATAATGGGTATTTCATGAAAATGTTCCTTCATATTTCTAAATCTGACTAACAGTCACATCTGAATTCAAAACTTCTTCATACTTTCTTCCACAAAATTTTTATGTCAGATACAAATAATTGGTTTATATTCTTACTATCAAATAGCATCCAAAAAGCTTTACATTTTCATTTTTGTCTGTAAAAACGTAGGTTCTCAACCATCAGGGTTAGGCAACAGTGGATTAAAAATAATGCATGCCAGTGATTGAGAAACTTATGAACTATACAGATTAAATCCTGTTAAATTAATTAAAGGAGATGTGGGAGATGTGGGATATACCTCAAGGAGTGTTTGTTTTTTGCTGTTTAATGCCACTTTCAGCGCCCTTTGCTATATCATTGGGTTGGTTTATACTGGTTGAGGAAGCCAGAGTACTAGGAGAGAACCACCAACCTTTGGCAGAACAATGGGCAATTCTTGTCAGTTAAGATTGAGGTCGACACACACCTCACTAAGAGCATGGTTCAAACTCACAACCTCATAGCTGACAGGCTAGTGATTACCGTAGACATATGTAACCAATTAGAGAAATCGACCACCGAGGGCCCTTATACATCAATGAGACAAGCAACACAACAATCAATAAAACAAAAGATGTCTTTATTTCTCATCTGAAGCATGCATTTGATTGTGGATTCTGAGACTCAAATTTTTTTATGAAAAAAATTCAAATAATGTAAATTTTAAGTTCTAAATTTTAACTTATGTACATAAAAACAAGAATTATACCAAGTACATTCCCTGCAGGAATACTATCCATGAGTTCGAGTTCTCTTCCCATGAAGAGGTAAACATCTCTTACTGTGGCTACTGTTATATGTCTGTCACTACTCAGATCTTTTATAGATAAGGTATCATCTATCTGGTGTCCTGAGGCTTCCTGACAAACAAAAACAACAACTATATATTTTACGCCATCATCATCATTACAATATATATAGATACTACCATCCAATCAAGTGTGATATAATATCTCTCCACTCAAGACCCTTTAAATTCATATAGATTCAAAATTAAAAGAAAGCAAGAAAAGTTAACATCATAATTGAATTGGCCAATGATGAACTATACAATACATTGATCATCATGGAATAATTAACTCGTCCGGGAAGTATAAATCAACCTAAGAATTAGAGATATAAAAACATCAGATAGCATATGGGTTATTGTAATTAGTGTTCTATATTAGCTCTGTTAGCACATATTAACCATCTTAAGTCCCAATACTTATTTCTCTTAATTCAAATTTGCTCAGTACCCCGGTACATTATTAGGAAATCTGTAGTTGATTTAAATCTTTATGGACTAAACTCTAATCTGATTGGTTAAGATTTTTCCTTCTTGTTAAATGCACAGAGACAAAAAAATCATACATATGGTTTGTTTGTCATTGTAATATGTTTGTCTGAAATAACTTTGTAACTGGAAATCTTAGATTTTTCTTAAAATATTGATTATTACATGTATGGGTTTTTAATTATAACAGTATGTTTCTCCTTTTTAATAGTAAAATACTGTATGACTTTGTGGCTGAATATTTTTTCCAATTCCTACCATTTCAAAGCATTTTTATTTACCTTTGGTTATCAAGCAGTAATCAATCAACCAATTATCTTATGAAATTGTAAACATCATGTACAGCCATAAATCCTCAATAGTCTGTTCATACAACATACCTCTTTTAAAGCTAATTCTGGATCATGTTTAGGTCCTAGGACATATAACTTCTGACCTCTCTTTACAACACCACTCATCACTCTGGCAAAAGCAATAAATGTTTGGTCTGGTTCAGGCTCTGTGTCAGAACCAACTGAAGATTCTTTATCTAAAAAAAATAATTTAAAATTTTCAACCAATTTGCGCATTAAATCCTCCTTTAGAGCATTAATATACATGCTAAAAGAGACTATATAATAAGAATTAAGAAAATGCTCTTGACTGAAACTTTTCAAAGCAAATATAAAGTATTATCCTGACTGGTTGCTTTATGACCTTCATGTACTATCAAGATCCTGTCAATTCTGCATTTTAATGTCTGGCAAATATGATATGCACTATATAACAGATGAGTTTCATTAAATTATAACTGCTGTTCTACAGAAAAACAAATATTGAATACAGTTGGAAGCACATGTGATACAAAAAAAATCTTTAATTCATGTGTATTTATATCATTTTTACAGTATATTAATTTTCAAGTTTTATTTAGAGGGAGAGGGGAGATAATTTGTTTGTGATAATTAGTGTTGTTCCGATGATCGGAATAAATCGGAAATCAGTTGGTTGGGCTTGGCGATGTCGATAATCAATTGAAATTTTGTTCAATCGATTGTCGTTATAGTTTCTGGACTTTTAGCATATCAACTTCCGGTCCGTTTCCGGTTTGCATTTTACATGCGCAGTCAAACAAATTGTAAAGAAAAATATCAGTAGATGACAATAACAATGTCAAACATCCTATAATCAAAGACATGAGCAATTTCTTTCTGTACAAACGTGGTAAAAGCATTGACTTTACAGATTGGTCATATGTTATTTAAATTAAAATAGAAAACTTTTATGAAATACTTTCTTTCACTTCGGTACTTTTACTTGAGAACGAATATCAAATCATTCTGATTTTCGACAAAATAAATTTGTTGCTACATTAGAACGTGTTGCAAATTGCCTTTTATTAATGTTTCATCCATTTATTGCATTAAAAACGTCATATTCCTTTTCAGATTGCTTGTCAAACATCGTTTATTTTTGTAAATTTTCCCGGTTTGTCCGCCATTAAAACATACGAATCACGGATCCAATACGGACCAACTATGAAAGAATTCTGTATTCTTACAATTATAAGTACAGACGCACGAATGACACAGCTGACAGAAGAATAAAGATCACAAAAGTGAAAATACGCATTCCACATGAATTAACAGACATTGGTTGGATACCCTTAGTTAAATGTTTATATTTCAATGCAAATGCATTGTTTTAATTATTGATTAATTTTAAATTGCTTAAAGTTAAATACTTTATATATCTTTTTTTAATGAGAAGCATTCAAATTTTGATGCAGCTATGTATTTGAAATTATAATGTGAGTGATACCATTGAAATTTAGAAATTTTAGTGTCATTGTTGGTAATAAATGTTGTAATCATCAGACAAAATATGTTCAATCTGAATCTATATTCTAATTGATTCACTGTTTTAATTGCTTAATAAAATACGAAAAGGAAACTAAAGATCAAACATGAACATTTAAGACTCTGCAATGATATGGAATATATGCATTAGACATGTACAATGTGGCTGAATGCATGATTTCATATACATAATTCAATTTTTGATGAAATCAAACAAAGTTTAATTTTGGACCCTTTGACCTCAATGTGGACCAATTTAAAACGAGGCCCAAAATCCAAAAACTTAATACATGATTAGATTCAGCATATTAAAGAACCCCAAGAGTTCAAGAATAAAACCCCATTGAAATTGGTCAAGAAATAAGCAATTTATACAAAGTATCTTCTTTGCACAATACCGCAATTGAATATTTCTTGCAATTGCGCAATACTGTGCAATTGAATATTTCTTGCTATTGCTAATACTGTACAATTGACAATTTCTTGCTATTTGCAATATTGTGCTATTGGATATTTCTTGCTATTGCGCAATACTGTGCAATTGAAGATTTCTTGCTATTATGCAATACTGTGCAATTGAAAATTTCTTGCTATTGCACAATACTTATTATATAATAATTTACACATCCTGTTAGGTGTGTATCTCCTGCCATATCATTATTATTTGTTTTAAATATAATTCAGAAATAACCAACTTAAAATGGAAAATTTTAAAGAAAAAAGGAAAAAGAAACCCCCAAATTTTTGATCCCCTTATGATTCATCACCCCAAACTCAATCCCAGCCTTCCTTTGAGGTATGGTACCTTGCAGTACAATTTCAGAGAGATCCATACACTTGAACACAAGTTATTGTCTGGAAACTAGAAAATGCTTATTTTGGCCCCTTTTGGCCCCTAATTCCTAAACGTTTCAGGCAATTACCCCAAACTCAATTCCAGCTTTCCTTTGTGATATGGAACCTTGTAGTACAATTTCAGAAAGATCCATACACTTACACACAAGTTATTGTCATGAAACTAGAAAAATGCTTGTTTTTGCCCCTTTTGGCCCCTAATTCCTAAAATTTTGAGGCAATTACCCCAAAATCAATCCCAGCATTCCCTTTGTGATATGGAACCTTGTGGTACAATGTCAGAGAGATCCATACACTAACACACAAGTTATGTCTGGAAGTTACAAAATGCTTCAAAAAGAGCAAGGTATAATGATTAGATTATAACCGATAGTCGGTTGGTTGCTGTCAACCGATAGTAATAGATAATCGGTTGGTAATTTCAACCAATTATCCAACACTACAACAGCAAATAAAAAGTAACAATTAGTAAATTTAAGTTCATGTTTAAAATGAATTCATGTTAATTTTTGGTTGCTGTTTAACAGTATTTAGTAATAAGAAAAATCTGGTTAAAATAAAAATAAGGAGATGTGGTATGATTACCAATGACACAACTATCCACCAAAGTTCAAATGAAGAGGATGTATTAAAGCAATTATAGGCAACGGTATTAGCTGTTTCAGAATAATGTGTGACATGTCTTCCCTGCTGATTGTTATCTTGGATCTAGCACTTTAAAAATTTAAGTCAGCATGTCATTCCATTAAAAGGCAGAATATCTTCATCTCACATTATCCTGTTTTTTGTCCTTACCAACATGTAATATTTACAGCTTAACATTAAACAGCCATCAGTCAATCAATCAATTCCCATTCACATGATGATGTATAACAAGCATTCTGAGAGAATTGCATGGCAATATATATTCTACTACCTGTTAAAAATTCATTGTACTTGAACAAAATGCTAACTTGATCTTTAACTTGTCATGGTGTAAACTATATAACAAATATCAAGTCAATATCTTCAAGCAAGATGAAAAAAGTGTGGAAAACTGATTATTTGAGTGAAGGACCATAACTCTGCACAAAATCATCAGACCAGGAACAAAAATTCAAACTTGATCTGTTACATGTCAAGATAAAACTATATACCAATTATTAAATCAATATCTTCAAGCATGACGAAAAAAAGTGTGGAAAACTGATTATTTGAGTGAATTTTCTAAATCAAAGGACCATAACTCTGAACAAAATCATCAGACCAAAACAAAATTCAAACTTGATCTGTTACATGTCAAGATAAGACTATATACCAAATATCAAATCAATATCTTCAAGCATGAAAAAAAAAAACTAGAGGCTCTCAAGAGCCTGTGTCGCACTTGATTCTACTTTGGTTTTGGAAATCATGTAAAAATAGACAAAAATCATAACAGATATCCTAATAATGATTGAGGCCAAATTTGGTTTAATATTGGCCCCGTATTTTAATCAAAAGCAGAAGACTTTTGTAAAGTTTACAGAAATTACCAATAAATTCATTGAAATTGTACAAAATGACTTTATAAGGACAATGACAAATCAGCTACAAAGTAACAACACTTGGTCAGCACCTCAAAAGAAACATTCATACCATGTTTGGTTTCAATCCATTAAGCGGTTTTCTAGAAGAAGACATTTATATATATTTCCCATAGGGTCCTTTGTTAAACTAAGTCCCCCGTTGACAGCCATCTTGGTCAATGGATTTGCTACAAAGTAACAACACTTGGTCAGCACCTCATAAGGAACATTCATGCCATGTTTTATTTCATTCCATTTAGTGGTTCTCTAAAAGAAGACACATTTGTATGTATTTTCCATAGGGTCCTATGTTAAACTAAGTCCCTCTCTGGCGGCCATCTTGGATGATGGATCCGCTTCAAAGTAACAACACTTGGTCAGCACCTCATAAGGAACATTCATGCCATGTTTGTTTTCATTCCATTTTGTGGTTTTCTAAAAGAAGACATTTGTATGTATTGTCCATAGGGTCCTATGTTAAATGAAGTCACCCGCTGGCGGCCATCTTGGATGATGGATGGCCTACAAAGTTACAACACTTGGTTAGCACCTCATAAGGAACATTCATGCCATGTTTTATTTCATTCCATTTAGTGGTTCTCTAAAAGAAGACATTTGTATTTATTTCCCATAGGGTCCTATGTTAAACTAAGTTCCTATCTGGCGGCCATCTTGGATGATGGTTCGGCTTCAAAGTAACAACACTTAGTCAGCAATTCAAAAGGAACATTCATGCCATGTTTGGTTTCATTCCATTAAGTGGTTCTCTAAAAGAAGACATTTATATGTATTGTCCATAGGGTCCTATGTTAAATGAAGTCCCCCCGCTGGCGGCCATCTTGGATGATTGATCGCCTACAAAGTTACAATGCTTGGTCAGCACCTCATAAGGAACATTCATGCCATGTTTTATTTCATTCCATTTAGTGGTTCTCTAAAAGAAGACATTTGTATGTATTTCCCATAGGGTCCTATGTTAAACTAAGTCCCTTGCTGGTGGCCATTTTGGATGATAGATCGGCTACAAAGTAACAACACTTGGTCAGCACCTCCTAATGAACATTCATGCTATGTTTTGTTTCATTCCATTCAGTGGTTCTCTAAAAGAAGTCATTTGTATGCATTTCCCATAGGGTCCTATGTTAAACTAAGTCCCTCACTGGCGGCCATTTTGGATGATGGAACGGCTACAAAGTAACAACACTTGGTCAGCACCTTGTAAGGAACATTCATGCTATGTTTTGTTACATTCCATTCAGTGGTTCTCTAAAAGAAGTCATTTGTATGCATTTCCCATAGGGTCCTATGTTAAACTAAGTCCCCCGCTGGCGGCCATCTTGGATGATGGATCGGCTACAAAGTAACAACACTTGGTCAGCACCTCATAAGGAACATTCATGCCATGTTTGGTTTCATTCCATTCAGTGGTTCTCTAGAAGAAGTTCAAAATGTAAAAAGTTAACGACGACGACGGACGCCAAGTGATGAGAAAAGCCCACTTGGCCCTTCGGGCCAGGTGAGCTAAAAAGTGTGGAAAACTGATTTGCCAGACTGATGGATGGACAGCCAGACGGACGGAGTGCAAACCTAAAGTCCCCTTGTCGATAGTGTAATAATTACCAGATATATCCTCCTCTTCAACATTCCTTAACACAGTAGGTTGTTCTATCTTTTCTCCACTATCTGATGGTGTTGTCGTTCTATTATCAGATGTTGTAGCCATTCTCTCTGCATGTCTTAGTCTTGCCTGTTCTCTTCTTTTTTGTATGTCTTCATCTGTTAAAGGTCTATCATAAAAAAATATTTTACTTTAGACATCTCTGATATCATAATTTCAAATTTTAATTTAAAAAGTCCATTATTTCTACTTGTGATATCAGTTTTATAAATAAAAAAGACAGAAAACTAACTTTCAATGAAAAATTAATTTCTTTGAAAGTACCTTAAATTGTCTTTATATTCTGAAGTTGTTTTAACTCAATAAATTTATTTTTCTAAATTTCCCATTATCTTATAGGGCAAATAGTATGTAAATATTAATAGTTGCTTAGAAGTTTTATCAGACATTTTTAACTATTTATATTCAGATCAATTTTTTACTTGTTATATCCATGTCTATAAAAAAAGTTAAGTGTCCCTTAATCATAAAAAATATTTTGTTTGCTATATTAACCTTTTTATTCATACTACAACAAAACCATTACATGTGTTAACAAACTTACTAACAAATGTTCAACTCAATTTTGTTTAGTGCTGAATATACAGTTGCTATACATTGAAATGAACTTTGCTCTATAAAACCTTAATTTATTTTCGATTTATACATGAAATTAAAGGGTAGAATTTTAATTTTAACCTCTGTTTGTTCTGTGGCAAATCAGTTCTTTCTACCGGAAACATCTTAGATACAAAGACTATCACTGGGGCCTCTTCTGTGGCTACACACTTCATAAAATCTGAAAACATAACACATAAGCTATTCCAAAACATATATATGTTAAATGTAATGAGATAAATTCTGATGCAATGATTCCAACATTTCGTACACACTGATGTGATAGTTGACATGAATTTTAAAGATATGTCTGTTACTCTTTACCCTTTTTTGACTGGCATAATAATTTGACACTGTAGAAGCAAATACTGTAAATTCAGAAATTATTGCGAGCATTTATTATTGCGATTTTGTGATTTTAGACTAAAATGCGATTTTAATTTTTGCGATATTCGGAGGAAAATCCTGTTTAATTCATATAAAAAATTTCAAAATGCGAGTTTAAATTATTGCGATTATAACCCTGTCGCATTTTTCGCAATAATAAAAACATCGCAATAATTTCTAAATTTACAGTATACTAGAGTAAGCATACAAAATTGAAAAGAACAGAACCACATCGGTATAATATCCACTGGCTATTCATATTTTGTTCATGAGCAATTTCATGATTTCTGTGAATGCTTTAAAAAATATTATCAAGAATGCTTTATATTTGAAACAGTAAACTACATCACTGTTTACTTATAAAGTTTCCATCAACTGATATCTTCTGTATACTCAAGTCTTACCTTGTTTAAGCTATTGAGTTTCCTAAGGGAGTTCGTCAAATCTAACCTCTGAGTACACATCTATACTTGTTTCCTTTAGCTGTTGAGTTTCCTGAGGAAGTTTAACAAATCTTTACCTCTGAATAAACATCAATACTTACCTTCTTATAGCTGATGAGTTTTGTGAGGAAGTTTATCAAATCTTTTCCCATGAGGACACATTCATTTTTCTATCCTGTCTTAACACATCAATACTTACCTTCTTTTAGCTGTTGAGTTTCCTGAGGAAGTTTATCAAATCTTTTCCCATGAGGACACATTAATTTTTCTATCCTGTCTTCTGTTATCTGCAGTGGAGATGGTAGCTTTTCTACAACAGCACCTATAATTGAAGATCTTTCATTTAAAATGGCCTGAATTTTTCTTTATGTTAGATTTAAAAATGTGGATTGTGTCCATGTGGACACAGATGATGCCCCCACTTGCATATTATATAGTTATAAAGGGACATAACTGAAGAACGGTAAAAGTGAACTTGATCTGAGTTTTATGGTAATAAGCATTGTGTGTAAGTTTCATAACATTTGGTTGAGGCAAACTTAAGTTAGAGAACGGAAACTAAATATTTTGCAATTTTTCCATTTATAAAGGGGCATAACTCTAGAATTGTTACAGTGACGCTACCAAAATTCAAACTTGATCTGTATTTAGTGGTAATAAGCATTGTGTATAAGTTTCATAACATTTGGTTGAGGCAAACTCAAGTTAGAGAACGGAAACTAAAAATTTTGCAATTTTTCCATTTATAAAGGGGCATAACTCTAGAATGGTTAAAGTGACACCACCAAAATTCAAACTTGATCTGTGTTTTGTGGTAATAGGCATTGTGTATAAGTTTCATAACATTCGGTTGAGGCAAACTCAAGTTAGAGAATGGAAACCAATTTTGGGACGTACGTACGTACGTACAGACGGACAAGGGTAAAACTTAATGCCCCCTCTGCTACGGCAGGGGCATAAAAATAAATAGGGAATGTGTCCATAGGACACATATGATGCTACCGTTTGCATATAATGTTATAAAGAGGCATAACTCCAGAAAGGTAAAAGTGATGCCACCCAAATTCAAACTTGATCTGTGTTTTGTGGTAATAAGCATTGTGTATAAGTTTCATAACATTTGGTTGAGGCAAACTTAATTTAGAGAATGGAAACCAATTTTGGGACATACGAACGTATGGACGGAAAAGTGTAAAACTTAATGCCCCTCTGCTATGACATAAAAATGAAAATTTCTTGTCAGAGTTAGAGCATAACATGAGGTCTGCTTCAAGACAACACTAGTCAAAACTAGAAAATTGTCACAGAAGTTATTGTTTTAATAACAGGTAAGCAGTTAACCTGGACTATACAGTTCATCATATGGTTCATGAGAGAAAACTGAAATAACAAGTGAAACTGTGAGCTACTGCTCACTGATGATACCCCCGCCCAAATACTTGACGGTAAACAGGAAGTTGTTGAGTGATGAATCTGAAAACGCATCACACGGTATAGCTGACTTATATAAACCCTGAAACCAAATTTCAGAAATCCTTGTATTGTAGTTCCTGAGAAAAATGTGATGAAAATTTTCAACTTGGATGTCATGTGTAAAATGATGGAAGTGTTCAGTAAACAGGAAGTTGTTGAGTGATGAATCTGAAAACGCATCACACAGTATAGCTGACTTAATATATAAATCCTGAAACCAAATTTAGAAATCCTTGTAATATAGTTCCTGAGATAGATGCAACAAAAAATATTCATGGGACAGACAGACGGACGGACGGATGGATGGATGGATGGATGGATGGATGGATGGATGGACGGACAGACAGAGGTAAAACAGTATACCCCCACTTTTTTAAAGCAGGGGTATAATTAAAAATTTTTATAGCCAGCAACAGTTCTTTGCTAGTTACATAGAATCTCATGATATTCACATCTCACTTTAATAAAATGCTTTGCTGAGCACAGCCTGATACGACAGCATAGGTCGAACCCTGAACAGTTGGGGCAAATTTGGACACAATATTCAAGCTTGATACTATCTGAATTTGGATTGTGATCAAATTTTTGACATAATATAGATTTCTGACACAAAATAAATGTGGTCAAAGATCTTACAAATCTAATGCGCAATACTGTGCAATTGAAGATTTCTTCTTGAAACTTTTCAAAAATTTTGAAAAAAAAATATGAACCCCTTAAAAAAATTGGAACCAACCCCCTCCCCCCCAAACTTTTTTGAATCGCCCCTTGAGCAGTAACCACCAAACTCAATCCCAGTCTTTCCTTTGTAGTATGGAACCTTGTAGTACAATTTTAGAGAGATCCATACACTTCAACACAAGTTATTGTATGGAAAATGCTTGTTTTTTGCCCTTTTTTTGCCCCTAATTCCTGCATGTTTGGGGCAATTACCCCCAAACTCAATCCCAGCCTTTCCTTTGTGATATGGAACCTTGTTGTAAAATGTCAGAGAGATCCATACACTTATACACAAGTTATTGTCCGGAAACTACAAAAATGCTTGTTTTTTGCCCCTTTTTGGCCCTTAATTCTTAAACTGTTGGCACACTAACCCCCATAATGAATCCCACCCTTCGACTTGTGGTATTAAACATTGTGGTACAATTTCAGAGCAATCGAAATACACAAGTTATTATCCTGAAACTAGAAAAATGCTTGTTTTTGGCCCCTTTTGGCCCCCTAATTCCTAAACGGTTGGGACCATCATCCCCAAAGTCAATTCCAACCTTCCTTTTGTGGTATTGAACCTTCTTAAAAAATTTCATAGAGATCCATTCACTTAAACTAACGTTATTGTCTGGAAACCAAATGTGTCTTTGGACAGCGACGCAGACAACAATGACATCATAGCATTATACAAACCCCAAAAAATGTTTGCGGTCGTATAAAAATTTTAAAGAAAAAATAAAGGAGAAAAAATCCCCCAATTTTTGAACTCCCTTATGATTCATCAACCCCAAACTCAATCCCAGCCTTCCCTTTGTGGTATGGTACCTTGCAGTACAATTACAGAGAGATCCATACACTTGAACACAAGTTATTGTCTGGAAACTAGAAAATGCTTGTTTTTTGGCCCCAATTTCCTAAACGTTTAGGACAATTACCCCCAAACTCAAACCCAGCTTTCCTTTGTGATATGGAACCTTGTAGTACAATTTCATAAAGATCCATACACTTACACACATGTTATTGTCCTGAAACTAGAAAATGCTTGTTTTTGCCCTTTTGGCCCGTAATTCCTAAAATTTTGAGGCAATTACCCCAAAATCAATCCCAGCCTTCCCTTGTGGTATGGTACCTTGCAGTACAATTTCAGAGAGATCCATACACTTGAACACAAGTTATTGTCTGGAAACTAGAAAATGCTTATTTTGGCCCTTATTCATCAACGTTTTGGGCAATTACCCCAAACTCAATTTCAGCTTTCCCTTTGTGATATCGAACCTTGTAGTACAATTTCAGAAAGATCCATACACTTACACACAAGTTATTGTCATGAAACTAGAAAAATGCTTGTTTTTTGCCCCTTTTTTGGCCCCCTAATTCCTAAAATTTTGAGGCAATTACCTCCAAAATCAATCCCAGTATTTCATGACTGTTTTCTCATTTTTCCGTCTCATGCCATTTCTTTTCCAATCTATATTATTAAACCTGCTGTTGACCTTGATTAATTTACCAACCTAAGACAGCATCTGATAGAGGGAGCCACTGTGTAGTAATTGCTTTTATCTGTACTTTAGGATCATTGTGTTTTATGTCTCTCGGTGACACCTTCAAATCTAGGGAGTTTACTATCTTTTCTATCATATCTTTATCTCTGTAAAATGAAATGAACATTTCAACAATAGAACACTGTATAGGGGTATTTCGAGATTTGATTACAAAATTGGCAGGTTAAATTTTCAATGTGTTTTATTTTTTGCTGATTGGAAAAAAATACATGCGAAAAAAAAATCACTGTAGTATATCATTATTAAAATGTAATTGACATAAATTTGATTGACTGACAGAGAATAGGTAACTATAAATATGAGTACTACAAACTAAAATAAACATTATTTGGAGAACATTCATGAAAAGTAAATTAAGTACATCACGACATGCTAAAACATGAAAGTTTTGATAATTTTTGTGATGGTATAACAGTTATTTATAAAGCATATTTATGCAAATATCAATGTAAACGTGATTTATTTTATTTTTCTTTTCTTTTATATTATATGCAAAATGCTTGGGTTTTGATAACAATCAATAGATTGTCATTAATCAACATTAATGAACATGCAACTGATTGCTGTGTTGTCAAAAGATGTGACGTTTATGATAAGCCAATTTAATTATTATGAAAACAGAGAATTTAATTAAATCTGCACATTTAGGGATTGTTTGATCAACATAAAAGACTTACTTTTCAATATAATGTTATTTTGCCTTTATAATGAAAAATGTTTACAATTCCGTGTGACCTCTATAATTAACAGTATAATTAGAGACATATAATTTATATTACTAGTTTATATATATGTCTGTGGTATAATGTATGACACAACCAAACAGCCATAAATCATGGAATATGTAGGGAAATTTACGCTATTTTACATTTTCATGCTTTGTTAGCTGCCATGAACAAAGCGAAAATTAAACACACAGGAAAATAACCCTATATACAGTATTATATCAAAATAGTGAAATACAATTTTTACACTGATAAACATCAGGTGTATGATACATTCATCAATTATATGCACTGTTTCTTCTTGTCGTACTTTCTATAACTTCATCTTTTTTGGGATATACAAATTTCTATAACTTTGTTAAATAACAGGCAAACCTGAATTAAAGTACTGACATGAAACTGTACAAATATACAAAAAAGATGTTAAACTTTATTAAAGAAACCTACTTTCTAACATAAACAGCTTCATACACAGACCATATATTCTCCAAAACTATCTGTACAAACAATGGTTTCTTTCCTTTGGCCTGTAAACATATAAATTTAAAATTTCTCCAAGTTTTAAACAAGGAAATTGGCATGTTTTGCTTTACCTAATTGTTTTATTCAATTAATCAAGAAATTCTATATAAACTGCATATTGGGATTACATTTGTATTTATGCATGTCAATAATCTTACATGCACCTTTCCTGTGTCTAAATGTTGTACTGCTATCAATAAATGTTTCATATTGTGCAAGTTGATATAGTTTTAAAAATAACAGTAATTTGTCTACTATAAATCAAAGCAACAAAGACAATCAAAATGAGTAATAGAGAGAAAAATTGACATAAAGTGGTCTCTAAACACAATAGCTCCAATGAAGCTTTCGCTAGTGGACGCAATATTAATTATGTGTATCAGGAGAAAAAAAAATTATGATAAATAATAAACTGCTTCGCTGAGCGAAGCTGGATATGACCGCAGAGGTC
Source organism: Mytilus coruscus (assembly GCA_017311375.1). Lineage (NCBI taxonomy): Eukaryota > Metazoa > Mollusca > Bivalvia > Mytilida > Mytilidae > Mytilus > Mytilus coruscus. The sequence goes on from CM029601.1 coordinate 31,344,567, forward strand.
CAACCCTTAACATTTGGGGCAAAAATGGACACAATATTCAAGCTTGATACAGGTCTGCATTTAGATTGTAATTAAATATTTGACACATTATACGTTTCCTACACAGAATAAATGTAGTCAAAGAACTTGAAATTGGTTATATGATTTGAATTTATATTCAATTGATGATTTCTTGCTGTTGTATAATACAATGTGCTGTTGTGCAACACTTAGTAAATCTGTTTTCAGACTATATACAAAGAATTAGCAAAATAAATTCACCCTCCAAAATTTTTTTTACCTTTTGTAGTATTGAACCTTTGGGTTAAATTTTATAGAGATCCATACACTTAAACTAAAGTTATTGTCCGGAAACCAAATGTCTTTGGACGATGACAACGACGTGATAGCATTATACGAATGCAAATTTTTTGCAGTCGTATAAAAAGTAACTGTTGCCAAAACACATTATTAACAGCCCCTGGTGATGATTCATAGCCCCACTGGCTTCAGTCTTTTAAGGACTTTCTAAGTTCTTCAGAGGCAGAATGATGGATTAATAGTAGCACACTATTTATATAGTGTCTAAAAGTCATTTGCTACCAGATAATTATCTGTTACCGTTACACCACAAGTTCATAATCCAAGGGTGACTTATATCTGGATAATGAATTTGTGGTGTTCGAACTCCTAACCATAACACAATTTTCCTGCTGATCATCATGTACCTGTGCGCCTTTCATGATTCTCTTGGTTTTTGAATTCAAAAAGTAATCTCCCCAAAGCGTCTTTAACAAGACATCCTTATTGATACCAGTTTTCTTGGAAAATAACTTGGCAAACTGTCCACATCTGTAAGATATAACAAGGCATAAATATGTTATTAAACATTTTTATATATATTCTCATATTTCTGAAATGAAAGGTTGATTTCAAATTTGAAGTGTTCATTTCATATGTGGGTTGAGTGTTTGGGAGGATCACTGCCAAAGAAGGAAGTTATTTTTGCAATAAACATGCTGAAAATTATTCAACCATTAACAATAGAAAATAGCTTTTCTATCAAGAGATTAAAAGTATCAAAATATTGTTTATTTAGTATCCAAAATATTTGAAAAGTTAATAAAGATGGTCATAATACAATCAATATCAAAGGGAGCTAACTATTTTTGTCCAAGTTTCAGCACATATAAAGGAAGTTTATTTGTTCATAAGATGTTATGTGTGTGAACAATGAATCATAGTATCAGTTTGAAATAAATTTCTTGAGCTCAGTTGTCTAAGGTAATTATATGTAGTTGTACATTCAAAATGGCAGTAACTTCCTAGGAAATGAAGTAACATGTCAGAGTATAACATTCTTACGTAAATCCCCAACCATCTACAGCACTGGCGAAGATTACATTTCCTTGGTCTGGTGAGAAGAAAATATTTCTTTCTTTTTCTGTGTCTTCAAATGTACTTGTAGTGTCATGTGACTAAAATAGTAAAACAAATTAGTCTCATTCAGCAGTTATCTTTAAACAGAATAAAGAGCAAAGACTTGGCAGCTCTAATTCCAAATAATGTGTCATTTTAAGAGTTTCATTAAAGTCAGTATGGTGTAATATAGAGATCTGATTGGGCAATTTCTTTAATATTCATATTTTTTTCAGAGTATAAAAGATGTTCATACATTCAAGAGTCAAAGTACAATGATTTTTTAGGACAAAACACAGATCAATTTCTTTTGTATTCACATATTGCTGTTCTTTATCTCAAAGTCACAGTGAGACCTCAACACGGAGCAACAAAACTATCACCTCACTGCAAGTTTCAGACGGCCCCTAGTACCGGCTTAAGTGGAATTCTTTGCAAAAATAATTTGGATAGACTTTGTAAGATGTAACACCACTCAATGTTAATATACTTCATGAACAATTTGAGATCATTTTGATCTTTACAATTTTGAATGGTATCATGTATGTTCATGTCATAAGGTTTTCTGTTTGTTTGGAATGTTAACCATTTATGATCATAATGTTTTTTTAATGAAATTAATCTTGAACAGCAAATTTTTGATAAGGATGTACTTTCCAGATGTATTGTTTGAACCATTCTATTCCTCATGACTTAAATCTAAAATTCTCATTTCTATCATCTATAACAAAGAAGTTATTTAGACTGACCTGAAATTCGTCCATGTTATCATTACCATTGGTTTGCTGAAATTAAAAAAATACATGGTTATTGCTTTTAAAAAGTATTTTCAAATGAAGGTATACTTAAATGATGATGAACGTGATGATGGATTTGTGTGTAATGTCCAGTGGCAAATATTACATAAATATTAGATGAGATCATGTTGATGTGATATAAATATGATCCCGGCTTTCTACTAGAACATGCTGAGCCAAATTTAAACAAGCTTGTTCACAAGGTATAAGTCTGCAGGAAGACATTTCATCCTTCCAGGACACATTTGGGACTTTTGAGCCGCCAAGTCTTTGCCCTTAATCCTAAATGCTGTGTTCTTAGCAAAGAAGCACCAAATTCCAATTTTCAAGTCTTTTGTTTGACCAAGCCGGAGATGGAACCTCTGAACTTTAATACCATAAATCAATCAAAAATAAATTTCAGTCATAAGCTTTTATGAAGACTTTTATCTTTATATTATTGTAAATATGCTGATTTTATTCCATGTGGAATAATTGAATTTAAAACATTTACTCCTGACTTCTATTACTACAGTTAAAACAACTGTGATAAGTCAAGTAAATATTAAATAAAATTTCAACATATTTTACTCTAATTTGATTTTACTTACATTTGAAGTTTTCTCCATAATTTCAGATGTAAACAACTCACTGGTCACTAGGTTAACCTGTTAAAAAAATAAGATAATGTTGTTAAATATAATATTTTGCTATCAATATTAAATGCATTATTCACCTATAAATAAACTTTAGTTGCAGTATTTATCATAAGATAAATACCATCCCTAAAGTACCTTTGACTTTCATTAATCTTTACAGTTTTTTGTGTTGTTTACTTGTTGTCTTATTGACATATATACCCCACATCCAATTTATTTATATAAAAATAATTTAAAATTTGTTTTTCTTTCATAGTGCAATCTTTTCCATTGATTATACAAACTTAGAGCAATATTTTCAGAATTTTGCTGCTTTCATGCAGAATTTGCCCAAAAGATCTCTAATGTTATTACATTTTATTTTGTGATATTTTTGTAAGGGGACCACAATTAAAATAAAAGAACAGAGTTCCAATGTACCCTCGTTGCACATATTTTATCCATCCAGGGGCAATAACTAAAAAAAAAACTTTTTGTTGTTCTTTAAAACAATTTATAAACAAAAGTGTGCCCAGGAGACAAAAAGTTTTTTTATTGTATACTAAATATTTCAAACAGACCTTCAAAGGCATTACTTATAGTATACTATAAGTGTTATAAAAATTGTACCCATGAGAGCGCTAACGAGGCTATTTTCCATAAATTTAATATTTCCAAGGGTCATAACTCTTTTAAAAAGTCAATCCTCCACCATTATAAAACTTGTCCGAAATATTGCTAATATCAACCTATAGTATAAGTTTTATAAAAATCTGGCAAGAATGTACCTGTGAGAGTGCTAACAAGACTGGATGGACGGACGGACACACAGACGGACACACAGACGGACACACGGACGGACGCCCGGTATTTCCATGTCCTCTGCAACGCATTCGTTGGGGACAAAAATATCCCTAATGAAAATAAACATGTGCAGCAATGTCAATTTCAATTTAAATGATTTACAGTATTGATTTTGATCATTGTTGAAGGCTGTAGGGTAACCTGTAGTTATTAAGATTCTTGTCACTTGATCTCTGGTTGATAGTTGTCTCATTAGCAATCATAACCATCACCTTATTGTCAAGCCTGCGATGAAAGTAGAGAAAGCCTGACATAGCAATCCTAAATTTTGTCCTCATTGGCGTCCTCAGTGTCCTCAACATTTATTCTTTTATTCTGAGGTTCATTCAGTCTGTGGTTAAAGTCTTTTTGAACATCATTGAATTTCAGTTAACTTGGAAACTTTTTCATGATCAAAAGACAATATCCATAGCAAAATTTGATAAATAGACTTCTTTTTGGGGAGTAAACCTTTACATACAATCTGGGGTAAATTTTTTAGACATCAATAACTTTCATAAATATACATGGAATGTTAGGAAACTTAGACAGAAGCTTCATCATGATCAAGATTTAGAATCTGGAGAAAAAGGTTCATTTATTTTTTCTTGTATTTTACTGATAAATGGACTTAGTTTTTTGCAGTCAACATAACAATTTCAGAATGAGAGCAACAGTTGCAGGCCAGACACAGGGTTCTGTGTAACCCTTTAAGAATTATCTGTATACTTCTGTTCCGGAAAAAAACTAACCACCAGCTATGATTATATTTTTAGAATTCTTTTATTTATAAGCCTACCTTATTATTTCATTATCTCATCCTTACATGAAATAATGACCACTAAAAGATAAGCAAACAAGAATTTATCAATATTATTCATTCATTTGTCTCAATTCTTTTATAGATTTCACCAAGAATAAATTTGATGCTTCCTTTATATTTGATATCAACAATCTTATCAGGCTTGACCAAGTTTGAATTCATTGTGAATTTACCTGTTCCAATGTTTGTTGCAATTGATAAAATGCTTCTAGTGGATCCATCTTTAATTCAGCTATTAATCTGTCTATCTTATTCAACACAAGAATTGGTTTGATGTTCTCCAACCAAGCCTGTCTTAGTACTGCATGTGTCTACAAAACAAAACAAAATCTTAACAAGCATTCTGGGAGTATTGCATGGCAATACATAGTCCCCACCGGTTAAAAATTCATTGTAATGGAACGAAATTCTAACTTGATCTATAACTTGTCATGGTGTAAACTACATAAAAATATCAAGTCAAAATCTTCAAGCATGATGAAAAAACTGTTGAAAACTGGTAAGTGAATTTTCCATGTCCAAAGACCATAACACTACACAAAATTATCAGACTGGAACAAAATTCCAACTTGGTCTGTAACTTGTCATGATAAAACTATATACTAATTATCAAATCAATATCTTCAAGAATGACAAACAAACCTACCACTAAATTCTTCAAACAATTTACCAAAGAAAAGGAAAAAGTCCAAAATGTCATTTTGTCTTTTAAAAACGAGTTATTTCCTTTGAACAGAAATCTACTAATTAATAAGTATTTCATCAAAATTTTAATTCTAGGAAAGGACTTTAACTGAACAAAGAGAAAAGCTAAAATCGTGAAAATTGAACTTGACCTGTAACTTGTCATGATAAATCAATAAACCAAATATCAAATCAATATCTTCAAGCATGAAGAAAAAGTCCGGAAAACTGATTTGCGGACTGACAGATAGACAGACAGACAGATGGACAGACAGACAGACAGACAGACGGATGGAGTGCAAACTTAAAATCCCTTGGATTTCGTCAGTAGGGGACTAATAAAATTAGCAGATATCAAACTAATTATGATACAAACAATGAGCATCAGTCAATCAAATCCACAGAAAAAATAAATGGGAATGTGTCCATGGGTCACAGATGATGCCCTGCTTGCATATAACGTTATAAAGGGACATAACTCAAGAACAATAAAAGTGATGCTACCCAAATTCAAACTTGATCTGAGTTTTGTGGAAATAAGCATTGTGTATAAGATTCATAACATTTGACTGAGTCAAACTTAAGTTAGAGATTGGAAAGGAAAAATTCAGCAATTTTTCCATTTGTAAAGGGACATAACTCAAGAACGATAAAAGTGATGCTTCCCAAATTCATACTTGATCTGAGTTTTGTGATAATAAGCATTGTGTATAAGTTTCATAACATTTGGTTGAGGCAAAGTTAAGTTAGAGAACGAAAACAAAAATTTCAGCAATTTTTCCACTTGTAACTCTTAAACGGTAATAAAATGCTCCAGCTGGGCGCAGCTTGATACGACAGCAGAAGTCGAACCCTGAACAGTTGGGGCAAGTATGGACACTACATTCAAGCTTGATACAGCTCTGAATTTGGACTGTGATTAAATATTTGACACAGCATAGGTTTCTGACACAGAATGAATGTGGTCTAAGAACTTAAAAATTTTAATTTACCTATTATAATCCAATATCCAAAATCTAAATACAATGTTAGATTCAGCATATCAAAGAATCCAAAGAATTCAATTTTGATGAAATATATATATAAATCAGAAATAACCAACTTAAAATGGAAAATTTTAAAGAAAAAAAAGGAAAAAAGGAAAAAAATCCCCCAAATTTTTGAACCCTTTATGATTCATCAACCCCAAACTCAATCCCAGCCTTCCCTTTGTGGTATGGTACCTTGCAGTACAATTTCACAGAGATCCATACATTTGAACACAAGTTATTGTCTGGAAACTAGAAAATGCTTATTTTTGGCCCCAAATCCTAAACGTTTAGGGCAATTACCCCAAACTCAAACCCAGCTTTCCTTTGTGATATAGAACCTTGTAGTACAATTTCATAAAGATCCATACACTTACACACAAGTTATTGTTCTGAAACTAGAAAATTGCTTGTTTTTGCCCCTTTTTGCCCCTTATTCCTAAAATTTTGAGGCAATTACCCCAAAATCAATCCCAGCCTTTCCTTTGTGGTATGGTACCTTGCAGTACAATTTCAGAGATCTATCCACTTGAACACAAGTTATTGTCTTGAAACTAGAAAATGCTTATTTTTGGCCCTTATTTTTAACATTTTGGGCAATTCCCCAAACTCAATTCCAGCATTCCCTTTGTGATATGGAACCTTGTGGTACAATGTCAGAGAGATCCATACACTAACACACAAGTTATTGTCTGGAAGTTACAAAATGCTTATTTTGGCCCTAATTCCTTAACTGTTGGTACCATAACCCCAAAATCAATCCCAACCTTCCTTTTGTGGTATTGAACCTTATGGTAAAATTTCATAGAGATCCATTCACTTAAACTTAAGTTATTGTGCGAAAACCAATGTGTCTTGGCGGACGGCGGCGATGGCGACGACAATGACGATGATGCCAACATCATACCAATATCTGACTGCAAAATTTATGCAGTCGTATAAAATGACATCACCAAAATTCAAACTTGATCTGTGTTTTGTGGTAATAAGCATTGTGTATAAAATTCATTACACCAAAAGCAACCAGACAGGTGTACAGACTAATAAAAAGCTAAAGTTAGAGAATGGTAACCAGGCGGACAAGGGTAAAACTTAATGCCCCTCCGCTACGGCGGGGCATAATTATTACAATACACACCAAAAGCAACCAGTCAGGTGTACAGACTAACTAAAAATCATATATAAACAGCACAAAGAATATACTAAAGCTTTGTGCAGTACAAACTGTCGTCAAAATTTGGGATGATATCATAATAAATTCCTTTGACGAGCGCAGCTAAATCGACCGCAGAGGTCCAACCCTGAATAGTTGGGGCTAAGATGGACACAATATTCAAGCTTGATACAAGTCTGAATTTGGATTGTAATTAAATATTTGACACATAATAGGTTTCTGACACAGAATAACTGTAGTTAAAGAACTTAGAATTGGTTACATGATTTGAATTTATATTCAATTTTAACCCCACCCAAAAAAATTTAACCCCCTTTTTTTTTGCTTTAGTGCAACACTATGCTGTTGCAACTTGACACCCACAAAATTTTTTACCCCTTCTTTTTTGCAAAAAAAAAAATTATTGAAGAAATTTTCTTTTAATTTCTGAATTCTAAAAGAAAAAATTGTCCCCTCACAATATTTTTCACCCCCCCTTTTTCAAAAAAAAATCTTTCCCTCAAGATATGGTCATAATCTCAATTCAAATTTCCAATGGAGTTTGCAACCATAATTATCCATTTAAATACATCATAAAAGTCTTAAAATAGAAAATGACATACATAATCATGGCTAAAATTAATATTCCTTAATTAGCATTTTTAATAGTAACTTCTAAAATAAATTGACAACTAATCACCTCAAGACAATTAAACATTTCTTTATACATAATTTAAAAGCAGTGTAAGGAGGTAATCCAAACATAACATTGTACTTTTAAGTAATTGTCCATTAACCAGGAAACCCTTGTTTTCCCCTTTTTGGCCCTTATTCCTAAACGGTTTGAGCCATAACCCCAAAGCCAATCCTAACCAATCCTAATCCCTTTGTGGTATGGAAACTTGTGGTCTAATTTCAGAGAGATCCATACACCTTTCCACAAGTTATTGTCTGGAAACTAGAAAATGCTTATTTGGGCCCCTTTTGGCCCCTAATTCCTAAACTGTTAGGACCATAACCCCAAAATCAATCCCAACCTTCCTTTTGTTGTTATAAACCTTGTGTTTAAATTTCATAGATTTCTATTTACATATACTATTATTGTCTGAAACCAAATGTCTTGGATGAGGCTGACGACGATGACGTGATACCAATATCGACCGCAAATTTTTTGCGGCCGTGTAAAAAACAAAGCATATTATTGTAATCAAATTCAAATTTTAGACATGCAAAAGATAAATTCTCTAGAATTAATATGATAACTAGTGTATTTCTAAGAAAGAAAAAAAGAATAATTTCAAATCTGCAATTACATACATGTGCTTTTTCATTTTTAATTATTTGTATTATTAAAATTAGGTAAGGGAAAGTTAGTTAAATAAAATAAGACATGATCTTATCATCAATCTGAAGAGTCCAGCCTTTTTCAACTGATAATTTAATATTTGTTCTATTTTGTGCTGTTACACCACTGTCCCAGGTTAGGGGAGGGTTGGGCGCCCTAAAAATAGGTTTAACCCAGTCACATTCTGTATTTTCCTGTCCCAAGTCAGGAGCCTGATATTCAGTGGTTGTCATTTCTTGTTGTATACCATATTTGTTTTTTTCATTTATTTTTTTTTGTACATAAATCAGGCTGCTTGTTTTATCCGTTGAATTGTTTTACATTTGTCATGTCGAGGCCTTTTATAACTTGTATTGCTCATTGATGAAGGCTGAACGGTTACCAATAGTAGGCAATGTTACCACATCTTCTTAATTTAATATAATGAATCCTTTACCTGTGGACACACCCCTTCTACAACATCAACTACAACAATGGCTCCATCACAGAGTCGGACAGCTGTTGAAACTTCACTGGAGAAATCTACGTGTCCAGGTGAGTCAATCAGATTAATAAGATAATCATTGTCACCTAAAAATTTAAATACAACAGGTTTCCATACACATATATCACAATTTAAACATTCAAAAACAATTGATATGATGTCTGTGTGCACACAGTGATGAGAAAAGCTCACTTTGCCCTTTGGGCAAGGTGAGCAAAAAAGGTACTAATTTGTCAAAGATAGAATGTAAAATATTAATTCCTTTACTATGATTTTCATTTGAAAACTATTGTTGTTGCCCTATATATTGTATACCATTGCAGAATGTAATGCATTTTAAGTAGTATTTTCTAAAGAGACACCAACACAATGTGATTGGTTAAAAAAGTCATAAACAGTCTTTATTCAACAAATGGTGTAACATTATTTTTTTCCATGTACCAATTATGAAATTACCCATATTCCTTTAGATTCTGATTTATACTCACAGTGTTTATACATCAGAGATATTGCACTTGACTTCATTGTAATCCCTCGTATCTGTTCATCCTCTCTACTGTCCATGTATCTAAGCTGAAATCATCAGGAAGTTTAAAAGTTAGTATATCATATTTTTAGATCATCTAAAATAGGTTGTGATTTTGGAACACTAACATATTGTTTCAAATGTCAGAAAGTCAAAATTGCCTCTTAATGACACAAATGAGACAACTTTTAACTTATCTCATGATAGATGAAATTTATATTTTTTATCTTTTGAATTTTGTAATATGGTTTAAAAAATTGTATACATGTGGAATCAATGAACTGAAACCTACTTTCAATATTAGTTATTAATGATTTACATTATAAACATTTGTAATTTTTTTTTTCACATTAAGGATGAACAAGTTTAAATGTCTAAAGATAACAGAAAATAATTTAAAATCCCCAACGAGTATAACCATATCTACAGCTGATCATAGTTTGGTCTGGTTTACCAAAGTCAAAGACATATATTTTCCAACTTTCCATTGTGTGATAGTGATAAACTGAAGAAATTTCTACAGGAGATGTCAACAAAGTAACTAGTCAACTCCAGATACTGATGTTCATGAACATAAAACACAAGTCTATAAATATCACCAATATATACCTTTCCAGCCATTCGTTGAGAGATAATTCCATTACTAGCCACCAAACTGTCAGCAAGTGTTGTTTTCCCTGAAAAACAAAATGTTACTTATATGTTTATGTTCATGCTGGTAATAAGCATTGTGTCAAACAATATTCAAGATTGTGTGTTTAAATCTGTGTCCAAAGCTACTTAAAAGTTTAAAAGATGAATTAGATCAACAGTTAAATTACAAGACCATATAGTAAACAATCCAGTTCAAAATAAACAAACAAACAATTCTAAGTGCTATAAACTATTGACACAAACAGTGAAATTAACAAACAATCATTTTTTCCTAGAACTATTCAGTGGAACCAGCTGGAAGAACACCAAGTTGTGACTAAAAGCCCAGAGGCCTTCAGATAGGTCCTCAAAATTCAGTAACTACATGCGCTCTTATTTCCGTTGTTTATATACCAAAGTTTTTGTGAACTGCAATGTATTTTCACAGATACAGACAGATATAAAACCTTTATATGAATATCTGATGGTTAGAAAAGCTTTTACATAAATATGAAAAATCTTTAGTATTTCTTCTGAATATGTATTTCTTTAAAATATATTGTACACAGAAATGATCAGGTTTTACTTGATGAAATTACCCCAAAAATTTTGGTAATCAAATAAGATTTGTAAAAATAAGTGACTGTTTTGGTTTACTGTGAATATCTTACATAAAAGTAAAATCACAAAATACTGAACTCCGAGGAAAATTCAAAAGGAAAGTCCCCAATCAAACGGCAAAATCAAAAGCTCAAACACATCAAAAGAATGGATAACAACTGTCATATTCCTGACTTGGTACAGGCATTTTCTTATGTAGAAAATGGTGGATTGAACCTGGTTTTATAGCTAGCCAAACCTCTCACTTGCATGACAGTCGCATCAAATTCCATTACATTGACAACGATGCGTGAACAAAACAAACAGACACAATAGGTTAAAATGTCAAAAATAGGGTTACAGCAGTCAACATTATGTTATCATCATAATCACTATAAAACAAACAAATGTAACGAAGAAGCACAAAAGGCATACATCAAATTTAACATCATCAAGCCAACAGATTATTTTTGCACTTAAAGTTCTATTTTTTTAATTCTCGAAAATTCTATCTGATACATATCCAACATTTTCAACATTGTAGATGAATTAGATGATTTGGTAATCTGTTATAATAATAATAAATAATGCTCTATTACACATCTAATACAGTACATGTACAAAGGAATTCATTCATGTAATATTTTCACTCCCATATGCATGCGCTGACTGTTCAGCATTCTATGTTGTATTTTATTCATTTTATTGTCTTTATAATCTTTGTAATCATTGTATGAAATTTCAAACTGCAAAGGTCAATGATTGGCAGGGTTAAAAATCAACTAGCCCGGCCTTGCGGGACTAGAGCATTCAAGCCTCAGGCAATCAAAACTTATAACCCAATATGCCCGACGGACTAGTGACAAAAGATTCTTGGCGTTTCCAAAATAGAAAGTGGAAAATCCTTCATCACTATTCTATCATTTGGGATTCCAAGAATTTGAACTGATTTTGTACATGTTTTAAAAATAGAACAACTAACTCTGGGTGGACCGGTATCATGTATTGATTGCAATTCAGTACAGTGGGGTATTGTATATTGCTTATGCCGAGATTTTCAATTAAGGTAACTGGGGTATGATGCATTGATCGATATTGACCTGTCTTGTCGGACAGCTGTTGAGCACGAAACCATGCAACAAAATATTTCTAAATATTTTAGTACGGGCACCCAGGAACTTCGTCAGTTTCAAAACGAAAAACGGTAGATGAAAGGGGTAATGAGGCTGAAAATTCATCCCAAAAAAAATGCCTAATACGACCGGAAAAGCGGAAAAGAACATTTATAGTGTCATGGACAGAAAGATTCCCTGGGCAAGGTCGGCTGTTGCTGATGATAAACCAGAGACGATGTTTTGTGAATATTGCCGTTATTTTCCTGATCACGCTAATAAAAAGTCTGCTTTGTATGTGGGAACAACAAATATACGAATTAAACAACTGTATTTCACATGACAAGACCAATGAACATGTTTTCGATGCCCGAAAATATTTAACAACCCATAGAACAACGGGATTCACAAAAGATGTCTAAAGATCCTTGTTATAATTAATAAAACAAAAATTTATTTGATTTATTTTATTAAATACAGTGTATAGTGCCGCCGTCAAAACAAGGGATACCCACTTTGTATTATACAGCAAACTCTGAATTTGTAAGGCATATTCAGGGTAGCAGGTCAGTTTTGATGGGCTAGCAGGTCTTTCAACAGGGCTAGTAAAATCCTGCTACCAGTAAGTCCTGGGCTAGTGGGATGTAACAAAATTTGTTAACCCCTGATTGGTTAATAAAGAATTTCTGTTTTCTGTTTTCATTTATACATTTAAAATAAGTCATTACAACAGGCGTTCTTTTGATATGTATATTTACACTCTTATTACTTTATCACCTCAAAATAATCCCAATTATATATTCTACAGGCCTAAGTTATATAGTAACTTCACTTGTATCTTACCATGATCAACATGTGCTAAAATGCAAATGTTTCTTATGCAGGCAGGCTTCTTCTGTAATTCTGACAGGGCTTTTGTATCTAAGGTCTTCATTTTTTCTAAGCTGGTGAACAGAAATACAATAACATTTTAAATACATTTCATTGTATTACAATAAGTCATTATTGTATGATGATAGTCCCTCTGATAGCTGATTTTGAATGTAAGTGTTGGAAGGTTGATGGGGACAAAAATCTACAGAATCATCAATGCTGATAACTCACATTTAACATCAAGTTCTCTTTCAACGTATCACTCATCACTAATCAAATATGAAGTCAGAATAAAATGCTCCGCTGGCGCAGCTTGATACAACCGCAGAGGTCGAACCCTGAACATTTGGGGCAAGTATGGACACAACATTCAAGCTTGATACAACTCTGAATTTGGATTGTGATTAAATATTTGACATAGCATAGGTTTCTGACACAGAATGAATGTGGTCTAAGAACTTAAAATTTTTAATTTACCTATTATGGTCCAATATCCAAAATCTAAATACATGGTTAGATTCAGCATATCAAAGAATCCAAAGAATTCAATTTTGATGAAATCAATCAAAGTTTAATTTTGGACCCTTTTGACCTCAATGTGGACCAATTTGATAATGGGGCCCAAAATCAAAAATCTAAATACATGGTTAGATTCAGCATATCAAAGAACCCCATATATTCAATTTTCATTGAAATCAAACAAGTTTAATTTAAATAATTGGACCCCACTAAAAAGAAAATTTTAAAGAAAAAAAGGAAAGAAAATAAAAAGGAAAAAAATCCCCCAAATTTTTGAACCCCTTATGATTCATCACCCCAAAATCAATCCCAGCTTTCCTTTGTGGTATGGTACCTTGCAGTACAATTTCAGAGACATCCATACACTTGAACACAAGTTATTGTCTGAAACTAGAAAATGCTTGTTTTTGGCCCCTTTACATGTTTTAGGCCCTGAATTCCTAAACGTTTAGGGCAATTACCCCAAACTCAAACCCAGCTTTCCTTTATGATATTGAACCTTGTAGTATAATTTCATAAAGTTCCATATACTTACACACAAGTTATTGTCCTGAAACTAGAAAAATGCTTGTTTTTGCCCTTTTGGCCCCTAATTCCTAAAATTTTGAGGCAATTACCCCAAAATCAATCCCAGCCTTTCCTTTGTGGTATGGTACCTTGCAGTACAATTTCAGAGATCCATACATTTGAACACAAGTTATTGTCTGGAAACTAGAATAAAATGCTCCAAGACGCAGCTTGATACGACCGCAGAGGTCAAACCCTAAACAGTTGGGGCAAGTATGGACACAACATTCAAGCTTGATACAGCTCTGAATTTGGATTGTGATTAAATATTTGACACAGCATAGGTTTCTGACACAGAATGAATGTGGTCTAAGAACTTAAAATTTTAAATTGGACATTCACCTATTATGGTCCAATATCCAAAATCTAAATACATGGTTAGATTCAGCATATCAAAGAACCCCAAGAATTCAATTTTGATGAAATCAAACAAGTTTAATTTTGGACCCTTTTGACCTCAATGTGGACAAAGTTGATAATAGAGCCCAAAAATCAAAAATCTAAATACATGGTTAGATTCAGCATATCAAAGAACCCCATATATTCAATTTTGTTGAAATCAAACAAACTTTAATTTTGGACCCTGATTTGGATCAACTTGAAAACTGGGCCCATAAACAAAAATCTAAATACATGTTTAGATTCAGCATATCAAAGAACCCTAAGAATTCAATTTTGTTAAAATCAAATTAAGTTTAATTTTGGACCCGATTTGGACCAACTTGAAAACTAGGCCCATAATCAAAAATCTAAATACATGTTTAGATTCAGCATATCAAAGAACCCTAAGAATTCAATTTTGTTAAAATCAAACTAAGTTTAATTTTGGACCCTTTGGACCATAATGTAGACCAATTTGAAAACGGAACCAAAAATTAAGAATCTAAATACACGGTTAGATTCGGCATATCAAAGAACCCCAATATTTCAATTTTGATGAAATCAAACAAAGTTTAATTTTGGACCCTTTGGACCTCAATGTGGACCAATTTAAAAACGGGCCCAAAATCAAAAACTTAATACACTGTTAGATTCAGCATATTAAAGAACCCCAAGAATTCAAGAATAAAACCCCATTGAAATTGGTCAAGAAATAAGCAATTTATATGGTATCTTCTTTTGCACAATACTGTGCAATTGAATATTCTTGCTATTGCGCAATACTGTACCATTGACAATTTCTTGCTATTGCGCAATATTGTGCTATTGGATATTTCTTGCTATTGCGCAATACTGTGCAATTGAAGATTTCTTGCTATTGCGCAATACTGTGCAATTGAAGATTTCTTGCTATTGTGCAATACTGTGCAATTGAAAATTTCTTGCTATTGCACAATACTTATTATATAATAATTTACACATCCTGTTTGGTGTGTATCTCCTACCATATCATTATTATTTGCTTTTAAATATAAATCAGAAATATCCAACTTAAAATGGAAAATTTTAAAAGAAAAAAAGGAAAAAAAAATACCCCTTCCAAATGTTTTGAACCCCTTATGATTCATCACCCCAAACTCAATACACCTTTCCACTCTCCTGTCAATCATCAGTTAATTGACCAATCACATCTGGTAAATTTACCACATGTGTAAACATTTGGTAGCAGCACGTGTTGTCGGCCATAACCTCGGTCAAACATTCTTATCTTAACAGTTAATTTGATCTAACATTTCTTGAAATTTTCACAATTAAATCGTCCAGAATATTGTTTTTGGGAAAGGAATCAATGTAAGAGGGTAGAGGAAGGTCAAGTTGTCAACTTGAAAAAAAAAGAAGATTGTTTTAATGAATGACAGTTATTAATAAATCAATTAAAAAGGAATATGATGGCAGTGCTTATTGTTTTTAAAATATTGTTTACATGCTATTTTGAAAAATGAAAAAAAATATTATATATATTCTGAAACACGAGATTTCAATTGGTGTACAAATTGAGTTGAAATTGATATTTTTTTCATTAATTTAAAAGATTTACACTATAAAACATGCAAGTTAGTATGTATAATTTCTGGAAATTACAATTATATATCATATAGTAAAGATTCAGCAACAAAAGAATTGACACTTTTCCCATTTCAGTTTCAAAGAATTATCCCTTACTTTATTAAAATGTTAAAATATTTGTACCTGGAAGCAGTTTAAACTGAAAACTTCAAGGTATTTATCATCTTTTGGATTGACAGATTTACAAAATTTCAATTTTCCAGTATAATATTTGTACAAGAACTATTCCATGTTCTTTGACAATCAAATTATTTTAGAGGTAGTGTAAGTTTACCCACCTTAAAATCAATCTGGATGAAAAATTATATACAACCTCATTTAAATGAGATGGAAAATAAAATTACCGATCTGAAAGTCTGCATTGAATGAAATAATGTAGTGAATTAGATATTTGTAGTCTTTTGTGTACAAAATGTATAAAATGAAAGTATTTATGTTTGTTATGCCCTTATCGCTAGCATTTCGTTAAAAGACGGAGGAAACTCAAATAATAATAAAAATTATATTTCAATAGATGCTTCATATCAAGTAAGATAATGTTTAATTTTGATGTGATTTTGGTCTACTGTGGGAGTATTTAATTGCTGATTGTACTTGACCTTTTCAATTTTTTGTATAAATTACAAAAAGGAAAGGAAGTGAGAAGTATCGGATATATTTCTTTTCTTAATTTGAAAATAGTGAGTACATTGTGCAAAGATTCCTGTTGAGGACAAGAGTTGTATATTTATGAATTTAAAACATAATCAATTCATTTTTTTTTTGTTCTTTTATATTTTACTTAGTGATAGGAATTTTAATTATCATTAAGTTATCTATATCTACCGGTTAAATGTTATTTGATAAACAATCAATAGGTACTGGAGCAGTGCTGTTTGTTTTACAAGTTGACCCATGCTGTGTTTGTCTACACAGTAAACACACTTATCAGCATTCATTAGCCATGCTTAATTAAACTTGTAATTTATCATCATAATTTATCTTATCAATCATGCAATGTTATATTCTATATCTTGTTGTTAAACTACATTTTTGGGGAGTGAAGGTAATCCAAAGCTTCAAATTTGCAATATTTTAATTGTTTCTCTTTATTTAGTATAAATGGACATAATTTCTTCATGATGTCATAAATCTATCTCTCAACCCTTCATGAGTAACTATTTCATCATACTTTAACACAAAAACAAATATATGAACAAAATATTGCTCTTATTTATATTTGTTATAACAAATTCTTTACTTTGTTATTATTCAATGTTCATAATAACCGCCATTTTGTTGATTAGCTTGACCTAGGATGCTGGGTTGCCATGTGTTGCTAAGGGGCGGGGCATACCAGTAGATAATGGAAAGGTGTATCCCAGCCTTCCTTTGTGGTATGGTACCTTGCAGTACAATTTCAGAGAGATCCATACACTTGTACACAAGTTATTGTCTGGAAACTAGAAAAATGTGTTTTGGCCCCAAATTCCTAAACGTTTGGGCAATTATCCCCAAACTCAAACCCAGCTTTCCTTTTGTGATATGGAACCTTGTAGTACAATTTCAGAAAGATCCATACACTAACACACAAGTTATTGTCCTGAAAGTAGAAAAAGGCTTGTTTTTGCCCCTTTTTGCCCTAATTCCTAAAATTTTGAGGCAATTACCCCAAAATCAATCCCAGCATTCCTTTGTGATATGGAACTTTGTGGTACAATGTCAGAGATATCCATACACTAACACACAAGTTATTGTCTCGAAGTTACAAAGATGCTTATTTTGGCCCCTTTTGGCCCCTAATTCCTTAACTGTTGGTACCATAACCCCAAAATCAATCCCAACCTTCCTTTTGTGGTATTGAACCTTATGGTAAAATTTCATAGAGATCCATTCACTTAAACTAAAGTTATTGTGCGAAAAACCAATGTGTCTTGGACGACAACGCCGACAACGACGACTACGACGCCAACGTCATACCAATATACCATTTGCGGTCGATAATAAATTCAAAAAGAGTATTCAAGTTAATATTTAAATTCCCATATCATCACGATCAAAGAAAAACCATTAACATATATAAATAAGTTCAAAATTTTAGCTTAACCACCAAATAACAAATACTAGTGCAGCTATAGTATGTTTATGGTAAAATCTGTTAAAATAATGTACACAAAATAACAGAACCAAACATCACAGAAAGGAGTACCCAAGATGAATAGCACTTTTCAAGCTATTTGACTATAAGTAATTTGATATGAGTAACTCACTTTATAATAGAGTGGCACTGGTTTGCTGTGATGTGGAGCTGAAGTCAGAAGTAAATAATATGTTATTCATTATTTAAACTGATTAAAAACAACAATTGATAAACATAAACTCGCACAAATCCAAGCTGTAAAGATGCACACAATCAAATACCAGTCAGCAGTCAGAATTCTACTGGACTTAGTAGATGAAAGTGACTGTTGTGATTACCCAGGCATCTAGATATCGCATTTGATGGTCTGGAAAAGAGAAGTTACTGCAGGGTAAGCTACTTCTTTGTCCCATTCACCTGACAGAATGTGTGATTGAGCCCTGCTGTAAATTAAATCTCAAAGAAGAATTATCATGGATAAATCTAATTTAATTTTTATAGTATATGTAAGATTATCTCATCTAAAATATCACTTTTGTATAAACTTAAAGAATATTTGCATATAAATATATAACTAAAACTATTTTATAATGCATATATTCTACCATAGATAGACTAATTTTGTTTGAGAGCCTCAATGAAAATTAGACATTTCGTAGTTCTAATTGAATTACCCTCTTTTAATAAAGAATTTATTATTATTATTATTATTGTTAATTATTGTTAATATTGTAAGAGAGGCTGTCAGAGTGACAGCAAACCGGATTTTCCTGCAGAGGTCGAACCCTGAACAGTTGAGCAAGTATGGACACTACATTTAAGCTTAAAACTGCTCTGAATGTGGATTGTGGTTGAATACTTGACACACCATAGGTTTGTGACACAAAATGAATGTGGTCAAAGAACTGAAATATTTGAAATTGGACATTTACCTATTATGGTCCAATATCCAAAATCTAAGTACATTGTCAGAATCAGCATATCAAAGAACTAAAAAGTTCAATTTTGATGAAATCAAACAAAAGTTTAATTTAGGACTCTTTGGACCACAATGTGGACCAATTTGATAAAGGAGCTCACAATCCAAAATCTCTCAATACATGGTAAGATTAAGCATTTGAAGGAACCACATAAATTCAATTTTGTGAATCAAACCATGGAAGTATTATATTGACAGGAACTCCAACGAAAAATTAGCACATTCCCATCCCACTGATTTCTTTAAGAAAATAAAAGGTTCCGACTCAGTTTGTCAAGCACGTGATAACTCCTTTGTGGGGTATCTGTGATGCCGCCTTCACCTGTTCTGTTAACTGAAGGTGGCCTTATCACGTGATTTGGTATCGAGTGTCTTATCTACCTACAAATGTAAATAAACACGGAAACTCCGTGGTTATTTGTGAATCGCCACATGAATAACTACACCTGTTTCATTTCAATAAATGAAGGCAAAAGCTGAAAAGATCGAAAAATCGGTCCATATTTAACAGAATGACATAAGAAAATTAACTGCATTCGGAAGAGGGCAAGCTTATTTTTAGTTTTGTTTAATATGTTTTAATCATTGGAACTTGGAAATCGGAAATATCCGATATCAAAATTATATGTACCTAAAGTCGGTGTTTGCGGAAAACAATGTGATGCGCATGTAGTGTGTAAGATGGCGAAGGATAGCTCAAATTTAAGTTAAAGGTTGTAAATTTTTATCGAATATTACAAGAATATCTATGGTTTTCTCTATCGTCTCAATGTAGAAAAATATTATTAACATATTAATCAAACATGGTTTAAAGACTAAAAGAGGTTAATAATTACACGCACATGATGACCTCTACATAACATTATCAGGTTACGAGACAGATGAATTGTTACACCTTTTATAATAATTCCAAAGTTATAAACAACCATGAACATTCAACCTAGTCCGAGATTACTCTGACGTCTGACAGATTTTTTTTACGAATGGCTTAAAATATTTCTGGATGCATTTAAAGAATGATCACCATGATGGGCCCTAAGCAGAATAATATTTTTTTCATTCTTAAAATTTTATCATAGGAACCAAATTTGAATCTATTTATGTGTGTATAAATGCTTAACAGTTCTGAAACATCTTACACCGTATGTTAAGCAATTTATGTTTTTTGTTTCTTGTTGAATTGCATGAAATATTTGTCATTGGACTATCAGTAAACAATTAATCAAAATATTTCAGTGGCGGATCCAGAAATTTTCATAAGTGGGGGCCCACTGACTGCCTAAGAGGGGACCCGCTCCGGTCATGCTTCAGTGATTCCCTATATAATCAACCATTTTTCCCCCCCAAAAAAAGGGGGCCCGGGCCCCCCTCTTAATCCGCCTCTGTATTTGATATTTTTTCCGATCAAAGCCATTTAACCCCCGGCACCCGCCGCTACGGGGAACCAACTTTTGCACTAAATTTTTGTTGGAAATTCTTTCAGTAAACACTTAATTAAAATATTTGTCAAAGTTAGCAGTAAAACGCGATAATAATTGCTGATAAAAACTTTTTCCGTTTACTTTCATAATAATTTTATGATTTTCAAGCCTAGCATGTATATAACAGTTATGCGTGTTTAGCCACCGGCCCTCTAATGAATAAAAAATCTTACTATTTAAATTGATTGTAACTTAAACTGAAATGTTTATGGCTTGTGAGTATTTTTACTCTTCAGGTTTTTTTTTTTGTGAGAACAGTCGCGGGGATTTCGTTTGTTTCTTTTTATTTGTTTTTTCGCAGCAAAACCCGTAAAAACTGACATATTTGTCATTTAGTGACATGGTCGGTAAATGTCAATTCCTTGACAATTAAGTACACATCCGGTTATTTCGGTATGTTCCGTAATTACGATCAATCACGAGGTTCCACAAATTTGATCGGAACCCATGCATCCATATGACATGTCGAGTTAATTAACAGATATTTAACGATTTTGCGGCATCGCTTTATAAACGTTTGAAGTCCGCTTGTTGGAGTTCCTGTCAATATATTACTTCCATGATCAAACAAAGTTTAATTTTGGACCCTGATTTGGACCAACTTGAAAACTGGGCCCAAAAATCTAATATTTAAATACAGGTTTAGATTCAGCATTTGAAAGAACCCTATATATATATATTTAATTTAAGTTGAAATGAAACACAATTTAATTTTATCCATATATTTTCTGTCATGTCTGTGCAAAGGGAAATAACTCAAACTAGATAAATAGATATGATTATAATCAATAAACCAGTGAAGTGATGACTAAGTTCTATAAAATTAGATATTAAGTAATTTTTCAAATTATAATCAATAATATAATAACAACAACCAGTGATGACTAAGTTCTCTAAAATTAGATATAATTTAACACTCCAACATTGTTAAAATCAGCATATCAAAGAACCCAAGAATTCATGATCAATTGTTGATTAAACAAAAGTTTAATTTAGGGCCCTTTGTACCTCGATGTGGTATTATCTAACTACATGAACTAATAATGAAAATAAATACAGGTTTAGATTCAGCATTTCAAAGAACCCTATATATATTCAATTTATGTTGAAATCAAACACAGTTTAATTTTGGACCCGATTTGGACCAACTTGAAAACTGGGTCCACAATCAGAAATCTAAATATGTATTTATTAATAGACAATATAAGCTAAGTTTTGAAAGGAGTTCACCTAATCAAAAAATATATACAGCATTCAGAAAATTAGTTTTACAGAATAACAAACAATTTACAATTTACCAAAGAAAGAAAAAAAATCAAAAATTTTATTTTATTTATCATTAATACAATGTCTTTTAAAATCGATAAAACTTATCAGTTATCTGTAATTATCTTCAAAATGTCTAATAATGAACAGTAAATTTCTAACTATATTTACTCCTATAGCTTTTAACCATCAACACTTAGAAAACAGAAAATTTTCAAATAAATCTGTCACTCAAGATAAGACATTAACCATAGGTTTAGTAAACTGATAACAGAACATATATACAGGTGAAAATTATCTATAAAGGCTTAGTGTAATCGAACTTTACGTATATAATTAATTTCTGTTCAAAGGAAAATAACTCAATCACAAAAAATACCACTTATGGATATTAAAAGGGCAATAACTCACAAACGAGAAAAGCTAAAATCGTGAAAATTGAACTAGACCTTCATTTAGTCGCAGGAAACAACATATCTTAATTTGAAAAATTTTGTCAAAGGGTTTCATGTTATTGAAGAGACACTGTTTGGCAGCCGCCATGCACATCCCCAAATCAATAACCGATTTCTACTTATAAAATCCAGTTAAAATGAAAAATTGAATCTGTAGAAATAAAAGAATGCAAGTGGGTTCTATCAGTCCTGCAGTACAATTAAAACGAACATGTTTCCAAACTCTAACCACCGTAATAATTCTCAGTCACACCAGGAAACTTGGATATCCCTCCTATATTCTTGGAGGAAATTGGGAGGTTCTCTCAGATGACCACGTAAATTCGCATCATTTTGTTTATTGTGATAGCAACATCTCTCCCAACACAGTGTGACACAGTGTTACAACGAGAAACTAATTGCCCTAATCCTACTTATCTATGCCGACTCGCGACAATCAGGGTGTTTTAAATTTCTTATGTAATTAAACAATTGCATTTCCTGTCTATTTATAATCAGGTTCTATGTCTAATTAATTGCTTTAAACAACAAAAGTTTTAAAAGTAAAATGTTGTCTTTATTCGTTCAATGTGATTAAGTTTATTTTTCTTTAAAAAAAACCTTTTCTTGATTCTGACCTCGTTTTTCTCACCATTAAAATAATATTTTATTTACGAAAAGGGACGTGTTTGTTTAAAATAAACCGAAACTCTGCCACTGAATAAATGTGAGAATTTTAAAGAAAATAATATGTCTCAAACTTTTGTATATGCAATTATAAAAAACAAAATATTTGCCATGATTGGTTGGCATTACTTTGTGATATATAATACATTTCAGCGACAACAGGAATACTTACATAGCTAAATCAACCTTGGTACACAATTAAGTGGTTCACATGACATATTTGTCATAAGATATTGGGTATTAATTGAATGAATGAATGAATGAATGTGTGTTTACTTCATGCGATCTTTTCTGATCAAATTGATAAAAAATTTGCTCTTTCTGGCCAGCAGGGAAACTTATAACCTATGTATAACACCATGGTCAACTGGTATGGCAGTATTATGCATTAATGGTGCTGCACTGACTTGTTGTTGCATATTATTATTTATTTATGCACAATGCATGTAAACTTGTGTGTTGTATTTAGAACAGCAAAAGTTCATTTGAAAGTTATGATCAGATATGCAAGTTACATATGTGTACACCTCAATTCACTTCTTGTAAACTTATGTGTCACATTTTGAAGAAAAAAAATGTTTTGATGTAATCACGACAGGTTATTGTTGTAATATTGTTTTGACAGTTTTGTAGATTTTTTTCCCATTATATATAAGATTGTGATTTTAAAATAAACAAATTTGCCTCAGCTTTAAATTTTTAAATTCTTATGTGCGAAGACAATTCAACAATACAGACGAAGTTCATTTTCAGAACATTTTTTTTTTAAATTGTTCTTCAAAGTGCATAAATATTTTAGATTGCACTTGCAAATATAAAAGCAGCAGCTGTAAGTGGTCGAATGTACAAATAAACATTCTGGGATGAGATTTATCCTGTATTCGCAAAAATAAAAACTCGAAATGTTACATCACTTTTACTAAGAATATAAAATTAATTAAACAAAAACAATTTGATTTTTAAAGGACATTTAAATGATGAAACCATGCACGTAATTTATAGCTCAGTGATCAACAGTGCTTGAACTTAACTTGATTTCACTCACAATACAGAATGTTAATAAATTGCTTCGCTGAGCGCAGCTGGAATGACCGCAGATGTCCAACCCTGAAAAGTTGGGGCCAAAATGGACACAATATTCACGCTTGATACAGGTTTGAATTTGGATTGTAATTAAATATTTGACACATAATAGGTTTCTGCCACAGAATAACTGTAGTCGAAGAACTTAAAATTGGTTATTAGATTTGAATATATATTCAATTTTTGCTTTTGTGCAATACACTATGCTGTTGCAAATTGACCCCCCCTCCTCCCTGTTGTATATTAACCGAAAAAGAAATTTTCAGTTTAATTTCTGAAATCTGAATTGAGAAAAATAGTCCCCCAAAAAATTTTTTTCACCCCCTTTCCTTATTCCAAACAAAATTCTTTCCTCAAGATATAGTCATTATCTCAATTCAAATTTCTAATAAAGTTTGCAACCATAATTACCCATTTAAATACATCATGAACGTCTTAAAATATAAAATGACATACATAGTCATGGCTAAAATTAATATTAATTAATTGTAACTTCTAAAAAAATTGACAGCTAAGACAATCATCATTTCTTCATAAATAATTTACTAGCAGTGTAAGGAGGTAATCAAACATTGTTGTTTTAAATGGGATTGGATTATCTCCTTTGACTGCTTTAAAATTGTCTTGTCCTTTAACCAGAAAAACCTTGTTTTTCCCCTTTTGCCCCTAATTCCTAAATGGTTTAAGCCATAACCCTCCAAAGTCAATCCTAACCATCCCTTTGTCGTAAGGAAACTTATGGTATAATTTCAGGAGTTTCATACACTGAAGCACAAATTATTGACTGAAACTACAAAATGCTTATTTGGGCCCCTAATTCCTAAACAGTTGGGACCATAACCCCAAAATCAATCCCAACCTTCTTTTAGTGGTTATAAACCTTGTGTTAAAATTTTATTGATTTCTATTTACGTATACTAAAGTTATTATCTGAAACCATCTGTCTTTTGACGACAATGATGACCAGGACGACGACAACGTGATACCAATATAAGACCAAAAAATTTTAATTTTTGGGTCGTATAAAATAGCTGACATCTATTTTGTCCACTGCATTTTATCTATTTCTATCATGTCTATAATTACACTGTTTACGTTTCTTTTTTTTCTCTGTTCTTTATAAAAAATACATTTTTTTTATTATTATTTCATTAAATTCTTCGTAATATTGACTTGAAATTTTTTTGTTTCATCTGGAATTCCTTTCTTAGTTTTCCATTAATAAATCATCATTTCCTTATTTTGTTGTTTGTTAATATTTTATAAACAGGCCCTCCATAGATGTTTACTACACATGGGCGGACTTACCAGACAAACACACTTCTGTTAAAAACACAGGTGACCTTTTGTTTGATTGATTTTCAAAATCATTTTAGATATTTTGGGAAAATGAGATATATTTATACATAAAATTTAGTTTTCAGTGAATAGATTAGATTCAAATCAAATTTGATGCAATCTTTATTTAATAAAGGAGCTACCATTTGATTTCTATGGGGACTAGGATGAAAAATTTTGTCCTGTTTTTTTTTTAGTTGTAATCTCTGTCCTGCCTTTTATTCTTTATTCTATTCAGTCCTGCCTTTTTTTACTAGTTTATCCCAGAGTTCTCAAAATCGTTTTTCACCTGGTGGTCCTTGAAGAAAATCTGCGGTCCTCAATATCATTTCTATTGCAAATTACCAAAATTGTGTTGGTCCTTCCCAAAATGTGGTGGTCAAATCCCTAGGACCGCCACATTTCGAGAACTCTGTTATCCTGAATTTTTTACACAAATTGTCATCCTGCCTTTTTTTTGTACCAAGTTGCTCATCCTGCCTTTTTTACTCAAAACTCCTGTCCTGTCTATTTTTTCAAATTTCATCCTAGCTCCCCATAAAAATCAAATGGTAGCTCCTAAAGCAGAAATATATACGATCAAAACCTTAGGTGGGTGGAATTACTGGACTGCATCATATATGCTAGTCAAAATAAATATGACGTCTTGAAAAGCTATTTCTGGAAATATTTTACACCAATAAGCACACAAAAGGTGAGACTTTGTATCTTTGCAAAATTTCTAACCGATAATGAAGATTTCATGCCAAAATTGGGTCTCAAAGTTCCCCAAAATTCTCTCAAAGTCCAGACGGAAAAAATGGCTTCAACTTTATGAAGTCGTAGAAAGGCTTACCAGAAAAATTAAAATAGCCTTTCAAGACGTCATAATTATTTGACTACGTATATGCATAAAAAATAATTGTTCATCCATATGCACATATTAATTATTATCAGGGATCGCGCTGTGCGTCGCCAATGTCGCAATTTGCGATTTTTTATTTCATCTGGCGACAAAATACGGCTGCTGGCGATATTTCTGGCGCCAACATTTTCCTATGTAAAAATTTTCATTTCTTGACAATATCGATCTTCATTTTAATTGGTAAAAGTTAAAAAAATAAGTTGTAAAAATTTTTACCTGGCGACAAGTTTATGACTTTGTTTACGACCCCAAGCTAATCAACAGTTACAACAGGTGCCACAATCTGTTGTTACAGGTAATCCATTTATCGGATGGGTCATTAATGATCATCAACATTAATTAATTCAAATAGAATTGGTCAGTCGGCATTTTGTCTTTGAAGAAATGGTCATACCGTACGACTCCACAATTTGCAATGTTTACCGTAGTTGTATGAAGAAAGCGTAACTGACAGGAAATCGAAAACCATAATCAACTTGTTAAAAAATATCGTTTTACTTATTTCCCGTTGAAAAAATGGCAAACTTAGACGAAATTTGTCTTTGACTGCCCTCAGTTATGATACGAAAATAACAAAACCGACCGCCATTGTTCACCTTGTGACTTGTTCTACGTACTGTTTATAATCCTCCAAAGAAGGAGCACACCCGAATAAAGAAAGATAACTCAATTTTACTTTTTCTAATCATTGAGATACCTACTTTAGACATGTCTAAAATATTTCTACATAGCTCTTGCTCTAGAATTTACATGTTTAGGTCATTTGAGTTATGGGAAGAGTTAAAGAGGGTCTTAGTAGCAGTATGGGTAGGATGCCTTTTGTCATCTTTTTCTGCATTCTTTTTTTTTAATACAAATTTTCACTATTCTATAAATTTAAACACCTCTTATTTTGTTTTCTTCATTCAGTTACCCATTTTTTCTATACTTTATAATTTAATTTAAAGACATTTTCTCTATTTTGTAGAATATACAGACCATAAGCTAATTTATATTCTTCTACATGTACATATGAAATACTGACATAAGAAAATAAACATCATAAAATACACATGTTGTTTTGTTGTATGTATATAAACCCTATGCAATAACTTACTTAGTATTACATGTTAAATTATGTAAAGTGCAGGCTGAGTGCATAAGAAATTTAAATTGAACATTGTTTAAATTTTGGAAGACTAAATAAAGACTCTAGCTGGTTCTAAAGTTTTCAAAACTGGCGACAAAATATAGGAGCTGGCGATTTTCTGGCTCCAACTTTTCGGGAGCCAGAGCAGCCTGATTATCTCATACATGGTCTGGTTATAGCTTTTGTTACATAGAAATTACGCCTCTCTATCATTCCCAGTGGGAGAAAGAAATCTGTATTTCTATATATCAAGAGCCTGCGTATTATATGAATAAATCTGCATCATACATAATTTTACTTTTGATTTTGCCTCTGAATCATTTGATTCGAATTTGGTAAAAAAATGGGAATAAATCGCTATTTCTAGTCAACATTGGTGTGAATGTATGATTATATTTTGGAAAATACACTTACAATTGAAATCTACATTTCAATATGCTAAAAATATAAACAAAACGTGGAGAAATCGTGTTGCGAAATCCTAAAAATTTTATGATTCGATGTAATTAAGAAGCACAATTAGTGACAGCGTTACTGCTTTCTTTTAAACGCATTTATGATCTACATACTGGTAAAGAAAATTACACAACGCACAAATTTTTATAGCAACGCACAAGAATGTATGCGATTGACGACTGATATATTATGAAACTCGATGATATTATATGATATATATGATCCTGCAATATACATAATTTCTGGGATGTTACCTGTAGAATCTCAAATAGATGTTAAAGTTTTAGCTTTTATGGAAATATTACTAGACAAGAAAAAGTTCTATTGAATGGCAACTAGCAGATAGGCAATTAAATGTAAGATCTATTAATTAGTAATAGTTCGTTTTGTTTACTGAGAAAAAACATTTTATGCCCCATCTACGATAGTAGTAAGGGCATTATGTTTTCTGGTCTGTGCGTCCGTACGGACGGACCCTCCGTCCGTCTGTCCCGCTTCAGGTTAAAGTTTTTGGTCAAGGTAGTTTTGATGCAGTTGAAGTCCAATCAACTTGAAACTTAGTACACATGTTCCCTATGATATGATCTTTCTAATTTTAATGCCAAATTAGAGTTTTGACCCCAAAGTTTACGGTCCACTGAACATAGAAAATGATAGTGCGAGTGGGGCATCCGGTGTATTATGAACACAGTCTTGTTGAAATATGAATTGAATGATCCTGAACAATATTTAGTCAACCCAATTTCTAAATACCAATGGAAGAGTGAAATAACTTCCAAGATTCATAAATTTTGGACTCAGAAGATATTATAAATCAAGCAAAACTTTATACCAGTTTAAAGTACCTGTCAATGATATACATACCAAGACGTTGTCATCCTATTACTAATACAAAGACTATGAATACAAGAGAAATTGTCAGAATTCCTACAAAAATTAAAACAGCTACTAGAAGTTACATTCTACAAGCAGTTAGAGCCAAGTTTAAAGCTAATTCAGAATTGTCTTTATTTAAATTGTGTAACAGAAGAAACTTTATCACATTTTTATTAACATGTAAAAGACTAGAAGATATTAGAAAACCCAACCGATTTTGGAAGATTCAATTAATTCCTGTAGTAAAGAGTTGGCTATTTTTAATATGAAAGATGAACAATTTGACATTTACAACTGATTATCGATCCATTTGCCTATTTAGCAATATTTAGAAATGAAAAGGCTTATGCAGTGTTACAGAAATTTTGTGAACCAGAATACTCAGAAGAGGTGTGCCTACATTGGTAGAATTTGTATAACAGATTACAGATTACAGATGGGGTCTGCAGAATAGACAATGATAGAAAAAACTAAAGAATCGAGAATAATTGGGTGCAAAAGAATAACTCCTTTTAGGTAATAAAAACTGATTACAGAATTGAACGATGTAGAAAAAAAAGTCATCTAATTACAGATACAATTAAGAGTAAAATCATTTTTATGGGGATTTTACAGAATAAGCGTTATTTTAAAGATGAAAAATGCCTTGAAAATTTAAAGAATACAGAAATTCTTGACCCTGGGTATCCAGACCCTCATATATATACAAATATATGTTGATTAACTTAGGTGCACTTATCAGACGAACAATAGAAAATAAATACCAGTACTTCCTACTTTAGGAGCTGTCTTGTTTTAAAAAACAATGTTAAAGATCTGTTCCTCCGACCTACATTACATTGTTTTAGAAGTTTCAGGTTCTAGTGCAATAACATGAAAAACTGACTCCCTCCTTTTCTTACTTATAAATTCAGAGTTTTCATCTATTAAATCTTATTTTTGTTCTGTAGTATCTTCCTGTCCATTTCGACTAAAAAATCCTAAAGTTGGAGCTGATGCAGACTTAAGGAAACCAGTCGTGAATATCCATCAATTAGTGGATTATACCTCAATTAATCCACATTTTCACCAAACGCAGCACAGGAAGTCAGAAGCAATTACATGTCACCAATGAGAGTTCATCAAAGCTTAAGATGGTATTTGCAAAAAGATGCTCAAATATCTGTTTAAAATTTTTTGTGATAAAAACTGCATTATACCTCAATTGGTCTATCTCACTATATGTCAAATGGTGGATTTATACCTCAACTGTGGTATAATCCACCAATTAATGGTTATTCCTGACCTGTTTATGGATGCTGAAATATCTTTCTCTAGTACAAAAGGTCTTTTACAGGTACTGGAATGTCCTTCACAAGTGCCATAATGGGCTTGTGTCACTCAGTCTCATTGCTGAATTGTCTAGAAATCGGATAAATTATATGCATAAAAAATAATTGTTCATCCATATTCACATATTATCTCATACATGGACATAGTGTTTTCTACATAGAAATTATACCTCTCTATCATTCCCTGTAGGAAAAAGAGATCTGTATTTCTATAAATCAAGTGCCAGCATACTATATGACTAAATCTGCATCATACATATTTTACTTTTTTATTTTTGCCTCCGTCTCTGAATCATTTGATTCGAATTTGGTAAAAAAATGGGAATAAATCACCTATTTCTAGTCAACATTGGTGTGACTGTATGATTATATTTTGGAAAAATACACTTACAATGGAAATCTACATTTCAATATGCTAAAAAATATAAACAAAACGTGGAGAAATCGTGTTGCGAAATTCTAAATTTTATGATTCGATGTAAGTAAGAAGCATGGTTGGTGATAGCGTTACTGCTTTCTTTTAAACGCATTTATGATCTACATACTGGTAAAGAAAATTACACAATGCACAAATTTTTATAGCAACGCACAAGAATGTATGCGATTAACGACTGATATATAGTATGTGAAACTCGATAGGGTCTGCAGAATAGACGATGATTGGGTGCAAAAGAATGATTTCATTTTAGGTAATAAAATACTGATTACAGAATTGAACGATGTAGAAAAAAAAAAAGAAATCATCTAATTATACCTGGGACTATTATACTATGTTAGTAGTATAATAGTCCCAGATTATACAGATACAATTAAGAGTAAAATCATTTTTATAGGGATATTACAGAATAAGCGTTATTTTTAAAGATTAAAAAATGCCTTGAAAATTTAAAGAATACAGAAATTCTTGACCCCAGGCATCCAGACCCTCATATATATAAATATATGTTGATTAGCTTAGGTGCACTTATCAGACGAACAATAGGAAATAAATACCAGTACTTCTTCGTTAGGAGCTGTCTTATTTAAAAAAAAAAAAAAAAAAAAAAAAAAACAATTTTAAAGATCTGTTCCTCCGTCCTACATTACATTGTTATCAGTAGAAAGTCTCAGGTCCTAGTGCAATAACATGAAAAAATGACTTGTCTAGAATGTTTCTTAAACATTGGAGAATGCATGGTCCATATGACTGACATTAATGCATGGAAATAAAAGATGGGAAAATGACGAATAGAATTTTCAGTAAAACTTCATAACGGGAAGGTGCACAACCTCGATAGGTAAATAGGTGAAGTTCTAATGATTTGGTTACTATAAACATTAATTGTTAGCATCTTTCTTTCCTTAATTCGTATGAGGATGACTTTATACAGGAAGCTTTTAAGAAGAACGAAAAGAAGCTAGCATTATCCTTTAACTTCACGTTCCGCTATATAGATAATGTCCTCGCACTAAATAATTCAAAGTTTGGTGATTACGTTGAACCTGGGACTATTATACTCGAGTGTCAAATCCCGTCAATATATTATGTCCCAGGTTGAACGCATCTATCCAAACGAATTGAAATAAAGTATAAAACAGATACAGTTGACTCTGCCTCATATCTTGACTTGCATCCAGAAATTGACAATGAGAACAACACTTTACGACAAAAGAGATGATTTCAGCTTCCCATTTCTATGTAGCAATATTCCAGCTGCGCCTGCATATGGAGTACATACTTCCCGGTTGATACAATATTCCAGGGCGTGCGTTTCAAGATAAATTATATTTTACCTTCGCGTTCCGCTATGTGGATGGTGTCCTTTCAGTGAACTTCACTGAAAACTTTTTTTAAAAGACTACGCTGATCGCATTTATACTATTGAAATTGAAATAAACGTGTTACTACAGATAAATAAGGTTTTCTTTATATCTCGATCGATAGTGAGGGTCCGTTGATATCTATATTCATAAGGACAAAATTGATGACTTTAGTTTCCCATTGATGTTTCCATTTTAATGTAACAAGATCACAGCAGCACCTACATCTCCTTGGCCCACTGAATTTGGTATTCCAAAGCTTGTTATTCCTTTCAGAATTGCCTTGATCGTGGGATGCTGCTAACATAAGAATAAATTATATTCTAAATTGATATACATTTTGTTCCAATAGTCTAATAATAAAGTTGAATACGTCATTGTGATTTGAAATAACGTTACTGAAACGTAGCCGAGTCACAGATGACCACGTTTATATTCAATTTGTCGTAACTATACCGGCATCTTTCCCAGTTTATGACCATCACTGTACCGCTGGGTCTATATTTCATGCATGAGCGAACACGACGGGTAACAAAAGTGGAGCATGAATTGCTTACTCTTTTCGAACAGCTATATAGGTTATTACTGTCAAATTAAAATTCAAAAGACAATAATAACAGAACATTCAGTATAATAGATTTAATAAAACATATTACAATAACAGTAGTTTATTAGTTTTGGTCCTCTTTTATGTGGATACTGTTAAAAATCTAAAAGGTCAAAATGTATGTACTACTATAATATGGTAAAGAAAAGAGAAGACACATCAAATAAGTGAAAATAAGTTATGTATTACAGATTATTTACCCAAAAAAATTAAAACAAAAAAAAATATTTAGAAAAAAATAGAGGGTCCATTCCACAAGCGCCTGTGCTCTTTGTTGGTATCTTTGACTAGTTTTTACTAACACTTAGTTGATGCCACTGATAGTGAACGTCTTTTGGGTTGACATGATATGTTCATTTATTTGTAAAGATACCGTTTACAAATTTTTGAATTATTCAAAATAATGTTTTTCTACTCCCAGGTATAGATTGCCTTAGCATTATTTGACACAACGTTTAAGAATTTAATGCTATTTAGCTTCGTGTTTGATTTGGCCTTCAAACTGTTTTATTTCGAGCGTCACTGATGAAACTTATGTATAGACGAAGCTTTTGTCTGGCGTACACAATTATAAGACTGGAATCTTTGGTGAGTTAGTATTGACTACAATTTTGAACTTAATTATACTTTTCAAAACTAAATAAATCACATATACGAAATAAACAGATATAATACAGTGAGTATACATGTCTTGAGCAAATACTCGCATTTAGGCGATATCATTCGTCGTTATGTTGTAACGTCACAGTATAGCTGAACTAGAAACGTCGTTATGGCTGGAATCTAAGGTAAGAACGAAGTTGAACATTCATACTTGCTTCTTTTTTAGTGTGATACTGTTGCCGTCTCACGCATGATAAGTCTAGACATGAGCTTACTACAATTACTCGCCTGATCCTGACTTTCTAGATTTTTTTCTCTCTCCTAAATTGCTTTCTCCAATATCTTTCGAGTCTTATCCCTCAGTTTCTCTCGGATTTCAGACAATGATATCTTCTGCATGTTGTTTAGTGTTTTATCCTATTAAATAATTATTCATTTGTATTGTATCAAGGAATTGTATATTTAAATATACAATTCCTTGATTGTATATATGCCCTCAACTCCTCGGGGTATAAATGTGCATTTTTTTATTCAATTCAGTTCAATTCAAATGTTTATTGCCATATAAACTGTAAATAATAAGTTTGTGACAGATACAAAATGAGTATACAATATAACTGAAATTCACACATATATACACAATCATTTAATAACAGTAAATTATAGTCCAGAGTCCTTTGTCTTCAGTTCTAATGACGTTTTAATGTAGGAACCCAATATACTTGTGATGGTGTTGATGGATTGAGTATAAAAGTCACATTTGATTGAAAATAAATGGAGAATGTGTCCATGGGACACAGATGATGTCCCCACCAGTTTGCGTATACATAACGTTATAAAGGGGCATAACCCAAGAAGGGTAAAAGTGACGCCACCCAAATTCGAACTTGATCTGAGTGTGTGGTAATAAGTAGTGTATATGTTTTATAACATTTGGTTTAGGCAAACTTAAGTCAGAGAACGGAAACGAAAAAATCAGCAATTTTTCCATTTGTAAAGGGGCATAACTCTAGAACATAAAAGTGACGACACCTAAATTCCGACTTGATTTGTGTTTTGTGGTAATAAGCATTGTGTATTATTTTCATAACATTTGGTTGAGGCGGCCTAAAGTTTGAGAACAGAAACCAATTTTGGACGTACGTATATACAAACGGACAGTGGTAACACTTAATGCCCCCTCCGCTGCGGCGGGGCATAAGAAAATTAGATTTGATATATACTCATTCCATTCCAATCTGTCAATATTAAAGATCCATTTAGTATTTAAAACCTTTGCTTGGCGCGCCATTCAGGCAGGTTCTGCATAGGGGGTCGACCGGGAAAAGAGATCTTGAAATTTTTATATTTTTGAATTTATATGAACAGACATTTGGCTTGCAGTAGGCATCTATGGATCACTAAAATAGTTGTTGAAAGGGTTTTAACGTACAGAGACCAAGGCATCCAAGTTTGAATTCGTATGGATATCAATGGTCATTATTAATCATTTGAAATAGATAACTGTAAAATACTAGAAAAACAATTGAAATAGATAATCATGATCGCCCTGGAGTCGTTTAATATGTTATAGGGCTTGTCTAACTTGCCACGGGACTGTTATCCTCGATGATATCATATATATAAGCCCATGCCAGTAGCTAACTGTGAACTGAGACGAAATATAACATGTATTTCTCAAATTTTCCATTCATTTGAGAAAATATTTAGAAACTAAAGTTCAAATAGCAACTCTCTCAGCCACAGTTGACTGGCTTATAAATAGTTTTGTCTATTCTTTTAGCTGCCCCCTTTTTTTGGCCATACATCTCTCCATAAAAATACAGACACAGCACATTTTGGAAATGTTGTACGGACCTGAAAGCAGTTTAGTAAAACTTTAACGATCCGAAATGTAACCAAAAGGTACTAAGGTTTACATGGACTCCCTAGACACTCACAAATTCTGGCGCGGCCCTCTGTTATCAGTATTGCACATGCTGATTTATTCGTGTTAGGGCTGATTTGCTCATATCATTTAATAATGTAATTTAATTCATATGCGCGCCCCCAGAATGTTCACGATTGCACATATGAGATATTCGTGCTACCGCTCTGTATGTATCATCGCTGTTGTGACGCCCTTTCAATAGGGAGTCGATGATTAAGACATCTAAAATTGCATAAAGCTTTCTTCAAATCATCTGGTAAATTAAGTAAATAATATTCTAAACCATCATTACATTTAAAAATTCTATAGTTAAGACATTTTGGTGAGTTAAAAATAGTTGTACCCAATTCTGCTTAAATTGATCACATAGTCTCTGTTTTACAAGTTTTGATAAACATATACATTTCGGTACATTTTGTGCAATCCAATTTTCAGAAAATCCACAATCATTTAAGATATTTTCAATACATGTTATCCATTTAGAATGGAAAAAATCTTTCTTATGCATGTTAAATAACAATTTGTACAACATAGCGGATATCTTGTCTTGTTTATTACATATGAGCCTTTTCCACATACCTATCATTCTGCTCTTTATAAATATGTCAGTAGGATATCTACCTAGTTCTCCATTTAAAATACAATTAGTAGTAGATTTTTTAACACCCAGTAATATTGTGTGAAATTGTAAAAACAAAGATTCAACAGCATCATTATTCTCATAACCCCACACTTCACAACCATAAAGCAGAATTGGAGAAACCATAGTATCAAACATTTTAAGTTGGATATCAATAGGCAAACCTAAGGATCTATATTTTCTCAACATACTATACATTGCTTTTCTACCCTGATCCAACAATTTAATTCTATTTTTAGAAAAAGATCCATTTGATATAAAAATTATACCTAAATACACAAAGTTATCAACAACATTTAAAATTTCACCATTTAAAGTAAATACAGGTTTGTCAATTATTTTACGTTTATCAAATATGACAACTTTTGTCTTTGAAGCATTTATTTCTAAATTCCATGTTTTACAATACAAGTACATTGTGTTAAGAGCAGTTTGTAACTTTACCTTGGATTCAGCTAAAATAACTGTGTCATCAGCATATAACAACAAGTATAATCTTAAACAAACAGAAATTTCATCAGTATCAAGTACAAGGTGAGTTGCATCACATACATCAGATAGATCATCGTAAGCTTTGGATATAAACTCTACCAGGTCATTTAAAAACAGCCGGAAAAGTACAGGAGACAGATTTTCGCCTTGGCGAACACCAATATTACTTTGAAAATATTCAGATAACTTTGAACCTTGCCTAACACAGGATTTAGCATTTTCATACATAGCATGTATAACAACAAACATATTTCCATCAACACAGTTTTGCAACAATTTACGCCATAAAGCTATTCTATTAACAGAGTCAAATGCTTTACGGTAATCAACAAATGCACTATACATATAAAAAGAAGATGTGGTATGATTGCCAATGAGACAACTGTCCACAAGAGACCAAAATGACACAGAAATTTGTAACTGGTTTTTACGAGACAAATAAGACTCAACTAAGAATTAAAGATTAACAATGTGATCCTAAGTATCATAATTTTTCCTAAAAACTACCTGTTCTTCGCAGAGAACATTCATATTTTCTAAGTAACAATTTAATCTGTTATTCAGTACAGTTGTAAAACGTTTACAATGACAACTCATGCAGCTATAAAAAAAATATATATCTATTGGTTTTTGCAATCGCAGGAAAATGTCGGATTTTCCCTATTGAATCAATGTAAAGTTTACCAGAATTGAAACCCAATCATTGCCAATTATATATAACATACGAACGGATACATATGCATTTTAAATCGAATTTCTAAATTGCATCCATCTACATTTTCTCTTAAAAAATCAGAAAAATCTATCTGCTGTAAAAATTAAAATAAAGACGGCAGAGTGAACAAATAAGAGTTTTAGTTTTTTTGATTTCGCCGCTCTCTATTTTTCACAATTAAAATATATGGAAACATTTTTTGCAGCACGATTTGAAGATAATAGTTTTTGAATTCGCCATTTCCTTAAATAGTTTTAAATCTCTTCTGAGAAGAATAGATGTTTTTATACGACCGCAAACAAATTTTGCGGTCGTATATTGGTATGACGTTGGCGTCGTCGTCGTCGTCCGAAGACACATTGGTTTTCGCACTCTAACTTTAGTTTAAAATTTTACCATAAGGTTCAATACCACAAAAGGAAGGTTGGGATTGATTTTGGGGTTATGGTACCAACAGTTAAGGAATTAGGGGCCAAAAGGGCCAAAAAGCATTTTTGTAACTTCCAGACAATAACTTGTGTGTAAGTGTATGGATCTCTCTGACATTGTACCACAAGGTTCCATATCACAAAGGGAAGGCTGGAATTGATTTTGGGGGTAATTGCCTCAAAATTTTAGGAATAAGGGGCCAAAAAAGGGGCAAAAACAAGCATTTTTCTAGTTTCATGACAATAACTTGTGTGTAAGTGTTTGGATATTTCTGAAATTGTACTACAAGGTTCCATATCACAAAGGAAAGCTGGAATTGAGTTTAGGGTAATTGCCCGAAACGTTTAGGAATTGGGGCCAAAAGGGCCAAAATTAGCATTTTCTAGTTTCAGACAATAACTTGTGTTCAAGTGTATGGATCTCTCTGAAATTGTACTGCAAGGTACCATACCACAAAGGGAAGGCTGGGATTGATGATGGGGGTAATTGCCTCAATATTTTAGGAATTAGGGGCCAAAAAGGGGAAAAAAACAAGCATTTTTCTAGTTTCAGGACAATAACTTGTGTGTAAGTGTATGGATCTTTCTGAAATTGTACTACAAGGTTCCATATCACAAAGTGAAAGCTGGGTTTGAGTTATGGGGTAATTGCCTTAAACGTTTAGGAATTTGGGGCCAAAAAACACATTTTTCTAGTATCCAGACAATAACTTGTGTTCAAGTGTATGGATCTCTCTGAAATTGTACTGCAAGGTATCATACCACAAAGGGAAGGCTGGGATTGAGTTTGGGGGTGATGAATCATAAGGGGGTTCAAAAAATTTGGAGGGATTTTTTTTTTTCATTTTTTTTTCTTTTAAAATTTTCCATTTTAAGTTGGTTATTTCTGATTTATATTTAAAAGCAAATAATAATGATATGGTAGGAGATACACACCAAACAGGATGTGTAAATTATTATATAATAAGTATTGTGCAATAGCAAGAAATTTTCAGTTGCACAGTATTGCACAATAGCAAGAAATCTTCAATTGCACAGTATTGCGCAATAGCAAGAAATCTTCAATTGCACAGTATTGCGCAATAGCAAGAAATATCCAATAGCACAATATTGCGCAATAGCAAGAAATTGTCAATTGTACAGTATTGTGCAATAGCAAGAAATATTCAATTGCACAGTATTGTGCAAAAGAAGATACTTCGTATAAATTGCTTATTTCTTGACCAATTTCAATGGGGTTTTATTCTTGAATTCTTGGGGTTCTTTAATATGCTGAATCTAATCGTGTATTAAGTTTTTGGATTTTGGGCCCCGTTTTTAAATTGGTCCACATTGAGGTCCAAAGGGTCCAAAATGAAACTTTGTTTGATTTTAACAAAATTGAATTATTGGGGTTCTTTGATATGCCGAATCTAACCGTGTATTTAGATTCTTAATTTTGGTTCCGTTTTCAAATTGGTCTACATTAAGGTCCAAAGGGTCCAAAATTAAACTTAGTTTGATTTTAACAAAATTGAATTCTTAGGGTTCTTTGATATGCTGAATCTAAACATGTATTTAGATTTTTGATTATGGGCCCAGTTTTCAAGTTGGTCCAAATCAGGGTCCAAAATTAAACTTAGTTTGATTTTAACAAAATTGAATTCTAAGGGTTCTTTGATATGCTGAATCTAAACATGTATTTAGATTTTTGATTATGGGCCGAGTTTTCAAGTTGGTCCAAATCGGGGTCCAATTAAACTTTGTTTGATTTCAACAAAATTGAATATATGGGGTTCTTTGATATGCTAAATCAAAACATGTATTTAGATTATTGATTTTGGGCCCCGTTATCAACTTTGTCCACATTGAGGTCAAAAGGGTCCAAAATTAAACTTTGTTTGATTTCATCAAAATTGAATTGGGTTCTTTGATATGCTGAATCTAACCATGTATTTAGATTTTGGATATTGGACCATAATAGGTGAATGTCCAATTTAAAATTTTAAGTTCTAAGACCACATTCATTCTGTGTCAGAAACCTATGCTGTGTCAAATATTTAATCACAATCCAAATTCAGAGCTGTATCTAGCTTGAATGTTGTGTCCATACTTGCCCCAACTGTTCAGGGTTCGACCTCTGCGGTCGTATCAAGCTGCGCCCTGCGGAGCATTTTATTGTAAATTGTTGGGAAAAGATAAAAGCAGGCTGGGAAAAAAGGGAAAAATCAGTATGTACTGTTTGTTTGAACGCTATGGAACCATCTCTTCCTATTTAAAAAGAAGTACAAAATTAAAACAAAACCTGCCCATCATCGCCCGAAAAAGTACAATTTAATTCTACGCATACGGAAGCAAGACTTCTCAAAATTGCCGTTCAATCACCGAAAGACGTCGCACCCTTTACGAAAAATCTTTATTTATGACGCGACCTTATTGTTAACGTCATTGACGGCAAATATTCTTGTGTACTGTAGAAAAAAAACAAGCTTAGCAGTAAACTGAAAGTTGCGGAATATTTCCTGGCACTAGAAGAGTTAATTACGGGAACAGCAAATATAACGGTAAAGGTCTATGTGTTAATTACGTCAATAGCAAAAATCACAAAATCGCCTCGCTCCCGCCCGGCCTTGCCACATTCTCATAGCCTCACATTCTGAACCCACTATATATATATACTGCCTTATTTTTTTATGTTTATTTTCTGAAATTTTTTTTTTTATTGGACCAGATTGGAAGAAAAACACATAAGTTTTGATCAAGGAGAAGGAATATAAAATTCTGATTCCGAGTTTTTCCCATTTAAATTTAATGTTTGATTTCTTTAAAAACAATAACAATTTGATGCTTGCGTGTTACGATTTTAAAACATTTCAAGATGTTTTCACACAATAGTAAAATGTTCGTTCACTTGTCTGAAGACTACGAAATGTTTTACAGTAGTCCGACAGCTGAACAGGACCGAGTCACATGTGCGAGACGATAATTTTTTAATATATATGTATTATGTATCATATGCAAGCCACTGTACATAACTCTCTTTGAGTCTTTCTACTGTACAATTGTCTGTTTTATTGTTTGTATTCAATCATTCATTAACCGTTTTACTTTATTGTAAATGTGTTTGTGCCAATAAATATTGTCTTATGTAATTTGTCTTATCATGCCAATGAAGTATAACTAACATACGTGATCATTCTTAATAAAAGAAGATACTTCGTATAAATTGCTTATTTCTTGACCAATTTCAATGGGGTTTTATACTTGAATTCTTGGGGTTCTTTAATATGCTGAATCTAATCGTGTATTAAGTTTTTGGATTTTGGGCCCGTTTTAAATTGGTCCATATTGAGGTCCAAAGGGTCCAAAATGAAACTTTGTTTGATTTTAACAAAATTGAATTATTGGGGTTCTTTGATATGCCGAATCTAACCGTGTATTTAGATTCTTAATTTTGGTTCCGTTTTCAAATTGGTCTACATTAAGGTCCAAAGGGTCCAAAATTAAACTTAGTTTGATTTTAACAAAATTGAATTCTTAGGGTTCTTTGATATGCTGAATCTAAACATGTATTTAGATTTTTGATTATGGGCCCAGTTTTCAAGTTGGTCCAAATCGGGGTCCAAAATTAAACTTAGTTTGATTTTAACAAAATTGAATTCTAAGGGTTCTTTGATATGCTGAATCTAAACATGTATTTAGATTTTTGATTATGGGCCGAGTTTTCAAGTTGGTCCAAATCGGGGTCCAATTAAACTTTGTTTGATTTCAACAAAATTGAATATATGGGGTTCTTTGATATGCTAAATCAAAACATGTATTTAGATTATTGATTTTGGGC
Source organism: Mytilus coruscus (assembly GCA_017311375.1). Taxonomy (NCBI): domain Eukaryota; kingdom Metazoa; phylum Mollusca; class Bivalvia; order Mytilida; family Mytilidae; genus Mytilus; species Mytilus coruscus. The sequence continues at coordinate 31,385,694 of CM029601.1, forward strand.
CCGTTATCAACTTTGTCCACATTGAGGTCAAAAGGGTCCAAAATTAAACTTTGTTTGATTTCATCAAAATTGAATTGGGTTCTTTGATATGCTGAATCTAACCATGTATTTAGATTTTGGATATTGGACCATAATAGGTGAATGTCCAATTTAAAATTTTAAGTTCTAAGACCACATTCATTCTGTGTCAGAAACCTATGCTGTGTCAAATATTTAATCACAATCCAAATTCAGAGCTGTATCAAGCTTGAATGTTGTGTCCATACTTGCCCCAACTGTTCAGGGCTCGACCTCTGCGGTTGTATCAAGCTGCGCCCTGCAGAGCATTTTATTGTAAATTGTTGGGAAAAGATAAAAGCAGGCTGGGAAAAAGGGAAAATCAGTAAGTACTGTTTGTTTGAACGCTATGGAACCATCTCTTCCTATTTAAAAGAAGTACAAAATTAAAACAAAACCTGCCCATCATCGCCCGAAAAAGTACAATTTAATTCTACGCATACGGAAGCAAGACTTCTCAAAATTGCCGTTCAATCACCGAAAGACGTCGCACCCTTTACGAAAAATCTTTATTTATGACGCGACCTTATTGTTAACGTCATTGACGGCAAATATTCTTGTGTACTGTAGAAAAAAACAAGCTTAGAACATACGTGATCATTCTTAATTTTCAGATTCTTTATTAAGATAACTAATATAATAATTACATTAGTGTTCTCCATTACAAATCAGGTCAATCCAGACATTTTATCTGTTCAACCCCTACCCCAAACTAGACAGTTTGGGCCCCTTTCAAAATCCTGGATTTGCATCTGTGAGCCATATATAAATATTGTTGGCAAAGACCTAAGGATTTATCATATTACTTCCCAACCAGCCCCACTATGATCCTACAGGTTTGCACACCTCATTCAGTTTAACGAGGAGGCTGAAACATTTGACTTCATAAGATATATGTCCAGGATTTTATGTAGATGGGAGGGGGGAGGCTCCTGAAAATTTAGAATTAGAGGACCTTAATTTGACACACATTTGACTGTAAATTAATCTCTATAACATTTTTGTTACTTTAAGTTTTTTATGGGGTGTGAGAGCCGTGTGTGCCCCGATGAATTCCCACCTGAAATTAGGTATTAAACAACCCAGTTGAGTTTTGTTGATATTATTTAATAGAGTTTAGTACATCCATTTCAATAATGACATTGATAAATGTCCAATGTAATAGCGGTCAAGAAACGAAATGTTGGGTTTCTGGTTACTTAATCCCTTTTGGGATTCTGAGTGTTGAGCAAGTTTCTGATTTGGCTGCCCTATCAGAAAATCACTTTGGACTCAGAATCCCAAAAGGGATTACTGCTATACTGGTTAGTAAACTAAAATTTGGCAGGATTCATTTTGGATGGTCAGACATTTTGTATTGAGTTGTTTTTATATATGACTATCATACAAATTTGGTAATTTTATGCCCTTGTATTGCCCCAACAACGATTATGTTTTTAGTCTGTATGTCCATCCCACTTATAATTTATATCAAGTTAAAGTTTTGGTTTATTTTTTTGTAGTCACATCACCCTGAAGCTTGTACCCATTTAAATTTTTATGAACTGAACTTTTGAATATATGACAAACTAGAGTTTTGATCCAGATTTTGCGGATTTGAACTCATAACCTCAGTGTTGACAGGTTTGTGATATTGTAGTTTGACTACTTAGAACACTTAGCCACTGTGGCTCCTAGTGACTTCATGAAGACAGCAATACAGTATACTGACTGTCATTGTAGAATGCCTTTACAGTAGGTTAAAGAAAATAGCAAAGTGCAAACATTTTGCAAAACTTAACAACAAAGATGTTTTAAAGTACAGGAATACATTAAAATGCTTGTCACATCAAGATTCAGTGTTCTCACCAGGATTTTTGGATCATGAGCGCTATGGTTAGTGTGGTGCCAAATTATAAATATGAATAAAATATAGTTTGCCATCCTGTTGCGACACATTTCATCTATTCTCTCTTCATATGAACAGTTCTCATAGACTCTTTTTAGGTTCATTTATTACCTTTATGAGAGTTTTGTTTTCATTTCTCTTGTACTGTGTTGTAGCGTCATGCATTAACTAAATACTGTTATAGACAACAGTGAACTATTCAATGGGCATGTAGAAAATACCAGGTCTTTACATGAAATAGTTTCATTCATTCATAATGAGATAAATAAATAAAATACAGGTTAAAAATTCCAAGAACAATCAGATTGATTAAATTGTGAAACATCATAACCATTCCTAATGAATTCTTCTTTGGAATATTTCTTATTTTACTGTTAGCAATTAGAAAACTTTTAAGTCAAGGTAAAAATAAGGGGTCAGTTAGGTATAATATATTTATAACTCAAACAAAAAATCTCGTCTCATACCTGTGTACCTGGGAATAATATTATATCCAGTGTGGACCGAGTAAACGTTTTGAGAATCAAGTTTTAAAATTTCCCGCCAGCCTTTCCTAATATTATATCCCTTTAATATTTTTGTCTATCCCGACAGGTTTGTCAACAGTTGCCATCCACCATTTTGATAAACACCTGTCAGGTGCGCTTAACGACGTTTGATTGAGGAGGAATACAACTGTGAGGAAGAGAGTCAATCGAGTGCAATTAACAGGCAAAAAGTTATAAAAATGACGACAAAATGTAACGAATGCATATGCGGGTAAGTCACCTGTCAAAAATGTCTCACCTGAAAATGATAAATACCGTACAGATCCGTACACGTTAAAATTTAGAGTTTTGACATCAGAAATCACCATGGTCTGTCAGGTACATATAAAACGGCTTGAACATGTGTTCTTAATTGTAATTAACATAGGAAATTTACTAATATCTGGACAAGATGTAAATTAGTTTGAGCTAGAGGCGGATTTAGGGGGGGCACCCCTTATGGAGCTACATTTATGGTCAATCCAGACATTTTACCTGTTCTACCCCTACCCCAAACTAGACAGTTTGGGCCCCCTTTCAAAATCCTGGATTTGCATCTGTGAGCCATATATAAATATTGTTGGCAAATACCTAAGGATTTATCATATATTACTTCCCAACCAGCCCCACTATGATCCTACAGGTTTGCACACCTTATTCAGTTTAACGAGAGGCTGAAACATTTGACTTCATAAGATATATGTCCAGGATTTGATGTAGATGGGAGGGGGGAGGCTCCTGAAAATTTAGAATTAGAGGACCTTAATTTGACACACATTTGACTGTAAATTAATCTTTATAACATTTTTGTTACTTTAAGTTTTTTATGGGGTGTGAGAGCCGTGTGTGCCCCGATGAATTCCCACCTGAAATTAGGTATTAAACAACCCAGTTGAGTTTTGTTGATATTATTTAATAGAGTTTAGTACATCCATTTCAATAATGACATTGATAAATGTCCAATGTAATAGCGGTCAAGAAACGAAATGTTGGGTTTCTGGTTACTTAATCCCTTTTGGGATTCTGAGTGTTGAGCAAGTTTCTGATTTGGCTGCCCTATCAGAAAATCACTTTGGACTCAGAATCCCAAAAGGGATTACTGCCTATACTGGTTAGTAAACTAAAATTTGGCAGGATTCATTTTGGATGGTCAGACATTTTGTATTGAGTTGTTTTTTATATATGACTATCATACAAATTTGGTAATTATGCCCTTGTATTGCCCCAACAACGATTATGTTTTTAGTCTGTATCTCCATCCCACATTATAATTTATATCAAGTTAAAGTTTTGGTTTATTTTTTTTTGTAGTCACATCACCCTGAAGCTTGTACACATTTAAATTTTTATGAACTGAACTTTTGAATATATGACAAACTAGAGTTTTGATCCAGATTTTGCGGATTTGAACTCATAACCTCAGTGTTGACAGGTTTGTGATATTGTAGTTTGACTACTTAGACCACTTAGCCACTATGGCTCCTAGTGACTTCATGAAGACAGCAATACAATATACTGACTGTCATTGTAGAATGCCTTTTACAGTAGGTTAAAGAAAATAGCAAAGTGCAAACATTTTGCAAAACTTAACAATAAAGATGTTTTTAAAGTACAGGAATACTTTAAAATGCTTGTCACATCAAGATTCAGTGTTCTCACCAGGATTTTTGGATCATGAGTGCTATGGTTAGTGTGGTGCCAAATTATAAATATGAATAAAATATAGTTTGCCATCCTGTCGCGACACATTTCATCTATTCTCTCTTCATATGAACAGTTCTCATAGACTCTTTTTTAGGTTCATTTATTACCTTTATGAGAGTTTTGTTTTCATTTCTCTTGTACTGTGTTGTAGGGTCATGCATTAACTAAATACTGTTATAGACAACAGTGAACTATTCAATGGGCATGTAGAAAATACCAGGTCTTTACATGAAATAGTTTCATTCATTCAAAATGAGATAAATAAATAAAAATACAGGTTAAAAATTCCAAGAACAATCAGATTGATTAAATTGTGAAACATCAAAACCATTCCTAATGAATTCTTCTTTGGAATATTTCTTATTTTACTGTTAGCAATTAGAAAAACTTTTAAGTCAAGGTAAAAATAAGGGGGTCAGTTAGGCAAGGATTCATAATAACTTAATAGTATGTTCATCTCTGAGTTTTGTAGCATGGAAATGTTTGTCCTATAAATAGGCTTTAAGAAAATAAAGACTTACAATATAAGTTTGAAACCAGTTATTAGAATATCAAAAAGATAAAACAAAAATGGCATATTGAATTCAGTTTCTCCTTTTTGTTTCACAGAAAAAATATTGTATACCATCAATCCTTCAGGGTATATATGTGCATTTGAAATAAAGAATGATTGACAGAAAAATGATATGAATTTTTAAAACCTTTTTTTTTTGTTATAACATTTTTAGAACTTTTCAAAAAACTAACCTCCCTAGTATAGTTAAGGAAAGAGTTCCATATAGCATCCCCATGAAATAAACTGTAATATGTTATTGTGTTTCTTAATATAGTATGGTGGTGGTGCAATATGGAACTTTAGCCGTAATGCAAAATAAACCAATGACCCATGTTTGATAAACTGGATGGTGAACATTTATATAATGATACATTACACACTAACTGTCTTGGTTTGGTCTTTATGGTTGCTTTTATCTTTATAAGTCTAGTAAGTTATTTGCCTAAACACTTGAGAATTTAAGTAATTTATTGGATATTTTGCTCACCATTTATTACTCAGTTGAGTTATGAAGCATTATTCTTATTTTCACTCATCAGCTTGCCAATTTTTGGGTATAATTAAATACCTTATGCATATTATAGTTTACTGGCTATTGTTCATATGTTTTATTCAGAAAATTGCTGGCCCCAAGCATATTGTCTTTCCATAGGATTGCTATCCATTGCTAAAGATCATGACATCTGACTAGTGGGTAGCTCCTGTTTCACAATTTTTAAAGAAAGATATAGCTAAGACTAATTTTCATTAACATTTGACTTAAGCACTGCTATTGGATAGGTCATTCATTGTGGAAGTCAGAAAAGTCACTGTCCTGTTTTTTATCCTCTAATTTTATTTACTTGGTAGTTGTGATGAACAACATGAATTATTTTATTAAAAATTCTAGGTATAATCATCAGCTTGATTTTTTGAATCCGTAAGTAGTTGTGTCCCTTGTTTGTTTCAGCAAATGATCTACACTTCTCTAACGAAATACTTTGCGTTTAATGAGATGTCAACACATTTTTTTATCCAAATAAATATATGAATTGTATATTTTGAACATGCAAGAATGCATGTATATATATATACATGTATAGTACACTGTACATGTGCATCGTTTTCATCTAATACATAAGCATGTGTGGATTATCTTTCTACTTATTCATTCTGAGTATATTATGTCAAGTCAACATGTAGCACTCATTCACCAGTTTATTCAGCTTATTTAGTCACAGAAGGGTAAATCCCATAACTTGGCAAAAACAGTCCTCAATAAAAAAAAAAAGATTATATAAATACACACAGAAGTAGGTCTTCTTGTTTCTTTAACTGTAAATAATACTGTAAAAAGCTTTATTTTTTTTTAAACTTATATTTAAGTTAAATGATCTGAGTAAATAAACACTTTGTTTTAAAGTGTGGTCTTAATGACTTTTACACCTGATCTTGTTAAACCAATGATCCAAAACACAGATTAACATTTTATGATTTAAATATGTTCCAAATTTAAATACTTATTAACTAGTAGATTAACCTGAATAGAATTTGTTTTGGTTGTATAACTGGAGTTGTAATTAATAAAGAGCTGTATGTGCATTATATATCTGCGTTTTAATAGAACATTTTCATTTTTCAAAAACCATTGCTGCATTTTTTAACATGAATTATCTCCCTTTAGTAAGAATGGGTTATTTACAATGAATGTAACAGACACATATTTTGTATTCCTTGTTTTTATAATTTGCTTTCATTTTAATAATTTCAATCATAACTCATCATAAATATTTTTTGAATTTGATTTAGTTATCAATATCTTTTCATTGTTCATCATGATCACAATAACTAGACAAAAAACCTCATCAAAATAAATAATTGAACACATTTTTAGGGTTATGATGTTATCAAGAATTAATGATTTCTTTTATGTTATCCTGAATTAATGATAATTTTTGTTTCTTAGGAAGCATACCAGGCCCCATGTACACACAGATGTTATTGGTCGAGGAGACCCCTCTCAGAAATCAACAGAATACAATCAGACATACAAACAGCACCCAATCAATCTTAGAGAAAGCTTCAAACCAAATGCAGAGGCTATGCAGGGTGGAAATTTTGAGGATAGAACCACAAATAGGTATATATACATAATCAGTATCTTGCAATTTACTACTATAATGGCATTTCAAATATTAAAAATATTATTTTCCATTCCTGCAGGTTTTAACAGGTAAATTTAAACGTATTTGAAGCATTTGATAAGTCAATATTTTTATTCACACTTAATGTATATAGACAAAAGGCCTGACGGTCATCAGACTGGACATGGTAAGAAAATAAAAGAGTTAAACAATAGAATGATTTGTTGTTGTCATTTGGGTGTTTATCTAATGTAACTTTAAAGTTAGAAATATGTAAATAAATTTTAGAATTAAAAAGTTTTCATATGTATCTAAATGGCCAAATCAAAACTCAGGAATTTTCAGATTTTTGATTGAGTACAGAGTAGCTAAATTTTAACAACTTTGTAACTGAACACTTTTCTCTCACATTTACAATTTTCAAATAATTATGATTTAAAAAAAATTAAGTTCAATTGATATTGAAAATATCTTCCATAACAAATTAAAAAGAGAAGTTGTAATATTACTTTTTGTGGATAGTTAAGTTTAAGAAAATGGAAGATTGATCGATTTCTAGACAAAATAAGCACAAGTTAGTTAGTGAATCAGCTGTATGAATATATGATTTAATTTGCAGACAAGATTACATCAAGCATCCCTTAGAGAAGCCATTTGTAAGGGTACCAGATCAGTACCAAAGACCTGATGGTGCAATGGAGGGAATGACATCTTATAATAAAGATTTTACAAGTAAGTTTTGTTTAACATGAGCATATAGAGAAAACTGATGTTAGCCAAAAGTTATATCCAAAATTATTTCCAGATTCTTGTTAAATAGGTATAAGGGGAAAAGACAATTTCACACAATTCTTATTATAACTGCCTAGAATATGCATTACATTAGATTTATTGTTATTCTTACACTAGATATTGTTACCCATATACGATAACCACTTCCATAGCCACAGGGGTTTGGATGACTCCCCTGACTATTTATGCTTCGATCCCCTCCGAGACATTCTAACTACATGGGCCTGATAACCATACAATTTCAATCCAGCTTGTGACATCATTGCTTACGTTAGATGTATGCTGCAGTGGTAACCTTTTTGATTTTTTAATATATTAATGTATTGAATAGTGGAAATATGACAAAAGGCACAACAGTGCCCAGTTAATCAATTAATTTTATGTTTTTTTAATTATCAATTAAAAGTAAAGCTATAATACTTCCATGCAATTACAGTTCATTATATCATGGTTTGCAAAATTATCCCTGTAATTGTTTTACCACTTAAAGTTTAAACAACACTTTATCAATCAAGTATGATAACAACTGTTGGAAACCATCAAGATCTTGTAGTACAATATACAATGTATTATGATTTGGTATTAGTGAAAACCTTCATTAACATTCAGCATGAAGAAAAGCAAAAATTAAGATGTCCCTTTCATGAGCTAGATTTTCTTGCTTATTCAGTACATGTGTATATATCTACTTTACTTTTATTTTGTACAATAACATTCATTTTTTTAAACCAAGAACTTTGAACACAACATATAAGTTTCAAATTCTCATCTCTTGTTATCTTATTACAGAGAAGATGGCGCCACCTGCAACACAGATTCGACATGATGGACAAAAGATGCAAGGCGGTAAATTTGAAGGGGAACCAACTTATAAAGGTAAGTGTAATGGACACTTTTAGAATTGATTTCATAAAAGAAATCTGAAATATTTAATACAAATCATATTGTCTCTTTCAAAGATGGATTTATTCTAAAAATACAGATTTAAATTTTTACAAATATATAAGAGTATGCATTATTATAAAATTTGTCGAAATAACTAACAATTAGTAAACTGCCAATGTCTTGAAAAAATTGTCTCCAAAAATTTTGGTGACAGAAGAAATCATGTTAAAGCTAATTGGGCAATTTGCATTTCATACTCAGTTTCGTAGTTATGAACTTTACATTGTATTTTATATTATTTCTGTCCAATGAATTTGAAAAAAATTCACAAGTATATACCGGGTACTAGTATCTAATTTACTTTTATGATTTCAGCTGATTATAAGAAATGGGATATGTCAGGTCGTCCAGGACCTTATGTTAGTAAGGATGCATGGGTACAACCAACTGCCAGATTTGAAGGGGAGTCAACTATGAATCATGATTATCGTAAATATGCCCAGCCTCCTCGCCAATCAATGAAACCCCAAGAGGCATCAAAATTATCCGATGCACCATTTGCTGACAATACTGATTACAGGCAATCCTATCAACCACATGCTCTAGGGCCAAAATTTGTACGGGAAAGAGAGCAGTACAAAGCACCAGGTGTACCTTTCGATGGTGTCACAACATTTAAACGAGATTACAGGGGACCAGTTGGTGAACTTACAAAAAGTTTCAAGCCAGATAATCAAGCATTCTCTTCCGGTCAACCATTAGAAGATTTAACAACTAACCGTAAGGATTATATCAAATATCCAGCATCAAAGCCATATGTTCACGTTCAGGAAGGTTACAAGAAACCAGAAGGTGATATGTTCATGCAAACTACCCATAATTCAACATATAGACAATTGCCATTGGCTAGAAATGCCATGATGAGACCAACAGACGCTGGGAAAGTCTCTAATGCACCTTTCGATGGTACAACAAATTATGCACAAAACTACAAACAGTGGCAAGTCAGGAGAGTGGAACAACCTGCTAGAGAGGGTTACCATCCCAACAATGCCCCATTTGAAGGCATGTCAACTCAGAAAGCCCACTACATTCCACATGGAATGGTGCCAAATCGATCCTTCAAACCAGATAACACAGCCTTCCAAAGTGATGCTAAGTTTGAAGATAATACCATGTACCGTCAAGATTACGTTCCCAAACCACGTCCATTATGCCCATGTTACGACTCTAGTGCTCCTAGTGTAACATGTGCTAGACATAATGTAATCCAAACTGTTACAAAATTACCTCAAGGAATGGCCGTCAGAGTAGCTTAAACTAACTTTATTGTTCAATTTCTTTATGTAAAAAATTGAAAGAAGGTTCAGTTCCAGTAAAAGTTGCTTTCTGCTTATATTTAACGAGAAATTTTAAGATTACAAGTAGGGTACAAGTATGAACTATATATATGATATATGAACCTAACTTATATTTCATAACTTTGTTTTATTTACTAGTAAAAACAAGAATAAAATAATTTTGTAGATGAAATGGATTTTTTGGGGGAAAAGTGATAGATTTTTGTCAATTACTAACTTTAAAAAACGTACGCATATCTTGGGGATAATATTTCTAATACTTCTATCACAATACTCTTCTGCATAACCACTTTACTCTTAAGTTATCACCAGTTTGCAATAAATAGTGCTGCAGTTATTAATTGTCATACACCCTAATCATATATTCACTGTCCATTCACAGATCATAACTGTTTTTATCTCATCAACTGAAATAGTGTTATGATTTGTCAAGTACACCATTATGTTTTTTTCTGGAAAAAAGAATCATGGGGAAATTTTTGTTTTGAAATTCTTTAGAATAGGTGTTGTATATATAGAGTAGAAAAATTAAGCTCTACAATGCTGAGTCTGTGATATAAATCTGATGGAACATTTTGTATTCAGTTTTAATACAGAAAGAAATGAGACATCGATTTTTGTATATAATATTAATGATTCATATTAAGAATTTTGTTGTACTTTGCAATTGTTTGTTATACACATGAGATCTATTTTTATTCTTTTAAATCAGAATTCCTGCCAACATTTCAGATTTTCATTATACATGTAAATCCAATTTGTTCCAGAGAGCTTTAAATGTTTTGTATTTGTTTTGTTTTTGTTGAAGCATTATAAACAGATATAGTTTAGTACACACTTAATGTGCCAAACTTATTGTTGTGTTTGTAGATATATATATACTGGCGATGGAATATGAAAATCTCTTGTGCTTTCTTAAACAATAAAGAAAATTTAACCTCTTCAACATTGGCAATAATTTCCTCCTCATTTTACATATACACGGAATGATATTAACTTATGTTTGTTAGTGACAAATAAAAACAAATTTAAAAACAAATAGTGAAATTTCCCCTTTTAAATAGTTTGGTTTTTTGTCAAACTCTTCAGTTACCAGACTAATTGTGTGAATTTATGGATATTCAAGTATTTTGTATATTTGTTTTATGTGCTTGTTTAGTGCAAAATTCTGGCTTATAATATCATTTTCGTGTCATTTATAATATTCAGTCTATGTATCTGTTTATTAACTGCCAAACTTTATATTGTAAAAGAATTCAAAATTTTTAAGGAGGCTGTTGTCCAAGATATTCTGTATGAATTGAGTTTGCAAGCAAAATGTCTCAAGTCATGTTGAAGTGATTTTATTAGAAAGGTACACATTCTAGTGACTTTTACTAATATGCATTCCCAAACAATTCATTATTGCAGATTTGACCATGTAATTTTCTTTTAGTACAAAGTTTTTTTTGTTGTTAAAACTGAAAAGAAATGACAATAGGTCATAGCATAGAGGACAATATAAGCCCTCTGATAATTTTGTGAAAGAGAATACAATGAAATAATGTAGCAGAAAAAAAACCAAAACCATCAGTTGCCTAGCAGAGACATTTATAGAGAAGAAAATATTCCTGACTTAAGCCTCAATCATATAATTACTTCTTAAAGAACTTTGCAGCTGGGATACAACAAGAAAACGTCCTCTGACATATTTTCTTACTTATGTGTTTCTCTTCATGTGGAGGGAAAATGTTATGTCTTAGTTTTGAATGTACAAGTTTTTTGGCCTTATTTGTAGATATAATGATTAATATATATATTCAGGTAGTATAATTTATGTTGATTTTTTTTGTTATTTATTTTAATATTCAATGTGTCTTATTTTTATTCATTTAAATCTTACAGTTCAGTTATGAACAGTATTATACTTATTTTGGTACAATAATTTTAATATTTCTACAATCACAGTTCAAATCTGCTGACAGTATTTAATGTACAATGACAGTATTGATAGTCTGTTATGATTAGGAAAGACATGGAAAATATCTCAGAAATTTTGTACTGGGATAATTATTAAACCAAATAATTGATGATGATAACATGATTTAAAGAGTAGAGACATAGTATTTTCACAACATAATGTCAGAATTTTAAAGTATCACCAATTTCATTTAACAGATTGAAATCGAAATTCATAAGTATTTAAGTGCTATGATATCTTTTCATTATGAGTTTTTTTTTAAGAAGGAAAAAAGAGTTTTATCAGTCATAAAACATGATGCATTTAATATCAAATCTTCATCTGCTAAGTTCTGCTGTGAGAAAGATTATTTTTTGTGGTTTGTTGATCTTATAAACATTCCCCATGTTCAAATTGTTACATTTAGCAAAAAAGATGAAATCCATAATTTAAGATAGTGATATTTTAAGATTATTACAAAAACATTCCTAAATTTTAGAATGAATAGTACTGCATTTTACATACAAACTGCTTTTTCTAAGTCATTCATTATTATTTTTAGATAATATTTATATATTATTTTGTGATAATTTTACAAGATAAAGCATTTGTATATTTTTTATTAACAATCTGTCTAGAATTATTTTAATTAATACCTATGTATTTTTACAACCTATTGATTTTACAATCCTTTACAAATAAAATGTCAGTATATATATCATATGTAGATATTAAAATCTTATAAAAATGTATTGATATTTTTGTTCCTCTTTCCAGTTTTTACATAGAACATGTTATTGCAAGAAACTCCCATTTCTTAATTGATTTTTTTGGATTAAACACCTTTTCACTACCTGTTTAGATACATTTATGTGGATGGATTAATGGAGAAAGTCAGCAGATAGGATGACATTTGTATAGAGACCTTAGCATTACCTAGTAGCTAGTGCTTTTTGTCTGGCCTGCAACATGAGACATAGGGATTTCAATCCAACAGCGACTCATTGGTAAATGTTAAGTTTCTATAGTTTGGTCCTCTTGTCATATACTGTAAGCAAAAGGACGACCAATGAACCATGGTCATGGTCTGATGAACCCTGTCAGACAGACATGATCTCCCTAAAATCGCTCAGGGTTCACCACAGAATGAAAATCAAGGATGTTCTATATACCAAATATAGCTGACGTATTGTTTATAGTATCTGAAAAAAAAAACAGAAAATCACAAACTTAACGTTGATCAATGATAATGAGGTCAAGGTCAAATGAACCTAGTCAGACAGGCAGACATTTATATGATAAAACCCTTACATTGACCAATAAACTCTGAACATTAGGTCAATGTCATTAAATCCTGCTAGAAGAACATGTACACCTTAAAATCAATATGCATACCCAATACAGTTCACCTATTGCTTTGGCATTGACCAATGAACTAAGAAAACCTAATAGATGGGTCCCAGTTACAGCTTATCAGACTGAAAACAATATTGCATTGATATTTAAATATTACATTGACTGCTTGAATACATGTAACTAGTCCATTGAATATACAATTAACAAGAATGTGTCCATAGTACACGGATGCCCCACTCGCACTATCATTTTCTATGTTCAGTGGACCGTGAAAATGGGGGAAAATCTCTAATTTGGCATTAAAATTAGAAAGATCATATCATAGGGAACATGTATTCTAAGTTTCAAGTTGATTGGACTTCAACTTCATCAAAAACTACCTCGACCAAAAACTTTAACCTGAAGCGGGACGAACGCACAGACCAAAAAACATAATGCCCCTCTACTATCGTAGGTGGGGCATAAAAACCAACATATTAAACCTATATAAGGCCATATAAATTTAAACTTGATAATTACTAGACGGACCTGTCTTCGTTTTGCATACCAGTAAAAATCATATGTTTGCATCTATATGCTGGATACCAAACTAGATATGTGCCCTTCGAAAAATGTATTCATAACTTAAGTCCTCAAATGGTGTGTTCCAGGAAGCTTGATCTGAGGAAAAGCCTGCTGAACTATACTGGAAGTTAGAGGGTGGAATGTAGATTAGACAGCATTCTACCAAGATTGCACATGCTGGAAAGTATCGATTTCTTAACTGATCATCATGATGTTTCTTTATGGCAAGTTCTTACTACAGACATCACTTAAACTTTACATATCAGTGATCCATGAAAATAAGGTTAAGGTCAGGTGAACCTTTCTAGACAGTTATGTACAAATTTATAATCATTCTATATTTGAAGTTGACCCATTGCTTATAGTATCTGAGAAATTGACCCAATGAACCATGAAATTAAGGTCAAGGTCAGATGAACCCTAGAGACCGACATATACACCAACTCTAGATGACATATCGCTGATATTATCCGAGAAACAGACTTAACGTTGAGATCACCGAACCATGAGATGATGGAAATGTCTTCTTTGCAATGATTCTAAGTATGATCTTCTATATCCCAAAAATAGTTATCCTATTACTCATCATAACTGAAAACATCACGTGGAAAAGTAGACAGTTTTTAAGCAGTCGCTATACAATAAGAATTAGGTTAAGGACAAAGGACAAAGGACATACTTATGTGAGATTGAAATTTCAGATAATATGGCAAAATATACAACATATGAGTTTCCAGTTCCTCTACTTTATGAACTATACAGCTTTTACATGTAATAAGCAAATTATCTACGACACTTTAACCGGGTAAGCATCACTATGTCTTGCATTTTTGACATTCGTCACAGCAAAATACAAAACTGTGTTTTGATTAGAGATAACACCTAATGCAATGTACAGAGCATATCATTTTTCAGTATATAGACTCCTGCTTGACACAATATCAAACTTATTTGTGCTCACTTGCCAAATGTGCTTCATTGTGTGACTTGCTGGTGATATTAAAATAATTTTACGATATACGATTGTCTATACGAAGTCTTACCTAGTTATTTTTTTGTCCTGTTGATCATTTTTGTACACTTTTAACTAGGTTACCTTGCTGCTATATTTTTGAGAAAAATATAAAAAAAAAACTGCTAAAACAGTGAAAATCGACAGTTAATAGATATCAAATATGTAAGTAGATCTTGTTGTGCTGATAACTTTTACTAATCATTTTTGCAATTTAATTTTAAACTAGCTCCTATAGTTTTCGAGTTAATAATGAAGAATTGCCAAAAGTTTAGAAAAACTTTATTTCAGAGTTTTCGAGATATAATCCGAAAACACATACGTTCTATTTGTTTTCCGCAGTGGCCAACCTGGACGAAAATCAGAAATTTTATAGTAGACACGCATCCTATAGATGAAGCAGATTAACTTTGGTTTCAATCCATTGTGAGAAGATTTTTAAAGAAAAGTCTACCGATGACGAACGTAAAGTGATGACAAAGTACACATGGCCATTTGGGCCCAGTGAGCTAAAATGTACCTTTGTCTTAAATAATATAATTAATTAAAAAAAAACAAGTTTTCGCAATATTGAAATAAAAATAAAAACATTTTGTGTCAACACTTATCCTGTCTGAGAAATATTTGAAGATGAATGTTTTACGTATTTTTTTTATTTTTGACCGTGTCATGCATCTGTACATTTTTTTTTTACATGTTTCATACAGACGGTAAGCTTTTCCTACGACAACTGCCTCCATCTTCAAACATTTGTTTGCATATAATCATAACTGTGAAACATAGTTTATCAATAACCGAGAACAGTTGATGTATTGTATTATCAGTTGAATTATTGCCTTCATGAAGTACATCAAATTATAATAAAAAAAATATGAAAAAACTATGGATATCTGAATTTTATTACATGATTTGGAATGAATTACCGTGATTTCCCAGTGAAATAAAAACCGATAATTAATTTCACACGTGAAATAAACTCGGTTATTTCACTCCTCTGACGTCATACAACAATAGGTGTCGTCAAGACGTTGTCGATGACGTCGCATCAAAGCAAATTGTGAATGCGTAGAAAAAGATACAGTTTCTTGCATTTTCTATTTTAATTCCACTAAAAAGCTCATCGACAGGGTAATAAACAGACTAACTAATCAAAGAATTAAAAAAATCGAAAAATATTCAACTCGCGACCTAACAAACAATGATAAATAACTCATGTGCTACGCGCTTTCGTGAATTAATGTGTTGTTCAGTCATTCGTTGAATATTTATAGAATAACTAATCGAGGAATTCAAATAGAGAAAAATATTCAACGAGTGACCGAACAACACATTAATTCAAAAATGCGCGTAGCGCACGAGTTAATTATCAGTGTTGTTCGGCCACGACTGGGAAACCAATGTAATTCATTGCTACCAATGTAATATTTTTCGATATTTGAATTCTTTGATTAGTTATTCTTTTTATTACATTGGCAAATGGCTTTTTTGTGAAATTAAAGTAGAAAATGTAAGGAACTATATCGTTTTCTACGCATTCACAATTTGTTTTGATCCGACGTTATCGACGTCTTGACAACGCCTATTGTTGTATGATCAGGGGAGTAAAATAACCACGTTCATTTCACATGTGAAATTATCGGTTTTTATTTCACTTGGAAATCAATGTAATTCATTGCAACAAATGTAATAATTATAGAATAACTAATCGAATTATAGAGAAAAATATTCAACGAGTGACCGAACAACACATTAATTCACGAATGCGCATAGCGCATGAGTTAATTATCAGTGTTGTTCGGTCACGAGTTGAATATTTTTCGATATTTGAATTGTTTAATTAGTTATTCTTTTTATTACATTGGCAAAGGGCTTTTTTTAATGAAATTAATGTAGAAAATGTAAGGAACTATATCTTTTTTCTACGCGATCACAATTTGTTTTGATCCGACGTTATCGACGTCTTGACAACGCCTATTGTTGTATGGCGTCAGAGATTGAAATAACCACGTTTATTTCACATGTGAAATTATCGGTTTTTATTTGACTGGGAAACCAATGTAATAATTTTCTATATTTGAATTCTTCGATTAGTTATTCTTTAATTCACTTTTCAGTTCACCAGTAGAAAAGATGACAGACACAAATATATAGTAGCAATATGAACGGACTATATTGATACTGCTCAGAAGATTGTAACTAATTACTAGCTGTTGCTCGCAATAAACGTCAGCGCGAAACGACTTTATGGTGACGAGTTGTCATTAGCTAATCACAGAAATGAGCTGTAATGTGTTTCCTGATTTCCATACTTTTATTTACATTGTTCTCCTGATTTCTGTTTTCTTGCATATATTTTTTTTTAGAACACGCATTCTTGTCATCTTATGCACACCGACATAAAAATTGTTCATTTGAGTTTCTTGATATCCATGAAATCAGACTGACAAAAGTAACAGCTAGCTGGAACTTGGTGTACCTTGTGAAATAACTCAGCCTCCTGATTGTTGTATATTTACACTTTTTGTTACGGTGTCAATAGAATTTACAGATGGGTCCTCGTTAAATAGATTGAATGGAATAAGACTGAAATACTGGTTATTGTCTGTTGTTGATGTAAGAGGATAGTTCTCTCGGTGTGGTATATGTGTTGCACTTAGGGTTACCCAAGCAACCAGATCCTGAAATAAAATATTAGTACAACTGAAGCATCTTATTCCAAAAGTTTTATAAAAGAAACACAAATAGTCAGCGTCTTTTTTATTATGGGGATATGTAAATACCTTGCCACATCCAGCCAGTGTTTTTGTTAGATGGTTTTCTTCTTCGTATCGAACTGATGAGTTGAGCCCTTTTCAACTGATTTTTATAGTTTGTTCTTATGTTGTACTGTTACACCACTGTCCCCGGTTAGAAGAAGGGTTTGGCATAGTAAACGAGTTTAACCCCGCCACATTCTGTATGTGCCTGTTCCCGGCAAGCCAGGAGCTTGTAATTCAGTGGTTGTCCTTTGTTACTGTATATCATATTTGTTTTTCGTTCAGTGTTTTGTACATAAATCAGGCTGTCAGTTTTCACATTTGAATTGTTTTACTTTAGTTATTTGGGGGCTTTTTATAGCTTACTATGCGGTTTGGGATTTGCTCATTGTTGAAGGCCGTACGGTTACCTATAGTTGTTAACTTCTATGTCATTTGGTCTCTGGTGGAGAGTTGTCTCATTGGCAATCATACCACTTCTTCTTATTTTTATTTAAATGAAAAATAAAATGCTCCGCTTGGCGCAGCTTGATACGACCGCAGAGGTCGAACCCTGCACAGTTGGGGCAAGTATGGACACGACATTCAAGCTAGATACAGCACTGAATTTGAATTGTGATTAAATATGTGTCACAGCATAGGTTTCTGACACAGAATTAATGTGGTATAAGAACTTAAAAACTTTTAATTTACCTATTCAAACCATATCATTATTATTTGCTTTTATATATAAATCAGAAATAACCAATTTAAAATGGAAAATTTTAAAGAAAAAAATGAAAAAAAAACAAAAATTCCCCTCAAATTTTTGAACCCCTTATGATTCAATACCCCAAACTCAATCCCAGCCTTCCCTTTGTGGTATGGTACCTTGCAGTACAATTTCAGAGAGATCCGTACACTTGAACAAAAGTTATTGTCTGGAAACTAGAAAATGCTTGTTTTTGGCCCTTTTGAACCCAAGTTCCTAAACGTTTAGGCAATTACCCCAAACTCAAATCCAGCTTTCCCTTTGTGATATGGAACCTTGTAGTACAATTTCATAAAGATCCATACACTTACACACAAGTTATTGTCCTGAAACTAGAAAAATGCCTGTTTTCATGCCCCTTTTTGGCCCCTAATTCCTAAAATCTGGAGGCAATTACCCCCAAAATCAATCCAAGCATTCCTTTGTGATATGGAACCTTGTGGTACAATGTCAGAGAGATCCATACACTAACACACAAGTTATGTCTGGAAGTTACAAAATGCTTATTTTAGGCCCCTTTTGTCCCCTAATTCATTAACTGTTGGTACCATAACCCCCAAAATCAATCCCAACCTTCCTTTTGTGGTATTGAACCTTATGGTAAAATTTCATAGAGATCCATTCACTTAAACTAAAGTAAGAGTGCGAAAACCAATGTGTCTTCGGACGACGACCACGACGACGACGCCAACGTCTTACCAATATACGACCGCAAAATTTGTTTGCGGTCGTATAAAAACCCTTCCTTCATCTCACCTTATTACCACAGTCTTATCGATACTGCAGCTACCAAAAGGATCTGTGTTCCCGATTGCTAAAAAAAACCCCGATTGTTTTGCTATCGTGTACAGCAGATTTTGTCTGAGTTTCAAATTGCTATTGCTATTCAATGGGTTTTGTAATCGAGTACAGCATATGCTGAACTGTGTTACCCATTGCATCTGTCGTATCGATAGGGTTGTGAATCATAGTCTAACATGGTAAAAGTTATTTGTGGTCATCTTGTCAAGCTAGTTAAGTTACAATTGAAGTAAGATTTTTGTTCAATTTCATGTTTTTACATGTTTTCAAGTTTAATCTTATGTTACCTTTTAAGATCTGCGATCAGTTGAGAACACCACGTTGACGAATATGTCTAAACCAACTAACACAAAATAATTGAAATACATGTTTTTTTAGACACACATTCAAAAGATATGTTATGTTATATTTTCATTGCAACTTTACACCACTAGAGGTTTTTCACAAGCATTTTAACAAATTTAACAAAGCCCTTTTAGCATGTTAACAAGGAAACAATTCTAATGTAAATATAAACATAAAAAGATGTGGTATGATTGCCAATGAGACACCTCTCAATCACAGACCAAATGACGTAGACTGATTTATAAACTATAGTTCACCGCACGTCCTTCAACAATGAGCAAAGCCTTTAACGTAAATATGTTACTAGATTGTACGTTATGTCGAATAAGTAAAGTAGAAGTAATTGCGCTTGTCAAGATATGTGGTATGATTGCAAATGAGAAAACTTTCTACCAAAACCAAACGATAGGTATATGCACAACGTGTATATGTATTGGGATTTTTTGTTTGTTAAAGGGAAGGCAACTCTTATGGAATAAATATTCCACAACAATTACAAATGCATTTTACGTGTGCCAAGTAAGTAAAGTGTGAGTTAATTCACTTGTACAGGAACATCTGATAAGTGCCTACCTGGTCAATTATGCTTTCATTGTCGTCAATGTAACTTTGAAAATTAACAATGGTTTCCTTAGCATCCCATGTGGAGTAAATAGAACTACTGCTACGCTCATCTTCGTGTCTTTTTGAAACTGCCAACATATACCGTTTCCAAGAAACAGAAGCTTCATTACCTATATTTTCTGATACAAAGTTTGTTTCCTGGCTTCTAACTTGCAATTTAATGGCTTTTGGGTCCTTATACAGGGTTAAATGTTCTCTATTATAAAATATGAAAAAGCTGTCCGATTTAGAACAACTTTTAAAAAGTGCTTGGTTTTCAGTCATTTTTAAGGTTCTTGTAAACTTAATCTGTTCATATTTTTCAAATGCTTTTATTACCCAATCACTGTTTTGAATTTTTGGTCCTATATCAAAGGTTTCAAAACGGTTTGTTCGACCAAAAACGTCTATGTCCACTTTGAAATGATAGG
This sequence comes from Mytilus coruscus, assembly GCA_017311375.1. Taxonomy (NCBI): domain Eukaryota; kingdom Metazoa; phylum Mollusca; class Bivalvia; order Mytilida; family Mytilidae; genus Mytilus; species Mytilus coruscus. The sequence continues at coordinate 31,406,145 of CM029601.1, forward strand.
AATGCTGGTGAATATTTGCCACTAGATGTTCATTCAATCTGAATCCATACCGGGTTTCCTCGGGACTATATATTGTCGGAAGAGGATATCCCGAATACGAAGTTCTGACGTCCATTATACCATTTTTATGGAAGACGAAGTCTATAACGTGGTCATAATTAAATATTGCCAGGATTGTTCGTACGACCAACACAGTATCTTCTGAACCAGAATATGTAGTGGACGAGTAATGCCTCCTCAAAACCATGCCTGTTGGCTGGTCGAAAACACAGAACGAATTAGGAAAAACCTTTAATTCCAATCTTCCTGCAAACACATGTGAACTGTCTATAAAGGTAGACGTTTCGGGACAGTCAGCTCCGGGGACAAGTTCTCTTGCTTTTGTCCCTAGGAGGAATCCAGAGTATGTCATATCAGAATACCGCATCCAACGTTTATAGCCATTATGGAAAATTGAAATTTCTTGAAGACTCACTTCGTAAGCATATGTTACATCACGAAACTTTACATTAAACATTGATGGTCCTCTACTTGTTGACATCTGTATGTCAAATTTCCAACTATCATATTCGATATGATTGTTTCGGACAAAATATTTTACTGATGTATGTAATAAGTTTGTTTTGTAAATATTGTGTCTATGAACATGTATAGCCTTTTTCTTCTTTGCTCTTTTTGTGTACGGAATGTAAGATTTTTGCGTTTTTCCTGCTAGATACTCGGCGGCTAGCTGCTCTGGAGAATCATACAGTTTACTTCCATACCATATATTTTCTAATTTATAAGCAGAACTGTTACTTCCTGTCATATTGACCAACAAGAATAAATCAACCGGATACAATAGATAATCCTCAACATCATGATGTGTCCAGTACCAAACTAATCTGACATCTTTTCCGGAAACAGATGGTGCCATTGGAGAAAAATATTCTGCTTTAAGACAGTGGTGTTGACAATCGAAAAAACTGGCTTCGTAGCTGTTTTGTAGTAGAAATCTGATATTGTATTCAACTATTTGCAGAATTTTGTTAATTACGGAATGGTCAAGCTCTGAGAATGGTCTGAATAGAAACGGAACACTTTTTTGGTAATGTTTTGAAACTAGAGTTCGATGGAATGTTATATTTCTGAGAGGACCAATTATAAACTCCTCTACTCGCGGAGGTCGAAGATCGCCTCGAAACAACACAGTTCTAGCATGCCTGGGAGGAGAGTTTAGGTTTTTCTCTCTGAACGTTAAAATCTCCGATTTATTTGGTAGATAAACTTCGGTAAGGAAAACATAGCTCTTGTCCAGAGAAAACTGTGAATCATTACCAATATTAAATGCAGGTTGGTTTAATAAGTAGTTTCTTATTGCAGTAATTTCGTCGGTATTGAGATCACGGAAAGGGGAATGTTCTCCAGATTGAAAAGAAAGAAAATCCGGAAAGCTTTGTTCATTCCTAGATTGGTGTTTGAGAATCTCATAATAAATGACAACAGTAGCCATTCCAGCAATCACAAAGAAAGAAAACAACAAAAGAAACAAAGCAAAACAGCGCCATTTTCTCGTTGGGTCTTCCTTTGTTTTCTGTGGAATTTTGTCCATCCTGTAAAGGATAAAATGAAATACACAATTTACAGGACAGTGACGTAACTGAGTACAAGGAATGTTGTTGGCTCAATGTAACACATGAAATACACACAGGGACAATATATCAAAACACTTAAGCAAGAGAACCATGACCCGCACAACAATCTGCAAATCAGATTACTAATATCATTGTTATACTATTCAGATAAAGCACTTCTTTCTGTATTATTGAAAATTCCGTAGCTTATTTATTCTTATTTACAGTACACAGTCTTGCATCCAAACCCTACAGAGTGTAATTTTCATATCTTCTCTCAATTATAAAATGGTTAAGTAAAGCTGTAAATCTGTCACCTGATGCTGATAAAGGGTCAGACAATAATACTTAACAAACAGATGTTTAAAACAAAATCTGAGTTTGTAATAACAGTAGAGATGATAATACAGAAAATGTCCAGCTTCTGATATTACCATTCCAGAACAGGAACAATGAAATTAATTGAAATTTTGATTATTTTAACATTTTATAACTACTCATGGAAATTAAATATTAAAAAGGATGAAGGAAAGTTTGTGATGTTATATTTCCTACACATTAAAAAAAAAATTGAAATTTTATTTGTCTACCTATAAGTTTTGATTTTTATTACATGTTTACATTTGTAATTAACTAAATATTCACATTTGTATTTACTATTAATTCATTAATGCAACAACTACCACCAATTATCAAGAAAACTAAACATGTGGTATTCATCGACTAACAAACTTATAATTGGAGTGACAAATTTATTTGAAAATTTTGTGTTTTCTAAGTGGTGTTGGTGATAAGCTGATTTTCCATCCAACATCATTTTGATGCAAATTCTTGGGCATAGTTGTAGGACTGTACAGTAACGTTTGATATACCCTGTTTTATCAATGAAATTATATCATTAATCTGATATAATATACTGCTGAAGAACATTGCATCAAAGCGTGGGGACTAAACTGCGCAAAGGATATATCTAACTCGGACATACGTCCTCTTATATATGTTATATCCTAATACTTACAAATAAAATGAAAAATATCATTAAAAATGGAACGAATAAGATAACATAGTGCGAATCACTTGCGAATGAATAGAAATAAGTTCTTACCTCAATATTGTCTTCAAGATTCACCTCGTTACAAAAAGATAATAAGATGTTATGTAGTGAGACGCATTTGTAACATAATAACATTATTTCATCAAAAGATACAATATTATCTTTTCAGTTGTGATGTGTCTAAATCAACGGCCACCTGTTTCTTTTCACGATTTATTGTTTATATCTGGAATATAAAGATAGTTTTGAAAATTAAATTACTGATTTCACAAAAAGATTAACTGTTTTTACTTTTGCTGCGGATCTATATCATGTCCTCGAAAAGGTTAATAATCTTCATGCAAAATAACATAAGTTATTTCTGTTTGCACAGTTTGTGGTTTAAAGGTTACACCCTTGATTTAGAGCTAATTTTGTTTAAAACAGAATGCAACATAAACCATCGTAAATGTCCGTATTGTTTAATGAATATAAAAACAACAGTTGTTGTAATATATTTCTAGTAACAGGAAAGCTACTTTATTTTTTTTTACCAAAATGCCATTGAAAAACGGGTAAAATATTGATTTCACAAGACTCTAACAGATGTGTTTAGGCATCAATTTGGTCAAGTCAAAGACGTGCTTAATTACGCCGATCGTACCGTGTTCTGAAGTATCAGAACCTATAATGTCCAGTTCTGCTACCAACTGAACTTTTTGTACCACTTCTGGCTTTACTGTCTGTAATAAATTATCGAAATTTAGTATAGTCCTTAAAATCAACTTGAACTGCTAATTATTGAAAAATTACATGATTCATAACTTGCATGTCTATAATGGTTTACTTTTATAAATTTTGACTTGGATGGAGAGTTGTCTCATTGGCACTCATACCACATCTTCTTATATCTACTTAATTGTTGATACGTTTAGAAATTATGAAGTAACTAAGGTTCAAACGTCCATGATGGCAAAGTGAAATTACCTTACAATGTGGAGTTTATTCTTTTTGGGTCCCTTTTGGTAATACAGTTGCTCCCCAATCTTCCTTGGCTTTCAAATTTTGGGTTTTCGCGTTAATTCCTGATGACGATTAATCCACAAAAGCACCTCGGACGCACACACATAAAGTGTAATTTCTATTGATCTTCAGTTCTTTTACTTTTCCAATAACTTTTAGATATTGAATTAATAATAAACTAAAAATAACTGAAAAAGCTTTGATGACATAATTTCAACATATAGAGATTCACATTAACCGCCCTATTTTCTGCAATTTAGAACACTCATTGTATTTAATTTGATTACTTAGTATACATAGGTTTCCTATCACCCCTATTACTGAAAATTAAAAGACTGGCTTTATACTTTTAGAGGGCATGAGTGCAGAAGATATGCGAATGTGGTTGTATAAGATCTAACTGAAAAAAATTATGTTAAATTTTTGAGTTTCACAAACTACTTGATTTTTGTTCACAGAAGTTAAAACATAAAAAAGGTAGTATATTTTGTATATATTGATATCGTTGCTATATGCACAGCTACTTCTTCGAAGATTGGTATGCAAAAACGTGCGCTATTCATAATTTCAGTACATGCATAAGTACTTATAACTTATATAAACTATAATTGTAATTTTCTTGATTGGGAACTTTTTACAAAATTTTACGACAAAAGATACGGGATTTCGTTCCCTATTGTTAATTCCCCATATTCCTTTGGCCCCATTTCGATGTGTATATTTCAATCTCTATGCCCTTGTCTGCAGCGACTGGCTTCATTTTAGATTTCAATGAACGTATTGTATGCATAAATGGTAAATCATTATGTCAGTGATTTCTTTACCACAAATTACTTAATACCTGTATCGTAAATTTAGATACGATCCATGTAATTTTATTGATCTTTTGAATAAATTTATTCTTAAAGGTTACCAATTTAACAACAGAAGTAAGATCATTGAATACGGCTTTGGCAGTATCAGAGTCATTGTATTATATGTCTGGTGGTACTTACATTGATTTTGTCTAAATTCAAATATAACTTAATGTTTAAAGATATATTTATAAAATGTGTTTGGTTTGAACTAGCTTTCAGGAACTGCGACTACTCTTACGTGGTACTTTGTGTTTTCTGTCTTATTGCTGGTTTTTATTTGTATTGTGTGCATCATGCCGATCTGACGAGTCATGCCCTTTTCAACATATTCTTACAGGTTGTTTTTGTGTTGAGCTGTAACACTATTATCCTTAGGTTAGGAATGGGTTGAGTTAATGCAAAGCAATTTATCCCCGCCACATTTATTCTGTGCTTGTCCCAAGTCAGGAGCCTGTAATTCACCGGTTGTTGCTGTCTGCCATATTTGTTTTTCGTTTATTTTTTTCAGCATTAAGGGCATACGATACAGTTTAGATCCCACGGTGAATTTTTGACGAAAGTTTGCATACAAGTTATTTTTCACATAGTCAATTCAAATATGTAATAAAAAATATACCTTCATGTGCTACTTTTAGAGATAAATGGGGTCAAAATTTAGACATTTACTGGACATGTCGGTTTCTTTGAAATTTTTATCGTTTGGAAAGACATACCTAACTTTTTTGTTTAAAAAGATAAAAACGCAAGCGGATTTTTCTAAAAACATCTGGAATATCTTCTCTACATAAGAGTGTTTCGAATTTATGTATCAACTCTTTGGAAATAATTAATTTTATCACATTTTCATGACTTTAGTAAAAAAAAAAAAAAAACGGCAGTTTTTGCTGTATATTTATCTAATTTAAAAAAAAATCATCGGTGATTTGTTCATAAAAATTGGCACAAATAATCTTCATACATAATCAAGACAAATGGGATTTTTAAAAAGAGGGGTCCATGAACTCGTTTCCAAGTAAAATCAGTCTGAATGACAAAAATCAGTCGAAAAATGGATCTTTTCTCGATATGTCACAGTTTGACGTCGCGAAAAATAACATTTTACGTTAGTGACGCCATTACCTTCCCTGTAACTGTATCGTATGCCCTTAAGCAGGTCACCAGTTGGTTTTCTCGATTGGTCATACCAGGCCTTTGTATAGTTTACTATACGGTTTGGGGTTTGCTCATTTTTGAATGGCATACCGTGACTTATAATTGCTTACATCGACGTTCTTGATCTCTGGTGGATAGTTGTCCCACATCTCCTTATTTTTATTTGTATATAAGCCGCTACGCATGTACAAAAACCTATATCCTGAACCTTTGTGTTAGTTCAAAATTAACCACTTAGGTATGTGTGATACTCGCATAAGAGAAACTTGATGTGGAGTTTACGCCAAAGAGACAGCAAGCCAACAAGACCATTAACAACAATACATATAGAGGTTAACTTACAGGCTTCAACAAAAGCTTGATGTAAGTAAAATATGTAAACCTCTAAATCGCCCTCTAAAATTGTTGTGAATGAATTTGACTATCAAAGATCTTCCATCAACACAATTTCCTCAATATAACAGAATACCACATTAAAATATACCGGTAACCAAAGACCATCAATGCCGAGGTTTCTGACTTAGGACAGGCATCTTCTTAAAGATAGAAAATAGCTGCCGGTAGCTATTAGCAAACATGTGTCAATTACAATTACTGTATGTAATCTTGATCTTCCCATTATATACACACTTCTTAGTTAATAGTATTAATGTTACCCATCACCAACTGAACCCAGTTGTCATATTGAAATAAATTTTTAAAAAAATATGTGGAACAATTTATGTAATATTTGATAAAGAAGATACAATCCCAGTGTAAGAGATTTTCAAATCAAATCAAAGGTAAATAAAGTATTATAAAAAAGTACGAAGATACCAAAAGGGCAATCAAAACATCACCTTTGAAAATAAGAAGACAACAGTCCATGACGCATTAGACAAAAAATAAAATATTGAGGAGCTTGATAAGTTAACATATCGAATACCCCTTTTTGTCCTTTATACAGAAAAAGATATAATCACATTCGAAGTATCATGACTGTTGTTTGTCATTTGGTCGTTTTTCGTTTTTATTGCCATGACATTGTCAGTTTGTTTTCGTTTTTATTGCCATGACATTGTCAGTTTGTTTTCGTTTTTATTGCCATGACATTGTCAGTTTGTTTTCGTTTTTATTGCCATGACATTGTCAGTTTGTTTTCGACTTACTAAAGGATTCATTTATTTTCGTGGATTGAGGAAAACTCTCATTTTCGTGGATGCATGGTTCGTGGTTTTGTCTATGTCTGCATAGAAGCCTGTAGAAGAGTTGTTAACAATTAAATTCGTGGTTCACCTGTACCCACGATAATTGGTATCAAACGAATAATAATGAATCCACAGTATGAGTTTGAGTATCCCTTTAGTATCTTTCGCCTCTGTTGAGGATATATAAACTATTCAAAGGTTTGACAAAAGCTATTTCTGACCCTCAAGAGATATGGATCTTGAATATTACAACTTGGCTTCTTTACATTTTACCATAACCTTTTCACTTTTAGTATGAAAATTGCTCTGACAAATGAAATATAAAGACTAAAGTAATGTATGGGAGATAAGGTTGGCTTGCAGGTTATATAATTTCCACTGTGACAATATAAAAATGGAATTTACTAAAGTAAAAGGGTACATCGGAGGCATGATACATTAAATAATGTTATGATGAAATAAATAATTCCAATTTCTAGCATTTTGTCATTTTCACATGCTTTAATTGATTCGGAGATATACGAATGCATGTAAGAACGAAAAAGACAATTAACAGCAGGGTCTGTAAGAATAAATATTTAAGTGCCAATCTGCCAAAGAGTCGAGCAGTGGTGAAAAAATGACAAACAAAAACCTGCTCTATTTTACATTAATTTTAGTATAAAATGTGTAATGGTGCATGAATTTAACATTGTTTGATTTTCCTCGATATAATTTGGTTGAAATGCACTAGAAATTACCAATTAAGGGGAGCTAACTCCGTAATTTGTTATCATTCTAACCAAAAGTTATCTAGAGATTTTCTCGAATTACCAAACACGCATAAATGAAATCTCTTCTATTTCTAACTCAGGATGAGGGTCACCTGGTTTTTTCAGCCATGTTTTGAAACGCTTCTAACTTGCTTGATTCTTTAAAAGACAGGCACTTTTAAAATTCAAAATCTGAGCAAATCTATTAATAATAACAAAAATAAAAATGTCTTATCTTTCAAACTGAATATTTTGGCGAATACTTTACAGCTGATTTACTATTACAATTGTGTAATAATAGTCTCAGTTTACAGTAACAGTAAATCTTTGCTAATTTTGGTGCAGTTACTCTGGATGGGCCTATTGAATACCATTGCAAAAAGATATTAGCTGTACATGTCCAAAACCCTAACTGAAAATATATAGAGTAGGCTAAACAAAGATCGAAAGGTCACTAAGATATCTGGACAGATCCTTAAATTGAACAATTTATTTTCTTATTTAATCCATTATTTGCTTTCATTGCATCTATGGTATTTTCATCCTGTATTTGATAAACTGAAAAATAAGTGTTTAACATCCAACGGCAAATATTACATGTATAACCAGGCATATATCATATGTTATTTGAACAAAACTTTCTTTATACTAGACCAAAACTCTGATTCAAATTGTGATGTGCCAGTTAACATGATTTATTGATTGTTGGTGTTTAACGCCACTTACAGCAAATATGGCTGTATCATGAAGGCCAGTCTTTATTGTTGAAGGAAGCTGGAGTACCTTCAGCAGGAGAAGTTGCATGCTGGAGTACCTTTAGCAGGAGAAGTTGCAGTCCTCTTCCATTAAGATCTAGGATCAACAAACCTTGCCAATAGAAGGTCTGAACTTATGACTTTATCCTGACAGGCTCGTGATTACTGTAGATGAACTATTTACACCAACCTAACCATACGCATTATTCTTTTTAAGTGCATCAGTCATTACTGCTATTACTGAATGGTGCATGCAGAGAAGTAGTTAATACCAGTTTTAGTCTTTAGTTTGACTCTGCATGACCAACTGAATTTGAGGTGTAAAACTCTACCACAAAATCATCAAGGTGGTTTTTGAACTGACCAACAAAAAATATAAACAATTGTGTATATATAGTTTTTTTTATTTATGTTCTACTAATACATAATATCCATTTTTCCGTATTGTGAAATATATGGAATCTGTCTTACAAAGACAATATCTGAATTATTTACAGTGAGTTACAGACATTTCTAAAAAGCAATTTTTATGTATTTAGTACATGATTTGTGAACTGTAGTGTGAATGTATGAATATAATTTATATCAAATGCCAAGGCTTTGAATAAGTTTTACTTACTAATCCATTATTTTCCCAATTCATATCAAAAATCATAAAGGAGGATTTTCAAATTACACTTTGAGAGGTTTCCTGCTCAAAAGCAGATTTCATATGAGAGCTTAGACATACCAATTTATCATGATCAATGTCAAAATTAAATAAACTGCTAAACGGACATTGTAATCTGTTAGAGACATTTAAAATGATAAAATTAAATCCTTTATCAATCTGAAGCAGGAATAGAGATTTTGTAAAAAATCACATTAAATCTTTACTTTTAAAAAAGTTTCGAAACATTAAAAGTAAAGAGTTTACCAAAGCTACCATTTCAATTTATATTAGATGAATATCACACAATTTTTTTTAACAAATAACAGAGGCATAAAAGAATTTTTCTATAACAGTAACATTTGTAAAATAACAAAGTAGAACACATCTGGAAAAATTAGTATGTTTTAATATAATCTAATCAAATTGTGGAAATTAGGACACATTATCTTCCTTTATAATCTTGAAGGTCATAGCAAATAAGTTAGACATACTCAAAATTGTTTTAAATATAGAAGAGTTAAGTTGTTCACAGTTAATCAAATTAAATCTGATTATGAATGTACTTAGTGTCTGATTAAAGAGAGAGAGAGAGAACTTCTTTTGTCCAGTAATCAGCAACCTTAAAAAACATTTATTTAAAACAGGTATGCAACCCTGTTTTCAATTATTTGCCATTTTATTTGAAAGAAAATGTTGCTGCATACAGCTATACATTTGCCAGGTAAGAACTAAGTATCTTTCAATCTTATAGACATCTTATCCCTGTTAGTAAAGTAATAAATCTGTACATAAGTATGCTCCGAATAAAAACCAAATAATCAAACAGACCTAAATATGGCAACAGTGAATTAACAAGGCATTTGTTTCTTGACTACCAATGAATGAAATATAACAGATTGACACTAAAACATACTAACAAAATATAAAATATAACTCATAACAGCTGCAGTAAATAATAAAGTGGTGCAATAACAACTCTTATAAATAACAACGGTGAATAGATTAATAAGTAAAAATCACAGACAACATGAAAGGACAGATTATATCTTTGTTTAGAAAGCACTTTTTCTTTACACCCCGTTTTTTTACCTTTGACAGGTAATAATCAAATATTAAAAAGAGCATTTTGAGATATCAATCTCAGACACTATTTTAAAACTTAATGGCAGCATACAGCTAAATGAAAGATCACCTTAGTCATTTTCTATTTATAGTCCTTATTAATTAAAATCAAATTTAAGGAAGATAAAAGCCCAATTATAAAATAAAATTCATTTCTCAAACCACTGAATTATTAAACCGTGAAAAAGATCGAAAGTGTTTATATAATACTAATGATGTCAAAAGAAATTAAAATGAATGAAGACTGTAGAATGCATAATTTTCTAAAAATAGAAATCATTTGCAAATATCTGTTTTCCCATGGCAAGCTTCATAATCTACTTATATTACATAATTATCTACATCAGAAGTGAATGTGCTTTCATAAATCATAAAATATGTTGGCACATCACTAAGACTCTAAATCCATTTAGCAAATATTTTCCAAATAAATAATCTACAATTAAAGTCATGATATTTTATTAATGATTGACCAAATCAAATTTTAACTTCAGTCTTTGTAAATTACTCAGACTAGTCTGTGTCCTAATACTTGATATTTGGACCAAACAGAATGTCCAAGCAGTGACTTTCCACAAGGCTAAACAATTCTGAATTGGTGAACTATGAAAAGTATCATACAGTAAGAAAAGGGGGCAAATACAAATTACTTGCCCCATGATGCCATCAAATTTAATTATTGGATATCCTGCATCTATCATGCTTAACCTTGCAATAAAGGTTGAATCAATGGAAGACCACCCTTCTATTTATTATAAGCTATCATTTTGCACTAACCATAATATCATGGTGTAGATAAACACCCTCATTGGTGTATTTATTACATTTTCTTGTGTTAAATATTTGTTTAATTAAAAATAACATGATTTATTTATCCCCCTAAATAAATATAATTTATAATGGGTATGCCACTAATAAATCTTATATTAAAGTTCATTTGTTTTCCTCACTTTGTAAGAAGTTCTAATGGGAATAAAATTTGACTAATGTTTCTTCCAACCGTAGTGCACCAAAACATATAGCACATAGTCAATCATTCAATTACAAAGAACTACACCTTATTTACTAGTACCATAGTGCTATGCTATGGGAGCAAACACAAGTTAACCATTACCTCAGAAAAGCATCTTCCAAACATAGACCTGATTTAACCAAAACTTACATTTTCATGTTTAAGAAATGTAAATTTCATCTTATAGGTCCATAGACTCAATAATACAGAATATTGCAAAAATTAACAATGGCACTATAAGAATAAATAAAAATAGCAAAACGAGTATTATAAAAAAGACACTTCTATACACAAGAAATCTTAAAGGCAATTATCACTCTATAAATGATATAATTTGGAGATACAACCCTCAACATCTTCTTCATATTTTCACTTAAGAAGTGCCAAAAACTCCACTTTTGATGTAACTTATTTTAACATTAGTAGAAAACTTAACCAAGCTTTGAAATTCTTATTTTCTTACAAATTAAAAAGATATAAAAAGAAAATACTACAAATCATGATTTTTTTCTGTGATAAATAAACAACCTGAGTGAAACTATAAAAATATCTAAAGTATACAATATGGAATGTACACTGATACAGGAAACATCTTCCCATCACAAAAAAATTCAATTCTTTTAGATTCACCTATCATGTTATGTAATAATGTTCAGCAGCATTTTTTTTATAAAAATATAGTCTATATCACAGACATAAGAAAGATATTTGAATGTTAAGCTACTGCCAAAGGTGTGCGTGCAGACATGGGTAATTTCTGTATCGTAGACATGACAGGTACATTATGCCTTTCACACATAATAACTCTGTTAGCTGGCATATGTGGATCATGACATGGACAAAGTGGCATTTGCTTTTTGGTATAATCAGTTCTGTACATTGTACCATCTTCAAATCTAGCATTGCTCTGGAATGCTTGGTTATCTGGACGGAATGACTGGGCAGGATGAACACCATGAGGAACATAGTGAGCCTTGTATGTTGGCATGCCTTCAAATGGAGCATTATTAGGTTGATATTCGTCTCTTTGGTGAGGCTGATTTCTCTGTAATGCCCATTGCTTATAATCTTGAGAATAATTAGTTGTACCATCAAATGGAGCATTTCTTGCTTTGCCAGCAGATGTTGGTCTCATTGCCAGATTTTTTGTTAACGGTAGTTGTTTGTATGTAGCGTTATGAGTTGTTTGTGTGTACATTTCACCTTCAGGTTTTCTGTATGCATCATGTTGATGCACATATGGTCTATCCATTGGCCACTTTATGTAATCTTTACGATTGGTTGTTGTATCTTCCAATGGTTGGCCAGATGAGAAAGCAGCATTATCAGGTTTAAAGCTTCTTGTTGGTTGTCCATGTTGACCTTTGTAGTCTCGTCTAAAGGTTGTAAGGTCATCCAGAGGTGCTGATGATGGTTTGTATCCCTCTCGTTCATGAAGGTATTTGGTAGGAAGAGGATGTTTCTTGTATTCAGCACGATAGTCTGTCATGTCGGCAAATGGTTGGTCTGATCCGATCGTAGCTTCCATTGGTCTTAATGGTTCACGTTTGGCCTGATTATATTTACGGAAATCATGATGCATGGTACTCTCGCCTTCAAATCTTTGTGTTGGAGCCTGATATGAATCCCTCAAACCATAAGGTTGTTGTCGGCTGGCATCCCATTTTTTGTAGTCAGCTTTAAAATAAAAGATGATTTTTTTTTCTATTTTTATTAAGATATGTTTCATTTCTATAATTTTTGCCATTAATATGAAAATAGAGATATTGTGAGACCTTCTCAATGAAAACCAAGGTTCAAGAAAGTAAACCTTACGCTACAGTCTAATTCAAATCAATAACATTTAACAATGTCTGTCATTTTTTTTTGTAAATTGTGTTGTTATAAATTATGCTGTTATTTTTCTCGTTTGAATTGTTTCACAATTTTCATGTTCAAGCCTTTATAGCAGACTTTTCTCATTGTTGAAGGCCATATGGTGACCCATAATTGCTTATATCCACTGCATTTGAACTCTGGTGAATAGTTGTCTCATTGACAATCATACCACATCTCCTTATTTTTATAATTTATCATTTGTCAAATTATACACCTATTATTTCAATAGAAATGGGTACCTCTATATGTTGGTTCCCCTTCGAATCTACCACCTGGTAGTCTCTGTCCATCATGTTTTATAGCATGAACTCGTTCTGGGTGTTTTTCTAAAAAATAGAAATAAAGGATTTAGTTTTAGTAGTCAGCTCAGCCTTCCTGAAAATCAAAGAAATCTTAAAAAAAAAAAGAAGTGCAAATTTATTTATATCTAATTCAGACTATTAACTGTCAACAGCTAAGCAAGTTAATACCAATCCCCCTCCACCACTCAAATATAAATATACAATTATATTTGGTAATGATTTCCATGGCAGGAGCTGGACCAGAGAGGGACCAGTGATAATAAAGTGTTGCCTGCTAAACATACATGCATATTCAGGTCAATGCAAATGGACAAATAAATAGACATTATGATTAATATACAAAATATAATATACTTTGACCTATAATGGTTTACTTTTATAAATTTTGACTTGGATGGAGAGTTGTCTCATTGGCACTCATACCACATCTTTAGAGTTTATATATTGATAATTTCAGATAAAAATTATAATACCTAATGTGGGAAAACCTCAGTTAATATAGATAATACCTTATTCAAACATGTACCCATTTTACAGGTCTATACTGAGAATGGTGAATTCAGCAAAATCAAAATTCCATGTTCTCTTAAGACAGATTTTATCAACCTTTATTTTAGATATTGTCTGAGTTTTACCAAATAAACTGTTGACACAGAGATATGTCTCGTGGACCATGATCTAGTGGGCAGGGCCTGAAAATGGTCAACAAACTAAGTTTACAGACAGTAATGTAACTTTAAAGATAATATCATTGTTTATTGTAAGTAGTTCCTATCAATATTACTTAAGCAGAAAAACTTAGGATTGAAAATTGCTAATTAATTAAAAGTCACTGGACTATGTCCTAGGGAGCAGGGCCTCAAAATAGTTGTCAAACTGATATGTACTGATAGTAATGCAACTTTATACAAAATATCATTGATCTATCACAAGTAGTTCTTATCAAACTGACTTAAGCAGAAAAACTTAACATTGAAAATCGCTTATTAATTCAAAGTCACTAGACCATGTCCTAGGGGGAAGGGCCTCAAAATAGTTGTCAAACTGATATGAACTGACAGTAATGCGACTTCATACAAAATATCATATGTACTGATAGTAATGAAAAACTTTATATTAAATATCAATGATCTACCACAAATAGTTCCTATCAAACTATTAGGAAGAAAACTTAACAATTGTTGATGCCGTCGCAGTCGCGACAACAAGTGTTTTAAAACTGAAGTCTTTGGTATGTTATTTATATGAGTGTAGTCCAGTATTAATGGGGAATTATTTGTCATGTATCTAATAAATCAGCTTGTGTGGGTTGTAAATGTTATTGTTATTTAGTCTCTTGGTTTTCTTTATGCAATAAGTAATTATTACTTTCCTTTACTGAATGAAAAGTTGTTTAAACTAATAGGTAAAATCAAATAAAAAAATAAAGAGGATAAATTGTTATGATTTCGATAAATTTTTGGACTGTGATTTTTGGACTGAGACTTTCTGTTTCTAAAGTTTATATTTTCCTGCAGGACTGGTAAATATTGAATATTCTATTCTCTGTCTTTAAAAAAAAATTAAAACATTAAGATATCATCAACACAAACTTTAAAAATATTTTTATCATTTTGAGTTATCTCCCTTTTTCACCAATAGCAACATCATCAATATATCAATATTTACCCAAATCTGATCAACAAAGTAACATTGTTAAGTGCAAGTTAGTCTTTTCCATTCAGCCATTTAAATTTGTAAATCAGTTCAAATTTGTTGTGTCAATATAAATCTACATATCATTTATAAAAAAACCATGAGGTGTATACGGAAAAAGAGAAATTCAAATACTACAACAATGATCTTAAGAAAACATTGAGTAAATCAATCCTAGTGGAATTCCTTTGTACCTTATATCATTAGTCTATGATCAGAATTCAAGAGTTTGACCTCGGACATTGATAAGTACTTGTCATATTCAACAAATGAACAAAAGTCATAGTCAATATACAATTCAATGGAAATTAATGGGGAAGATTTAATCTACAAAATTCTGTCATATTTCAATATCTATGTAGAAATATCCACTGACGACACCAGGAGAGATTTCCAAAATAATCTAAGCTGACATGTAAATATATTAAAGGAACGGCTTTATTTTGCATGATCCAAGAACAAACAGAGATACCAAAATAACAATTTAATTTAAATATATAGGAAACAAGAACAAATTGCAACTTCAACACAAGTTAACATAGTCTCTTAATGCTTTAAATCATTATCCTCTTTGTTTTAACAATTTGGATAAAGAGAACTGAGCTATATAACAAAGTGACTAGATCTTATATTCAGAAGTAATCATTTAGTACCATTAGCTTCATACGGACATATAATACCTATTAGTTAATTAAAACCAGACCCTATAATGAAGAGTTTTCCACAAAAGATTGCCTGTGAGGTAGAAATGGTCGAAACAAAATTTACAACAAATCAATTGTAAAGGAATATATAAAACAAAAGTGTTAAAGTGATCTTTAAAAGATATAGTTATTATTGAACTGGAAGAAGTTTCATTGTTATTATTGTAATTTCAGGAATTCACTGGAAATCACAAATCACACATCACCATCTGACATTTATATACTTGTCAAATCAACTCAAGGTATAAGAAAACTTACTGAACAAAAACTCCCACGAATTCAGAATGATATTTAGAGTTTAATATAAATGGTTACTCGAAGGAGAGGGCCATTGTTTAGGGTTGTTTACTGAATAATCAATGAAAAAGGAAATAATTTCAACCAGAGCTGCAGTGTTTTAAAATAGATAAATTCAGTATATATCTCAGAAGATTTAAAATTTATTTGATTTTAGGGCCAATTTGACACCAACACCTTCTTTGGTTTTAAATTAAATACTGTTATGTTATTTAGACAAAACCAGTAATCAGTGTAATAAATTTAAGGAAAGTAAAATTTCTCAATAAATATTCAGCTTGCACAAAAATTTGCATAAGTAAAAGCTTAAACAATATAGCTAATGTATCAAGATTAAGTTTTAATAGTGACTGTTGACAAAGACGTACATGTTTATTGAACTTAAAACAATTTCTGTTCTAATCTCCCTGTTTCTTGCACGTTCTCACGATATTTTACTTGTTAAAGTTGAGATTGTTGTAACGGGTTGAAGTATTTTCCCGTCTTAATAGCACTTAAGGAAAAAAATACTTGATGTTACTAGGATATATAACAAAACAGATCTTGAAATCAATTCTTCTGACTTTGGCCTAGATACATTGATGTTTTAATTTATAAGGATACCTGATTCTTGTTTTATTGATTTCACTGCTGGATTTCATGAAACATTCATATTAAATTTTTAAAATCATTTGAAAATAAGTATATCAGTGAAAAACATCTTATTATTATTGCAATGTTTTGTCAAAGCAACTGAAATCCTATCATAACATTAAAGCACTTTGTATATTAAAATTCAATTGCTGAATATGACAAATTATGGATTAAAAACGAATTTGATATGATTCTTTAAATTTTTTATAACAATATATATAATACAGACACAAGATAAATAAATGTGTTTCCAAAGTTGAACATGTTATCAATTGAAAGGATATTCCAGCAAGCTCAAAACCATTTTATTGTTAGAAAGGGGGAAAAGAAATGAAAAAATATTGCATGAAGATAATGAAGATCTGTGCCATGAGCGCATGATACGCCAATCGCCAAATGGATAGTTTTCAACAATTTTTCAACTAATCAAATTCCATAACTTCGCAATGTCATATCAGAAATTTATAAAAACAAAAGGCATCTTATTTCAATAGATATTCACAAGCCACCAAAGTTTCATGATAACTGTAAAAGCATTTTGAGTTTTGTCCGAAATACGGGAAAATTCCCCCTTTTTAATGAATAAAATCCTAATACTCCAAAACGTAAAATCCGAAATTTTTTTAAATCTTAAGGGAACTTATGTCAATACATATAAACAATTCACCAAGGTTTCATGAAAATTGTTCAAGCATTTATGAGTTATAGTTAGAAAACTTAAATAATCCCGCATTTTTTATGAATAAAATCCCATAACTTTGAAATGTAAAATCTAAAATTTATAAAATATCGAAAGGGAGCTTACGTCAAAAGATATAAACAATTCACCAACGTTTCATAAATATTGGTGAAAATATTTTTGAGTTACTGTCCGACATGTTGACGACAGACGGACAACAGTATAATATAATACATCCCATAAAGGGGCATATAAAAACAATGCATCAGAAAGTTTTGTTATTAAGAGTCAACTTCAAATAATGAACAACCTCATGTATTGAGGTAGAAATGAGAATGATTTACAATTACATGTAAATTTCCCCTACTGTCCAAAACTTTAAATTGTTTCAATTTAACATGTATAAGGCTTTTTACATGAGAAAATGTGATATCAAAACACAGATATTTTAAATATTATTTATATTTTGGGAAAAAAACCAAGATTATTGGAAGAGAGCCATTAAACCAACATACATTCTCGTGTACTGATAAAACCTGGTATGTAAGTTAGACAATACATACACTCAGAGACCTCTTATACTTTAAACATCATTTATAATGAGGATAATTACTACTCATTCACCAACTGCCTTGTGTGCAATTACACTTTGTTTGCTTGTCTCAGGCAAAAGATGCTGCAATTACTAAAGATTCTGGTCTAAGGGGAGAAAATATAATTAGAAAACTTCTCTGTATCAGTTTTATACTAAAACCATTTCATTGTTGTAATATTTATATTATGCAAGACAAAGTAATTGAAATTTCTGTAATTAAGTCCAAAAAATTGGTTAATACAAAGTCAACTTAAACATTAACAGAATGTTACTCAGATACTACATTTGCATGAAAGCATTTTTTTCATATCAATTTAAACCCAAACATTGGATAAAGAAATAGTTGAGTGTTTCAATTTGGAATGAAATTTGGATCTCTTTTTTTTTCCAGTAATGTTTTTTATTTTGTTGGACAAAATGTAAAAGCATTGAAATCCTTAAAGTGTTTTAACATTTTGATTACGGTATCCTAAAAATGCAACATTTTAATATATTCAGTAACCTAGAAATGACAATGAACTTTGAAGTTGAAAAAAAGTAAAAACAAAACAGAAAGAAACAAAAGACAGCTTAATTTTAAAAGCATAAAAACAAGGAAACATTAACAGATTTTCAGTTTTAATATTTAGAACCAACCAACCTGTATATTCCTTCTTGTAAGATGTCATGTCATCCATATTGCCTTCTGGTCTTTTATATATCTCAGCCTGTCTGACAAAGGGCTTCTCAATAGGATGTGGCACATAATCTTGTCTGAAAATGAAAAGAAATGTCATGAAATAAAAAAGGGGAGGTTAAGCACTCAATAAATTAATCATATCCTGCCATATATTTATATGACATTCCCATATACTGTAAATTCAGAAATTATTGCGATGTTTTTATTATTGCAAAAAATGCGACAGGGTTATCTTTGCAATAATTAAAACTTGCATTTTGAAATTTATTATATGAATCAAACAGTATTTTTCTGAATATCGCAAAAATTAAAATCGCATTTTAGTCTAAAATGACAAAATCGCAATAATAAAAGCACGCAATAATTTCTGAATTTACAGTACATAATTAATTTAATCAGTAGATTGTTCTGTCTCTTTATGATTTTTGGACTTAGGAATTTTATATTGATGTGAGATCTTTTGTCATTTCTACCAGAGACATATAATACAAACTTTATTATTGATATGTCTCTGTTTCTACTGAATTAATCAACAATTTGACCAGGCTCTTTGTGATTCAAGAGCTAGCCATATAGTCTTGATTCATTATTATTCATTAGGAACCAATTGTCCTGGATTTGTGGGTTTCTTGGGAATTATAAGATGAACCCTGAATTTACAAGAAGTATAAATGTTTCATAGGATTGTATGCAAACTTTTGACAAAGCCACAGAATCATTAGTATCCAAAAATATATATATTTGTTTTCAATCCATGAAAATTGGTACACACTAAAATAATTAAATTCACAGTAGACTGAAAGCATTGCCAAAGTTGAAAATCATTAAGATGCCCAATTTTGATAAATCTGTTGTTGTGATCCTTTCCACATATACAATGCATTTACCTCACAATTCTTTTTGTTCATGGTAATAAAAATAATGTTACTTTTTAAAATGATTTGGCTGCCTATAAAAACGGTCTGAATTGAGCACCAAGAAAGTGTCCACTAAAATATATTAAGAATTCAGAGCAAGTAATGGCTTCACATGCAAAAACAATAGGTATTAAAAAGAAGATGTCAAAACACTATGCACCAATGAGAGAACAACCCAACAACAGAGAAAACCAAAGGAATCTAGAGGTCAACATACTGCCTTCAACAATATACATGTATCAAAACAATATGTCTAGCTATAAAAATAAATTGTTCTAAGTAAAAAATGTGAATAAATTAAACAGACACTATTAAAACCCTGCTACAAATGCCAAATTCTCCAAATAACATATGTACAAATAAAATGATACATATGTATAAATGAAATGTTAAGCAAAATCTTGAAGAATTTATATAAACTGCCTTGAAAAAGTATTTTCTACATGATTTGAATGTTTGTTCCAATGCTGAACTTCTGTCAGAAAAAAACATTGAGATGAACAATTTTATGGACACAGGAGGTCATTATGAAGAGTCAATTAAAAACAAATAAACAAAGCCAGATAATAATAGCAGCTTTTCTAAAGAATGTAAAGAGATAAAATCTTGTAAGGAAAAAAAAAAAAACGATATTTTAAACAAATGAGTTTTTCTCATGAGCATTGTCTTTTCTAACATCAAGGTAAAGCTAATCTCTTGAAGGATGAGATTATTTTTGTCTGGAATGAAGATAGATACCCATAATCAATTAAGTAGCAAAAGAAGAAGAATGTGCAACAATTCAAAAAAGGTTGAAATACAACAAAATAAAACAAAATCTATATTTTACATATACTATAAATATTTTATGACAGGAGTCAAGTCAAGCAAATATATCCTGAATCAAATACATAGGTCAGTAGGCACACTGTACAAAAAGACATTTGAATTGGATAAAATCATTTATATCTGGTAAAAATATGACATTACATTAGAGTTTTAACTGTTACATCCTTTAATAGAATACTTTTAAATACATTTCACTGAACACATTAAACTTTTCTGTGTGATATGTGTAAATGTAATCTAGGTAGCACAGAACTTAAGATCTTTCCAATTTTCATTTAATTTTAAGGACTTTAATATAGCCAAAAATCTTTACTGTATAATAATGTTATTGTTTAAATCAGAACTTGGATAATTGACTTCTACAAATTCTAATTTTATTTAAATAGTTTACATAGTAATTTGCAGCCTATGGGTTTTTACACTGAATTACCTTATTTATTTCAAAATTACAGTTAAATTTAATACTACCGTAGACCGGATCTGACTTGGATAATAAGCTGTTCTGAATAATATAAATTTGTCCAACTGAGTGAAGAAACACTTCATACAAATAAACAAAATATTAACTAGACAAACTTTTATTTTTTTGATAATGAATATTTTACATACAAAACTCAAAAACTAGAAACAATTTGATCATACCTCAACTTGGCAAGGACTTAATCAAATAATATAATGTATAGGTCTTTCATAAACAGTTAGATCATACTTACCCTTGCATATGCATTTTAAATCAGAAAACAGTTTTATGATACTTACCATTGCCTAAGACTTTACCAATCATAGAAACCTAGCTTCTTCATTCAAACCATTTTAGGACTAATTGTCTTGAAGAAAATACAGCAAGAGATTTTTTATGCCCAAAGTAACAGCCATAATCTAGGATTTTTGGAAAAAACTGGCAAGATCTAGGATTTTATATAAATACATAACCATAGGAACTGCTTAGTTTTAGACTTTCATAACAAGACGAACAAATTACAGTCACAGTCTAGGACATGAGGATCAGTTCCAATTTACATGTAGTTCTTATGTTTGCTTTGTTTTTCTTTAATTTATCTTTCTATTTCTTACAAATAGGGACCTACAACATCGTACTAACCCTCGCCTAGGACTTTTACCAATCACAGGAACTGCTTTATCATAGGCAACTTTATCATAAACCATCCATTTAGCAGCCTCTTGACGCTTATTTTCCCTTTCACGAATCCTAGTTACACTTTCCTCATCAAGTTTTGTATAAAATTCCTGATCTCGAGGAGAATTTTGTGCCATTTCTTCCTGTGTATATCCAGTATTATTTTGTTTACTAACAGGCACTGCTTTATCATCACCTCTTTTATCATAAATCATCCATTTTGCATCCTCTTTACGTCGACTTTCCCGGTCGTCTATTCTCCTTATATTTTGCTCATCAAGTTTTGTAAAGAATTCTGGATCATGATGCTTTATATTTGCATCCCTAGGAGTATTTCTAGGAGTCATTGCATCCTTACTGTGGCCAGGAATACCCCCGTCTTTATCCAACAGAATATAAGCCATTTCAATGTTCACTGATGTGGGTATTCCAATATAATGTCTTCTTAATTGATTTTTCACCTTTTATATCATGCGAGCTTAAATAGGCATGTTTACATTTATATAGATGGGGTATATAAATTCCTAAAACTTTTATAGACGGTTTGTCCCCCCAAGTTAAATATCAAATAATAAGTTGCTTTCCAGGGTATGAACTATAATTACAGAGTATGAGGGTAAATATCTATTGGCTTAGGTGGATTTTTATACATTGTTATTAAAGAGGGGTTGGATTTCTGTGTAATATATTCATGTGACCCTTTAATACATGATTACCAATCTTTTTAGATAACAGTTACCCCAAATGAGCCTACATATTGATGCATTTCAATATTGAATTTTTATTGGTACCCTGTAGCTTAACACAACTTAAGTTTAATATTATGTATGCAAGCAGATAGGCTCTATAAATCACCATGGTTTTAGCCGACTGTTTATTATTTTTAATACTTGATTTGACAAATCGAGATTTTATTGTTAGAATAATAAAACAAATTTACGCTATGAATACATATTATTTAATTATAAAATGAGATCGGGATATCTGTCCATTCATAGAACTAATCACTGTGAGTAAAAAAGTAATCTACAGAATAATTAAAATCAAAACTGGCAAGTTTATTTATTATCTTTCTCTCTTTTATTTTGTTTTGTGTGAAAAAACTATTTACTTTTGACATTTCTGTCACCACTATCAGCAATTATAATCAAGAACCAAAAATAAACTTTATGATAGAATGAAAAATCTTATTGATCTTTTCCATGCAAACTATGTTTTTTTCCTTTGAATACATTATGTTTAATGTATGAAAAACTGGTACAGTATTACTATTTATTCTCGCATACAAGCAAAAATAAAGGCCAAATAACTGATTCTAAGATTTTTTTTAAAGTTAAAAAATGCCATAGATGTGGCATGGTCATGGCATGTTATACTTGAATTTTTTTAAATATTCAAAAATTTTCCTCAATAAAATCTTTCTATTTAAAGAAATTCCTCTTAAGGATATCTGTATCAAACCATAATGCAAATATTTGTCAGTATTCACTTTGTATGAGAAAAAGTAAAATAACAAAAATACCAAACTCCAAGGAAAATTCAAAACAGAAAGTCCTTTGTATGTATGAAAAGAGGTGTAACTATTTTTTAAGTACAAGGATGGGTGAGAATAAGACATAATTCAACAGAAATTATCTATTTTTGTAACGGAAAAATCTCCATTTTGACTCAACAAGAGGGGAGGAGAATTGTTTTCATAAAAGTAGTTAGAGGCTCTAAAAAGCCTATGTCTCTCACCTGCATGATCAACAATGGCCACTTTTTAGTGAAAATCAGCATTAAAGGGGAACAACTCTGTCAAGAGTTAACTGATAATTTCAGTAATGTTGACATATTTTTAGATCTTATCCCGCTGATAATTTTTGCTATTTAGAGTTTCTATTTAACTATTATAGTTTTCAAGATAATAGGCAAAAATGCAAATAAAGTAAGAAATTATCATTTAACGGCAATAACTCCAAAATGAGTCGACTGAAGATTTCTGAGTCATTATAGCTTATATGTAGATCTTGTCTTGCTGATCATTTGTGCTATTTAAAGTTTGTATCTATCTATTACAGTGTTCAAGATAAAAGGCAATAATGGGAATAATCGTCATTAAAGGGCAATAACTTCAATAAGGAGTTGACTATTTTGGTCATGTTGACTTATTTGTAGATCTTGTCTTGTTGATCATTTTTCTTAGTATTGTTTCTGTCTATCTATTATAGATTTTAAGATATTAGGCAAAAATGCAAAAATTGGTAAAAATCATCATTAAAGGGCAATAACTCTAATAAGGAGTCATCTGATGATTTTGGTCATGTTTGACTTATTTGTTGATCTTGTCTTGCTGATAATTTTTTGGTATTTTAAAATAATAGGCAAAACTTACATTTTACCCCTGTGTTATACTTTTAGCCATGTGGGCCATCTTGGTTGGCAGGCGGGGTCATCAGACACATTTTTTAAACTAAATATCCCAATAATGATTGTGGCCAAGTTAGGTTAAATTTAGCCCAGTAGTTTCAGAGGAGAAAATTTTTGTAAAAGTTAACAGACGACGACCCAGGACGGACAACAGAATCAAAGTGATGAGAAAAGCTCACTTGGCCTTTTGGCTAGGTGAGCTAAATACATATACAGAAGAATTTTCACACCAAAATTTTGTTTTTTCATCACTGATTTTGGAACTTGTCAGAGACATTGCTGATATAAACCTATGATATAAGTTTCATTAAAAAACTGGCAAGAATTGTACACATGAGAGCGCTAACAATGCAATTTTACATAAAATTAATATTTCCAAGAGGCATAACTCTTTTAAAAATAATTGATCGGCACTGATTTTTTTTAACTTGTCCGAGACAATGCTGATATAAACCTATGAGATAAGTTTTATAAAAATCTGGCCAGAAGTGCACATGTGAGAGCACTAACAAGACCAGACGGACAGACACTGTGTATTTCTATGTCCCCTGCAACGCTTCGGGCAGGGGAACAAAACTGCACAAGATGTAGTCTGCTAAGTTATTTCCCCCTTTTCTGCCTTAAACTGCAGATTACTGCAGGAAAAACCATTTTGAATCATATTTACACAATGAGATTTGCCTTAGCTATGAGCACTCTGAATGTGCTATGGTGCTGAATGAGGCTGTTCATTGGGTTTACAGAATAGAAAAAAAAGACAAAAAGTATAAATATAGAGAAAAATAGGCAAAAAATTATACTATATATACTGGCTTGAGAGAGAAAACTGTAAGAATGAATACCATAACAGTATAGGAAAAGACGTAGAAAATATGGCTCACATTAGGTGGTATTATAAAATTTGAATATCTTTCTATTTACTACCTAACACAGCTTTGAACTTGTGATCTTAAAATTGACAAGTTTATTCTTCTCCCCAAGAGCTGTTATATCCTCCAGTTTGGTAAAAATTTGAAAACATGAACCCAAAGATATCAACAAAGCACTAATATTTTCCATTAATGTCAGATATTTATAGGTCTAATATAGTTTATTGTTAAGTTTTTCATACCATAACCTGGCAACATCCCCAATACCTGCCATCGTGGCATTAATGACAGCTCTGTAAGTTAAGCACTTGAGAGTTGCCACCAGTACCAAGTTAAGAGCATTAGAAAATAATTATCTATTAAACAGAGTGTAGTAAAATAAATTATCAAAAGAGATGTCACAAAACTTTTTACATTACATGTATAATCAAAATGTTTTTGATTATTTTGTTCTGGAATCAAAGAGATTCATCCAAACAAATGCTATGTGTGACATACAATCAAACACAGAAATCCGCATTTTGCTTAATTCTATACACAGCATTGTAAGACGCTGAAAATTTTGGCAGTTCAATATTTTCAATGGAATTTTAAGTACTGATAGATTACAATTCTTGAGGTAAATCTTAGTTTGTTTATTCCGAAATGAAGTTTATCCCATAGATTAAAACAATTTGAAGGTTTTTATGAAATGAATGTTCAAGTTTACTTTGATTTTGTGACAATGTCTTTTTATAATTCTCAACCTTGAAAAGCATTAAGGAAAATCTCAGGCAGACATAGTTTGTTTAATATGTTTAGAATTGTTCACCTTTTCCTTTTTGTCTCTTAAAATCTGGACTTTCAAATATTCAGACAAGGTTTATTGTTAACTCAATCAGCTTTGGGTTTTTTACAATTGGAAGCTTCAGTTGAGTTTAAACACATTTTATTTGCAAAATCTCACAAAAGGATTAGACACAAGATGTTGTCCAACTCGGATAGTCTTCTCCTAAGCTTCAGTTTAGTTTGAAAGACCAAATGATGTAATTGATTATATATATAACTTCCCCTAACTTCTTACTTCTCTCACCAATTTCTACCCATAAAAGAGATTCATATTTCATTCATGAAGAGCCCTTCAGATATATAAGAACAGTCTACTAACTATGAATTAATACTACTAATTTTTATTCTTATTTATACTGTTTTTCATTTATTATTGCAAGCTTTTTCTTGTTGGTTCAAAATGAAAGAAGTCTTAGTATCAAAGGTAGTACCTGTACCTTAACGTAAGTTTGATCTAAAACATTACCATTGAAATCAGCATCTTATGAAATTTTTCATACAAGTTGTATGTATCTTTACAGGAATTTCTAGTGTTTCAATAAGCTTGACATATAAGAATGTTGGAAATTTTATCTACTTATCTAAATTTTATGTTGGCCCTGCTAGTGCATGCCTACTGCTATGTGTCCTTTGATCTCTAAAAGTTGTTTGTTCATTAAAAATTTCTATTTTAATAAGAAATAACAAGGTTAATAATACTGCCTATTTACTTTTTCCCCAGTAATAGCAAGAGGTAGGACCAATTTCCCATGATTTATTCACACCAGGACCATTTACTAAAAGTCCTTCAAACTTTATTGAGATTAAATTCACACTTGAATGGTATCATAAATTTAAAAGTATACTTTAAAACATTTTGATGTATTTTCTAACATATGTAACCAAACAATAAATGCATAAAGACAGCTCAAAACTACAATTTTGCCAGATTTTTGCAAATGTTGAGTATGTATTAAAAAAATGTATAAGAGGGATCTTAGTTTCCAAAACAAAATTCTCAGGGAAATAGAGTTATATATTGAACTTTGAAAACAAATTATTTCCTTATATTTAAGATGACCTTCGTGGCAAAATTTTACAAAAACATGTTTGTCAACTTTAATAGCATAAAACTATATTCACTTTCATTTTCAAACATTTTTTTTTATCAACAATATGTGAATTTTCTTGTTATTGTTAAACAAATGACACCACAACACAAGTGCAATGTGCTTTATTATCAAACTTTTGAAGGTCTATGTTTCCTTTTAATTCTATTCACATTTCTAAGCCTACATGTAGCTTTACTTTTCATAAAAAAATATTCATTTCTGAAGTGGTAATGTATATACAGAAGTTCACAGGGAATTATCAATGAGCTTAGATCGAGATGCTGACAAAATTACCTTGGTCAGTCATTTGTACAACTTCTGTTTTTGTATTATCCAGTTTTTAACATAGAGATTTGGTACTAAAACCTACCTTCATGTAGTCATATCTTGGAATTCGGCACAATACTGGATAGTTCACAGCAAGATGTCAAACAAATTCTACAAATCCTTTACAAAAGCTACCTCACAACTGGTATCACGATCCGAAATTGCAATGAGATCCGAATCCCAAGGAGCAATTCATGAAAAAGGTTGTAACAGTGGGTAAGTATAATCTGGATCTGATTCCCACAGAGGAATTATTCTCTGTGGGAATCAGATCCATAGTTTACTTCCCCACTGTTACAAACTTTTCATTAATTGCTCCTCCGGATTCAAATCCTTCAGCAGATTTCAGATCGGGATACCCAGTGTACCTTGGACATATACTGTCACACATAAAGCTTTACATCTTTTGATAAACATAGCAGTGAGGTATTAAAACCTTTGAATAGTTCTATCTTGGAAGTCACCACCTTGAAGAGCCTCATGGTTGGGTTAGGACTAGAAGTGAGGTATCAAGACCTACCTTTGGGTAGTTCTATCTTGGAAGTCACCACCTTGCATAGCCTCATGGTTGGGTTAAGACTAGAAGTGAGGTATCAAGACCTACCTTTGGGTAGTTCTATCTTGGAAGTCACCACCTTGCATAGCCTCATGGTTGGGTTAAGACTAGAAGTGAGGTATCAAGACCTACCTTTGGGTAGTTCTATCTTGGAAGTCACCACCTTGAAGAGCCTCATGGTTGGGTTATGACTAGAAGTGAGGTATCAAGACCTACCTTTGGGTAGTTCTATCTTGGAAGTCACCACCTTGCATAGCCTCATGGTTGGGTTAAGACTAGAAGTGAGGTATCAAGACCTACCTTTGGGTAGTTCTATCTTGGAAGTCACCACCTTGCATAGCCTCATGGTTGGGTTTAAAGTTTTCCCGTGGACAGAGAGGATGCTGCCTGTAGACATTGGAATATTCAGTAGTTTTATATGATGGATCACCTTGGCCTATAATATCTTTGTGAACATGTGGAACCATATGCTTTCTGAAAGTGAAAATGGATATAAGAATAATGTTAACCTTGAGTTTCAAATTATCATGCTATGTATTACATGAAAAACATGTCATGGATTTAGTGGAACTTAAGGACTTGCCTGTTACATGTATTTGAATTAGAATTTGTTTATTTATAGAGATATTATAATGTCATATTTATAAATATAAATTGATTAATCAATTTTGTTGATTCATCAGTCATAGCTTTGAAAATTGAGAATTTGTTTTGAAATTATCTCTTGACTACATTTATGAAGTAGAATGTATATAGGCTTTTCAATCTACACAGTTTTTATTAAGATATTCAAGTTTCTAAAATGTTGTTTAAACTTTAAGTTTTCAAAATTATCATTGCCTTTTAAAAAGTTTAAATCATCAAATAGACATGTGCTACATTTTACAGAATGAATTTATCTTTTGGAGGATAAGAGACTTGTGAGTGTAATATATTGTATCAATATGGTCTTCAGTTCGAAGGGAAGTAACTCTATTTCAAATATGAATACCATAGAGCAACTAATACAAAAAAATTTGTAAAATAAATATATGACTTCATAGACTCCTGTTTGCAAACAAAAACTGTGGTAAAAATTCTAAACATATTTATAAATGAACAAGATAGTTTGTCTCTGAGGAAGATTATTAACAATAACAAACAGTGCTTATATTAATGTATAAAATGTTCTAAAAGTTATTCATATCTTCATCAGAGCAAGTATTCATAACAGCTTCTGAAAATGACAATACCAATAATATAATATCTGCTAATAATATTATGAAAACTAAAATAACAAAATCAAAATGTCATTTCAAAAGATTATCATGTTACAAAAAAATGTAGGACACTGGTGATTTTAGAACTGGAGAAAAATAGGTTATACTTTTACAAATTGTGACTTGGATGGAGAGTTGTCTCATTGGCACTCATACCACATCTTCTTATATCTATAACATAAATATTGGTGGAAATTATCAACAGTGATTATAGTTCAATAAAAGCTCATGATAATATATATGATATGTTTCATTCATTCTTGGCTACCTGATTGGTACATGTATATAGAGGCAAACCTGGACTTTGAAATTTTACAAATTCATTATTTCCTGACACTACAATATCATCTGTTCATAACTTCGAATAAAGCTGGTAAAGAGGAAATCGGGACATAAAGACATCTGCAAGAAAATCTTAATATCAGTTATTTTATTCCCTGCAATTTCATTTCATTTTGAAGTTCTCCACAAGAATAATGTATTTCATAACACATGAATTATCAAATAAAGCTCATAAACTATATTCCATATATTATAAAAAAAAAATAGATGCGGTATGATTGCCAATGAGACAACAATCCAGCAAAGACCAAATGACAAGGATGTAAACAACGGGCCAAAGTACAGATCTCAACTATGAACAAAACCAATACCCTATTGTAAACTACAAAAGACGCCAAGATAATAAAATGTGAAACAGTCTTAAGCAGCATGATGCTATTAGTAAAACAAAAAAAACAATCATATACAGACTATCGAACTAACTTTTCTAGACTGTGGACGATTTAGTGATATTGTATAGACCCTTGTCCATTGTTGAAGACTGCTCTTTAGATGTCTTTTGGTTGTATTTGTCATTGGTTCCTAGACTGTGGACGATTTAGTGATATTGTATAGACCCCTGTCCATTGTTGAAGACTTTGCTCTTTAGATGTCTTTTGGTTGTATTTATCATTGGTTCCTAGACTGTTGATGATTTAGTGATATTGTATAGACCCCTGTCCATTGTTGAAGACTTTGCTCTTCAGATGTCTTTTGGTTGTATTTGTCATTGGTTTCTAGACTGAGGACGATTTAGTGATATTGTATAGACCCTTGTCCATTGTTGAAGACTGCTCTTTAGATGTCTTTTGGTTGTATTTGTCATTGGTTCCTAGACTGTGGACGATTTAGTGATATTGTATAGACCCCTGTCCATTGTTGAAGACTGCTCTTTAGATGTCTTTTGGTTGTATTTGTCATTGGTTCCTAGACTGTGGACAATTTAGTGATATTGAATAGACCCCCAACCATTGTTGAAGACTGCTCTTTAGATGTCTTTTGGTTGTATTTGTCATTGGTTTCTAGACTGTGGACGATTTAGTGATATTGTAAAGACCCCGGTCTATTGTCAAAGACTACTCTTTAGATGTCTTTTGGTTGTATTTGTCATTGGTTCCTAGACTGTGGACGATTTAGTGATATTGTATAGACCCCTGTCCATTGTTGAAGACTGCTCTTTAGATGTCTTTTGGTTGTATTTGTCATTGGTTCCTAGACTGTGGACGATTTAGTGATATTGTATAGACCCCTGTCCATTGTTGAAGACTTTGCTCTTTAGATGTCTTTTGGTTGTATTTGTCATTGGTTCCTAGACTGTGGACGATTTAGTGATATTGTATAGACCCTTGTTGAAGACTTTGCTCTTTAGATGTCATTTGGTTGTATTTGTTATTGTTTCCTAGACTGTGGACGATTTAGTGATATTGTATAGACCCTGTCCATTGTTGAAGACTTTGCTCTTTAGATGTCTTTTGGTTGTATTTGTCATTTGTTCCTAGACTGTGGACGATTGAGTGATATTGTATAGACCCTGTCCATTGTTAAAGACTTTGCTTTTAAGATGTCTTTTGGTTGTATTTGTCATTGGTTTCTAGACTGTTGACGATTTAGTGATATTGTATAGACCCCTGTCCTTTGTTGAAGACTTTGCTCTTTAGATGTCTTTTGGTTGTATTTGTCATTGGTTCCTAGACTGGGGACAATGTAGTGATATTGTATAGACCCTGTCCATTGTTGAACACTTTGCTCTTTATATGTCTTTTGGTTGTATTTGTCATTTGTTCCTAGTCTGTGGTTGATTTAGTGATATTGTATAGACCCCTGTCCATTGTTGAAGACTTTGCTCTTTAGATGTCTTTTGGTTGTATTTGTCATTGGTTCCTAGACTGTGGACGATTTAGTGATATTGTATAGACCCCTGTCCATTGTTGAAGACTTTGCTCTTTAGATGTCTTTTGGTTGTATTTGTCATTGGTTCCTAGACTGTGGACGATTTAGTGATATTGTATAGACCCCTGTCCATTGTTGAAGACTGCTCTTTAGATGTCTTTTGGTTGTATTTGTCATTGGTTCCTAGACTGTGGACGATTTAGTGATATTGTATAGACCCCTGTCCATTGTTGAAGACTGCTCTTTAGATGTCTTTTGGTTGTATTTGTCATTGGTTCCTAGACTGTGGATGATTTGATGATATTGTATAGACCCTGTCCATTGTTGAAGACTTTGCTCTTTAGATGTCTATGGTTGTATTTGTCATTGGTTCCTAGACTGTGGATGATTTAGTGATATTGTATAGACCCCTGTCCACTGTTGAACACTTTGCTCTTTAGATGTCTTTTGGTTGTATTTGTCATTGGTTCCTAGACTGTGGACGATTTAGTGATATTGTATAGACCCTGTCCATTGTTGAAGACTTTGCTCTTTAGATGTCTATGGTTGTATTTGTCATTGGTTCCTAGACTGTGGATGATTTAGTGATATTGTATAGACCCTGTCCATTGTTGAACACTTTGCTCTTTAGATGTCTTTTGGTTGTATTTGTCAATGGTTCCTAGACTGTTGACGATTTAGTGATATTGTATAGACCCTGTCCATTGTTGAACACTTTGCTCTTTAGATGTCTTTTGGTTGTATTTGTTATTGTTTCCTAGACTGTGGACGATTTAGTGATATTGTATAGACCCTGTCCATTGTTGAAGACTTTGCTCTTTAGATGTCTTTTGGTTGTATTTGTCATTGGTTCCTGTCTCATTGTTGTATATCCTATATCTCCTTTTTCATACACAGTAAATATAAATACATATACATTGTATACATGTATATTAAAAATTCTTTAGAGGTTTTAGATAAAATACATGCTTTTGATGGTCCTTTTAATTTTGTTGACAGTTATGATTTTCTACTCTATATACTACACTTCTACACAATCTTATCAAGAAAAAGTTTTCATATTTAATTAAATGGTCTTTTGAAAATCTCATTACAAATTTATTTGCTGTAACTCGTTTAAAGCCTTTTCTGTAACAAAAAGGAAAGTATGCTAGATACACTTACTGGAAATGTGAAGATATGATTGAAGCTTTTAATTTACTCCTGGACAACATATATATCGACGTTTCTATGGGCGATAAAGTGTATCGACAAGTAGAAGGTATTCCTATGGGCACTTACTGCGCCTTTAATAGCAGATAATAATGGTGTTTATATATCCCAACTCGTTCGTTATGCCTGTGTGTGTAGTGATGTCATAGATTTTAACGAACGTAATCAATGCATCACTGGTAAATTATTAAGTCAGGGATTTCGTTACCATAAATTACGTAAAACTTTTACTAAATTCTTTCATAGATACAAAGATTTGATTAGTAAATTTGGCTGTACCTGTAGAAAACTGATTAAAAACGGTATTTCACATCCTAAATTTTACGGTAATATTGTACTTAAAGCGCGGAAATCACTATGTGATCCGTGTAAACTCATCGAACCTTTAAACAAACTTATTAGTAAAGGTTATCTTACCAATGTTGTAATTAGATCTTTGAATATAGTTTACATTGGCACTAATATCGATTTTGTCATCAGCAAATTAAAACATAACTAAATTTGTATTCTTTTCAAACGGGATGTATAAAGACACACCCACGTTCATTTTGATCTATAAAGAGGTTAACTCCTAACTATCCTACTGCCTGTTGATACATTTATTTTTGGCATTGCACAAGTCATGTCTTCTTTGACTGTCCATGACGTTAAAATACTAAATCCCTGGGATGTGTTTTAGTTGATTTTAGTCTCTGATGCATGATTTTTTATTATTAATTGTTTTTGGCTTTTAACTAGCTGTCAGTAACTCGAATACTCTCAAATGGTACTTTCTTGTTTATTTGACCTGTTGATACTAATTGTAATGCTTTTTGTTATTTTAATGTTTACTTATTCAGGGTTATATCTGGTCTATAGCTTTGATAAGTGTTTGGTATTACTATGAATTTTCACTTCTTCATACTATGAACATCAAAATTACTTATTTTGTAAAAATATTTCCTTTCTCCATTTGAACTGTACACGTATACTTAACAACAAAATTATTTTCATTTACCTGTGTTTAAAGTAATTGCAAATGGCTGATATTTTGTTCAAGCATATTGTTTTTCTTAAATTGTTTTAACATTTCACAGCGGTATAACATGTTACTTTAATAATTCTTCCCTTAGTTTATTTATTTTGTATTTACATTGTATCCTAGATCAAATTTATTTGTTCAGTGTATGTTCACTGGTGTTAATATGTCTTTTGATTGAGTTAAGCCATTTCAATTGATATTTTATAGTGTGTCTTTCTATATTGTGATGTTACACTATTGTTTCAGACAAGGGTGAAGGTTTGGTATTAAAACGTTTAAACCCGCTGCAATTGTTTGCACCTGTCCTAAGTCAGGAATCTGATGTTCAGTAGGCTGTTTGTTGATGTGGTTTATAAGTGTTTCTCGTTTCTCATATAGATTAGACCATTGGTTTTCCCGTTTGAATGGTTTTACACTAGTAATTATTGGGGCCCTTTATAGCTTGCTGTTCGATGTGAGCCAAGGCTCCGTGTTGAAGACCGTACTTTGACCTATGGTTTACTTTTATAAATTTTGACTTGGATGGAGAGTTGTCTCGTTGGCACTCATAACACATCTTCTTATATCTATATATATTATTCATATATTGATTTAAATCATATAAAAACTAGCAAGTTTTTAATTAATGCTCACAAAATTGTGATAGAGGTCAATGGGACAGGCTACATCAAATAGTTTTCTCAGGAAGGATTTTTTATTTGAAATTTTCTAACTGCTTCCTTACCAAAAACCATCCATTGAGAAATTATCAGAGATTGTACATAACAGAGATAATATATTTATTCAAACTTAAAGGCTTTAGCTATAATTATACCAAGTAAATCTTGTCAATTTATCAAGAAAGATAATATTTGTATACTTTAAATTGGAGTGTCAATTTGGTGAAAAATAGTTGAACGGACAGGTACATAGTATGTATAAAGTTCTTAATCAATTTTAACTAAGCGATCAATAAATTACTGACACCTTTAACATACATACTAATTTACCTGTTCAAGTAATTTATATTGGTTCTTATCTAAAACAATGATCAAACTTTGAATACTAACTACATGTATTTGTGTTCAGGTGATCACCTAGGTTTCATTAAGTGTTTACATCTTCAGATCAAGTACTCTTAAAAGTGACTAGGTGCTTCACTTTCAAACTGGAATTTTTTGCCATTTTTCAGATATTATCTAAATTCTAAAATTTAAAATAAAGTAAAAATAAAACAAGGACTTAATAATAAATATTTTAATAAGTAAATTTATTATTAGAAGCATATTTATGTAAATAAGATCCTATGGTTCCAATGGGTAGATTACTGGTTGGTCTATATTCAGTGGCAAATATTACAAAATTCTCAGGAAATGGAGAAAATCAAGAGAGCAATTCACAAGTAATAAAGTAAAATAGAGACATGAAATTGATATCCACAGAAGAAAAGGTGGGGGTAAAAAAAACCTCTTTCCTTGACATGTTCTGCTCATATTTTTAGATAATATATTTGAAATATAATACAATAATAATCATTTATTTGACAACTTATACAACAGATACAGTTAAGTCTGCCTCATATCTTGACTTACATCTAGAAATTGACAATGAGGGTCGGTTGAAATCAAAACTTTACTACAAAAGAGATGATTTCAGCTTCTCAATTGTGAACTTTCCATTTCTGTGTAGCAACATTCCAGCAGCGCCTGCATACAGAGTATATATCTCCCAGTTGATACGATATTCCAGGGCTTGTATTTCCTATCATGATTTCCTTGATAACGGGTTGATGCTCACAAGGAAGCTATTAAACCAAAATGTTCCAAGTGGTGAAGTTGAAATCATCCCTTCATAAATTTTACGGATACCATCACGAGTTGGTTGACCGTTATGAAATAACGTTTCACAGATGATAGCGGATATGTTCCAAACTACAATCCCGTCCCTTTTCCCCGAATGTGACCTAACAAATTTGACTTATTAACGGGTTTGTACTAAGATGAGCAATATGACCGGGCCACATGTGGACCAGGATCTGCTTACCCTTCCAAAGCACCTGAGATCACCCCCAGTTTTTGGTGGGGTTTGTGTTGCTCAGTCTTTAGTTTTCTATGTTGTTTTGTATACTATTGTTTGTCTGTTTGTCTTTTTCTTTTTTAGCCATGTAGTGTCAGTTTATTTTTGACTTATGAGTTTGAATGTCCCATGGTACCTTTTGCCTCTCTTTTATAATATAAGCACTCTTTTGTGTTTGACTCTAGATTTTACAGTCTGTACAAACCGGAGATCCTGGTCTAGTTTTTGCTTCCAATGTATATATGTAGGTACTGACAAGCAGTGAATCATGATCCTAAGATAGTTCTACAGACTACTCTAAGATCCTCTAAGACAGGAAAATCAGTCATTGAATAAACAATTGTAAAGGTTCCATGGAACCCTGGGTTTTGCCTGCAACTACTGCTGTCAGTGTACAAGTGTTAGTGGACTGACAAAAACTAAGTCCATTTAAGAGTAAAATACAGTTTAATGAAGAAAAAAAATACTGTATTTATGCCCCCACCGCAGCTGAGGGGGCATTAAGTGTTACCCTTGTCTGTCTGTACGTCTGCCTGTCCATATGTCCCAAAATTGGTTTCCGTTCTCTAACTTTTATAGCTTGCTTAAACCAAATGTTATACACAATGCTTATTACCACAAAACTCAGATCAAGTTTGAATTTGGGTGACATCATTTTACAGTTTTGAATTATGTCCCTTTATAGGGGCATCATCTGTGTCTCATGGACACATTCTCCATTTATTTTTATCCTAAAACAGCTGCTGTCAAGTTCCATCAAATTCTATTAAGTTTTGACAAAGTTATTGATGTATAAAAAGGAACACAGGATCACTATGTCACAGGTTCAACAAAAATAGGTTACACTTTACCTACATGCATACCCAGGAATACCTTTTCACTTTGAATTTAATGATTTTGATCACAAATTTTAACTAATACTAAAAACACCTCTTATCTTTTTTTCATTTACAAATACCCTTTGATGAAAAGAAAAAATGACAACAAGAAATAATTTATATTAAAATATTAATCAAA
Organism: Mytilus coruscus; assembly: GCA_017311375.1. Classification (NCBI taxonomy): domain Eukaryota; kingdom Metazoa; phylum Mollusca; class Bivalvia; order Mytilida; family Mytilidae; genus Mytilus; species Mytilus coruscus. The sequence continues at coordinate 31,442,503 of CM029601.1, forward strand.
TGTTTTCTGTCATATCCTTTCATTTATATTTTCTACTCAAACATTTGCAAATTGAATTATTGGAAAATATTTATCTTGTTGATCAACAGAAGTAGATTTTGATTTAAAAAGAGCATTTAAATATTTACAAAGTAGAGGATATTTAAAATTGGTGATAAAAAGATAGAAAGTGTACCAAAGAATTTTTATAGATGAAATTCTGTTTCATTATTTAGCCCTATGCCAACAATCATTTATTCATTTGTATTTTTCTTTCTTGTTACTGGGAGTCGGTACCAAAATATTGAAAATCATGGTTAGTGACAATTTACCATTGACAGTCTTCGTTCTAACACAAAGAAACTCTACTCAAACATATTCATTTGTCATTAAGTAAATGAGTTAAGTTTTGTTTCTTAACATGGACTTCCAATTTGACTATATATATACATGTAATAATAATTGTGTGATTTAGTAATTCTAAGTTGTATTTAACTAGCTGTTATATAATTTACAAAAAACATTTTTAACATGGTAGACAACATACATTTTACAATGAATTGTTTTATCCATTTAAAATTCACCTTACAGCCTACACATTGCTATACACCACAGTCATGTTCACAAATTAAAGATGACCACAGCTGTACAGACATATTTGGGTTTATAACGATTTTAGTTTATACAGATTTTTTTGTATTAAAGCCTAAAATAAACATGACTTTTAAAAATGTTTTGCTGCAAGTTCCATCACATATGAAGTGCTTGTTTCATTTTTACATTTACTATATAGATTGCCAGTAATATTTTTACATATTTTACTTTTATAATTCCTTTATGCTTTTCTTGCTCTGGTCCTGGTTTGTATTTTGGGACCTTGTGAACTCATTTTCCCCCTTGTTACAGCATCATATGGTGATTATATATACATATGTAGGACAGGTGAAATTGAGTCTGTCAACTGTAGAGTATAATGAGTTTCTTTACAATTAAATCATCTTCGATCTGCATCAATTTTTCATGATATTCAGAAGTATTGATGTTGATGCAAATATTACCCTTCTGATTACTGAAATATCTATCACAATGATTTAGTTGTTATCCCAGTCTGTATAATTGAATAATTTTAACAAGTTTTCAATTTTTAATGAACACTCAATAAAGTCAACCTAATGTTTAGAAATTTCACAGCTTTCCTACAACAAATCCATTTGAAAGGTTTACTATAACATTTAAAATATTCTTTTCTTTCATATTCCATGGATCAACAGTTTGGAAAGTATAATATTCTCCTATAGTAGTATTGATTATATTCATTTTGAAATTGATACCTTCATATTTAATGGAAATTTAAGTGTAATACAGAGTTCTCTTTGTCCATATGAAAACATATAAGTTAAAATTTGACAGATAAAAATAAACAATTCATTGTTTTATGCTTTCAGTTGTTCATATATATATATGTAAAATTTTATTATTCAATAAATTCAAAAAGTTTATTTATTTAAATATCAACTTTTAAAGATAAAAACTTTTTTATTAAAAGGCTACAGGAAGATTTTTTTCAGTTGTTCATATATATATATATTATATATGTAAAATTTTATTATTTAATAAATCAAAAAGTTTATTTATTCAAATATCAACTTTAAAGATAAAAACTTTTTTGTTAAAAGGCTACAGGAAGATTTTTTTAAGAGTTGAAAAATTGTACAGTACATTTCATTTCCATCTTTTTCATGAATAAGTACCAATTTGTGCATTTAAATTCATCTTATATCAAATCAAGATGTATTCAATAATAAGAAATGCTCACTTATCATAAATATTTAATTCTATGCTAGACACTACCAAACTGAAGTAATATTAACTATACAAATTAACAATAGTTTTTTTAAATGCAAAAGATTCATTTATTCATTTAAACAGTGGTATAAAGAAGCTTTTACATCATTCTTGGTATTATTAAAATTAAATGTATGTGAAATGTAATCTTACATGTGGTTCAACAAACTAATTAAGCATGTACACATATTGATAAAAATCTTACTTTATTAAGTAAAGGATTATATAAAAGGCCATTATAAATGAAAGATTAAAATGTCTGGTCATTAATAAAAGCAGATTATGTTTGTATAATGGAGAAGAAGGGGTATGCTGAATTCATTGATTCATGACACCCAAAGCAATTGGAAGGTATTCCAGCAATTGGAAGGTAATCCCAATTGCTGTTCTTCATCTGAGTCACATTTAGGCTTTGAACATGCAGTAGAAGATCCCACTTTACTACAAGATAAAGATGGAACTATAGTGCCAATTTGAATGGTTCTTTGCCTTTAATTGATAATAATTTCCCCATGATAATCCACGATGAAAATGAGTTTACTTCTTAAAATATATATGTATCTTGAAATCATTGGTTGAACAATTAACACTACAAGGAATTGATACAACAATATTTAGAGCCCAAATTTTGAGTCAAATAACATAACAAATATAAATAACTTAGCATTTACATCAACTGTAGATTAAACAGAATTGGGGACATATCCCTGATATATGGACCTGTTAGGGGCAGTTATATAGCCATACCAAATTGTTTTAGTGGAATCTTTTGATTAGTGATCTTTGTATGTAAAATGAAATCCATTATTCTTTGAAAAAAGGGTACATTTTCGCAAAATATGTGCCATCTACATGTTCAATGAATACCAATGACTTAGTTTTAAAATATATAATTGAGCATAAGTAGGGTGTATTGGTCCAGGACTATTTTAAGGGCATATTTGTATGTGTACTGTCAATGTCTTTATCAGCCCTGGTTAGTTCCATCATATCATCGTAACCTAAAGATGATTGAGTTCATGAGCCAACTACATTTTTATGTAGAGTTATCCCCCATGCTACAGAAATTAGACGTGTTGAATATCAAATTAAACAGCATTTTAATTTGATTTTACTATAGAAATTCAGCAACTTCTTTGTCTTCAATACAATGTCCAATAACAAGTTTAAGAGATTACTGTAATCCGATACGTTAATTAAATCACCGGTAATACAATCAACAGGTGCCCGTTGCCCTTTAAATTTGTATGTATAAATTGTTTCAGCAAATCTTAATAAAATTACTTACCCACAAATACATAATGTACACAAGTTCGACATTTTTGTAATTTAAACTGCAATATGAAAATTTCTCCTTTACTTTTCTAAATTTCAGAACATAAGATGCACGTTGCTAAGTATACATGCATTCAAATGTTTATCAAAGATGGTGGGTGACAACAGACGAGTCCACTTAGACTTTAGGGATACCAAGTTATCTTTCGATAAAACTTCTTATTAAAAAAGATTGTTTTGAAAAAATGTCATTTATTGACACTTTATTTATTCAAATCAAATGGTTCCATCAACATCATGTCGATATATTATAAAATGTGTCTAAAATTTAGTTATTCTTTAGAACCTGTCTACCCTAAAATATAATAACTTTCTCTTTCAGCCAACTGTAACATTTAAGGTATTTAATTTGTATAAAGTGATGTAAAGTAAACAGGAACAAACGCATATTATTATCTCACATGATCTCGAATAGCGAGATGATCTTCTCATTGCTGTAATATTCAAGGATTAACACACTTAAGAAAGCAGACGTGATGTTTTTCGTTGGAGGAAAGAATTTTTTGTTCGATTTGGCAAATTATTCTGTCTGCGTACTACTGTAACATTTAATAAAAGAATATAGTTTGCAATCATAAAATAGATTTTGAAAATACGTAACGTCGTCACTCTATTTTTATTTTCTGCTTATATTATATAAGCTTTCCGCAATAAAAATATTCTGACCCCAATTTGATGAAAAAAAATATTGTGGTCAAGCAGATGACAAAAAAAAAAAAAAATTCTGAATCCATATTTTCCCCATATCTTATAGCGTTAAATTTTGAAAATATTATTTGATTGATAGCGTCGAAAAAAAAAGAATGTTTTCTGACTCAGACAAAAAACCACAACCCCCCTGAAGTTAAATGGTTGCTCCCTTACCAGAAGTATGCACAAGGTCCTTTGAAAAAATCAAATACTTTAAAACCTTTTCACGGTCCCATTATGTGATTGATGTCATTTATAAAGCATCAACCCAAAACCTGTCGAACAAGATTGTTTTACATCGGATGACCGTGAGGGCATTCCGGTGTATTGCTGTCGCCTAGATTTCCATTACGTAACTTTCGTGTTGGGATTGTAACCGATCTATAAACATGATAAATACGCGGACATTATCGAGTGCAAAATAACATTCCTTATCGCTTGTTATAAATTCATTTTTTCAATGGATACTCCTAAAAATATTTTTTTTAGAACATAAATTAATAATATGAAAATGTTTTGTCGTTAGAAATATATATATAAGTAAAAAATCTTTAATATCTATGCACACGTACAGAAAATGTGTGTTAACGCATGCGGAAGAATATCTCAAGAACGTTTGCAATCTCCCATGCAGAGTTATCGGTCCTCGCTCTCTCAAGGACCGATAACTCTGCATGGGAGATTGAAAGTTTGGCGGGAAAATATGAATGCCTACTCAAATCCAATCTATTAGAAAAATCGAATTATTACAGAAGAGTGTCCACCATGCACTTGCACTGCACTATTATTAATATAGTAGAATAGAATGATATACAAATGGATGAAAATTATATATACATGTAACTGTAATATACAAATATTAATATAATATATAACAACAAACCAGAGTATACTGATTTGTATCACTTCAATATCATATTTATTACGGTGAGGTTGAATTCCCTGTCATTTATTTATCATCCACGCACAAACTTGTCTAAGAAAAAAAATATATCTGTACATTAACCTCACTTTCAGGTATAGAGATGTGATTTTTTCTGAGACAAGTGCTTGTGACCATCCACAAGAACTTGCAGTCATCCGATGTTCAGTACTTCAGTACTTTGATTTTAAATATTGTTTATCTATTGCAAGCTTTCCTTCAGATGTCCTTGAGAGGGTAAAGATAAAAATCATCTACGGTGGATTTTGGTACTTCAGCATTACAAGTTCACCCTCTTCAAAAAGCTGGTAAGTGAACTGGTAAAGCTGACGCGCTATTCAAAGCAGTTGTGAGCGATGTGTAGGATAATGAAATGAACAGTACGGACCTTCTAGTTGCCAACCTATTTGAGCTAGTAAATGTTTACTTGCTTCATCTATTTTTTTATGAAACAGTTGGAATTTGTTTTCGGGATAGAGTTTCCCTCGAAGAAAAGAGCGAAGGATATTGAAAACGTGTATATTTTGTTCCTCTCTTTGATTTTAATATCTAGTTTATTTTGATTCATATCATGTAATTAACTGTTTTTTAATCAAGATAAGTCATATACTTTGACGGTCCCTCATTTTCGAGAACATCAGCCATCCTTGGGATTGGATATGCATCATACGTGTATACGGACTTCAACCTTCGATAGTCTACGTAAAAGCGTTAGATTGATCCTCTTTCGGTACTAGTACAATATGTAAAGCCTAATTTCTATGGTTTTTCTATTCCTCCTGTTTTAACATATTTAAAGCTCCAATTTTACATCTTCGTTTCTTTCATTTTGGAATTCGATACGGCTTCTGCCTTATAGTGAAAAATTTTTCATCCTTGAGTTCTGGCCGCACCTGAAAATCAACTTCACTAATTCGTCTTGTTATTTTGAAATGTCCCTTGCATAAAGCACAGAATTTATTACTTATAGTTGAAGACGGTAGCAGTACCAAGACTTTGTCTCCAGGAGACAACCTTCTGTCGCGTGCATTTTGTCATAGTTATAAAAATAAGGATGTGGTATGATAGCCAATGAGACAACTATCCACCAAAGTTCAAATGAAGTGCATGTAAGCAATAATAGGCCATCGTACGGCCTTGAACAATGAGAAAACCCATACCGTATAGTCGGCTATAAAAGGCCCCGACATGAAAAATTAGTCAGACTCTTTTATTTTTCTGCTCATACTGAAGATTTTTAGCGACTTGTTCCTCCTGTTCAGTCCGATTTTCAAATACAAGATCCAATGCCCCCTAGCCTTCCAACCGTAGAACGGTATGCACGTAGAAGGAATGGTAAGTATCTATCCCAGTCGTTTGCTCTGTTAGTTGGAATATGACAGGAATATGACAGTTGTTATCCATTCGTTTGATGTGTTTGAGCTTTTGATTTTGCCATTTGATTAAGGACTTTCCGTTTTAAATTTTCCTCGGAGTTCTGTATATTTGTTATTTTACTTTTGCTTGTTTTCGTAACATAGCATTTAATGTACCATTAAATTTTTCCACAAGTCCATTTGGCATTTGCATTAGGATATGGTAAGCTGATGTTCGTAGCTTTCCTATCTGCAACAATATTCTAACATCATGCATCAATTTGGATGCGATATTTGAACATTGATCTGATAGTAATCTGTAAAGAATCAATCTTACGTAATACATATATTGTCAATAAAAGCCACAACTGACTTGATGATGTCTGTTTCAGAGAAATGTTTTATCGAACAGCTCATATGGCCTACAGGGCAATCATAAGCTATTGTAATTACTTGATATCCGTCGTCGTTGTCGTCTATCGTCGTAAATCTTTTTTAATATACATAAATCGACTATGAAACCATCAAGGCAGTTTAACCAGAGATGGACTGCACCAACCTAAGACTTTCTGTAATAAATTGTATTATTGCCGCCGACCAACCAACATTATGAATACCCTGAGTAAAAATAGAAAAGACAAACAGACAAACAGCAGTACACAAAACACAACAAAGAAATAAAAGACACGAGCCCCACAAAAAAATGGGGATGATCTCAGGTGGTCCGGAAGGGTAAGCAGATCCTGATCCACATGTGGCACCCGTCGTGTTGTTCAAGTTAGTACAAACCCGGTAACAATTCTAATTCGGTAGATCACATTCGAAAAGGGGACGGGATTGTAGTTACGACATTTGGAACATATCTACTATCATATGTGAAACGGATATTCTATAACGGTCAACCAACTCGTGATGGCGCTCGTAAAACTAACGAAGGGATGATTTCAACTTCACCACTTGGAATTCTTGGTTTAATTACTTCCTTGTGAGCAGCAACCCTCAAGGATATCATGATATGAAATACAAGCCCTGGAGTATCGTATCAACTTGGGAGATATATATATACTTCGTATGCAGGTGCTGCTGGAATGTTGCTACGTATAAATGGAAAGTTCACAATTGGGAAGCTGAAATCATTTCTTTTGTCGTAAAGTTTTGTTTTAAAGTTCAAGCGACTCCCTCGGTAATTGTTAATTATCTAGATTTGTCTCTTTTAAACGGATTTATAAGATTTGAACATCGATAAACTACTGATGGCTTAATTTTTAACAAAATTTAATATACATGTTTCTATAAAATAAGAAAGTATGCGCTGCTGTTCAAAACAATTCATTCTCTATTACACACATTACATGCTTTTTCTATTATGTGGAATATGTGAAAACACACATAATTAGATAATAAGATACAAATCAGCCGCAGTAACTGCTTAACAGGAGCGAAAATACATAGATGTTTGAACATAGCTAACGAATCGAGTAGAAACATACAATAAACCTTTTGCAAACATTGATTCTATTTAACATAATACTAGTAGTTGGTAGCCATTAATGTGAACCAGTGAGGATCATGAGATTGTCACTTTCCGCATATAGATAAGCAAAGGGATGACAGCGAAAATAGAAAAGACACTTTTTCTAATGAAAAAGTGAGAACATCCATAGGAAAACAATGCATGTGCCGATAATAATCAAAAGTTATTTTAAATAACAATCGTACAGTTTAAAGAAATTATTTGTTATATCATATTATAAATGCAAATAAATGATGTTTTATGTTCATTATTTATCGAGATAGTTGTATTAGAAGCTCGTGAAACTGAAATTCTTTGCTGCATATTTATACAAAATCATGTTCATACAAAATCTACAGATCTTTCAGGTCACCAATTTTCGGAGAATTCCACATACTAATAGTCCTTAGCATGTTACAATTTCCCAAAATATACCTATTTTCACATCTAAGTTTTCGAGTATACCGGTCTGCTTTTGTCATGCAAACTTTCACTATAGAAGTCTTTTCGTGAATATAACAAATTAAAAGTCGTATGAAGGTTAAAAATTAAAGATGAATAATTTGATTAAGAATGTTTATATCCGTTAAAAGATTTTACTGGTTTATTTTATACAATTTTAAGAAAAGGTCGTAGCGATTTCTGTACAGGTTTTTTCGGTCTTCTAGATCTATTTGCATCCAATGTTCACATCGGGATAAGTTCCGTTTGAATTAGCTTAGTAACCGAATTTCAAAAGTGTTAAAAGTTGCTGTATATCAATCGATTCCTTATGAATTTTACCATGAACTTCTCCGATCTATCTGCATACATATACAGACAATTAGCATGTTCCAGAGGTATTCAGCCAGTAGAAAAATAATTTGTACACCAGGAATTTTTCGCATAGCAACTTTTAAACCAATTTTACACAGAGCTCATATAGCCTGCTGTACTCTTCGTTTGAGGAGGAAATGATAGCATTATATGGAAATTTTGTTTTATTTCAATTCATTTTATTGTTACTATTTACCAGAACGTTTCCTTGTGAATTAACAATTTTAAATAACATCCTTGCTAAAATGGAACAAACATTGAAAAGATCAAGTATTCAGTGATTACAGGGATATGATATTTTGACACTAGATTTCCCTCAGTATAACGAGCATTTATATAACTTTATCAATTTAACAGGAAAAACCCCGAATCCCCAATAACATAAATACGTGTACATATGGAATATATAAGTATGCATCAACAATATTTTTGATGTGTGTGTGTGAAAATGGGTCAATTTCGTAGGTACAGATATATAACAGTATTTGAAGCATATCATACATTTTACTAACTGGAGGATATTTCGTCATCTAACGGTTTCAAGCAGAAAGTTCATATAACAATTCCATAACTTACATTTATCCGATGATTACGCTGAAATCTGAATAGCTATTGTCCCAATATATATTCGGGTTTAAATTAGTTTGTGCATATACCGAAAAGGTAAAAAAAACTTCCTGTGAAATTAAAAACTTACCGAAATCTAGCAAAATGGCAGTTTAAAACCCTCTTAAAGAATTATTAATTTGATTAAATTTTAAAGGGCATTAGCTGTCAAATTCATGTTCACCGATTTGACTCAAATTCTCATATTTGATGTATAACATACTTAAATAAATATCCAAATTATAAAAAGTCTTAAATAAACAATTTACAATGCATGGGCTTGATAATATGTATCTGCATTTCGTGTTTTATTTTAGTCTAGACTTCATTTAATTAACCATCGAGGTGACGTCCGAAGACTGCCAACGGTCATATAACCCGATATAAACATAAATATATATATAAATAGATAGCGAACTCGTGCAATTGGATTTTCTAGGTCTGTTTGATTTCATATTATAGTCTAAAATATATATTAATCATCGTTTTACTTGTATAAGAATAAGCTTTTGTGGATCGAATCAGTCAATCAAATGGTTTACCCTTGTTTCACTTTCAATGTTGATATTCTTTTCCTTTTAATAACTGAATACGCCTAATTCATGCGTAACATATCTCTAGCTAAGGGGTTGAATTGAAGGTAACATGAATATGGACTCTATGAGGTCGAATTATTCACTTGCAAGTGAATAATTCATCAGCGATGTTTCCTAGCTTATTTTGACAAAATTGAACCAAACTGGCTGCTAAAAGCAAATTATTACTTCACTATTTCACTTTCATTATTTATTGAACAAAACAAATCAAATTTGTTTATATCTCGTAGCTAGTGCCCTTTAAAGAAATACGACGCAATGTCGTAAGTACTTTAAAATACACGTATGAAATTTTGTAACTAAGACTTTTAGCAAATTTTGAATGACTTTTGTTGCAAAATAAATTAAGGTTTAACCTGTTTTGAGAATTTGCTTCATGGAGAAAAATGGGTTTTGGAAGACATAATGAGTGTCTGAAAACAATAACATCCACAGAACCTATTTTAAACTTAAAATGATGAAGATATTTTGTTTAAGGGGGGATTACACAAACAAGGTCATCTTTTACTTCCTTGTTTTCAACGTTTTACAAAATGAAAAACCTAAAACGTTCAAAGCGCTTTAAATCCTATGAGGAAATAATACATGGATTGCTCTTTATGAAAATGACACATGATGGTATCATTTTGAATGAGTACAATAACGGGATGGTTCGGAAGGAAGTTGAACTATATCTACCGACCAAACATTAATATCAATAACATTTTTGTCGATGTATTAGTACTAGTAGGAATGGAATTTTAAATTTATACCGTCTTTGCTTTATTTGGTTCACTCATGTTCAAGTTCGGACAGGAAAGAGCAATGTACCGTTTTGAAAACATTTTGCATCTGTAATGAAAAACAAAGAAGTGCAAAATGTAGCGGTTTTGGTATATTCCGAGAATACCAAGTTATGTGTTAAAATTGAAATTGGAAAACAACCGTCTACCGCATATCAGCATGGACACATTTCAAAATGTTTCGAACAATAACTTAACCAGTTTAACATTCATGAACAATTCATTAGAAGTATTCACTGCAGATGCTTTTCATGAGTTGAAATATCTGAAAAATTTAGAAATCTCGCATGAGAGGAAATTAAATATTTCTTCCTTGAAAATGTCGTTCCAAAGTTTAAACAAGCTAGTAATGGACAATATGAATTTTGTAAGCAATAGATGGACCATGCTTCCAATGGACTTCTTCTCTGATTTCAGAAATTACACGCTGAAAAAACTAACGTTTAATGAAAACACATTTAGGACTTTTAATTGCAGTTTGTTGTCGGAATTCTCAGAGATACATCAACTTTTTGTTCAAAGAAATGAAATCGTATTCTTAAATGCAAGTGGTTTACACTCAGTAGTTAATCTTATTCTATCTGCGAATAACATGTTTGAAATTCCAAGCTTCTGTGATGAAGCAGGGCGGTCGTTAGTTCCAAAGTTATCTCGCCTGGATCTGACAGATAACGCAATTCGAAAACTACGTTCAGCGTCTTTTAAGTGTCTTTATAAACTAAGACATCTTACACTGGATAAAAACCGTCTACTGATTTTAGAAAATTACATTTTTTCCAATCTTATAAACTTAAAAACACTTTCGTTAAGTTGGATACCTCATCTGTCAGTAATTAAACCAAGAGCGTTTCAATGTCCTTCTTTGAAAGTATTAAAATTTATTCACAATGGATTCCGTTTTGACAAGGAGAAGAGTAAAAAGAAAAAGTATTTATACAACTCCGGTGAACTGTTCAATTACACACAAAGTCTAATAGAACTAGATTTAACAAATAATTATATGCCGAAAGATCCTGATACATTTCGGAAAATATTTCATCCACTATCGAAATTAACTGAACTGAATTTACAGGCATCATATATAGCGACATTGCCGGAAAGATTATTTCAAGAGATGCCATTTTTAAAAATCCTGAATCTGAAAGGCAATAGAATTACAACATGGAATCGAAGTGTGTTCGAAAATCTGACGTCTTTGAGAAATTTATATTTGGATGGCAATTACATTCGAGTTATAAATGAATCATCGTTTCCGATCCAGTTATTGCAGTCGTTAAAAACATTTGACATATCACATAATGAATTCTGGTGTACATGCGCTCAGAAATGGTTTGTTGATTATTGTCGATCCTCAAACATTTCTAAAATACTGACACATTGGCCAAAATACTATTCGTGCGTATACCCAGAGGACAAGAAACGCCTTCTTCTCGTGCACTATAAGCCAACAGACGCCGACTGCTCAACATGGAGTCCGATTTTAACAATAATAATTGTTATTGTTGTTTCATTTTTTCTCGTAACTGTGGTGTTAATTCTAATGTTAAACTGTCAAGCCAACATTCGGAATTTGATTTATCTATTTCGAGTTAGTAAATGGAAGAGAAAAGGATACATCAGATTAAATTCCTCCGAAAGCTTTGAATACGATGCTTTTGTCATATACTGTGATTCAGATCGGCAATGGGTCCACTCAGAACTCCTTAAACGTCTTGAGGAAATTGACCTAAAAGTCTGCGTTCATTATCGAGATTTTGATGTTGGAGAATCCATTACAGACAACATTACAAATTATGTAGGCAAAAGTTGGAAAGTAATTGTTGTTATGTCAAACAACTTTACAAAAAGTGAATGGTGCCAATGGGAACTAGACCTTGTACAAGAAAGAAGGCGACGCCATGGCAAAGAAGCACTAATTCTTATAATGCAGAGTCAAATAGATGCAAGTCACATGACCAATTCTATCAGGTCTTTACTTGACACGACACCACATTTGCAGTATCAACAAGGGTTAGGCGAGGATCTGTTTTGGTCTGTGATTACGAAAGCTGTCATGAAACCATTCAAGGATCCTCCTACAGCTATTCTTTAGAGTCAACACTCTTATGCTGTGTGTAAAAACTCATCAATGCTGCCGGGATTTTAATTTGGTACGGTAGACGCGCTTTTCATCTACATTAGACTCATAAGTGGCGCTCGAATCATAATGGTTGGAAGACTAAATCAAATACAAAGTTGAAGAGCATTAAAAACCGAAAATTCCGAAAAGTTGAGGCAAATGCGGCTAATATTTATTCAAGAAAATTATAAATTCATTTTGTTTAAACCCATTCGATTCATATCTGGAAGGTTGTTTTGTCTTGGTCTACCAAGTAATACATTGTAAGTAGATTGCCAGCCAATGTGAAAATAAAAGTAAAAATGGCTATTTTGTGTACATTAATTTCGAAATCTTTTTAGGGTTGTTGTGATTATCTGATTTTTCACCTAATACACTATTGATAGTATGTTTTGTAGATTCATATTTTCAAAATGTATCAATAAAACTGCATGAAGATTGCTTACTGCGCGTGTTTCAATTTCAATTGTTCGTATTATAATTCAGGAGCACAGGCACTTGTCTCAGAAAAAAATATTCCTATATACCTTAATATAACACAAGGTACTTAACTAAATTTTTGAAAATGTCACCCAGTCCCGAATTTCCGTTATTTTCGATTTCTCGGTTGTCAAACCTACTTAAACTTATTATGCCGTAAATCTAAATTGATTTATCTACACAATGGTATATGACACGACTACCACTGTGGTCGGGATCATTCGTGCAGCCTCAGAAGTCGGTCAACGTGATTTTTTTGCATACCGCTCAAGACTTGGCAACACAGAGTCCGCAGGTAATGATATACCGGTTTCTCATTGGTCAATCGTCTGGCTAAAAATAAATGTGGGAAATTTTGGTCAATTTATAACTCAACATTAGTGTCTACATGTCTAACGTTGTGCACACGTGTGTTTCATAACAAAATGAATGTCAAACAGCTTATAGCATTGAATGAGGTAAAACATGGCCATAACCTTTTGCTTTTTTTAATAATTTTTATAATAAATCATTCACTGCGGACTCGGTGTTGCCAAGTCTGGAGCGGTATGCAAAAAAAATCACGTTGACCGACTTCTGAGGCCTGCTACGAATGATCCCGACCACAATGGTAGTCGTGTCATATACCATTGTGTAGATAAATCAATTTAGATTTACGGCATAATAAGTTTAAGTAGGTTTGACAACCGAGAAATCGAAAATAACGGAAATTCGGGACTGGGTGACATTTTCAAAAATTTAGTTAAGTACCTTGTGTTATATTAAGGTATATAGGAATATTTTTTCTGAGACAAGTGCCTGTGTTCAGGAGGCATAGCATCTACAGTAACTTTAAAAGCGATGGATTTAGTATTATGTGTGTTGACTTGAATTATCCCTTTAACGAACATGCAATTTCGACATGATTTAAAAAAAATAACACAAAATATGACAGATAACTTTTAATATTCTATATATTGTTTCAGTTTTGTTTAATAAGTCAATTGTATACTGTTTAATATTCTGCTTGTAGAATGTTTGGCGAATTCATACAAAAATATCATAATTAGAGTCTGAACCTCCAAGACATTTTTAGTTGTACCTACACAATACATTATTCCAAAATTATCACATAGATAATTAGTTTTAGAATACTGCAAAATTCTTCGTAGTTGTTTACTGATTTTGAAAAGGGATATTGAGAAGATGTTAGACAATCATCATATGTTATATTCACAAAAAAAAAAAAACACCAACCATACAGTGAACTTTTGGAAACGCATATGAAACAATAGGGTCATGACGATCCCTATCGTCTATTTAAGTTCATTCTTTATTATTCGCAAACAACACTGTTGATTTTGAAAACGTAACATGTAATTTCTTGAATCAACACAGAGTATAATATTCATTATTCATCTTGAAAATTATTTTAGAACTTTTCAGCCTGCGGTAACAAGTCACATGACTGAATTCACATACTGTGAATTCATTTATTTTCGTGGGTACCCATTTTCGTGGATTGGGGAAAACTTTCAATTTTGGTGGACATTTGATTTAGTGGTTTTGCCAAAATGAGCAGCAATTTGTATAGCAAATTTACAATTCGTTGAACATTTAAATTCTTGGTTCCCATGTATGCACGAAATCCATGAAAATTGGTATCCAACGAATAATAAAGAATTCACAGTAACACTAATTGTACCAAGTACATCACAGTACCAGTCTCCGCAGATATTTTTGATTGAATACTATACATTATTCCAAATGATCACATGAATAATTATTTTAATAATACTGCGAAAATTCTTCAAAAGTTGTTTTACAAATTTTGAAGCAAGCAGGATAAAGTGAGGATGCATGTAAGACAGCCAACATATGTTATATTCACAATAAGCACACGTGAAACTCGTATGCTGATCAATGGGATCGTGATGATTCTTCGAACCCGTGTTTTTAGGTTTCATATCTTTTACTTCGTTAGCAATACTGATGATTTTGAAACTTTATAAGTGGAAATGTTATATTAAATAAGCGGTGAAGTTTTCCTTCAGATACCACTTCTTGTTTACAGGATCGAACTCATTTTTTTGGTGTGATTTTTCCGTCACTTTCATTACATATTCTAAAATGATTAATTTCAATGTATAAAATTAAGTAGTACGTACCAATGTTACTGGACCAGATAAGCAATAGATACTAAAAGTGATGCTTGAGGCCAACACATTTAAATAAAGAAAACGAAACTTATACATACTTTGATGAGCTGATCACACTAAAAGACCAAATCAGACCAAGGAATCAGGAGATATATTCCTTATTTTAGAATGATTTCCAAAATTTCATATTAGCAAATTTCAATTAAACAATTTCAGTATTTTAATGTCGACACCCAAGTACTGGCTATTATAGGCTGTTGAAACCTTCGGGGACTAACAGTCCACAAGCAGAAGTATCAACTTAGTGGTAGTCATAATATTAATGGTACTAAATTTAATGCACGATATACGGATTTCGACAATAAATGTCCATTTAGTGATGCTCGAAGTCAAAATATTCAAAAAACGAAATTTGTACTGTACAAAAGGACCAAAGTATAGCTTATTCCTCATAAGGAATCAAAGTTTTGCATGAGGGTGATATGTTCCTTCCTTAATTTAAAATGATAACTACAATTTCTAATAAACAATATACGTTTTTTTATGCCAGTACTGATTTGCTGGCTATTAGCAACTGGGCAGGTAATACATGCTCCTTGTCCTATGGCAACATGTTAGCATCTCTCTCTTATTTGTTAATTTGTTATAGGGTTTCTCAAAGAACGAATAATAATAATAGAACAACAATTGAAATACATTTATAGATAAAAGATACTTCAAACAAAGTCAAATGCTACACATGGCAAGTAGAAACAACACATCCCTGCTTTTAATTACCATAATATATCCAGAAAATGTTTTAGAACTTTCAATCAGAGATGCTTATAATTATATAAGATGACAACATGTCACATTATAAAATTCACGCGCGTTATGTTATACTAACATATACTGAAATAAAACTTTGCATTAGTCAAATACTATACACACCTACTGCGTATGTACAATTTTTTTATTAAAGATAAAAACCATTTATGTCAAATGTCATTTATTTATTTTTGTTGCACTTCAGTGTTTCTGTTGTTGCGTTGTTTCCTCTTATAGATGATGTGTTTCCCTCGGTTTTAGCTTGTAACCCGGATTAGTTTTCTCTCAATCGATTTATTACATTTGAACAGCGGTATACTACTGTTGCCTTTGTTTATATAAACTGTCTTTCTGTACAGGCACCCTGAATGCAGAAAACTGAGGTTTTGTCACGAATATGACAAATATTTTTAGATTAAGTCATTGACAGGATACTCGTTCTTACAGTAGGTTAATGAGTCTTACCAACATAGATGTCAGCTTTTTCGACTAATTAGTTTGAATGTCCCTTTGGTATCTTTTGCCTTTAATTTTACCCTTAAAAGATGTTTTGCACAGAAAAGTATGCTCATCACAAAAGTTTCCTTCAATTTGTTTGCTGTTTCTACACCAATAGCCGACATTCATTTCTCGCTATTTCAATTTTCTTTTCTAATGAACAACGAGCAGAACATATATCTATTTCTAGCTATTGTTTTGGATGTAAAACTGGTGGCGCCCGTCGTTTTTATTTACATTATATTAATCGCATACGTTATTTATGCATAATAATTCTGATTCTTGAAGCAAAAATCATCAACGATAGACAACTCGAGTCTGTCTAAAGTATGAAATAAAATTATATTTCACCTCTTGAGCATAATATACATTCGTATTACAAGATACATTTTCAGTTTGTCACTAGGATTGTTACTAAATAAACATGTAACACAAATGAAGAACTAACAATACAAATAAGTAACATCGACAAAGTGAAATATATAAAGTTTGTCTACTTTTCTCTTTATCTTTTTTAAAGCTAGACTACATTCATCTCCTAAAATTAGCATGATAATCATTATATTTAGAACGATGAAATGCTGCTTACCTGTATTATATATTCATTAATATATAAGGTTATTAAAAAGGTATCCATATAAAACCATACATGTAAAATATACACAGTTTATGCACCATTGTTATTGTTGTTTCTGTAATTACATATCTTATTTATGCCATTAACTATTAACAATAATATGTCATATTCTTCACAAGATTTCTTTTTCATAACTCATTGAAATAAAATTAGGAACAGTATTAGAAATTTCATTATTGCATTTTCATTCTAAAGTTATTGAATTGTGTACACATTTTTGACGAAATGGAATTCATCTTCCACCTCTATATTACACCGGGGCACAATGATTTTTCTAAATCTGTTTTATTGTATCTACTGCGTTCAATAATTATCGTGCTGTTACTTATTCTTATACCTATTCTTATTTTGATATAGTTTTTTATAACATTGTTTTTAATCTAAATTCCAAAAAAGATATTTTTCAAGTTCATACTTTACTTTAAATTTTCTATACGTTCTTACCTTATTTCTCTTAATGTTGAAGTACGTCAGGCGGGCGGCTGCCAACATTTATATGGCATAACTTATGAACCGTTCAACCAATGCTTTTTAAATGTGTTCGAATATGTTGATACTGATGGCAAAATAAAGGTCAAGTCCGATATTGACGATTTACACTTTTACCGTTCAGGAGTAATAGTCCTTGATATATTAGAAAATAGCACTGTATGTCGTTTCCTTCCAATAGCTTATGAACTCTTCTCTCAATAGTTTTCAAATTATAGTATGTTGTTAATGATGAAAAAATGGAGGTCAAGTTTAATATTGACGATTTTCACTTGTATTGTTCAGGAGTCCTTGATAGTTTGGAAAACAGCACTTCATGTTATTTCTGTGCAATAACTTATGAACCGTTCAATCAATGCTTTTTAAATATAATATGTTGATACCGATAACAAAACGGAGGTCAAGCTCCATCTTAAAGATTTTCCCTTATGCATTTCAGGAGTTATGGTTCTTGATAGTTTGGAAAATGGCACTCTATGTCATTTCGATGCAATAATTTATGAACTGTTCAACTAATGCTTGTAAAATTTTAATATGTTGTTACTCATGACAAAATGGTGTTCAAGTTTGATATTGACGATTTTCATTTTACCGCTCAGGATTTATGGTCCTTGATAGATTGGAGAATAGGCATAGAAAGTGTCAGATCAAACAAGCCTGAAAGCGCCTCCACAATACGGCTGAGCGCTCAAAACATGTTCAACTCTGCACATTTTATGTGCATGTTCCAAGTCAGAAGACTGTCTTGTTTTCTGTTCTATATTTTGTCATCTCGGTCCCTTTATAGCTTAAAATACGGTATTGATCTTGCTTGTTGCTGAATGCTGAATGCTGATCTTTAATTTTTGTCTTTAGTCTTTAAGGGATGACTTTTCCATTTGTTAGCCACATCAATTGCCAAAAGTCTAAATGTAAAGGAACAATAATTCGAGAAAACAGAAAAGAATCCTTGGTAGATACCGAACCTTCGAAGAAACAGATCGCTTTAAAACAACAAATAGATATACATATAAACCACAAAAGCCCTGAAAGTTTAACTCCTATAACAATCAAGATATAAAGGAATTTCTCTGGAAGGGTTATGATATTGTGTTCCCAATGTTGGACTTATCAATTAAAGCCAGTTAGAGAAGGGAATGCATCTATGGATTTTTTTATAATGAACTATTACTTAGACACGGACGTGCGTAGGACTAAATTCAATCCAGTGTGTAAGTCGTATTGCCAGTAGATTTAAGGACAGTAATGGTGATCAATATACTGTAGGTTTATATATTGTCGTTACTATCAACTTTCGTGGTTGATAAATAGGTGTTTCCAAAGTATCTAATTTCGTGGTGACTCGACTACTCACAACATTATCTAAATTGTAAAACCTCGAATATTAATCAATAACAAGAATAAATATTAGAAAAAGTAATCAACTACGAATTGTTAGCATCATACGTTGTTACTTCTCAAAAAGGGAAACGTAAATATAAGGAAACTGAATTCATCTTGTTTGGCTAAGACTTGCTTTTTTACAAACATTTGCTGACACTCGATACGTAAGTCAACTTATGAAGCAATTCTTAAATTGTAGTTGTGATGCCATTAATTTTTAAGTTGGAGGAATGAATATACATCCAATATCTTAAGTACTTCATTATTAACATAGCGGTAGCTGAAATTAAAACATTTGACCAGTAATTCTGTCTCTTGAAGTACGAACGTTGGAAATCTTTTCATTTGAAGAAATATTTTAAGAATTCTTTTATTTGAAAACAAACATCGTAACAACTTACATCTCCAAGGAATTTTTGTTTCATTTTTTTTTTTTTTTCGATTTCGGAAGTCTAGTCTGATAAAATGCATGGCTGTATTACTTTTATTTTACTTTTACATAAGCTTATAATGCTGACCCTCGATTAAACACGCAGAAGAAATTTTGCAGAAGATGTTTCCATTGTCTACATGCATTTTATCTATGTGATTGTTGTTGTATTCAACAACCTCAATAAGGTTGCACTGCAGTCGTATAATTAATTGCTTAGTGATCTGGTTATTACATTAATTTAAAGTATGTTTCAATCTGCAATGATTGTTAAAATCCAAGAATCATTATCATCTCAAAAGAAGGACTACATTGATAATTAAATGATGTCAATAAAAGCACACGGTAATTACTATTAATTTATTAATATTAATGAAATTCATATAAGGGCTTATAGGAGGAGCCTCTCCTTCAATCAGCTTCTGATATTAAGTGTCCAGTTTTATATCTTTGACTGAAGTCTTATTTCATTGTGTTGCAATCAAAACTCAGAAGTAATTTATATAACTGTGTTGGTTAACAAAGAAAATGAATAAGAGAAAATATTAGAGAGAAACAATCTTAAGTGAAAACACTATGGATAAAAATGTTAAGAATATTTTTGAAAGGCTGATTTTTAAGCCTCTTACTTTAGCATTTTACTACATGCAATTAAAATTTGTCTCTAAACTGACACCAGCAACTTTGACACCATTCTTTATTTTTGAAAGACAGATCACCTGGATAATAGTGCAAATGTTTCTTTTCTGAAACTAAGAATACCATCTTCTCTTTCATCCTCTGCTAGGAAACGAGTATGCCTTCTATTAGAAACTGTATACATCATTAACATTTGTTATGTTTAAGTGATTTTTTGTATTCCCTATACTTAAAAAAATCTTATGGGACAGTCTATTTTGAGATGGTCTGGATTTTATCTGTGTATGAAAATATCCGTTAAGTTTCTTTGTTCTAGTTAATTTCACAATGTTTTTTCTTTTTAAGTGCGAATCAGAATGATTTTATTTCATAGTGAGAATGATGTTAAATATAGATTTTATTCAGCTGTGACCCCTTTTGTTATCTTATCTTAACTATCTGGATTAAGGAATTATATATAACGCCTTGTCTGGACAGAAGGGAGTTTTGTCTATATATAATTACTACATTACAAATGATGGTAAAATCTATGACTAAACTTTGGCCAAATGCCAAATAACTGTTTTCGGAGACAGATACTGCAATAATGCAAGATTTACAGTCTAAGTGTATGAAAGACACAAACTATGCACAGGCGCTCGGGGTATGCATTTCCCTTTTTGTGTGTTTAAATTGATTTTAGTAATATTTTAACTTATTTTCACTTGTTAGATGTGTTCTTGCTCGTTTTCATACGATATTACAAAGCAATAGTTTATCAATTTTGACCCTCTATTAATATTTTCCACAAGTCAGGAACAATCGAAAATTTAAATATCGTAATCTGTTTGCTTATCTCAGGCATATTTTATGCTCGATATTTCCATTAAATAATAATTTGGGCATGTATCATCTCAAAAATAGTTATCTTCTGTTGGTGGGTTGTTTGCACAATATAAAGTAAAATAAAAAATACCGAAAATTCAAAACGAAAAGACTCCGTAATCAAATGGTAAAATCAAAAGCTCAAACACATCAAACGAATAGATAATAACTGTCATATTCCTGACTTGGTACAGGCATTTTCTTATGTAGAAAATGAAGGATTAAACCTGGTTTTATAGCTAGCTAAACCTCTCACTTGTATGACAGTTGCATAAAATTTCATTATATGGACAACGATGTGTGAACAAAACAAACAGACATAATAGGTAAAATGTCAAAAATAAGTGTACAGCAGTCAACATTGTGTTATATTCTTAATCATTATAAAACAAACAAATATGTAACTCAGTTATCCAAGAATTACAAAGCTTCAATCTTTGGTAGCTTTAATTACGTCAATTCAGTTACCGATGGCGGAGGTTGATGTCATTTGCACTAGCTGTATGACTCAAAATGCAAGTAATGAATCATGAAGTTCGAAAGTTGTTTAAAGCCGTCAAAATTTGAAACAAATACGGAAAACTTTTCTAACTTTTCGGACTTCATGAATTAAAACGATAAACTATTGCAAATATTACTTTTTGTGAAATTTTAAACCCAAAAGCATTCGAAACCAAAATTAATTAGATTGAAAATGTGCCTCACAGACATCACACATCTTTACCTCCGAAATTATATCAAAATGGTCGTTTCAAACAATCTTCAAGAATTATTAGTCTTTTAAATGTAAAAGAATTACCATATAACATTCTTATAAATAAAGGCAATAGCAGTATACCACTGTTCAATAGTCATAAATCGATTTAGCTGAAACAAATCCGGGTCACAAACCAAAATTGACGGAAACACATCAACTATAAGAGGAACAAAACGGAACAACAGAAACACTGAACTGCTACAAAACAAACGCCAAAAACATAGAAACGGACTATGTGATACCAACTGCCATATTCCTGACTTGGTACATATAACTTCGAAATACACTAATTAAGCTGTGTATCTGTGAATTTTCTGAAGGATTGAAAGATTTCTTGAAAATGTCTTTTCGTGAAATACATGAATAGAAAATTGCCCTTACCTATTTTAAGAAGTTTTTCGTGCTGAAAATATGGTATTGTAAGACAGCTGTGATAAGCATCTGAAAATATGTCATCATAGGAAATATGAACGCTATCAATACATGTATATGTGGATTTCAAAAAAGTTTATCCCCTACTTCCTTGTTTGAAACTCTTTTGTAAAATAAAAATACAAAAAAAAAAAATTAATAAATCAAAATAAGATCAAAGTCCTTTTAGTATCATGAGAACTAACATGTGTTTTACTCGGTGTGAAAATGACACAAGATGGTATTATGTTGCGTGAGTTCAATAAAGAGATGGTTCGGAAGGAAGTAGTAATAACAAATTTCATGACCGAACATAAATATCAATAGCATTTCTGTCAAAGTGTCAGAACTAGTAAGAATGGAGCTTTTACATTCATATTTTCTTTGCTTAATTTGGTTCATTTATGTTCAAGTTCGGACAGAAGAGAGCAATGTACCATGTCTGAAAAAATTTTGCAACTGTAGTAGAAAACGTAGTAGCGCAAGATGTCACAGTTTAATGTATATTCCAAGAGTACCAAGTTATGTGGTGAAATTAGGATTGGAAAACAACTTCTTATCTCATATCAGTATGGACACATTCAGAAATGTTTCGAACAATAACTTAACAAGTTTAACATTCATGAACAATTCAATAGAAGTAATGACTGTAGATGCATTTCAAGACCTGAAATATCTCAGACATTTACAAATATCACGTGAAAAAATATTAAATATTTCTTCCCTGAAAATGTCGTTCCAAAGTTTAAACAAACAACTAGTGGAAAAAATGAATTTTATACACAATGGATGGACCATTATTCCAATGGACTTTTCTCTGATTTCAAAATTACACGCTGAAAAACTATTGTTTACGGACAACACATTCTTGCATTTTAATTGCAAACTGCTGTCACAATTTTCAAAGATAGAAACACTTACGGTCGAAAACAATGAAATCGTATTCTTACATGCAAGTGGTTTACACTCAGTCATAGAACTTATTTTAACTGCTAATAACTTATTTGAGATTCCAAAATTCTGCTCCGATGCAACAGGACAGTCTTTAGTGCCTAGGTTATCTCACCTGGATCTGACAGAAAACGCAATTCGTAAATTGCATCCGACGTCTTTTAGGTGTCTTGGAAATCTTCGACATCTTATACTTGACAAAAACCGTCTAGTGGTTTTAGAAAATAACATTTTTTCACGTCTTACAAGTTTAAACAAACTTTCCATTAGTTGGATACCACATCTGTCAATTATCAAACAAAAAGCATTTAGAAGCCATACGTTAAAAGTATTAAGATTTGTTAACAATGGATTCCATTTTGACAAGGAGAATAACAAGAAAAAGCATTTATATGACTATAGTAAACTTTTCAAATACACACTGAGTCTGAGAGAACTAAATTTAGAAAATAATCATATGCCGAAAGATCCTGCTATATTTCGGAAAATATTTTATCCACTCTCGAATTTGACTAAACTGATTTTACAAGCAACATATATAACGACATTGCCGGAAAGAATATTTCAACAGATGCCATTTTTAAAAATCCTTAATCTAAAAGGTAATAGAATTACAACATGGAATCGAAGTGTGTTCGAAAATCTGACGTCTTTGAGAAATTTGTTGTTGGATGGCAATTACATACGAGTTATAAATGAATCATCGTTTCCAACCCAGTTATTACAGTCGTTGACAGAATTGGACATATCACATAATGACTTCTGGTGTACGTGCGCTCAGAAATGGTTTGTTGATTATTGTCGATCATCAAACATTTCTAAAATACTGACACATTGGCCAAAATACTACTCGTGCGGATACCCAGAGGACAAAAAACGCCTTTTGCTCGTGAACTATAAGCCAACAGACGCCGACTGCTCAACATGGAGTCCGATTTTAACAATAATAATTGTTATTGTTGTTTCACTTTTTCTCGTAACTGTGGTGTTAATTCTAATGTTAAACTGTCAAGCCAACATTCGGAATTTAATTTATCTTTTTCGAGTAGGTAAATGGAAGAGAAAAGGATACATTAGATTAAATTCCTCCGAATGCTTTGAATACGATGCTTTTGTCATATACTGTGATTCAGATCGGCAATGGGTCCATTCGGAACTCCTTAAACGTCTTGAGGAAATTGACCTAAAAGTCTGCGTTCATTATCGAGATTTTGATGTTGGAGAATCCATTACAGACAACATTACAAATTATGTAGGCAAAAGTTGGAAAGTAATTGTTGTTATGTCGAACAACTTTACAAAAAGTGAATGGTGCCAATGGGAACTTGACCTTGTACAAGAAAGAAGGCGACGCCATGGCAAAGAAGCACTTATTCTTATAATGCAGAGTCAAATAGATTCAAGTCACATGACCAATTCTATCAGGTCTTTACTTGACACGACGCCTTATTTGCAGTATCAACAAGGGTTAGGTGAAGATCTGTTTTGGTCTGTGATTACGAAAGCTGTCAGGAAACCATTCAAGGATCCTCCTACCGCTATTCTGTAGAATCAACAATCTTATGCTATTCTGTTAAAAACTCATCAATGCTGCCGGTATTTTAATTTGGTACGGCAGATGCGTTTTTCGTCTACATTTGACTGATCAGTGGTGCTCGAATCATGATAGTTGGAAGACTTAATCCAATACGAATTTGAAGAGCATAAATATCCGAAAAGTTGAGCCAAATGCTGCTAATGCAATATTTGCCTATGAGTTGGAAAAAACGTACTCGAAATCCGTTCATATTCATCAACTTTGTAAAAAGAAATTTGTTAAAACCATTCGATTCATATCTGGCAGGTTGTAAATATTATTGCCTTGGTCTACCAAGTAAAACCTTGTACATAGATTGACAGCCAATGTGAAAATTAAAGAAAGAATGTATGAATATGTTTGTGTACATAATTAGTTGTTTCCAATTTCCAGGAACCACATCAAATGAGTGGAAATATCTTTTGAGATATTCCTTTTTCTGAAGCCATTTTTGTAGTCTTAACTGTTATAATTATGAAGAAAAGGTTAAGAAATTTAAATAACATTCTAATGCATAATTTGTTGTTATGTCGAATTTTATTTGGATAACGTTTTAAATTTCAGTGTATATATTCCACAATAGAAGATTTTTAATTGCCATTTTCACTGATATATTCGGCAGTTTCATAAGAATGGAGATAACTGAATTGTATATGAAATTTGTTGTCATCAATCTTAAAGGTTCGCCAGTAGATTTGCGACCATCAAATCCACTATTGATGCCTTCAAATTTGCAAATACAATACAGTTATCCCCTAATTTCAATTTTACCATGATGATTCAGAAATGGTCACAATTTGAAAAAATCTAATTTTAAAGATCTATATTAATTTTGGTAAATTCTACATATAATTAACAAATTCTAACATATGTCATATTAAGATCTATTTGTCACCACCCTAACTTAAGAAATTTTTCCCAGTATGTAGAAATTATGTATTTTTATTTCTGTTCATTGAGGTAGAGTGTTAATGTAAATGAAGTTATTGTTATTCTAGAAATCTGATTTGACTGTTCATATATATTATTTAAAGCAATATTTAATAAAATAATATCTTTTCAAATGCCATACATTTCAGGAAAGTTTAGTAAAATATATGTTACTCAGAAAAAAAATTTTGTGTCTTTTTAAACATTTGGTGAAAAAATTCATTGTGCATGCAAAATGTGATTTGCCGAACAGGATGCAACCCTCTGCCGCACCATGAAAAGTCGTCAAGTTGTAGGTCACTGGCGTAGATGGAATAAGCTCGAAAACTTGACCTGCTGCAAATCAATTATTGCTTTTGATATATATATTGTTATAAATTCATATGTCATTTGATAAGGTACATCATGAATATTCTATGTATATCAGACGTGGTATGATAAACGTCATGGTACCAGTCTTGTATTACAATGCCAGTTTCCGCAAAACATGGAGTGAAATGAAATGGTTCATTTTGTCAGAATTTTTTACTGGAGTCATTTTTTTCTGTCTGATTAAAAGTTTATGCTGAATTGAAACATTTATCTGGATTTAAGAAGCATTTTGCATCTGTTTTGAGACATCAAACCAGGACAGTGGAAGGATATCATGATTACTGGAAATAAAGCGGACTAGTAAAAACAGCAACAAGAAAGTAGAAAAAAGTAGTTTCGACCTCAAGGTTTCATAACTTTTTATTCTTTGTGACATGAGGCACTTTCATCCGATTAAATAAAAATTTCATTACTAATTACATGATATATACACAGAAAAACTTTTCTATATAGCATTTCATTTAATTTTTTTTTAAAGTTGTTTTGCATGTAAGCCTATGGAGCAGTCAATTACAAGACTGCAACCTCATCTTTACTTCTTATAGCAAGATAGACAACTGTGCTATATCTAAGGAATAATGTATCAACTTTTAAGTATGGTATATTCTTATTACAAGAGACATTTACCAATTCGTCAGTATATGATGCCTAATCATCGGTTGTATTATCAACGTATTTCATCAGGAGTAACAATGAAGACCCTTCTGTCACACCTGGAATCAACCCTGTTTTTTTGTATAATTCGTGTATCTGTTCTGGAACATATGAGTATTTGGACCATACGCGTATGGTCATATACTTGTTTGGTTATTAACGGACCGGACCATATGAGTACTTAGACCATATAGGTATTTTTAAAATAAATTCTAACTTCCTTCGCAAAAAACACACAGCTTATATACTCCGAACCCAAACCGTCAAAAGTAACTAATTGAATTCCTCTATCTTAACACATTGTCTGAATCTTGGTGTATTTGTTATCTTGCCTTCGCTAGAATCAATTAAGATCGTTTTATCTTGTCGACATTTTCGTCCGCAATTGAAAACCCAGGCGTTTTGGGTATGGACCTTTTTTCTTTTGTCATAGTGTTTAAATTATTATTTCAGAAACAAATATTTTTATAAACTCAACTTATTTTTATTAAATTATTGTGTTCTTTTTCCTATTCATACGATTTTTCTGTTATTGTAAGGTCATATAAATAGGAACAAGAACACTTTAAACAACTAAAAACAATTTGAAATATTTAAGAAATTATTATTTTATAAGAACATCAAAAATAAATTTGAAAAAAGAAAAGAAAGAGTGTTCAATGACCAAAGTTCCTGTGAGTTAAGCAATTGACTTCTTGTTCAACAGTTCATTTAAATATTTCTTGGAGTTATTTTCATAAGTCGACATATTGTGTTTCGTACAAATGTAAGGACAAATCAATAATGACCATGTAAAAAGGATTTTTACTACAATTCTTACTTGTAAGTAATATTCCCTTTATTTCATTTATAATGTAATAATATTGAGAATGGAAACGGGAACTGTGTCAAAGAGACAGCAACCCGACCAACGAACAGCGAGAAAATCCCGCACCCGGAGGCGGGCTTCAGCTGGCCCCTATACAAAAATGTGTACTACTTCAGAGAAAATGGACGTCACACTAAACTCCGAAACATATAGATGAACCAAAATTAAAAAATCACACAAGACTAACAAAGGCCAGAGGTTCCTGACTTGGGACAAGCGCAAAAATGCGGCGGGGTTAAACATGTTTCGTGAGATCTCAACCCTCCCCCTATATCTCTAGCCAATGTAGAATCATAATGATTACAATATGATTGAATAAATAAAAAAATCATTTTTAGAAACTCTCAATTTATGGGACACCATTTCAACATTCATCTTTTTCATTAACCGGACCATACGCGTATGGTCGGACCATATCTATGAGTATATGGTCCGGAACATATCCACCTTTTTCAGTTTTCATTGAAAATTTTGGCTAATGCTGACTCAGTTTGAACTCTGCAACATTGTTAAATATTTTGAAAGAATCATATATTTTGAAAAAATATATATTTAGAAAGAATTATATATTTTGAAAGAATTATCTATATACAAATATAACCAAATTATTAAGAGTTATAGATATTCAAACTTGCTTTCGGTAACTGCCATAAACTAAGATCAGCACTTTGCGTCTTCTGCTTTTTTGCTATTTGTGTTTGTGCTTATTGCCGATCTAAACAGTCAAACCCGTTTGTGCTCTTTTTTGAAGGCCAAACGGTATTCAATAATTTTTACATCTTTGTCGTTTGATCTTTAAGGGACAGCTTTCTTATTTGCATACCACATGATGTCATCTCCTTATTTTCATTTTGTCAACAATTCTAAATGTAGAGGAACAATAACTCTAGATGATAGAAAACAAACCTTTTGTTTCGACCTCAAGTGTATGCCCTTATATTTTTACAGTTAGGGTTTTTTGCTTGTGAGAGAGCTGTCTACATATTCAATTATATCAATGTTCTGTTTCTTTTACCGTATTTTATCCTGCCCCCTTCTATATCTTTACTAAGAGTTCTTATATCTTTCTGTATTTGCCTTTTTTTAGTTCCGGGACACAGCTATCGTCCTTTGACTATAGAATAAAGTCCCTAATACGGACAGTGTTTAACTTACTCACATGTTGTTCATACACCTTCCAAATTTATTTCCTTATATGTTTTGCATAAAATAGTAATATGGAGGTGAAATTACATGTATAAACAGTTTAGAATAAAGTAACGTTTACATGCAGGTAAATAAGTGATCTGGTCCAGTTTGAAAAGGTCAAAAATTAGTATGTCTAGATCTGAAGCTGTCACACTATATTATACACCCACTCTACATAAAATTGTCCTTAATTTGAGTGAGTCTTGAGTGACAGTTTATATACTTTTCTATAATTTTGATATAATGTGTCCCAATATTTATACACTACACGGTAAAAATATTTTTTGGATAGAGCAGGTACGATTTTTTTTTTAAATTTGCCTTTTCTCTCTTAGATAAATTCACTACGATATAGCTGTTTGCTCGGACCTATGTTTGTTATATGTCTGTCTTGTTTTACTAACGTCATTCTGTCTGGCTGTTCAATATAGTTTTTATAAGAATTCTTCGACTGTTTTATAAATTGTTTATATATTCCGTTATTGTAATTCTTATTCAATGTTATGACTTTTGGCCTCATTTAATTTTCTTATAACCCTCAATTAATCATGATTTTACGAAATGGCAAGATAACAATAAACACCAATCCTTCAAGGATATTCACGTGCTCAAAAAACCTCATTCAACAGCCGTCAATCGAAATTCCCCTTCTAATTTTAGCACTTTTTACAACTTTGTCAAAGGTGGCAATGCTGCTGCGGCCAGATTATTAAATAAAAATGCACGTGGATATTCACAAATACTCCCGTGCAATGCCAGAAAATGACAAACCTGTTCTAGATTATCTTCTGATAATACTGTAAGGTCAACAGTGAATGAGAGAGCTTTTTCGTTTTCCTTTTCCTGTGACATAACATGAAAAACTAAAAGCCTCATTTATCTGGTTACTTGAACAAAGCCAAAGTGAGGTATACAATATGTAGGCCAAACAGGACGGGGATTTTTTAAACGAACACAGGAACATCTATACCGCTTCCGAAAACCTAAGAAATTCAAAAGCATAATTTACCAACATTTAGGTAAACACAACCACGATATTAAATTTATAAGATTCCAACCACTCGAAACGATCCAGAAACAGCAAGGGCAATCGCATAAACAATTTGAAGATTCACGTAAAATTATCGAACTGTCTTGGATTAAACGACTTCAGACAGCTTAATATCCCCTGGGTCTAAATGCCAATATACTTGGACAAGGGAACATATTTAAAACTTCTTCTATTGATATCATGAATATTGTTGATAAAAGACAACGTAATAATAGGTCTCATGGCAAACGTATCAATCGAAATCAACGTATTAAACATCGTATAAATTATACACTTGATAATCTCCTATCTATATTTAAAAACAATGGTAGGCATCAGTTATTATGTAAACTGGGTCAAATACGAATGAGTAAATTACATGATATTTTCAAGGAGTGTGACACATTATCCTTCTTCAGCCCACTCTATGAATATTCGCGTATAATTAAAGCTTTTTGCCACCATAGGCTGTTCCCGCGTATCGATAAACCTGAAGATCATAAACGGCACTTTCTGAAAATTGAATATATTAACATAGGTACAATGTATTGATTTTATCAACTTATCGAGTATATTTAATGACTCTACCATTCAAAACTGTATATCTCCCTATTTTGATAACACAGAACCACCTATTATTTCGTACACATACAAAAAAACCAGCAGAAGTTTAATTTTTAATTATACGTCAGTAACATCAGACGTCAATGTAGAAAATACTACTCCTTTAACTTGAAACTGTGCATCGTCGAAGTTTAGATATGATCCCTATAACCATGTTATTACGGGGGACTTCAATATCGTCCAAGACAGAGAGGTTAAAAACTTTTTGAAAAAAGGACCAAAATATCTTCCTCCATCTAAAATAGATTGGAAACAGTGTCGTAATGTTACAAAAGACGCGCTTTCCTCGTTTTGTAAAAATTGGTGTAAACCGGTAAAAATCTGATAAAAAATCTCTTGATTCTTATTTAAATAAATGTATGAATGTTGAAATTTTTGAAAATAATTCAGAAATAAATAAAAGAGTACACAATACGCCTATTTCCAGAATAACTTCAAGAACTTTCAAAGCGGTTTGTGTTTGTACCGGCCGACAAAGCAGCCATCAATGTGGTGGTGGTATGTCGTAAATACTACACGGACGTTCTTAAGAATGAAATTTTAAATTCATCTACATTCAAGTCCGTGCGCTTCACAGAGAGTCATATAGTAAACAAACATATCATAACCACATCACAGCTTAAGGCCTCTTCTGAACATTTGAAGGTCCCTACTATGTATTGGTTACCTAAACTACACAAAAAAACAGTAAAATATCGTTTCATCTCGGCCTCTAGTAAGTAGTCTACAACTAATCTTTCGGTGCTTTTAACTAGTTCCTTAACTTCTATCAAAGAACTTATCATAAACTTTTGAAATAAAATATATGAAAATTGTGGAATTACCTATTTTTTGAGTGTAAACAATTCTTTGGCTGTTTTAGATAAATTGCGTGCTTTTGATAGTCCTTTTGATTCTGTTGACAGTTTTTGACTTTTCAACTCTTTACACTACACTTCCATACAATCTTATCAAACAAAAGTTTTCCTATTTAATTAAATGGTCGTTTGGTAAATCTGAATGCAAATATATTTGATGCAACTCATTTAAAGCCTTCTTCTCTAATGAGAAAGGTAAATATGCTAGATATACTTACTGGAGGTGTGATGAGATGATTAAAGCTGTTAATTTTCTCCTTGATAATATTTTTGTACGTTTCGGAAACAAAGTTTATCGACAGATTGTAGGTATTCCTATGGGCATTTAATAGCAGACTTGTTTTTGTACTGTTATGAATCACAGTTTATGACCAAACTCAGTAAAGACCCGTCTAAATTGCATTTAATAAGTTCAACAACACTTACCGCTATCTTGATGATATTTTTTCGTTAAATAATCAAGAATTTTCTAAATATACTGCCGACATTTACCCAAAGGAACTTACTTTAAGTAAATCAAATGTAAACGCTAATAACTGTCTTTTCCTAGATTTAGATATTTCAGTTTTACACGGGAAACTTCACACGAAGATTTACGACAAAAGGGACGATTTTTCGTTCCCTATTGTTAATTTTCCTTTTTTGGATGGTGATGTTCCTTGGCACCATCTTACGGTGTTTTTATTTCACAACTCGTTCGCTATGCCCGTGTCTGTTGTGACGTTTTAGATTTTAACGAACGTAATCTATGTATTACTGGTAAATTATTAAGTCAGGGATTTCGTTACCACAAATTACTTAAAACTTTTCATAGATATAAAGATTTGGTTTTGAAGTTTGGTTGTACCTGTAGAAAACTTATTTCAAACGGGATAGCACATCCTCATTTTTACAGAGATGTTGTTTACCGTGCCCGGAAATTTAGAAACAATCCTGGTAAACTTATCGATCCTTTAAATAAACTTATTCTAAAAGGTTACCAATTCAACACTGTAATTAGATCTTTGAATATTGTTTCTATTGGTATTAATATTGACTTTGTTATCAGTAAATTAAAAAAAAACTAAATATTATTGTTATGTACATATGCACTTTCATGGATCTACAATCTGTCGATTCCCGTATCTTGGCATTGCACAAGGTCATGTGTTTCTCTGACTGTTTATGAGGTCTTTACACTAAATCCACTGGATGTTGGATGTGTACTGATTGATAACATTGGCAATTATACCACATCTTCTTTTTTATACTTGATAGTTGTGGACCATTAAAGAAATGAAATAGATGGCTTTGAAACAACAAATAGATAGATGTAAACAACAAATTCCATTTAAAGCTCTGAAAATTGATCTTTTATCTCAAAGAGAGATAAATTTGTTCTGGAAGGGTTATAATATCGTGTTCCCAATGTGTTATCTGTTAATCAAACTATTAAGTGAAGAGAATGTTTCTTCAGTGAGACACCGACGACCGTAGTGCTTAAATCAATCAAGTGTACATGTAGCCTTGACATTTGTTTTTATGACAATGGTATCAATATACTATGGGTCTACATATTTTCGTTTCTATCAATTTTCGTGATTCTAAAAGTAGTTATTGCCAAATTTCCTAATTTCGTAATTTTTCTAATAAATTAGAGTAGGTAAAATTTGTATTTCGTCCAGTATTTTATTTCAATGTTTCCGACTGCTTACGACATTCTCGAAATGGGCAATCTACGAATATTAATGAATCACTAGAATAAGTACTAGAAAAAAGATTAGTATCAGATGTTACTACTCAGAAATGGATTTAACTTCAAAATATAAGGAAACTAAATTTATGACGGTGCCTAAAACTTTCTTTCTTCACAAATAGTTGCTGACACTCGATGAAGCAGTTCTCACGTTGTAATTGTGGTGACATTAATTTTTAAGTTAGAGAAATTAAGATGGAACTAATATTTATAGTCCTTCATCATCAACATAGTGGACGCTGAAATTAAAACCTTTTACTAGTAATTCTGCCTCTTAGGTATTAACCAGCAGATTAGCGTTGCCTTGTGCAAATACAGACAAAAATCTGCAAGCAGTAGCAAGCAATTATATCGCTCAGAAGTGTCCATCGTATGTTGGAAATAGTTTCATTGGAAGAAATATATATATAGTATCTTATTAAATCGGAAGACATATATCTGAGAAAAAAATCCTGATTGCATGAATACACTTTTGATGCAGACTTTTGACCACGAGAAAAAATTAAACAGGAGAAATCTGTATTTTCTACATATATTGTTGGTGGTTTTTCGTATTAAAAAATCGGCCTTTTTTTAAAGCTTAAAAAAATATAGAGAAAACATATTGCGCTATATAAAAAGCATTGTTTTAACTTAAAAAATGGTAATGTTTCCTGTGAAAAAGAATATTACTCGTGTTTTTTAATTGTTATTGACAATAAAATATGTTTTAACTAAATTAAACACCAATTCGATTAGTTTCTGGAGTTTCTACAGTTCAATATACAAAAACGTTAAATTAAAATAGTCTATTGTTAAAATAAACATTATTCTTTGTCGCAGGACCGTAAGTATACTCACAGTGTGAATATCAGAATATTCGTAAAAGATACAATGTGTTCTCAATCTAACCAGGTTAAATCTTTACACAATATATATTTCCAGGCAGACATAGAAATATTTTATCTTAAAAACATTCAGAAAGGAAGTCTCCAACTTCTTATTTGAAAAATATACTTAACTTTCGTCTGAATGTCAACATATGAATAATAAAAGATTCTTTGATAATGAGAAAATACTTAAAAGAAAGTACCCTTGCAGTACAGCGAGGACATACTATCGTAGATAGTTTTGACACGTATTTTTTAACATTTAAAAAGAAGTCGCAAACAATAGATAGGTTTCTATTGACACTATATGAGCAAATTAAAGTTACTTCCCTTTTGTCGCCATCTTGGAGGCCTAAGTGTGCAAATTTCTTCATAAATCAGCCAAATTCAACTTGTTATACTGACCGCTAGACTTCGGAACAATGGTTTTTCTGAACAATATAAATTTCTTTTGGCCTTGCAAGTTCATCACTGCGACCTAGGAAGGATCTCTTATTAGACTTATGTGTATCGCATGTTTTAATTTGGTTAGTAAAAATAAGAAAATCAACCGTTTATTCCTCCAAAATGGCAACCAAGGGAATAAATCAAACTCAAATTACGTCATTCGAAACTTACTGAAGTATATGATCGAGTATATTTACAAGTATTTATTAAGCTGATTTATCCCTTTATATAAACATGTTTTAGATTAACCACAAACAGTGCTTTGTTTTGTTAAAAAAAAGTAGCATTTGTAAGCTTAAGTTGAACAAAGACACACCTGACTTTATAATTTTCTAATGGACTATGTCTGCCCAGGTATTATTTAAAGTAATTAAATAGATGTTCTGACAAAAAATGAAAGAAGTGAAATTGAGCAACACAAATTCCACAAAACATCGGAGAAGAAGGCCGATATTCCGAATGAATAGGCAGGTCCTATTCCACTATTTTCAACCTTCGAGTTGTTCATGGCAAGTAAAACATATCAGCATAACTTATGATCAATTTTTATCGTAAGATTTTTTTGTGGAAAAGGTTGTCGATGATAAATCGCATTCGGTGGTGTCATAAAAAAAGGTGTGGGATTGTGTAACGACAACTGATACGTGTCAATAATAAGAATTAAGATTTGAAAAACCTATATACACACCTGGGTTTGACTTCGAAAGGGTAACATGTCCACAATAACGTTAAATCGTTGTGCAATAAACCAGAAGCTTTTTCCACAAAATAAAATCTTATTACTAGAATTTATAGAAGTTATACTAAACTGGAACCGTGTGCTTAATATTAAGAATATGTGCGACATTTAGCAGTACAGAAAACGAATTAATACGGTTGACGTTTTTTGTCATGTAAAGCATATATCTTATAGAGCTTGAAGTTGAACAGTGTTGTGATTGATAACATAGACCATTTTAGCAATGCAACAACTGAATCAATGCCCATATAAAAATGTCGTCTTGAAAAAAAAAAAAAAAAAAAATTTCTGCAGGATGATCCCTTTGAAGTCATCAAAACAGTTTTAAAAATACAAAATCACAGTTTCAAGGAACTTTTCAGAATAAAAATAAAATTTAAACTACAAAAAGACATATATAAACATTATACTTATCATAGATACCAGATAAAATAGTGTACGCCAGAAACGCATTTCGTCTACACAAGACTCGTCAGTGAAGCTCCAATCAAAAAGTTAAAAGGCCAAATAAAATACGAAGTTGAAGACCATTGACCACAATTACTTTATTCATATTGAAAACAAACACCATACATTAGTGGAGTTGAAACCTCACTCTTCTTTTGTTGAAATTATAAAGACATCTTGCGATAGGTTCCTGATTTGAACATTCTTTTCTTTAACTGGAATGATAAATAATTACCCATATATAATATGACAAGTAAAGTAACACAGTTCGAATCTTAAAATAGGTCATTCTTCAATTCCTATCTCAACACTTATACACTTAGGACTATTTAGAGCTGGCATATTGTATAGACACGTTTCTATTGTAGAAGACTATATGTGTCCATGTATATAGGATTTTGTTATTTTCGTCAATTTGGTTACCGTCTCATTGAAATATTATACCTCACATCTTTTATTGAAAGATCAAGCATTTTGTATGACACTGTATGCATGCAATGAGTATCAAAAGAAATCAAACTCATTGGCTGTTTTCCTTCTATTATTTTCGGATGTTTAGCCACTAGATTGTTACATATGGATTCTACAGGAATGATCCTACATCACATTTAAATAAATAGTAAAGGTAGCATATTCCTTTCAAAGGGATTGAAGAAAAGGGAGCTTTTATAATAGCTTATACCATATTTTAATCAACATGTAATATATGTTATTGTTTTGGCAATAAAGGAGTAAATGTGCTCTTCTGAATATTTTTCTACGAATATGATAAATGATTTTAATTTGCAACTATAAGATGTTCGTGGTGTGATCAGCAACATCCCTACATCATCTGGCGTTTTTGGTGAGAGTTCGTTTTGTCAAAAATGTTTTGACAAATGTCACGATATTTAGTTCTCATGGTTTATTGACTTGGCCTGTTGTGATTTGCTGTAAACCTGACACGGCTGTTTGTAACGTCACTACTTACCATTCTTGTTATGACGTTTATGATGTAACCGCAATCAATCTCCTATTTTACAATTAAAGCCTAATGGCATTCGTTTAAAGTTCTGTTCTGCGGATATATAGAAAAGGAAATTTAAGTGATGTTTACAGGTTTCATTGTGACTTGGTAAAATTATAAATCAATTCATCTATTCACTAAGTTAGTCACTTTCCTAATTTCTTCAGAAATTCCCCAGTAAACTACGTTTTAGCAAATTGAAGATTTTTTGTTAAAAGTCAATTTAAAAAAAAAAGAAGAAAAATCATTTCAATTCATTATGGAAAAATATGAAAAAAAAGCGGAATTCTTTTATTTGTTATCACTTATATTTTGTCTTGATTTAAACTAAAAACTAGCAAGTGTACAATTGCAATGGTCAGATAGAAGGCTACTCACTTTTCTGAAGCTTCGAATAAAAATAAATTGTATTTGGCGTCGAACATCACTGAAAATATAACAGTTTAATAAAATGAATGTCTGCTGCATCAAAATTCGTATCGTTGCATGCTATTATTACTATTAGTCGATAACTATGCTGAGGAACTCTAATTTTCACGAGTCATCAAACATTGTATTTCAATTCTTTGATTTTGGTATGAAAATACGTATATAGTTTAAAAGAAATGTTGTGATACATATAAAATTTTCGTTTTGAAATCAAGCATAACACCGATTCCATTGCCAAATTTGCCACTTTATAATAATTTAGTCATTTTTTGTGGTTTCCTAACAGCTCTTCAAAAATAAGTTTAAAGTTTCGAAATATCTTGGATTCAAGTATCCCCTTATTTATTTTTTATGTTATTTAGTTGTAGAGAAACAAAGTTTGGACAAAAGTTATTCCAATTTTAATTAGTCCTAATTATTTTACATAAACTACATAAAAGGCAAATATAAGATTACATTACATATAATAAAACAAAACACATTTAGTTATATAATTCATATGTCATGAGTTTGAAAAATAATATTGAGTTGTATCGATTAGTATAATCATAATTTTCAAATAATAAAACGTCAAGGTTGACATCATTTATATTCAAGGTCTGAATATAAAATTCAGTTTTATATTTTGTCCCTCACACTCGAGAAAAAATTGGAAGGCGTCATCGTAATGTAATCCACATCTTCGTTTTATGTTGTTTGTAGTATTAATTTTTGTTCGTTCTGATTCTGCACTTGTGTCTTGGTCGTATATGCAAAATATTTAGAATTCGATTACATTTGTCGTAGCATCTTGGGCTGTACAACTGGAAAATTTAACTCTTTCTTTGAGGACTGGCAAGGTTGTAGAATCTCGAAAAGCTTTATCAATATTATTCCAGATATGGACGGATGTTGGGTTGGTATAAATGAATAAGCCGATGTTATAAGCTTGGGCCTTTCTCTTAGGTAATGCTTGTGGCCAAAATAATCAGGTGTCGAAACAAGCATATACTGCATAAAAATAATACCGTTTGATGTAATTAAGTGATGAATTAATTGCTGCATAGATATATGTTATCTGTGAAATAGCTAGCTGGACAATTTCTGACAGTACCAATTTTAACATGATTAATCACCGCATAAATGTATAATTATGTTTTATAATCTCATGATCTTGGAACTGCAATACTTCTATTGTTACTCTTGATGTGTTACTGTATATAACTATCAACAATTACACACTAATTAATCCTAAAAGTTTTGGTAAGCCAAATACAACTGTATGAAAGTATCAAACAATAAAATGACCTAAATTGGACAGCAAAAATGATCCGATTGTTAATTTTCTTTGAAAGCAATTGAACCTTAACCTTTATTCACTTACATAATTACAAAGTATAAAACCAACATATATCATTTGATATAAGCAGAGCTCTTTTAATGTATTTCTCGATAATAATATCCTAAATTAACTGTTCAATTTGTTCTCTGTTTTATGTTTATACTAAATTTGTTGCGTAATATCGACAATATTGAAATATTCCCTTTTATATCTCTCAACTAATATAAAGTTTTAAGAAAAGTACAATGATATTATTGCAATAAATATTATTGTTCAACAATCCAACGAACTTAATGACCGAAATCTCGAAAATCAAATACACGAATCAAACTGATAAAGTGACACTTTATCTTTATTTTGCATGTAGTATTTTCTTAACAGGAATTACAAGAAAGGAACAAATACAGTAGAAAGTAAAACTTTGGTAGAACAACTGATTGCAGCGAAATCTGTGTAATAAAAAAGCGGAAACAGTTCTACAGATTACTAATCTTATTAATTGAAAGACGATCTTTTTTTTCTAGATTATTTCAATAAAAAAAATCAACCACATTCATAATCAAACGCTGCAATCAAGCTTTGACTGAAACCTTATTAGGAATAAGTCCATCAATAAAAAGGTACAACCCATATATAATTATACACACTCTCAATTCTTTTTTTTCTCTTCAAATCATCTATTAATTTAGCTAGTTGTTGAATGGATAATTCTTCTATTAACAATTTAAGCAACCTGCAATTTCCGGGCTATCTATTTGTCAAATAATATGGTGATAATAGGCGTATATTGAGGTACCTGCAGGATTTCTGTGATAAGTTCGCCAATTGTCAAACAGCTGTTGACATAGGTATATTTCACAGTAAAGTTTATCAATTTCGTCATGACAAATTCGAAAAATTATAATGTGTATTCGAAGTGAACCTTCCTTATTTCGGAACAGTTGAAAGTGAGAACAGACTTTCTGTCAGAGATAAACTTTTGACAGAACGGAGTAACAGGAAACGTAATTTTGGTTTTGGATACTATGAAAACTGTGATATTTTGTCTTTTCATTTTTCTTTCTATCAGTTATGCTGTTAGCGAAAATCATTATGTAAATCAGTGGGCAGTAGAAATTCAGGGTGGACACGAAGAAGCTAAAAGAGTTGCAAGGGAACATGGCTATGATATTGTAAAAGAGGTTTGTTTATTTGTTTATCATTTTTTTTTGGGCGAGGGGGGGATGGGGTGGATATCTTTTACCTAAACGAATCATGCAGTACACTGTTTACCTATAGATATTATAGAAAATTGCAGCATGGTTTTTTTTATTATATATGAAGGGGAATTTATTGAATTAACTGATACGTTTTAATGCACCTTTAAATACTTTCCGTAAAACGGGATTCTATTGAACGAACCTTTATGAAACAAATAAGGAGAACACATCATTTGAAGGGAAAGAATATTAATACAATCCGGCAAACGTCAAATTTTTGACGTATTCGCCCATTTTTATTTTGATATATATTCAATTTCTTTTGAAACTCTATTTTGCCTAATTTGTTCAACGGCCGTGTTATCAATACATTTTACCTTATATTACACATTTAAATGGAACTGAGTTTGTTTTTACTAGTAAATCTCGAAATCTCGATTCCTATTTTGATATCATATTCACCTGCGACAGGTGTGAATCTGTAAACGTATAGATCATCAATAAAATGTATTACATATGTTTGCCTGCAGCATTATTTCAAATATTTTAAATTACAACTTTAGCAATCTGACAATGCACAGTTTATTGATATTCATCTATATAATTAGTAGAACGATTATATTAGATAAACGAAATGTTTTGTTTATGAAATATGACATATCGGTTGCTAGCTCATCCACTAATGCACATATGTGAAGAGCAAGTACCTAAAAAACATGAGTAAAAATACATTAAAGATAAAAAACGTAAGTCGAAAAAATTAAGGGTAACGCTTTGACCAAAAGATAACAGTCAAATAGACAAACAATTGTCTGCAAAAAGTATCTTGGAGAAACACAAACCAACAAAGAACCATCAACGAACTCGGGTATTCCATTGACCTTACAAAACCCAAATTCTGATTTGTAGAATGATAGCCAAACAAAAATGATATCAATGTGTTAATTTTTCGAAAAGCCAAGATCTTTTTTTCAAAATTAGAAAATATGCTTAAACAACGTTTTACCTTTTGAAAAATTAGATGAGATAAATACTACTGTGGGACTTGACGTGATTGTAGGTTTTAAAAGCATTCGTTGATCACGAACTATATGTGTATTTATCTCCTCTTTCAGTAAACGACAGAAAATGAGACCAAATTACTAGTAAATTATACATCATTACTGGGTTATAACGTCACTCTCAATTAAGTCAATTTATTAACATTATCACAAAAAATAGGAAAAACAATACATACGCAAACTATAACTTTTAAAGTTTCCGGGATTGAATACTGTTCTAGGATTGCCAATCTTTCTACCATTTTCATACCGAAATATAACAGACGCTGTGCTTGTTGACGGTTTATTGTTTACAAAGATATAAAAATAAGGAGTTGTGGTATTATTGCCAATGAGACAACTATCAACCAGTGTTCATATGAGTGGATATCAGCAATTAAAGGTCACCGTACGACCTTCAACAATGAGAAAAATTCTAACTGTATAGTCAGTTATAAAAGGTCCCGACATGAAAATATGTGAAACAATTCAAACGGGAATCTAACGGCATAATTTATAATAAAACAGTTTCCGAAAAACAAAAACGACAAATATGAATCAATTACAACCACTGAAATACAGGCTTCTGACTTGCGACAGGCACATACAGAATGTGGCGGCGTTAAGCATGTTTCAGTTGATATTTTATAGTGTGTCTTTCTATGTTGTGATGTTACACTATTGTTTCAGAAAAAGGGTGAAGGTTTGGTACCATTAAAACGTTTAAACCCGCTGCATTTGTTTGCACCTCTCCTAAGTCAGGAATCTGATGTTCAGTAGTTGTCGTTTGTTGATGTGGTTCATAAGTGTTTCTCGTTTCTCGTTTTTTATATAGATTAGACCGTTGGTTTTCCGTTTGAATGGTTTTACACTAGTAATTTTTGGGGCCCTTTATAGCTTACTGTTCGGTGTGAGCCAAGGCTCCGTGTTGAAGACCGTACTTTGACCTATAATGGTTTACTTTTATAAATTTTGACTTGGATGGAGAGTTGTCTCATTGACACTCATACCACATCTTCTTATATCTATTGTGAGCACCCTAATCTCCCCTAACCTGGAACAGAGGTGTAACAGCGCAACATAATCAGTTGCAATTGACTCAACTCAAAAAGATCGGTACGACGCGAAAAAACAACTATCATAAAAGCAATAGACACAAAGCATCGATATAAGAATATTAGTTCAAAGCTAATTACAACTAATAAATAAACATGTTCTCCCAGACTAAAGTATCAATCAGTACACAACCAACGGATTTAGTGTGAAGACATCATTAAACAGTCTGAGAAACTCATGACATTGTTGGTCAATATAAAAAGAAGATGTGGTATGATTGCCAATGAGACAACTGTCACAAGAGACCAAAATGACACAGAAATTAACAACTATAGGTCACCGTACGGCCTTCAAGTTTGTTTCTATATTTTATCTTTCACGATTTTTATCATATCAGACATTGGAATAAATCTTATTCTAGAATACACCTAGTTACCGTCACTTCTCCTGTCATAAAATTTAGTTTTCCGAATGTCTGACAAAATACATATACTTAATTGTAAAAACAACAAACACACTGTAAAAATGTATCGAGAACTAATCCATCAATTAAATACTTTGAGATTGCTTTAAGTAAGTCTGAGCATTCTTTGAAACGGTATAATATTCTTAATTACTGTTTTGTTTTTACTTTACTTATGTTTTGTGACATGTCTCCATTACAATATTATTTTAAGTGTCTTTTTTTAATCAACTGATCGACATTTGTTTTAAAAAAGGTGGAATTGAGATCTTAGTTTAAACCCGTCATAAATATTTTTTGTATTGATTGATTGATTGTTGGTTGCTTAACGTCCAGTGGCAAATATTTCATGCATATTCAGGACGAGAACAAATTAACAATAAATACAATAGGTAGGTTCTGCAATAGAGGCGTCTGGGATTGGGGTGAAATGAGGGTATATTGGATAGGGACAGAAATTTAGCCTTGCAACAGGTCACCTACGGACCCTCAAAGAGTTGTTGCAGGGTTCTGCAAAGAGCGTGGCACTCTCTTTACACGAGGCATCGGATTTAATGTCCCCATTCTGACCGGACGTGGCTGCAAATTTGTACATCCCGCACAGCCAAACGGACGCCCCACTTTGACGAGGGTTTTACCGCCGGTCGGAGGAAGACCAATGGTGACCATATATTCCCAGTCACCCTTGATTTTTTGTTATTCGGACAAATTGACATTGATGGCAGATCTTCGATAGTTGCTGCTTCATTTATTCACAACCTTTTTATTAGACTCGGGGAAATTTAGATCTTGGCATTGATCTTGATTAAACATCTGCATAGTGTAGATTGTATGTTGATCACCTCTAGATACTAGTAGTCGATGCGTTGCTGTTTTGAAAGAAAAAGTGCTACAAGCGTGATATACTGACTGGTTCAGTAAAATGGTTCTTTTCTCTGAT
This sequence comes from Mytilus coruscus, assembly GCA_017311375.1. Classification (NCBI taxonomy): domain Eukaryota; kingdom Metazoa; phylum Mollusca; class Bivalvia; order Mytilida; family Mytilidae; genus Mytilus; species Mytilus coruscus. Next base: position 31,485,335 of record CM029601.1, read on the forward strand.
GATTTAACTATACTTTTTGACATCTCGCAAATACTACCGATTTCAATTAACAGTTATTATGATACTTCATCAATTCTGTGTTGGTTCTTAGTTGTTTCTTCTTTTCTTGAGCGCCAGTATCTAAACAATAAGAGATACTTCAGCTAATTTTATGTAGAAGCAAGCATATTTTGACCCTGCTTTCCAAATTTTCATCAAAAGGTCTTATGTTTGGTAGCTGCATTGCAAAGGTTTTAATTGTGTGTTTTAATTTTACGACTTTGGTCGAGATAGTTGAAAGGGGAGGTTTGCGAGCACATGAAACTGTTTTAACCCCACCACATTTTGTGTCTGTTTCTAGTTAGTCTATTTTGACCGTCTGATGTTCGTTGTTTTTTTTTGGAGGAGTCGGGTGTTTGTGGTTGATGTGGGATGCTTTTGGGTTTTCTGTTATCCTTTTTTATGTATTACCAAAATCTGCCACCAGTACTAAATTTTAAACGGAGGGAAACGCAAAGATATATAAAGACAAACACTGAAAGGGTTACTGACTTAGGACAAGCATATTGACATACAGTATGTTAAGTTTTGTTTTCATAGTACACTGTTCTCTTGTTTTAGTGGAATTGAAATTACAAAGGCACTTTGAACAACCAACTATAAATATTAAATCAGGAATAGTTTGCGTTACTATAATTCAAAGATTTAGGCAAATCGTAAGATATGCCTACATCACGAATATATTTTACATCTTGTCGAAATTAGAGGTTTTGAGAGTGCCATGCACTCGGCAAGATAAGGGGTTCTTTAAGGAGACTTTAAGAAGACTGCGAGTACTCTCAGATATGTACTTAGGGTCTTTTTTGTTGTTAGGGATGAGGGATGGATATATACCCTGCCACGTTCTGTCTGTGCTTTTGATATGTTTTTCTTTGTATCGATCTGATGAGTTAAGCCTTGTTCAAATGATTTTTATAGTTTTTTCTTATGTTGTGCTGTTACACCACTGCCCCAGGTTAGGGGGAGGGTTGAGCGCTCACAAACATGTTTAACCCCGCCACATTCTTTATGTGCCTGTCCCAAGTCAGGGGCCTGTAGTTCAGTGGTTGTCGTTGGTTGTAGTCTGTCATATTTGTTTTTCGTAAATTATTTTGTTATAAATTAGGCCGTTAGTTTTCTCAATTGAATTGTTTCATATTTTTCATGTCGGGGCCTTTTATAGCCGACTATACGGTATGGGTTTTTCTCATTGTTGAAGGCCGTAAGGTTGTCTATAATTGCTTACATCCACTTGTGAACTTTGGTGGATTGTTGTCTCGTTGGCAATCATACCACATCTCCTTATTTTTATATTAGACCACCTGTTGAAATACAAAATTGCTACCCCCTTTTTATAGCGACAGTCAAAACTATCTATGGATGATGATATTATTTTCAACAAACTGCATTTCGTTCTTTGCTAACTACTATTAACGATTTGTCTCGTTGGTTGAACACGTTGAAGTACATGCAGATTTTGTGCTTATAATTTGTAAATTGAAGGTAGTTATAGAACAAAGAGACATTTGCTTTGTTTAAAATAAACTGTGAATAATAAATCAATATACAGAAAGGGATAAATATTCAGTACTAGTATACAAATCTTTAAGGTTAAATATTACTTGATGGTTAATAGGTGTCTTTACTATATCTCTCTCGAAGTCCACCTTGAGAAAGATATATCAATACCTTTAAACTTTTCAAGATGGAATTCAAATACCAATAAGACTTCAAATAATTATTTTTCAGTAAATGAAACAAAACACCGAATATAACAATATCCTTTTGAGACAAATATATAGCCTGATAGGGCGTTGAATATGTCTAATCAGAAGTCAAGCTCATGAAAAATGTTCAATTGACAACTATGGACATCTGCTTATAAGTGTGATGTAAATAGAAACTAAACCAGTTAATTCTCTCGGTAAACTGAAGTCATTATTTCTAACGTTATTTCTAAAATTTGGTGTTAAGAGTTTAATCACGAATTAATACGTGATACTAGTATTGCTTCAGATCTTATCTCCTTACCCTCGTCCCTAATCCACTCCACTGTTTATGCCGTTTATGATTGATCGACGTTGACTGCTTAACGTGTTGTGGAATAACTACATGTATAATGAAAACTTAAACGAACTGATGTTATTTTCATCTGAAGATATCCTGCTTTGTACTAGACCGCCAGGTGGAGTTGCTTTGTACTAGACCGTCAGGTGGAGTTGATTTTTTTACGTGCTAACTACCAAAGTGGTTGTTCGCATTGACGTGACTCCTAGCCGACACGTCTTTGCTATCTCTCGTATACTGGGTAGCTGTTTTATTTACTCTCATGAGTATATTTTCAATTTCTGGGAATTGAATTTTATTGAGGTAGGATTTGCTAATATCGTAAACATAACGTCCACTATTTTGCGCAAAGAATGCTTTTTGAATATCAACAATTTGAATTCATTCCGTTCTAATTTTAAGACAAAAGCAAAATCATTACTCAACACGGAAAAAACCCCAAAAACTCCAATAACTTTCACTTTTGCAATTCACCATAGACTTAAATCAGAAAATGAGATTCCAGTCTTTAAGTTATATGACAAAAAGGGATTTCAATTTCCCCACTGTGAACATGATAAAATATTCCAGGGCTTGGGTTTCCTAGCAGGATTTCAGTTTACAGATTTGCTGCTTAAAGAATGTTTTTGTAATTTGCTAAATGATGAAATTGAAATCATCTCTTTGACAGTTTTGCAGACGCATTAATGATTTGGTTGAAAAGTTTTGAATATCTGAATAAGCGATGGCCATGGATATGTTTCATTTGTCGTAGCCACAATCATGTTTTCCTTTCTTTGTGTATTGCATTACGGTTACCACATGCTACTTATCATCGGATTTTACTTGTCATGATCATCACGATGAATATATCTAGTCAGACAGGACATGCATTCCGATCTGGAGCACAGGAGTTCGCCGTGGTGTTTGATGGGTTTCGTGCTACCAAATTTTCAATATTATATGTATAGTGATTTTGACTGTTGTTTGTATTTTTTGTCATGGTGATGTCTGTATTTCTTCGAGTTTTGAATTTTGATTGCACACGTGGTTACCTTTAATCTGTCATATAACGAAGTATATATGTCTACTAAAATCTCTATATTTTGTTTACTTTAAAGTCAAATATGGCTCTCAGCACATGTACACAGATTTTTCAACACATATTACTATTAACATAAGTGTGATAGTGTATAAGTCTTGTTAGACTGTAGAAAGCCTTGATGATTAAATCTCGTTTGTCCTTTTTACATTTGAATATAATCTCTTTGTAATTGTAAGAATTTAAAACAAGGACATGATGTATAGGAGACAAGGTCCTATGTTTCATACAATACCGAGAGGGAGTAAATAATAATACGTGTGATGTAAAACTGTTAGGCTTTACAGAATGAGCCAAACGTCAAACAGTCAAGCAAGACTAAGAATGCAAGTTACCCACTGACCACAAAATGACCCTTGGTTATGTTAATCACCAATATAATATTGAAAAATACTAAGTGCACATGTAACGAAAATTCTTTAATTAAATGAAAGAAGTACACGCATATACGTTTGATACAACATTAATGTTTGGAACTAAAATTTGTGATAAATAAATGAGACCATTGATTCAAACGTGCTGTTTCTTGCTGTCACAAAATTTTCACGGTATTGACTATATGCATGCCTTACTGATCTTCAACAATGACTTTATTTGAATATTTTTTGCCTGTAACCTTCTTGTTTATATTTCAGTCGACCATACAATAAACGAGATTTTTAACATCCGATCCAATTTTTAAATATAAATATAATTTACTAAATACAATGTTAAAAGATATTTGGTTTAGTAGCAAGACATAAGATTTAACGATCAAATATATGATTATAAAGATGGTTTTTAAAATTAATATCATATTAAATTATCGATTCCACAGATACTTAAACCATCAAGGGAATATTTACATCGTTATAAATATCCTTCATTTAGCTAAACCAATCATTCCATTATCATTAGAACAAAAAGACACAAAAGGCAATCTATTAATGAAAAACTCAGGTAGATGTACAAAACCTGAATCGTTCCTTCTGACTCCTAATCAATTTTGGAGATTAGTAGAATGAGCGGCCATTCTACAGGGAAACTTTATCGTGACAATAGCTAATCTGGTTATTGATTGTTACATGCATATTAGAAAGTGTTTCCTTTATAGTAGTACTGATGAACAACTTAAAAAGATAGACTTTTATCGCTTAATACGACCTTTTGTCTTTATTAATTGCCTTTTAATGGTAAAATGAGACTGATTTGTACGTAACTATATCGGCGTTGACCATCAGCGTGAAAAACAAAAGCTATTTCTGTTTATTTATCGTAAGAACATGTAATAAATTTTTGTGATAGGAAGTTAAAGCAGATCAGACATCTCAATTTTTGTCGTTAGATCAAGAAAAAAAAAGAACATTTCTTGAAGTATTATTTTTAGATACACCTATTGTGATTGGTGGTTGATATTGTCCCACGCAATCTACAAGACATTCATATGTTTTAGCTTTGTCTTTTTTCTTTAGCACACAGGACATCTGAAATTTCAATTTCGAAATCTTTTACGTATATGCGCCAAGGTTGATAAATTCTATATGTATATTATATAATTCTATAATATTATTATAATTATAAAACAATACATAACTAATCATGAATGTAATAAAATAATTATACATGTATACTTATAAACTAAGATTTTTACGGAATGTTTGCAGATAATTTAATGGATATTATACGTTGACAACTGCAGGGGAAATTTGGTATTATTCGTTAATGTAAACACTACGTCAGCTTTAAACGTTCAATCTCAACATTCTTTTTAATTTTTTGTTAATTTATAAAAGCGTTCGAGTCATCAGCAATAACAACAATGTCTGATACCAGGGCTTTAATTATGCTATTTACTAATATTATGTTTGGGAAATATTTGTAAAGCTAAAATTATTCCCTTGAGGAATAATGTCAAAAGACAAGTGCAAACAAACTGTCATCAATTCATACAAGCCATCATGTATTCATATGATTAAACATTTGTACTTTAAGGCTTTTGTATCGCACTTTTGTGAACTTTAAAAAAGTACTATTTTAAACTTTGTGAAAGTGTTTAAGAATTTTAAGTTCTTTGTTTAGGAACGTTTCTACTGTTTTTTGTTTTAGACATCAATGTCAAAGTTGTATGGATATTTTTGCAAACTCCTTTCTCAATAACTTTGTTTCTATAAAATTTACATTTGAATTGCTCAGAATTCTTGCATTCAAATGTTTTCCTAGAGGTAGGTTGTAAATAATGGTTTTGGAAAAAAACTTTACGGAATAATATAAATTGGTTGTAACGTGGTAAACATAGAAAAATCCTATTCGTAATGTGTTAAACACCTGGTAAACATAGAAAAACCTATTCATAATGTGTTAAACACCTGGTAAACATATAAAAACCTATTCATAATGTTTCAAACTCGTGGTAAACATAAAAAAACCTATTCATAATGTTTCAAACTCGTGGTGAACATAGAATAACCTATTCATAATGTTTCAAACTCGTGGTAAACCTATAAAAAACCTATTCATAATGTTTTAAACTCGCGGTAAACATATAAAAACCTATTCATAATGTTTTAAACTCGTGATAAACACTGAAAAAACCTATTCGCAAACGCTTGCACTTATCTATCTCTTTCAAAACAAAAAACGGTGTAATTCTGGTGTCATTTTTTGTTTGCATTGGCACCCTGGTGTGACTCTGATTTTTTAATCTGTGAGATTTCAATCTAAGACTTGTTGTTAATTGTTTACATGAGTTTATACGATAGGGGTTATCATCGCTAGGAACATTGGGTTTTCTTCCTGGATAGAAAAAGCAGGGTTTGTAATAAACCCATTTAATGATGATATTTAAAGTAGTTTAAAAATTTTGCTATATAGCCTTTGAAGCAAGTTACCCATATTTCATCTTAAATTAATATTTTACTTCAGTGCAATGATTATTGTTTACATATGTTCATCGGGAAAGTGTTCTCTGAAATAATTTCCAGTCTTTATTTTTAAGTTTCGGTGTGTTAGTTCTTCTTCCCATCTATCTAATTTTATTATAAGAATTGCTCTTGACCAGACTCAAAATAGGTTTTCATTGCTTCCAATTTTTCAGCGATATCACATAAGAAACATCGTTCAGGATCAACTATACAGTAACTTATAACTGCAGATTTCTTACCAATACATAGCCTGCGTTTAATGGCAGATATACCGTCTCAATATGCACTATTGACAATAAATCCAATAGTGAAAATTTTAATATTCAATATAAAAATAGTGCTTGTTAGTGAACTAGCTGTGGGAACTGAATTATGATTTTAAGTTGCTCCATAAAACACTTAGTATTATCAAAGTTATAGAAACCATTGCCATCGTTTATTGAATATACTACGGAAATTCATCTGTGACATGTTACAGAGAACAATAAAGCAGTGCTAATAATAAATAGTACATTAATTCATTTACATAACAGTAAACCTTTATATAATTGTCATTGGATATGCGAGTGTTTTCAAGTGTCAGAGAGATACACGTTTGTATCAGTTTTGTATTTAAGAATAATTAATCTGACAAGTAAGAATAGTGATTTGTTTCTATTATTCTCTTTGACTGATCAATGACGGGTTATCAATTTGAACTTTGCAGAAAGTATGCTAGCCGCAACTAAGTATAAGGTATCAACTTTAATGTATTGTGCATGTTGTTATTCGAGTTTGCGTTAAAATAGAGTTTGCCATCTGAGAACATGTATCAACACGGCGAAAAATTCTTTACACTAAGAATATAAGAAACTAGAAAATAACAATACTTATGAACATTGCTGTAAATTGATAATGTAAATTTATATATACATCGGTAGTTTACATTTGCTCATATATTATATCATTTAAACATATTAAAGATACTCATTTTCCAGTTGCATGAATGTCCATATAAAATAAGAGATCGCTTTATATTCACTGCAATAAAATTCATAATGAAAAACCACTCTGGACCTACATCGTGGTATAAAATTTTGCTTCATCTTAATGAATTATTGTTAGATGAAGAATAGCATTAAAAGCACCGTTCTCATGATTAAGGTTTTGTTAAATACGTGATTAACCTTTTGATTCTGAAATTAAAAAACTTAAAGACGATATGTCAGCTACTCTTTCAAATTAAGAGAATATGCGATTTCTTTCAACATTAAACGTCTACCGCAACCAAACGAACAATGTATAAAAATAGTGTTATTTTTGAATTAAGTGGGCGGAGCTAATAATTCTAATTTTTAGTTGACTTTACCTAAATTCAAAACATTTGACGGAATGAGTTGATTTGTCCTCTACCCCCCCAAAAAAAAAATTCACAAAAGATACCAGGCGTATACTTGTGCACGCTAGACGTGTGTTTCACCTACAAAAGACTTACCAATGACGTTCGAATCAAACAAAGAACGAAGTAGAAGAGCATTGAGAACTCAGAATTCCTAAATGTTTTGCCAAATACAGCTTATGCAATCTATTCCTAAATGTAACGAATAAAAAATCATGTATATAAAAATGAAGAGAAGTGGTATAGCAGGTTTTTGTATAGAAGAGTAATAAGTTACCTAACTGTTTATATATTTTAATTGCAGCTCAAACCATTTGACAACCATTACCTACTAACACATAGAAGTGTACCAAGCCGTTCGAAACGTCATGCACACCACCATACAAGAAAACTAGTAACAGATAAAAGGGTAAACTTCATTGATATATTACTTTAATTTGACGAGCTTTTTCATGTTGAAAACAGGAAAATATAATTAGACTTTGCAATATGTTTTAAAGGAAATACTTTGCAAGAAAGCAATACGCGTTATTTGCCTGGAAAGCTAATACCTCATGATTGAAAGTTTAAAAGTTTTAAATACTATCAACTTTATTGACAAAACATTTAACTAACTATGAACTAATTTTTGTAACATGCGTGTTATATCAAATTAAATTTCAAATATATTTCAAACCCTCCTCTTCATTCTTGTTTATGTATATTAACGCGAGTACCAACTTGATATTAGAATAAAGCTTTTAAAGTGCCATCAATCCTAGCATAAAGCCCCCCAACATTAAAAAAAAAAAAATCGCGTTTTCATTCAACTTTTTCGACATCACTTGCTGATACGAAAGTCTATAGATCAGACATGTAAAGTAGTTGAATCCGGTAAATGATTTCTCGAAAGCGCTATGCGATAGAATAATGTTGTTCGATGTAAATTATTGCTAAAAACGTACCTTTGTAAGGAAATATTTTGCATGTTCAATTGACAACTAATATTCTATGAATACAAATCTAGTGCAGCTTATGTATTTCTTAATAAAATGACATTCTTTAATTGTATGCACGGAAATCGAATCTAATAAATAGCAATAGCTTGATTTATGAGAGCTTGTTTTGTCACGTGGGATTACCAGACTTCCGTTGCGCTTAGCCGAAAGAGCAATCAAAATCTGAATCTTTAATATGCTTTAATGTCCTAAGACGTGATGTCCATTAGAATAAAATCATTTGTAAATTGCGATGGCGATAATTGACAGTATAATACAAAATCCTATTGTAAAAGACGGGATATAAATCCGTAAAAATACTTTTAAATCGTAAGTTATCCTGCATGATTGATTTTCTGCGGGGCCTGTATTACACGTTAGGATCACTTATACATTAGAAAAAAAAAAGAAGAAAAACTTTTAGTTTTTATTTTTGTAAAGGTTAACTGGGTAGAACAACAGGAACACAAGACAAGATCAAAAAGAGGTTTAATAGACCGTGAAACATTTGAAAGGTCCTACCACGAAGTAAAATTTAACGACCCTTTATGGGACAAAGAATGGTATCTGGTGAGTTTGTTATGTAGGTGTATTTTTTGTAAACGCATAAGTGTCAGACATCACAGAATGGTTGATTTACGTCGCACCTTTCCCTACTCCTAAACTTCCAGCAAGAATTTCAAAACAAAATCATTGTAAATTATTTTATTATTTCTATACATCATTTTCCATTGTCGTTTATATTATAACTAATTAAATTACTTCTAATTCAGTTTCCAAATGTTAAAGATATCAAAATAGATGTGCAAATTTTATCATAACTAAAAGCAGCTTGAACAAAGAAGTTTTGCTTGGTTAGAGAGGAATTTACAGCAAAAGCATTTTATCTATTTACCTAATTTCTCTCATGTGGTCAATTATATTTATACGATTTTTATTTTATCAACTAGAAATTTTTAGAAAGTTCCCGTGTCAATTTAAACGGAACTGTTCACTTGCAACATAGTTGGTTAACATACAAATGATTTCTTTTGTAAAACTTATATGAAACTTGTCGTCAGAAAATCTTGTTTGTCTGATTGATGATTTTGAAAAAGGTAAATTGATATGCGGACATTACTAACATATTTATGCTTTGTGTATATCACATTCAATTTTACAAGGAGATGGAAACTATTTCGGAGATACAGATTTAAATAATCCCCAGTGTATGTAATACACTTTACACAGCCGATAGGTTTATCTTGTGAACATTTTGTAGAGATTGTTAATTGTTAACTATGAAATGAAAATAGCACTTTAACGATTGTTACGTCCGATGGACTTTTTATGGATTTACCTTAATCAGAAACACTCATACCCAAACATTTATAAGTCAAGGATGTTGAAATGCCTTAACACTTCAAGATCTATATGACATAATGGGACATAAAAGAATAGCCAAATCCATCTAAGGTCAACTTTGCCTGAAGTTCAACTTTATTTGAGGTGTTAAAAGGTTGACTATCAATACATATATGTCAGAATACAATAACTGTCCACGATAACATTGAATATTTGATCGTTCGTCCGATTAAAAATCAATTTCCGATAATGTGAGAACTGGATACTAAAGAAATAATATAAAGACAATTTTACAAGGTTAATCATATGAAGACCTGTAATGTAATGCGTCGTCTTTATATCAAAAATATTTTGCCTCTTTTTATTGCCTTTAACTTTGACTTGAATTACAAAAGGGATAACAATGTTTAATTGAGCTACAGGTCGTACTAGCTATGTACAAAATAAAGGAATTATTTTTCTTAAATTTTAATCGTTGAATAATTAAATGCTGTAAAAATATTTTGCCACTGCAGACAGACACAAGAACAAAAGTAAGCTTGCCAAAACTAGACTTGCACGTCATACCAGTATGGAATAAAGGCATTACAGGAAAGGGTGTGGTGGTTACAGTTCTAGATGATGGTATGTTTATCAAAAGATATTTCTTGTACTGATGGTCTATAAAACGTACGACATCATTTCCGTACGAACAACACCATTTTCTAGAATAGTCTTAATGTATGAAGGAGACTCAAAATGTGGAAATTCAAAATATAAAATGTTTTAGAGCATATCAATCAAAAGGGCTTTAACAAAACAGCCAAAACCGTTTTTAACTTTACTTAAGGAAGTTTCAACCTCAGTTGTAGTACATTTACGTTAGATAGGAACTAGAAATTTACAACATGAACCACCAAAGCATCTGTCTACCAGCCAATAATAATCCACAAGCAGCTACATCGACCCAGTTGAAGTAAAACAATAAGTATGATACAGATATCCGGATTGTCACCATTTTCTTCGGGAAACGCCTGTACCAAGTGAGGAATATGACAGTTGGTTTCAATTCGTTCCGTTGGTTTATAAAGTCTAACGTTTAATTTTGTCAGTTTTTTTGGACTTCCCAATTTTGATTTGGCATTGGAATTCAGTATTTTTGTTATGCTTTTATGTAAAGTTGAATTAAAAATAGAACTTTAGCAGAGAACAATTGGATTAAATCTCTAATGAGTTTTGTTAATTATTGAAGACTATGTTTGCCATGAGATTGATATTTTTGGAGATGAACGATCAATTCTAATTCTTAAAAAGTAAAATCACAAAAATACTGAACTCCGAGGAAAATTCAAAAAGGAAAGTCCCCAATCAAATGGCAAAATCAAAAGTTCAAACACATCAAACGAATGGAAAACAACTGTCATATTCCTGACTTGGTACAGGCATTTTCTTATGTAGAAAATGGTGGATTGAACCTGGTTTTAAAGCTAGCTAAACCTCTCACTTGTATGACAGTCGCATCAAATTCCATTATATTAACAACGATGTGTGAACAAAACAAACAAAAACAATAGATAAAAATGTCACAAATAGGGGTAAATAGTCTAATTCGGTAGGTCACATTCGTGAAAAGGGAACGGGATTGTAGTTACGACATAAGGAACATATCCGATATCATCTGTGAAACGGATATTCCATAACGGTTAACCAACTCGTGATGGCGTCCGTAAAATTTACAAAGTGATGATTTCAACTTCACCATTTGGAACTCTTGGTTTAAAAATGAAAATTCACAATTGGGAAGCTGAAATCATCTCTTTTGTCGTAAAGTTTTGTTTTCAACCGACCCTCATAGTCAATTTCTAGATATAAGTCATAATCAAATGGCAAAATCAAAAGCTCAAACACATCAAACGAATGGATAACAACTGTCATATTCCTGACTTGGTACAGGCATTTTCTTATGTAGAAAATGGTGGATTGAACCTGGTTTTATAGCTAGCCAAACCTCTCACTTGTATGACAGTCGCATCAAATTCCATTATATTGACAACGATGCGTGAACAAAACAAACAGACACAATAGGTAAAATGTCAAAATAGGGTTACAGCAGTCAATATTGTGTTATCATCTTAATCACTATAAAACAAACAAATGTAACGAAGAAGCACAAAAGGGATACATCAAATTTAACATCATCATTATGCTTATATTATACGATTTTATTTATCTATGTAAAATCCACCCATAAAGGATGGAAGGTTTTAAGTAGTGGCGTAAAATCTCGCGTTTGAAATTCGCACAGGTAGACATAAAATAATTTTGTCGTTCAAAGTAAGTTCTTAAATTATTTAAATGTACAAAACGATGTTAATTACACTTATAAACATTTTAAATTTCTAGCTTTTTATTTCAGCTGAGTTGATGATGATTATTTCAGAAATATGTATCGATCACAAAAAAGAATATCATACATCTACATTACAAGATCATTACTGTTTCTGTTAAAATGTTTATCCCCGATAGTACTGACATTTTTTAAAATATGGATCACTTTTTAACTCACTATTGCTTATTCCATCATCATATATTTAGATTACGCTTAATAAAAGTATCAAAGTTATCAAACATAAGTTAAAATGACTATGACGAGCAGTTTATCAAAAATTACAGTATCTTACCAATCTAATATTTACTTTTGAAAATAAATAGTGAAAACAAAACATTTGAATGAGGAATTTTGAAGTAAGTAGAATTAAAATCATGAACGATGGCATTGACACATCATTCTAACTCTTTGTTTACAGGTTTAGAGAAGAACCACACAGATATCGAAGCTAACTATGTAAGAATTAGTATTTTGTTATCAGTTATCTACTTGTGTGCATTTTGTGAGTAAAACTGTTCATTATATCTCAAGTTTTCAGTTTAGCATAACCTAATATCATGTTTTGGTACACTATTGTTTGCGATAATTATATGTGAATACTTTTGTCTGTGCGTTGCTTAAACAGGCACAACTGTTCGTAAAAACTATAAAGGTTGAATGATAGAATTGTACATATTGTATAATATTTCTATATGTATATAAGATATATACTCAACATGTAAGTGCTACATAAAGTCTGTACAAAGGAATAAAGGAGCAAGTCGATGAGAAGAGGGCACATATGGTTCCCATAAGAATGTCGACGGTCTGCCGAAAAAATAAGTTCACGAAATGTAACAAATGTTATGTCAATAAAAATTAAGTATCTAGATAATTTAAGTTTTAAAAACGTTTTGTTTCAATTACAGTGGTGTTTATAAAAACGTATGCGGCCCTTAGAGACAGTTGCTATTTGTATCTACGCTAGCATAGGCGGATCAAGGGGGGAGGGGGCGCAGGGCCTCCCCTTTCGTGTGAAAAATTTGGTTGATTGTATAGGGAATCACTGAAGCATGACTGTAGCGGGCCCCCTCTTATGGCAGTCAGTTCTGGATCCGCCACTGGCTAGTCATTCTATTTTATGAAGCAGAGCTGGACTAATTATTCGATCTGTCAATATATTAAGATTGATTTATAGTTGTGTAAAGGGTTGAGAATTCATTTAATCTGTCTTCAAATGTTGAATGAAGGACATTTGTGTACAAAATAAGATTGTTGCATACTACTTCTGTCATAGAAAAGGATATGGGGTATCCATCCATGACTCAAATCAGTACATGCACAGCAAAAAAAAAAACCATACAAAATGCAAAGGAGCAGCGCTTTTATTGCTGTTCTTCATCTCTAAATCACAGTGAGGCCTTCAACACGGAGCAAAAAACTCTCACCTCACTGCAAGTTTAAAACGACCCCTAGCACCGGCTTGAGCGGAATTCTTTTCACAAATAATTTGGATAGACTTTGCAAGATGTAACACCACCAAATCGGACCCGGTCAAAAAAGTACATATTGGAAACTAGTACAGATTAAAAAAAAAAAAAAAAATAGTTCTTACGCATATTTAGAATTTGAAAAGCCTTTGAATCAAAAAGGCCTAACAAGATATATTCAAACATTTGATATATGATAAAAGGAATAAATAAGGCAGCAGCATAACTGCAATTCTCGAAGAAATTTATCGTTGTTTGCGAAAGTGTGTTAGAAAAAGATTACCATCTACTTTGATGATGAATATTTTTTAATGTTTCTAGGACCCAAAGGCCAGCACTGATCTAAATGACAACGACGATGACCCACAACCTCGATATGATCCAACCAATGAAAACAAGTATGTTCTATATTTACGAATCTACCATTCTGCATGTTTGTATTTTCCAAAATTATCAGTTTATGTCATAATAAAATGATTATTATTAATGTACATGACATTTTTCAAACCATTAAAATTAAGTAAATAATGGTTCGTAAATCGGTTGTTATAAATGACCCGTTAAAGTAATTCGTGAAATTTTGAAACAAATATTTATTTTATTTTAGTAAAGCAAAGCCTAGGGGTGTGCATGTATGGATCAAGAGAAAGAAAAAACTACAAATCTCAACACTAATCATATTGGGAGCGTGTTATTGAAATAGACAACAACTTGGTGCATTAAAAATAATATTTTTAAAAGTTGATTTATTCAAATAAAAAAAATCCGTGCGAAAAAATCGAACAATTGTTAAAAATACACACCTAGAATGAAAAGACACAACAGCAATTCCAGATACGAAACTAGATACGAAAAATATATTCATATATTGAAAAGATTTGAGTAGAATGTCAGATTGAAAACACACTGTTTTTTAGATATAGAAAAATTTAAGAGGATTTAAAGTAATAGCTAAAATAAAAAAAAAAAAAAAAAAAGTCACAGACCTAAATTTTAGAATACAAGAAGAGTTAAAAAGAAAATTGTTCAGTTCAAAATTTACTCAAAAGCTTTTAAATTCCAGTTTTGTAAAACATGATCATTGCTGTCACTATCTTTGTAAAAAGTAGTAAAATTTGTAGAGTCTAACTTATATATATAAAAAAGGGAAGAATTTACCAAGGGGGTATAAAAAATTAAACATTTTTTCAAACATCACAGAATTAAAATGTTATTTAGTACTACGCTTTGCTGTTTTGATTCACACATCCGGTTATGCATTCATGGCAGGAGACGCTTGTCATTTCTACCCCCGTCACGAGTTATGCGATCTACCAGATTTATTTTATTAGTTGTTATGATAACGGATAGCCGATTTTATTTTATTCTACCCCTAGGCATAGATGGAATCAGCCAGATTTGGTACTACTTCATGAAATTTTATGTTTACAATGCTCTGCAAATTCGTTATTGATTTGCCATGCCAACTCTTCTGATTCTAGCATCACTGATAAGTCTTATGTAGAAGAAACGCATACTAAAGTATAAGCTTTATGATAAAATTGAGAATGGAATGGGGAATATGTCAAAGAGACAACAACCCGACCAAAGAGCAGACAACAGCCGAAGGCCACCAATGGGTCTTCAATGCAGCGAGAAAATCCCGCACCCGGAGGTGGTCCTCAGCCGGCCCCTAAATAAAAGTGTGTACTAGTTCAGTGAAAATGGACGTCACACTAAACTCCAAAACATATAAATGAACTAATATTAAAAACATACAAGACTAACAAAGGCCAGAGGCTCCTGACTTGGGACAGGCGCAAAATGCGGCGGGGTAAACATGTTTTGTGAGATCTCAACCTCCCCATACATCTAGCCAATGTAGAAAAAGAAACACATAGCAATACGCACAGTAAAACTCAGTTTAAAAGAAGTCCGAGTCCGATGTCAAAATAGGTAACAAAAGAAACTAAGCAAAATGACAATGATACATAAATAAACAAAGGACTACTAGCAGTTATTGACATGCCAGCTCCAAACCTCAATGAGTTTTTTTTAGTACATCAATAATCTTCTGTTGCCTTTTATTAATATACTATTGCAAATTTTACATGCTTTAGTAATGTTTTGAATCAAAGGATTGTCAAATCAAAAATAAATTTATTAGTATTTGAATGAAAATGAGTATTCAATTTCGGGTAATACTAAAAATTTGACAAAACATATTAAAATGCAGTTTTAAGTTTAAAAAAACGTAGCCTGATGGTGTTTATTAAACCTGTTCCTCTCAAATTTAGTAGTTTTCTTTTGAATCTACTGCTTCGTGTAAATTCGTTTCAAAATTTATCTTGGTCTCTTTAATCAACTTGGATATTTTTAGTTTCAATTGTGCTGTGTCTTATTAAACTATACGTAAGTCTTTAAATCTTGAAGTGTATTTTTCAAGAGAAATGTATATCATTTAGAAACATACGTTTAGCTATGATACATTTTAAAAGCTAAGTAAATGAAAATAGACTTTGACATTCTTTTGATCAGACCAGTGTGCCTTACATGTTTGGATGGTGATTGGTACATGGTTTTGTGCGGGTTTTATGTATAAGTAATTTTGGAGCAATTTTATGGATTACTACAGTAAACCAATAGGCTTAAACATTATACTTATCTGAAATAACTACATTCATCTTTACAGACATGGTACTCGCTGTGCTGGTGAAATCGCTATGGTAGCTAATAATTCAATGTGTGGTGTAGGAATAGCATACAATGCTAAAATAGGAGGTAAACTATCTTATTATTTCTGGTTGATTTTAGAATAAATAATTTTTGTTGTTGTCAGTCATTAGTCCATGATACATTTGAAAAACGATTATTGGCATTGTTGTTATTCGATTTGTCAACACTTTCCAGCTCTAGTTTGTAATAAAGAGAGTATGCAGTTTACTTCCTTAATTGTTATTGTTGTAGTACGTATTCGGGTAAATCAGTACGTGTCTCGTGCATGCCTGCATGACACCAGGAATGTGACAGTTGTTTTTCATATATTCCTTTGGTTGATATAGTCTAATGTTTGATTTTGTCAAGTTTTAAGGACTTCTCCCTTTTTTGAATTTACCGTAGAGTTAGGTATTTTTGTTAATATTTTTTTTTATAGCATATGATGAAAACCATCTTCACAAACCTTAATATAATCAACTATAAACTGCTTCTTTTCTTTTATCACTTAATTGACCGGTATAGAATATCTGTTTCACAGAAGACGACGGATATTTTCAAATTGTCCTAACTACAATCCCGTTCTTCGAATGTGAAATTCCTGAATTAGACTTATCCCCAAATTTGTACTTACTTCAGCAACACGTCGGGGGTCTCATGTGAAAGCGGGATCTATATACGCTTCCGGAACATCTGGGATCACCCCTGTATTTTGATGGTTTTCGTTTTGTTCAGTTTTTAGTTTTCTGTGTTGTGTTTTGTAGACTGTCTTTGGTCGTTTATCGTTTTTGCCATGGCGAACAAAAATGAATATCTGAATGCGATCAAATCCTCATTCGATTCAGTCCAGGCGGGAGATGAGGTATACCGTAGAAATTTCAGCCTAAAAACTGAAGATTAAAAATGTAAATCCATTTATTTTAAAGTCTTTTAAGATATGTTTTCATATAGATGACAGTGTTCAGCATTATTCATTGATTGTTTATTCTGAAATTTGTTTTCGTATACAGTAAAATTAAAATGTTTAATATTCTGTAAGGATTCTAAAATATTAATGAATGTGTTAACCGTATATAACAGAAAATAAGCCTTACGAAAAATAGCACACCCCAGCAGATAAAGGGTTTCAATAGTGTAGTACCTCTTTATCAATATTACCAAATATGTTTTCATCCTTTTTTTGTGTGCTATGCTGTTGTATGTTTTACGGATTTGGCATTGTTGGTCTTGAGCATTCCTTTGAATGAAGGTCATTGTCGTCTGCACTAAAAGGGGTTTCATACATTTACATTACTACTATAGAATAGTTGCCGCTACTGGCAAATTATGATAGTTTCCAATGGCCTGTGTTTCTTCACTTGCATGATTAAAATGATACTTTTTTTTCTTTAAATTTTGTGCGTCCTTAACGCCCAAAACTTAAATATTTCAAAGCCAATAATGTATAAGTACCGTAAATATAGTTCTATTTTGGTTTATTTGTCGTTTAAACAGAAAGTGCAAAAATTAAACACCTCAAAAATAAAGTACTCATCAAACTGATCAGTGCAAGTTTAACTATAATGGTGCGTAGAACATAATGAGCAATCGTGAAATTAAACAATGTATCATTCCATATATATAATTTAATTTTAACAGATTTAAACACTTGCACTAATGATTTAACAAGTACGATCAACACTTTTGCAGCAGTTTAATTATGGTTTTTACTTCATTAATAGAACAAACAGATTACTTTAACAGCAATAATGTAATAAAATATTACTTCAATATGTCTACCCTCAGTTCTAATGTCAATTTAGCTGTATTTGAGAAAACGTTTTGGAATTTTTGTCCTTCAATGCTCTTCAACTTCGTACTTTATTTGGTCTTTTAACTTTTTTTTTATTCGAGCGTCAATGATGTGTCTTCTAGTAGATAAAACGCACATCTGGCGTACAAAATTATAAGCCTGGTACATCTTTGATGAGGTTTTTAATTGTTGCACCTGAAACACTTTTCAGATAAACTCTCTCAAATTATCATCACGATGATGTTTGTCTCTAATGCTTTTATATTTTGTTACATCTTATGTGTCAAAACAATAATTATCTTATGAACTTAACTAGCAAAATGTAACTTCAATTATCTACCATCAGTTCTAATGTCAAGTTCTTGGAATTCATATGAATATTTTAGATTATTCTTTCAAATTATTGTCATAATGGTGTTTGTCTCTGATGCATTTGTATAGACCCACTTCAAGTGTCAAACAATAATCATTTTGAATACTTAATTAAATTTATTAAACAATAAATTTCATTATGACAAAAGTAATATATGTGATTAATCCAAAGTGGCAAAATTTGACAGAAAAAAAAAAAAAACTTCTACTGATTGGTGAAAACTTCCAAAATACCAATCACTATTCATAAGCCTGGTATCTTCGATGAGATTTTATGGTAAGATTCATGTAAGGTAAACTTTTCCGGAGTGAGTTGGAACCTTAGTTCCTTGATTAATAAACGTTTAATTTTAGAAAGAAGGTTGTAAATCATGTCTGCATCTACGGGCTGACTACTGAACTGATGATTATCTCGGAAAATAACAGTCCATCATCAGCATTATCGACTCAGTGCCAGTAAATGAAAATAATACTTTATAAATTTCGTGCGTCTGAACAGTTTTTCTGGATATACCCTCATTAGGTACATAAATGTAATTGTACTGAAATTAAAGTTGCAATTTTCTTAAGCAAAGTTTAAATAACACAAATTTGGCTGATTAGTTTAGGCCATTTTTGGTTAATGCTTTCTAATGATTTCATACTGTTGATCTTCAGGATACCTTCTAAAACGTTATCACAGAAACATGCTAGTGGAGCACGGAGATCTATATCATACATTTATTTTCTTCAGTGTCCACGGAAAGTTTGAATGTTGACCTTTTAGGCAATATTGTGTACTTGTTTAACCCCACCACATTCTTTACGTGCCTGTCCTTAGTCAGGAGCCTGTAGTTCGGTGGTTGTCGTTGGTTCATGTCTGTCATATTTGTTTTTAGTTAATTGTTTTGTTACAAATTAGGCCGTTAGTTTTTTCAATTGAATTGTTTCATAATTTTCATGTCGGGGCCTTTTATAGCCGACTATACGGTAAAGGTTTTTCTCATTGTTGAAGGCCGTACGGTTGCTAAGAATTGCTTACATCCAATTTATTTGAACTTTGGTGAATAGTTGTCTCATTGGCAATCATACCACATCTCCTTATTTTTATATTGTGATATTTAAACGGTATTATTAAGAGCATAGCCATATATTGTATATTATGCATATTTAGGAGTAAGAATGTTAGATGGCAGAGTAACCGACAGTGTTGAGGCCGAAGCCATCGCTTTCAACCACAAATATGTAGATATTTATAGCGCTAGCTGGGGACCTAACGACGATGGACAAACAGTAGAAGGTCCTGGAAAACTTGCCCAGAAAGCATTCGAATTGGGAATTAAAGAGGTGAGAATGCCGAATGCCCATTAAGTTAAGAAATATCGAAACTCATTGAAACTAGGGAACATTCCGTATACATATCAGCTCCTCTGCAAATTACTTTTATTTTTAAACAGACATATTCAAGATATATTGGCGTATACAATTTTAATCCTGGTATCTATAATGAGTTTATTTACAATTGTAAAAACTGTTAATATCATTTTTAGTTATACATTATTAACATATTCTATATTAGAATACAGTATTTTTTTTATATTATCTTTCGACCATGGATAGTAGTATGAACTAATGGTAACCTTTGAAAGTTGATTAATGATTGTTTTTCATTTCCCCTAAAGTGTAATTCATGCATGTACCATAGGCTAGTTTTTTCCCCGGAATATTATTATTACATAATAAAATCATTGCATAACTGACGTTGTAATGATATTTATATTTGGAAAAAATCGTTCAAATGGTCTGAGGGAACTTTAATCCTGACATTAAATATGATTTACACCATTACGGAATTCATAAAATATTTGAATCCAGATTCGACAATAAGACTTTCTAATGAAGTTCAATCCAGAATAGCGCATCGAATCCTTAAAATGGTATATTATTACAGTTGGTATTTATTTCTAGTTCCGATCATGGTTTAGAATAAGTTTTTTTCTGCTAGGAGGTGGGCAATCACGCTTGTTTTTTTCTCAAATTGGCCGTTTCATAAGACAATTGAACATCTGTAAACTACCGACGCCTAAATTCATCCTTAATTTGTATTTTCTAGTATTCCAACATACTAGTACTTGTTGATTGCTCTTTGTTGTTTTTCTTGATGTTACATGTTTATAATTTGAATGTTGGAATGAAGGATAATTTTGGCGGAAAGGCCTAATCAGTTGTTTATCTTGACTTTTCAAATTGGCACACAGAATTTTTATTCTCAATAATACCTGTGCGCTGAAAACTGAATAGAACCACATTGGACGACACTCAAGCCGCCTTTATCTGGTTGTTTGATGTTAATTCTTTCTTAAAAAAAGTTTAGGGACTGTCAGTTGAGTAACCATAATGAAAATGCCGTTCCGTTGACATACGTTTTTTTCAGTATTTCTTGAAATTGTTGTGTCGTGTGCATCTGTCCAATTTTGTTTTATTGTCCTGTTTTTTACACTGTTGAAATCATCATAAAACACAATTTTATAGGGACAACGGCCTTGAATGAAATGTTGATGCACAATTATAAGACAAGTTTATCCCATATGATTATTCTTCAAAATTTCTCTGATTATCACCTCTATGCACCCCTTTGATTTATTCGTTACTCTTTAAACTTTTGCGTTTCCTGGTTTATTTTCGCTTCATAGGTAACACGATGGGTATGTTTGATATATTACTACTGGATCAATACTACAGTTTCTGGTGGTATCTTCCACCCACTTGACAGAGTCTTAGCAGTTGTTCTATATTTATTTAACATTTGTTCTTATATCTGGAAGCAAACTAAACTTTCGTTAGTTTTAGTTGTTGTATTTGTCATTTCTTATTAGATGGATAGTCAGGGTTTCCCCTGGGTCAATTTTCTTTTTCGCCACCTCTTTCGCCAAAACAATATATTTTTCGCCACTTTCATTTTTTTTACCCTTATATTAATCGTACTTCAATGTCTTTCCTCATTTGGCTATTAGCGTTTGTGATGAATATTAATCCTGTTAATCTTCAGAGGCACAAATAATGAGTTTTAAGTGGAATTTAATCCATATTTTTATCGGATAACTATAATTTCGGCTTCTGTGATGAATTATAATGAATTACACCCAGCCAATTCATTAGTTAATACAAATTGAAAAGATTAGGTAAAAATCAACAAAAGCGTGTCAGCCAATGTTTGTTGATACCATAACTGAAAAACATAATACATTCAATTCGAAATAAAAGCATTTTAATACACAACTAATTCATATGAAATGTAAAGTCGAACCACAGCAGCTTTTGTATATTACTCATATCAATTTCTATGCAGGGAAGAGGTGGTAAGGGTGTCATATATGTATGGGCATCCGGAAATGGTGGTCGTCTTGGTGACAACTGTGACTGTGATGGTTATACCGGTAGTATTTATACCCTCTCAATAAGCAGTGCCTCTCAAGCTCAGCAAACCCCATGGTATGCTGAAAAATGTGCCTCAACCATGGCTACAACTTACTCCAGTGGTGCCTATAGTGATCAAAGAATTGTAAGCACATTGTATAAGATTTATGTCGGTACTTCAAAATGAAACAATGTCTAATTGAATTGTTTAATCCATTATCAACAAGCACTTTTTACTGTGACATGATGATCCGTTTTGGATTTCAGTCTTTATACTACTAGTATGCATTAACTCTGGGATTTTTATGATGGCAATTGTTCCTATGTTTCATATACAGTTATAACAATATTATTTTCATACTTAGTTATAAAGCTTAATTTGACTTCATATGCCTATTATGTTTTTATTTGTAATTCTTTAAATTACAATTGAACAAACCTGCTACGTGTTTTAGAAAGGAGTACCAAATATTCTGCTCTAAATCCAAAATCAAAACCAAAACTTTTACTCTATAGTAAGAATATTTCATAAGATAGGCGAAGTGAAATATATTATAGTACTGACAGGTAAATTTTACCTTGTTAGCTTTTGAATTGATTAAGATTAACGTAGAAAAAATATCAATATAATAAATTCAGTGAAGAATTTTGATTTTTATACATAATTATAAATGATATGCATCAGATAATGAAGGATATATTTGTTACAGGCCTCAACAGATTTAAGAGGAACATGTACTACATCTCATACAGGAACATCAGCGGCTGCCCCTCTAGCTGCTGGAATATTTGCTCTTCTTTTAGAAACTAAGTATGGAATATTTATCGTTTAAAACAAAATAACAGAACGTTAGAATCTGAGCTATAACATTATTCGTGCGTAAATTATAAATAGCATAAATTATGGTTCTCTAAACGTAAATTTATCAAAGTTTTATAGTTTTCAACTTTTAATTTAGGAATGGGCTGTATGTTGCATTGATTTTTGAACTAATGAACAAGCATGTTGAGACCTATTCCTTATATCTGTTATATCAAACTTAACAGAGTAAACTATCGATTATAACTATTGTGTATATTTGACATCAAAGCATTGTCTTTATTAATCTCTATAGAGAGGTTAATTATTTTTCCGCAATGATAAACAATTTAATATCCTCACTCCAGCTATTTCATCCCCCAGAAAAGTAACTCCACTTTTCTAACATATGCACCCACAACCATGTTTTTGTAATATAATATAAATTCCTAACTGACATATTCGAAATGTTAATGTACTAAGTTTAATGTTTATCATTATATAAAAATTACAGTAAGCCCATTGATAAATCTGATACGAAATTTTTCATTTCAGGTTCAAACTACTTTTGTGTTATATACAAATATTATGAATATTATTGCAAAAAATATATTAAAATTAAAATTGAATGCTAAAAAAGTCAGTTTATAATAAAGTGGATTAGTGTATTACATTTTTTTTCTTCACATATTCTGTAATAAATAAATTTGGTGTATTTACTGTCTTCTGATTGGTTAAAAGTATTACTTTTATTTTCAATGTTGTCAATTTTTATGGCGACACACCCACTCTGACGTTGTGTATTCATACGCCAACATGTGTGTACGTTGTTATTGTTAATATAAATAATATAAAAGTTCTTTGAGCCTTATTTTGATAGAAATTTATTTATAATGAATGGCAATAATTTATTTTGAATTTATTGAACCATAAAATTAATTTTGACTCTTCACATTTTACATAATCCGCTTCGCGGATTATTCAATGTGAAGAGTCAAAATTAATTTTATGGTTCAATAAATCAAAATAAATTATTGCCATTCATTATAAATAAATTTCTATCAAAATAAGGCTCAAAGAACTTTTTATATTATTTATATTAACAATAACAACGTACACATGGTCGTAATCGATTTTGTGATTTACATTCCGATTAATATATATTACAGCTTGCTTGCTTGCAATATCTTTATGATTCCTGATCTCCTACCCTTTTCTGTCCCTAGACATAAAGCAGGATAAATCTCTACTTATTTATTTAGCTAATAATAATTGAATTTATTTAAAATCTAGCACCAATTTGACATGGAGAGATGTTCAACATTTGGTTGCATGGACATCAGAATATTCCGCGTTGAAAAACAATGGTGGTTGGAAACATAATGGTGCTGGATTTTGGGTTAACAGCGCGTTTGGATTTGGTTTGTTAAATGCAGCTAGGATGATAAACGCAGCAGATCCTAAAGAATGGAAGCATGTACCAGAAAAATACATATGTTACGTAACCTCCGATGATTTATCAAATCTACCTCAGTTAGTTTTACTTCTTTCTAATTTTTCTTTTTTGTTATTATTTTTTAATCAAGTAATTTTATGTATCGTTTGCCTTTAAATTGGTTATTTTGAAAGATAAGGTACAGCAATTTTGCTAATTTCGGGTATTTTAATCGCACTTCTCCAATATATTTATAGTTTGTATAAGAAAGTTTTCTATATTACATGAATTTGTGTGTTTGTGTGTAGTTTGTGGGTAATTTTTGTTTTTAATTTTTCCTGTTGACGACATATTGTCTAAAAATGTATTTCATTTTATCTATAAAAACATTTTAGTTCATATATAATTTTTTTTAATTTTCAGGGATTTCCATAGTAAACAGGAAATAGAAATTTCACTAAAAACTGATGGCTGTAAAGGACAAGAAAATGAAATCCGGTATTTAGAACATGTACAGTTAACTTTAACTATGGAATATTCAAAGAGAGGAGATCTGTCAATTAATATAACATCTGCAATGAGTAAGTCTTAGTTTGATAAAGCTCTGGATTAAAGTTAAATCTAATGACATCATTAGCAAACATTGATTGGTTAAGGAAATGACGGTAGATTTAAATTAAATCCATGAAAAGTGAGGTACAGACATTGGCACAATTAAAATATTCCCATTTTCTATAAAGAAAAATGATACAAATTTTACACAAACAGCGTGTGTTACATTTTCTGTTGGCCAGCTGATGAAATATCATGTTTGTTTATTACATTTTTGTATTACCCTTTTTAGATACTGAAACAATGCTTTTGTCTGAGAGACCACTGGATTCATCAGTAAAAGGTTTCAAAAATTGGAACTTCATGTCAGTACACTCTTGGGGAGAAAGACCGGATGGTGTGTGGAAATTAAAAATTAGAGATGGAGTATGTACAATATACTTTTGGATTGTAATGTCGTCAATTATTGTTGAAATACACAAAGACAAACAAATAAAAACAAAAAACGCCCACGCATCTTTGAACTTCCTTTGCTTACGGTTTCTGAAACTATTGTATGTAGTATAACATAACAAACCAAGTATTCTGTACCAAACATAATGATAATGATCAATAATTTTCACAGTTTGTGTACAATTCTTAAAAATAGTAATTGTGAATACCACAAAACCGACGAATAAAAGGTTTCTACTTTGAGACCCGTTTAAATGTGTGTGCGAAGCCAAAGTGCACAGAAGGTTTGCACTATGTCTGTCCGTCAGTGTGTTTGTCAGTCCTTCCATTGTTTCTGTTATCCTTTAATCTATTGATTAGATATTTGGTATGAAGTCCTAACATACAAAGTTACAGATCGAGCTTGAGTTTTGCTCTAGATGAGCGACTTTTTGTGGAAGTTGTGACCCTTGGACAAAGAAAATTACTTGAAAATATCAGATTCCGCATTTTTTTTCATTATTTTTCTGTAATTCTTTAATCTATTTATTAGATATTTCATATATAGTAATACACATAAGACGTTACAGTTCGAGTTGGCATTTCAATTTCAGAGGATTTTACACCTGTGAAATGGTCCTTGTATCTATAAAATTATTAACAATATCAGTTTTCTGCACTTTATTCTGTAATGTGTTTCTGCCGAGAGTGATTTTTGAAGGAGTTGTAGTTCTTAGGCGTACTGAGTTGCTTTGAAATTATAGTTATCTACGCTTTTCCTGTAATGTCTGAACCAACTGATTAGATTTTTGGTATATAAGACATTCATAAGAAGTTACAGATCGAGTTTGAGTTAGCGTTAAGCGTTTAGAGAATTGAAAACCTTATGGTTAAGAAGAAAATCCAAGAAACATTGTTTTTGTAATGCCTGTACCAACGAATAAGATATTGTGTGTATAGTTCTACCATAAGAAGTTACAAATCGAGTTTGAGTTTCATTACGGTTGAGCGATTTTTGAAGGAGTTGTGGTTCTTGGACACAGAAAATTGCTTTAAAATGTAATCTTTCTGAGAAATAAAACTCTTATGCTTTAGAGGTCGGACTGAGACTCCAGTTGTAGACAGTATCCGCACCTTTTGAAAATATTCCGAAACAATCAAATATAAAATAGAAATTCCTAGCTACATTAGTTACAACGTAATTGCATTTGTAAACACTGGAGCCAGAAGAGGATATTGTATTTCATATGCACTACCTTCAGAATGCGTGTTACCCTTGTTTGTCTGTGAGTCTGGATATTTATTATTTTCCCCATTGATTTGACATTTTCATGGTTAATATATCTAATACAAAATAAGAAATATGTTATAATTGCTGATAAGTCAACTATCCACCAAAGACCACACACATGTCGTAGTTGTAAGCAACAATATGTCACCGTATAAATAGACTGAAATTGGCAGTTTATGTATTATTCACTCTTTGGTTTTTAGTGCCAAGTTTTTGCTCTAATTTTTGTACGTCTTCGAGCCACCATCAATAAGAAAGTCGTGATCTTGTCATTCGTCTTTTTTAGTTGAAGACTTGGAACCAAGAATAAAGTTTTAGGAATATGTAATCCCCTATATGTGGGTTGATAATGACTTCTTTGACTAATACACTTCCCTTAGAATTACTGACTTAGCTCACAAGACCGTTATTCTCAACCTAATAGCGAAGATTCTGGAAGAAAAGAATCCTTTTTGTCGAACTTGCGAAATTCATTTCGCGAAAGCGAGACTTAGCGATCCTAGATTTTGAAAATTTTGCCCTGGATACTGAATTAGGTCATAAAGAACCTAAATGTTGACGCCGCCGACGCCGAAAGCGTCAGCATTTAGGTTCAGTCTGTGAAAAAAGTTTTATGGACATCAATAACTTTGTCAAACATACATGGAATTTTATGAAATTGGGACAGAAGCTTCATTATGACCAAAATTCAGTATCCAGGGCAAACTTTTGAAAATATTTATTTTCATTTTTCCGAATTTTACTTATAAATGAACTTATGTTTTTTACAGTTAACTTCAGATTTTGTCTGAGGTTAAAGTTTTTCAGTCATCAATAAATTTGTCAAAGCTTCATGGAAATTTATGAAATTTGGACAGAAGCTTGTCTATGACCGAAATATAGTATCCAGAGCAAAATTTTGGAAATATTTTTTCTATTTTTCCGTATTTTACTGATAAATGGACTTACAGTTTTGTTTACAGTTAACAAGTAGATACAGTCTGGGGTTAAAGTTTGTTACACATCAATTACTTTGTCAAATCTTCATAGAGTTTTATGAAACTTTGGCAGTAGCTTTTCAACGATTAAGAGATAATGTTTGAAGCAAACCTTTGAAAATGTATTTTTTTCATTTTTAGTATTTTTCTGATACATGGGCTTCATTTTTTACAGTTATCATTTAAAGACAGTCTGGGATAAAAAAAAATTACATGATAAATTTGTAAACCTTCATGGATTGTTATGAAACTAGTACAGAAGCTCATCTTCATGACAAAAAATAGCATCCAAAGAAAAAGTTAGATCTTTTTTTTAAATTCTGTATTTTACTGATAAATGTCCGACTCACTTTTTAAGTCAACATCACACTTTAACACTGACAGCATCAATCGCAGGCGCGACACAGGGTTCCGCGGAACCCTTATGATTTTTTTACTATCTAACTTTTTAATAAATATTTACCTCTCCACAAGGACAACGTAGAAAAGAGTGGGACAAAAGAATAAAGGGGAATAGATGTAATTTCCCATTATAATAAGTTTTAAATGCCCAAAGGAGATTGACACATACATGATATAGCCATTTTATTAGTACAGAATTAACAATGTTAGTTTCATTTTTTTAACCTTTTCCTTTGGGCATGGGCAAAGATATTACACTATTTTCAAAAACAGCTATATATTTTGTTCTCCATTTTAGAAAGGAGGTAAAAACAGAGGAATTATAAAAGCAGTTAAATTAGTTTTACATGGTACCAAAGAATTACCCGATCACGTGCACAGAGCAGGAGGTGCACGTATTTATGACAACAACTACAACAAAGTCATTGATGAACGAGAGGTAATATTATTTGAAACACCATTCTTAATACCAAAACTGTTGTCATTCATTGATGTTGATACTATACTGAAATACTAGAAACTGAGATATTCAAAACTAGATTACAAATTGAAATATGTTCATGTCTACTACTTCTACTGAAAAGGATTACGGGATAGGTAATTTTAACAACGACAGAGCTGACAGCTGCTACTGAACACCACAATTTCTACAAAATGTATCGGCTTCTTAAATTACACAAGGAACCTTACTTTCTTTTTATTTCTGCAAGTAGTAAATGTTCAATTAAAGATAATTCTGTTTGCTAGTGCTCTTAAAACAGTTAAGGAACTCGACGTTTTCATATATGTTGACAAAATGTTTGACGTAATCGTATAAGTCTGAAATTTTCCTATTAAATGAAATTTATATAGACCAGTGGGTAACTGTATCTAGTGTAGTCGTTACAATTGGATGTTCTTCTTTTTTTCAATACAAAAACCTGCATAATAAAACATGAACATTATTTAAATCATTAGACTAAGTTTGTTAACGTTCCTATATAAAATTCCCTTTTGTCGCTAAGGAGATAAAGTAAAGATATCTATAAAACTGAAATAAAATAAACTATAAAAAAAAGTTGGCTATCAACACTAATTTCTTCAAATAACAAAAATTTACAAAACATATTCTCTATAATAATCCAGATTTTTTTGGAATATCTAAATAAAATTTATTCAACTCATTTCATTCTTGCTGCTTCAAACAATAATAGTGATTGTTGTCCCTTCCAAAACTATTCATTAGAGGTTTGCACGAGATATTCCTCACATAGATATTTGATAGTTGGTTAAATTTGTTCACATTTCTAAACTGAAATTTAAAGCTTGACATTATGATCAAACGCTTGTAGATTGTTGTTGATCGTATGTTGACCTTACGTTGCCCTTTAGTTTTTTTGTGTCATATAGCTGCTGTCTCATCGATGCATACTCCACTTTCATACTTCGACTTTCATTCATATTAAAATTAGGTTTGTGGTATTCAGTAGTCTACTTAATGAATTAATAAATGTAACCGTAACCATATAAATTTGCTTTTATGATCTTTTATAAAGAAAATGATTCGAAAAAGAGTTAATAGTTATCAAAGGTACCAGGCTTATAATTTGATACCCCAGACGCGCGTTTCGTCTACATAAGACTCATCAGTGACGCTCAGATCAAAATAGTTAGAAAGCCAAAACAAGTACAAAGTTGAAGAGCATTGAGGACCCAAAATTCCAAAAAGTTGTGCCAAATACGGCTAAGGTAATCTATGCCTGGGATAAGATATCTAAATATTATCAAGCAATATTTATCAAAGAGACTAGTCAATGACAAATCGTTTTTTATTTTTTTTTGACGACTGTATTACAAACTTAACAATGAACAGTAAAGAAAAAACCAAGAATATAGATATGTTATTTCTCATCTGGGAAAATACTACGACATATTAAAGCTTAAAAAAGTCGAAATTTGTTTGTTTGCATTTCTCAATCAGTAATTGTTAAGTTACATCGGTAGAGTTTAGTACACCAATGTTCTGCTGAACAGCAATTAAATGTAAACCACATATTCACATGATTGTACTAAAGTTGAAAGTCTTGTAACAGGCTAGCTTCTCAGACAATATTTGTAGGCGATGTGAACACTATTTCAGCAAGTAATAAAAAGTAATGGCGGGAATAGGGACATGTTTCTATAATGTCATGTTATTTTAGTTGCTACATCCAGAAATGGTAAGAACACCAAGCTCCTAGAGGTTTTCTTTTAAGCTTTGATTCTCTTGCATGTAAAATTATTTGAATGACATATTCTTATTATGTATGTTAAATATTCCTTGTTGAAACTATCTATATAATAATTCAGACATCAGAGCAAAAACAAAGGATTGACTTTAACGCTAATGATTATACACTGTCGTTAATCACAAAGTTATTTCATTTCAATATGAATCTTTACTAAAGATAATTTTGAAGAATTAAAGTAGAAAATAAAAACCCTTTAATTTTTATAGATATTTCAAGGATTTTCGGTTGTTTGTTTAGAATGTTTTGAAATGAACTGTGGGTTAAGAAAAATTCAGACAAATAAAAGACTTGATAATTTATGGCTGGTAACAGTCAGAAATATGAACTGATATCATTTTCGATGTTTGATCATTTCGAGCTTTAAAGACTTAATATTTTATGGCTGGTACCAGTCAGAAATATGAACTGATATCATTTTCGATGTTTGATCATTTCGAGCTTTAAAGACTTAATATTTTATGGCTGGTACCAGTCAGAAATATGAACTGATATCATTTTCGATGTTTGATCATTTCGAGCTTTAAATTCTGATAGAGCTGAGTATCAAATGTTAGGATTTGAGTGTTTCTGATTAAGGTAAATCAATAAAAGCACCTCGGACACAGGAACTTTATTAAGTGTTAATTTCTGTCAAATATTTACTTCAAATTCAAGTACAATTTCAATCATGAAATAATATACGGAAAATATGTTTTTTGGTTAATATGAAAAAAAAAAATTTTTGAATTGTGTAAAATTTGGGTAATCAATATGTTACCCGTCATAAGATATCAAGTCTTTCATGTATAACAGAGGTTTGCTGATGTGCAGAAATAGTAAATACATTATCAAAAAAAAAAAAAAAAACAAAATAAAAGAAACTGAGCGTATGGTCCGAGGACACAGTTATCGTCCTTAGATTTACGAAATAACTGTGTTCTCGGGCCTAAGAGATGAATTCAGGAAATCAAGATTCTGTACTTTGGCAACTTCCCTGAATGGTTTGCTGGTTTCAATTTTTCAAACTCAATAAAAGTAAAGGATTTAAATCTTTATTTGAAAGAAATTCTGTTAAAATGTCCCATTTTGGCATTATACGGCTAAAATAAGCATTTTATAGCAGTTTCCATTTTATGCCTAAGAGGCATGCTGACTTTCTATCTGACAGCTTTTTATGCTTTGATATTTGTGTTTCTATGATTAATTCAAATTCTATTAACCATTTGCGAACTCTGAATGTAGAGAAAAGTAGATTATCACAGAAAAAATGTGCAAAATGTGTTGTAATTAGGAACTGGTCGAACGGCCTGTTTGATGTATGTGAAATGTGAAGAGCTTTGTACATAAAATTTGTAGTCCATCATAAATATTTCACTAAATCTGTAAAAAAAAGCACTTGACAATGATCTGTGCACCTTATCCATTTCATATACTACCTTTATTTTCTTCTGTAGGATAGCATGTGGTTCAAATATATGCCAGTTAAGACTAAAACTACATGCAAGTTTCCCATTGAAAAGTGAAAAAACTGTGCATCAGACCAAACTGTCTGCAAAAAAAGTTGAATGCAAGAGTCCTTTTGCAATTAGACTTCTTGTATCATGACATCTTAGCATAGAAATGAGCAAAAAGTAACAAATTTCCATTTCTTATAGCTTCTGTGTGCATTTTATATGTAAATATGTGCTACGGCCTAAATTGACTCTAAATAATGTTCAGTCTTGCATGACCTAAGACCATTTTATACTCATGTGGTATGCTTTTGTAACTTTTCTTTCATTTTAAAGTACATTTAACATATATGGAGGAATAATTTATGGTAAAAACTTCAAAAACTTCAAATTGGTTGGTAAAATGCATGTTTATGTAAGGCTCCCTTAATTCGAACATCTCAATTTTCAGGCACAGGCTCATATAAATTTGACTTTTGAATAATTGTAATAAATCTGATAAATCAAATGAGTGTTCAGTTGCTTTTAATACCTTATATTTTATATCTAAGAGCATTTAAAAGCAATTTTGCAATATTTAAATTTTAAAGCCAAAATCTTGATAGTTGAAATTATTTGATTTAAACGTCAAAATTAAACATCCAAATTTCAATATTAAAATAGCCATAGTTTCTATGATAAATATCCTATGGCCATGAAACTTGGCCAACTATCTTATAATTCTCGAAGCTTAGGTCATGCAAAGTTTTATTAGAATCGGTCAAGTCTTTCTATACTATTAGGTCCGAGGACACAGTTATCGTCCTTAGATTTTCGTTGTCTACAAATATAGTCCTTAGTTTGGACAGTGTATAACTTGCAAATATTGTTCATACTCTTTCCAAATTTATTTCTTTATATTTTATGCATGAAATATTAAGTAAAGGGATGAAATTACATGTTAAAAAATTTCGGTGCTGAATCTTTATATTAAGTAGTGATTTGGTCCAGTTCAAAAGGTCAAAACTAGTATGTTTGAAGCTGTCAAACTGAGTTTTAGACCCCTTAACATAGAATTGTCAATATTTTGAGTTAGAGCTGGTAGAATTTTCTATAACTTTAATATGAATTGTCTTTAAAGTTGTACACTACACTATAAAAATCTTTTTGAGATAGAGCAGGTGCGATTTTTTAATTTATTGTCTAAAAGAAATGCATTACGAAATAACTGTGTTCTCGGGCCGTATGACATGAACTCCATACGGAGTGAGGCCGTTAAGAACATTATTTTATGCGATTTTATTTATTATTAAAGCGCATGTTAATAACATAAAATAAATTGTTTATATCTTTATCTATATTTGTTTTCTATCTTCCTTGTAAATCCGATTTATTTGACTTAAATTTATCTGTTCTGCTTAAACAATAAAGAAATCAAGTATTAAAAAAGCATTTATGTAAAACAACTAGGTTAATGGTAATTGTGTGTCAAAATTTAACAAATAAACCAATGGCAAATCGAGATCTTTCTGGCATGGTATTGCTCCAAAAATGTATATATTTCACCCATGTTTTTTGAAGTTAACTCGGTCAGTATTGAAATGAATTATTCTCTATTTTATACTAAAAGGTTAAAACTGTTCAACAAAGCAGCAGGGTTTCAGTGAATGCAAAGTATACTCTTTGAATCATTTGGGGCAAACGGCTCAAACACACTTCAGATACTTGAATTGCTCTATTTTCTGGCTAGCCATAAAACCAGGTTCAATCCACCATTTTCTACATAAGAAAATGCCTGTACCAAGTCAGGAATATGACAGTTGTTATCCATTCGTTTGATGTGTTTGAACTTTTGATTTTGCCATTTGATTGAGGACTTTCCTTTTGAATTTTCCTCGAGTTCAGTATTTTGTGATTTTACTTCTTTCTATTGCATTTATAACATACAAAATATTTTGATCTTAGAATGCTGTATCATCATTGAGTCATTTTTCTTATTGCAAACTCGCTTTGAGCATACATTAAAAATCAAATTAAGGCAACAATTATAGTTAACCGATGTTCAAATCTAATAATAGGCCTAAGAGATGAATTCAGGAAATCAAGATTCTGTAC
Source organism: Mytilus coruscus (assembly GCA_017311375.1). Lineage (NCBI taxonomy): Eukaryota > Metazoa > Mollusca > Bivalvia > Mytilida > Mytilidae > Mytilus > Mytilus coruscus. Next base: position 31,518,873 of record CM029601.1, read on the forward strand.
TTTGGCAACTTCCTGAATGGTTTGCTGGTTTCAATTTGTCAAACTCAATAAAAGTAAAGGATTTAAATCTTTATTTGAAAGAAATTCTGTTAAAATGTCCCATTTTGGCATTATACGGCTAAAATAAGCATTTTATAGCAGTTTCCATTTTATGCCTAAGAGGCATGCTGACTTTCTATCTGACAGCTTTTATGCTTTGATATTTGTGTTTCTATGATTAATTCAAATTCTATTAACCATTTGAGAACTCTGAATGTAGAGAAAAGTAGATTATCACAGAAAAAATGTGCAAAATGTGTTGTAATTAGGAACTGGTCGAACGGCCTGTTTGATGTATGTGAAATGTGAAGAGCTTTGTACATAAAATTTGTAGTCCATCATAAATATTTCACTAAATCTGTGAAAAAAGCACTTGACAATGATCTGTGCACCTTATCCATTTCATATACTACCTTTATTTTCTTCTGTAGGATAGCATGTGGTTCAAATATATGCCAGTTAAGACTAAAACTACATGCAAGTTTCCCATTGAAAAGTGAAAAAACTGTGCATCAGACCATACTGTCTGCAAATAAAGTTGAATGCAAGAGTCCTTTTGCAATTAGACTTCTTGTATCATGACATCTTAGCATAGAAATGAGCAAAAAGTAACAAATTTCCATTTCTTATAGCTTCTGTGTGCATTTTTATATGTAAATATGTGCTACGGCCTAAATTGACTCTAAATAATGTTCAGTCTTGCATGACCTAAGACCATTTTATACTCATGTGGTATGCTTTTTGTAACTTTTCTTTCATTTTAAAGTACATTTAACATATATGGAGGAATAATTTATGGTAAAAAAACTTCAAAAACTTCAAATTGGTTGGAAAAAATGCATGTTTATGTAAGGCTCCCTTAATTCGAACATCTCAATTTTCAGGCACAGGCTCATATAAATTTGACTTTTGAATAATTGTAATAAATCTGATAAATCAAATGAGTGTTCAGTTGCTTTTAATACCTTATATTTTATATCTAAGAGCATTTAAAAGCAAATTTTGCAATATTTAAATTTTAAAGCCAAAATCTTGATAGTTGAAATTATTTGATTTAAACGTCAAAATTAAACATCCAAATTTCAATATTAAAATAGCCATAGTTTCTATGATAAATATCCTATGGCCATGAAACTTGGCCAACTATCTTATAATTCTCTAAGCTTAGGTCATGCAAAGTTTTATTAGAATCGGTCAAGTCTTTCTATACTATTAAACAGGTCCGAGGACACAGTTATCGTCCTTAGATTTTCGTTGTCTACAAATATAGTCCTTAGTTTGGACAGTGTATAACTTGCAAATATTGTTCATACTCTTTCCAAATTTATTTCTTTATATTTTATGCATGAAATATTAAGTAAAGGGATGAAATTACATGTTAAAAAATTTCGGTGCTGAATCTTTATATTAAGTAGTGATTTGGTCCAGTTCAAAAGGTCAAAACTAGTATGTTTGAAGCTGTCAAACTGAGTTTTAGACCCCTTAACATAGAATTGTCAATATTTTGAGTTAGAGCTTGTAGACTTTTCTATAATTTTGATATTATTTGTCCTAATAGTAGTACACTACACTGTAAAAATCTTTTTGAGATAGAGCAGGTGCGATTTTTTTAATTTGAATTTATTGTCTAAAAGAAATGCATTACGAAATAACTGTGTTCTCGGGCCGTATGACATGAACTCCATACGGAGTGAGGCCGTTAAGAACATTATTTTATGCGATTTTTATTTATTATTAAAGCGCATGTTAATAACATAAAATTAATTGTTTATATCTTTATCTATATTTGTTTTCTATCTTCCTTGTAAATCCGATTTATTTGACTTAAATTTATCTGTTCTGCTTAAACAATAAAGAAATCAAGTATTAAAAAAGCATTTATGTAAAACAACTAGGTTAATGGTAATTGTGTGTCAAAATTTAACAAATAAACCAATGGCAAATCGAGATCTTTCTGGCATGGTATTGCTCCAAAAATGTATATATTTCACCCATGTTTTTGAAGTTAACTCGGTCAGTATTGAAATGAATTATTCTCTATTTTATACTAAAGGTTAAAACTGTTCAACAAAGCAGCAGGGTTTCAGTGAATGCAAAGTATACTCTTTGAATCATTTGGGGCAAACGGCTCAAACACACTTCAGATACTTGAATTGCTCTATTTTCTGGCTAGCCATAAAACCAGGTTCAATCCACCATTTTCTACATAAGAAAATGCCTGTACCAAGTCAGGAATATGACAGTTGTTATCCATTCGTTTGATGTGTTTGAACTTTTGATTTTGCCATTTGATTGAGGACTTTCCTTTTGAATTTTCCTCGGAGTTCAGTATTTTGTGATTTTACTTCTTTCTATTGCATTTATAACATAAAAAATATTTTGATCTTAGAATGCTGTATCATCATTGAGTCATTTTTCTTATTGCAAACTCGCTTTGAGCATACATTAAAAGTCAAATTAAGGCAACAATTATAGTTAACCGATGTTCAAATCTAATAATACGATTAAAACAAAATCAAGGTTAAAAACACAAAAACTGTGGGAATCGTTTGAACTCCAAGGGCAGCGAAACCGGATGCGTCTACAAGGTAGGATTTCGTGCAATGCGTAATTGGGAAAAGGACCCAATCGGTAAAATTACAGATTAGACGATTATTCTGGTATCTAAAGATCTAAGACTGTGAAAACATGTCGCTAGTGACATAAGACACAAACATATAATATCAGTCAACCCATTCCTGACGATAAAACATAGTTTAGTGTCTGCGTTTGTGACGCTTTTCTTGATTGATCGGTATACAAAAATGCCCAGAGTCTAAGAACGTTCTAAAACAGAAATGGTTGCCTTTTAAATAATTAATTTATACTTTGCAATATTTTCTTCAAATGAAACATATTTTTTATGAGTTATATTAATATCCAATTTGGGATATTTTATCCGAACTGAAAACAAGGTAATGACATAAATAAGATGAAATGCAAGGAAAGCATGTAATTGGAGCTTTCATATTATGATGTGAATATCTAACCCTTCAATATATAATTATGTACAAATACGAAAAATGTACTATTTTCCTAAAAAGTTTAAAGATCAAAACAAAATGTAAAATATTGACATCAATACGCTGTGGAATATCAGAAAGGCTATTCAATATCAATTAGAGTACTTTGCTAGTGAAGAGAATACACGCTAACAAAAAAAAAGAGAGCTTGTTTCTATAGCACCACAGAGATATTAGGAGAATCTACTAAAGCATGTAAAAATAAAAGAGAGTTTTATGTTATGCCTTCAAATTTATAAATTTAACGCATGGATTTCATTTATTTTAAATAGCATGTTTGAGTTTTTATTTCGACTTGGATCACAAAATTGCCTAAACGGATTTAAATATGTTTATGAAATTAAATTATTTTAGAATTATACCCATTATTTTCCAAATTCATTAACTTTTGTACTATCTTTACGACAAAATCACACTTTTTTTTTCTCAAATAGATGCTCTGATCATGACAATAAATTTGAGTTTCCGCGTCCGTACTCCATAGCGATTTCAGGAATGTTTAGAAAATATTACCCTCTTACTATTTTTCATGAATTTTTACGACAGTTGTGAAATAAGTAAGTTTTTGACAAGTTTCTTCACACACAACAAAAAAAGAAACAAATCACATTACACCAAAATCGACTTAAAACAGTAATGATTTTATCTGGTTTATTGTCATATGAGTTTGCTTTTAAATATCAGTCAAAACGGACATCGAATCGATCTTTTTTGTCAGAAGAGTTGTCATTTCTTATTTTTTCAGTAAATTTTAATAAGTTGTACTGAATAAATAATGTTGCAATAATAGCGCATTCCTTATTAATTTTAAAAACATTCACCAAAGAAAATCGTAAACATGTTCTTTCGCAATTAGTCAGTCGACTAAAAGCGTCGAAATGTATTTCTCACACGTTTTACAGGGTAAAACGGTTGTGAGAAAGTATCATTTTCAATCTGATTGTGTCGTTATTCCAATTCCAATACAAACAAAACCGATTTGCATATATCTAAACATTATAAGACCTTTCGATCGTTTCAAAACCGGATTTATCTACTTTTCACAATACAGTAGAAGATCTCTTATGTAACACATATGATTATTTAACTTACAATGTCATTTAATCGTTTAAAATAAATCATTAATGAAACAAACCGGATCATCTACCTTATACAATACAGTAGAAGATATCTTATGTAACGCATATGATAATTAAACATTACAATGTCATTTAATCGTTTAAAAAAATATTAATAATACATACCGGATCATCTACCTTACACAATATAGTAGAAGATATCATATGTAACGCATATGATAATCAAACATTACAATGTCATTTAATCGTTTTTAAAAAAAATCATCAATGATACATACCGGATCATCTACCTTAAATATTATATCAGAAAATTAAACCAAGACGACAATAAAATAATGAAATCGTAAATTTTCCTCTGGTGTTTTTCGGGCTATTTTTTTTTTTTTTGCTAAGATTAATAACTAATAATAAGAAATATTTTTTTTTCAGAGAACAGGTTCTGTAGAATCCATCCTTCATGAGTTCCGTGAAATGATGCACATTAAAGACACACGGGATGTCTGGTGATCCTAACTTTATGGATATGGTCAATAAAAAGACTAAATTTAGTTGTCATCTTGTCACTTTATGAATCTAACGAAAAAGACGCAGTATTCAAGAAAAAAGATATTAATAAAAATATAACAACGCGACCCATATTAAAAAAAAACTGGGTGAGCTTTTGTGCCCTGGACGGTACACGATCTCTGTTCCATTAGTGATTTTCGTCGCAATACACATGTTAAGAGACATATGGTTCCGTTTTCAATGTAATGTCTAATTTAAATAATAGATGCAGAAATCGCTAGATCAATTTCTTATCTTAAATTCAGGTCGAAGCTTTATGGAAAACCATTTTGTTATTATCTTTTTGCTATCAACTCTTTTGAAAATGTTTTAAACATTGTGCATGTGAAAAAATGATGAATAACACAAAATCGTGTTAACAGCACAACACGTTTATGTCTTGTTTCAAGCATATTTGGTACGGTAAAGGGCTTAAAGTAGAATATGAGAGCTGTTTTATGTATCACCCTTACGTTGGAGTAAGTCCCCAGAGCTTTTAAAACCCAGCTTAGCATTGGCTCAAATCCTTATGTACACTGATACTACAGACAAGTAGCTTCTATCTAGAAAAGATAAACACTAAGACAATATGCGCAATATCTAAATGTTCTCGTAGCACCTAAACATTTCGTTAAAGTGTACCCAATTTGTTAAAAAGATTTTCGAAAGTTTGCCAATCAGAATCAAAGATTATCTCTGGCGGTAATGATTTCGTCCGATCAGAACCAAATTGAAATACTTTGTATAAGACCTTTTGCATCCCGTCTATATAAAAAATAAGGAGATGTGGTATGAGTACCAATGAGACAACTATCAACCAAAGCTCAAATGAAGTGGATGTAAGCAATTATAGGCAACCATACGGCCTTTAACAATGAGAAAAACCCATACCATATAATCGGCTATAAAAAGACCCGACATAAGATCTTTGAAACAATTCAATGAGAAAACTAACGGCCTAATCTATAACAAAACAATTTTCGAAAAACAAATATGACAGACATGAACCAACGACAACCACTGAACTACAGGCTCCTAATTTTAAACAGGCACACAAAGAATGTGGCGGGTTAAACGTGCTTGAAGGCGCCAACCCTAGCTCCCCCTAACCTCGACCAGTGGTGTGACAGTACTACATAGGAACAAACTATAAAAATCAGTTGAAAAGGGCTTAATTCACCAGATCAATACAAAGCAGAAAAACATCTCAGAAAAGCACAGACCGGGCGTGGCAGGGAATTTATACATTCCCCACAACAAAAGAGACACAAAGTTCAGATCTGAGAATACTCGCTGTTACTGACAGCTAGTTCACAGCCAATGACAGCTAATACAAAATCATGTATCAAAGACTAAAGTATCAATCAGTACACATCCAACATCCAATAGTTTGGTAAAAATTGACCAAATGGTTTCAGAGAAGAATAAATAAATAATAAGATTACAGACGACGACTAACGCCAAGTGATAGCAATAGCTCACATGGCATTTCAGGAAAACCTTTCTAGCGATTAAGGAAGGATATCGCATAGAGAATTGATAGGCCGATTGATAGACTGATAAATGAAGGGAACTAAATTGGCCTATCTTTAATTCTGATTAAATATGACAATGCCATATTTCGCATCTTCCAATCATCAATGAGAATCTACAAATTGTCCAAAAATGTTCCCTTGTTTTTTGAAGAGATTTGTTTAAATCGGCAAGTCAGAACGAATAATTGTCTCTGGCTACAGGTTTTTTTTATTCAATCTTGTATATTGTTTGCCTGCTAAATTTGGATCAGATATTATGTAAATTTTCTAACAAAGGACAGACATCAGATGAAAGTCATGTGACTTTAACTCACATGGCTTTCGTTATGGCTAGGTAAGCTAATAACGTTGAATGATTTTCTGGCAGTTGGAAGGGACTACAAAATGCATAAAAACTTTTACAACCCTGCTCAGATAGAAAAAAAAAACAACCACCGGGTCAAGATTTTTTACCTAGCCAATCCTTGGAAGTCAGATTTGAAAGGAAAACTATTGCAAACTAACATCGAAATCACGTGCAACCATTTCAGCCAACCATCAAATTCAATACAAATAAATGGTATGGAAAGTTTTTTTATATTCAATGTATCTGCATGTTATTCTCACAATAGAATTACTGAACAAGGAACTTATAACATGAATTAAATGTGCGGTTTGCAACAATTTTGAGGAGAAAACTGATATTTCATGAAATTAATCCTAAAGCTTTAATTAGGTCACTGTTAATTATTATTACACATTTATAAACAAAAAATGAAATTACTGTTCATATTGATAATAATGTTTTTTTCCCTTTATATTTTAATTTTAAAACTTTGGTAGTACATTGGACAGGTTTGAAACTAGGATTATTATGATGATTGTGGCAGTTAAGTTTGAATAAGCTAAATGGTTTCAGAGAATAACATTTTTGAAAGTTTATAAACGGATGATGAAAGAGTACATATGATAAGTTATAGTAATAGCTCACTTTAACCCTTTGTGTCAGATTAGGTCAAACAAGCGAGAAACCTCTAAATTCCTCAATGTTTTCCAAGTCTATGTGCAAAATTCTGCGACAACCTGATCTATAAATTCTATCAACTTAACTATATAAAAAACAAGAGCATGTGTCCAAAACATTAATTTGGCATATAAATTACAGTTCACTTCATAATGCACATTTGTATTAACCTTCATGTTGATGTGACCACAAAATACCTAAAACCAAAACGTTAACTAACCTTATATCCAAAACTTTAACCTACCTTAAAACCAAAACTTTAACATACCTTAAAACCAAAATTTAACCTACCTCAAATCCAAAACTTTAACCTACCTCAAATCCAAAACTTTAACCTACCTTAAAAACAAAACTTTAACCTACCTCAAATCCAAAACTTTAACCTACCTTAAATCCAAAACTTTAACTACCTCAAATCCAAAATTTTAACCTACCTCTAACCCAAAGCTTTAACCAACCTTAAATCCAAAACTTTAACCTACCTTAAATCCAAAACTTTAACCTACCTTAAATCCAAAACTTTAACCTACCTCTAACCCAAAGCTTTAACCTACCTTTAACCCATAACTTTAACCTACCTTAAATCCAAAACTTTTACCTACCTTACATCCACAACTTTAACCATCCTTAAAAACCAAAACTTTAACCTACCTAAACCCAAAGCTTTAACCTACCTTAAACCCAAAACTTTAACCAACCTTGAATTCAAAACCTTAACCAACCTTAAATCCAAAATCTTAACCTACCTTAAATCCAAAACTTTGACCTACCTTAAATCCAAAACTTTAACCAACGTTAAAACCAAAACTTTAACCTACCTTAAATCAAAACATATAACCTACCTTAAATCCAAAACTTAAACCTACCTCAAATCCAAAACTTTAACCGACCTTAAATCCAAAAGTTTAACCGACATTAAAATCAAAACTTCAACCTACCTTAAAACAAAACACTTATTACAATAAAGGAGTTTTCATTGTATTCAAGAAGGCGTTTTGCATGAACTAATTACACACTTTTGCATCAACACCCATTTACATTGAAGTTATTAATGTAAACTAACACTGTTGCCTAGTAATAATTAATAACTAAAGGTTTGGGATTCAGCTTGCTAGGGTAATTGCCAAGGGAACGTAAAGGTGATTTTTTGTTATTTTGTAAAATAATGTTGACCTTGTTATTAAATATCTCATAAACTATGACAGATAGAGGATGAAAATCAATTGAAAAATGTTGCGCATTCAATGACCCAAAGTTTGAGTTAAAAGAAAAATGATTATACCAAGTCAGGAATATGGCAGTTGTTATCAAATAGTGCGTTTCTGTGTATGTTGACGTTTGTTTTTGTTGCACTTCAGTGTTCCTGTTGTTCCTTTGTTTTCCTCTTATAGTTGATGTGTTTCCCTCGGTTTTAGTTTGTAACCAGGATTTGTTTTCCCTCAATCGATTTATGACTTTTGAACACCGGTATATTACTGTTTCCCTTATTGATGACCCTGACTTTTGACCTTGAGTCTTTTTTATCAGATTTTGTCAGAAATGGTTACAAATATACCCAAATATGAAAAAAAAAATGTTCAGAACGGTTATTGCTTTTATTTGGTAACAAGGTTAAATGCCAGAGGTGAAGGTCATGTCAAAAATTCTTAGCAACGACCCTTACTTGATATAAAAGTACCTAGCAACCATACATATTTTGGTTCAGACTTATATGAACTGTTATATTGATCCTTATTGAAAGATGAGGGGTCAATATCGTTACCAAAGACTTAAGCAGTCGTTCTCATATAGTTAAAAACGCCTTGTGACAAAATTCCGAAATTTTGAAACTAAAATGTAATTTTTTCTTTCAATTAGAATGCCAATTTCCTTTTAAGAATAAAATAAAAATTACTGACATGATTTTACTCGTGTGTATTTCAAATAATCAGCCACGCTATCTCCTGTATTGACTTAAAACATCATAGATTTTTTTGGTGTGTATTTAGTAATAATGAAATTTTAAATCATTCGAAATATGTATTAAGGCTGCTTTCCCATGTATATATATAGGTTTACAACAAGGGAGTAAGTGGTCAATATAGTCACAGCAGTCTTTAGTAGCCATTTTCATATCGTGGAAAATGCCTAGCAACCAACAATTTTTGTAATGCTGAGGAAAAAATGTAAAACAAATCTTTCTGATCATGATTCAAAGATCTTTCGTTTACATTCACCTGGCTCTTAAGAGCTTTATGAGGTTATAAAAACACTGGGCGTTCGTCATTGTCATCATTTTGTACATTTTCCGTCTAAAATATTTCCCTTTGAAACTGTATAATCAAATGTTATTAAACTTAACAGTAATAATGCATAGCATATATTCTGTAAAAAATCCATATTCTGTTGCCACCAGATAAAAATTATGGCTGGTACAGGTAAAAATAGAACTCTGAAATTCAAACGACAGTTCTTGACTTAATTTACCGGTATATTATGGTCGGTAGGTGTTGATCTTTCTTAAAATTTTCAGAACAGAAATTAAATGTCAGCTTTTAGCAAATTTTACAGTTATTTTACTTGAAAACTATTTTAGATAGAAAATCACATAAATACTTAAAATGACTTTAAATGACAAAGTTTTTTTGATGGCCTGGTCTACAGGGTAAATTAAGCTTTTCTCATCTCTTGCCAACCGCTATCTTCGTTTGTAAACTTGTGCAAAAGTCTGATTCTCTGAAATTACTGGGCAAATTAGAACAAAAACTTATCATTCTTATGAAAAAAAGAATAAAAAAAAAAAAAAAAAAGTCTGAAGGGACATAAATACACTATAATAAAGAATAAAGGACACTGTTGAATAAAAATTTGATATTGCGTTTTAGCTAGAAATGTTATTCTAATTTTATTGTATCATTTTTACGCAAACATACCAGGTAAATCATATAGCATCCTTGGGGCCTCGGATAGAAAGTAGTTTAGCATATTTAAGTTTTTTGTATCGAAAACTTTTATAGATAGATGGAAAATTTAATAGCAAAAATTTCCAACAAGACGAGTTAATAAACATGACCGAAATTGTCTATTGACTCCATATAGGCATTGTGTCCTTAAATGACAACTGTTACTATTTTTTTGTCTATATCAAGGTGATCTTGAAACTGCAATAAATCTAGAACAATTGTATACAACAAAACTAATTAGCCAGACAGGATCTACAAGAAAGTCACATTTGGCATGAATCTTCAGTCATCTTTCCTTTTCTGATGATGGTTGTATTCTTAGTGCTTTGCTAAAATTTATGGTCGATAAAGAGAAACTGTACACAGCTTAAACAATCAGCAAAAACAAGATGTTGAAAAACTATAAAACACAGAGAGAATTCAAACATTAAACATCAAAGTCAATCAGCTATATAAGATCTACAGACATGTCAACATGTTCAAAATCAGTTTGTCTACACCTTCAGCGAGTTATTGCCCTTCAGTGACATTTTTTCTGCGATTTAAGTTTTTTTAACGAAAGCAATATAAGATAGTATAAATTGTAATAAGCAACATTGTTCAACAAAATAAGATCAACAAATAAGTAAATTGACAATAGGCACATATTGCCATTCAAAGTCATTTTTGCCTACTTTTGTCTTTCTGGCAATTATTAAAAAAAATGTTTAAGTAAAAGAGTTACTATAACAAGAATAGGCAGAATAAAGACGTTTAAATTTATTATCATATTAATCAAAATCGACCCATTAAGGAAGTGTTTGCTCTCATTCAAAATAATAATATTTCTTTAATTTAGAAAAAAAACAGAAAGCTCAAAACAAATTATGAAATAGTATAAAATGCTCGGACGGCAAATATGAAAATGACATTGATTCAATACTGTCAGAGCAGGTTAAATTTTACTCCGAGTTGTTTAGCACTGAGGGTTGAGACGAAAATAACGCAGAAAAACTGATAGACAAAATATAGAACGACAAATTGACGTTGATGAATTAACAAAGACAGTTAAAAATCTTAAGAAAGATAAGTTTTCGGGAATGAATGGGATTATATCTATCGGAATTTTATCAAATATACTGGGACCTTATCAAAACGGATTTCCCTGAAGTAGTTACGGAAGTATTTGACGAAAATGAACTCAGTAAATCGCAATACCAGAGAATGTCAACTTTACTACATAAGGGAGGGGAACGATAATTAATATAAAAAAAACTGGAGGCTTTTAAGCTTGATGAATATGGATTATAAAACTATATCAAAGATGTTGGCAGAGCGTCTAAAACCGTTGTTAAGTTATTGAATATGTACAAAATGAGGATATAGAGAGATTTGTTATATTTCTAGACCAGCAGAAAGCTTTTGATAGAGTCGAATGGGGATGGCTGATAAAGGTTATAGAGGTCTTCAATTTTGGTAATAATTTTTGTAGCTGGACCAAAATGCTATTTAAAAATGCCAACACTTGTATTTAAACAAATAGGTTTCTGTCTAAATCCTTTTCAATAAGCAGATCAATAGGACAAGGATGTCCTATAGCCCCTTTTTTTATTCATAATACAAGCGGAACCAATGGCATGTGCCATTCGCGCAAATGTAGAAATACAGGAAATCAAAATACCAACGGAAAATTGCCATATTGAAACTAAATTATCAATGTTTGCGGACGATACGCAACCTATAAACAAATCCAAACAATCGGCTGAAAAAGCCTTTGGAATATTGGAAATATATCACAAAGCCTCCGGTTACAAAATTAACTTCGATAAAACAAAAGCTTTGTTTATTGGGAGCCTTAAGGGCAAAAAACCAAGGTTAAAAAAATATCCAGGATCAAGGATAACATAAAAGCTTTAGGGGTGAACCATGGTTATAACATTATAACAATAAAATATGGTATTCCATAATTGGCAAGACAAAAAACTATTCACGTTTGAAAAACAAGATGATTTTTAAAAACAATTAATACCTATTTTGGGATACGAGGTTGAGATGAGGGGTGTACCTTATGAGTGTGAAAAGAAAAACTCACTTTTCTGAGATTGTGTTAGGGGCTCTAAAGTCATCATTGTCGACAGAAAATTATGTTGTCTAGATGAATAGGTCAATAAAAGCTTAAAGGGGGTGGGGGATCAACATGATCCGTTTGGAAAGTTTCATAAAAAGTTAACATACAAAATTAATTTATAAAATTATAGAAAGTCCAATAAAAGTTGGAATGCAATTGCCAAATACTGGCTAAAACACTTTGACAAAAAATTTGGTATTGAATATTTTATTTACACCTGTAAAGATCTAAATGGAATCACTATTAAGTATATGTCAAATTTTTACCGCAGGCGGTTACTGCATAGTGTGAACTTTATAGTAAAATGACCAAACATTCAAACAATGGCATGCTTGAGAGAATAAATTTGGTAACAACAATATAAAATGGAAAGGGAAACCTTTGCCCTTCGCTTCCTTTACCAACAGTCATATCGCCAAAATAAAAGATGTTTGGAATATCGAAACCTAAACCTTTATAGTAATAAAATAATATTTGATAAACTAATTGATAAACGTAATTGGATATGCGAATACAATCTAATAAAGAAATCAATACCCACTAACTGGATCAACGAACTGAGAAGCGCCATTAGTAATCCAACAATTGTGAAGCACATAAAAATCCAGAATAACAGAATATATGATATGGAAAGAAAATTTATTCCCCCAGAAAAAAATCAATTGAATTCATTAGAATACTAAATAAAATTACTAGTGCAAAATGTGAAATTGAATGGAATAGAACATTTAATACGGAACTAGACTGGCAATCAGTTTGGAAAAAGCTCCACAAGCTGCCTGCATCAAACAATATTTTCCAATTCCAAAGGACATCTCTACATAATATACATTATACTGAATTTAAAGCGAAAGTCCGATGGACTAAGTAACTTATGTGGCAATTTTTTTTTGAAACCCAATAGCATTTATTCTATCATTGTTATAAAATTCAAAACATCATTGAAGAACTAAAAAGATTGCTATCTCTGTGCATAGATATAACGCTTAACTTTGATATCCAAAATATGATTCTTGAATATAATCAAGGTCTTGAAAAAACGCAAATAAATATTGGAAATTTTATAGTGTTTAGGGAAAATTTAGTATAAGAAAGGTCGGAACGACATTAAATTCAACAAAACAAGATTTAATGAAACATCCAACCTCCGTATTTTTAAGAAAGATATGAATGATTTTATCAAAATGATCGCTAAATCAAACAAAAACAAAACCTATTCGGAATAGACAAATTGACCACTAATCTCAAATATAGTAACTACTATTAATAATCGAAATTGCTCATTCCTTGCTCATTTTGTAGATGTATATACATTGTTATGACATAACTTGTGCCTCGGCATTATAGTTATAGTTATCATTTGAACAAAAAGGCACACTTTGAACTAGTTTGTTGTTTACACCTTCATGCTACACAGAGGAACAAGTGATCAGTATGCTGGAGTTTCTTATTGACAACATATTTGTTGAATTTGGAGGTAGACCTTTTCAACATATTGTCGGCATTCCTATGGGAACGAACTGTGCGCCTCTACTTGCCGACCTCTTCTTATTTTCATATGAGTCGGAGTTCCTTCAGACACTTGTCAAAAACAAGAAGATCAAAGAAGCCAGATCATTTAATTTCACATTCAGATATATTGATGATGTTCTTTCCATTAACAATCCAAACTTCTGATTGGGTTCCAATAATATATCCTCCAGAACTAGAAATTAAAAAAACAAAAGACACGGCTTCCTCAGCCTAATGTTTAGACTTATACCTCGAATTTGACATAAGCGGTCATCTCATTACCAGAATCTATGACAAACGAGACGATTTTAATTTTGAAATTATAAACTTCCCCAACCTTAGTAACAATATATCAACTTCACCTGCATATGGGATATACATTTCCCAACTCATTCGGTATTCAAGAGCTTGCAGCTGCTACTCAGACTTTGCAAAACGTCACCAGTGTCTGAGCAGAAAGTTGATGAACAAGGGGTATATCAAAGAACGTCTTGTCCTTTTTCTGAAAAAGTTCATCGGAAGATACTAGTACCAAGACCTTGTTGATAAATATTCCGTATCAACTTCACAAATAATACACGATGGTTTTGAAGTATAGATTCTAGGTACTGACGTTGTTTATCATCTTAATAAAGTGTTATAGTATTCTTTTATTTGTCTTTGTAAATTATTACTTTTACTGTTTAAAATTGAGAATGGAAATGGGGAATATGTCAAAGAGACAACAACCCGACCGAAGAGAAGACAACAGCCGAAGGCCACCAATGGGTCTCCAACGCAGCGAGAAAATCCCGCACCCAGAGGTGGTCCTCAGCTGGCCCCTAAATAAAATTGTGTACTAGTTCAGTGAAAATGGACGTCACACTAAACTCAAAAACATATAAATGAACTAAAATTAAAAAACATACAAGACTAACAATGGCCAGAGACTCCTGACTTGGGACAGGCTCAAAAATGCGGCGGGGTTAACATGTTTTGTGAGATCTCAACCCTCCCCCTATACCTCTAGCCAATGTAGAATAAAGTAACACATAGCAATACGCACAGTAAAACTCAGTTTAAAAGAAATCCGAGTCCGATGTCAGAATAGGTAACAAAAGAAACTAAGCAAAATGACAATGATACAAACATTTACAAAGGACTACTAGCAGTAACTGACATGCCACCTCCAGACCACAATTAAACTGATTGAAAGATTATGTCTTCATCATATGAAAATCAAGTACAATCCCTCTCGTTAGGGGTTTAGTATCATACAATCATAAAATATATGTTTAGTCTATTTTTGGTAATATCCATTTGAGGTGGCTCGGTACTTATACATCCCGTCATTGTGTTATTGTGCTATGGTAAAATTTTGTATTAATTTTCTTTCGTTTTTGCTAATGTGCTTTGTCTATATGCCTTTTTGTTTTTCTTTGTTGACATATTTGTTTGTTTTTATAGTGACTAAGATTATAACACAATGTTGACTGCTGTACCCCTATTTTTGACATTTTTACCTATTATGTCTGTTTGTTTTGTTCACACATCGTTTTCAATATAATGGAATTTCATGCGACTGTCATACAAGTGAGAGGTTTAGCTAGCTATAAAACCAGGTTTAATCCACCATTTTCTACTTAAGAAAATGCCTGTACCAAGTCAGGAATATGACAGTTGTTATCCATTCGTTTGATGTGTTTGAGCTTTTGATTTTGCCATTTGATTAGGGATTTTCCGTTTTGAATTTTCCTTGGAGTTCGGTATTTTTGTTATTTTACTTCTTACCAACAATCGCCATTATTTATATGAGTTGATTTTAAAGTTTATATTTTATACATATTTATATTACATACTACATAATTTTATTACTTTTTTGTAATACTAGTAGTATTTTACTCGCCACAGATTGTGTTTCTTTATAAGTGCACATACATTTATTTCACAAATAATTCACCATCGAAATTTCTAAAGTTTTTGAAGCACGTGTCCTGTCGATGTCAATATCTAACAGGCATTTAACCGGGAACACAATTTGAATAACAAAAGATTTCATAATAAGTTATCTTTTATTTACGCGATCTGAACTTTAAACAGTTCAAATGGTTATGAAAGAAAAAAAATAACAGTTATATATATTTTTATAATTGTATTTAAAAGGATAAATTTATATGAAAATACAAGGTTTCAATGTGTGTAGAATACAGTAACTAATAGAAAACAGATGCTGGTTTTTATATTAAATATATTATGTAGAGAGTATTTTTCCCACCCATTTGTATCTTTCCCTGACAAATGGGATATGTAAATAAAAGAAGTGACCCCTCTGTCACTGCCCTGGAATGCTTAGGATTTATGTGTCCAGGTGATTTGAAAAAAAGATATTATTAAAAACAAAACACACAAAAAAAAAAAAAAAAAAAAAAAAAAAAAAACAGTACATATACAGGTCCATTCTAGTGCAAATTATATTAATATTTAATTGTTATAGTATGAAGATTACACTTCTAAGTAAAACAAGTTATTATTTGTACACTGTACAATATAAACCACTCCTGTTATACACCATAAAACAAAATGTTTCTTTTGATGAACACATTAAAGACTTTTATTCGCATAGTATCGAAATACAATAAGCATTTTAATAAAATAATTGTTTCTTTAAAAATTAAATTATCTAGTAGTCTTTGATATTTAAAAAAAAAAAAAAAAAAAAATAGACAATCTGGGACCAAGAGACTGTATTATTCATGTAAGTCCCAGGTGCGAGAAATTGTCATAAAATAGATAAATCAATAAACTGTAAACTGTTTCTGGCTACTTTCTTGAAAAGTATTATAGATTTGAAGAAAATGTTAGCGGAAATAGACCAGCCATATACGATCATCAAATAAGTTAAGATAACTTAATTGGAAAGCAACCCCTTATCATTTATTGTTCTTAAATAATGATTTTTCTCCCTTTCTGCGTTTTGGGTTTTATTTTAAGAACTATAATAGATAGAGATATACTTTCAGAAAAACAGATCAACGAGAAAAGAGTTAAAATACGTTGACATAACTGAAACTGTCATTAAATTTTTTTTTGCCGTTCTTGAACATTTTAAAAGGTAAAGTGAGGCATTATACAGCTTAAATGCGCTTAAAGATATGATTTACCAATGGGTTAACATTGCTGAAATTGTGAATCAACTTTCCATAGAAGTTAATGCCCGAAAAGAATTTTTTCCGAAAAAAATGAGATTTTACAATTAGCTTAAAAACTATAATAGATAGTGAAAAATGTGAACACCAAGATAAAATCTACATGAAAAAAGTAGATTTTGCAGAACACACAATGTATTTTGTTTTAAGACGGTCTTTTAATATTATTCACAGATAGCTAAAGTAGCAATTGAGCGGATTCAGAGTAGTTCTATTAGCTAGGGAGGACCATTCTATATTTTGTGATGGGGATAAGGGATGCTGAATCAAATGAATGTGATGGTGTCTAGAGCTGAAGATCAATAATTTTGCCCAAGACATGCTGAAAATGAATTTTCTGTACATTCAGATGCACATTCGATTTGAAAAAAGAAATAGGTGTGATCACAACAGAAAATAATTTTTCGACGAAAAAAAAAAAATGAAAAAGGGGTTAGAATTTTCATTTTTGTGTAGAGCTCATTAAGACCTTCAATTTGATATATCAATGACCCCATTTGGCAAAGTGCCAAAATGATGAAATATCAGTTGTATAAATAGAACTTATGAAACTTACAAAGTCAATGCAAAACATGAAAATTTCAAATTGATTTTTCAGGTTTTTTCATTGAATGTTTTTGGTACTTGATCAAACATATGACAATGTTAAACTCTTCAATTTTGATAGTTTCAGGTGGTTACCTGTTGTTGATTCAGAAATACATGCCGCCTCGCAAAATTTCAAACTGCATTATCTCTAAAATGACAATAGATATCTCAAATCTGTTAAAAATAAAATGATCTATAGTAAAGGGACAACATTATACAAAAAAATTTGGGACAATTCCGAAGTTCATCAAGGTCACAATGAATCATCAAATATATGATGCAATACCAAACTTAAGAACCTGGAAGTCGTGAGACATGGGACTACCACCATTCTTATCATTTATTGTTCTTAAATAATGATTTTCTCCCTTTCTGCGTTTTGGGTTTTATTTTAAGAACTATAATAGATAGAGATATACTTTCAGAAAAACAGATCAACGAGAAAAGAGTTAAAATACGTTGACATAACTGAAACTGTCATTAAATTTTTTTTTGCCGTTCTTGAACATTTTAAAAGGTAAAGTGAGGCATTATACAGCTTAAATGCGCTTAAAGATATGATTTACCAATGGGTTAACATTGCTGAAATTGTGAATCAACTTTCCATAGAAGTTAATGCCCGAAAAGAATTTTTTCCGAAAAAAATGAGATTTTACAATTAGCTTAAAAACTATAATAGATAGTGAAAAATGTGAACACCAAGATAAAATCTACATGAAAAAAGTAGATTTTGCAGAACACACAATGTATTTTGTTTTTAAGACGGA
Source organism: Mytilus coruscus (assembly GCA_017311375.1). Classification (NCBI taxonomy): domain Eukaryota; kingdom Metazoa; phylum Mollusca; class Bivalvia; order Mytilida; family Mytilidae; genus Mytilus; species Mytilus coruscus. The sequence goes on from CM029601.1 coordinate 31,537,238, forward strand.
CTTTTTAATATTATTCACAGATAACTAAAGTAGCAATTGAGCGGATTCAGAGTAGTTCTATTAGCTAGGGGAGGACCATTCTATATTTTGTGATGGGGATAAGGGATGCTGAATCAAATGAATGTGATGGTGTCTAGAGCTGAAGATCAATAATTTTGCCCAAGACATGCTGAAATGAATTTTCTGTACATTCAGATGCACATTCGATTTGAAAAAGAAATAGGTGTGATCACAACAGAAAATAATTTTTCGACGAAAAAAAAAAAAACTAGTATCTCAATTGTTTGTAAAACAATTGAAAGGTCTTTCCTGTAAAAGTAATGTTTTCGTAATGTACTCTTTAAGACCTTTCATTTGATATACGACAAGCATACCTCCTGAAAATTTTCACTTTTGCACTTAATGACCCCATCCGCCTATATTTTGATATCGGAAGTATGATATATGTTATGTAGACTTAATGATCTTTCATATGATATGCGACAACGCCATGTTCTAAAAATTTGATTTTGCACTTAATAACCCCATCCACCTCATTTTTGGGGACAGGAATTTGATATTTGAAATGTATACTTTATGACCTTTCATTTGATATACAACAACCTTACCTTAGAAGACAATTTATTTTCTGCACTCAATGACCCCACCCAACCCATTTTTTGGGGACGTCAATTCGATATTTGAAATGTACGCTGTATGGACTTTCATTTGATATGCGACAACCTAACCATCTGAGAAGTTTGAATTTTTTGCACTAAATGACCCCACCCTTCCCACTAGAATGAAAAAGGGGTTAGAATTTTCATTTTGTGTAGAGCTCATTAAGACCTTCAATTTGATATATCAAATGACCCCATTTGGCAAAGTGCCAAAAATGATGAAATATCAGTTGTATAAATAGAACTTATGAAACTTACAAAGTCAATGCAAAACATGAAAATTTCAAATTGATTTTTTCGGGTTTTTTTTTTCATTGAATGTTTTTGGTACTTGATCAAACATATGACAATGTTAAACTCTTCAATTTTTGATAGTTTCGGGTGGTTACCTGTCGTTGATTCAGAAATACATGCCGCCGCTCGCAAAATTTCAAACTGCATTATCTCTAAAATGACAATAGATATCTCAAATCTGTTAAAAATAAAATGATCTATAGTAAAGGGACAACATTATACAAAAAATTTGGGACAATTCCGAAGTTCATCAAGGTCACAATGAATCATCAAATATATGATGCAATACCAAACTTAAGAACCGGAAGTCGTAGAGACATGGGACTACCACCATTCAACTCAGGACCATATTGACCTTTCAAATATTACAAGGTCAAGGTCATAGTACACTTTGAAGGTCAAGGTAAAATTTCATCATGACCTGACATTGACCTCAAATTGAAGGTCTTTAAATATTGATCATTTTGCAATTTATAGTAGGTTGATATCTGTTACCTTTGAAAAGATATACACACAATACTATACTTTTAAGAATTATCTCGTTTAACTTTTGAACAGACGGTCGGACAGTTTTGAGCTTAATGTGTAAAATTTAGAGCTAGTCGAAAGGAACATTTTATACACAGTATGTATGCAGCAAGCTCTTATCGTTTTCTTAATATGTAAGCTTGAAATTGCAGCGTAAATTTTGTTTGCACTCAGTGACCTTTGACCTTGGGTCCAAATGAAAGTTCACATAAATTAAAGATTACTGGTGAAGGTCCCAAGTCTCTACTACTTCCGGTCCTCGAAATAGAATTTATCAAAATTGTGTATAATTTTGAAGGAAATAACTCCTTATAAGGGTTGATAACAAAAAAAATGAAACAAGTAAAAACTAAAACAACAAAAAATACCAAACTCTAAGGAAAATTCAAAACGGAAAGTGCCTTATATTAACAATTGGTAAAATCAAAAGCTCAACACATCAAACGAATGGAAAACAACTGTCATAATCCAGCCTTATAACGGGTGAAAATGATTATTCTGTCCACGCATAACCTCTTCCTCAAAAGCCCAACCCTAAACAAAGAAATAAATTGGCCGTTCTCTAAGCAATTTTGTTCGTTTCGACTTGTTTTCAAGATTCAAAGGACCAATCTTAAATATAACATTTGGTCTCTTGTGGAGAGTTGTCTCATTGGCAATCATACCACATCTTATTTTTTAATTTGGATTTGTAATCAAACCCTTATTTTTTCAACCTTGAAATTGAATTTTCCATATACTGTAATGAACTATTCTGGATTATGCATGTGTACAATCAAGTCAGTGTAATTCAACAATTCGGTACATACAATGTGTGTTCTTCAATGGGATTACTAATTTAAAGAAAACTGCATGTTTGATATCATTTTTTTCTGATTTTTGTCTCAAGGAAACTGTAAAATATTGTAACTTGGCACTTTTCCAATATATATAAATGGTTGCATTGCAATTTTCCAATATTAATAAATAAATACTAGGCACTTTTACACTATAAATGAATGGTTGCTAAGGACTAATGTGATAACATTCACCCTGACCTTTTAGGTAGGGCCTATGTAATAATTATACAGTCCTGAATCAAAAGATATATGGTTACTAGGTTCTTTTGTATCAAACGAGGGTGGTTGCTAAGCACTTTTGACACGACCTTGACTTCTTGCTGTTGACCTGTTAACAAAACAGTGGCCTTAATCATCCTGAATATTTTCCTCACGTATTGTTTGCTTCATTCTATAATCTGTTCTTACAAACTCCAATTAATATACGCCATATCAAAGGTCAAGGTCATCTATGTCCTTTGACCTTGGATTAAATTGAAGGTCATTCAATGCTCAATAGTTTTCACATCATAGTCATTCAATAGTAATTTCTGTTTTTTGTAATCTTAATATCATTTTCTGAATAAAAAACCCAAAACAACATATTTTGGTTTCCATAACAACCATCCTAGCACCCTGAGTCCCAAATATTTTGTTGTAAATTATTGACTAGAAACATTGATACTTTATTGTTAGAACCACAACTTAAATGTTGGTGGATGCAAAACTATATTTTGTTCATGCTAAATGTGTATAATTTGCCTTCACAAATACAATGAACAAGAGTGCACACGCTGAAATGTCTCACCTGTCTTACTTATCATTGAAATTATGTTGAAAGTCTGTAACATGAAGGTTTTACTACAACTATCACATAAACTTAACATTATTAATGTTCTATGATAATGAGGTCATGGTCAGATGAACCAGGCAAGACAGACATGTACATCTTACAATCATTCTATACACCAAATATAGTTGGTTATAGTATCTGATAAACTGACAAAATTACGAACACTTATCATTGACCAATGAATCATGAAAATGAGGTCAAGGTCAGATAATACCTGTCAGACAGACATTTACACCTTACAATTGTCCCATACACCAAACATAGCTGACCTATTGCTTTTAATATTTGGAAAACCATTCAAAACACAAAAACCTAACATTGACCAATGAACCATGAAAATGAGGCCAAGGTCAGATGATACCGGCTAGACCAACATCTAGTTTTGCTTCAGAATGCCTGCAAAGTAGTACTTTTTCACCTTATTGTATGGTCAGGCTAAGTTTCAGGAAAATCGGTGACTATGCTTGCAAACCCTGGCATATGAACTGGTTGGTAGTTACAGAGAATTGCTCTTAAAGACAAAACTCTTTATACTTATTGCTGCAAGATGTTCCCTAATAAGTCTGTAACTTATTCTACCTATAAGCATTAATCAATCAATCAATAGTCTTTTTTAAATATCCGCCAATTGTTCAACATATGGCAAAATAAAACATTTCAAAGGCAATGTTATAAAAATATAATTTATTACAACTATAAATAGAAACCGTACATAACACATGAACTGATAGAGATTAATGATATATAAAGCAATAACCAAATAACCAAATGTTGAGATAACTAATATTCTATATATCTGTTATGATTTATTAGGAAAGTAAAGAAAACAAGCACTCAATAAATGTACAAATGTATCTTAAATGACAAATGAAACATTTATAAAATCTATACATGAATATCAAATCATATACAAATTTCAAAAGAATGTACCTCATTTTGTTTTCTCATAATTCTTACACACATAAGCCCTTAAAATTTATCTGTGAGGGGAAAAGATTCCATTTTATTTTTTGAAATTTGTAGTTTTGAGATAATATTTTTTTTAGTGCAAAAGATAATTATTCATGTCTACTGCCAGTTATTTCCAAAATCTCATGTAGAGTAAAGGGTAATTTTTCAATACTTATGAATATGAATAAGGCGATGTGGGGTGAAAGTCAAATGAAAAGTAAACTAACGATACAAGTTAACCAAAATAGACATCTAGCGGTTACCATAAAATTCCAACAATAGAGAGGAACAATCACTGTATTGCAAGATGTTCCCTCCCCCTGAAAAATAAAAATAAAAAAAAAGAGAGGACTATCAATGATGTGGATATTCTATCATTCATTAGGTACAAAATTTTAAGATTTCCCTAACAGACTAAAACCTTAAATTTAAGCCTGAAACAAAATTTAAATTTTTCAAATAACTTTGACCATGTGATTTAAAAATAAGGAAAATTATTTTTTCCTTCGAACTATAAATATAACTACAAATTTGAAGAAATCAACAGTGTTTTTTGTTCAGAATAGGAAAAATAATAATAAAAGATTAGATTCAATTTGAGGTGAAAAAAAAAGCAATTATAAAGTCTAACCTTATATAAACCATACCTGTCAACTGACCCGGATCCTGCGGGTGTGACCCGAGATTTTCACAATTCTGAGGGGTCACCCGGAACACCCGCCAGGTGACCTAATAACCCGGGAATTCGGAAAATAACCCGTTTTCACCCGGATTCCTTAGCCTTCAGACTTATTAGATATAAGGTGACTGCTCGAGGGTGATTGCAATGAAATATCGGCAAATTCGTAATTCTTCCTGGACAAGAAGTTCAACTAGCTGTGTAAACTCAGCTCAATTGACCCATTTCAGTGCATGGCTTCACTTGACAGCTTTGGTGTCAAACACACTGTTAATTAACACCAATTACCTTAGCTTTAGGTCGTAAATAATTTGTCTATTTCAAAGTTGTTTTAAAAACAACTTGAGTTACTTCCCTTTTGTCAATTCACAATATACTCCTTAAACTTATGTTTTTTTTTGTAAAAAGATTAAATCTAAAATGAATTGAATGCACAAACATCAGAATAATACTTTTACTATTGTTCTACCTTAGAACAATTAAAATATAAAATTTTGAAAATGACTTTTTCATCTATACCTCCTTTAATTGTTTAACTTTATTTTATTATACTCTGATATCAACATATGATATGTGTTATTATTTAATAGCTGCACAAATGCATGTAAAGAATGTACAAATTGGCACATTGTATGTCATGGAATGAATATGAACAGGAATTAAGGCAATGTAACACAAATTTGTCAATGGCCTCCAGGTGCAATGAAATAATAATATGTTCAATTTTAAATTACTTAACCATGTGGACATGTTTTGAAAACTTTGATATAAGTTATAAGAAAAATGTCCCCTAAATACTGAAATTCAGCTTGAAAAAGTTTATACACGTTATGACCTGAGATTTCATTCTTCTATGCAGGTCATCACCTGCATTTTCATTGTCATAGGTTGACAGGTATGTTTAAACACAATTAACTTATCTGTCCATACTTATAAAAAAAAACATTTATACCACATAAAGTCAAAATTCAACCTTTTATCTATAATTGTTGGATTTCACAATACCCTTGAAACAATTCTGTACATTAAAAGTAGCCTTTCTTTGAAAAACACAGATGTCAGATATACTTTTTCTTTACAAAACACTGAAATATCGATTTCATTTTATAGAAAGCATTACCATTGTCTATGGATATCCACCAGAATACACATTACACTTCAAAATCAGCCATCTACTAAAAATACTTACTTATAATATAAATGTAATATTTTCCCATTCATGTTATCAGAATAAGATTACATAAGAAAATATGCACAATCCTCATGTCTTTTACATTATATGTATATTTATAAATATAAATATGTTACAAAATATATCACAATTGATTTTTCACATAAATGAGGTTCTTTCAAAGAAACTCTTAATTCCTAGTATTACATACTAAATTATATGATGCCCATATCTTTTGAAATTTGTAATTCTACCCTAAAAGAAACATACTTTCTTATCTATTCATCATTTCCATCATGTTTGGAGCAGCATCAAATCCATGTACATAAAAGTTTTACTAACAGACTATAGAAAAATAGTCAAATCTGTCTACATTTCTTTTTACATGAATGACAGTAAAATATCTGCTCTAAAATTATCAATGAAAAATATACTTGTATAAACTATAATCTAATTCTTGTTTATAACCTTAATTCTTTCTAATGAATGTTTATTCAACAAAAATATCACTGAAAACTTCATTTTTTTTAATTCTGTATATGTGAACATGAAATCTCAAACCAATAAATAATGTCACTTTTCAATGTAATGTCAGCACAGCCAACTCTTAATATGTCTTCCTTAAAAACTTTATAATACAAACAGTAAAATTACTTAACTTTGATATTTTGTAATTTTAAAGGACTCAAGCAAACTCAAAGCATACCTTCTATTAAGTTTTACTTTCAATCACTAGGCAGTGTATGGTAGCAAACATATGATATGCTAAGAACAAGTGCTTCCTGTTGATGATTTATATTGATATAGCTATTATAAAAAAAAAACATTTGAAACTTATAATTTAATTAACAAAACTTTTACAGGAAAGGGTGCAACAGATGCTTTTTCCCAATTTTCTTTTTTTTGTTGTTGTTAAAGTTGAGATAATACTAAACTAAATATTTTTTTGAAGTTCAGAATCAAGACTTAAAAATATATAGCATATGTAGCAATCAAATAAATGAGCTATCACAGTATTTGTCTTGATCAACAATAATTCCTTACACATATTTACTTTGAGTTTGCATGTCCTAGGTATTTCTATCTCACAAAAATATGTGAACAAACTATCATGTTACCAAAAAAAAAATAATGCCATCTTTCTACCTTAAAATATTGGTTAAATTCATAATATTTCAAGGAACTTACATTAGAGACTTTGCACATACAAAGGTACTTTACTATGAAAGTTAAAATAAGACTCTTCAGACACCTCAACCTTTGATCTGATGTTCAACCTTCCATTTGTCAACAAAAGACTCTTCAGACACCTCAACCTTTGATCTGATGTTCAACCTTCCATTTGTCAACAAATAAAAAGAATAACTATAAGACTTATAATTAACAAACAAGAAACACATCTTTGATGTCCTAGTCAAAACTATGATGTCCTATTTTAAATTCATGGCAAGGGCAATGTGACAATGAATGGATCCTGTATGCTTCAAACAACAATCAAAGAGCTGATAGCTCTGAGGTGGAAGAAGGTGAATAAATTAAAAGGTAACTTGAATTACCATAAAAGCAGCCCCACTAACCCAGCCTGCTTTATTCCATTATCGCTATGATGTATTTTTTTCTTCAAACAAGAATGTGTCATAAGTACATGGATTTCAATCTATACAATCATTTTCTATGTTCAGAGGACCGTGAAAATTAGGTAAAATCTTTAATTTGGCAGTAAAATTAGAAAGATCATATCATAAGGAACACATGTGTACTAAGTTTCAAATTGATTGGATTTCAACTTCATTAAAAACTACCACGACCATAAACTTTAACCTGAAGCAGGACGGACGGACAGACCAGTAAACATAATGCCCATAAATGGGGCATAAAAATAGTAAGACTTGTTACATACCTGCCAACTTTTGAAATTTCCCATGGGGGTTTTTAGTGTGCGACAACAATTTTAAAGGTTACAATTTTTAGCGAAGTATTTTGCACGATCTGGATTGTCTTGAAAAAGTGTCATATTTTTATGATGAGCTAAAATGCCTTTTTCTTAAGTCTGTTTGCATGATTTAAGTTTTAAATCAGTAGAAAAGATGAACATGTAGCTAGCAGACCAGGGTTTATTTTCTTGTGTAAGAATATTAGATGCTTGTTGAAATTTCCAATTTTGAATTATGCAAAGATGTGTCACCCTCATTAGAAGAACATTACAACCCACTGTAAAAAATGAGCACCTCTATATTCATATTATTTGATGAAACTTTTCCCCAAGAACTATGCATCTATCAAGTATTAAAGTGTCAAAACATGTCAAAAGAATTTTGTGATGTTTCTAAACTTATATCTTCTTTATTAATTTGACCCTCATTTAGAAAAGTTGTTCCAAATATAATGAATTTTCCCACTTTTGAGTTAAAATCTTAAAATTTTCTTTCTTTTTTTTCAACAGTTAAATGACCCTTTTTAGGGACAGTCCTCATTTAAGGGACACCACTCATAATGGGTGGGGTGGGGTGGGGGTCCCAACCTGTTTGTTTGTCTTTGTGAAAAAGAATAGTACATTGTACTTTAAATGATTTAATTGAATACAAAATAACATATGTTACAAAAAGTATAATGTCAATAAATTAGTGAAAAAATACTATTTGTTATCTTTATGGTAGTACTGCATCATTGAATTTGGTCAATCAGTCATGCTTTTATCCTTAAGCTGTGTAAGAACCTCCTTGCAGATGAAAATTCACATGCCATGTTCACGATTTTACAACTTCTTCTTCGTATTTCCTTCCAATTAGGAACACCAAGTAGAAACGGAGTTGTTTTCACTTGTATTATTTAAAAGTATTTTTAAAGTACTAGATGAAAACAACACAAGTTCAAAATCTAGCATGTTAGGATAATCTTCAGAGAAAACGTTTTGATTGGCTTATTAATTTGATCATGAGAAACACAGAATTTGATTGGCTGAACACTATTGTCTTACCTTGGGAACAAAATAAGGAACAGATGATTTTCACTAAATCGTGTTTTAGAGCTTTTAACGATACCCTTAATATCAATATTTTTAATAAATGCAAGGACGTATTATAAAACGTTATGTAAGATAAGAGTGAAGAGAATGAACACAGGGTGAACGTACTATACGGGCGAAAGAACTCATGACGAACAGACCAAGGGCAAACATGTAAACAGGGCGAGTTGTCCCGATACCAAATTCACGCATGGGTACTACAAATATCTACATTAAAAACATCCGGTCACAAGTAAACAAATAACGTTCATGTAGATGAGATGAAATCTAATAAATTACATAAATAAAAGGGTAAATATTAACGATAGTGATTGTTTTCAATCCTAATTTACAAATTAAATGATTCAGATGCTTAATCATGTGTAAAAATCGGTGTCAAGAATCGGAAGTTGTTATGAAATTGTAATACACAGAAACGCATGCGGCATACGGAGGTGGTTCAATGATTTTAAAGTCGGCACCATAGGCCTTCAGAAGACTTGAAGTCTTCTTCCACCAAAACAACTTAATGATAAATTACCTGAATGTGATATGATTAAATTTTACCAGAAACAAACACAATCATTAAACAAAATGCTCTTTAAATGTATAAAGCATAGCATATTTCATTACACCATCATAACTGCAATTTACTTCTGCATAAATATACAAACAAAGACATCAGACTTCATCATTTCTTTTTACATTTCTTGAAAATATAAATAACATTTTACATGAAATCTCATTCAACTTTTACTTAATTTTGATGTGACTGGTAAATTTTATTAGAGTTTTACCTGAAGCATTTTAAACATACATATTGTTATCAATACTATTCAGGACAAGCAGTCTGCTGCTGATTATTTCTTATCCTATTTGTAATATCATAACAGAATTGATCACTTGCAAAAATATTGGATAACATCTTTGTAATTTCAGTTGTAATAGAGACAGAAAAGGCATCTTTATCATTGACAACGTTTGTACCTAAAAAATTGTTTTTTTAGAAATATATTGAATAATACATATTTCAACATCATACAAAAGAGAAACGTCTGTAGTCTATAAATAACTGATCCTTTCAATAATTTAAAATAAGTTTCTAAGAAGGACCATCATCAAAGCTCTTCTTTCATAGTTGAATCTTTTGTTTCATTTGATATTTCATCCTCCTTTCCTTTTTGTTCATCCTTATCTTTATCATCTTCATCTTCATCATCATCATCATCATCATCGTCATCATCAGCCTCATCACTTTCTTGAATATAAGCAGAAGCTTCATTTGCTGGCATTGGTACTTCTAAATCTTCCTCAGTACACATCTCTGATAAAGACAATGAGAGCATGAGAAAAGCTATGGTCTTCCAAAATAAATATTCTATTAACATAAAAAAGAATTACATGTTGCTACATTTTTGTTATACAGTACCATTCAAATGGACCAGCTCTCCCACACCCTACACCAAGGAAAATGTCGGAGTCACTCCGAGAAACTCTGATATTCCTCCCAAAATGTTGAGAGGAATTTAGGAGTAATCTCTCCCAAAATCGCATAAATGTTTATTGTGATTGCGAGCTCACTCCCAACACCAAGGAATTAATTGCCCTAATCCTACTTTGATCTATACCGGCACACGACTGATAGGGTAATTGGATTACCTGATGTAATAAAAAATTATATTTCCGGTCTACTGTACCAGTTGAAGTGTCAAACACGTGTATAATTTTTAATGTCTTTTTATACTGGTTAAGTTTAATTTTTGTGTTAAAAATAAGTTAAAATATTTTCGTATTTCTTGCTTGCTGATTTAAAAAGATCTTTTACCTAAATGTACTTGCTTGTTTAAAAAAAACTGACATCACCGAAAAAAAGGTTTATAAAATTTTGTGGAAAATGTGGTAAAAACGCAAAATTCTACTTCAAAGTTAAAGTCTTTTTTTGAAAATTACGTGTCTCAAAGTTTTGTATATGCAAGTAAAAAGGAAAATATTATTCACCATTCGTTAGACTTAATAATTATATAAGTCTACGGCATTTTCTTTTTACGATTATCTAATTGCTTGAAATAAATAAAAGATTTAAAAGCAAAATGTTGTTGTTAATTCTTTCAATTGCATTAAAGTTTTATAAAAAAAAAAAACTATACTTGATATTGACCTCGTTGTTTTCACAGGTAAATTAATATTTTATTTACGAAAAGGGACATACTTGTGTAATAATAAACGGAAACTTCCGCTAAATAAATGTGAGCAGTTTCAAGAAAATTACGTATCTCGAGGTTTTGTATATCTATGCAAGTAAAAAAGAAAATATTATTCACCATTCGTTATGCTTAATATTTACGGCATTTTCTTTTTACGATTTGTTGTCATTACTTTGGGATAATAATACATTTCAGCCACAACAGGAATACTTCCACAGCTGCATTAACTCGTCTTTGCATAATATTTATTTACGCACAATGAATGTAAACTTGTGTGTTGTATTTTGGACAGTGATCTTAAAAGATTTTAAAAGAAATTAATTTGCATGGGAAGACAATTCCACGATACACATCTCAGTGATCAACAGTTTGGGTTGAACTTGAACTTGACTTACTTCACAATATTAAATGCTAATAAAATGCTCCGCTGGACGCAGCTTGATACGACCGCAGAGGTAGAACCCTGAACAGTTGGGGCAAGTATGGACACAACATTCAAGCTTGATACAGCACTGAATTTGGATTGTGATTAAATATTTGACACAGCATAGGTTTCTGACACAGAATGAATGTGGTCTAAGAACTTAAAAATTTATAATTAACCTATTCAAACCATATCATTATTATTTGCTTTTATAAATAAATCAGAAATAACCAATTTAAAATGGAAAATTTTAAAGAAAAAAAAAAGGAAAACAAATTCCCCAATTTTTGAACACCCTTATGTATCATCACCCCCAAACTCAATCCCAGCCTTCCCTTTGTGGTATGGTACCTTGCAGTACAATTTCAGAGAGATCCGTACACTTGAACACAAGTTATTGTCTGGAAACTAGAAAAATGCTTGTTTTTTGGCCCCTTTTTGGCCCCAAATTCCAAAACATTTAGGGCAATTACCCCCAAACTCAAACCCAGCTTTAACTTTGTGATATGGAACCTTGTAGTACAATTTCATAAAGATCCATACACTGACACACAAGTTAATGTCCTGAAACAAGAAAAATGCTTTTTTTGCCCCTTTTTTGCCCCTAATTCCTAAAATATTAAGGCAATTACCCCCAAAATCAATCCCAGCCTTCCCTTTATGGTATGGTACCTTGCAGTACAATTTCAGAGAGATCCATACACTTGAACACACGTTATTGTCTGGAAACTAGAAAAATGCTTATTTTTGGCCCCTTATTCCTAAACATTTTGGGCAATTACCCCCAAACTCAATTCCAGCTTTCCCTTTGTGATATGGAACCTTGTAGTACAATTTCATAAAGATCCATACACTTACACACAAGTTATTGTCCTGAAACTAGAAAAATGCTTGTTTTTTTCCCCTTTTTAGCTCCTAATTCCTAAAATCTTGAGGCAATTACCCCCAAAATCAATCCAAGCATTTCCTTTGTGATATGAAACCTTGTGGTTCAATGTCAGAGAGATCCATACACTAACACACAAGTTATGTCTGGAAGTTACAAAAATGCTTATTTTTGGCCCCTAATTCCTTAACTGTTGGTACCATAACCCCCAAAATCAATCACTGCCTTCCTTTTGTGGTATTGAACCTTTTGGTAAAATTTCATAGAGATCCATTCACTTAAATTAAAGTTAGAGTGCGAAAACCAATGTGTCTTCGGACGACGACGACGACGCCAACGTCATACCAATATATGACCGCAAAAAAATTTTGCGGTCGTATAAAAATAGCTTACATCAATTTTATCCACAGCCTGAGATTTTTAAAGGGCGGGAAATAATATCACGTACCAGTAAACTCATGTGACCTTTCTGAACGACCGTGGGAAAATTCATTCAAGTTTTTAAAGTTGCTGAACAACATTTTTGTGCGTTCGTATTGAGGCTCTAGAAGGACAAAAATACGTTTATATGACGAAACTATAACAAACTGGGATCGTTATAGAAATATTGATATTATAATGCAAATTGTCCGGGGGGATCAATTTGTTCAAATGACGAAAATACGATAAACGAACTACCAATTGTGGTCAGTTGAGAAATTTTGAAAATGAAATGCTGACTGATTTAACTGGAATAGAATATTATGATGGGCAATTATAAGGTTTAATAATAATTAAAGGATTAGTGACCCATCGGATGGCCATAAGCGGATTACTTGTCATCACAACTTTTAACACCTTTTGTAAACGTTAATTAGCTGAGAGTCATAAACTTGTCAAAAACATGAAGACATGTAAATTTATAGTAATTTAATGCGAAAATATTTTTACACTTTCCAAATTTAGATGACGAAATTGATATGAAATACTTTCGTCATTTTTAAAACCGTTTCGTAAAATATGAAAATGATGGAGCGCTAACAAAATCACTGCAAGTTATTCCCTTTGATCAACATAGGTGTCACTTAACAGTTTCTTTTCGTAATTTAAATAATTCAAGTCGGTATCAATGTACCGAGGTAGTGAAACATAATATTTTACATTGCAAAATAAATTGAGTTTACTTGTTGATCCGATAAATCAACTCTGTGGTTTAGATTGGACGAGTTACCGTAAAAACAACATTTTTAAGCCAGTTGATTTTTATATAATGAACAATTAATGTACCGGATATTGCTTATTGAGTAAGTCATAAAAGATTCAAATTGTGGCAAAACCGTCTTTGTTGAAAGAACACAAAGTATGACCTGACCGGACTGTAATAGAAATACAAAATAACAAGTTTTTTCTTCATATTTTTTCGTTTGTACGTTTTATTTCAAATGACAATGGCATGGGACAAAAACATATAAGAGAATAATTATCTTATTCTGAATTATAATGTCACATCTTTATCTGTCAAAGAAAGGAAAACATTTGTTTAAATTTTAATACCGTGATTTAAAAGCACACATGTGCAATCAAGATCGATTAAATGTACATAGGTAAATGATCTGGCTAATCCGATTATGTTGTCACGCGTCGTTAATTTTTAGTACATCCGATGGGTGTTGGGAGAGAATCTTTGGAGGAATTTGGGAGTTAAATCCGCGGTACATGGTGTGACTCCGAAAAACACGGAAATTGGAAAAAAACGATCTCGAATCGATCCGTTAAAATGGTACTGTAGGACAGATAAAAAAATACTTCCCAATAACTTCAATAAATGTTTCTAAATAGTGTTTTTCTCCATAAATAATTCTTTGCCTCTTAACTTTGTCAATTATGTATAAATAGGTTATTGTGTTGTTTCTATTGGTCTGTCACACACATTTATTTTCTCTCTTAAGTCACTTAGTTAAAATTTTACCAGGTATTTTAAGAACAGACATCCCAGACTTAAGAAATATGAAGCTGGTTATTGAAGTATTTAAAATGCTTCACTCTAAACCATATTCCACTTGACCCCTTTCATTTCATTTCTTGTAAAACAAATAGCCAAACCATATCTCTTTATTAACATATATATATGTTTTCTGTGTGCACAACACATTTTTCCTGAATTCCCTTCATTGGGCAAGCTTGAGTATAAAGGAAATGCTAGCTTTAGTAAGATTTACACATCAATAATATCAAAAACCCGTAAAACTTGGTACAGAAAACCCTGTCAAATTGAGCATGCAGTTTAGATCTTGCACTTTGGCCGAGTCTTCAATGATACTTATTTTATTTTTGCAGGGCTGGAATCTAATAAATTCTATACAATTAAATTTCCTTTTACCAAAATAAATATAAAATCAAATACTGTCTCTGAATAATACTATAAATATAACTTTAATTCAGCGTAAATTACTTCCCTGTTAAAAGTGTTTTATTCTACCAACAAAATAGGCAGTTTTCTTTTAAAGAAATCAAACATAAGAAATGATAAAGACATTTGAAAAATTTCTATAAAAAATATTCATTATATCATTATACCATTCATATCAATTTCCAATTCTTTGTTTTCCAATTTTGAAAAATAGAATATGGTGATTATTTTAACAATGACTTTAATTGCCATTATATCTTGATTGGTCAGACATATCTATTTGAGACCAATGCATATCTTCAATAACTTAATTTTGGTAAATGACCAATACAGTTGACAAAATTACTCTATAGATAAGTTTATTTTCACTTTCTACTAACCTGTTACATCTCTGCAAATTTGTTTTTCTGCAATGTCTAAACTAGTATCTGGTTTGCCTAACACTTTGATCATATCTTCTTCATATTCTTCTACCAAAGTTTCACACTGAAAATAAAGGTATTTAGTAAGAATTGGAAAATGTATATCATATCTATACTATTACTGTGAACTTTTATACTATTATTGTAAACTTTGGAACACCCTCCCCAGGATACAGTAATAACATGCTGATGTGAATTCTAAAAAAAAAAAAAACAAAACAAGACAGCCAATTTTATCAAAATTCAATGTCTCAAACATCAAAGGAATCAGTTTTGATTAAGATACATGTATGGAGATGTCTCAGTTATTAAAGTATGCAGATTTGTAAAGATATGTAAAGATATGCATAAAAGGAGATGGGAGAAATGTCAAAAGCCAAAAATACAAGTAATCCAAAACAGACACCTGAAGGTCAACATGTAGTCCTCAGCCGTGACATGCACTAGTGCCCATATAGTGTGAAAAAAGTTTTATTGGCCTTAAGTTGCAACAAGTTGAAAGTCAATTCAGCAAAGATTACTGGTAGAGCATATAAGGTATTCCTTCTTTCACTGGTACCAACTTAAATATTTTGATCAAAAACTATTTCAAAGTGGCACCTTTGGTAAGTCTTACAAACTATCAACACAAGCATAATTAAAATCTCTGTTCCTGCAAAAATTATTAAAAATTGCTAATGTACATGCACAAGAATTTCAATAAAATATGCAGGGCTTGAGAAACAAACAACTTCTTTTGAATGGCCTTTCATGACAAATCTTTTATACTTACAGAATACTTCATTTGTTTAGTAGCATCACTACTTATAGTAACATCTTTCAGTGCTATACCCTTGCCATCTCTGGATGCTGTTGGTACTACACTTTTCCCTCCTTTTGAGTTCTTTGTTAATGCGTATTGATTAAATTTTTCACAGATTGATTCAAAAAGCTCTGTTAAATGTATTTCTGATCTGGCATATGGTTTCTACCAAGGGAAAAAATATAATCATGATGCTTGTTTCAAGCTAAAAGTAAAAGGACAGCTGCTTTTGAAAAGTTTATATTCATGCATATAATAAATGTCTAGAAAGCAACCAAGAAGTCTTTCCCTATAAATGTTGTCCTGGTCGTATGATAAGTGGAATGCAAAACAAAAAACCATTTTTAGTGTCTCTGATTTGACATGAACAGAAATTTTAATTACTACAACTAAAATTTAAAGCAACCCTACTAACCAGTACAGGCACTTTATCAAATGGGAAATTCAAATACACAATAAAATAAATGTGTTCATTGTTTGTCAAAACTTAAAACAATAAATCTAATTTTTCCCTAATTGTACATAATTATATATACATGTATCTAGAATAATAACATTTTTTTAAATAGTAAAATTGTTATTTGATTTTTTTTTTCTGTGCATGCATGAACTTTTCTACAAATTTATCTTACCTTGTATGTATTTTGGTCTCCTTTCCCATCAACTCTAAAACTCCCTACTTGTACAGTTTTCTTCGGGTCAACTAGACTAATTCCATAGTTCACTTCATCAACCAAAGCTCTACACACTGATATACAAATAAATTTTAAAAGGGATTGCTTTGGTCATATTCACATATTGTATTGCTATAAATCAAATTTTTCTAAAAATTTCAACTTTTAGTGAATTACATATATGTGACATTTATTAACTTTAAAATAGATACTCAACAAGTATTATAAACCCCATCAGAATAACGTGACTATACAAAGACAGACATTTCATCAGTGGTTGTTCATGTGGATGTCCATATTTTAATGTTGATGCTTTTTTCAGAATTTAGTGTTGATTACATGTACAATCTTTGAAAGGGGCTTTGAAAATTATTCACAATTTTGTTCTTGAAGCAATTTAGAGCTTGGCATACATTAAAAACACTTGTCCATTTTGGAGATAGTATGTTTGACATTTTTAAATTTTATTACCATTATGTCTCATTGGTATGTACCCACCATCTCCTTTATACTAATTTTTATTGGTGACAAGATATATAAGTAGATTTATGCAAGTTACTATGCATGTACATACATTTTGACCTTAAAATTATCATCTTTAAAAAGGTTTTCAGACTAACCAGCACATTGCAGCTCTTGGTCTTTTTTCCCTTCAACAAGGTAAAACAGAAATCCAATCAACACAGCAATCACATAGTACACTTTCATAGTCAAACCTTTGTCTGTCAGAATAGAAAAAATAGTTACAGTACTATAAGTAATTTTTTATTTAATAAGATATCAATATATCATGGAACTAAATGCTGCTGAACTATTTTATCATATCTAAGAGAACCCACAACAGTGAAATTAATGAAATACCACTGATATGTTATCATATGTTTCTGAAGATTTACAATGTGACTAATATATTAAATTGCAACAAAAGTAACTGAAGTAGAAAATGTGAATCTCAGTGATCACATTGTATAGAAATGTATCAAACTATTCAATGATACAGATTCAAATAATAACATCTTTTGATTCTTCCATATAACATCATTGATTCTTAAGTACTTAACCCTTACAATCATAATGTCACCAGCAGGGGGGTCTCGAAATACAAATTTGGGTACAGATGCCCGGCTTGGGTTTAAAAAAACACCCCCATCCACACCAACTGAGATACATTTGTACATGTATCATATTTGTTTTTAGTGGTCCAAAACATTCCATTAAAATTCAAATCAATTTAAATAAATGGGGAATGTGTCCATGGGACACAGATGATGCCCCCGCTTGCATATCTAATAAAGTTATAAAGAGATATAACTTAAGAACGGTAAAAGTGACGCTACCCTTATTTGTACTTGATCTGAGTTTTGTGGTAATAAGAATAGTGTATAAGTTTCATAACATTTGGTTGAGGCAAACTAAAGTTAGAGAACGGAAACGAAAAATTCAGCAATTTTTATGTTTATAAAGGGGCATTACTCAAGAACAGTAAAAGTGACACCACTCAATTTCAAACTTGATCTGTATTATGTGGTAATAAGCATTGTGTATAAGTTTAATAACATTTGGTTGAGGCAAACTAAAGTTAGAGAACGGAAACGAAAAAATTCAGCAATTCTAATACTTATAAACATGATAAAAGGGCATAACTCAAGAACAGTAAAAGTGACGCCACCCAATTTCAAACTTGATCTGTATTATGTGGTAATAAGCATTGTGTATAAGTGTCATAGTATTTGGTTGAGGCAACCTAAAGTTAAGAGAACGGAATTGAAAAATTCAGCATTTTTTATGTTTATAAAGGGGCATAACTCAAGAACGGTATAAGTGACGCCACCCAATGTCAAACTTGATCTGTATTATGTGGTTATAAGCATTGTGTATAAGTTTCATAACCATGATAACATTTGGTTGAGGCAAACTAAAGTTAGAGAACGGAAACGAAAAATTCAGCAATTTTAATGCTTATAAAGGGGCATAACTCAAGAACAGTAAAAGTGACGCCACCCAATTTCAAACTTGATCTGTATTATGTGGTAATAAGCATTGTGTATAAGTGTCATAATATTTGGTTGAGGCAACCTAAGGTAAGAAAACGGAATTGAAAAATTCAGCATTTTTATGTTTATAAAGGGGCATAACTCAAGAACGGTATAAGAGACGCCACCCAATTTCAAACTTGATCTGTATTACATGTATTATGTGGTAATAAGCATTGCGTATAAGTTTCATAACCATGATAACATTTGGTTGAGGCAAACTAAAGTTAGAGAACGGAAACGGAAAATTCAGCAGTTTCTATGTTTATAAAGGGGCATAACTCAAGAACGGTTTAAGTGACGCCACCCATTTTCAAACTCGATCTGTGTTTTGTGGTAATAAGCATTCTGTATAAGTTTCATAACATTTGGTTAAGGCAAACTAAAGTTAGAGAACGGAAACCAGCTTTGGGACGTACGTACATATGGATGTACAGATGGACAAGGGTAAAACTTAATGCCCCCTCCACTGCGGTGGGGGCATAAAAATGGGGTTCCATTTATCATCTGGCACCACAAAATTTAGAATTTTCCCAACAATTCAAGTACATGTATCATAATTCTAGAAAGTTTTGTAATAGTGAAAACAACAAAAAATCAAACTATACATTATACCTGTAGTGGTCCAAAACACTGAATTTTCCCAACAATTCAGTACCATTTCTCTGGAACAGTATAAGTGTAAAACAATGAAAATTGAACTAAAGCTGTCTTGAGTGGTCCAAAACATTCCATTTAAATTCCAAGTAATTCAAAAGAGCAGTTCTCTATTTATAAACTTGACCAACACCAGATTAAAATTTGTACAAACAATAATTTATCCACCATTGTGACCTCACTGAATGTGACTTATTACTGAAATTTTAATTGGAATCCATGAGTAACACACATGAGCAACTTGTGGGACAGGATCTGCTAACCATTCCAAAGCACTCAAGTTCTTGGTGCGATTTTTGTTGCACAATTTTTAGTTTTCTAGACCATGTAGACTATTGTTTGCCTTTTCATCTGTTCATCATTTTTCATCTTGGCCACAGTGTTGTATAAACCAATGAACTCATACATAATTTCACTAAAGTTTGTAGTGGTCAAATCAAAGATTAATAAGTACATGTATGTCAGTGATAGAAGTATCACCTAATACATTGTTCACGGAACAATATAAGTTGATTTTTTCTTTGTAATGTTCCTGAGGTGGATAATGGGTACTGGATATAATGAAGAACTGAAACTTTAAGAAACTTTAATTTCTTACGGTTCATCAACAGGAACTAAAAAATATGGTTGTGTTTACATAACACAATTTTCTTTTGAGTACAGGCAAACCTCAGTGGCCGATCCAGAAAATTTCATAAGGGGAGGGGGAGAACTGCCTAAGAGGGGCCCGCCCAGTCATGCTTCAGTGATTCCCTATATTTATCAACCATTTTTTTTCCACAAAAGGGGATTTTGCAGTGTCTATCAAAGCCTACAGAAGATGGTAAAACAAACAAACTCCTGAATTCCATTTGATACAGTCCAAACATTATAATACATAGTTTAATCAAATTGTTGTGCAGATTTGAAAAATGTGGTAAAGTTGTCCCTCTTTTGTTAGAGTCACTATAATTATAATTCACTTTAATCATTATACAAGAGGAACATCTCAAACATTTTCCCCAACTTAGTTTATTTTTGGCATCTTCTGTGGGAATTGAAAAAAAGGAAACCTAACATTCAGGAAAGTATTTTATTTTCTGTTAAAAAATAAGGTATTAATTAACTTTGACAAATGTTTGAAGTAGTCCAAATAATTATTTTAATTACGTCATGTACATAGACTAGTGTCGTAGATAGGCATCAATGCGAAAAATTAAAATAGACTTTCAAGATGTCATAGTTATTTGGACCACCTTTGAAGCTGCATAGATTTGCATTTTTTTTAACACGCAAGATGATTTTAAGTACATGAGCAACCATCCAGTGTCAAGAGCGACACCTGTAGAAAACAGATAATATTTAAAGATAACAAGGAACATGACAGTTAACCGACAATCAAGTTTCAAAAAATTTGTTTAGTTAAGAGTGCACTTTTACCTCAAGAACAGGTCAAATCGGTTAGGAATGAGAATTCAATAAAGCAAAAGACTCTGAAAGAAAACAACTTTTTGAGATGTGGTCATTTCTGATTGGTTATTATAAAAAGTATGTATTTGCTAATAATTTGAGGAGAACAAACCCTAAATTGTGGATTAAAAATAAGGTATTGATCACTGCTAAGTAGAATTTGCATACCTCGTAATAATAAAGCTTGCAAATCAACAAAATTGAGAAATTACACTTTCATCATCCAACTGTAGCTGAATTTGTGCTGATATTAAGGCCGCTCAAGTCAT
Organism: Mytilus coruscus; assembly: GCA_017311375.1. Lineage (NCBI taxonomy): Eukaryota > Metazoa > Mollusca > Bivalvia > Mytilida > Mytilidae > Mytilus > Mytilus coruscus. Next base: position 31,558,404 of record CM029601.1, read on the forward strand.
TTGCTATAAACGTTAATTTGGAATACATCGAATGCATGTAATATTGAAAAAAAATCATCTAAATTTTCCTGAAAAAGCTATGAATTGAATAAGAATGAATATTTATTGAAAATCGTCTCATTAGTACCAGTTAGTACATATTGAAAAAAATAATATTTGCATTATCTTAAGCGGTATTTTCAAGCAAAATTGAAACAAAGACGGAAGCAGATATGATAAAAAGTAACTTACTTTAAACATTTAGTTTAGAGTCTGTAACACATACAATACCACGATATTACAAGCTTATTTGAGCTTTTAACCGATATGCATACACAAAAAGATAGTAGATAAAATATGTAAGAGAATATCAGCAAAGCAACTATGCAAATTTTTTACGATAGATGTCGAATTGGCTTTCAACAATCAGCAAAAACTATAACGTAAAGTCAGCTCTGTAATGCTGTAAGGCCTCAACATGACAAAATGTGAAACTATTCAAACAAGAAAATAACTACCTGATTTATAACAAACAATTAATGAAAACACAAACATGACAGACATGAACCTAAGAACCACTGGATAACAAGCTCATGACTGACTTTGCCTTTGGGCAGACACATAAAGAATGTGGCAGGGTTAAACATTTTCGTGAGCTCACAAACCTGTGGGACATGTTGTAATAGACAGCACAACTTTAGAACAAACTGCAGATGGAAACAGCTTTATTCATCAAATTGGAATGAAGCACAAAAAATACATAAAAACAAAAGGCTGCAAAGTACCCATCTAAGGGTACTCACAGTTTCTGAAATTAAGCTAATTCAAAGCCAATAAAAACTATGAACTATGTTCTTCCAGACTAAGTATCAATCAGAACACATCAAATGTTTAGTGTAAAGATGACTAAGTCTGTTTCAAACTAATAAATCACTAAGCAGGAGCAATGTTAAAAAAAGGAGAAAAATATACAAATCAACATGATCAAATCAAATCAAATCAAATTAAATTAATTTTATTGGTGTAAAATCCAAATATTGAGTTGTTACCAAGACAAACATGACAATATTTACAAACATACAATAATTAAACTTAAACAACATTGGTATTACACAAGTAAATCATATATTTATTGATTTTGTAGAAGGTGATACTTTGCAATAGTGAAAGTAAAATTACAGTATAAATGATATTGTTATAAAATATAAAAAAAACAAATATATATGTAATAAAAAAATAGAAATAGAGAAAATAATCACAAATTTGTATTACATGATTACTTTTTCTTGTCAGCTAGTCTATTTCTTAGTACATGTAGTACTGGTACATGAAAATCATTAACCCCTTTAACAATAACTTGTGTATATCAGGCATGGGGTAATGCAAATTTGTAATTGTAATGCATGGAAATGAATTACACTTTTCCAAGTAATTGCATGTAATGTGTAATGCAGCAATTTTTGCATTACATGTAATTGTAATTTAATGCATTACTTTAGCAAAAAGTTGTGTAATTTCATGCATTACATTGCATTACATTGCATTACTTTTTCAAATACTATATATCTTTAACAGATTATTGCAGATTTAACTACAACAGAAATTAAGATTTCTTGATTAAATAAGAAAATAATCACTTGAATATTAATTTTCTATTTATTTTTCACACTTCACATAAACGATTGATGGAATAACACAACACTGTATATCAGATTTAGTTTTATTTTGTTATTTCATTTTATTTCATACGTTTTCCTTAAAAAGAGTGATATTTGAAAAACATTTCTGTAAAAATGTTCCATTGTTGTCAAAAGATCAATGAAAAATTTGTCATGATTAAATAACAGATAATTGAGCATTGTCATAAAACAGTAATTAGTTTGTTTTACAATTAATCTTTTCACCATTTTGACACTTGGTCATAGATCATAAGCTCTATGTTTATAATATAATCAGGAAAGAGAAATTCTGAGTAAATATTTTGATAGGAATAATTAAAAAAACATTGAATGACTTTTTTGTATATTTAAAAAAGTAGAGTTAACATCAAGTTAAAATAAGTATCAAACTTCATCTCTGTAATTTCTTTTTAGTGAAAATGAGAGATTTATATCTTGATCGAACATTAAAACCAAAGATAGAAAAGCTATCGACTTTGATAGGTTTTGTGAAACAGTCGGATAGTCAGAAATATCATTTGAAAGTTCAGGCCTGATAGAATGTGCATGAAGGAGGAAACCTTTTGAAACCCTTAATATGCATGAAATCTTTCAAAACCATTATGATGTTAAAATGTAATAGTCGTATTAAATAGACTTCTTTCACATCTGACTAAATTCAATACAGTTGATGAATATGCTAGAATCTTTTGTGACTTCATGTTGTTTTTCAAAATGTTTAATTTTTCTTTACACTTAACATTGCTTAATAAACAAATTTACAAAATGTAATGTGTAATTCAGTGCATTACTTTGCAAAAGTAATTGTAATTTAATGCATTACTTTGATAAAAGCATGTAATTGTAATTGTAATTTAATGCATGGTTTTGTCAAAGCAATTGTAATATAATGCATTACATTGCAATGTAATTCGCCCCATGCCTGATGTATATATCATACTCATTAAATGTAAACATAAATGTAAATTTTTCCTCATCAGACTTTTTGTTGAAAGATGGGATTATACTCACTCTCTACTACCTGAAAAAGTTTTGCCTGCATTTTTCTAAAATTTGGCATTTTAAAGCAAAATTATATTCATCTTCAACCCCCTTTTTACAAAGGGGACATAATCTTTTTTCAATGGGTAATTTACGGTGTCTACCCTGTTCAATATTTAGATTGCTATTACTTAATCTTATCTTAATAGAATCATATATCATGCATCTGTCTAATATAAAAATAAGAAGATGTGATCTATTAATAAAAAATTTCTAATTTGTAATCTTTTTAATTTTCTGTACATTCTTAGTTTGTTTCCAGTAGGGTGATTTTGGTCATTAAAAAGACTGTTTTTCCAGAAATCTATATATCTTTCAGCTAATTTGTTCCCTACAGCATTAATCAGGCATTTTTTGAGAAAGTATTTTGATTTTCCCATACATGATTGAACTCTATTTTTGAAATAGCATTTTTCAATTTGGCTGCAAAACCATTATGTAAATTTAAACTACATTTATAGGCATTTAAAGCATAACTTTCTTCTTTGCATTTATCAAACGGCACCAAAACCCTACAGAAGCCTTAAAAGCATCAATAGCAATAGGTAACATACCTATTTCTGCTAAAACTGCTGTGTTAACTGCAGCTTTATTTACACCAACAAGATATGTAGCAAATTTTATTTGAACTTTTGATGGCAAAATGATAAATATCTGCATTCAATAATAAGAACTCAAAAAAATTGTTTAACATTGCAACATTCCAATGTGCCTGTCCCATGTCATCAGTATTTGTACATAGTATGTCATAACAAAATGTTTTTTGGTTATTTGGAGATTTGGGTGTTGATGGCAAATCTCTGCTTTTTCTATAAAATTTATTCACAACTTAAAGATTTGGCATGCTTGAGAGCTTTGCATATGGTTTTGACAATCTGTCTATTGTTGAAGACTGTATGTTGCCCTCTAACATGTCTAGATGTCATTAGGTTATTTTTGTCATTGGGTTGGTATACATGTACCCCTAAATCTCCTTTTCTTCATATATATTAAATTATATTTTGTGTACTGCACCAAGAAGAAATTCCTTGTGAATAGGGCAATGTTTTATTGTCCCTTTTGATAAATAAATCAGGACTTACTGATGAAAATGATTTTATTATCTCTAAAACCTGTAGTTTACTGTAGTTTGATTGGAGTTATCTTTCTTTGCACGAAAAAGAACATTATTTGTATTCTATATAAGCATCACAACAGATAAAAAATGAAGTAATTACAAGTTTTTCAGTTTTTTTTTAAAAAAGAAAGCATATTCTGTGTAATCTGATATCTTAATTAAGTTATTGTATGAGGAAATTCTCATCTAATCAAGAACTGAACTCATACATATCATGCATATCTACAGGCAGATCCAGCCATTTTTAAAAAGGGGGTTTCAACCCAGGATAAAGGGGGGGGTTCGAACCATATGTCCCCATTCAAAAGCATTGATCGTCAAAAAAAGGGGGGTTCCGACCCTGGGACCCCCCTCCCCCCAGATTGCCACTGATATCATAAACAAGATGGTTTTCAAATTTCTGTAAAGATCAAATAACCAGAACAGCAGCAATTCCTTTGACTTATGAAATTTATGACAATAAGGAGATGAAGATAGACTTAGTTCATAGGCAAATATGACAAGAAAACATTTGTTTCAAATTTTCTGCAAATCCTGCCATAGTGTGAGTCTACGGCCATAATGACAGTACATACACCTTTGTTGCAAGTACAACATATTTGAATATCCATGTATTAGATAGTCTTCCTTTAAATTCAAGACTACAAACTTCAGTTAAAACACCTAGGCAGTGTGTGGGAAATAAAAGAAGATGGGCAGCATTTGTCTAAAAGACAGCAACCTAACACTAAAATAAGACCAGAAAAATGAACGACTGTCTCAAACAAATTACAAATGTGAACACCATGAGTCAAGCTGTCATTGAACTTTTATTTTGACAAATTGTTGACACATGTTACAGAGAATTTTATAACAAAGAAATTACACAAACATGCTTACCTTGTCAAGGTTGATGAAAATGGAAATGTATTTTACCCTTTGGTATAAAGATGATCTGTCAAAGTCTGTAAACAATAATGACTGTAAGTTTCCTATGTAAATGTATTTTTCAGAACTTAGTTACAGTGTGTATAGAAGTCTCAGAACAAGGTTTGATATAAGTTCTACCTACAATGCTGCTGTTACCAAAGCCTTAGATAGAAAATTTTCTTTGGTTTTACCTCAAGAAACAACACCTTTTAGGACAATACCAAGTCATATACAGAAACCACCATATGCTGAAACTGGACATGTGGCTCCAAAGAAAATTGGAGCAGATATTGAAGTCAAGAATGAAAATCAGATAATGGGAATGAGAAAAGCTGGAAGAATGGCAAGAAAAATATTAAACCAAACAGCAGTATGTTTAAAGGTGAGAACAGTTGGAATAATATGTTTAAAATCTATCTCAGATAGCTGATTAATTTTTGGACAAATGAAATATATCATTCACTTCAAATTTGTTTATAAAAATGGTTTTATGAAGTGATTGTGAAAAGATTCGTTATCTTTTTATCACCTGAATCAGTTGGTTTACACATCAATAAACTCCTTAAAGATAACCTTACTATAATGGATGTAAACTTATACACAATCACCATTCTATTTCTGAAATTATGATTACGATTGATATTTGTTTTAATAATAAATGCAGATTGGGGTAACAACAGATGAAATAGATTCAATAGTACACCAGCTGTGTATAGAAAATGATGTCTACCCATCACCATTGAATTACAAGCATTTTCCCAAATCTGTTTGTACCTCTATCAACAATGTTGCTTGTCATGGTATACCAGACCTTCGACCTCTCAGGGATGGAGATATAATCAATGTTGATATAACAGTAAGTTACAATTTGTGATAAACATATGTCCACATAATAAATAAAATATTAATAAAAAATGTTTATATGACTAAAAATATTAGATAAAGATTAAATGTAAATACATACAATATATTTACAGTATTTCATAAAATTAAGAGGAAACATTACAAAGCATTACCGCATAATATCATTCTATTTCAAAGCTCATAAAGACTCTTTAAATAGAAAGTAGTAAACCTCACAAAGGAAGCTACATACCATCTGAGAACATGAATAACAGAAAATTAAAACCCAAATCCATGAAGAGCACAGTCAATCACTATATATTGAATGCTGTTGTAGATATGATTTTACTCACCATTATTTTGGAGAAAAGTGAAGAAGAATATTTCATAAGTTTGTTTATTCAACATTCAATGGTTTATTGATAGCTGTCTCTTATTACAAGTATTTGAATGTGTATCAAGTGCACAAAATGCAAGTTTTTTTCTTTGTTAGGTACACATACTTGACAATATCAGTATAAAAGAAACCATGATTTAAATGTTGTTGCTCATTTTAAAGTCAGTGATGCCTTCAATTCATAGCAAATATCAAATATCACTTACAAATTGGTAAAAAAAAACATATGATAGAAATTGAATTAAGATTATTTTGTAAAGCTTACTCAATTGAAAAGAAAATTTGTTAAATGCCTGATCTTTATGATAATAAAGGTTTTTCTTGTAAGCTTTGCATGACTTTCAGGATTTCTTTTTTTTATTTCAGGTATTTTGTGATGGTTTCCATGGTGATGTGTCAGAAACCTATTTGATTGGTAATGTAGATGAGAAAGGGAGAAAACTGGTTCATGCTACAGAACTGGCAAGAGATGCAGCAATATCTGTGTGCAAACCTGGGGTGGAATACTGTCAAATTGGTAAAACAATTAGGTTAGTGTAAAACAAAATTGGCTTTTTGTCGTCTTTTTTTTTGCCATTGTTTATGTCGATCTCTCTTTGACTTATGAGTTTTGATTCACCCTTTCATATTTCCCCTTTTTTATACTTTTTTTCTCTTTTAAAACTATTATCTTGTGTGCTGGTGGTTTTACCACAGTTTTGTGTACATAGCCTCATCACTATCCTGACTTCTACAATGGCCCCTCACAACAGCACATGGTAACTAGGACCCAGTGTCCTAAGTATAAATAGAGGATCTCAAAGTATCAAGGACTGTAGAGATGAAGTGTGTTAGCCCATTGGCATGTGCACATACCCTAGCACTCACACAAGCTAGTAAATGAATTTTTGTCTTAAACAGTGATTTTAATCTTAACATCATCTGAAAAGTCTGAACAATAAAATCATGTTCAGACTTTCAGTCAATTTTCAGACTTATCCACTGTGGTAAATTCAGTTCTGTTCAAACAATTAGCTTGCAGTCAGTTCAGTAGCTTTTCAGACAATTTAGTATGATGTTGATATATACAGAAAAATCTACTGAAGAGTCTACGACTGAAAATTACTTAATAGTTTATTGTTCAATCTTTTAAAAATTGTTCAGATCAAAATGACCATAACAGATCAAAATTGGTGTACAATGTACTACCTTGCCCTAGGTATTGGTTAATACCCTGCCAGAAGAAGGTTGTCAGATTGGGAGGTAATTCATCTGGCTGAAGAAAACTCTGATATAAAATCCAGGTAGACTTGAAGTTATAGAAACATGAAACTGGACGTTCATGCCCTATGCCACACATGGTGCTGACAGGAGTTGTAAGTTGTAAACTTTTATCTTTCTGAAAGCTGTAATTACACGTAGTGATTGTATTGAATTGTTGACTTAAAGAACCATCTACTGAAAAAGAGGCAACGTCACAAAAAGAAATGATTGTATAGAAAAGTCACAACTTTAAAAACAGTGAACAGTCTTGCATATTATTTGAATTGAACAAGTTATTTATTACTTTTAATATAAATTTTTCCATTTTTTAATTGTTAGCTCTGTAGCAGAAACACTTGGATTTACAGTAGTTCCAGCATTTATTGGACATGGGATAGGAGAATATTTTCATTGTCCACCTGATATATTTCACTTTGGTATGTTGCTTTAGTTTCAATCATTTAGTTCATTTGCTTCTGTTTTTTATTTTATTCTTTTGCCATTTTGTCTCACCTTTATTTGATCATTTAAAATACAACACTTATCCTGACAGTAGTATGGTAGTCTCCTGGTTGTATGCTTACCTCAAGGAAATAAGTTTGTTGGTTTTATATACAGCCATGTCAAACCAATGGACCATGTGTTGTTCATTGTTGTTTATCTATGTTCTCTATGTCTGTTTACTGTAAATTCAGAAATTATTGCGTGCATTTTATATTATTGGGATTTTTGAAGAATTGGCCAGGGGCATAGCTAGGTATCCAATAAACTGTAGGCACAAATTGCGGCAGGGGGTCTGGGGGCATAGCCCTGGTAGGGGGTTCAGGGGGGTGAACCCCCCCCGACGGAAAACGGTTTTCAGCATTTTAGTTGCAAAATTTTGTGTACAAAAAAACATGGAAACTTGTCATTTTATCATGATAATATACCTGAAAAAAATTTCGAAGAAATTATAATAAACATAAATTTCAATTACATCTGACTGATGAATTAACCGGCAGTACAATCGGAAATATATTAAAAAAGATATTTACAATATGCAATGCCCAGCATGGATCAGCGTAGCCCTTTATTCAGCAGCACAACCTGTTTAGTATTTTCATATCTATTCCTTTCTGATTGAGGATAATTGATATATACGTCAATTGACAATACTACATTTAAAAGAAACCTTCGTTGTCCCCCTGGCTACACAAACACATACACACAGAGTCGATGCCTCATGCAGAAGTTCCGTTCTGTTCAGACTATCTAATAAAATCCAAGAAATTCATATTTCCTTACATCCTGTACTGTAAAATCCCTACCTGCTTAGGAATTTGAATAATTATGGTCATTACACGTAGATCTGAGAGTACTCGAAGTTACTGAAAGCTTGTTGATTGATTGATTGCTAAACATCCAGTGGCAAATAGTTCATGCATGTTCAGGATAAAAACAAATTTACAATAAATATAACAGGTAGCTAGGGTCTGTAATAGGGGTCATCCAGGACGAAGGTCTGGAAATTTGAAAACGCCATGCATTGGAAAATGAGGGTTTATCGGATAGGAACAGAAATTATGCCTTTCAGTAGACCACCTACGAACCCCTCAAAGAGTTGTTGCAAGTTTCTTAACGTGCACAGAGCGTGGCATTCTCGCTACACTAGGCATCGGATTTAACGTCCCCATTCTGACCTGACGTGACTGCGTATTTATACATCCTGCACAGCCAAACTTTAGCAAGGGTTTTATTGTAGGTCGGATGAAGACCAAGTGGAAAGCTAGTTGAAAGCCAACAACAACTAATTATAATAAAATCATGTGTCAAAGTTGAGATTCATTCAAGTATTTGTTGATAGAAGTGAAATGATCGGAACCAAAGTTCTAGTTTATAGTTTCTATACAATACTCCATTCACTATTAAAGGATGATAGACTAGTGTACACATGACATTCGATAATTAAAGAGTTTTGACGACTTCACTGGCATGCATCTACAGATAATGTTGTTTATTCTTTATTTTAATAAAAAAAAATATTATTGAAAAAATTATGTGTAGGCACGTGCCTAAAGTGCCTAACGGCAGCTATGCCCCTGTTGGCAAAACTGCGAGATTAAATAGCATACAGATATATGTATCAGAAATCAGAATGTGAGTTCTTATTATTGCTATACTCACCCAGTCGCATTAATAAAAACCTTACAATAATTTCTGAATTTACAGTATTTGGAGGAGTGGGGGTGTTGGTTGTTGAGTGATTTATTGTGTTCTGGTGTATTTCTGCCAATTCCTGTTATCCCTTTAATGTATTATTTAAAATTTAATATGTCTCTTGTCAGCTTTGAGTCAGAATTGTGTGTAAGGAAAGGATTTCATATCATTAATCAGTCAGTTACCTTGTGAGTTAGCATGCACAAAATCTGATTCAACCTGTTGGTCTAGTACAAAGTTAGGTATAATCCTATCATGTTAAAATGCTATCATCCTGAATATGCAGGCAGTGTTTGTCACTTAATCGTGTTAAGCAACAAGCAGTCATTGACCTGACTTTTGGTGTTAAGTTTAATTTTAAGTGAGCAGTATTTGGGACTAGGTATATGCATCTTGTGACACATCTAGTTAAACATTTATTTAACATCTGACATTTTGCTGACATATTACATTAAGGAGAGTTTGAAGTGGATACAATACTCTCAAAATCATTGCAAGTGAGATAACATTATTTTTATGGCCCTGCAACAAAGTTGTCTGGCCATATAGTTTTACGCTTATCGGAGTTATCCTCCATTCCATCATTCCGTCATTCCACAATGAACAGTTATACAGACTTTTTTCAAAATGCCTTCACATATTGAGCTAATTTTTAGTATGTGAGTCTACTATGATGAGATACTAGTTGTGTTTACGTTTGGTTCCGCTCTGCTGAATTTTGCCGAAATTACAGGCTTTGGACTTTGAAAATTTTATGAAAATGGCAGTTATATGGACTTTTTTCTAAACGCCTTCACATATTGAGCTGATTTTTAGTATGTGAATCAACTATGGTGAGTAACTGATCGAGTTGACATTTGGTACAGCTCCATTGATTTTTGCTGAAATTGCCTGCTTTGGACTTTGAAAATTTTGTGAAAATAACAGTTATACATGTACAGACTTTTTTTCTAAACGCCTTCACTTAACGAGCTGATTTTTAGTATATGAGTCTACTATGATGTGTTACAGATCGAGTAAATGTTTGTTTCTGTTGCATTGATTTTTACTGAAATTGGGGGCTTTTGACTGTGAAAATTTCGTGAAAATAACAGTTATACAGACTTTCAATCTTAAATTTTCACTCCTAAAAATGGCCCTGAGCTTTTTTGCGAACAGGGCCATTTGTGTCGTTCCAACACATCTAATTTCTCATAATTTGTTGTGACAACTGTTATATGATTTCAGTTTGGTGTGAAACATATATAAAACATTGCTAATTTTGTAATATTAAATTTCCTGTAATTAGAGTATCAAAAATGTTGCCAGTGTAGCCACCTAACTGAGACAAAGAAAACCTTATTGTGATGAATATTGCTTATTTTAGCACATGAATCACCAGAAGTAATGACAGAAGGAGTAACATTTACAATAGGTATGTATTTCTTATTTTAAAAGATATTATATGGGCATTTTTTGCATGCTGCAAACTCATACTTTATGGTAAACATGTTAGCAGCATGCTACATATATTTTTGTAAATATCTTTTTCAGAACCTATATCAAAGGGAAATTTTCGTTTGTGATAACATTGTTTTTGTATTTCAGAACTATATTCATAGAGTGGGGCTGGCTGATTAAAGTAGGTCTGAGTATATAAACATAGAAGCATCCTTTAAGCTTAAATCAACTGACCGTTCACATTTTCAAAGGTGACTGAAAATGGAAGGGGACTTGGGAAGGTCTGTTGAAATTTTGGATAAAACAAGTATTAGATACCAGCCTTTTTATTAATTTCCTCACTTTCTGTAGGACTGTATATGTGACTTCTGAATGGCAGATCCAGGTTTTCCAAAAGGGCAGATAGGAGATTACAGGAATTTATTGGAATTTTTGTTCTCTTACTGAAAACACAAATTTTTGTCCCTAGCTCAGCTTAAGGCCTCCTCTGAACATTTGAAGGTCCCCACTATGTATTGGTTACCTAAACCACACAAAAACCTGTAAAATATCGTTTCATCTCGGCCTCTAGTAAGTGTTCTACTGCTAATCGTTTGGTGTTTTTAACGAGTTCCTTAACTTCTATCAAAGAACTTATTGTTAATTTTTGTAATAAAACATATGAAAACAGAGGAATTAACCATTTTTGGAGTGTTAAAAATTCTTTGGATGTTTTAGATAAATTACATGCTTTTGATGGTCCTTTTAATTCAGTTGACAGTTTTGACTTTTCCACTCTTTATACTACACTTCCACACAATCTTATCAAACAAAAGTTTGCCTATCTAATTAAATGGTTGTTTGATAAATCTGGTTGCAAATTTATTTGCTGCAACTCATATTAAGCCTTTTTCTCTAATGAGAAAGGTAAATATGCTAGATATACTTACTGGAGGTGTAATGAGATGATTAAAGCACTAAATTTTCTCCTTGACAACATTTATATACTTTTCGGCAATAAAGTTTATCAACAGGTTGTAGGTATTCCTATAGGTACCAATTGTGCCCCTTAAGGCTTTAATAGCAGACTTGTTCCTTTACTGTTATGAATCACAGTTTATGGCCAAACTCAGTAAAGAACCATCTAAATTCCATTTAATTGATAAATCAACAACACTCACCATTATCTTGATGATATTGTTTCGTTAAATAATCAAGAATTTTCTAAATATACTGCTGAAATTTAACCAAAGGAACTTACTTTAAATAAATCAAATATTAACAGCAATAACTATCCTTTTCTAGATTTAGATATTTCAGTATTACACCGGAAACTCTACATAAAAATTTACGACAAAAGGGATGATTTTTCTTTCCCCATTGTTAATTTTTTTTGGACAGTAATGTTCCTTAGGCACCGTCTTACCGTGTTTATATATCCCAACTGGTTCGCTATGCTCGTGTCTGTAGTGACGTTTTGGATTTCAATGAGCGTAATCTATGTATTACTAGTAAATTATTAAGTCAGGGATTTAGTTACCACAAATTACTTAAAACCTTTACAAAATTCTTCAATAGATACAAAGATTTGGTCTGCAAGTTTGGTGTACCTGTAGAAAACTTATTTCAAACGGAATAGCACATCCTAAATTTTACAGTGATGTTGTAAACTGAGCCTGGAAATTTAGAGATGATCCGGGTAAACTTATCAATCCAAAGGTTACCTATTCAACACTGTAATTAAATCTTTAAATATTGTTTTTATTGGTATAGATATTGATTTTGTTATCAGTAAATTAAAACCATACTAAATATTACACATATGTACTTTCACGGTACTACAATCTGTCGATACCTATAGTTTGGCATTGCACAAGGTCATGTTTTCTCCGACTGTTAATGACGTCTTTACACTAAATCCATTGGATGTTGGATGTGAAATGATAGATATTTTAGTCTTAGATACATGATTTTTTTTATTAGTTGTTATTGGCTTTGAACTAGCTGTCAGTAACTGCGAGTACTCTCAGATCTGTACTTGGTGTCTTTTTGTTGTGTGGATTGTTATGAACAGAAAAATCGACTTTTAATTGTAGCCAACAAAAGACACAAATCAATAATAAAATTTAACAAGATTTATTATACACTAGTTTACAAGAAGTATTACACAAAAAGAAATGTCAACTTAACTGTCAAAATATGAGTCCAATCTTTTATCTTTTCTTTATCCAGAAATCTTCAAGGGAATCCAGAGAATATTACGTCCAATAAGTCACAATTTTGTATGATGTTGTTAGTAAATAAAAGTGTCAATCCAACTGCTGATAATGTTGATGTCTATCGATGTCTAAGTCTATGTATATCTATATCTATCCATGTCTTTAGGGTCTGCATACTTATATATATACTCAAACGGAAACTTCTAGACAAGGCTAGAAATTTAAATATATACTCAAACGGAAACTTCTAGACAACGCTAGAAATTTAAATTACACATCTTTTGTTATGATCATTCTGGAAATGTTATGTAAGTGAAATAGAAAGTTCTAATCATTCCATGAGTATCAATGATTGTTCCAGTGAATTTATACTGCATAGTTGTAACACAATGTGTATTATTTTGTACACAATGTATATAATAGGCCACACAAAACAAAATAGGCCAATTAAATAAATACTATAGTTACAATATCATAACACTTCCCCTCTTAAAAAAAGTTTGAGTGTAACAAAAACTTTTCTTGAATAATATGTACAAAAATACATGGTATATACACAGTGTTTTAATAAGTTCTAGATACAGCATCTGCTATTACATTATCTTTACCTTTAATATGTTTTACAATAACATCATATTCCTGTAACAATAAACTCCAACTAGTCAATCTCTGGTTCTTGTTTCTCATTTTATGTATGAAAGTGAGAGGATTATGATCAGTATAAACAAGAATAGGATGAACAGTGGGATTTAAATATACATCAAAATGTTGAAGTGCAGACAACAGTGCAAAACACTCTTTTCAATAGTTGAATAATTTTTCTGATGTTTATCTAATTTCTTAGAAAATATGATATAGGTTTCTCAACATTATCATCTGTCTCTTGATATAATACAGCTCCAACTCCTACATCGCTTGCATCAACAGTAAGTTTAAATTGTTTTCAAAGTCTGGAGTGATCAGAACTGGACTATTAATTAAAAGTGATTTGCTATTTTCAAAAGCGTTTTGACAATTTTCACTCCAGATGAATTTAGAATCTTTCCGTAAAAGATGAGTCAATGGTTGAACAACAGTAGCAAAATTTGAACAAAATTTTCTGTAAAATCCAATCATGCCTAAATATCTCATAAGTTGTTTATTTGTAGGAGGAGGAAATTTGGTAATTGCATCCACTTTAGCCATAATAGGTTTCACTTGACCTTGGCCAACTGTATGCCCTAAATAATCAACAGTGGCCTGGCAAAATTCACTTTTACCAAGATTAACAGTCAAATTTGATTGTGACAATCTATCAAAAGTATCATATAAATGATATACACAGTGTTTTAATAAGTTCTAGATACAGCATCTGCTATTACATTATCTTTACCTTTAATATGTTTTACAATAACATCATATTCCTGTAACAATAAACTCCAACTAGTCAATCTCTGGTTCTTGTTTCTCATTTTATGTATGAAAGTGAGAGGATTATGATCAGTATAAACAAGAATAGGATGAACAGTGGGATTTAAATATACATCAAAATGTTGAAGTGCAGACAACAGTGCAAAACACTCTTTTTCAATAGTTGAATAATTTTTCTGATGTTTATCTAATTTCTTAGAAAAATATGATATAGGTTTCTCAACATTATCATCTGTCTCTTGATATAATACAGCTCCAACTCCTACATCGCTTGCATCAACAGTAAGTTTAAATTGTTTTTCAAAGTCTGGAGTGATCAGAACTGGACTATTAATTAAAAGTGATTTGCTATTTTCAAAAGCGTTTTGACAATTTTCACTCCAGATGAATTTAGAATCTTTCCGTAAAAGATGAGTCAATGGTTGAACAACAGTAGCAAAATTTGAACAAAATTTTCTGTAAAATCCAATCATGCCTAAATATCTCATAAGTTGTTTATTTGTAGGAGGAGGAAATTTGGTAATTGCATCCACTTTAGCCATAATAGGTTTCACTTGACCTTGGCCAACTGTATGCCCTAAATAATCAACAGTGGCCTGGCAAAATTCACTTTTACCAAGATTAACAGTCAAATTTGATTGTGACAATCTATCAAAAGTATCATATAAATGTGTTAAATGCTATCACTACATACAATAAGATCATCAATATAAGCATAACAACAGTCTAAATCTTTTATAACATTATTGATCATTCTTTGAAATGTAGTTGAGCACTTTTCATGCCAAACGGCATTACAGTATATTGAAATAAGCCATCTGGTGTGACAAAAGTTGATATTTCTCGAGCTCTTTGTGTCAATGGGACTTGCCAGTAACCTTTCAATAAATCAAATTTGCTCACAAATTTTGCTTTTCCAATATTATCAATGCAATCATCTATCCTTGGAATCAGATAGGAATCAGATTTTGAAAAGAATTTACTTTTCTGAAATCAGTTACTGAAACGAAAAGTTTTATCTGGTTTTGGCACAAGCAGACAAGGAGAGCTCCATTCACTGTTACTCGGCTCAATAATATCATTGTCAAGCATATATTTAATTTCTTGTCTCATAAATTCAAGTTTGAGTGGATTGAACCGGTAAGGATGTTGCTTAATTGGAGAAGCATCACCAACATCGCCATCATGACAAACAGCAGTGGTTTTGTTTGGCACATCTGGAAAAGATTTTGAAAGAAAATACCAAAGTTTTAATTTTCTCTTCGATCAAATGTCAGATGTGCAAGTTTTGAGTCTAAATTTTACAAAATTTCTGAATTTTTCAATCTAACTGTCTCTTCCATAGTTTTAGAACTAAAAGGTGGTTCAATTATATCTGGTTTGTCATGATTGTTCTCCAATTTAACCATGGCTAAAGTGGCAACTGGTTTACTCTCACCTTCATTAGTATGCTCAAAATATGGTTTTAACATATTAATGTGACACACTCTATTTTGTTTACGCCGACCTGGTGTTTTTACAATATAATTAAAATCATTGATTTTACTCTCTATGGTATAAGGACCACAATATTTAGCTTGTAATAGATGCCCAGGGACTGGTAAAAATACAAGTACTTTATCACCTGGCCCAAAAACTCTGTCCCTGGCATCTTTATCATACTATATTTTCGTCTTATTCTGAACAGTTTTTAAATTGTTCTGAGCAATTTGACAAGCAGTATACAATTTTTCTTTAAATCTTGATACATAGTCTAGAAGATTTAAGTCAGTCTGTTCAGTAAGCCATTTTTCCTTAATCAATTTTAAAGGTCCCCTTACAGTGTGACCAAATACCAACTCAAAGGGACTAAAACCAAGGGATTCTTGAACAGCCTCTCGAACCGCAAAAAGTAAAAAGTGAACACCATCATCCCAGTCTCTGTCAAATTGAAGACAAAAAGTTCTAATCATGTTCTTCAGTGTTTGATGAAAACGTTCTAAGGCACCTTGAGATTCTGGATGGTAAGCACTTGATCTATACTGAGCAATCCCTAACTGGTACACGACTTGCTGAAATAAACCTGACATGAAATTTGAACCCTGGTCGGACTGTATAGACTTTGGAATTCCTACTAGCGTGAAAAATTTGATCAGAGCTTTGACAATAATAGGTGTCTTGATATTCCTTAACGAAATAGCCTCAGGAAAACGAGTGGAGGTACACATTATCGTCAATAAATACGCATTTCCGGTCTTGGTCTTCGGTAAAGGTCCAACACAATCAATGGGTACTCGGCTGAAAGGTTCTACAAAGACTGGAATAGGCAGAAGTGGTGCTGGTGGTATTTTCTTGTTAGGCTTACCAACAACCTGGCATATATGGCATGATTTGCAGTATTCTGCGACATCACTTCTTAGTCTTAGCCAGTAGAAATGCTGTAAGATCTTAAGGCAAGTCTTCCTTATGCCTAAGTGTCCAGCCAAGGGGGTGTCATGGGCAAGACCAATAATGTCTTGCCTATAGACTTTAGGCACCACCACTTGGTATACCACTCTCCATTCCTCCTCTGTGGTAGCATCAGGGGGCCTCCACTTTCTTATTAAAATGCTGTCATGATGGTAATAGCATTCAGCCACTTTGTCTGCTTCTTCCTGTGGTTGAGTCCTCTTGCAGAGCTGAAGAACCTCAGGGTCTTTATTTTGTTCTTCAATAAATTTCCTTCGGTCTAATGAATGGCTGTTCACGTCTGGCCATGGCATAATTAAATTCTTGCTCATACTAGGTGGTCTTATTACGGCCTTCTCTGAGCTACCAGGACCTTCAATGTCGGCCAGAAAGGTGTCAGAAACGTCCATGTAATCAAACTGGTCTTCTTGCAAATCCTCATTTTGTTGTTTTCTAGCCATCGCCCTAGTAACAACACAAGCTGGATACAGTTCAGCATCATCTTCAGGTGATTTAACATCCACAACCGGTTCACGGGTAACAATTGGTTCAGCAACGACTTTGTTCCTAGCTAGATCATTTCCTAGCAATAATGAAGCACCCTCAACAGGGAGATTAGGACGAACACCCACAACAACTGGTCCAGTTATCAAATCTGCCTTCAGATAAATACGATGGAGGGGAACATCTATACAACCTAACTCCACACCTTGTAACAAAACGGAGGTACCAACAGAAGAATCCTCAAAGACAACACACCTTCTAACAATAAAGACTGAGAAGCTCCAGTGTCCTGTAAAATCTTTTTGTTAATTCTAGTACGAACAAAACGCCATATCTCATTTTTCAAGGCAAAAACTTGTTGTAAATTTGACCTTGACAGTTTAAAGTTGACCTGAAAGTGCAATTTGAACCTTTTTTAACCTCAAAATGACATATCCTGATTTACTGACTAGCTTGATTAAAGATAACAATTCAATAAGATCTATTATTATACTAGACTAAGACTACACAAAATATTATTTTCTATATTTGATCATGTAATTTCACCTTAACACTTGACCTTAAATTTTGTAGAAATGACTTTGGTATTTGACCAGCTTGATTTATAAAACTAATATATATAAATTGCCCTTAAAATATCATTGATTGAATATTATCCTATTAATTGAAGGTAACATGAAGAAAGTTAAAACATATCGGAAGTGGAGTACTGTTTTTCAAGTTATTTTTTTTTATTTTGACCTTGACCTTCAATCTTGATTTTTGTAAATCTGGCAAGTCTTATTTGTATTTCTTTCTTTATAGCAATAAACAATGTAAATATATACTATTAACATTAAAAACAGCCGGGAATATCATTAGAAATCTACAAATTTTGTAAAAATGTCAATATTTTAGATCTATGACATTGACCATTGACCTTGACCTTTAGAGTATTGATCTTAAATTCCTTATCAATCTTGCTTTTCATAGCATCTCATTGGCCTATCCTTTTGAACATTTTGGTTAATAATTGAATGTAAAAATGAAAAACATTACTTTGATATGTGTCAAATGCAGAAAATTTGCAACTGGTGGGGGCTTTTGGGGTTCATGTTTAACTATAAATACTTCTTACCCCACTATATTTTTTTTTTTGGACAGCATAATAATAATGTTCTTTAAAAGAGTAACAACTTTATCACTGATTTGGTGCATTTTATAAATTAGCCTTAGAAATCCATTCAAAATTTGACATTTCAAAAAATGAAAAAGGGGTGACCTTCTATATTTTTTTATCGTAAGGAAATATCGAAATTTACCAATAGTTGTATTTATGTCATGATTAAACTTTATTAAGTTCATGTTTTCTTTGTTACTGCCCTATCAGTTATGCATAATGAGAATTGAATTACAGAAAATGGCAAAAAGGGTATTTTTACATGTAAATGGACGAAAATAGCATGAGTGGTTACCATGGTAACCATACTGAAACTTTGATTTTTTTATTGTTTAAGTTATTGTAGGGTAGTAATAGATTATGTATACAAGTATGACCCTATTCTGAGACTATGCATGTCTGGCCCCTCATTAAAATTCTGGTCCTTACAGAGAATTCTTCTTAATAGGCTGAAGAGTAGTATTATCAACAGTAGAAACAAACCCATCAGACATAAAGGGTTTATTATCCTCCATGTAATCACAAAACTGGACTTAAAAGCCTGACTCGCAGGACATTCCAACGTATTGGTAACACGGGATGTCGTACAAGCACTGGTCTTGGGCTTATTATCTCTTTCATTCTTCTTCTGGAGTCTAAAACAATCAGCCATCAGCTGGTGACCATTCTTCTTACAATAAGCACAAGTCAGTGACTTTTTCTCAAAAGTATCAAATTTTGGACTAGACATATTATAACTAAACTGACTCTTATTCTGTGCAACAGGCTTACTATCAGTACGCTCAGTACTTTGATTCTTGTAATTTCCACTCGAAGTATTAAAATTTTGACCTTTGAAACTTCTTTTATATGAAAGAGTATAATTATCAGATATAACAGCTGCATCTTGTAATGTCTCAACAGTTTTGTCATCTAAATGTGTTTTTAAGTCTAAATGAACACACTGCTTGAACTCTTCCAATAACATCAATTGTCTTAAATTATCAAAATTTTATCTTTTTCTTTGACGTAAGCCATTTATCTAATAGATCTTCTTTTTCCTGGCAAATTCAACATAGGTTTGTGAATCAAACTTTTATAAGATCTAAATTTCTGTATGTATGCTTCTGGCACTAGCTCATAAGCTTTCAAAACTTCCTTTTAACCGTGTCATAATCAGAACTATTTTCTGATGAAAGTGCTGAGTAAATTTCAGCGGCCTTGCCTCAAAAACACTTTGCAGCATTGTAGTCCAAAAGGGCTTCGACCATTTCAAATTTTGAGCAATTTTCTCAAACTGTGGAAAAATTTGTCAACTGTTTTTCACAAAATTTGGGAACCAAACGTATATTTTTTGCTGCATCAAAATTAAAATGTTCTGATTTTGATTGGAATTTAGAGTTGCTTTTTACTTTTAACCATTTCAATTTTTATTTTCTCCATCTCTAACCATTCCCTCATTTCAAGCTCTGCCTGTTTTAATTTAAAGTCATCTTCTTTTTCTTTTTCTTTCTCTTTTTCTTTCATCTTCTCCATCTCTAAACGTTCCTTCATTTGAAGTTCTGCCTGTCTTTCTTCTTTTTCCAATTGTTTTATTTTGAGTTCATGTTCTAATTCAAGCTGTTTTCGACCTGAAGTTCAAGAGCCTCTTCACCTAAAATTTCTGCCTCAACTAATTTGTCTGTTACCAATTTTTTGATAATTTGTTTTCTCATAGATACTCTAAAGTCTAATTTCAGATGTTTAGCAAGCAACACTAATTCCTCTTTCTTTAAATTATCAAACCCCTCCAGGTCTGGCGTTTTCAAAAATTTACCGGCATCAAATGCCATTTTGAAGAATTTTGTTGGCTAGTTCTAATAAAAATACTGAACAAATTTTTAATAAGATATTAACGTTATCCCGGACGAGCCCCCAATTTCTGTTATGAACAGAAAAATCGACTTTTAATTGTAGCCGACAAAAGACACAAATCAATAATAAAATTTAACAAGATTTATTATACACTAGTTTACAAGAAGTATTACACAAAAAGAAATGTCAACTTAATTGTCAAAATATGAGTCCAATCTTTTATCTTTTCTTTATCCGGAAATCTTCACGGGAATCCACAGAATATTACGTCCAATAGGTCACAATTTTGTATGATGTTGTTAGTAAATAAAAGTGTCAATCCAACTGCTGAGAATGTTGATGTCTATCGATGTCTAAGTCTATGTCTATCTATGTCTATCTCTATCCACGTCTTTAGGGTCTGCATATTTATATATATACTCAAACGGAAACTTCTAGACAACGCTAGAAATTTAAATTACGCATCTTTTGTTATGATCATTCCATGAGTATCAATGATTGTTCCAGTGAATTCTATACTGCATAGTTGTAACACAATGTGTATTATTTTGTACACAATGTATATAATAGGCCACACAAAACAAAATAGGCCAATTAAATAAATATGATAGTTAAAATATCATAACAGGATGTATATGTACCCGTCCATGTCCACTTTTTGTTTTTGTTAGATGTATTTCTATTTTTATCCATCTGATGAGTTAAGCCTTTTTCAACTGATTTTTATAGTTTGTTCTTATGTTGTACTGTTACACCAGTGTCTCAGGTTAGGGGAGGGTTGAGCACTCACAAACATGTTTAACCCCACCACATTATTTTTGTGCCTGTCCCAAGTCAGGAGCCTGTAGTTCAGTGGTTGTCGTTGGTTCATGTCTCTCATATTTGTTTTTCGTAAATTGTTTTGTTATAAATTAGGCCGTTAGTTCTCTCAATTGAATTGTTTCATATTTTTCATGTCAGGGCCTTTTATAGCCTACCATACAGTATAGGTTTTTCTCATTGTTTCAGGCCATACTGTTGCCTATTATTGCTTACATCCACTTCATTTGAACTTTGGTGGATTGTTGTCTCATTGGCAATCGTACCACATCTCCTTATTTTTATATTATCCGCCACCACAACTCTCTAATCCATGTGAAAAAATTGATGTTATTGGCCTTTTTAGACTTTTTACCTTCTTCATAGTGGGTGTGGTCTTTTGGGACATAGGCTGATTTTTTTTAGAATGAATATTCTGACATTGAAAATGAAATCTGGGAATCTGTTATTGAATTAGATTGTCTACTTTTCAGGGCCTATTTTATCATGAATTATCTTTATTGAAAAGATACTATCTGATGATTTGCAACTAAAAACATGTTTTTTCTCATCTTTTCTTGTGATAACCTTGTTTTTGCATTGCTTATACGGCATTAACTGAACAGCACTTATCAGACCAGCAGGCTGATATTGATGCTGATATTTGCTTCCTACTTGATTTCAATTGAAGGGTCATGTCAGGTCTTATGTGCAAAATAAGTATCTGCTGGATTTAGAATATCATGTACTAAGTGTGAAACTTGCTTTATCTGAAACTTACCCTGTCATAAAACTATATACACAGCACAGTGTTCAAACCAAATAATTACATTATTTTTAAAATGACTTTAGATATTGAATCATCATTGCTCATGTTGCTTGAAAAAATACATCTTTGTTGAAAATCTGAGAAGACAAAACGTGGTTAAAGGAATATTTGGGGATTTATTGGAACATTTAGCAATGTGAATTTTTTTTTCAAACAAAACAAAACGAAAAACACACAAATTGAAAGAATGGACCAGATTTATTCAGTAATATTATTTTATGTTTTCTTTCGAATTTTATGGTGTAAAATGCAGTCTGACATGAGAGTCTCGGGATGATACCAGGGCCAATATTAAAATACCAAAGTCAATATCATCAGATAACAGGTCGTCCTGAACATGCATGAAATATTTGCCACTAGACGTAAAGCAACCAACAATCAATCAATAATACATAACAGGTGTGTGTTTATTTTGTTATTGTATCCTTTTCAGAGCCTATTTTATCAGAAGGTAATGATGAAGTAGAGATATTATCTGATGGTTGGACAGCTGTGATGTGTGATGGGAGTAGGACAGCTCAGTTTGAACATACAGTATTAGTAACAAAAGATGGAGTAGAAATACTTACTAAATAGAAAACTTGTAATTTTATAACTCATGGCTTTCAATAGATATGAATAAAAGATTTTTCAATATGCTTATTTTAAATTTTTGCAATGAAAATTACCTTTGATAGCTTGCTATGCGGTTTTGGTTTTACTCCTTGTTGAAGGCTGTACAGTGACCTATAGATGCTAAACATCTACATCATTTGGTCTCTGGTGGATAGTTGTCTCATTGGCAATCATACAACATCACTTATATTTTAAGTTTAAACTAAATTATGGTTGCAGTTATGTGAAAAGTATCGAATTTTTGGCAAACACTGTTATGCTCATATTGCCTAAGATCTGTGTAAGCTTTATATTTATAACTTTTGTAAACTCTTACTGATTGCCATTGATATATGTTCCAGTTGTCATTATCATGCCCTCTTCCAAAGTTTAATCACCAAACATAACTTGTCGTTAGATTTTATATGTCATGAGCAACACAACAGATGTCACAAATGGGAAAGTTTCTTTATTGCTTTTGTCCTTCCTTCTTTGACCTATGACTTCTGATTGATATCCTTTTTGTTTTGTGCTAAATTCATATTCAACTGCAAACCAATTTGAAATAATTTTATATCATCCCAACCACCCACTTTCATGACCATGACAGCCAAAGGATGAAATGCAATAAGAGAATCTAAACAAATAACAAATATCTTAAATAGAAACCTGTCACAGAATTAAAATTAGAAATCAAAACACCTATATGATCCCTCCTATGATGTTTATTGGGTGGTAAACATGGTGGTTATAAGGGAGCTACCATTTGATTTTTATGGGGGTCTAGGATGAAAAATTTTGTCCTGCATTTCTTTTTTAGTTGTAATCTCTGTCCTGCCTTTTTATTTTTCACTCTATTCGGTCCTGCCTTTTTTTTATTAGTTCATCCTGACTTTTTTTTACATAAATTGTCATCCTGGCTTTTTTTTTTGCCAAGTTGCTCATCCTGCCTTTTTTCAAATTTAATCCTAGCCCCCAATAAAAATCAAGTGGTAGCTCCCTAATGACTTGTCTGATGTCACAAAATGCTATGGAAAATCAAAGGAGTAGAGGCATTAAGACTCTAATTTGGCCCAAAATATAGTATATACAAATATAGAAGGCAACAAACAAAATCACAAACATGTTAACATATCATAATGAGGTATGGTATTTAATTTGATGGGAAAGCTTTTGCATTCAAAGAGTTACCATGACAGCAAGGAGTGCTCATCTCCTTAAATTTTGCCTCTCCTCAATGAAATTGACGAGTCAAGACTTTGGCATGCTGTTTCCAAGGGCAGCTGCTACAACAGCTTCATTAATTTGTTAAAGTTTGTGATTAGGTCAGTTTCAAGGGAACCACTTATGATAAGTCAATGATATTTAGTATGCAGTTGTATAAGCATTGGCATATCTCAGTTCCAGGGAGATTATTTGACCCAGCGCCTTCAGTCATGGTTCATTGACTTTGAATGTTTTGCATAGCTTACATTTAGAAATATTGCAAATTTTAATTTCAACATTTGCAATTTACTATTAAAATTATGTACAATTATGGGGAATTTGAAATAAAGAAGATATAAACCAGAAATAGTTTAATTTTGGTCACTTGAATAAACATACATGCATAAACTCATGTAGGTATAATATATACATAAAGATATTCATATAATACAATACAAAAGATACAATATTTATTAGCACAAACACATTTACATTAAATGGTTATGGCATACAGTATAGTACAATTTAAATAAAAACTGACAATAATTAAATTATTCACACGAAAAAGAAGACTACAAATATTTGTGTATTGACAGATAAACAATTATTAATGTCCATGAACAAAAAAGGATACATATCAAAAATAAAAAAATAAAAGTTATACAGATTTTCTCAATAAAAGACAATCATTAATATATTTTGTGGTGATTTTTATAATGACTGGCAAACTGCTATTCAAAAGTGTGGTCATATGCCTCAGTGTTATAGCTGATTGCAATTTAATAAAATTGAAATTAAGATTAGTATTAATTTTTTGCATATAGGTATCCCTCAATGATATACAGCATTGGCAGACTGAGAAGAAATGGTATTCATCCTCAATTTCTTGCCTATTACAAGTTAGGCAAATGCATTGTTTTCTTTCAATATTGGTATTATATTTCAGAAGCTAGAAGACCTGGATACTTCATACCTGATATGCAGATACCTTATGTTACAAAGTTTCCGTCTGTCTTATGCCCATTGTCCTTGACCTCATTTTCATGGTCAGTGTCAAGGTTAAAGTTATGTGGTCAAGTCCGTATCTCAGATATTATAAGCAGTAAGTCAACTATATTTGGTGTATGGAATGGATTGTAAGGTGTACATGTCCGACTGGAAGGTTTCATCTGACCTTAAACTCATTTTCATGGTTCATTAAACAATGTTTAGTTTTGGTGGTAGATACTATAAGCAATAAGGCCACTATAATTGGTGTATGGACTGACTGTAAGATGTACATGTCCGACTGGCAGGTTTCGTCCGACCTTGACCTCATTTTCATTGTTCATTGGTCAATGTTAAGATTTTGTGGTTTGCTCTGTTTCTCAGGTACAATAAGCGATAGGACCGCTATATTTGGTGTATGGAATGATTGTAAGGTGTACATGTCTGCCTGGCATGGTTCATCTGACCGTTACTTCATTTTCATGGATCATAGATTATTTTTACGTCTAACTAGAACAATTTTGAAATCAAATGATAAAGGTACAACCTATTAAACAGTGTGAGTAGATTTCACTCACTTACAAATATATATTACTTTGTCTATTATCTTCTTCTATAGGATATCCACCCTATTTACAGGGTCACCACATTAAAGTAAATGCCTTCATTTTCAAAAATAAATTACCTTGTTAACCATTTAGTAATATATGTTAACTAAAATAAATAAATAAGGTTTACACTGTACACATTGGTCTGACAAGAATTTAAAAACCTTATATTATTTTAAAATGGACAAAACTCTTTGATAAGACATAAGGGCTATTCCATTAAAATGTATGTGGGAGGGTAGGAAGGGAAGTTTAATTATTGAATGTGGGTCATGGGTCTTTTTTCAGTATGTGTCTATAACCATTTTGCAAAATTATCTAAAAAATGGTTCTTGGTTGTAGGGATATTTTGAAAGTCCCTTCCTACCCTCCCACATACATTTTAATGGACTTGCCCTAAGTTAGACTATCTTCAATTTAAAAATTTCTAATTTTTATAATAAATGTCTTAATAGTTTATCACTGTTCGGAACGATTGATAGGGTTTTCTATATCGCGTGTGGAATCTCAAGTTTCATGTGATTTTTTTTTAAATTTAAAATCTTAAAATTCAATCCTCAAAATATCAGTTTTGTATGATTTTAAATCTATAATTGAAACTTAAAACATTATAAAGTTTAAAATTGGTAGTTACCTATTATCTAAAATGTAAAAAGCATGTGGCTTATAGAGTTAAATTTGTATCTCTACACAATACCACGTTGTTGAACAATATGAATATGGGTACAAGGATGAACTTATAATGTATGACCGAGTTCTTTTAAAAGACTTTTCAAAACATTTGTTTTTGGTGGAAATTTCAGATGGAACATTAACATTTCATAAAGAATTGCATATGGCCACAGGCCTAGGAACAGATCTACAAGAAATTAATTAAAAGGCAACTGTTTCAAGAGATAAAAAGAGAGAATGCTGTCAATAGATACTGTTTGTCAGAGTTTCTTATTTATAATTGACTTATTTGAGAGAGAAGAAAATGCTACAGTTACTAGCAAAATCATGGTAGCCGACACACACATATTTTGTTCACAGGAGCATGTATGCATGGTTTCTTTTTGTAACAGTAAGGTAAAACCAAGAAGCGATTATTATCACCTTGGAAATACACTTGTTCAAAACAATATAAAACCATAAGTATTACTTTTATCAAATTTCTAAGCAATGAAATGAAAATTTAATCCCCCTATTATTGAGATATGAACTTTTCATTTCTTGCTAATCGAAATCTTTCACATTCAGACAATTAAACATGCACATCACACGTCGGAATGTTAAGAAATGCAGAACACTGACATACTTATATTATTGAAATTAGTTTTGTTAATAATAATTTAGTCATTAAGATTTTTATTTATTTTCCAGTGCTTTTCATTAAATAATCTTTTTATTTCTTGATTTTAGGGACAATTTCAGGATACGTTGATCTCGTAACCTGTCCTGTCCAACAAGATTTTTTGAAGAATACGAATTCGGTTTTAAAACTAGCAAATGCTTAACATTTACAGTCTTTGAAAAAAAGCAGAACGGCTATACTTTGGCAAGAAATACTAGCTTTTTTCCAGGAGGTAAAATTGAAATATTAACAAAGTCATAACATTGAAAAATGCTATTTTCTAAAACGTCACAAGCCTTTACCCATAGGTACTTGGGGACAGGACAATTTTTTTAGCCCTCCCGTTTTTCCAAAATCCGTTATTTTTTTGTTTTCTATTAATTTCAATTATTATTCACTGATATATCAGTGACCGCTGTGGATAGTATAAACTTGGAATTGATAGAAAATAGCAAATACAAGTCATTTCTAGTATATTTATGTTAATATAAAACAGAAAAACTCGAAACTAATTGAAATTAATAGAAAACCAAAAAAATAACGGCTTTTGTGAAACAGGGGGAGGGCTAAAAAAAAATTGTCCTGTTCCCAAGTACGTATGGTTTTACCTTGCGTAACTGTGCGCAAAATACACGTTGATGCTTGCCGTCAAAATAATGTCTTGAAAATAACACCCAACAATTTACCTTTTATAATATTTCTCAATTTCTAAAAAATGTGCTATAATTGCAGATCAATTTTGCTATTCAAGTCCGGGTCTTTAAATTGTGGGGTATATGGATGGGATGTCAATCAAAACATATTAGCGGTTGGAAATAGGAAATACCAAGATGTGGTGTGAGATATTTCCGACTAATGGTACCAAATCTATAAAAAGTTAAATAACAAAAATACCGAACCCAAAGGAAAATTCAAAACGGAAAGTCTCTTATCAAATAGCAAAATCAAAAGCTCAAACACATCAAATGAATGAAAAACAACATATTCCTGACTTGGTACAGGCATTTCCTTATGTAGAAAATGGTGGGGTAAACTTGGTTTTATAGCTAACTAATCCTCTCACTTGTATTCTCGCATAGAATTCAATTATATAGACAACAGTATTTGGTAGATAGGAAGTTGATGAGCTGGACGATGGATGAGAAAAATCATCAAACGGTAAAGCATGCTCATCTAAAGCTACCACATGTCAACTGTCCGGAAAATTTAATATTAATTAAGTATTCGGTAAACATGAAGTTGATGAGTAAACGCATTACTTGGTCACAAATGATTTAAACACATTTCAGAAAAAAAAGTGCCGACTAAGACAAACGAAATGGTTTTCTAAATCTTATTGTTTTAACCAAAATATAGGTAAACTCTTGATAAAAACACACATATTTTCGTTACTATGGCCATAGTAACAACCAAAACTGCAATATTATATAACTGAACTTCTGAAAGTGAAACACGCGCGGTTAGCAATCATTCATGTATTTTCATTGATACATTTGTTTTTCGAAAACTTGTTCTACCAACAAGTACCAAACTATAAAACATCTTGGCTGTCAATCTAAGTTTATGTATTTTCTTCGTACATAAAGACAAGCAGATATCAACAAATTGTCAGATATATTGGAATGGACTTTGATAAGAAATAATCTATAAATTATAAAGCTGCTGAAAATGAACTGTTTCCGTGTATTTTTTGACAGAACAGTATAGTATTTTGAACTCTACAGGGTGGCCGTAGGAGGATTTTCAAATGGTTTCATGACAGCTTTCGTAACGGCAGACCAAAACAAGTCTTCGCCTAACCCTTTTGGTATCGTAGATATGGCGTCCTGTCAAGTAAATACCTGATAGAATCGGTCATGTGACTTGAATCTATTTGACTGTGCATTATAAGAACTAACGCATCTTTGCCATGGCGTCGTCTTCTTTCCTGTACATGGTCTAGTTCCCATTGGCACCATTCACTTTCTGTAAAGTTATTCGACATAACAACAATTACTTTCCAGCTTTTGCCAATATACTTAGTAATATTGTCTATGACCTGTACTCCAACATCAAAATCTCGCTGGTGAATGCAAATTTTTAAGTCCCTTTCTTCTAGGTGTTTAAGGAGCTCCAAATGAACCCACTGTTGATCTGAACCACAGTATATCACAAACGCGTCGTATTCAAAGCTTGCGGAGGAATTGATTCGGACATATCCTTTCCTTTTCTGTTTGATAAATCGAAATAGATAAATTGAATTACAAATGTTTGCCTGACAATTAAACATTATAATTAACACCACAGTGACGAGAAAAATTGATACTACAGTAACAATGATTATTGTAAAAATCGGACTCCATGTTGAGCAGTCGGCGACTGTTGGCTTATATTTCACGAGAAGAAGGTTTTTCTTGTACTCTGGGTATTCGCACCTGTAGAAAGTTGGCCAATTTATCAGTATTGTAGAAATGTTTGAGGAACGTAAATAATCAACAAACCATTTCTGAGCACATGTACACCAGAATTTATTTTGTGATATATCAAATGACTCCAACAATCGTAATAACGGGATCGGAAACGATGATTCATTAATAACTCGAATGTTGTTTCCATCCATGTAAAGATTTCTTAAGGACGTCAGATTTTCGAACACTCTTCGATTCCAAGTTGTAATTCTATTACCCTTTAGATGCAGGGTTTTTTAAAAACGACATCCTTTGAAATAATCTTTCTGGCAATTTCCTAATAAACGATGCTCGTAAACTCAGTTCAGTCAAATTTGACAGTGGATTAAATATTTTCCGAAATATAACAGGATCGTTTGTCATATGATTATTCGATCAATCTATTTCTTTTAGACTTGGGGCGTGTTTGAAAAGTTCACTAGGATCATAGGAAAAAGTTTTGTTTTTGTTCGCTCTCTCAAAATGGAATTGATTGTGAACAAATTTTAATACTTTCAAAGAGGGGCTTCTAAATGCTGTTGGTTTGATTGTTGAAACATGAGGCATCCGATTGATCGATAGCGTTTTTAAATTTTTAAGACGATAAAAAATGTCATTTTCTAAAACCAAAATACGGTTTTCGTCCAGTACAAGCTGTCGCAGATTTTCAAGACACTTAAAAGATGTTAAACCTAACTTACGAATTGCGTTATCTGTTAGATCCAGGCGAGATAAGTTGGGTACTAACGACTGCCCTCCTTCATCAAAACAGATATTTGGAATCTCAATTATATTATTTGAAATTAGAACTAGGTTAATAACTGAGTGTAAGCCACGTGCATTTAAAGATACAAGTTCATTTCTTTCAACACTAAGTGTGTGTATCTCAGAAAATTCAGACAGTAGACTGCAATTAAAATTCCTGAATATGTTGTC
This sequence comes from Mytilus coruscus, assembly GCA_017311375.1. NCBI lineage: Eukaryota > Metazoa > Mollusca > Bivalvia > Mytilida > Mytilidae > Mytilus > Mytilus coruscus. The sequence goes on from CM029601.1 coordinate 31,588,495, forward strand.
GTCAAAGGATAGTTTTTCCAAGGTGTAATTTCTGAAATCAGAGAAGAAATCCAAAGGAAGCATAGTCCATCCATTGTTTATAAAATACATTATTTGCATTCGTAGTTTGTTGACATTTTGGAACGACATTTTCAGAGAAGAAATATTTAATTTTGTTTCATGTGATATTTTTAAATGTCTGAGATAATTCAATTCCTTAAAGGCATCTGCAGTGAATACTTCTATTGAATTGTTCACGAATGATAAACTTGTTAAGTTATTGTTTGAAATATTTCGAAATGTGTCCATACTGATATGAGATAAGAAGTTGTTTTCCAATTCTAATACCACTACATAACTTGGTACTCTTGGAATATACATTAAACGGTTACATCTTGCGCTACTATGTTTTCTGCTACAGCTGCAGAATTTTGTCAAACATGGTACATCGCTCTTTTCTGTTCGAATTTGAACATAATTGTACCAAATAAAGCAAAGAAAATATAGCTTTAAAAAATCCATTCCTGCTAGTACTTAGACATCGACAGAAATGTTATTGATATCTATTTTAGATCATGAAATAAATTATTATACATGCAACTTCCTTCCGAACCATCTCTTGATTGAACTCACGCAAAGTCATACCATCCTGTTTATTTTCATACAGATAAAAAATATGTTACTTCCTTATGAAGTTAACAGCATCAAGCATTTTTTTTCAAATGAATGTAAAAAAGTGTAAAAAAAGGAAGTAAAAGATAAACTTTCGTGTTATTGACAATTAAACAAATTAACTAAAATTAAATATTCACTTTTATCACAGTAGTCCTTTAGGGCAATATGAGCTGATGTTGTGATGGTTACTTTGTGTCCATCGTAAACGTGTTTATTTTCAAAAACTTTCTAAAACCGCATGATAAACAAATGTTTTGAAACTGGCAATACTGATGTTTGTTATGTCCTCTTCAAACGATCCTAATTTTGTTCCCATCGAATAAAAAAAAAAAATGGCTACAACGACTAAAAAGGAATTCTGGTAGAACTGTGTTTTTTTCTTGTATCTCAAAACAAAAGCAGCTAGAGCAAACTGACATAAGGTTGATATGATCACTAGGTAAACTCTTCGTAGTATGAAATATAACAAGAAATCGCAGGTGTTTGGCATTTTTTAATTATAGATTAAGAGAAACTTTAAATAATTCATAATAAACAAAATTTACAAGCACCACCACACCTACGAATAAATGAATCACCATATCCGGAACCTTTAAGGGTAATAGACCTTAAATGACGAATTTGACCCTTTTTTCTGGAAGTGAGATTCTCGGGGTTTTACCTCAAACTCTATGGAAAATCACAATTTTTTAACTCCAATTTCAAACAAAATGGTAAAAGATATCACAAAGACATTCGAAACTCATACTGAAAATGATCAGATTTGCAAAATGCAAATTAAATTTTAGTGATTCAACCAAAATAAAAATGAAATTTTTAAATTTGTATTATTATATATGGTAAAGCCGAGGATTTGTCACCGCTTCAACTCCAATATTTTTAGATAAACATAATCAAATTATCTGATTGGTCAACTTCAGCTGTGATGCAAGCATGAAATTATTTATTGACAACTGTTAAGGTGGTACATAACACTACAGGGAGATAACTCTGTAAAAATCAGCTGAACGTTTTAATCACGTTCTATTGTTAAGGAAATATTAAGCTTCTCAATGATCAAAATTAGTGTTTGTCAAACTGCTATATATTCAATGAAATTTTTCCGATAAAGTGTGTGGTTCAAGTTTTTTAAAATTTTTATGTTTTTGTCAGAGGGTCAAAGTCAATATTTTTTCAAAATTTTATGAAAATTAAACGAGCCAAATTAATTTTAGTCAAGGTGTTTGATACCACCTTAAATGCTATTAAATGACATTTTTTCTCATTCTATTGTTGACTTTGTTCCCTTCAAACGAGTAAATGATAGAGTAAAACTGTACCAAGAGTAGCAAATAAGATCAACAAGAGAGGCAGAAAATACCAAAAGGTATACTAGTATTCAAACTCATAAATCGATGACAACCTGACAACGTCATGACAAAAAAAGAAAACGACCAAAAGAAAACAAAAAAACCAGTAGACAAAACAAAACATTGAAAACTAACGACTAAGCAACACGAGCCCTATAAAAACCGGGGTGATCTTCGGTGCCCCGAAGGCTTGGCAGATCCTGCTCCACATGTTTGCCTTGCATCATGGTGCGATATTCACACCATCTTGAAATTATTATGTAACCAATATCGGTTCTCATTGGTTGTCTGTTGTTGAAGAAACGATTCTATTGGCTAGAATGAGATATAGAATTGGGAACAAAGTCATGTGAGAAGATATTAGATACGGACATAGTTACAGTATGGGTATTCAAGATCCGATCTAGTATCCGACCAATGAATAGTTTTTCCTTTACAGGTTTACCTTGTTATATAATGTCAAGTCAGTTCGTGTTGATAAATAAGAAGAGAGACAAATGAAAGATAAATAAGTTTCGGAGTGCTCATCTGACTATATATGCATATACATCAACACTTTAAATAACGTGATATAACTGCCAATTATATTCAAGACAATTGTCAGAATACGTGAATTCCATGTTATAAAAGAAAATCATACATAAACTAGACAAAGTGATGCCCCCGCACTCCAATCTGAAGTAACTGTATCATAACAAAGTCAATGTAGAACTTTCTTTGAGATATAATTGTGTCTGGGAGACACAAATGATGCCCCCGCAAATGCAAAGTGTTATTAAATAGACAAAGTTGAGCATGAGAGCACATAGGTCTATGGTTCACTGTAGGAGGAGTTATCCGGAAACGATATGCACCTCTTATGTAAGTATATACTTCAAAAATGACAAATTTAAACTATCTCCCAAAAGACACAGTAATACATTACACTACATTGGACATAAAAGAGAATACAAAGTCTTAATCAATATGCGGTAGTTCATCATTCTGTAACCTTGTTTTCAGTGTTTGCATATAAAAATAAGAAGATGTGGTATGGTTGCAAATGAGACAACTCTCCACCAGAGACCAAATGACACAGTAATTAACAACTATAGGTCGACGTACGGCCTTCAACAATGAGCAAAGCCCACACCTCATAGTCAGCTATAAAAGGCCCCGAAATGACAAATGTAAAACAATTCAAACGAGAAAACTAACGGCCTTATTTATGTACAAAATAATGAACAAAAACAAATATGTTACACAGCAACAAACGACAACCACTGAATTACAGGCTCTTGACTTGGGACAGGCACATACAGAATGTGGCGGGGTTAAACTCGTTTGAAGGCGCCAACCCTCCCCTAACCTGGGACAGTGGTGTAACAGTACAATATAAGAACAAAATATAAAAATCAGTTGAAAAAGGCTTAACTCATCAGATGGATACAAATGGAAAAACATCTAACAAAAACACAGAGTGGACGTGGACGGGTACTTATACATACCCAAAACAAAATGACACTAAGTACAGATCTGAGAGTACTCGCAGTTACTGACAGCTAGTTCAAATCCAATAACAAATAATAAAAACAATCATGCATCTAAGACTAAAATATCAATCAGTACACATCCAATGGATTTAGTGTAAAGACGTCATAAAGTCTGTCATCTATTTTTCTGTATTTTCTCTTTCTTGGATAACGTTTCCCACCGGCTCTGTATTGGATGAGTGTGAGAGCATTGAAGGCTTCTTCTTGTCTCAACAACTTGATCATGCTGAAGATGTTTGGGTGAGGAGGCTTGACTAACTTCTTCAGTTTACTATGCCAACCTTCTAAATGATTTGTTGTTCTAGGACTTTCTGTTTTTGTTTAAAAAATCATAATTTATTCAAATACTGAAATTAATTAAATCTTTGAAGCTAAAGTTGAAAGTGAAGGTTACTATTAAATGTTTTAACTCCTTTTCGTTTAAATAGTTTTTTCCCAGACTACTAAATGCTTTTACTACTTTTTCTTTTAAATAATTTTATTTTCAAGAAACTCCATATTAGAAACACTTAATTATAACACTTGATACATGTTTTCAAACAAAAAAAGACAACCATTTTTTACATAAATTTCATATAGGTAATTATTTTATTTAATTTCCACAGGTAAAGTTACCTGTGACCTAAGTAGACACTAATGACTAAAACAACATATTTTGCAATAACAACATCTATTGTTCTTTCCATAATCTCCCATGTAGGAATAGCCAGAATAGTAAAATACATAATGTAGAAATAGCCAGAAGACACCATTTACTCCATATCCCCGTTTACTTTCTATTTAAGGGCCTGAACACGGCTTAATGCAAGTTTAGCCCTTCTATGTAAAAGGTTAAATGGCAATACATTATTTTTTTTTAAAATGATTTGATTTTATTGGTTGTCTCACTTTAATTTAACCCATGTCAGCTTTTTAGTTTTATTTACAGAAAAGAGAGTCAGTTTGTATTATATGATATAAAGTTTAATTTTCCATGAAAAAACGACCAATTTGTCTATGTCTGATAGCATCGTATCTTCTCAAAACTTTTTCTCGATCAATATCTGGACATCGGTGGACATGTAACATTGTCAAACCACACAACCGTTCACCCGTCATCGTAGATCTTTCCCAAGTCAATTTACAATTTACAATTTAAAGTAGTTTTTAAAATTAGACAAAAGGTCCTTAAGTATAATAGAACTCACGTTTAAAACAAAATTACTAATTTACAAATGAAATATAACACTAAGACAATAGTCATAAAGAAGGGCAATCAATGAACAAAAGACAAAACCGGGAACAGATAAGACACATACTGACCACTAACAATAGACAATCAACACTGAAAACTAAAAATAAATGAGAAACATGGATCCCGATAAAACTGGCGACATCAGAGGGTGAACAGAACTTGCTTCTTGCAAGACACTCGCCGTGAAAACAATTTGATATAAAGACAAGCTTTTGTTTCAACTTTTTATTATCTTTTTTTATATTTCTAACATGAGGCAATTGCCTCATTTGCCTCCATGTAGTTACGGCCCTGTATTTACAGGGTCACTGCATTAAAGTAAAACTTTTATTCTTAAAAATAAATAACCTTGTTGAACATTAAGTAATATATGTTAACTAAAATAAAAAGAAACAGAACTTGTATTTACACTGTACACATTGGTCTGACAAGAAATTTAAAAACCTTATATTATTTTAAAAGGATAAAATTCTTTGATAAGACATAAGTTAGACTAGCTTCAGTTTAAAAATTTCTAATTTTTATAATAAAAGTCTTAATAGTTTATCATTGTCCAGAACGATTGATAGGGTTTTCTGAATCGCATTGGGAATCTCAAGTTTCGTGTGATTTTAATCTAAAATTTAAAAACTTTAAATCTAATCTTCAAAATCTCAGTTTTGTATCCGTGATTTTAAATCTAAAATTGAAACTTAAAACATTCTAAAGTTTAAAAATTTGTAGTTACCTATTATCTAAAATGTAAAATGCATGTGGCTCATAGAGTTAAATTTGTATCTCTACACAATACCACGTTGTTGAACAATATGGGTACAAGGATGAACTTATAATGTATGACCGAGTTCTTAAGACTTTTCAAAACATTTGTTTTTGGTGGAAATTTTAGATGGAACAATAACATTTCATAAAGAATTGCTTATGGCCACAGGCCTAGGAACAGATCTACAAGAAATTAATTAAAAGGCAACTGTTTCAAGAGATAAAAAGAGAGAATACTGTCAATAGATACTGTTTGTCAGAGTTTCTTATTTATAATTGACTTATTTGAGAGGAGAAAATGCTACAGTTAATAGCAAAATCATGGTAGCCGACACACACATATTTTGTTCACAGGGGCATGTATGCATGGTTTCTTTTTGTAACTGTAAGATAAAAACAAGAAGCGATTATTATCATCTTGGAAATGCAATTGTTAAAAACAGTATAAGTATTACTTTCATCAAATTTCTAATAGACAATGAAATCAAAATTTAATTCCCCTATTATTGAGATATGAACTTTTCATTTCTTGCTAATCGAAATCTCACATTCAGACAATTAAACATACACATCACACGTCAGGAAGTTAAAAATGCAGATAACTGACATATTTATATTAATGAAAATAGTTTTGTTAATAATATTAAAGTTAGTCATTAAGATTTTTGATTTATTTTTCAGAGCTATTTTTTTTCTTGATTATAAGGACAATTTCATGATACCTCGATCTCGTAATCTGTCCTGTCCAATAATCTGTCCTGTCCAACAAGATTTTGTGAGGAATACAAATTCGGTTTTAAAACTGGCAAATGCTTAACATTTACAGTCTTTGAAAAAATAAAGCATCTACTAATTTCAATTATTTTCACTGATATAGTATATTATATAATATATCAGTGACCGCTGTGGATAGTAAACTTGGAATTGATAGTAAATAGCAAATACAAGTTATTTCTAGCATATTTATGTTCATATAATACAGAAAAATGCAAAAGTAATTGAAATTGATAGAAAAACCCAAAAATAACGGATTTTAGAAAAAAGGGGGAGAGCTAAAAAATTGTCCTGTCCCCAAGTACCTATGATATTACTATCAGAAAGTGTATAAGGTGAAAAATCTAATTAATATAACATCCCTAAACAGATTTCAAACTTGCTGTTTATTACATTTATGACTTTTTATGTACATGTATTAAAGTACATGTATTTTGTAGACAAACAGATATCAACAAATTGTCAGATCTATTTGAATGGACTTTGATAAGAAATAATCTATTATTTACAAAGTTGCTGAATATGAACAGTTTCCGAGTATTTTTGGACAGAACGTATGATATTTTGAACTCTACAGGATGGCCGTAGGAAGATCCTTAAATGGTTTCCTGACGGCTTTCGTAATGGCAGACCAAAACAAGTCTTCGCCTAACCCTTTTTGATATCGTAGATGTAGCGTCGTGTCAAGTAAAGACCTGATAGAATCGGTCATGTGACTTGAATCTATTTGACTGTGCATTATAAGAACTAACGCATCTTTGCCATGGCGTCGTCTTCTTTCCTGTACATGGTCTAGTTCCCATTGGCACCATTCACTTTTTGTAAAGTTATGCGACATAACAACAACTACTTTCCAGCTTTTGCCAACATACTTTGTAATATTGTCTATGATATGTTCTCCGACATCAAAATCTCGCTGGTAAATGCAAACTTATAAGTCCATCTCTTCAAGGTGTTTAAGGAGCTCCAAATGAACCCACTGCCGATCTGAATCACAGCATATCACAAACGCGTCGTATTCAAAGCTTGCGGAGGAATTTACTACGATATATCCTTTCCTTTTCTGTTTGATAACTCGAAATAGATAAATTAAATTACGAATGTTTGCCTGACAATTAAACATTAAAATTAACATCACAGTGACAAGAAAAATTGATACAACAATAACAATGTTTACTGTAAAAATCGGACTCCATGTTGAGCAGTCGGCGTCTGTTGGTTTGTATTTCATGAGAAGAACATCTTTCTTGTCCTCTGGGTAATCGCACCTGTAAAACTTTGGCCAATTTTTAAGTATTTTAGAAAAGTTTGAGGAACGCAAATAATCAACAAACCATTTCTGAGCACATGTACACCAGAATTTATTTTGTGATATATCAAATGACTCCAACGATCCTAGTAACTGGATCGGAAACGATGATTCATTAATAACTCGAATGTAGTTTCCATCCATGTATAAATTTCTCAAAGACGTCAGATTTTCGAACACTCTTCGATTCCAAGTTGTAATTCTATTACCCTTTAGATGCAGGGTTTTTAGAAATGACATCCTTTGAAATAATCTTTCTGGCAATATCCTAATATACGTAGCTTGTAAATTCAGTTAAGTCAAATTTGACAGTGGATAAAATATGTTCCGAAATATACCAGGATCGTTTGTCAAATGATTTCTCGTTAAATCTACTTTTTAGACTTGGAGCGTGAAAAGTTCACTAGGATCATAGGAAAAAGTTTTATTTTTTTTCGAACTCTCAAAATGGAACTCATTTTGAACAAATTTTAATAATTCCAACGAAGGGCATCTAAATGCTGTTGGTTTAATTGTTGAAAGATGATGCATCCGATTGATCAATAGCGTTTTTAAATTTGTAAGACGGTAAAAAATCTCATTTTCTAAAACCAAAACACGGTTTTCGTCCAGAATAAGCTCCCTCAGATTTTCAAGACACTTAAAAGATGACAAACCTAGCTTACGAATTGCGTTGTCTGTTAGATAACTTGGGTACTAAAGACTGTCCTGCTTCATCGGAACAGAAATTTGGAATCTCAAATATATTATTCGAAATTAGAACTAGATTATGAACTGTGTGTAAACCACTTGAATTTAAAAATACAAGCTCATTTCTTTCAACACTAAGTGTGTGTATCTCTGAAAATTCAGACAGCTGACTGCTATTAAAATTTCTCAATATGCTGTCGCCAAATGATAGTTTTTCCAAGGTATAATTTATGAAATCAAAGAAGAAGTCCGAAGGAAGCATAGTCCATCCATTGTTTATGAAATACATTTTTTGCATTCGTTGTTTGTTGATATTTTGGAACGACATTTTCAGCGAAGAAATATTTAATTCTGTTTCATGTGATATCTTTAAATGTCTGAGACAATTCAATTCCCTAAAGGCATCTGCAGTGAATACTTCTATTGAATTGTTCACGAATGATAAACTTGTTAGGTTATTGTTTGAAACATTTCGAAATGTGCCCATAGTGATATGAGATAAGAAATTGTTTTCCAATTCTAATACCACTACATAACTTGGTACTCTTGAAATATACCTTAAACGGTTACATCTTGCGCTACTATGTTTTCTGCTACAGCTGCAGAATTTTGTCAAACATGGTACATCGCTCTTTTCTGTTCGAATTTGAACATAATTGTACCAAATAAAGCAAAGAAAATATAGCTTTAAAAAATCCATTCCTGCTAGTACTTATACATCGACAGAAATGTTATTGATATCTATTTTAGGTCATGAAATAAATTATTATACATCCAACCATCTCTTGATTGAACTTACGCAAAGTCATACCATCCTGTTTATTTTCATACAGATAAAAAAATATATTACTTTCTTATGAAGTTAACAGCACCAAGCATTTTTTTTCAAATGAATGTAAAAAAGTGTAAAAAAAGGAAGTAAAAGATAAACTTTTGTGTTATCGACAATTAAACAAATTAACTAAAATTAAATATTCACTTTTATCGCTATTTTGTGCATTTTTCCTTTGATCTTTTATGATATAATTTTTCATATCATGCTACTCGCTTGAGATGCAAAATTATCGCTAGAAACTAAGGAGGCACGTGTCGTTGCTAATGAAATTGACACGAAATTGATAACGTCGTCATGGGTAAAATAGCGATAAACAGATTATCATTGGTCATCTCAACTTGATTGCTTTTCTCGCTTTCGCCGTCCCGGCTCAAGCGAGAAAATCAATCTCGTTGAGATGATCAACGATAATCTATAATTATCACATGTAGTCCTATAGGGCAATATGAGTTGATGTTGTGATGGTTACTTTGCGTCCATCGTAAACGTTTTTTTATTTTCAAAATCTTTCTCTAAAACCGCATGATAAACAAATGTTTTGAAACTGGCAAAAATGATGTTTGTTGTGTCCTCTTCAAACGATCCTAATTTTGTTCCCATTGAATAAAAAATTTGGCTACAACGACTAAAAAAGGAATTCTGGTAAAACAAAAGCAGCTAGAGCAAACTGACATAAGGTTGATATGATCACTTGGTCAACTCTATCTAGTATGAAATATAACAAGAAATTGCAGGTGTTTGGCATTTTTTAAATTATAGATTAAGAGAAAATTTTCTCTTAATCTATAATTAAAAAAAATGCCAAACACCTGCAATTTCTTGTTTAAACTTTAAATAATTCATAATAAACAAAATTTACAAGCACCACCACACCTACGAATAAATGAATCACCATATCCGGAACCTTTAAGGGTAATAGACCTTAAATGACGAATTTGACCTATTTTTCTGGAGGTGAGATTCTCGGGGTTTTACCTCAAACTCTATGGAAAATCACAATTTTTAACTCCAATTTCAAACAAAATGGTAAATGATATCACAAAGACATTCGAAACTCATGCTTAATATGATCATATTTGCAAAATGCAAATTAAATTTTAGTGATTAAACCAAAATAAAAATGAAATTTTTAAATTTGTATTATTATATATGGTAAAGCCGAGGATTTGTCACCGCTTCAACTCCAATATTTCTAGATACACATAATTTAATTATCTGATTGGACAACTTCAGCTGTGATGCAAGCATGAAATTATGTATTGACACCTGTTAAATGTTATTAAATTACATTTTTTTGTCAGTCTATTGTTGACTTTGTTCCTTTCAAAAGGGTAAATGATAGAGAAAAACTGTGCCAAGAGTAGCAAATAAGATCAACAAGAGAGGTGGAAAATACCAAAAGGTATACTAGTATTCAAACTTATAAATCGATGACAAACTGACAACGTCATGGCAGAAAAAGAAAACGACCAAAAGAAAACAAAAAACAGTAGATAAAACAATACATTGAAAACTAACGACTAAGCAACACGAGCCCTATAAAAACCGGGGGTGATCTCCGGTGCTCCGAAGGCTTGGCAGAAGATGCTCCACATGTTTGCTTTGCATCACGGTGCGAAGCGATATTCACGCCATCTAGAAATTATTATGTAACAAACGTCGGTTCTCATTGTTTTCTGTTGTTTAGGGAACGATTCTATTGGCTAGAATGAGATATAGAATTGGGAACAAAGTCATGTGAGAAGATATTAAATACGGACATAGTTACAGTATGGGTATTCAAGATCCGATCTAGTATCCAACCAATGAATAGATTTTCCTTTACAGGTTTACCTTGTTATATAACGTCAAATCAGTTCGTGTTGATAAATAAGAAGAGGGACAAATGAAAGATAAACAAGTTTCGGAGTTCTCATCTGACTATATATGCATATACATCAACACTTTAAATATCGTGATATAACTGCCAATGATATTCAAGACAATTGTCAGAATACGTGAATTCCATATTATAAAACAAAATCATACATAAACTAGACAAAGTGATGCCCCCGCACTCCACTCTGAAGTAACTGTATCATAACAAAGTCAATGTAGAACTTTCTTTGGGATATAATTGTGTCTGGGAGACACAAATGATGCCCCGCAGATGCAAAGTGTTATCAAATACACAAAGTTGAGCATGAGAGCACATAGGTCTATGGTTCACTGTAGGAGGAGTTATCCGGAAACGCTATGCACCTCTTATGCAAGTATATACTCCAAAAATGACAAAGTTCAACTATCTCCCAAAAGAGCAAATATTAAAAAAAAACCAAAACCCTTACCACATGCACACCTTCAATATATGTACAAACAGCCAGCAAAGTGAAAACTTCCTAGCATTCAAACTGTAAGAGGAGTTATCCGGAAACGCTATGCACCTCTTATGCAAGTAAATACTCAAAAAAATGACAAAGATCAACTATCTCCCAAAAGAGCAAATATTGATAAAAATCAAAACCCTAACCACATGCAAATCTTCAATATATGTACAAACAGCCAGCAACGTGAAAACTTCCTAGCATTCAAACTGTAGGAGGAGTTATGCAGAAACGCTATGCACCTTTTATGCAAGTAAATACTACAAAAAATGACGAAGTTCAACTATCTCCAAAAAGAGCAAATATTAATAAAAATCAAAACCCTGACCACATGCACATCTTCAATATATGTACAAACAGCAGGCAAAGTGAAATCTTCCTAGCATTCAAACTGTAGGAGGAGTTATGCGGAAACGCTATGCACCTCTTATGCAAGTATATACTCCAAAAATGACAAAATTCAAATATATCCCAAAAGAGCAAATATTAATAAAAATCAAAACCCTGACCACATGCACACCTTCAATATATGTACAAACAGCCAGCAAAGTGAAAACTTCCTAGCATTCAAACTGTAGGAGGAGTTATGCGGAAACGCTATGCACCTCTTATGGAAGTATATACTACAAAAATGACAAAATTCAAATATCTCCCAAAAGAGCAAATAATAATAAAAATCAAAACTCTGACCACATGCACACCTTCAATATATGTACAAACAGCAAGCAAAGTGAAATCTTCCTAGCATTCAAACTGTAGTAGGAGTTATCTGGAATAACTATATACCCATAATGGGACGGACGGACGGACGGACAGGGGTAAAACAATATGCCCCCCAACTTTCAGTTGCGGGGGCATTAAAAGACTACATGATACCCACGAATTGTGAATTAGGATCTGACATATTTATGCATCTAGTAAAAAATTAGTAACATTGCTGTGTCATGAGGATATCAATATGTAAATAAATATTGCGTAAAAGTATTGGTTAAAGCAAATTTAAGTTTTGTAGGAAGTATTCATCAACAAACTACAGTTAACCACAATTCACCAATCTAAGACAGGCTTAGACCACACTTATGAATATATGCACAAAGGGGACAAATAACACCTTTCTCGTACTTAAACAACCACATAAACCACATCTTACTTAAAATTATGATACAGTGAAGCACTCCAAAGCTTTTTAGAAAGCTAAAACTTGTACTTCTTTACGTTGGCAGTTCTACCAATGATGAGTCATCACGAAATATCGGATTAGTAATTGACTCACCAAATTCGTAAACCATGAAATTGAAATTGAATAAATGTCAAGGTCGTTCATCATCTCTAACAACAAAAAGGACACTTAGTACAGATCTGAGAGTACTCGCAGTTACTGACAGCTAGTTCAAAGCCAATAACAACTAATACAAAAAAATCATGTATCTTAGACTAAAATATCAATCAGTAAACATCCAACATCCAATGGATTTAGTGTAAAGACTCATTAACAGTCAGAGAAAAACATGACCTTGTGCAATGCCAAAATAAAGGATCGACAGATTGAAACATCGTTAAAGTGCATATGTGTATAACAAAACTATTAGTATAATTCTAATTTACTGTTAACAAAATCAATATTTATACCAATAAAACAATATTCAAAGATCTAATTACAGTGTTGAATTGGTAACCTGTTAGAATAAGTTTATTTGAAGGATTGATATACCCGGATCGTATATAAATTTCCGGGCTCGGTAAACAACATCACCGTAAAATTTAGGATGTGCTATTTCGTCTGAAATAAGTTTTTTTACAGGTACAGCCAAACTTGCAAACCAAATCTTTGTATCTATGGAAGAATTTAGTAAAGGTTTAAAGTAGTTTGTGGTAACGAAATTCCTGACTTACTAATTTACCAGTAATACATAGATTACGCTCATTGAAATCCAAAACGTCACTACAGACACGGGCATAACGAACGAGTTGGGATATATTAACACCGTAAGATGGTGCCAGAGGAACATCACCGTCCAAAAAGGAAAATTAACAATAGGGAAATAAAAATCATCCCTTTTGTCGTCAATTTTTGCGTAGAGTTTCTGGTTTAAAACTGAAATAACTAAATCTAAGAAAGGACACTTATTGCTCTTAATATTTGATTTATTTAAAGTAAAATGCTGTGGGTAAATTTCGGCAGTATATTTAGAGAATTCTTGATTATTTAACGAAAAAAATTATCAAGATAACGGTAGGTGTTGTTGAATTTATCAATTAAATGGAATTTAGACGGGTCTTTACTAAGTTTAGTCATAAGATGTGATTCATAACAGTATAGGAACAAGTCTTCTATTAAAGGGGCACAATTGGTGCCTATAGGAATACCTAGAATCTGTCGATAAACTTTATTGCCGAAACTTACATAAATGTTGTCAAGGAGAAAATTTATAGCAGCTGTAATCATATCATCACACATCCAGTAAGTATATCTGGTATATTTACCTTTCTCGTTTGAGATTACGGCTTTATATGAGTTGCAGCAAATACATTTGCAATTAGATTTATCAAACGACCATTTAATTAAATAGGAAAACTTTGGTTTGATGAGATTGTGTGGAAGTGTAGCGTAAAGAGTGGAAAAGTCAAAACGGTCAACCGAATCAAAAGAACCATCAAAAGCAAGTAATTTATCTAAAGTATCCAAAGAATTTTTTACACTTAAAAATGGTTAACTTCACTGTTTTCATGTTTTGTGACAAAAATTAATGATCAGTTCTTTGATAGCAGTTAAGGAACTCGTTAAAAACACTGAATTTTTAGTAGTAGAACACTTACTAGAGGCCGAGATGAAACGATATTTTACGGGGTTTTGTGTAGTTTAGGTAACCAATACATAGTGGTGACCTTCAAATGTTCAGAAGAGGCCTTAAGCTGAGCTGTGGTTGTGACATGATTATTTACTATATGACTCTCTGTTCTCTATTCTGTAAACCCCACCCAGACCATCATAATAGATACGGAGAAACTGAATCTTGCAAAAAGGATTAGAAAGGTAAGATCTACAAATAAATCAACATAACTGAAATTATCCGCCTTCGTTCAACATTTTTTTAAATACTAGAAAGAAACCCGGGCAAGCGCAGGTATGAAAGATACTAAAACACATTCATAAATAAAGCAAAATACTAAGACATCAGTTATTTTGATAGGGTGGTTGTTAATAAAATATGCGGATATCTTTCTTAAAATTTTCTGAATTTCAGTTTCAATGAATTTATTAAGTCATGATTTAAACTACCATCTTTGGTGTTTATTAATTTATTCGATATATTATACCGTGGAGATATTGGTATTCTATAAATGGGTTGTACGTCAAAGAGACAGCAACCTAACCATAATTATTTTTAATTGTTAACCTCTTTTTCTGTAAAATAGTCTTACTGTACAGTGGATATACTGTTACGAATACATTTGTAGAAAAGGCAAAGTACTAGTTCTCTGTGCAATTTGAGCCCTGCTTTAAATATAATGCTGAACTAACGAAAACTCAACAAGGAAAACATTCTGGCAATTGCAAAAAACGCAGATTGTGTTTAATTTGGTTTGGTCACAAAACCTTTTCTACGTCGGATTTCGTACTCGTAAAAGCCCAGTAATTTCGAGGTCCATATTGACCCCATGTTTTCTGCGGAGTAGGAGGGGATTTATGCGATGGAGATATATATGTAACGTGTACATAGGGTACGCGTGTTTATTTCTATTATGTACAAGGTCCGTTACAAGTTTGATACTGAATACGAAATGCTCTATTTACAAATTATCCAACAAGTAAACTTTATTTATAAATTGGTATCAATGATCTAAAATATGTACAACTGCTCTTTGCGTTCTATGTTGAACAATGTATAACTATTCTACATCAAATATATAAATATACAACTGGTGCAAATGAGTCAGTTACAAATTGTCCTCCGTCAGGATCAAACTTGTCCTTTTGTTACACATTATATACACTATACAAGCTACAACACTGTACAAATTCGCAAGTTCCTAACATGCACCAACCTGATCTTCATTACACTTGAACGTAATGGTATATATAAGAGATAACAATCTCAAATATCCACATACCGTACCTTAGACTGATGTCTTTGTAGACTTATGACAAACCTTGACTACCCATGAGGGTCTCGCACATTCGGTAATGAGCCAGACTTACTTATCGGGGTTTTTAACGACCTTGACTGGCTATTAAGCCCTCGCACGGTCGGTTGAGTAAGACTTGAAGTCGCGCCTGCATATATACGACTATGATAGTCGTACCATTTTTAAAGGAGGGGTGTTCCCTTAAAGTTCCTCATTACTTGTATCAGGGTTTTCTGTGGAACACCCCTTCACATTTGACCTGACATAAAATTTTCCCACAAAACATCTTGCTCCTTTTTATGTGTTATCTAAGTATATACAAATACGTAAAATAAAGCTTCTATCGAACTGAAACTGATGTAAAATATATGATCTAAGATACAAAATCTTCACATATATGTAGAAAAACATTAAACAAACAATACATATTTAACAAAAAATATTGTAATAAGAAATGCAAACACACCCAATCGTATTACATTTGTACTTACAAAAATCAAGCAGATGCCTATAAATGTGTTGATCTTAAGAAGTAATCTCATTTAACTGATTCATAATGTTTGTGTTATATGTATATTTATGAACTCTACAAAACAATCTGCTGATTTGAATCATCAGGTTTAAAGTAGTGCTGTGTTTAGAAATAAAAATATATCATTGTATCAGTCATTTATTTGGGTTTTTTTTTACAAATCGTTCGATATCTGGTACGTTTGAATATTCCCGTTAAACTGGTAAAGAAGGGACAATTCTATTCACATCAGAACCTGCAGTGTATTGGAATGAAGCCTTGGTTTGTTAATTGTCAATATTATTGATTATAAGGAATACTTAAGGATCTGGAAAGTTGAAAGTACGTTCATACAAAATTGGATAAGGGTTTGCATCAAAGTACTCAATATGAATATTTGTGACGTCAAGCACTCCAGAATTTTCGATTGTTGGGAGAATATACATTTTTAAAAATGCATACAAAATCTATTTACAAATTAAACAAAAGACAGTTATTGCATTTAATAATATGCTAATGCGAGAATAATATACACAAAAAGCATACGTATATCACTTTCGTTTTAATTCGCGTTTTCCAGAAAATCAGGCAAAATCGTTCCTTTAGTATTATAGATTTACTAAGTGGATATACATCAAATTTGGTCACAATCTTACGTGAAAGATCATCCATGGCTGTCACTACTGCTAATGATTACAACGTTGCATATTTTGCCCAGGCGAACAATTCATGTTCCTGAAAGTCTTTTATTAGTTTAAAATTAAAAATTGCCTTAAATATTTACTAGCCTGGATATGTCAATATGTTTTGAACAATCATCAGTCTTCCAAAACCGGTGACGTCAAAGATATATGCATTTGAACAATTGTCAAAACATGGGTTTTCCTAATTCAAGACAAACATTATACAAAATCTTAAGAGTGAATTCATACCTCCAGAAGATTTCATGAAACTAAATCTAAGTTTGTCATGAATTTGTTCCTCACATATCATCCATTTATTGTTTTTATGAGCTTGCCAACGCATCACCGAACGTCTCGGGTGAGCAAACACAATAGACTGCTCCGTCCTAGTCTACTCTAGCAGAGTTTTTGTAAGCAACGTTTTTTAATATGTTAACGTTGATACTCTTTTCATCTATTATTAATGTAGTCTAGCGCGACACTAGCAAACTAAAACAGAGAATGACGGTAATTGGCATATTATACTGCATTAAAGCTCCATTTAACATTAAAAGCCCATAATTCCTCTAGACTTTTATGGAAGTCTGTGATAAGTAATAGTTGAAACAACATAAGAGTTAATCTAAATACTAGCAATATATTATATGAATACATGTTACATATGTGAGAACTGGCATTATTCTACCATATGATTGGGGAATATGTTATCCTGTACGCCCCTAATCCTTTTTTCCTCAGGATGAAGAACTTTGTGCCAGGAAGTGAAAAGATTTTCAATGAACAAAGTATCAAGACATGATAGTAAAAATGTGCGCGAATTCTCTCTAATTATTAAGGATATTAATATTGGAATAATTAAATAAAGTCCACAATCTTATTTCAACACCAAGACTAGAAATCAAATACAACACAAATACTTTGTAAAGTAAACAATACAAAAATGAAAAGTAAACTTCTCTGAAACAACCAACAGTTCATTGTAAATATGTATGTATTGATCATCAGTTAGTTAATATTATGAAAACTGACATATGTAAGAAATACTATTTGACTTTCAACATGTTCAATGAGGGTAAGAAATCGTACTTTAAACTTCAACTGAAATCAATTGCTTTAATCAAACTAATAGGGGTTTCTATCTAAAACCTTTACATCAACATTCGTTTGAATTTGCAGAAAACACAGACATAATTTTTAAAGGTAAGATACTACTACTACTACTACTAAATTACTGATAATAATTTATTTATTTATATGTTATGTAGTATTATGAAAAGCTATAGAAATTGAAGACAGTATATATTATATGAGAAAGGGAATTTTTGGCCAATTTTAGAATAATTTTAGTTCTTACACATGTTTATCAATAAAACATTTGGCGATAATTCATACTGCGGTTTTTGTTTTGACACAGTTGCTATAGTAACAGATATATTTGTGATTATATCAAAGGACCAGCTTTAAGTTTGTTAAGACAATGAAATGTAGAAGTTATTACCATAACAATATGTTTGGTACCTAAGGTGTATCTTGTACGGACCATATTTTATCATTTTATACACTGTTCGAGTTTAAAAGACAGGATAGATATTTTGTTTTGTTTTTGTTGTTTGCTTTTTACAGAGAAACATTCAATAAATTCAATATTTACGCTAGATACAAATAATAGGAGATGTAGCATGATTGCTAATTTATAATAAAACAACTCTCATTTTAAGACCAAAGGACAAAGATATGAACAGTTACAGGTCACTGTACAGCTTTCAACCATAACCAAACCCTTACCGTTTAGTAAGCTATAATAGGCACCGGTATGACAAAATATGAAACATTTCAAAGGAAAACATTGACGACCTGATAAACACCACAAATACAAAAGAAAAAAACAAATATGTCAGACCGCAACCGGCAACAATCACTAAAAGAAGCTTCTTTATGATCAAGAAATAACATTCGTAGAACAATATCCGTATGTTATTGATAAATAGAATTCGTTTTTTGTTGTTGTTAATTTTTAGATTCAGTCTACAGTAAAGTTTTTTAAACATCAGTAACCTTGTCAAACCTTTATTGAATTACTAGAAGCTGCCACAAAAACTTCTTTATAATCACCAGGTACAATCTAGAGTAAAATGAAAATTAAGTTACTCCGTTGGTTTGCTATCAATCGTTTATTTTTTTCACAACGTTTTGTGTACGCTTTTGAAAATATTTCACAGACTGCAAGCAATGCTGAAATGGTAAATGGTTACTGTGATAATACTAGTAAGTTTATCGATCAAATGATTGTCTAACTGAAAATTAATTTAATGCAATCAATGAACTCTTTAAGTGGTTCATTGCCACTTATTTCTCTTTATTGTTTTTGGGAAACAGCTGTAAATAAACTCATCATAGATGTAAGTCTAAGTAAGAAAATGATGTTTGAATATCCGTATTTACGATTACTTATAAGGAAGACACGATTGCAGTTTTTTGTTGGCCATTTCTTTTCAGTCACACCTATATAATTCGTTTTATTACATTATCTCTTTACAAGAGAGTGTTAAAGGGGCATTAGCTGTCAAATTCATGTTCATCGATTTGACTCAAATTCTAATATTTGATTTATAACATACTAAAAAGTATATCCAAATTATAAAAAGTCTAAAATAAACAATTCACAATGCATGGGCTCGATAATATGTATCAACATTTCGTGTGTATTTTAGTCTAGACGCCATCTAATTAACCATCGAGGTGATCCGAAGACTGCCGACGGTAATATAACCCGATAAGCATAAATATAGATATAAATAGATAGCGAACTCGTGCAATTGGATTTTTCTAGGTCTGTTTGATTTCATATTATAGGTTAAAATATATGTTAATCATCGTTTTTACTGGTATAAGAATGAGTTTTTGTGGATTGAATCAGTCAATCAAATGGCTTACCACTGTTTCACTTTCAATGTTGACATTCTTTTCCATTTAATAACTGAACACGCCTAATTCATGCGTAACCCATCTCTTAGACTAGCTAAGGGGTTACATGAAGGTTTCATGAATACGGATTCAATGAGGTCGAATTATTCACTTGCAAGTGAATAATTCATCAGCGATGTTTTTTAGCTTATTTTGACCATATTGAACCAAACTGGCTTCTAAAAGTGAATTATTATTTCACTATTTCACTTTCATTAATGATTGAACAAAAAGAATCATATTTTAATTTTTATTTATATCTCGAAGCTAATGCCCCTTTAAATAACTATTAATATTGAAATAGAAGTTACTGAAAAAAGCGCCATGTGTCTTTGGCAAAATCTTTTTTTCACATAAGTATCATTAAAACAAATGAATTTTATCTTCAGTGGTGTAAAGTTGCCCATATGCAGCAAAGAAAACACCACATTGTACTATATTTTTTACAATCGATCAAGAAAATATATAACATTTTGTAAATGTTAAAAACTGTTCATCTGACTTCTTAAAGTTTTAATGAAGTTCAACATACATAACAAAAATATAACCAAAATAAAAGGATATTAAAAGTCATTAGTCTAAAAAAAGACAGAAAATGCCAAAGAAAAAACAAAACAAACCTAAACTAACAACTGTTAACAAAACATCTTACATCTAACACCAGATTGAGCAAATCAAATTCTACCATTAAAACGGAGATGAACTCGGGGTGGCTCAAGTGAATTATCTAAACCTCAAATATGACTTGTGTGAAAGTTTGAAATAAAAACGCAGTTCCGGATAGACAACATGTTACCGAGAGAAGATCAAAATTAAAATAAATTTTAAAAATAAAACAAAATACTAGACAGAAAAAAAGCAACTTGGGACTGTCACTAAACAACAAACGGACTTCATTAAATAAACAAACTCAATAATGTCAAAAAAGACCGCCAAGGACTGACGAACTTTCTACCATAGTAATGTCTCAATGATCTGATAGGCTCTGTGAATAATACGCACTAGTTGTTTGACATTATTTTTTTTTTCATCTGTCAAAGAACACAATTTCTTTAGTATTAAAGTTTTACGTCATTTTAGAACTATTTCTGTAGCTTTTGAAACATGTTATTGAATTTATACTAGGGTGTTACAGAACTGCCTTTTTTGTATAATCATCGTTGTGTCCTTAAGATATGGCAGTATTTCTTTTCCCACGTTAAAAGTCTGATAATAGTTTATATTGAAGGTGAATTATTGGTTAATTACAAATTAATAAATGGATCAATTGGCTTTTACTTGGATTTTACATTTTCTACGCTGTGATTACTCAGTACGAAAGACGTTTAATAACATATACTGTTTACACAAGAATTATACGTTATATTCAAATTAAGATGAATAAAATCGTTGTAACTTGTTTAATCAATTAGTCCTTTTTGAAAATAATATGTTTGAAGGTTCGTTTAACGTAATGCTTGTTTTCAAGTTATGTACAAGGTCTACATAATTAGAAAAATAATTTAAATCAACTCTGTCAGTAGTCAGTGCTTCGTTACTGACATGGTTCTTAGCAAACTTTTCTTGAATCCTCCGTTGGTATAATTTCAGAAATTATTAAGAAAGGTTCCAAACACCTAAGGCAAAGTTGACCGTAGATGAATTTGGCTATTTTTTAGGTTTCCTTTGGTCATAATGCTGTTCACGTTTTTAGGTCTTATACATCCTCGGCCTTCAAAGGTTTGGGTTTTACCGTTACTGATGAAGATAAATCTAGAAAAGTTATCCGAATGAAAAAAATTATAAATTTTATTTTCATCAAGAAGCTGAACAGTAATCAAAACATTTTTATTTGCTTATTATATCACAGCCGAGCTATAACAATTGAAATGCTATATGTACGTCCAACAACATGTTTTGTAAAATAAATACATCGACGGACATATTTAACAAAAATGATATATTCATATCTGAAAGACAATATATAACTTTACTTCTAGTAGAGTTTCGTTTTGTTTAGGAATATTCTTTCTTTAATTTTCTGTAGAAAAATACACCAAAATGCATCAGAATTCCAGTTTTATCTATCAAAATTTGTGTACTTTTTATTTTGTCAGTTTGTCCAGAAAAGTCATGAAGTTGTTAGAACCATTGGTTGCACAAATGAGTCTATAATATTGTAAAATTTAGTAAAGATTGGAGGACGTTTTGATTGTGTGAAATAAATACAGGGTAGGGAAATTCGCAACACTTCTATTATAAACTGATATTATGTATTTATTGTAAAATCTACATTGCCTATTAAAACTGATCAAGAGTCAGGAATCTATGACATATAATTGTCTTATTTTGTTTCTTGAATTGATTTTTTCTTCAAAATTAATAAAAATAGAAGAAACTGTAATCTGACATTTCATTATTCCTTGAAATTTCGTTTAACGCTACAAGACCGGTAAAAGCTGCTACTATTTTGTAAATCCTCTGTTTTGTAAACTGTCAGTACTAAATAAAGCAGAATAGCAATTTTGTGATCAGAAAAGTACAAAATATAGAAATCCTGACATACTTCAACAAGTAATCACTATGCATCCTTCAAAAATTGAACACATTGAGAAGTAAAAACCTCACTCAAAACAAAGGGTAAAATTAACTACATGTAGTTAACATGTATTTTGGTTGGTATTTCATAAATGTTTACCACACATTTCAATCGGTTCAAACAACCACCATGCATAAATTCAACTTACAATTTATAGATTTACCAAAATCCTCAACTATGAAAATATCTCTATGAAATCGTAGTTACTGATACGACAACCTTTTGAAATGGGTTGGGATGTCGTGTTTTAATTTATATGTTATATAAGATATGGTCCATAAAATGACACAAACAAACGATATCTAGAAAACAAAAACAAAAAGAAAGGATCTAACTATTCAAACCATTATTTAATTATGAATTTTTGATTGTTGAATATATAGACTTTATGGAATACATTAAAATTAGTGCAATGTTTTTTTTTCAAATTTTGCAATACAATTTCCTGCATTAAGACGCACCATAAAGTCCTTTTTTTATCTCTTTCTATAAGTGTTGTGGAATTCAAAGCAGTGTGTTACTATGCTGAAAACGGGAAAATATATCGAGCAATGTTTTACAAGGCATACACTAGTAACCTGTATCATGAAAAAGCATTAGCAGGTATTGATCATAAAATCGCTTCATTAATTTATAAAAACGAATCAATTTTATATTTCATCACAGTATGAAGTTGTTCATTTGATCGAGTAAAGCCATCAGTTTATGTCTGACAGCTATTGGTTGTTTGTGTTTGTTCAGGATGACAACAAAGCTTACTTGCATTACGATAATCTCCATTCTCATAACAGGATTGGCATTTCAGCAAGGTAAGATTATAATACTGGTTAGATTAAAACAAATGAAGGTTTACACGTAAAATGAGTTAAAATGACCAAACTTGGTAAATAATATATTAGAATTGGATTTTTCTAGTACAGAAGTCAGTTTTTATTGTTAAAAGTAAGAATATTGCAGAACATATTTTGGAGAATATTTCATGAAAATGGTTGCTCGGTTGACACACTCGAGAAAAAACCGAACAAAACAAAAAGCACAGGAATAAACAGATTCTAGTCTGAAAAGGATATTTATAAAAATTAGTCACTGACACAACCTTGATAATATAGGCAGATTCTACGAAAATGATGGTGTGTATGAAACTGTATTGCAAAACAAAACACCTGCCTGATGAAGTTGTTCCTTATTAGTATTCCCTAGGGCACCAATTGTGCCTCTTTAATATCAGACTTGCTCCTGTAATGTGATAAATCACAGTTATGGCCAAACTCATTAAAAACTGCCTAAATTCCATCTAATTGATAAATTCAGCAACACTTATCGATATGCTGATGATATTTTTTCTATAAATAAAAAAGAATTCTTTAAATATACTGCCGAAATTTACCCAAAGGAACATACTTAAATCAATTATAAACAAAAATAATTGTCCTTTCCTATCTTTATTAGACATATTTCAGTTTTACACGCAAAACTCTGCATAAAAAATTACGACAAAAGGGACGATTTTTCGTTCCCTATTATTAATTTTCCTTTTTTGGACAGTGATGTTCCTTTGACACTATCTTACGGTGTTTATGTATCCCAACTCGTTCGCTATGCCCGCGTCTGTAGTGACGTTTTGGATTTCATTAAACATAATCTACATACTATTGGTAAATTTTTAAGTCATCAAGGATTTAATTACCAAAAATTACTTAAAACCTTTACTAAATTCTTTCATAGATACAAAGAATAAGTTTTGAAGTTTGGTGTTACCTATCGAAAACTTATTACACACGGAATATCACATCCAAATTTTGACGGTGATGTTGTTAACCGAGCTGGTAAATCTAGATACGATCCTGTTAAACTTATCAATTCTTTAGATTACATTATTCTAAAAGGTTAGCAATTCACTGTTATTAGATTTTTGAATATGGTTTTTATCGGTATAAATATTGATTTATCAATAAATTAAAACCCAGCTATATATTATAATTATTAATCACATATGTATATTCAACATAAATTCTGTCGATACCTATATTTTGGCATTGCACAAGGTCATGTTTTTGTCTGACTGTTAATGACGTCTTTACACTAAATCCGTTAGAAGCTGGATCTTTCTGATTGATGTTTTAGTCTTAGATACACGATTTTTTCAGTAGCTGTTGTTGGCTTTGAACAAGCTTTCAGTGACTGCAAGTACTCTCTGATCTGTACATTGTGTCTTTTGTGTTTGTTAGTTGTTTTTGTCCTTTGTATCGATCTGATGAGTAAATCCATTTTTAACTGATTTCTATAGTGTGTTCTTATGTTGTGCTGTTACACCACTGTCCCAGGTTAGGGGAGGGTTGGCGCGCCCGAAAACATGTTTAACCCCGCCACATTCTGTGCCAGCTATCCCAAGTAAAGAGTCTGTAATTAAGTGGTTGTCGTTTGTTGCTGTATTTCATATTTGTTTTTTTGTTCTTTATTGTTTCAGAACGTTCGTTTTCTAGTTTGAATCGTTCTAAATTTGCTATTTTGGGACCTTTTTTACAGCTTGCTATGCGGAAGGGGTTTTACTCATTGTTGAAAGCCATACGGTGACCTATAGGTAATAACTTTCTACGTCATTTGGTCTCTGGTGGAGGGTTGTCTCATTGTCAATCATACCTCATCTTCTTCTTTTTATAAAACAAGGAATACATATAAAGTTACATTTTTTTCTTCAGTAAAGTTGTATCTAAAATATTGATAATCATTGATATGTGTTCTGTATTATTGTCCGATCGTCCAATACTATAATTCCACCAATGGCACATTGCTGTCACTGATATTATAAGTATAAAGAAAAACTTGACACTTATTTCAAATTTAAGACCTACTCTGACACAGAAAATTTAAACTAGAAATTGGAAAACATAGTTGATCCAAATCCTTGTAACAAATACAGTTTTGACAAAAAGAGCGAGAAGATATCAACAAGGCTATTCTAAAAGATATAAGTCCAGTAAAAACAGATAACATCATGACAAAAAAAAAAAAAAAAAAAAAAAAAAAACGACGAAAATACAAGCAAAGTCATAAAACACCACATAAAAAATAAAGATTGAGCAACACGAATCCAACGAAAACAGGCATTAACTTAGGTGAATTTGAATATTTGAATTTAATTGTTCTACAAAATGTATCAATATCGTTCAAAAGAACGTCTAATAAATGTTAAAACAATTATATAAATAAGTCAAATCCGATATCTAGTGAAGGGAGAGTGACGCGCTCTCTGAGTGTTAAAGAACCCTTGTAACAACCATTTTGAGGGTTCCTATATGGCCTGTTGCAAGGCAAAATTTGTGTCCGTATCTCCACACCTCCAATATCCAGTCCTAGTCGAAATCTCTTTCCTTCATTCTAGTCGACTCACTTGCAAAAATGTTACGCGTTTATTACTGTTGTAGTTCTTAATATGCATGAAACTATTTGCCACTGGAGTTTAATCAAACAATCAGCAAATCATGTATCATAAATTTGTTTTAGGAAGCGAAATCGATATAACACGATTTTTGATTCTCCCCTCAAATACACTTTGTTTGGTTGTTAACTGTTAATGCATCATAGCAAACCATTTGTTGATTCAATATTCTAACAGAGACCATATTGAAAAAAGGAGAGACAAAACGGAATCAAAATGCCAAATTGAATCCAGAGAAATTTGTTTTGTATTGAAATGTTTGCAATAAATGTAGACCTGTGTAAAACAACATTGAAATATTTATATGATTCCTGTTTGGTTATTGCATGCGTTCATAAATAATAATAATAATATATAAAAGTTCTACTTGCATTCTAATATTCCAAGTAAAAGCAACATTATGAATATGTATCAAATATTAATATGATCGTGTTGACATCTATTTTCAGGTTACTCTCAAACAACCAATTCAAGTGACAGCGGGTTAACACTGCAATTAACTGAGCCAAATATATTATCTGAGGTTACACGTGAAACCGAACCAGAATCTGAGGTTACACCTGAATCTGAAGTAGAATTAACTGCTGAAACAGAAGTTATAAGTGAACCAGAAACGGAATCCGAGGTCACATCTGAACCAGAGTCTGAATCAGTGGTTACACCTGAAACCGAACCAGAATTTGAGGCAACACCTGAACCAGAGACAGAATCCGAGGTTACACCTGAAACTAAACCAGAATCAGAGGTAACACCTGAACCAGAGACAGAATCTGAGGTTACACCTGAACCAGAGACAGAATCTGAAGTTACACCTGAACCAGAGACAGAATCCGAGGTTACACTTGAAACCGAACCAGAATCAGAGGTAACACCTGAACCAGAGACAGAATCTGAGGGTACACCTGAACCGGAGACAGAATATGAAGTTACATTTGAACTAGGGTATGAATCGGAAGTTACTTCTGAAACTGAAGTAACACCTGAACCAGAGACAGAATCTGAAGTTACATCTAAAGCAGAATCAGAATCTGAAGTAACATCTGAGCCAGAGTCTGAATCAGAAGTTACACCTGAAACCGAAACCGAATCTGAGGTTACACCTGAAACTGAACCAGAATCTGAGGTTACACCTGAACCAGAGACAGAATCTGAAGTTACACCTGAAGCAGAGTCCGAATCAGAGGTTACACCTAAAACCGAACCAGAATCCGAGGTTACACCTGAACCAGAGACAGTATCTGAAGTCACATCTGAGCCAGTGTCTGAACAAGAGGTTACACCTGAAATTGAACCAGAATCTGAGGTTACAACTGAACCAGAGACAGAATCCGAAGTTACACCTGAATCAGAGGTTTCATCTGCAACCGAACCAGAACCTGAGGTTACACCTGAACCGGAGACAGAATCCGAAGTTACACCTGAACCAGAGTCTCAATCAGAGGTTACACGTGAAACCGAACCAGAATCAGAGGTAACACCTGAACCAGAGACAGAATCTGAGGTTACACCTGAACCAGAGACAGAATCTGAAGTTACACCTGAACCAGAGACAGAATCCGAGTTTACACCTGAAACCGAACCAGAATCTGAGGTTACACCTGAACCAGAGACAGAATCTGAGGTTACACCTGAACCGGAGACAGAATCCGAGGTTACACCTGAACCGGAGACAGAATCCGAGGTTACACCTGAACCAGTGTCTGAATCAGAGGTTACACCTGAAACTGAACCAGAATCTGAGGTTACAGCTGAACCAGAGACAGAATCTAAAGTTACATCTGAACCAGAGGCTGAATCTGAGGTTACACCTGAAACCGAACCAGAGTCTGAGGTTACTTCTGATCCAGAGTCAGAATCTGAGGTTACTCCCTTACCAGAGACAGAATCTGAGGTTACTCCTGAACCTGAGACAGAATCTGAAGTTACACCTGAACCAGAGTCTGAATCTGAGGTAACACCCGAAACCGAACCGGGATCTGAGGTTACGTCTGAACCAGAATCAGAGGGAGAAATGTCGTCCGAGCCTGAAGCGACAGCGGAACACTTAGTAGAACCCGAAGCTACCGCGGAAACAACTTCAGCTGAACCATCCGCTGTTGAAATAATGGTCCCGCCCTTTGTATTGGTAGTTTTGGTCGTGCTTGGTGAGTACGTCTGAAATCAAAAAAAAAAAAAAAAAAAAAAAGAAAGAAATATAACTGAGTGGTCGATTCTTCACTTTAAGATAAATGATAGAAAATATGATGAAATGCCCAAAAACTTAGCAAACATTTTTGCATCTGAATTCCGATTTTTACTATTAGGAATAATTTACCTGTATATGATAACATGTTTACCATTGCAAGTGATTTATTTGTGACAAATAGTACCACCAACCCCATCGTCATTCTCACGCGAAAACTAACGACCTAAATTAAACAAAACAATTTACGAAATACAAATATGACAGACACTGAACTGCTTGCTCCTGGCTTGGGACAGGCACATATAGAAAGTGGCGGTGTTAAACTAGTTTGCCGGCGCCAAACCCTCCCCATAACCTGGGACAGTGGTGTAACAGTATAACATAAGAACAAACTATAAAAATCTGTTCAAAATGGCTTAACTCATCAGATCGATACAAAGCAAAAAACATCTAACGAAAACATAGACCGGACGTGGCAGCGTATTTATACATCCCACAACAAAAAAAGACACTAAGTAAAGATCTGAGAGTAATCGCAGTTACTGACAGCTAGTTCGAAGCCAATAACAACTGATAAAAATATCATGATATCAATCAGTACACATCCAACATCCAATGAATTTAGTGTAAAGACGTCATTAACAGTCAGAGAAAAAACATGACCTTGTGCAATGCCAAAATATGTGTATCGACAGATTGTAGTACCGTGAATGAGCATATGTGTATCTTGTCTGTTTTCTCTGGCTTTCAACATTTTTTTCTATTTTGTAAATTCTCAAATGTCTCGGCCTCAAACTTCACAGAGGAGACTTGTCTATTGAAATCTGATGGAAATGAAGTGACATGATATTATATATTAAATAATTACGCAAGATCCATATTCTCACAAGTGACAAAACCCAAAGCAAAGGAACAGCGCTTTTATTGATATGTTCTTCGTTTCAAAATAGTTTGTTCAACTTCTATAACAATGAAAGTGACAATAAGAGGGATCCAGTAGCCAAAATTGTGTAAACATACATCACAGACATGCAACACAACTGACTTAAATATTCAAACAAACTAAAAATACTACTAGTATATCGCCAAGAGTCAAAAAAAGTTGTGAATGAATTCAAAATGTACAGAGACTATCAAGTTCTTCATGTATCGGTTAATTAAAATTCATAAAGTAAAAGCATTAAGATATCTCTATTTCTCAAGATTTCAAAAAATTAAAAGCTTAATCAATTAACAGAGAAGGTAGTTTGTAGAGACCTTTAGTTAGTAAGGATAAGGGTAGGAGACGTACCAGCAACTTTTTATAGTTCTAATATGATGCTTAACAGTTTATTAGTAAGATAGAATGCATGAAAAGTAATACACTGGTTATGCACAATATATCATTTAAATGCCAATAAATATATGAGAAAAAAACCTTAAATTTAGCAACAAAATCGACAGTATAGTGTACTGTTGATTTTCTCTTTAATCCTTGTTTTCAATATACTAGTAATTTGAAATTTGGAATACCTGTCTACGATCATATTTGTGTCTTGGGTTATGGATTTAAAACTATTTGTTGTTTTGTCTAGTGGCTTCAATCAATACCAATCTTTTACATAATAAGAAAAAAGACTAACTGGTTTTATATAAAGGGATCAGTACAATATTGTCTATTAATGATTACATGTGATATTTTTCCTTTTTATATTTTTGTCAGCAATGATTGGTCTGTATGCATATAGTAACTGTAGGAAACGTCCAGTGGGAATCACAAGAAAGCGGAAAATGGAATCTGAAATTAATATTATCGATTTAGAGGAATACAACGATCTTTCTAAAGACGAACCACCATTTCTTTCTCCGTTTGACAATGAAGTCATTGAAGCATTTCAGACACATCATAACAGACCACTTGACTTACTGAAAATAGCCTTTCCTGCATTGTTATCACTGGCTCTATGTCCATTCACTTTGTACTTATATTCGCCGTTAACAACATTCATTTGGCCTAAATCAGAATTCCCGACCGCACCGGATATTAATGATGCCATTGCATGTTTTCTAGCGCCTGCTGGACTGGTCTATGCTACTTCTTTTGGGTTTGCATTTCAGCAAGCATTGTCGAAACAAATCCATATCATGGACAAGGTGACAAAGGAAATAAGCATGATTGATCAGATAGCTACGTTTTGTACAAGAATAAATTTACCAAAGCCAAGTATGCGCCGACGTGTGTACAGATGTGTCAAATCAGAGATCATTTTTATGATTTTACAGATACTGGATAGACGACCAGATTCATTTCAAGAAAAACCTGACGAAAATGTTAAAAGTAAGTTTGAATAAGAATACTACAGAAGCGTATTAGCGCCACACATTTTTTTTTATATTTCTTCCTATGTTTGCAAAAAAGTTCAAAATTGCCAAATAAAGTACGAAGTTGAAGAGCATTTACGATGTAAGAGGTAACTGCTTTACATTATACTTGCTGAATAATTTAAATCAAAATATTCTTGGGAAGGCATATAAAAGGTTGGATATAATCGAAAGATTCAATTGCAAAGAGCCACCCTTCACCATGCAGTTAATGTTGTAAGTGAGTATAAAATGTGAAATACTTGATTGTATTGTGCTACATTATAAAATGTGATGTAGATTGTAATATTTTCAAGATCATAATGGAATTTTGTCATCGAGTTTTATTTAAGCTGCATTTTGCTTTATACTTTTAAATTTTGTTAGACTATACGTAGGAGGAAGCAAAATAATTCGAAAGGAATGAAAAATACAGGATAGGATATTGAAATAATATACGAGATGATAGTTTTTATAAAATACTTCCTCCAAAAAAATAGTGTAACCGTTACCGTATCGACTAATATTTTTGTATTGATCTTGAATGATATGAATCTTTTTTTTTTTCTATTCATAACAAAAAATGTCACCATAAGATAAAATATTAATACGTCTTCGTGCAAAATATATTACATGCAAAAATATTGCTAAGTTCAATAAAAACCTATACTGATTTTTGAAATCCATGATTTCAGCACAAACACTTTTAAACGCCCAAACTACCTTAAATACTACCCTATCCACTCGTAACTCAAAATCCCCATGTTAAAAATTAAAATTAAAACAAAGCATATCGACTTAAAAACGTGATCACCAGATTAAATGGTCTGTCATCTAATCTTTTCAGTTAAAATCTGGTCTATCATTGATGTTCTTAGAGAGGTAAAGACGAATGTGGATGACAGCAAGACACAAGTTGATCGAGTATTGTGTGAAAAAATCATGGCACACATCTTGCAGCTCAACAGCATTTGTTCTGATAGACTAAGTATTCTACATACAAAAATACACCCCGTAAAGTAAGTATTCACAAAAATAATATATGTTGTTTACTGATAGATACATGAAGTCAGTCAGTGTATTTCACATAACAGTTTGTAAGTAAAATTAGTATTGACGGACATAATTATTTCTAGTTGTTGTTACAACAGAACACTCCCATAATTAAAGAATGTATGTGCAAAAACTCATAGGTCGAAGAGAAACTGACGACATGGCAAAAAAATGAAAAACGACAAAAAAACGAACAAGCCCTCAATACACTGAATAGAAAACTAAATACAGGGCAACACGAACCCCATCAATGATAACCGGTTGTGAACTTGTGAACGGCAAGGTAAACAGTTCACGCTTTCGTTTGGCATTCAAGTATAAATCCGGTGATAAGTCTAATGTCGAAATTCCAAAGAAACATAGAACAGAGACATGATAATTCATGATTCCTTTTTGGTACATTTTTAAATAAGTTTTTTTTGGGAATATATGTTGATTCTAAGTGAATTGGCAATACGTAATTCCGTTATCACGCAGTTTATGTTATGTATTTATTCACAATAACGATGTTGTGATGGGATTCATGATGTATATTTAATACAGCAATCCCTCAAATACCAGACTGTGTATGTATTTCTTGTTCTAATCATATTTACTTTAATCATTCTATTTATTTATTGCGTCTGTATTTTGACCTCAACATTACGGCAATGATTTTGGTGGTTTTCATCAAAAAGAAATTTTCTTTTCACATTTAAAGGGGCTACCAAAAATGAACCAGGTAACAGAAACTAATGCAATCTGGGTAGTACGGTAAACCTTTTGATAGCTCTACATAGAAAACAATAACAGTCTAGACTGAACAGTAGTTGAAGAAGGGAGAAGAAGCAGCTTACATTCATAACTAAATTTCACTTCACATTTTCACGCTTTATCATTATTATTTGTTTTCAAGTATATGCTTGTCGTCATTACATCAACATTAAAAAGAGACGTGATATATAGATTAACAACCACCCAAATAACAAAAGACATCTAGTGTGTAGTATACAGTCATCAACAATAGAAGGGTTTCAAAACTTGTGAACTAAAAGAACGCTCAGATATTATGTATGATTGTCTTCCTCTAAACACACCAAAATAAATGAAGTGTTTTGAAAGAACGCTGTTGAAAATATATTAAAACATTATATTCCATCTATAAATCATCCTGATTAGTCAGTATATTTATCATACAAACTTAACGTTCATTATGTAAAGTATCGTGTCTGACATAACTTATTTTCTATATTTTTATATTTACAGATGGGCCTTTTTGGAAACACTTGGGTTTTTCTCATTCGTTGGTATACTACTATTAAAGGCCCTTTCCTATCGTATGGAACTAGTAATGTGTATATTAACTGTATTCTCCATAAGTATGTTGTGTTTTGTTGTATCAGACCTGGACGCACCTTTCAGTGGATTCTTTCGTGTAGATCTCTCGGTTTTGGTCGATGTAGTCCGACGAATCGAAGGGCTGCATTCCGATTCTCAAAATGAAGAATTTAAATGTTCCACAGAGACATCTAGCTTGGCTGACTCTATGTTTGATCCGGTATCACCTGATTTACGAAACAGTAGATGCTAACAACCTACCCTGTATATAAAAGATAGGATGGACAGACGGGATAATAAGAAACTGGAAGAATAATGGGTGTATAGAAAGATGAGAACGGACAAGAGAAGGAAGAAAATGTGTGGGAGGCAGAAAGGAGACTCATATAAAAAGCGAGATAGAAAGGAAAATGTTGATGTGAAGGAGAGAAAGGGGGAGGGTTGAAAAAAAAAGAAGAAATCTACTCCTATCTGCCTGTTTGATATAGAACATGAAAAACTTGTTAAGCATTGGCCAACACAATTCAGTCTTTATTTTCTGAAATCAAATATTATATATATCTTTTAAATTTCAATTTCCTCTATTTAATAGCAAATTAACATTTTATGTACAAAACGGAAATGAATGTCAAACTCATAGATTGAAAATAAACTGACAACGCCATGGCTAAAAATAAAAAGACAAACAGACAAATAATAGTACAGATACACAACATAGAAAACTAAAGACTAAGCAACACGAACCCCACCAAAAACTGGGGGTGATCTTAGGTGCTCCGGAAGGGTAAGCAGATCCTGCTCCACATGTGGCACCCGTCGTGTTGCTTATGTTATTACAAATCCGGTAAATAGTCTAATTCGGTAGGTCACATTCGTGAAAAGGGAAGGGTATTGTAGTCACGACATAAGGAACATATCCGATATCATCTGTGAAACGGTTATTCCATAACGGTCAACCAAGTCGTGATCGCGTCCGTAAAATTTACGAAGGGATGATTTAAACTTCACCATTTGGAACTCTTGATTTAATAGCTTCATTGTGAGCAGCAGTCCTCTATCAAGGAAATCATGATAGGAAATACAAGCCCGGTAATATCGTATCAATCGGGAGATATATACTCCGTATGCAGGCGCTGCTGAAATATTGCTACATAGAAATGGAAAGTTCACAATTGGGAAGCTGAAATCATCTCTTTTGCCGTAAAGTTTTGTTTTCAATCGACCCTCATTGTCAATTTCTAGATGTAAGTCAAGATATGAGGCAGACTTATCTGTATCTGTAGTATCCTTTATCTCTAGTTCGATGGGATAGATTCGTTCAACATAGTCACCAAATTTTGTATTATTTAGTGAGAGAACATCATCTATATAGCGGAACGTAAAATTAAAGGATACTGCTAAATTCTTATCTTTCTTCCTAAGAAGTTCCTGTATGAAGTCAGCCTCATAATAATAAAGAAACAAGTCGGCAAGAAGAGGGCACAATTGGTTGCCATTGGAATTCCGACAGTCTGTTGAAAACACGTCCTCCAAACGTAACAAATATGTTGTCAATCAAGAATCTTGATAATGTCAGTTTCAGAGATTTTTGTTTGAATCAGAATGATTCTTTACAAAGTAGGATTTATCCTCCCAAGACAAGATACTTGTATCTACGTTCGCCATTCTTTTAATGAAACAAAGTAATACCAACTCTTTCAATTTGTCTTTTAGTTTGGAATGGGAATACTTGTGTAAAGTGTAGAAAAGTCAAATGTTTTAATACTATTGCAAGATGAGAGAGTCTTAGATTGTATGTTCTCTAAAAGATCTTTGGAAATTTTTAGTATCCACATCTGATTCACGCCACCTCTAGAATAGGCAGTTTCACAATAACTTTGGAGCCCGGCTTTGATTGCTGATAAAATAGATGTTAATAATTTAGAAAGAGGTTTCGTGGAGCACTTGGAAGACCCAGCAATATACCGTTGTTTGTAAGGACACTTATGTAATTTAGGTATCCAATACAGTGATGGAAGATCCAGTTCTTCATCTTTGGTTGAAATTCCAAAGGAACATAGAACAGACCTATGATTATCCAGGAGTGTCGTGAGGGTATATGTTGAGTTTCCAAGTGAATTGTCAATACCTAATTCATTTATGAAGCAGTTTATGTAATGATATTTACACACAAAAACGATGTTGTTTGGGGCTTTATCTGCGGGGACAACAACATATTTGTCATGGAGGTAGGACGAGTGCTTTGCAACATTTGGGTCTTTAAAAATTGACATAGCGTGGGTATTGATAGACCCATATAGTTTCTTAATTCGGATTTGTATCAACGACCTCACAACCTTAATCCATTCGGAAAGAGTATCTACGTCTTCTTTCTCGCATTTGGCCCATTGCCTCGCATAATCCTTGACTGAATCCAACAGAATTTTGAAGTTGTATTTCCAATTGATGGATTTAGGCTCACGATATTTCGGACCTTTGGATAACAAATTTCGCAGGGAATTGTTATTGACAATGTTGAGGTCTCTGGTAATAACGATAATTTATCCGGGAGTCGAATCATGAACATTTGTAAGACTGCATTTCATTTTTCTCCCTCGTTACCTAATTGAGTGGTTTAATAATTTCAAAAAGACAAGTTATTTCACATTTTAACTGGTTAATGAGGAAAACACCAAAGACTGAAATACAGGTTTAAAAATTAAATTTCATGATTCGAATCACAGATCGATGTTCATTATTACACAGATGCTTCAAAAGAAATTATTTGACTGAATTTGCTTACATAATGTTCCATTGTTACGGCCTCTATAAAAATGTCTTACAAACTATAATAGTGTAAAAGAACGAGTACGAAAAGAGTCACATAAACATTTAACAGATAATTTCCGGATTGTAAAAAGGGGCATAACTACACGTGTATACCCAAACCCATAAGCCAAGAGAAAGAAACAATATCACTGCTAATAGAAAAAGTACGGAAAGACACTTCACAGAAAACTAAAGACTAAGAAACACGAACCCGACCGAAAAATTGAAGGGTTAGCAATTTAAATAAATTGAACAAGTGAAGCACAGTTAAAAATGACAATGTAAACTCCTTTAGACAGGTAAGTTGTGGTTGCAATAGAGTCCATTAGTCTGCCAAGGTCTCCTTGCTTTATTACCGATTTTGTTCCAGGTCGTGATATTTGCCATTGATGATGGATTGGTGTCCAACGTTTAGTGGCAAATACATACATGCACATCAGGACGAGAACATGTTACTGAAATATGAATATGAACCCTCCTTTGTACTAGACCGAAACGCTGAACCGGATCTTTTAATTTGCTAATTTACCAGGTAACAATTCGAAGGAAGACAAGTCATATTTCCGGATAAAGAAAAGATAAAAGATTGGACATATATTTTGACAGTTAAGTTGACATTTTTTTTTATGTAATACTTCTTGTAAACTTGTGTATAATAAATCTTGTTAAATTTTATTATTGATTTGTGTCTTTTGTTGGCTACAATTGAAAGTCGATTTTTCTGTTCCTAACAACATTTTTGAGATGTATATTTGTAATTCGAAATTTGTAATATGTCAATTGACGTCTTACATTTATGTCATTTGAAAACTGTATTCTTCATATGAATACGTGTAAATCGACATTTAACTGACGTGAATAAACTGGCAACATTGTATATCAATATTATGATACGTTTCTTATTATGATAACAGATGGCGCCGCCGTCGGACACCTCGGCCATAAACAAACTCGGCCTATAAATACTCGGAATATAAGAAGAATATACAGTCAGATAGACGATGTTATTTACTCTTTTTGAAATTACTTATCAATGAAATTAGTAATATTATTTATCTTTCACCAGAGACCAAAGTCATCAGCCTGTAGTTCAGTTGTTGTCGTTGGTTCATGCCGGTCATAACATGATAAGTTTCGTAAATTGTTTTGTCATAAATTAGGCCGTTAGTTTTCTCAATTGAATTGTTTCATATTTTTCATGTCAGGGCTTTTTATAGCCGACGTTACGGTAATGGTTTTCTCATTGTTGATGGTCGTACAGTTGCCTATTATTGCTTACATCCACTTCATTTAGCTGTGGTGGATAGTTGTCTCATTGGCGATCATAACACATCTCCTTATTTATTATATAATATTCAACTTTAAAAAGCTGTGTTAGAAATGATCGACCATGCGAGACCCTTATGGGTAGTCAATGTCGTTAAACACCCCCCTAGGAGGGCGCTCACAAACATGTTTAACCCCGCCACGGTTGCCTATAATTGATTACATCCACTTTATTTGAATTTTGGTGGATAGTTGTCTCATTGGCAATCATACCTCATCTCCTTATTTTCATATTATTAAAAATGAAAATTAGGAATAATGGAAAAGATTGAAAAAGAAAGAAAAAATAAATCGTAATTTTGTTATATTAACGGAAATTTGTCCTAAATGTTGTTTGTTTTTTTCATTTATATTTCTTTCTTTGTACTCTGGTGAAAGATAAATAATATCACTAATTTAATTGATAATTAATTTCAAATAAAGTAAAAAACATCGTCTATCTTAATTTTTCTAATAGTCCGAGTTTGTTATAGGCCGAGTTTTCCGGCAGCGGTAGTTCCGACGGCGGATATGTTATCACGATAAGAAATGTAACATAATATCGAAATACAAATATTGCCGGTTTATTCACGTCAGCTAAATGCCGATTTACAAGTATTCATCTGAAGAATACAGTTTTCAAATAACATAAATGCAAGACGCCAATTGACATATTACAAATTTCGAATTACAAATATACATCTCACAAATGTACAAATTACGAAAGTACATATCACAAATGTACCATGTAGCAATAAATAATGGAAAATCAAAATTAGAATAGTTGCATAGTTCGAATTGCTATTCTCAAACATTCAATTGTCGAATTGCACTGTAACAAATTAAGAATTGCAAAGACGGAATTTCAAAAATAACCCAGTTACATCTGGGACATAATATTCCCAGGTTACATACATACAATTTAAGAATTGCAAAGTTGGAATTAGGACACCTTTGGCTTTCCATATTATTCGGCACATGTTTAAAAAAAACATCATTATGAACATTTGAGCTACATGTAAGTTTCACGTTGATGTGACCACACGCGTCGTGTTTCTATTAAACTGAGACTACTATAACACAGAGATTGGTCACTATCGATTTATTGGATTATCTGAGTCTCCGGTATAGTTAGCTACGTTATTTTAACGTAGTTTCGTATTTAACCGTAGTTTCGTATTTGACCGTAGCAGACGACATAAATCATCACATAATCACTCAGACTGCTATAAAAGTATCGGATATTATTATTTTCTTTTAAAATAAATTAAAACAAAATTGAATTAATCAAAAAGGAAAATAGTTTTATCTTTTAAATGTAGTTATCTCTATTAATATTTAAATTTTGTTTTAATCATTAATAATTTGTTAATAGTTTCATGTTGTTATTATGCGGCCACTCTTGAAAATGGGAATGTGATTAATCTTATCAATCTTACAGATACATTGTTTTGCTACACATCCGTTAATTGTATCTAATATACAAATATTTTACCTGTAAAGACAGGTAGTCTCAAAAGCATGGAGATGAATTTTGTTTCACAGCTGGGTGCCCAAGATACACGAGGCTCCGTTTATTGCAGTAAACTTTAAAGTTTTATTCTATACTTGTAAAGGTATGTTTCACTGCTGAGTGCCCAATATGCATGTTTATTGTAGTAAACTTTGTCAAATATCGTCGGTGCACTTGTGGTAGGATTCAGGAGGTGTGGATGGGGTTTTATAGAATAGAGAATAAGGGGAAAAAGTATAGAATGGAGAAAATGGACCGACAAATAAAGAATAGAGAAGAGAAAATACAGGTCACATTAAAATTAAAGTGCCAAAATAAAAATAAGGAGATGTGGTATAAATTCAAATGAGAAGACTCTCCCAGAAACCAAATAATACAGAAGTTAACTAAAGAACATCGTACGGCCTTTAACAATGACAAAACCTATACCACATAGTGAGCTATATTAACATGGTTAAGATAGTACATTGTTGTGTCCAAATCTTGTGTTAAACGACAACATTTACCACGAAATGCTCAAACAGGAGTTATTGTCTAGAACCAAAGCAACAATTTTGAATTAAAATCTTTTTCAATTTGATCAATGAAAAGACTGGTGGTTAAGAATTGTCAAGTTTTCAATTTCTAAGCTTCGACGACTTAGAATTAATTACTATTTGACTGGTCAGTACGGAAGTGACCAATCTCTGTGTTATAGTAGTCTCAGTATTAAATGACAAGTAAAAATGTGGTCATAAGTAGCTTTCGTATTACTCATGGACAAGGTCAGAACTTGTGATTGTGACTCCGACCTATGAAATATTTTCGTGCTACCCATGACAAATATATTCTATTAACTAATTAGTATGGTGTCCATTAAAACTTTCTAATAAATGACTTCAATTTTACAATAACGAACCCATGGTTTAGTATCTTCCTTGTAAGCACCAAAAGTCTATCAAGCTTAACCCTGACAGGAAACGAGCTTCGAGAGATACCTAAAGCACGGTAGGTATAGTGTCCGGCGGAGATCGTGTTTTTTTAGAGTGAATCGGTCAAATTTTTCTCGAGTCTAGATCAGGTTTTTTTGAATGAATATACATGCGATCAGATCGATTTACTGCTATTTCGCGAGTAAAATATTTTTATTCGTGACTGTCCATCCTATTCTGAATGCTATACATTTTGAACACAAACGACGCAGAATTTCCTTGTAGTTCACTTACAATATAGTGTTTTATATTGTCCGTGTTTTTTTTCGAGAGCAACATTTTAAACGTCCGGGTTTTTAAACAAATGGTCCGGGTTTTTGAAGAAAATGTGAATAAGAAAGAAGACATTTTTTGGCTTAAAAACTGACTTTTTCTAGTTTGTAAGTTATTTAGCGACGGACAATATTATATATTCTTAATAAGTACAATAAACAGATTACTATGTTGATCAAATTTAACCATTTTGGATTTAATAATAACTCACTGTTCTGAAAACAATTTACCATAACCTTGCAGTATTACGATATATAAGAAATCAATGGGTCCTTTTTAAAACGAGTACAGGGACTCAAATTTTTTAAATCTAATTGCATGCTACCTTTGGTTTTACAGTTAAACAAAAGAAATGGAATTCTTTGTTAGAGAAGGTGAAAAAGGCCAAATAGGTATATCTGAATTGTGTATATCTGTTTCTATGGGCTTTAAAAGTTTAATGAAGGTGCATAATTTAGGATTTTATGCATCTTATATACGTGTTTTTACGTAAATTATAGTATGGAGCTTCAATATATTTGTAAACTTTTAAATTATAGACACATTTTCAAAAAACAGTCGATTGTGGTAGGTGCAAATACATGTGGATCTTTTTTGTGCATAAGCATAAATTCCGCCGAAAAAAATTACACAGAAAGATAATAGATTGATCTTTTCAAAATATTAAGTTGCATCTCTGTCCCCGTCGATAGCTTTTGGGAAAAAATCCTACAAATGGGCAATTATTTCATCGAATAGAAAGTCGAGTACATCTTTTTATGTTCCGGCGTGTTTGAGTCGACTTTTCTGTCTTGAAAACGTATAAAGCAAAATATTTGATACAGCATCTCGCTTCAAATTCTATTATTTTTTATATATTTAGGCTACAGGTTGATTTAATAACATTTAAAATTCACTGTACTAAAAATGAAATATATGGGTCAAGTGAAATACCTTTCTAATGAGTCATAACAACAGAGTGGGTGTGTTCGAATGGCAGTTCGAATGACAAATTTTTACTAAATGTACTTGACGACAGACTACAACTGAATCTTAAAAATGCATAACTTAAAAAAAAATCATTTTTTGTGTGTGTTATCTAGGGTAATTAGTCTTCAACCTCTGAACATTTTTAGTCTGCCCTTCCACGAAATATTTAATTAGAAATTTTTTTAATGTTTTTGAACTTCCGAAAATTCCCCCTAAAAACCGATCAGACAATAGTTTTAAGTTGACTAAATGCTGAAAAGTACATTAAATGATGCCCAATAGCTAGTAGATACGTTTGTCTTTTACAATACAACTGGCATATAAGGATCGTAATGGTGCTATGTGGATAAATATATCAGTTTTCAAGAGCTAAATTGGAAGGGCGTCATCCCTACAATGGCTTCAATTTTTATGATTGTTAAACTTAGCTGGAGTAATGTGGAGATAATTTTGACAAAGTAGAATCCTGACTGGATACAAGACACAGCAAACGCCAGA
This sequence comes from Mytilus coruscus, assembly GCA_017311375.1. NCBI lineage: Eukaryota > Metazoa > Mollusca > Bivalvia > Mytilida > Mytilidae > Mytilus > Mytilus coruscus. The sequence goes on from CM029601.1 coordinate 31,629,529, forward strand.
TTTTTGTGATCTTGAGTTATTCAATAAAAAAACAAAATATTCCTCTAGACCACGTCCCGTTGGACCCACCCTTTAAACAATTCAGGATGATTACATGTTCACAAGAAATGTATGTACCCTGCTTTGTTTTGGACTTACAATACTGAGCCAGCATTGTATTGACTTTGTGTTTACATTTTGTAACTAAGCTATCATGGTAATATAAATAAGAAAAAGTGGTGTGAGTGCCAATGAGACAACTCTCCATCTAAGTCGCAATGTATAAAAAGTTAACAATTATAGGTTCAAATACGGCATTCAACATGGAGCCTTGGCTCACACCAAACAGCAAGTATAAAGGGCCCCAAGTCTGCATGAAGAAGCATCATCCTATAGGCTACCCAGCCACATTATTCTGGCTAGGAACTAACAAATCTTTAGTTATAACTCATAAATGCTGTATGTTTGGTAGATAAGGTGCAAACAGAATTTTCAAAGTCTTTGATTTAACCAAGCTTGGGATCAAAACATAAATTTGCTCGGAGTATCACTGAGTTCAATGAAAACCCATTTGTTTAAGAGACAAATAAGTTCATAGTTTTACTATTTACATTGTAAAAAATAAAAAAGCAAGTCAAATACACTTACAATCAGCAAATCTAAATGTAAAGGTAAATAATGGAGTTCAAATATAATGATTAAACCTAATCAAAATATCAAGATGTCATGATAAATCAGAATTCTAATTAGATTCAAACAGGATGTACATAAGAAAAGTCTCTCGATGTATAACTGGAATTAACAGATTCACAAAAGAAGGGACTTTTACTGATGTTTCTTAATATCTAAATAAAATGCTGGTAACAATAATCATGATAAGTGAAAGAGTTAACAGATTAACATCAATCTTAATTGCTCGATAGCCTTGATTTTAAATGTAAACAATGTTCTTGCTATTTGCCATAACTGATACAAATAATCTTGATGGCACATTAACTAGAATAACCATATATTAATTGCAAATCGTTCATTAATAAAGTAAGAAAACAATTCTGAAATATAAATTCTTAATATTTATATCATTAAAAATCTAAGTTCAAATGGTATTTCTTTCTTCTTAACATGCTCAATCTGTTCATATTTATCATTTATTTGTTAAAAAATCTATGCAACAATAAGAGGACATGCACCAGACCACTGCAATAATCATTGTTCCATGCCATGTTAATCAAATATGAAGAAATATCAGACTTATGGAATAAGAAGCCCTCTTCATAGCTATATTTACATGTATGTTAACACTAATTTATCTGTGTTCACTCTATCATTCAAAACACTTGTATCTTTACTTTAGCTTTGTTTGAAACATTTACTGCATGAAAATTTCTGGATGTGCTTTCATTTCTTCACCTATTCTTTTTTCTATCAATGGTAACATCAGCTGATTATAATTCATGTTGCCACCAACAAATACTTGTCTACTGGTTTTCTTTGCTGAAAAAAATAAATACTTAAAATGCATAGGCTGTGATTAGATCACATGTTCAATAACATGCAATGGTACTGATTTAATTGAATCAAACAATGTCTCTTCGGTGATGCTTGAAGCCAAAATATCTGTGAATCCGAATTTTCCAAAACATTAAAAGAAAAGTTTGTGACCACAACAGTTCTCAAAGAGACAGATCACGACAAGCTGAAATACATTTGTACACACAGATAAACACATTTTAAACAATTTTGTGGTATAATCAGATTTTTTCTTTTTTTAAAATAACCATGTACATAAGAAATGAACTTTGAAAGGGAAAACTTCAATAAGATTCTAGACATGTGTTTAAGCTGTAAATCCATTATAAGATTCAAAATTTCAATGCCTACCTTTATATTTTTTTTAATCATTTTTAACATATACTGTCATGCCTGCCAGAATGACTGTTAGTCATAAATAATTTATTTACATTTTGGAAAACTTATTATTGACTGCCTAGTATTGAGCTATCTTCCAACTCAACACACTTGGTTCTGATGCATGGTTACACTGTTGATTTACTAATATTACTGCATCTTTTTGATTATTTAATAAAAATATCTAGTATCCTCTGTCATTTAACATGTGTAAAACTCTATAATGTAATAACTAATTACAATATGTGAGTTAATTTTGATGTGAGTTACCATAGTCAATGAAAAGAAAAAAAAAATAACACAATTTTTTTTATTTACAAAATGGGACATGTTTATAACACAGACATCACAAGCTCAACATTTACAAACATAAAACATAAGACAAAGGTTATATACATGTATATATACAATTGTAAGACATGAAATTCTGTCATATGTCTGTCCCAAGTCTTGAGTCTGTAATTCAGTGGATGTTGTTTGTTGCTGTATATTTCATATTTTTTTCATTTGATTTGTTTAAGTTTCTTCGTTTCTGGGTCTTTCATAGCTTGCTATGTGGTATTTGATTTGTTCATTGTTGAAGGCCCTATGGTGACCTATACATGTAGTTACTAACTTCAATGTCATTTGGTCTCTGGTGGAGAGTAGTCTCCTTGGTAATCATACATTTATGTACCACATCTTCTTATTTTTATACACACAAAAAGCATATTTCATCAGCATGCAAAATAATTATAATACACTACGACACTAGCATACAAATGCTAAAAAAGCTAAGCACACTGTTGCAGCACTGTTAAAAGCAGAACTTTGTAACAAAACAGAACATACAATATATAAATAAAACAAACAAAATTGTTAAAAAAACAATCTCAAGCAGATAATTCCTTGTTATGACTCTATAGTATTTATAGATCATTTAAAATCTACATTTGGTACATTGAGTTGTCCCTCTTTGCCTTACCTAATCTTTGTGCTAGTGCTGAGGTTGGAGAATCTGAGGTTCCAAACAGTGTTGACGTACTTGGTTCTTGGCTCTTAAATGGAAAACAAAATTGTCATGACTTGTGAAGTAACTTGATTTTATTGTTCCCTTTACATACTGAAGATATGCATTGATAAAAGCTGTTCACAAAACATATGATCAGTGTCGAACATGTACATACAAATAATTTTAACAAATAAAATCCTATGCACATTAGAAAATCAAATATGTTGATGTAAAATTAAACTTTAAATTAATATTACTTTACTTACATATTTGGTCTTCATGGCAAGAGAGAGGTCCCCAAGTGCAGCTGGAGATGTACCAATCCACAAGAAAAAGCCATGGTCAAAGGCAATAATTTGAAAGAATACTTGAGTGTCCATTAATTTTTCAGAAAACGTATGAACCTGAAGACCAATAAACTGTTCCTTTTCATGACCATTTGTTGCCATCGTGTGATGAGGCTTATTTCATTATCGCCAGTTTTTCCACAAAAGACACATGGGTTTATTTTTTTGTAAACAAACACAATAAACTTCCGGTCAGTAAAAGACAACATAAATGACGGTGTAAGAACGCATCCAATCCGGAAAGGAATTATGGTGCAACCAGCGATTTGATTTATTTGAAAATAACAACAGCTTATTTTGGAATAGGGTGCATCACTTATAAAATAAGTCACAGTTATGCAAACTATAAATTAAAAACAATGTATTTTTGCCGTCGACTTTGTTACTAAAGGCGGCGTTTTAGCGGGCAATAGGGCCGGTAAAGTACTATTAGCTGTTCATGATACATTCAGTTTAATTTGCATGTTCACAAACATCGGGGGGCCAACCCTATATACATGGTGATAGAACGTGTCGCTGGAATAGGACACATTTTCCAGCTTGAAAATTTGTGAATAGGTGGGGATAACTACCAGAAATATATGATAAGGTAAATAAAGATCCCATTACTTGTTATATGACAAGCCCTGTAATTTTTTACAGCCGATAGTCTCGCCGCAAGTAAACATTACACGAGACATTACATAAGGAATCTGAGCCTCAGATCTGAGCTCCGAGCAAAGGAGATGATTATTTTCTCGATTATGACACTTTGGTATTCCACTTTTCCAACACACCACACGAAACCCAACTAATATGGGAAAAAATTACATTTTTTCCTACGTAATATCTGAAAAAGTATACATTTTCAAAATCTAGATTATATGAAAAGGGTGGGGTAACAGAACACCAGCGGCACCCCTTATCAATTAAGTATTGAAGTGGTCCCCCCGAGAGAAATACAACACAACTTTTAATGGTTAGTATGAGCTGTCAATTGTTGAAATATTAAAAGAATTCTGAAATTTAGCTAAAATACAAAAACAAAATAACAAAAACAAAAAAATACATACAGGCACACTTTGAAATACCAAGTTCGGGCCTTCTCGACAACGCTTTATATATACAATGTATTATGTTAAATTCCGTCGTCCACACAAGATTAATTTTTGTATCAAGATTCAATCAATTTAGTAATTAGAAACAATGATTTAGTTATGAATGTTGGTAATTAAGTATATAATATGTACCTTTTAGTTCAAAAAGTGAATATTCGATTGTATATTTTTGTGACTTGTTATTTATGAGTTCAGCCTGGTCATATATTTTCTAATTTTCACTTTTTTTCCGTGAGATTTTCTCGTAAAGGCTCTTTTTATACCACTACCACGGGAAATATAAAGTTGGACACTGGCTTATCTTTCAATAATAGAAAATTAAACATTCATCTCACGAAGGTGGGATTTGAATAAAACCGGAATCCTTGGACATCGATAAAAACTTGGTTCCTTCAAGATCTGTAGCAGTGGGAATTTAACATTGACAAGCATACAATAGGGTTGTCACTGGCAGTTAAAGTCAGTATACACGTAATGAAACTATAGAACACACATGAATAGCAATAAATTCAATCGTTTTCTTAATTATGACGTTAGAGTATCATGGGACTTGTGGTAAAGCGAAGAAAAGTCTACATTAATACAAATAATCAAATCCAATTGGTATCTTCCTGCAATAAACATTCACTCGACCAAATTCTTTCAACCTTATGTTCCGGAAAATTACTTTTGATCACGTCAAACGAATCTGATTTTGTTTACTATTTTTGCGAACTTTTTTAACGGCCAAAACAAATAAGTTTATCAAGTGGAGAAAAAAAAATCGTATTGCAGTATAATGGTTTTGTATACTGTTAAGGTCGGACAAAGGAGGACTTATTTTGTTGAGTTTGCCTCGAAGTCTGACTCGAACACTTTCTGCTAGGCTGGATAATAAATGTGAGGTAGACGCATTAAATCAATATCATTTGTTCGCGTTTAATTTGATGATAATATTGCACTTGTTCAACAACAACCTGCTTCAAAACCTGAGTAAGACTAGTCACACACCAACCTGCTTAAGATAGTTTTTAAAACTTATCTTCCCTTATATGGCTTAGTTGAAAAATTGTATCGCACAAAAATAAATATTTGGTAATTGTAAAAACAGTTTAGATATTATACAATAATTCACGTATTTTCTTTATCTAATTGAACAGCCTTCCACATATAGATTTCCATTCTGTCTCAAATTTGCAGATTTAAGCAAAGAACTAGACCGACTGTGTGCTGCTATCTTACAATCCAAGATGGCGGTATACAGTTAGCCTAGGCTTCGTGTTGAAGGCCGTACTTTGACCTATAATGACTTACTTTTACAAACTGTGACTTGGATAGAGAGTTGTCTCATTGGCACTCATATCACATCTTCTTATATCTATGAAAATCCATTATCCATGAACAGCTGGATATTAAGGATTGTTATTATTCCAAATTATGGAAATTAAACAAAGACATAAATTTATTTAGCCCCAATTTATTTTTCTATTCATCGTCTTCTGATCTCAGTCTAGCATTTGGATTGGTCATTTTGATAAACAACTGCTGAGTACGCTCAACGATTTCTTTTCTTTTTCTGCTAGAAACATTGTGGGCAATCTCAGCTGCAAATGTTCTATTCTGCATCAGAAGTACCTCCAATTCCTATTAAAAGAAAATGTGAAAAATTTCAAGTAATTTTTTTTCTGCATTAAACTACCAAATCATATTATAAACTCCTTGAAACATGTCCTTTTCAAAAATGTGTACAAAGATATAAGTAGAGATAATTAGTGAATATATAGACAGTGCACATTGACTTAATTTTCCACTTTAACCTTGACATATTTTTTTCATACAGCAGCATTAGATCTTACATTATAGACAAAGTTCAAAGTAATTGTTGGAACTGACGTGAAAGAAGCAAACAGTCTAGACAATAAAACAACTGACAAACGTTTGATTTACACCTGTAATGATTCTGGTTTTGTAGACATGGAAATTATTTTCACATATTACATCAAGTAATAAACCAAACTTTTATATTTATCTACGAGAACATTGATGGACTCTGCCAATCACAGATAACAATCGGTTACTTAAGTTTTTACTTTTGGCACACAGTGACACATGTTTTACAAACTTTTGATTAGGTGAACACATGGTTGTAAATAAATAACCACAACAGGATGTATGCAGAGCCGATTGTAATTTTGGAATACTTTGATCACTTTCTTGATTGCTATAAATAAAAACAAATCAAAGTTTTGCTTGCATCACAATGAAGTAGATAGAGACCACCAGCATACACCAGTAATTCTAAAGGCTAACTTAGATTATATGCCGCCTCAGAAGCCAATGTCAAATGGTTGGATATACTGTATTTATATTGTTGATTAATACATGTGATTGTTTCATTTTGTTTGTAGTCTCTATGATGATATTAAAGTTCTTTGTTGGATAACGAATGGTAGAATCCGTTGGAAATTCTTCGTTTTTATATGTAATGTACGCATTGCTCGGGCATGTATTATGTACCGAATTTTGACGGATATCTGAGATTAAGTTTAAGAAAAGTTTTTAAGACTAGGAACTGTTGATCTTGCTGCAAGGTCTTCCTATGCATTACTACCATATAAACTAGCACGTTGAAAATACGATCCATCAAAGCAGGATTTATATTTATAGCATATTAAAAGAGAGGCGGAAGCTGCTTAAGGGATAGTCAAACTCATACATGTATAAGTCGAAAACGAACTGACAATTCCATGGCAAAAAAAACCAAAAAAAAAAAACAAATAAAAAACAACCAAAAGACTACAACAGTCTACAAAACACAATATATACAACTAAAGACTGAGCAACACGAGCCTCTCAGGTACTCCAGAAGGGTAAGCAGATCCTGCTTCACATGTGGCATCCGTCGTGTTGCTCATTTAAGTAAAAATCCGGCGATAAGTCTAATTCGATAGGTCTCATTCGACAAAAAGAGGATGGGATAAACATATGTTTTCGTTCTTTTATTCAATATGAGAATATATTTGCTACTGGACGATGAACTTACATCCATCACCATCTTTTCAAACTGATTTACCATCAGGTTTGTGCAACCTGTCAAGCCAGTGCAAGAAACAATGCATATTTCTATGTATGGTCATGCATTTAAATAGCCGTCAAACAGAAATTGCAACTATCATATGCTGAGTTATATTTACACAACCTTTTCATTTACAAAAAATAAAAAATATGAAGTGCTTACATAGATTAAGACAGACTTACAAACAATTAAGAATTCTAAATACATTTTTAGGTTCCAGGATGAGATCATCTTTTTGACTGAAAATTTCCACGCCCATGCATTGTATGCGCAGATCTTTCGGCAATGAGAAAATACAAAATATTTTCGCACGGACTGCGGGAAAAAAGTTCATGAATATGTATATGACAAAAAAAATTTACAGTACACTTTAAAAGTTGTAAGTGATTGACAATGCAGGGGCGTGGACATTTTCTTGTCACCTGTTAGCAAGTGCGGACTGTATAAATACGTAGCTACATCCAGTCAGAATTAAAAAAAATCCGATGCACCATTTAGGTAGAGAGCCAGGCTCTCTGTGCGTTAAATAATCGTTGCAAAATATCTTTGAGGGTCAATAAATTGATAGGTGAAATTTCTGGTCCCATCTAAAATCCTTTTTTTTTCAGTGGCAGTCCAATTTTTCGCCGCCTTCATCTAAGTCGACCACTTAGCAAAAACTTTTTATTATTTTTACAATTTGCAAACAATATTTGCTACTGCGCACATTTAGCCAACAACACGCAATCAATTGTGTCTAGTTAGTAGGTAAATACTACTAACCTCTGATTTATAAGCTGCCCCACTTGACCAAAATCTATTATCAAACTTACGAATATAACCGTTGTCAATGCTGCTTCAGAGTGCTTACTGCTGTCATAAATTGACATCCAACGATATTGAATATCAGTGTGATTTCTATATGAGAAAATGAAACTTTCAAATATCTCTTATTTTATTTTTTGTATTGAAATTGTATATATTAATATAAGGTTTAAAAACAAAAACTTACAAAAGATACCAGGATTATGATTTAATTCGCATTTAACACATAACAAGCTATAAAAGGTTCTTACATGAAAATGTAAAATAATTTAAACGAGGAAACTGACGTCCTGATTTAAGTACAAAACGATAAACTAAAATAAATATGATATACTTCAACAAACGACAATCACTGAATTGTAGGCTCCTAACTTTGGACAGGCACATACAAAATGTCGTGGGGTTAAACATGCGTTTGTTCAAATTATATCGCGATGTATGCTTAGCCATGAACATAATGAAATTATCTAGATAAATGGTTTCTTTTTGCATTCTGAAGAAGTGGAAACTTGTTTAAACATAACTAAAATCACATTTATATTACTGGCAAAGATGTATTATAAACACGAATGAATATCTTTTTGTCACACACCATTTGAAATATGCTTTTTATTTTTCAAAAAATCTCCAGAGTCTTTTTTCACAGCCAAGTTATTTATTCAGCTCGTTTTCATGAAATAGGACAATAACACATGTCTCCGATATGTTCACGAGGGATAAAGAACAAACTTCTGCGATCCTAAAAATTGGAGAATTTCCATGATTTACCACCGTAAATCCATTAGTTAAATACCATGGATAAGTACAATAAATTTGTGAATTGCGTAATTTTCTCTGATATCACTTTATGTGTAAAATGACTGAATTATAAACCCATTACCAGTTATTTTAGCTATCTGAATGATAAAACGCTTATGATTTTGTCCCAAATGATCAATCAAATGCTTTATACGTTTTGTTTCAAGTCGTTTGATGAGCATATCTGTATATTATCAAATTAAAGCAACTATTTGCGTTTGAATAATGTACCTAAATCGCAATTCATAGCGGTATTGTGATGCATAGTCTTCATGCATTCTTTTCACGAGAAACAAATTACAATGAATACGATGCTTACATCACGAATAAACAGGAATTCAAATAAAAGTAAGAATTTACAATGCAAATAATCTAAAATCGTGCTTGCGATATAAAGAAAAAGTATTGTTTATTACTACCTACCAACATTTATGGACTATTGATATGATACTTACAACATCATGATTCTTTTTATTGAAAGCCTCTGCCGAGCCAATAAAATTTGATGGAATACAAAGTTTCATCTTCTGAACGTAAACGATGAAAATTTGTGTTTTCTTTATTTTTTTCTCTCAGAAAATGTTATTTTTTTGGCGTTTATCATAAATAAACCTACATCAAACTAATTTTCGTTCTTTACACTTTTGCACCAGTTTTGCAATATATTATTTTTAAACACGAAATGTAAAAAAAAGTATAACAAAAATACCGAACTCCAAGGCAAATTCAAAAAGAGGAAGTCCATAAACACTGACAAAATCAAACGTTATCGATCAACGTAACCAGTGAAAAAACAACTGCCATATTCCTGACTTGGTACAGGCATTATTCCAATGTTCCATTGGTCATATGACGATTGTTTCGTCCTGCATTTTTGGAATAACCCCTAATTATATGACAGTCTTTATAGTTTCCATTAAAATGATGTCCGTTCTCCCCTATATTCCAGTCAACATTAATTTTCATTATCATAAAACAGCAACCTAAGTTTTATAAAAACATTCATTGTAATAAAATAATGCCACCCCCCCCCCCGGCCCCCCGCACCCATATTCCCCCATAAAACCAGCTCGAGTGATTCTCCTGATGAAGTTGCTGCATGAAATATTCCTCAATGAGCATCCACCGATATTACAGCGGAGAACTGCATGATTTTGATCTAAAAAAAAAAAACTAGTCTAACCCTGGATATAAAGTTTGAAACATTATAAAGATACTTGTCTATTGTTGAAGACCATATGCTGTTCAAAAAAAAAAAACAAAAGGAAATTATACCTCAATAAGATAACAATTCAAATACTCAACTGAACGAAAAAGCAACATTGAATTTACCCAAATTTTAAATTTGTCCCACCATAATATTAACAGGAAGATAATTTCTTTCTTACATGTGTGCATAGATTTTCATTGTCTTGGTTTGTATTTTTAGAAACCTGAATAGGTTTCCTTTTGTTCCCTTCCCTACAATAGCTACCGAAGCAATGGCAACACACTAGTACACGATACAAGCTGGGTATTACATAGTTTTAGGCTTTGAAATTACTTGTAATATTACTTCAAAATCGGACACCACTCTTATAAAAGAATATCAAATTTGAAAGACATAATATAAAATTTCAAAAGTGACTGTCAATATTCCCTTATGTTTTTTCGAATCAAACTCATTATAGGAGTTTGTTTTCTAGATCTTTGGTCGCCTTAGCTGATTCATTCGCAGATGAAGCAATCTATACAAGGATGACAACACATTGGCTCTTGTCATTCGTTAAAGACTGTATAATGAGTTAAAAATTCTCGGTTCTCAGGTTACGTGTTATTGAAGTTTAACAAACAATGTATTATGCAAGTTAGTTATTTTCGAGATCTTTTAGTGGCTTTATTCAACAGCAGTCAAACCGGTCTCTTGAATCACGCATGCGTACGTGCTAATCAATGACTGTCACAGTAGATCGACATATTTTTATTTTAATTTAAGACTGCAGTTACGGCGTCCTGTGCAGACATAAATGTAACAAAATCACCCTCTGATAAAACTGTTTCATCTGCTAGTATGTATCCATTATTTGATAATTCTTGAGATATTATACAAGTAACGCAAAGTCACAAAATGACACTAGCACTTGAGACTTCTGAAAATCACTTACCAGTTACACATTTTTTTTTCAAACAGAAGAAGAAATCCTTGGAATAAGCACATAATGGAAAGTTATATCATCTTTTTTTGTAAACAACATTTTGAAGAAATTCTGATAAACAAAGTGTGTCTAATAGATATAAGAAGATGTGGTATGAGTGCCAATGAGACAACTCTCCATCCAAGTCAAAATTTATAAATGTAAACCATTATAGGTCAAAGTACGGTCTTCAACACGGAGCCTAGGCTCACACCGAACAGTAAGCTATAAAGGGCCCCAAAAATTACTAGTGTAAAACCATTTAAACGGGAAAACCAACGGTCTAATCTATATAAAAACGAGAAACGAGAAACACTTATGAACCACATCAACAAACGACAACTACTGAACATCAGATTCCTAAGTTTTGATATTCAATTAAATCTAACCAGCTGTCTATCTTACCTAAAACACAAAAGTTCGGCATTCAAGTGATGATGGACACCCTTTTTCTGTCACAGGAAGGGTATATTAAAAACCAAAACTTATATGCAAAACAAAATAAAGTGAAATCACGGTACAATGTATTTTCCTGAAGTATTTAATATTCGTAATTAACACTATATAATTATCACCACAATAACTATGACTATAATGATGTATTAATCGAATAGATAATACACTCGACACATCTCGATTTTTACCGAGGTTTATATTTATTTTCAAAAAATTTGTCAATGTTGCTTTTAGTTACACCGCATATCTTTATACAAATACGTAATTTGGAAACTTAATTTCAAATTAAAAAAAAAAAAAAAAAAAAAAACTACCAAAAAAAAAAAAAGAGACTAAAATGGATACCGTTTAAACATTGTTGTGAGGGGTTTTCCGTTTGAAGAAAAAATTGGAAATCGAAATGAGACGACGAAAAAAGAGGATAGCAGCAGCTGAGTACCAGAAACAAACCAGACATACATGATGACACAGAACATAGCCATCGGATTTTTATGTTTTTCGAGGGAAAGAGAGATTGGCTATCGGAAAAGAGAAAACGAAAAAAATTATAGCAGCAATCTGAACAAGAGAAACCAACCAAGACTGCATGATGACACAGAACAACAGCTATAGTCATTTGAGGTTTTCAATGGGGGAGAGAGAAAATGGCTATAAAAAGAGACGATTAAGAAGAGAGACGTGCAGCATTTTAATCCAAGTAAAAACAACCAGAACTGCACAATGACGCAAAACATGAGCCATCGTCTTTTTATGTTTTCCATGGGAGGACAGAATAGCTTTCGAAAAGAGATGTACTTTGTGTATGGTCCATCTTCAGGAAAACATGTATAATTCATCATGATTGGATTCGTATATTGCCCTTTTAAACAACCATAAACTGCACAGAAATGACATTTATAACACTTTGTAATCATGTATAATTCCTTTACTCATGAAATGACTTTGAAATTACAAGTTACAAAAAATTTCCTGGGTTACTGCTCTTAATGGATAAAACGAGTAAAAGCTGACAAGAAATCTTTAGATTCTTTTTTTAATTCGGTAATGAACATAGTTGATATACGTAGTCAATATTTTAAAGATAATTTTACTCCTAACAACAACCGTAATAGCCCAATTTCCCGTATCAAACATAAGCTAAAAGAACTCGCCAAGGAATATATTTTTGTCCCGGCTGATAAGGCTGCTAACAATATCATTATCGTTTGACGTACATTTTACATTGATGTTCTACAAAAGGAAATCACGAATTCACCAACATTCCAACTGACTCCATTTTCGGAAAATGACATCTGTAACAAACATAAACTTTTAGCTACCTCTTTACAAGCAGAACCAAATACAATGAAAGTTCCAACTATGTACTGGCTTCCGAAGCTGCATAAAACTCCATACAAATATAGGTTTATTTCGTCTTCAAGCCATTGTTCCACTACTAAACTATCTATTCTACTTACTAGTACAATTGGTACAATCAAAAACCTGGTAATAAATTGTTCAAATAAGGCCTTTGAAAATAGTGGAATTAATTACTTTTGGAGTGTCAAAAATTCGTTGGAAGTACTTGATAAATTGCATGCTTATATTGGTGATTTCGAATCTGTTCAAAGTTTTGATTTTTACACCCTATATACCACGTTGCCTCATAATCTTATTAAGAAAAAATTCACACACCTGATTAAATGGGCATTTAAAAAGTCGGAATGCGAATATATATATGTTCAAACTCTTTTAGGTCATTTTTTAGTAACAACAAACAAAAGAACTATGTCAATTGGACCTGCTTTGATACTTTAACTGCCCTTGAATTTTTACTAGATAACATTTTTGTTCGCTATGGAGATTCCGTTTATCGTCAGGTTATCGGAATTCCCATGGGGACTGACTGTGCACCACTTATTGCGGACCTGTTTCTGTATTGTTATGAGTTACAATTTATGACTAAAATCAGCAAAGACCCATCGAAACAACATCTGATTCAAAAATTTAATAACACTTTTAGATATTTAGATGATATATTGGCTCTCAATAATAACGACTTCAGTATGTACACTAAAGAGATTTATCCTGTCGAACTGACTTTAAATAAAGCTAATACTAACAATGAACACTGCCCTTTCCTTGATCTTGATACTTTATATTTAACGGGAAGCTTAATACCAAAATTTATGATAAAAGAGATGATTTTTCATTTCCTATTGCTAATTATCCATTTTTAGATGGTGACGTTCCCTTGTCGCCATCTTATGGTGTTTATATATCTCAACTTGTTCGATTCGCTCGTGTATGTAACAACGTATTTGATTTCAACGAAAGAAATCTCTGTATTACTGAAAAATTATTACACCAGGGTTTTCGATATCACAAACTAGTCAAAACATTTACTAAATTTTATCATCGGTACAAGGACATCATTCGTAAATATAAATCAACATGCAGACATCTTATACGTTCAGGTATTTCACATCCAATATTTTATGGTAATATTCTTTACAAAGCACGAAAATGTCGGCATTCACCTCAAAAGCTAACCAAACCTTTTAACAGACTTATTCGGAAAGGATATAGTTACGATACTGTTGTCAAGTCATTAAGGATTGCATATTTTGGTATTAATATTGATTCACTCATAGGGTCTTTGCATCGAAAATAAACACATTTATTCTAAAACCAGTTGTTGGCATGATACGGGTTATGTTCTTCTCATATATTTTATGATGGTATGATACTAAACCCCTAACGGGAGGGATTGTACTTGATTTTCATATGATGAAGACATAATCTTTCAATCAGTTTAATTGAGGTCTGGAGCTGGCATGTCAGTAACTGCTAGTAGTCCTTTGTTCATTTATGTATCATTGTCATTTTGCTTAGTTTCTTTTGTTACTTATTCTGACATTGGACTCGGACTTCTTTTGAACTGAGTTTTACTGTGCGTATTGCTATGTGTTTCTTTATTCTACATTGGCTAGAGGTATAGGGGAGGTTGAGATCTCTCAAAACATGTTTAACCCCGCCGCATTTTAGCGCCTGTCCCAAGGCAGGAGCCTCTGGCCTTTTTTAGTCTAGTATGTTTTTAATTTTAGTTCATTTATATGTTTTGGGGTTAAGTGTGACGTATATTTTCACTGAACTAGCACACAATTTTAGTTAGGGGCCAGCTGAGGACCACCTCCGGGTGCGGATTTTCTCGCTGCATTGAAGACCCATTGGTGGCCTTCGGCTGTTGTCTGCTCTTTGGTCGGGTTGTTGTCTCTTTGACATATTCCCATTTCCATTCTCAATTTTATTAATGGTTAAAATTATGTATTTTCAAAGTCTGACCTACCATATTTATGTAAACACGTCCATCTACTCTGGACCAAAAGTATCAACTATTCTCTGCTAAGCCGTTTTGTATGCTGAATTGAAAGCTCTTTCTTCTATTTTCAATGGATTTAATGGTGTCAATATGCATAGTAAATCGGGAGACGATACAAATTTTCTATCTAATCCGTCAGTGCACTGTTATTCTAAAGGTAACCATATTGTATATAGGCCATTTTACGACACCATTGGTCCGTTTGTTCTTGTGGTCATACACTCTTAGCACATTTAATCATATTCATTATATTTTTTTTCAAAGGGTCGTTTAATGGTTTTGAGTATTGCATCGACCCATCCAATGCTCATGATAGTACTAGTCCTTGCCTGACAGTTATAAGCTGTTTCTGTAATCTTTGTAGAAACTTGATGTGATCACCTACCTCTGTGTCAAAAGCTTTCAGCGTCCTAGCTATGATCCTATATACTGTTCATCGAACAACTCAATCAAAAGTTTAAAAAAAGGGAATTTATCTTTTATGGACTTTATATCAGAAATTTTCACAGATAATTTTATAACTAATGAAACCATTATCTCTCTCCACGCTGGTTTTGTTTTGATGGCTCCTTGTAAAGCTAAACATTGATTGGTAATGCCAAATTTCTGCAATGACGTTTAAAACTTTATGGAGAGTTACCTTTTCATTAATTCATAAGCGTAACATTTTTTAACTTTACATTATTTTTATTTTTTACAAATATTTAGCTAAATTCTTGAACACATCTATCCCATCGAACTTGAAATAAAGGATACAACAGATACAGTTTAGTCAGCCTCATATCTTGACTTACATCTAGAGAAATTGACAATATAGTCGGTTGATAACAAAACTTAACGATAAAAGAGATGATTTCAGATTCCCGATTGTGAACTTTCCATTTTTATGTAGGAACATTCCAGCAGCGCCTGCATATGCAGTATATATCTCCCAGTTGATAACGATATTCCAGGGCTTGCAATTCCTATCATGATTTCCTTCATAGAGAGTTGCTCCTCATAAGGAAACTATTAAACCAAGAGGCTGAAATCATCCCTTCGAAAATTTTACGGATGCCATCACGAGTTGGTTGACCGTTTGGAAATATCTGTTTCACAGATGACGACCGATTTGTTCCAATTGTCGTTACCACAATCCCGTCCTCTTTCCCCTAATGTGACCTACCAAATTAGACTTATCACCGGGTTTATACTTACACGAGCAGCACAACGGGTGCCACATATAGAGCAGGATCTGCCTACCCTTCTGGAGCACCCGAGACCACCCCGGTTTTTATGGTAGGGTTCGTGTTGCTCAGTCTTTAGTTTTTTATGTTGTGTTTTGTAGATAGTTGTTTGTCTTTGTTTTTTTTTTCGTTTGCCATAGCGTTGTCAGTTTATTTTCGACTAATTAGTTTGAATGTTTCTTTGGTATCTTTCGCCTCTCTTATAGGGATATAATGTGTGAGTATGTTTCAACTTGCAGGCATTAAATTTCATAGAGCTTGTTAATGATGATATTAATTTTGAAAACTTATCGTAGTTAAACAGTGTGATTCTAAGCATAGTTAAATGTGCTAGTCATCGACAAAGAAATGTGTCGCATGACGTCTTCAAATAATATAAGGAGGAATCATGGCTTATTTAAAAGATCTTCTGATTAAGAAATAAGTAAAATATGAAAAAAAAAACGACACTTTACTTAATAGCATCTATGATCAATAAGGAACTATATTAATTTAAAACATGTCTTAAGGTCTATATTAGATCTTTTGTTGTCTCAGTAGACAAGATGAATCTATCATATGCATCATAAAAATCAGTTTTGACATTTTAATTATTGATTAAATAAAATATTTGCTAAGTTTTGATGTGATAATCGCATCATGCTTTTACTTGGAGCACTTATACACGATTGCATCTTTTATCGTAAACAAGTTAAAGTTTGGCAGACAAAATAATGCGATAGCTTATAGATATGACGTGCCAACACTTTATCAAATCTTATATTCAAAGATTAATTTAAATAAACAATGTCAATGTCAATAAACAATGTTTGAACAAAAGTACTAATACAGCTTCCATGAAAATCAATTGGCTTGTTAAAAGCATACTGTAATAAAGGTACAGCGATATCATTTGACGGTATCTGTATTAGAAAGAAAGTTTGGTAATATTAAGAATATCACGATATCATGACAACACACCATACCGAAATCTTTACCTTGACCATGTTGACTAAAATAGCAGCATAAGAATGGCTCAAAAACTGAAATTTTTATATACTAAGTAATTTGGCAAAGTTAGTGTTGTACACAATGAATGGACATTCTGAATAAAAACCATAATCAAATAGGGCGTAACGCTATGTTTTGTCTTTCAAACACATATCAACTCGTGCTGATTAGCAGAATTTTACAAACACTTTAAAATGTGAAGTATTGTTTCGAAATTGTCTTTAGCAGCAATGTATAGATAAGGCTGAATGAGTTTATGGATATGTGTAAACATTTTGTTAAATAATAAAGTACAATAATATGTACACTCTTTGATTTTTAAATTTAAGCAGGTTTTCACAAGCATCCCGGTCTTTTAATAGCGACAACATAGCTATTTATGACAGACATTCCTGAATTTTCTTCGCATGGTATATTTGGTGTAGGTCTTTGTATGAATTTGTACAACCACTGGGTCGATGACACTGCTAGTGGACGTTTCGTCCCCGAGGGTATCACCAGCCCAGTAGTCATCACTTTTGTGTTGCCATGACATATAAATTCATTGTTTACAAAATGTTAAATTATTCAAAAAAAAAATAGGTTTTTCTACCTTCATGCATAGATCACAGTAGCCGTATTTGGCACAACTTTTCGGAATATTCGGTTTTAAACTTTTTCAGTTAATACGTTTCGCTCGCTCATGTTCATACTATATGGACGTAGTTACAAAAATGTAACAGGGGTGTGCTCCTTACACAAAAACTGCTCCAACAGAGTTACGAGGAAGAACAACTGTAATCGAAACGACATACGTTTTACGGCCACCATGACGAATTGGTTGACCGATACGATGTGTCGATGTTTCAACTCACTAGCGACATGTTGTCGCGGTCTTATATCTTTAATTTTACATATTGTAAGATTTTGACTGTGTGTGGATTCGCATACCGGGTAGTGGGTGATACATGCGTAGCAGGCGACATGTACCCAGTCGAACTAGATTATAAGCCTGGTATCTTTGATGAATTTTGTTAAAAACGTGTTCTCGAAAGTTTTAATAATCGTTAAGACACTAAGGTTTCAACTCCTAAGGCAAATTGATCTTTGATGGATTTTGCTATTTTTGATAGGTCCCTTTATCACAAATAACTCTTGAAGTATTTAAGTATTTATACATCTTTTGATTTCAATTGTTTTGGGGCTTGAGCGTACCGGATGGAGGTAAATTGAAGTAAAGCGCGTCGAACGCACCACATTTATAAACTGTGATTTTTTTTCTCAAGCACTGGTTCGATACCGCTCATGGTGGAATGCTAGTCTCCATGGGTATAATCAGCTCAGCAGTACATGATTTATAAGATACCTCTATCAAATTCTCCCTTGTGAAGGATTTAGAAATTATCAAAAACTAAGATTCCAACTCCCTTACCAAAAGTTGACCCTAGAATGGGGTTGCTTATCATGTTTGGGTCCCTTTTGGTCATATAGCTCTTCAAGTATTTAAGTTTCTACACATCCTTGGCTGTCTTAGTTTTTGGTTTGAGAGTTCCTGATGACGGTAATTCTATAAAATTGCTACGGATGCAACAAATGCATTATTTCCATGTTGTAAGGTCTCATGTTTGGTTCTTTTTATACGTAGTGCAGTTCGATTTCTTACATCAACGTAGATGTGCAAATAATTAACAAATTCAAAAGACATACCAAAAGAGCACCTCTTCGATAGTTCTCAACTGTCTAATACAATTGAGAATGGAAACGGGAATGTGTCAAAGAGACAACAACTCGACCAAAGAGCAGAAAACAGCTCAAGGCCACCAATGGGTCTTCAACACAGCGAGAAAATCCCGCACCCGGAGGCGGGCTTTAGAAGCCCCCTAAATAAAAATGTATAATGGTTCAGAGAAAATGGATGTCACACTTAACTCCGAAACATATAAATGAATGTATACTTAAGGCAATTGTATGTTATTTTTGGAAAAAAGCATTACCTTCCACTGACTTTTCAGAATTTTGTCGGACTTCATGATTACAAAGCAGTAACAGAAACGAAATTATAAGTCTTTTTGAGTTGATACATGTTCCTTGTATGACATTGTGAATACAGTGTTTAGTTTATAAAGTTTTTCTAAATTATTACGAGACAGTCGATAATTAAGTTTACGCAGAAAATTAAGGTGTTTCTTTACACTTGAAATTATACTTTCAATATATGATTGTTCCATTTTGCGTCACAACTAAAGGTAACTCCCAGGTGCTTATGCGATTTATTTTTAGGGATATTTTTATCATTTAGGGAAAAGTTGAGATCTGGTATCTCAATATTTCAAAATATCATAATTTCTGTTTTATCAGGATTAATGACATAAGCCATTTAGTTGACCAAACATCCAGCTCTTTCAGGTCGCGGTCCATCACAGATTTAATCTGTTCACCATCGCTACTAGAATAACTGAATGAAGTGTCGTCTGCAAATAGCCTACACAGCGATGAAAGCTTATCAGCAATATCATTAATATATAAAACAAAGAGAAGAGGGCCCAAAACAGATCCCTGGGATACACCTGCTGACACATTACCAAAGGAGGAGGACGAATTATGCAGTACTACTCTTTGTTTCCTGTCATGCAGATGATCTTCAAACCACTGTAATAAGGTTCCATCAATACCATAGGCTTTCAGTTTGTGATTAAGACCTCTATGCCAAACTTTGTCAAACGCTTAAGAGAAATCACAGAATACAAAACAGTTTATTTCTTTTTTTCCAAAGAGTTTAAGATACAGTTGTATATTTCTAAAAGTTGATGGACAGTTGAATTTTTAGGAAGAAATCCGGATTGATATTCATAAATTAATTTTTTAGCGTGTAGATGGTTATACAAGTGCTTAAAACAACTCTTTCTATCACTTTTCCAACACAACTAATAAGAGAAATGTATGTTTTTCGAATTTTATTTGATTTAATCAACATTTTCATTAGTTTCCAATACGTTTTTGAGTTCGGGGAATTTTCTAGTATAATACTGTCCAAATTTGTTTCAAACTTTTTTTTGGCTATTTTTTTTCATATTATATATTTACTTTATTTCTCTGTTGCTTGTACCTCAAAATATCATTTTCACTCTTGGATTTGACTGCCTTTTTTCTTAATCGATCTCGAATTCGAATTTCTCGTCTTATGTCGTTATTGAACCAGTGTTTGTCGTTATGTCTTACAGTTATTAGTTTAGTAGGGATACACTCTTTGGCTATTTTCAAAAATTCTATTGTAAATATTTCACACAACTCGTTGGTGTTTTTACTGTCCGGAAGCACTGTGTTCCAGTCTATTCCATCTACACCGTGTATCATCGGTACAGCGGTAATAGCTTAATAGGTACTTCGAAGGGTGAAAAGCTATATACCGTACATTCATTTAACTATGCACCGTACAGAAGGATTTATGTGGTCAGCTATACAACGTACACAACGCTTCTTTTCGGAATAAAATATCGAAAAATAACATATGTTTGAAAGATTTCAATGCCAATTATTGAAACAGCTATACTTATTACGCACACACAGTGGCCTTCTATCAGAAAAAGAGTTGCAATGAATATAGAATCATATCGGATGAGACGAGCGCCAACTTCTTTGACAAGTATTTGCACATGTTTTTAGTACATTTGTAAGCGTTCTTGCTTTGGGAAAATAATGGGACTTCTCTAATCATCCACCTACGACCAAATCATTTCTTAAAACCACAATTATGTTTAGATTGAAGTACACATTGATATTATGTAAACAAAACAAAGATTTTCTTACCGTGCCAGAAGAAAAATCGATCACGACCGCTTGGTTAGTACCTATATCCGTTGTACCGATGATATCCGCAAATTTTGATTTATCAGCTCTATCATAAAGCCATATTTCTCTTTTAAAAGATTTAAAATCGGACATTGGACATTCGAGAAATGCAATAGGTGCATCATGATCACTTATATCGGATGGGGTTTTTAGAACATTAGAAAAGGAACATGTCATAGAGTCACTTATTATAATCGGATCTAGCAGAGTGCTACTATGGTCCGTTATTCTAGTAGGTAACTCAATTACATTGGTTAGATTGAACAAATTTAATGTGTCAATCAGTTTGTTGGTGTGCGCTGTAAGTAAGTCAGAGTTCAAATCGCCCGTAATGACCATCCTCTCATTGACCTGTAATCCTATCCCGATTGCATGATTTAAACATGTCCAGTAGTTATTATCTGAATTAGGCGATCGATAAGTGTGACATAAGAAAAATGTTTGGCCTTTAACATGGATATTTACAAACAGGGATTCATCGTCTTTTGTTTGAGTGCATTAATGCGTTTAAGTCCAATACCATCTTTAACATAGATAAGTAAACCACCACCAAAGCTATTTCTATCTTTTCTTACGATATTTGAAGAGAAAGAGTCTAGTTGTATGTTGTCATCAGCGATGCTGGGATCTAAGTGCGTTTCTGTCAATGTTACAATATCAACTTCGTCACAAAAACTAGTTAGAAATGCTATTTTATTTCTGACGGATCTAATGTTCAGACTACAAATGGAAATACAATTTCTGTTGTATGCGTGTCGTTTCTATTTTCTTTTTCCTGGCATGTGGAAAATAAGAGTACTGGGGCAGCACGTTTTCCCCTTCTGTGTTCTTCCAAACAAACAAAATTGAGACAGTGAAGAATCATGTCAGTGTCGTAAAAGTTTGATAGAGATTTAATTAATGTTGTTTTATGTTATACATTTCAATGATTGATTGCAGTAATTAGGTCATGATGGGAAATGTAATAAATGTATCCTAAGCAGATTTAGACAGAATTGTCCCTCCTTTTCCGAAAATAAATCGGTACATGTTGTACCAAGTGTAGTTATGACGACTTTCAGTCACAAGAGTGTCAATGTCATATTCGTCACAGTACATACATGAGTCAGTATCTTCAAAGTCTAGTATAATGGAGAAACAATGGACACAGTATGAATTCAAAGTGATAAATATATGGTTGTAGAAATTAATAATATCCCACCAAGTTGACAAAAGTCTTTAATAAGATTATGAGAGTACTGTAGACTGTTTTGAGAAATAATTCCATGGCCTTCCGTTTAAAACATAGTTTTGACGAAATGTTTATGTTAAATCCTAAAGGTATGTATCAATCAACTGCTTGTTACATCTTCAACAAGTCCAAGCTCCTTGTGAAGTATAAATATAATTTTCAATTCTGTAGATACATGGCAGTTCTGTAGATACATGGCAGTTCTGTAGATACATGGCAGTTCTGTAGATACATGGTAGTTCTGTAGATACATGGTAGTTCTGTAGATACATGGCAGTTCTGTAGATACATGGCAGTTCTGTAGATACATGGCAGTTCTGTAGATACATGGCAGTTCTGTAGATACATGGCAGTTCTGTAGATACATGGCAGTTCTGTAGATACATGGCAGTTCTGTAGATACATGGCAGTTCTGTAGATACATGGCAGTTCTGTAGATACATGGCAGTTCTGTAGATACATGGCAGTTCTGTAGATACATGGCAGTTCTGTAGATACATGGCAGTTCTGTAGATACATGGTAGTTCTGTAGATACATGGCAGTTCTGTAGATACATGGCAGTTCTGTAGATACATGGTAGTTCTGTAGATACATGGTAGTTCTGTAGATACATGGTAGTTGAGTAGTTGAGGTGGGTTGAGTACTGACGTCGAATTGAACATGGCGTCAGTAGAGGATAAAAATGACACAGCTAAGAAAACATTTTTGAACAAGGAAACTATTATATTAATTCAAAACCAATTATAAAATAGTTTGCATCTGTTGGTGTTGCTTTCAATAGTTGTGTTTCGTATACTGGTGTTTGTTTTTTAGTCATTTTTTGTTTTTTTGGCATGGCGTTGGCAGTTTATTTTAGATTTGTAAATTTGAATGTCCCTTTGATATCTTTCGCCTCTCTTTTGCATCAGGTATATAATAGTTACCATACGTTTTAGAATAAAAATATATATGACTGATAAGCAATAAAGTGGAACAGACAAAACCCTCAGTTTCGACTACGAATTTTACAATCTAATTCTTTAATATAACTACATATTACATCAGCTAACACTTTGAAATAGGAATGTACCATTTGAAAACATGGCATTAGTGAATAATAAGTTACTAACATAAATGCAATCAAAATATGCAAACTTACCACATCATAAACAAATATCATAACAACATAATAGTATATAATATATTGATAGCATACATAGAAGATTAATCCAGAACATTTTCTGGCGTCTGTAAAAGGACTGCAATTTGAAATTACTGCTTGTTCTAATTTTTAAAATTCATGATCTAATATCGTTTAACTGTTTTAAAACTCCTGTGGGCAATAAACCATTTCGTTAGTTCTGTAAAGTATTCACACTGTATTTACGAGGCTTCCTCTACAGATAACTAATTTATAACATGAAATCAATACTGAAAATGATAAATTGAGAGTACATTAATTGTTGTTTGCTTTACATCCAGTGGCTAAATTTTTTTCCCACTTTTAGGATGAGGACAAATTTAACAGTACATTAAAGGTAGTTGAGTGTACCGGGATGAAGAGCATTACGTTTAAAAGAGAATATGTTGGTTAGAAAGAATCACAACATGCAATATACAGACACATTAAAGAGTTGTTATAGTGGTTTAAAGAGTACAGAGTGCAAAGAGTGTGTTTCACAGCCAATACGAGGAACTTGGTTACAAACAAGCATGCTTTTGCGGATTGTTGTCCGACTCGACATGCAAAGCCAAATGCGTGTGATACAGTTAGTTTCCGTGAGCTTAACTTTTAACAAAGAAAACGTAGCTTGACATTGAATGATATAAAATTAGTTTTCGAAATAATATTTTACCCAATAGCAAACTATAACCAACATCAGTTTTGAACTCGACAGGGAAAAAACCCAACAAACATGTCAAACTTATATAATGTATATTAGTTAAAATAGAGATTCAAAAATGAATTGAAGGTACATATAATGTGTCAATGAAACAGCAAACCGGTAACCACAAAAGGAAGAAAACCATCTTAATGTCAACATGAGGTCTTATACAAGTGTTTATTCCATATGTCAGAATCTGTTTACATGGTTGTAAAGAAACCCCGGACAACACGGAACGCACGAATAAAATCGGAAACAAAGTAATTAAACCCACCAAAGCGTATATTTTCTTTTTTTTAATAAGCAACTGAATTTTAAAACGTCTTGCATGTTTCACCAACTTTACATTCAAAACGATTTCAGGTACTGCATTTTAAACTTTGATAATGTTGCCATTGATCTTGACAAATAATACATGAATATTCAGGCTCAAAAACAGACCTTTATACAGACTTAAAGCTAATTAAAAAGAGTGTCATATAGTCGATTGTCAACGACTATCTTTCCATCTAACTGAAAGTCTAAAACCTTTCATTTAAAAATTCACGAATCTGGTTGTTTAAAACGCCATTGATCTTGACAAATAATACATTTATGTGCATAAAAATCGTAAGACTGAGCAACACAAACCTCACAAAAACCGATTGAAATCTCATTTGGTCCGAAAGGATGGGCAAATTCTGCTTCAAATGTGGCACCCGTCGTATTATCAAGATTTTGCAATATCTGTTAAATAATTTGTCAAGTTTTCTAGACCAAGGGCTATTTTGAACTTGTTTTATGCTATTGACACTTAATAACTTTTGAAAACCGTACGTTGAACTCTAGTTTGTTTTTTTAGTTTTGTTTAATTCTTTTTTCATTGACTTTTTCTCGATGCACCCTTTGACTGGAAGCACAACTTAATATTTAAAAAAAAAATCATTAAAGTGTTTTTTTCATCGGCGATACTCATGATAATTTAAACTACTCTCAGAAGAAAAGCCTCCGCATTATACATCACATTAGATAGAATCCTAATAGAGGTCAACATTAAAAGGGTAATAGTATATACATATATTTAATATGTTTAAGTACAAACTAAAAGCACATGTATATAAAGTTACCATTTTAAGAACAACTACTTTAAACCAGATTCCTCAAACAGATATAAGAAGATGTGGTATGAATGCCAATGAGACAATCCTCAAACAGTATGTTTTAATCTCAAGAATAGTAGAAATAGAATACTCAACATAGATAAAGAGCGATGCACATGCATATTTATAAATGATCGTTCAATAACAGTTCATTTTTAGAAACACAGCTTCAACTGCATGTCTTAACGGATGGTTGATAACAAAATGAATTGTAAAAAACAGTTTATCTGCATGTATCATCAAAGGATACATGGTTAAATACAGTGCATCTGTTCAAAGTTGGAATCACATGCATGACACAAAGGATGATTAGTAATAATTTATCTGTATTGAAGCAGTTTCTCCTAACTAGTCCCCAAAAGAAGTAGAATATACAAAAGGGACAATCAAATTTCACAGTTCGAAGAGAAACCGGTATCTCCATGGCAAGAAAGGAAAAGCGACAAAAAAGACATCAGTCTACAAAACAGTACATAGAAAATAAACGACTGCACAACACGGACCGCTCTATAAAGTGAGGGTCAGATGTTTCACATGTAGCAACCAAAATGTTGCTCATGGTAAGAACATATTTGGTAAGAAGTCACGTTCTGTGATGTCACAATCGAAGAAAAGAAGACGGTATTGTGGATATATGACAATTGGAAAAAAATCCAAGGTAATCTGTGACAGATATATACCGTAATTGTCAACCAACTCATGATGGCGTCTTAAAACTTTCTAAGGGAGGACTTGAACGTTACCACCAGAAACCCTATCAAGGAATTAATAGGAAACGGAAACTGGAATCTCGTATCAACTGGAAAATATACACTTCATATTCAGGTGTTCCGGAATAGAAGTGAAAAGTCAACAATTCGAAAACTAAAATCATCTCTTTTGTAGTAATGTTGTGTTCTCAAACGACCTCCACTGTTAATGTCTAGATGTAAGTCCAGATATGAAGCAGACTTAACTGTATTTGTGCTATCCTTTATTTCATATCCGTTCATCAGTCATCAAACGTTATACTATTCAGTAAGAGCACATCATCTGTATAGCGGATTGTTAAGTTAAAGGATAATGCTAGATTCCTTTCATTCTCCACGAGAAGCTCACGTATGAAGTGTGCCTCATATGAATACAGAAACAAGTCGATAAGAAAAGGAGCAGTTATGGTTCCCATAAGAATACCGATTGTCTGCTGAAGAAAATGCTCTCAAAACATTACAAATATGGTGTCAATAAAAATAACCAAACAACATCTAGATTATATCAGTTTCTGAACATTCTTTGTTTGAATCAGAGTGGTTGTACGTTATGATTAGTTCCTACCTAAAACAATAGCTGCAGGTCTCAAAGGATTGCCAACTAACAAATCATCTGTACGAAAGCAATTACACACACTTGTCCTGAAGGATGGTTAAATAACAGTTCATCTGTACTTAGTCAATTTCACATGCATATCGCATAGGATGGTTAGCAATTTATCTGTATTAGTATTAAAATAAGAATATGTTTGTATGATTGCAAATCAGACAACTCTCCACCAGAGACCAACATGACGTATAAGTTAGCAACTATAGGTCACCGTACGATCTTTAACAATCAAAAAAACTCATGCCACATAGCAAGCTTTAAAAGGTTCCTGCATGATGAATGTTAAAAACAATTCAAACCAGATAACTTACGGCTTGATTCATGTACAAAACATTAAACGAAAAGAAATATGATTAACAGCAACAAACAACAACCAGTGAAATACAGACTTATATGTGGTTCATAAGTGTTTCTCGTTTCTCGTTTTTATATAGATTAGACCGTTGGTTTTCCCGTTTGAATGGTTTTACACTAGTAATTTTTGGGGCCCTTTATAGCTTACTGTTCGGTGTGAGCCTAGGCTCCGTGTTGAAGACCGTACTTTGACCTATAATGGTTTACATTTATAAATTTTGACTTGGATGGAGAGTTGTCTCATTGGCACTCATACCACATCTTCTTATATCTATTTATGACTTGGGAAAGGCACATACAGAATATGGCGGGTTTCAACATGTTTGAGGACCTCAACTCTCCGGTGTAACAGAACAACATAAGAACAAATTACAAAAAAAAAAGTTGAAAAGAGCTTAACTCATCAGATCAATATAAAGAAAAAATAAACTACTAAAAAGACTAAAGACATAAAGTACAGATCTGAGAGTACTCACAGTTACAGAAAGTAAGTTCAAAGCCAACAATAACTATCACAAAAATCATGTATCTAAGACTTAAATATAAATCAGTACATATCCAATGGATTAAGTGTTTAGACGTCATAAACAGTGAGAAAAAAATATAATATTGTGCAATAACATGTAAAGACAGAACGTAGAACCATGCATATACATAGCTGTATACCAATGATATTTGTTAGTGTTTTAATTTATTGATATTACACAATCAATATTTATACCGATAAAACAATAACCAAAGATCTAATTACAGTGTTAAACTGGTACTTTTAGAATATATTTAATTAAATGATCGATAAAATTTTACGTATCGTATCCAAATTTACGTGCTCGATAAACAACATCACCGTAAAAATTAGCATGTGATATCCCGTTTGTAATAAATTTGATACAGGTACAGCTAAACTTCCAAGATAAAGTTTTATATCTATGGTAGAGTTTAGTAAAGGCGTTAAGTAATTTGTGGCAAGAAATCCGTGACTTTTTAATTTACCAGTTATACATAGATTAAGTTCATTTAAATCCGAACCGTTACTATAGACACGGCCATGGTGAACACGTTGCAATATATAAACACCGTAAGATGGGACCAAATGAACACCACCGTCCAAAAAAGGAAAATTAACAAAAGGGAACGAAAAATCGTCCTTTTTGTCGTAAATGTTTGCGTAGAGTTTCCCTTGTGAAACTGAAATATCTTAATATAGCAAAGGACAGTTATTGCAGTTTATATTTGATTGTATTAAAGTAAGTTTCTTGTGGTAAACTTCGACAGTATGTTTAGAGAATTTTTGGATCTTTTAAAGAAAAAATGTCATCAGGATAACGGTAAGTGCTGTTGAATTTATCAAATAAATGGAATGTGATTCAAAACAATGCAAGTCTGTTCCTAAAAGGGTTAAAATGCATTTCACAAAGGATGGTTAGATAGCAGTTCATATGTACGAAATCGGTCCACAGGTATATCTTAATGAATAGTCAAGTAAAACAAATTATCTGCACAAAGAAATTTTCATCTGGATGTAAAAAAAGATGGATAAATGTTCATCAGTAATTAGTGGGGTTCACATACATGTCCCATGAATGTTAAATAACAGTTTACCAAAACAAATGGAAATTCCCAGTTTTCCAGTGGTAGTCAAAAATATCCTGACCTTTTCCTTTTATCGTTCTCATTCTGAATATGCATGCGAATACTTGCCACTGGATATTGGATTGTCAGTAGAATTACCCGCACTCACTTATTAACTTTAATATTGGTATACTGTGTAAGTAACCTGTAGTCTTATCTTAAAATAGTTAGTTTGCTTGTTGTTTTATATATTTGTTATATTAAGGAAATGGAGTGTTGATGGTATTATAGGTACAGTAATTTAGAAATACATAATATATAGAGAATATCATATGGCTTTTTCAATATCACATCCGTATCAACCCGAAACACCAATATAATCACAAGAGCTCTGTTCGAGGGATTATATTGGTTGATGGTTGATACGGTGTTTGATATTGAAAAAACCATATCATATACATATAGATTCTTACATTGATACCAGTGGATTATCGGATTTATCCAATCGAGATAGTTAAATTATCAATTTTAAAGTCCGAGCCTGGGCGAGGACTTTAAAATTTATAATTTAACTATCGAGATTGGATAAATCCGATAATCCACGAGTAACTATGTAAGAATCTGTTTCTCTAATGATTAAAAAATAAATTTTCATTTTTTGTTAAACGAAAATCCCCTTCGAGTGCCCTCCACATTCCACAAAGTTGTCAATTTCATTAACACCTGTTAGCATATTTTGTTTCATCCAGTGAGCTGATAAAGGTTATGACCCTTAAACTCATCCAATCATCTTCTGAGATCACCGGCAACCACACGTTGATTAAATTTTTTTATACAATGGGTTCGGAAAGGGTTAAATTGCCATAGAATTAGAGAAACTTTAATATAAACCTCAAGTAAAAGGTTTTTACCTGACATGACGTTATACAGATTAGGGGTTTGATAAAGCCTTTGCAACAGTGACTGATATCTATGACGTTACGTCATACAGATTAAAGTTGTGATAAAGCCTTTGCAACCGTGACTGATATCGATATCATCACGGATGGCTGATACAGCATGATTGCCGTTGACCGTATTATATATACAATTTATCTTTATTTACTACTAAGTATATAATAAATACATTTATCATCTAAATTCAAATAATTGTGCTGTCATATATATTTCGTCCTTTCTTTACATTTTAATCTTATCAAAATGCATGCCCAAAATGAATTATAAATTTCAAATTTACAACAGCGATTTGATTTTTCCATCCAAAACATCTTGAAGCCCCTAAACTAAATCATCGCGGTTTAACTAATATGGTATATGTATTTTTTTCTTTTTCTGTCTTGCAAAGTCCACACGTTATATGTAATGAAGATTATTACATAATGACATTTTATATAACTATAATATAGAGATGACAGCATAAGTTTCTCAAATTAAATAAATTTCATGTAGCTTCCGTCTCTAAATTACTAATCCTGGATAACACTGACAATTTAATGAACTTTCTTTTACAGCGAGACATTTGCTCATATGGTAAAAACAAATATAACATCCACATAATAACAAAACTCTACCCCCGGGATTATATTGACTGACATAACTCTTAACAATGCCGCAATGTCACAATAAAATTTCTTATAGCTGAAAGATTTTTTTCTTTTACATTTTCTTAAGGATTTACGAATTGGAACTTATCGACATTTAAAAATTATACAGCGAGATACAATTATAGTTATTTTTGTCACCCGCAGGTCGAATGTTATTCAGTTTCTCTAACTTGTACTAACCAAAATTGAATCGATATTCTGTATGGATTTTACTTAGAGAGCACAATAAAAGATTCCATTACCAAATTGTCAAAAATTGTCAAATATAGACTAAGGGAAAGAAAAAAAGTTAGAGGTCTTTTATAACTTTCTGTACGGCATGGTTTGGCTAATTGTTAGAAACCCCTAAAGAGGATAATATATGGTATAGGCAATTGACTATAATTGACCAGTAGATATTTAAGACACTATGACATATTATTTCACGTATCAGTCCGGATATCATCGGCAAATCCTTTATCAGACATTTACACACAAAAAACACTATCAAAGATAAACTCACCATAGATACTAGGCTTATAATTGTGTACGCAAGACGCGTTTCATCTTCAAAAGACTCATCAGCGACGCTCGAATAAAAAAAGTAAAATGCCAAATAAGAATGAGAACCAAAAATTCAGAAAGGTTTCGACAATTTACCGGTAATGTGTTCCTTGCGTAGAAAATTCTAAGTATTTTGAACAATTCAAAGTCTCGCAAACAGTTTATTTATTACAACGCATTAAACTGATTTGAAATTCTCCATGCTACAATGAGCCTTAAATGAAAATTGATGTGTAATACTCTATATAGGTATTATAATCAAAGTTATCTCATTTTGACGTTTTTTCATAAAAGTTTTAGGCATTTAAGGGACGTTAACATGTGTTTTTCGGTTATTTATTACACAATTCAAATAAAAATCGTAAACAATTCATAGATCAAACACCTGATTAATTGCGTATGAAATGCTATCGGAATTAACCTTGTTCGTTCTTCAGAACTAACATACGGTAAAAAGTACCTTGTGATCTTCAATTGTAAGTATAAATTATGCAATTGTACATAAAACGAGGTTGAAACTCGATACAAAATGTTGACCTTAAACAATTTGTTTTTGCTGATCTGTTCAGATCCTTTTTGGTTTTGGAGTTCTAAAACATAATTGTATTATTTTGCAATGCAAGCAATACTATTGAAATTTATCCGAGGAACACATATATACTCTGGTTAATTCAAATCATTACATACCGGCAACAACTCAATATGATTATTTGTTACTTAAGTGTTAAAATGAAAGTACCGGGTCTTTCATCTTCCTTGATTACTTATTGTTTATAGGTTAATAAAAACAACTGTACTCATAACTAAAAATAAATAGAATGACAAACGCATTCCTGCTTTTTGAATGACGCTGACAATTGCGTACCACAAAAATGTAAAACTTAAATATTTTCCTATCAGTTGTTTACGATTTAAATGATAGAATCTCTTGTTTTTTTTTTTATTAATTTTGCACCATACTATACATCATTTAGATTTATGTTTGATATTGATCATACAGATCACTTTTGAAGTGAAAAAATGGACATATTTACATTACCTTAATCTAAACACGTACGTGACAACACTTTATATCATCATTTCAATTTTATTAGATTCCAAAATAATCGAGTGATTAAATAATATTTTGTTTTTCAAATAAAAAAATTGACAGGAATTAGATATCGTGCCGACATTCTGAGATTTATTAGAGATTCTAAAGTCAGACGGAATTTACGGATAGGTTCCATTGTCTAGTCATTGAAAGAGCGATATAATAATACATATGTTCTCCGTTAAAATGATTCACTTAAGTTAGCTAAATGTCAATGAGTGCAATTGTCTATCAACTACGGATGGACAATAAAAACTGAAAGCGACAAAGTGCATGACAATTTTGTTTCATTATCCGTGATTTTGGATCTTTTTATGAACTATCAACTACGAAGGACCCATAAGAACATGTTGTTGATAAAATTTCTCATTTCACAGTTCCAACTGAACATTTCTCAGCACTAACTTGAAATTTCTCAATTCCAATTTGGCATTTCTAAATTCAAATTTGACATTTCCAAATTCCAACTAGACATTTTTTACTTCAAAGTTGGAGCTGAAAAATGTCAAGTTTACACTAAGAAATGTCAAGTTGGAAGCAAAAAATATCAAAACGTAAATGAAAAATTAAAAAAATGATTTGCATTCGGAATCAGCGGTATATTTAAATTCAATAGTGGTACACTCTAGACAAAATCTTTTGAACTCAAATACTCAAAAAGTCTAACGCGTTGTAAAGCATCGTAAGAAAGATCACATAACACAAATGTTGTTCAACATAAAATAGCATGTTGGATCAATATTTCCTTATCTGTAACAAAATGTTTCTTTATTGTAAATTTAAACAAAAACACTGAGCTATGAAATTAGGCAAAAGGTGCATACCATATAGCCACTGAACTTATAAATAAAGATTAATTTATGCAGTTTCAATCATGACATTCAGTTTTCGGCATTTCTTTGCTGGTGAATACGGATTCTTTTATCTCATTTTGATATAGAAACAAATTCAATTCAACAACGGAATTAAAATCCAATACAACAAAACAATAATGCAATTGTTCTCATGAGAAATGCTGGTACATTTTATCTTACAAAATTGAACATGCTACCACAAACGATATTCGCGTGGTATAATGATATGCCGCATTAAATAAATTGACAACACGTATTTTAAGGAACTAGGCAATAGTTATTCCCCATTGTATAACCTTCGAGTAGAAGAAACATTATGATTTGATAATACAAATTGAAGACACATTTTATGAAAGAGATTCAAATCACGGCAAGATACTTAGAAATAAGAAAACGCATTGCAAAGAAATAAGTGAAATGAGGGTTGAACACAAATTTTGGTGGTAAAATAACATGATTAGGATTAATCTGCGTCAAAAAGACTACATAAAAACACTCTTCATTTGGGGTACTTTTCCTAACTTTTGTTCTCCTTTTGACAGAGTGAGCTAAACCTGTGTAGTAAATTTATGCCTGACCACTTGATAGTGCAATACCACATTCAAAGTGTACTATTCAGAACTTAACTTATCCCCGGGTTGTTACATGATGAACACGACGGGTGCCACATGTGTAGCAGTATCGGCTAACCGTTCCGGAGCACCTGCGATAAACCCGGTTTTGGTGGGGTTCGTGTTGCTTAGTCTTAAGTTTTGCATGTTATGTTTTGTATACTGTTTGTTTTTTGGTTTGTTTTTTTTTTTTGCCATGGCATTATCAGTCCAGTTTCGACTGATGAGTGTGAAAATCTCTTTGATATCTTTCGCCTCTTTTTTTGGTTATCCCTGTATTATTTCCAGAAGTTCCATGTTGTCTTTTATATAAAGATAAGGAGATGTGGTATGATTGCCAATAAGAAAATATCAACAAGAGACCAACTTACGGAGTATAAACAAATAAAGGTCACCATACAGCCTTCAAAAATGAGCAACACCCATACCGTAATCAGCTATATAGTCGGCTATAAAAAAAACCGGCATGACAAAAATGTAAATCAAAGTTATGAATGTTTCTTCTAATTTTGTTTGTTGTTTGTATTCTGTTTTTATAACAATTTTTTCCACAATCTTTCATTATCATTATGGTTAAATAAAATCTTATACTTATAATATTTCCAATCGGTGTGAAGTACTGCATTAAGGAATAGTGACACTAATATTATGTTTCACGTTTTGTTGTATTTTATTGTATATAATCTTACATGACCAGGAGCGTTAAATCTTAGTATACATTGTGACACGTGAACTGAAGTATGATCCGGTTTTGGAAAACATTTTCAAGCATATAATTGAGAATGGAAACGGGGAATGTACCAAAGAGACAACAACCCGACCAAAGAGCAGAAAGCAGTCCAAGCCAACTAATTGTTCTTCACGCACCAAGAAAATCCCGCACCAGGAGGTGGGTTCAGCTGGCCCCTAAACAATAATGTATACTAAATCAGGACGTTAGTTTTCTGGTTTGAATTGTTTTACATTTGTCATTTCGGGACTTTTTATAGCTGACTAGGACGAACGGTGACCTATAGTTGTTAATTTCTGTGTCATTTGGTCTCTTGTGGAATGTTGTCTCATTGGCAATCATACCACATCTTATTTTTATAGTTCAGCAGATTATAAATCTTGATGATAATTTGAGTATTTAAACCCATCCAACATGCGTACACAGTTCTCTTGTGTGTATTTATTTCAGACTCTATGACCCCATTTACACTAGCAAAAAAGATCGATCTTTACTGAGATCGATCTTTTTAAGATCGATCTTTGGTCTAATGTAAACGGGAAAGATCGATCTTCAATCGGACTTAAAAAGTCTACCTCCAGAGGTGGTTTTAAAAAGATCAATCTTATTTGAATCGATCTTTCTTTTAGTGTAAACGCTTAGATCGATCGCGATCGATCTTTTTTCAGGTGAATGTTATATTTAGATATGAAAATAAATCTGCGCATGTTCGGCAGCAAAAGCACACGTGTTTCAAAACGATGGATGGAATAAGAAAAGTAAACATAGATTCCGCTGTTTTGGGATTATCTTCTAAATCGATAAGTTCTATTTCTTTGCTGCAAATCCTCATCTTCAAACGCATTGACCGTTCGTTTTTTAGCGATAGTCTTACACACATATCTTTGTTTAAAGACTTCTGATGTATGAACCAAAATAATAATTAATAAATCCATACGAAATCCCAATGAGCAAACTATTTTCTACATCATTTTGCAATGTGTGCGAGATGCAAAATTTCCTTGAATATTCTATTTTTAGGATTATTTGTTTACGAAATATAAGGTAATAAGGTCTGACCGGTTCTTTTTATGTTGTAGTGTAAACGCACTGGGTTAAATAAGATCGATCTCGATCGATCTTGCTTGTGCAATGTAAACGCGAACTGATCTTTTCAAGATCGATTCAAATAAAGATCGATTCAATTTCGTACAAGTGTAAACGGGGTCTATGTTTTTATTCTTTAGATTTCTTTACAATGATTATTTTTTTTATGGCCCATAGTGACTTTGTGGGTTTTTTTGGGGAAAAAGAAAAGTTGATGTTCGGTATACTCCAATGAGGCATCAAGACCACCAGGGAAACAATGTTAACTCTGTATTGTTTGAATAGTCTGATTTTGCACGATAAAAAGACATTATCTTAACTATTATGCAATTTGAATTTTATTTTAATGAAAATAGTGCCATTATTTTCAAAAGTTACTCCCAATTGATTGATTTAACACCCTATGTATAATACGCTTTCATCTTCGTTGTGAGAACATGTTTTCTTTTGAGTGTATGCAAAGCAATTTAAGTAGATTCAATTTACACCACACAATTGTAGCTTTACACAAAACAATAGCATTGGTTCATATCTTGAACAGTTTACCTACAATGCATAGATGAAAGTATCGTTCCTGATTTTCAGTGTAGTAAGCTTTAAGACAGAAATACACTTCAGTTTTTAATAATTTGTATTAGGTCGCCTTTAGAGCTTATGTACATTGTTTAGTACACATATGATCAATATTCCGTATAAAATCTGACAACAGCATCTGCTAAAATCATAATTTGGGTTAAAAAGAATAAGCTTCCTGGCGAGCAATGTTGAACGACAATTTCCATTTCACAAGATTTATTCTTGAAACATTATTAATTTTGTCATAAGTATGTCACCGCCACAAATATTCCAATGGCATTTCATCTATCTACAATGTATATTGCTTCACTATTACCTTCACCTGAAACCCCTTTCAGCCTTTCTGATAACCCAATGTTCTTACAACAACTTCCATTCATTTGCTATGTCAAATGCAGAAATATTTTTGTTTTGTTTTCGTCGATTTTATCAAGATATAATTATATTATTTCCTAAAGGTAATTGACGGATTTTGTAAATTTTGTAAAAAAAAAAAAAAAAAAAAAACACCGGAAGTTGTGTATTTTCCTTACTGTTAAATTAAAAAAACAAAGGGACACAACTGAAAAACGTCGCAATAGAATAATCTACTTTTGCGGTCATATACTTGGATGTTTTCTTTTTTGTAGATCTATTTTCCTAGTAAGCTGATTACAGTTTGTGATTATAGATACGACATATCCTATTTGTTCTACACATGAGTGAACAGTAAGGAGGACAAGAGTCTATTTGTTAGTTTGATGAGAGACAAAAAAAAAAAAAACCCTTTCATTTAGCACTATCTTTTGGCCCGAAGTATTCTACCAAAAAATCGACAATAATGATAGAATCCGTTTTGTTGGGTTACCTTTGTCTGATAAGATAAAATATCTTTATTTGTACACAAGGTATAACTCTAACAACGTTCACAAGACATGAATGAGTATGTCATATCAAATTTTCGAATTATGTCTTCATATTTTCTAGGTATATAGGCCTTCATACTTCTTTAAAAGTACAAGCATCACCCGCCATGCAAATTCACAGTAAGTCAAAATGTCACAATTGGTAAAACTACAGATCAGACGATTATACTGGTATCAAAAGATCTAATACCGCGAAGACATGTCGCTAGTCAGTTGGGATATCGGCACATCGTATCAGTCAACCAATTTGTGATGGTAATCGTAAAATATATGAAGTGTTGATTTCATTTGTTCTTCCTCATAACTCCTTTTTTTTTGTGTAAGAAGAACAGTCAGGTAAATGAAGTCCGTATAGTGTGAACGTGCACGAGCGTAACGCACTCCTTTGTCATGTTTAACGCATTTATGACGTAACAATGATATCAGCAGTGACATTTATTTGACGAAGTAACCAATTGTGAAAAATTGAATAATTACGATATTTTTAGGTAACTTATTGTTTGTAGCATGTGTACTAAATGTCGACATGAAATGAAACTTTTAAAGGTTTAAATTTTATTGAATCTTATTTGGCGTGCTCCTGTCATTTACACAAGCTTGATGCAATCGAACAAATAAAAAACAGCAATGTCAATGGCAAAATTTACTGTTAAGAAATCGATAAGAAATTTACTACCGACTTGTAAAAACATACCTTCATACGAACATAAATCATTGGAAAATATTTGAAACTGGACTAGCATATACAAAAACCTGATTTATAAAGGGCATTTTTCAAATTAAAGTGATGGATTGGAATAAAACCCAGAGTAAATAATACGCCTAAAACATACCGTTGCAAATATTTAAACCTGAATGTTTTGGGCAGAACACTCGAAACTTCCGACTATCCCGTCCTTTTTTCCTCAAATGTGACCTACCGAATTAGACTTATCACCGGGTTTGTACTTATATGATTAACACGACGAGTGCCACATGTGGAGCAGGATCCGTGTACCCTTCCGAAGCACTTGCTATCACACCGGTTTTTGATGGAGTTTGTGTTGCTCTGTCCTCGACTTGTGCGTTTGACAATCCCTTTGGTATCTTCCACCCCTCTTTTATATATCATTCAATTTAGATTAAAAACAGATATATTAAAAGAAAAATGTTAGTTCAGGTCAGTTTTAGTATTGTTAAATTAATCAAATATAAAAGCGTCATTTAAAAAGAGGCGGAAGATGAAAAAAAAAAATAATCAGTTCATAAGTCTTAGACAAATAGTAAATGCCAAAAGATAAAAAAAAAAGGGCAAAAAGATAAACAACAGTCTACAAAACACAACATAGAAAACTAAAGAATGAGCAACACGAACTCCATGAACAGCCGGCTGTGATCTTGTGTACTCTGAAAGGATAAGCAGATCCACCATACCTGACTTCCGTCGTGTAGCTCCTATAAACTAAAATTCGGTGACAAGTTTCATCCGGTGATGTCACATTCGAGGAAAAGTGGACGAAATTGTGGTTACGACAATTGAAACATATCTGCCTTCATCTGTGAACAGATATTCCTTATCGTACAACCAACTCGTGGTGGCGTCCGTAACATTTTCGAAGGGATTACTTCTACTTTACCACTTGGATCCTTTTGTTTAATAGCTTCCTTGTAATCTGCAACCCTGAACATATCAAGAATCAAATTGTTGAAAATTTAACAATCGAATTACTCCAAAAGGTATTTATCACAAATTTTTGGCTTGAGATATTGTACGAAAACATATCTTTTGGACTAAGGCTGTGACGTCACACACACTCTATAGATGACATTTTTTCCAGCAACTGTCAAAAAAGGGACAGTAATAAAAGAACTGAATCTTTATTTTTTATTTTTATAATGTTTTTTATGAAACTATTGTTTCACGTACCTTCATCTCTTTCTGATCTAATCTTTTTATTTAATTTTCTACGACACTTGTTTTAAATGCAGATTTATTTGAGGAAAACATAAATTGTGCTAGAAGTGAATTGATATATTACCTTTATAATTGGTAATAATTTGACATCTCAAACAAAACATTAATTCTTGAACATTCAAGAACATTTTTTCTATAAACACCGGCCCTATCACTTTTATTAATTAATCGTCCCCTAAATGTTTTGTGTCATTTCATATACATACATACATACCTTTGAATTTACACATTAATTGCGTTTTTGTGAAACAAACGGTTGATATGCTGGTATCAAATTACTTCTCAATTCTGGAATTAAAAACATGTACTGTTTAGTAATTGTTAATTACCTGTACACACCAACATCATACTGTATTATCTGAAAAACTACTGAACAATATTGAATTTACTGCAAGCGAATTGTCTGAACAGTACTGACTTTACTTACTAATTTATTGTTCACAGTCTTTTCAGATGATGTTAAGATCAAAATGACAATTTAAGACTTAAATTCATTTACTATTAAATAAAGTTATAGAAGATTGCAAGCACTTTTTGTATATTCAAGACTTGAAAATTATACTATGAAAGCTTCGATAGGAATTTAACATTAGATCTTTATTAATGATTGTGGTCTGAAAACGTTTAGCAGTTCAAAATTTTAACACCAGTTTGATTTGAAATTTTATTTAAACATATTAAAATCAACAAAAATAAACATTCTTTTTTATATTAACAATTTCATTATTGCTTAGTGGTATACTAGTTTATAACATGCAAATGGTCGTGTTTTTTTATGTAATCTTATGTACTTGTCTCAGTTGTATTATTAACCTAATTTTAAACTTCCGTGTTGAGAAGTCAACGCGTAACAACTAGATTAATAAAATGCCTACGGACAAGAACTTTAATTTTACTTCCTTGTTTGAATTCCCCAGACAGACGCTAAAAATAAAAATAAAAATAAATCAATGAGCTTTGCTAGTCAGAAGAATAAAATATTCACAATGTAGGTGGTCAGAAGTGTGTCATACGTATTTCAGAAGAATTGTCCTCAAGTTATTTCCTGTTCTTTTCGCAATTGTGACGAACTCTGTCTCGTTCCTTACTGCTGGCTTAACTTGTGTACATTTGATATCTTTGACTATTGGTATTACAATGGGCCCGTTTTCGTCCTTTTCAATTAAACTCATCCAGCAAACCATCAAAAATCGCTGCAGAATTGTAATTTGACATACCATGATTTTCTGTAATTAGCGATGAAACATTGGAGGTGAGAAATTGCATTAATTTGTCCTTTAAGAACAATAACTATAAATGTTTTTGCTAAGTCTATTCATGCAATTAGATAGCTTTAATCATATGATGGAAAAACCGAATAATTGTGTTTTCTGGCTGGTCATAACTTTTAACCTAGGCAACCACCGATTTTGTTAATAGAATATAGTATAAACAACTAAACATTCTTCGTGTAAGGTCATTGTTCGCTTTATCAAATTGTTCCATTGGTCGTTCATTTCATTATTGTGTACCTGTCACAGGACAAAATTTATTGCTTTTATCGAGACAACCCATTGTTATTTTTGTATGCTAATACGAATCCAGTATGATAGATTCATGTAACTAGAATATACTTTATTCATGTATTTTGTCTATAATTTGATTATTCAAAAGTAATTATAAAATAACATCTTTACCAATATGTGTTTTCCTGCTGCTGGTGATAATATAGAATGGTCGTAACTGCTTCAGAAAGTTAGATCTGCTGCAAAATAGATGGTTGACACAAACCTTTTAGTTTAAACAAAAATTTTTTTTTCAAAAGTGCACAAATTAAAATTATACAATAGAAATACAGGGATTCGGAAACAAGAAGAACTTATATAAATCCGTCTCCCTTATATAAAAAAAAGAAATGACAAAATTTGGAACATAGTTTAAGAAACCCGCATAATATAATATTTTCTCCTTTCTGCATTACGGGTAAATCATTATTATCCGAAAAATACCTTTAATCCTACAATTAACATATTAAAAATATTATATTGGTACTTTTAAGTGATCCCTTTTCAAGATATAATTAATTATCGTTGATAATTCCTGCAAGCCAAGATCAGTATTTACATCAAAACATATTCCTTTCAGAGGGTCTTTAGTTTTTATAGAGAAAAACAAAATGTTTCATATAGTTATCTTTATATTTTTTGAGTTTGGTTAAGAATCATTATTGCATTTTCGAATGTCACATGTATATTTGAAATGCCAATATCAAGAGAAGAATAAACAAAACAACAAAGATAGAAGGATAGGTTATTAAAAAACGCATACCCGTCAACGTGGTAAGCATCTCCTTCTATGTATGCAGCACCCGTCGTGCGAATCCACACCAAGTCTAAATTTCGCAATCGGGAATATGACACAATCGGTACAATTACAGATCTAAAGATCTAAGACTTCAAAAATATGTCCCATTGACTATAGATAACGACACATCGGCAACAATAGTATACCGCTGTTCGAAACTCATAAATCGATAGAGATAAAAACAATTCCGGGTTACAAACTAAAACTGAGAGAAACTCATCAAATATAAGAGGAGAACAACGACACAACAAAAACACAACATTAAAATGTAACACACACAGAAACGAACTAGAATATGACAATGGCCATTTTCCTGACTTGGTACAGGACATTTTAAGAAAAAATGGTGGGTTGAACCTGGTTTTGTGGCATGCCAAACCTCCCGCTTTTATGGCAATGTTAAATATAACATTAAAATGACAACATTACATGACATGACTACAATACAAATAAATGGGAGAACATATAGGACAAAGAAACACACGAATAATAGCTAACAAAAGGTACTAGGTTTAAAATTTAATACGCCAGACGTACGTCTCGTCCACATAAGACTAACCAGTGACGCTCAGATGAAAAAAGTTTGAAAGCCAAAACAAGTACAAAGCTGAAGAGCACCGAGGACCAAAACTTCCAAAAAGTTGCGCCTAACACGGCCAGGGTTTTCTGCCTGGGACAAGAATAGCCTTATTATTTAGAATAATTTATACTTTTGCAAACAGTAAATTTTATAAAATGACTATGTAAAATCTTACGTTGTGTCGAATTGTTTCGTCGTTCCTCCAAACGCTGTTGGAGCAGTGTTTGTGTAAGGAGACCACCCCCTGCTAATGGAGTCCGTATTATGTGAACATGCACGAACGTAACGTTTAAACAGAGGTATAAATCCCATACGATGGAACAGGTTTATATTTTCATATACATCATACAAGTACATTTTGTACATAATTTGGCAAATTGGAAATTGAAATCAACTTTTATGCATTTTTGTTAAAATGATAAATAATAGATTTAACTTGTTTTAATGATTTCTTCAAACAAAAAAGTTGTTTGAATTTGGGAAGACATTTTCATTAAAATTTCATTCTAGTATAACATCACATGCACTTGTCTCTGAAAAAAAATACCTATATACTTAGATATAACACAAGTTACCTAACTCGTATTTTTGAGAAATATCATCTGGTCGGGAACTTCCGTTATATTTCGATTCTGTGGTTGTCTGTGAAGCTGTCAATAACCAGTAAAATGAATCCCTAGTGTAATTTAGTCAAACCAGCTCTATCCTTACATGATAAATGTGAACTTCAAATGCTTTACTGTACTTAGTCGTAAGTTGATAAAAACCGTATCAAAGAGAATCTTATTCAAATGTGTTTTTTATTCTCATTAAACATTCGAAAAGGATAATTGAAAGTGTTCAAGTAACTTAATGCAGCGAACGAGGTATTTAAATAAAACCATTCTCTACATAGTGCCAATAACCAGACATTTTTTCAGTTGTAAATTGTCTTTATCTGACAGATATTACACAAAAACATACCAATGTAATAAAAATTGATCTGTTTTATAAAACGTAAACGGTTTTTTTCTTCAAAGCGGAAAACAAAGAAGATAGAAACTGAAAACAGACAACTATTTTACTATTATTATTATAATTTTTACTAGTATAATTATTTATTAGAAACTTACTTTATGTTCTATTCCCAATTGTGTGAATTTTAACTGAGTTTTGCATTAAAATTGTGGTGATACTTGCATAACAGAATATGCTTACCATGTCGGATCATCCAGTCTGGCTCCTTTTGGATTTCATGCGATTCTATAGTTTTCGTTTGTTACCTGGATTTGTCTCTTCCTACTCGATTAACACGATTTTAACATCGGTGATCTTCTGTCCCCTAAATCTTTTACAGAGTTCAGATAATTTGAATGCAACAATTCTCCCCCTTCTATTTTAAGGCTCAAATATGTTTGGTTTAAGGGTACAAATAATCATTATCTTAGATATTTGAGTTCCATTTCATTTTGCTGAGAGTGTTAAAATTTGTATGTTGAGTTTAGTACAGTAATCGTGAAAAGGTATTTGTAGCTAATATAGAATTCGAAAATTTCAAAAGAGTATAATGTAATTTGTTGGTGTTTCTTCGCGATAAATTATATTATAATTATACAAGGAACACTAAATCTTCAAAGGTTAAGCAGGTTTAATCCACCATTTTCCACAAAAGAAAATGCCTGCACCAAGTTAGGAATTTGACAGTTGTTTTCCATTCGTTAGATGTGTTTGAGCTTTTGATTTTGCCATTTTATAAAGGACTTTCCGTTTTGAATTTCCCTTGGAGTTCGGTATTTTTGACTTAAAAGAATCTAATGCATTTTGCGTTTAAGAATTTTTCAAGGACAAGCAAGCTTCAGGAATCTGTGTAATATGTTTATGAAATGTTCGACATCCTAAAAACGTAATAATTTTTCTAAAATTTATCACGACAACCGTTTGCTCTAAAAGTGATTACCATTCTGTTGATGAATGGGATTTCAACCATAATAGGCTCATGAAAGATACATCACATACTCGAAAACTTACTTTTTAAAGCAAGTCCGCTGGGATATTTGTTATTACAAACATACTGTTTCAAGATTTATTGTCGAAGCATGTGCTTTATATTTTCGGTTTAAAAAACTAATCAAAATTGACATGATACATTGACTTTGTATTTAGGACGCCATTTAAAAAAGAAGGCTGATGCATAACATTTCTAAAAAGATTTAGCCATTGTTTAAACTATGATTCATTGTACTCAGGGTTATAAAGTCCTTATTATTTCAAATTTTATTAAGCCATACAACCTCATCCATATTTGACTGTACATACTTAAATATCAAATCATACTAACATTAATCATCTTTAAACCCATCGATTCAGGAACATATCTACAATGTGGAATATAATAGTTTTTCATACGAGGGTTACCGTTTGATAAACACTTAATGAAAGGGTAAGAATATACATGAAACGATATCAACTTGTTTGATATGAAAGATTAAAAGTCTGCTCCTTTTGTAAATATGATGTAATAAAACACTGACCTTCAATTAAGGAAATAATATTAAAACATGAGTAAACAAACATAAAAAAAATACCTTTCCAAACATACTATTCATGGTCAAGTTTGTGTTGAAAAAAACAAAGACGATTAATATACTATTTGATCAATGCTTGGGTTGAATAAAGGACATTATCAACTTTTGAGGTATTAATGAAATTTTAACATGACAATCATATATTGACCATCATGTCATGCTATCCTTGTAAGAAAGCAAATAATGCATATTTACACTATAAAAACAGTTTTACAGCTTAAACAATCTTAATGTTGCATATAGAAGTGAAAAACAACTTAAAAATAAAAAGATGTGGTATAATTGCAAATGAGACAATTCTCCACCAGAGACCAAATGGCATAGAAGTTAACAACTATAGGTCACCGTACGACAATCTACCAAATTTGGATGATATTGTCAATACAAACATTATGTGCAAAATATTTATGCTTAAAATGTGCCTTCTAACTCTACAAAAAAGTAATGATGATAACGGTAGTGATCAAAATCATAGGTTGGAAAACGATTGCAGACATCATGCTGAAAAGGTATAAAAAAGAAGTCTACAAAATGGAACACACAAAATTACATTAAGCAGTAAAAACCTAATCAATAAATAAAATGAACTCAGGTGCTCCGAAAGTGTCAACAGTTTCTGCTTCACAAGTGGAACATGTCGTGTTGCTATTTACAAGTAAAAATCTGATGAAAACTATCATTAGATGATATTCAATCTTATGCGTCAAGCAATTTTCAACAGATTTTTACTGATTGTCCTTATATTGTTCTGCACCACCACTATCCAAGATTAGAAAGAAGGTTGATCGCTTATAAGCATGTTCAACCCAGCCAAATTCTATATGTGCCTGTCTCA
Source organism: Mytilus coruscus (assembly GCA_017311375.1). Classification (NCBI taxonomy): domain Eukaryota; kingdom Metazoa; phylum Mollusca; class Bivalvia; order Mytilida; family Mytilidae; genus Mytilus; species Mytilus coruscus. Next base: position 31,674,342 of record CM029601.1, read on the forward strand.
TGTCAGTTACATGTAATTCAGTGGTTGTTGCTAGTACCTGTCTTTCATACTTGTTTTTCATTTATTATTTGACATATATCAGGATGTTGGTTTTTTGTTTGAATCGTTTCACACTTTGTCTTGTCGAGGACTTTTACTCAGTTTTGCTCATCTTTGAATACTGTACGGTGATCTGTAGTTGCTTAAATTCGCTTCATTTGTTGCATAGTTGTCTCATACAGTATATCGACAGATGCAAACGTGTTCACATGGGCTCTTACTGTGGCACTTTAATATCAGTGTTTTCTATATTGTTATGAAATAAATATTATTTCCAAACTTGTTAAAGAAATATATAACTTGTATTCAATAACACAACTGCCTTGATGACATTTTGATTTGAATAATTATGAATTTTCTAATTATACGGCTGCAATTTACCCGACATTTTTTACTTTAAATAAATCCAATATCAACAGCAATAATTGTAACTTTTTTTAAACCTCAGTTTCATTCAGGGAATGTTATACTAAATTTTACCACAGAACATACCTATTTCTTTAACTGTGGACAGTAATGATCCTTTGGTCCCGTTTTACGCTGTGTTATTTACAGAGAACGAAAAGTGAGATAGATCCACATAAACTAATTGTGTCTTTATATTCTAAAAGTTTATTAATTTAGCATTGCGGTAAGATCTTTGGATATTTTCATTATAGGTACTAACATTTAAAAACAAAAATGACGATAATATGTGTCCTTAGATCACCATGCTCCTCTTGCACATTTATATTTCCATGTTCATTTAATCATGAAATCTGGGATAAAACCCTTATTTGGCTTCTATTTCGAAAAGTTCATCATGAACCTGTGTTCTAAAACATTAACGGAATGTATTTTTTCTAGATGGATCACAAACTACCTTAAACTAAACATTAACTTGCCTGAAACCAAAATCTAACCCGATACGGGACAGACAGACGGACCCACAGACTTGAATACAAAATGCCCTCCGTAGGCAAGTTATTAACATGAATACAGCACTTTCTTACATTGTTGTGGACTGACGGATATGCAAACTCCGCAACATTCTTAATGCGCCTGTCCCAAGCCAGGACTGTCTGTCATATTTGTTTTTCGTTTATTGCTGTAGTATAAATCAGGCCGTTGGTTGCCTCTTTTGAATTGTTTCTCATTTTGATATACCGGGCCCTTATATAGCTCACCATACGGTATAGATTTTGTTCATTGTTGAAGGTCGCATGGTGACCATAATAGCAGGAAATTTGTATAGTTGTCCCATTGATAATCATATCCCATCTCCTTATTTTGAAAATATTAAGTTTCGTTAAGTAGCTCACCCTTCCGGAGCACATGAGATCATCCCCGGTTTTTAATGATGTTCGTGTTGCTTAGTCTTTTGTTATTTATGTTGTGTTTTTATAATGTTGTTTGTCTTTTAATCGTTTTTTTTTTTTTTTTGCTATTAGTTTGTTTTCGGCTAATGAGTTTGAATATCACTTAAGTATTTTTAACCTCTCTTTCAAAATTTGATTTATTTGCTAAAACTTTAAAGATAATTAATACAAGAAACTTGTTTTAACAACAATAGTCATTATCGAAGTTTGTTAATTTTCATTTCATTTGTTTGCCACTGTGTATTTGTATGTGAATTTTAGTATAGTTATTTTTGAATGTTATATTAAACATTTTTCAAAATCTGTCAAATTTTAATTTTTGAGAAAGGCACAAAAACATATTAGACTTTATGTACACGAAACATGGACCATGTAGAGAGACAATTGATTCCATCTAAAAAAAGAAAAAATGGACTGCTTGACAACAAATGCAAAACCCTTTTTTCAAATTGAAGTAATATCGCAACTTAAAATTCAAGATTTTCCTTAATTCTGAGAGTATAGAATATATAAGTTAAACGAAAACACATGGGCTAATTGCAACACTGTTTTGATACTGAAGTGACGATTGTCTCTACTAAAACGTCTTTTTCATCACATTGTCTATTTTTTAAAACTCCGATCAAAACTGAATTCTTTTCTATATACTGCGACGACATTTCAGAAAGTATACTTGCAGGAACACATAACCTATTCAAGACTCCGTTGAAGTACACAATTAACAAGTTTCCATATTATTATACATGGAAAAACTAATAATATGATGAATACGACATCTGAAGTATTTTATAAAGAATGAACAATAGTAATATCTTGTCTATTTCCCGACTAGAAGACCATGCTGTATCTATTTTATATCTTTAAAGTTAAAAACTTCTGGCATGTATATATTGAATTGTGAGTTTTTAATGTCCTCTTGATACATTCCACTTCTTTTTTCCAAAACATAATATACTTAGAATAGTTCTTAAAGGTCCAAAAACGCTATCCCTTTTAAAATCCATCATGTCTCCATATGTTCTAAAAGTTTTATATAAACATTATACCTTGTTAATAATAATGTTAAGAAAAAGAAAAAATCCTGCTTATTATCTTTGTTTATTGATGCTCTTCAATCTCGCAATATTTGATTTGGCTTTACACCTCTTATGATTCGAGTCTGACATATGAGACTTATGTAGACAAAACAATACGCATATCTATTTTCCGTCTGGTAAAAATTAAGACTTGATTAAAAGGTAAAAATATAGATTTAACAATAAAGTTGATATCACAGATTAAAAGCCTTTTCATTTTGTAAATTCGACGCAGTAAAACAATGGCCTTCAAATAATGACATAATAACCCAAATTGAGTAAACAAATATATATATATAACCGCCCACACATATAATTATGGACAGTTTGATGTCTAAAAAATAAAGAGAAATCTAATTTTTTACTACTTATGATAAACAATATGATTTGATTTAGAAAGAATAAGCCAGATGTGACCAAAGATAGTAGACAGTACAACAGACAACTCTAAAAAAAAAAAAAAAAAAAAAAACCGGTACAAACGAAGACCAAAAACAACGAATAACACTGATAATCTGACTTGGTACATGGTAAAACATGTTGTAGGTTTAATTAAACGCAACAGTAGTTAACTTATTTTCAAATGTCATCAATCCATTTGGAACATACAAATCAATTTGAAATAAAGAAGAAAAGAAAACCTGGCGGTACAACAATGTCTCCAATAGTATCAAGACCTGGTGCGTCGACAAGTTAATGGTCTCTTGCTATGCATCGATCTCCTGCTTTTCGAACCAATCACACTAGACTAGGACACAACCGGTATATTAACCTATCAGATGACTATTTTCGTATCTTAAGATCTAAAACCGAGAAAAATATTGTAAATTAGTCGAGACACAGACAGATCGATTCGTCAGCAATTCATAATGGTGACAATAAAATTTATATATATGTAGTGTAGATTTCAGTCGATCTTTCTCCTAACATTGTTCGCGGTTTTTGTGTCAGGCGAACACAAGTGAAAATAAATAAAAACAAACATATTAAGGTGTATTGTTGAGTCGTTCAAACGACTTAACTAACTCGTTATAACGACCAAGTTTACTCGTCATAACGACTTAGTTTAGCTTACTCGTAATAACGACTCAGTAACTCGTTATAAAGATCTAGCTTACTCGTTATTACGACTTAGCTAACTCGTTATACCGACTTAACAATACCCCCTCATATCTTTGTCTTGATTTGTTTTCGCTTTTGTTCTTATTCATAGATTTTGCAAATTCCAAATAAGTGCACATCAAATAGAAATAGAAGTTGGAAGATGAACAATTGCAAAAATGACATTGAAGATGAAATACATTTTTTACTTATATGTGGAAGAGTACAATCAATGTTTAGATTATATAGAACTGTAAGGGTTCCAAATTTAAAAGCATTTACTGATGAATCTAACTTTGTCTGGCTAGTGAGCGCAAAAGCGTAAATGGTCCTCGTCTTAGTTGCTCAATGACGCTAATGGCAACTGAAATAAGGTATCTTAAATGCTTTATAGTGCAAAAAGACAGTTTATTCATATCCATATATCAAATTAAGAAGCATTAAAATGATGTTGTTTTAGGTAGCGTTCTGTCTTATAAATATAGGGCATTTTATTTTATTTTATTCTTTTGGGTAAATTAAGGCTAATCAAATATGACGTACTTGTTACAATAAAAAGCAGTAAGGTAGCTTATTCATGGCGATATATCAAATTATGAAGCATTAAAATTATGTTGTTTTAAGTAGCCTTCTGTCACCAGACTCCAACAAGCGAATAATAAACCGCGAAAAAAAGTTGTATCAAGCTATATATATAGCTAGCGAAAAAAAAAAAAAAAAAAAAAAAAAAAACGCACCAAAATGAGCATGCCTAAAGAATAACAATAACATGAAACGTCCTTTGAAATTTTGAGGACTACGTTTTTGGTGGGGTTCGTGTGCTCAGACTCAAGTTTTATTTTCGTACAGTCGAGAGTTTGTGAACTCGTTCAATGGCATAATATTAGACTGAAAAGTGTTTGTGTTTTGTCTCATTCCCCACACAAAAACGCTTTTCAGTTTAATATTCTAAGTCTGTTGACAGTAGCTACTGAAAACAACATCATTTAAATGCTTTATTATTTGATATATGGATAAAAAATAAAGTGTCTTCTTGCACTAAAAGGCATTTAAGAGCCCTTATTTTAGTAACCATAAGCGTTATTACGCAAATAGGACAAGGTCCATGTACGCCTCCGTTCTCACAAGCCAGACACATTTAGATTTCTCAGTAAATATCTTTTAATTTGGAACCCTTAAAGTTCTAAATTCTCTTAAAATTACTTGCGCTCCGACATTTAAGCAAAAAATGTATTTCATCTTCAAAGTTATTTTTGCAATTGATCATCTTCCAACTTCTTTTTCTAGTTTATGTGCACTTAGTCGAAATTTAAAAATTTATAAGTAAGAACACAAGCGAAAAAAAAAAAAAAAAAAAAATGAGACAAAGATAGGAAAAAAGGGGGGGGGGGAGGGAATTGAGTCGTTATAACGAGTTAGTTAATTCTTTATAACGAGTAAGCTAAGTCGTTATAACGAGTTAGCTAAATCGTTATCACGAGTTAAAATTAAAACAAAATCCCAATGACACGTACCGGCTTCTGTATAAACGTCATATGACAGGATGTCACTGATCGAAATGGGACGTTGACAATACAGAAGATGAAGTCATCACGTGTGTCATAGATTCTAGTTTCAAGTCGGTCATCTGTTTCAAAATCAATGAAAGATCAAGATATGAAGTTATCCTTCTAGGTTCTGTATTATCATTAAATCAACCATTACTTGGATATATCAGATGTAAGCACTCATTGAAATACAGATAATTGAGTGAAATGTAATTATCAATATATCTGACAAAAAATATAAAATTTGGCATGACTTCGTCTTCTTCCAGTCTTTGGTATGATTTTGTATGAATTCTGCTTCCTATGATTGCAAAAAAAAAAAAAAAGTAGACAAGATGGAGTGCAGAAAAAGTACCCATTTCAATGCCGACATTTAGTTAAAATAACAATCATCAATACTCAACAAATATGTTGGCGATAAAAAAATTCAGCATTTTGATGATGTTATTTTCGGTGCATTGTTTTGGGGAATCAGTGGGGTTCATCACAATGGAAACATTTCAAGACGTAAAACAAGGCACCTACGATTCACATTTTGTAGAAAAAAAAACCTGCTTAATGAAAAGATGTAGCCTATCTTTCAATTGAACAAATGCAACGGTAGAAAACAATTATTTTGATATATCTGAAAAATATTAATACACTTAAAATTTAAAACAAAGTAGTTGATGTTTAAGTCGATAAAAAATAAGAAAATAGTCTTTATGAAAATGTTTATGAAACTGAAACCTGGCAAGCATAAATTATATTGAACTAATTGTATTGATATTGCAGTAGTATAACAATTTTTACACAAGAAACATCAGTTTGACAGCTGAATGAATCACGCTGTTACATATTGCAGTAAATCTCAACTTAAATCTATAAAAATTGAAGTTTGTCAGTAAAAAATAATTTTAAATGATCAGTTTCGTACTCAAAGTTTACATTTGCCTCACTTGCATTACAAAAATACAAAGCATGATTCTTATGAAACTCTATGGCTTATAAACTTCTACACAGAAAACTAAGGATTATTAATACTCACCAACATAATCAATAAATTTGATAAAATCGGATTCTTCGGAAGCGTAGACAGTCTGCTTTACAAGTGGCACCAATGCTAATGATAAGTAAAATCTAGTTATATAGGTCTCATTTGATGATTGTCATAATTGTGTTTATTAAAGTGTTGAAATACATGACTTCATTTTAAAGATTCCATGGTTCAGTATGTATCTTGTAAGCAGCAAACCTCTTTTAAGCATACACAAGCTCTGAATATCCAATACACTGGAAGATATATACTCAATTGTCAAATGCTGCTGGAATGTTGCAAAATATATGGAAAGCTCACAAGGGGAAAATTATATGTATCTCTCTTGTCGTAAAGTTGATTTCTTAACGTACCCTCACTGTCGAACTCTAGATGTAAGTCAAGCAATGGATAAGACTAGGAAGAGGTTAAAAAAAATGTCTAACTCTTGCATTCAAAATTGACAGCAGACTGTTTTCAGTTGATTATTTTATTTATGTCCTCAAGGTTTGCGGATTCCTAAATTTTATTCATTATAGGTTTAAAAGGCATTTGGTCTCAATCGTATTTAAAGAAGGGTATTGTAGTTGCACACGTCATGCACACTGAAATTGGTATCAGGCATTTAAATTTAATCTTTAATTGAACAATTTCATTCTTAAGTAATGACGTTATTAAATTGTATTAATGTTGTTTCTGAAATATTTATCATTAGCTAACTTTAATACAGGAGTGAAATGATGAACTTAGAAGAATTTAATTCTAACTTACCAATAATTAGAATGTATAAATAGCTAAAAATCTTTGAATTAAGTCAAGAATCATTTCAAATATTTCAAAACCCTACTGTTCTAATGTTTTAAGATACAGATCCATGCAGGTTTTTTTCTTGTAATGTATTGTCAATCATAGAAGACGGTATTTCCGGCCAGTTAACTCAAAATATTTTGACGCGGTTAGATTTTTTTTATGGTTAAATGTAGCAAACTACTTTACTGAGTTGACATTGTGTTCAAGAATATAAAAAGAAGCAACGGAATTCTATCAAAAATAATTGATTAGCATAAACTGAAAGTACTATTGTTAAAATAACACCGTAAAACAAAGATCACATCACAGTACACAAAACGCCGTTAAACTGGTAGTAAAAACAACAAGATCCGGACAAGTAAACAAAGCCTGTGCTACTTGCAGTACTCGTCGTATAGATTATGACATGTCAACAGCCGGTAATAAATCTCACTTTATATTAAGGATTGAATTGTAGAAGGAAAGGAGTTGTGACTATCATATTGTCATCACAGATATTTTATAACGGTCATCCAAGTTATGGTCGTAACCCCTACTTTTGAATTGATGACTTAAATTTTACAATTTGAAACCTATGGTTCACAAGCATCACTGTAAGCAATATAGAAATAAGGAGATGTGGTGTGAATGCCAATGAGAAAACAATTCACCAGAGACCGACGCACGAGGGTGTTAACTCCTATGTTGTTAAAACACCGTATCAACAATTATAAATGACCAGTCCTTATAGTACCCTAGAAATGACCCCGAGATGACAAAATGAAAAACCTTTCAAAATAGAAAACCAACGACCTGACCTAAGCTTAGAACAATAAACGAAAAAACAAAATGACAGACATCAACCTTTAAACACTCTAAAATGGAAAAACATGTACTTAAAGAAAATCAAAATTCTAGAATATAGTATCTTGCAAGTAGCGATATTCTAAAGGCAGCTGTTACATATAAAAGGAAACTTCACAATTTCTAGTGTAATAAAGTTTGATCTTCATCTTTATATTGTCTGTTTACATACATCGATGAAATATTCTTAGTTTATAGTTTTCGAACAATATTCGTCGAATTTTACGAACAAAACCTACTCATTTCTATTACTAAAAACATAAATGCAAAGCTAAACAATTTCAAAGAGGTAGGACTCATTTTTTTCACAGCAGGGTCATTCTAAATTTTTTTTTATGTTTACCTGAATTAACAGTATCACATTTTAGAGGTAATTTAATGTAATGTCAAGGTAATTTTCAGATGATTAATTAAAACAGGAATTTCCCAATAATACAATATCCATAGTTTTACTTCTAGCTCATAAGGTATATATTAAAAGTGAGGTTTTCTCAGTTGCTTACTAGTATCACAGCTACATGCATGTTTTGTAAGGTTCCAACAAACAATATTATGGAATACTTTTAAACAGGAATGACCTAATTATAAACGCCTGAAGATACCAATAGGAACAAAACGGCAATTTTGACATATTTTAAAAAGTTATATAATATCCAAAAATATTAACTGACTGAAAATTCTGTTAGCAGTAAAGTTATATACTTTGGATTACAAATAAAGTTATATTGGTCCGAATCTTCCATCGAAGTAAAATTATACTAAAACATGGATGTACAGTAGGATTTGAAAACTTAGATTTCGACCCTGTGTGTCAAACAAATAAAGGGAAAAAGGTTAAATCACAAAAATACTGAACACCGAGGAAAATTCAAAACGGATAGTCCCTAATCAAATGGCAAAATCAAAAGCACAAACACATCAAACGAATGGACAACAACTGTCATATTCCTGACTTGGTATAGGCATTTTCTTATGTAGAAAATGGTGGATTGAACCTGGTTTAATAGCGCTAAACCTCTCACCTGCATGAAAGTCGCATCAAATTCCATTATATTGACAACGGTGCGTGAATAAAACAAACAGACATAATAGGTAAAAATGTCAAAATAGGGGTACAGCAGTCAACACCGTGTCACAATCTTAATCACAACAAAAACAAACAAATATTTAACAAAGAAGCACAAAAAAGCATATATCACATTTAACAACCTCGTTCATTGCACACTTATTTTTGTATTTTATTTGTGTATGCCAAATCAACCCTAAAGGATCGAGGGATTTTAAGAACTGGGACCAAATCGTAATTTTAACATTAACTCTGGAGTAGAATCATGTGTTTGACGTCAGAATGTAAACGTCAAACAGGTATAGATATAAAATAATTTTGTCGTTCAAAGTATGCAAAAATTATAATAGAACAATAACACAATGAAAGTTGGGCTCTTTTTCGTCAAAAACAAGCAAAAGGGTGATATTGAATCATTTCCCAGAAAAACAAAAGTTTAAAAAATTATACTTTTATAACATTATATATACATGAAAATTAAAATAAAAATGACACATTGTTTCTCATTTCATTTTCTACAGCTTTTAATTTGAAATAGTCTACATGCCAGGTGATTATATTTTAGATGTATATTTTTGAAAAGGAAAAGTTTTCCCATTCTTGTTTAACATACAGTAGAAAATGGAAGGATATGGAGTAAATGTACATGGGACAAAATCGCACACAATACATAGAAAGCATAGAAAATTATCAATGAACAGGGCTTTTATTCCTGTTCTTCATCTTGACAGTTGATGTAGGGTCTTCAACAATGAACAAATCATTCATACCCTACAACAAGGTCAAGACGGCCCCTAGCGTCGACTTAAGCGGTACTATTGATAAAAATAAAGTAATTTTGAAAGACATCGATCGCCGCTAAAATATGCCTTGAAGTTACACATGTCGGGAGCGGTCAATGAATTACATAATTTATTATTACGGGCGAGGTTTTGAACATATATTTGTCATACATTGCCCAACAAAAGACCAATAATTTAGAAACAACAAATGATAGACAATACATATAAAACTAAACAACAAATGATAGACAGCACGGGGCACATCGAAATATTTGTAAGAAAACCTAGCAGTTTAAAATAGTATGAAAGGGCAATATACAAAAACAGATGACCAGACCAGTATTTTGAAGAAATTTAACCAAACATGAAATTTTGACGGTGTATTTATATGAGAAATTCTCACATGAACAAGCACACCATAACTGTAAATATTATAAGAGCATACACCTCAAGCAATGTTTATTAAACAGCAATCAAGTGTTTAATAAAGGCAAACAACCGTCAATATTAACGTTGTACAGTCCCAGCAGATACCATTCAGACAGAACACAACACATCGCTATTTGCATGAGTAAATGATATGTGATTGTTAATTTTAGTTGATAGATAATGAAAATATTCTTTTTAAACAAAGGAGGTTTCAGGCAAAGCTGTTTTTCGATGATTTGTCTGTTCTGATTATGGACGTTTGGTTTTAATATTCTCTTCTATTTAGTTTCGCAAGCATTCAGGTCTTGAGCATACTTGAAGAAAGCTAGTCATTCAAGAAATATTTGCCGTGCGCAATAAAATCGATATCATGCTTGTCAACCGTTTTACAAAGACCGTTTATAAAACTATTAATTACATGTTAGCGACATCGCGTGTAAACCTGTACTGACAAAACAATTTTATAGACACTTAATATTGCAAATTATTTCGTAAAGGTGTATAAATGGTACTCTCGATCAATTCCCTGAAGGGAAAATTATCAAATAAACTTGTGATGATGTATGGATCAAAGGATTGGTTTCTTGAACAATCATTATGAAGGATAGTACAAATTAAGAAAATTACGTCGCACCTGCCGGAAATACTTAGTAAACACGTTTTTCTTTTATAACATTACAGAAGTTTTTGTTGTTAAAGACACCCTTAAATAGTACTTTTGTCAAACTGTTCAATTTGTTAACGATGTTATTTATATGTTGCACTGCAGCTACAAGTATATTTCGAAATCTTCTCATCCTACATTGGGGTTGGTTCAATTTGTTGAACCTTACTAAATGCGCTGTTGTTGATTTTTCTTGTTTTAAGTTAAAGTATACACGAAATATTTGCTATTGGAAGAAAAGCAATGTATAATCAATCAGAACTCTATTACACTAATCAAATAAAGTAATACTGTGTCCACTTCTTGCATGAAATATCTTCTTGTATAAAAGGGGTACAATGAAAAATCATAAGTCGAACAGCATGTAATCCAATAGTAAAAAGAAAAAGACAAAAGACGAAAGACAAAGAATAGTAAACAAAACAATACAGATGAATAACAAAAATAACGTTATATTAACACTCATGATCAATTGAAGTTAACCATGTCGCCCCGAAGTGCATGCGTAAGCATAAATGGTAGTTGTGATATATGTGCTCCCGTTTAATACTCAAGTGATAAATCGTATTTGGTGGAAAGTCACGAACGAGTAAAAGATGACATAATTGTGACATCGCGAAATGAACCATATCTTATCTAAATATCTATAACAGGTAGATGCCGTTACCATAAATTGATCGAAATGATTTATTCAGTATAATGATTAGGAACATTTTGATCTGAATATTCCTCGTAAGTAGAATCCTCAATGAAAGAAAATCTAATATAAAACAAGCTCCAGAATGTTGTGCAACTATGTATGCATGGTGCACTTAGATTATTGTTACATTAAGTTAGAAACATCACAATAGACAAATTGATCTTATATATATCTTTTGTTGTTTAAAGTTAACTTCTTAGCCGGCCATTAGTTTTCGAAGTCTAGATAAAGGTCAAAGTGAAGTAAACCTAATGTGTTTTACGATTTCAAGTCTAAAAGTATAAATGCGATTAACACCGACATCCCATCTAAACCATTCCAGAGTTTAACTCTTTGATAACAACCATATGGCGGCGCCAATGCAACTGCAATATTTTTAAGAATATGCTGGAGATGTGAAGTATACGCCAATGAGAAGTCATGTACCATACAACATAACACCCATCTTCCACAAAAAAGACGATAATGTTCCCGTACGGTTGCCTTTTTTTATTTAAAATACCATACCCGATTTATAAGAGTCCAATGTTCCGGTAATGATATTTATGAGCTAAACCATGTACGTTGTAACTTTGGTAATAAAGAAAACTTCCTTATACGACAGTAATCACACGAGAGTGCTAGTCGACTGATATTTGGTTTGCCTACGAGTGCTCCAGCCAGCCCTATGGAAAGACACAGCAAAAAAGACAATCGTAAGTTACAAATTTTAGTGCACATGACACGTGTGCCTTGAATAAAGATTTTCATGTCTGCGCGACACAGGACACATGTTTCTGGAATTACCATATTAATGTCTGCACGATACAAGACACGTGTTTCTAGAATTACCTTATGCATAAAGTCTGGAAAGTTGAAAAAGGTCAGTTACAAACAGCAATACGACCAATTTCGCCGCAGAAATTTCAACTTTAGATTAAAAACAATTGCATAAATTATAACTCGGTTGCAACTAAATTTTGCTAAATCACTCGCTGTTGAACGACTGACACATTTACGGATTCATAGTTCACCAGCAGCCGTACTGACCCAGTGGTTGTCTGAATTGATAAAACCTAAGACGGATTAACCTATTTTGCAATAGTTCACTTATGCTGATATTTTTTTAGACACCAGAATTGTTTTGCCAGTCCCTTTATTGTCATATGATTGTTGTATATACATACGAATATGATTTATTTCTCTTTGGTTTATTATAAAAAATAACACATATTTTGTATGTTAACGTCAAACTTTGATGGAAAATGCACTAAAGCTATTTTTGGAAGACGTTCTATTTATGCTTTTTCTGCAAACAAACTATCTACTTATTTTCGACAATCGTATTTTTAATGCGTCAGACTTTGTTGATATGTACTTTAGAATCAGATCTTTCATCAACATTTTTCGTCGTTTGTGGCACTTATCAATTATTTTTAGATGATTTATTATTTATTTATTTGATTTGATTGATGTTTGTTTTTGCACCGATATACAAAAGTTACATAAAAAGCAATTTCTTGAAGAAAGTGATCTGGAACATTTGTGATCATGTCCATGTCATATGTTGGTATGTGCACAATTAAATAGGCTAACAAATATGTTTGAAATAAATAGTAACTCAGAAAGAATTATATTATCACTTTTGATCAGTCCTCGAATAAATATTTATTTGTACATGACAGAACATGTACAGATCAGATATGAGATCTGCGACTCAGGTTCCATATCTTTTGTTTTGCATTCAGTTGCACTTTTCTTGATTTATTTATGGATTTATTAAACACAGATTCACATAAATGGTTTAAAGGCATATATATTTAGTGTCATCAAAAATTTTTTAGTGAATGTGATTGATTCTACCTAGTTTAATGACATTGTGTAACAAATAATTTGGTAATGTGTTTACACTAATTGTTTCGTAACATGATTATTGATTATTTTTTCAAGACGTTTGTCGGATAAGTTTGATCATCGAGTCTATAGAAAAACCTAAGAGTGTATTTCTGTAATGCATCTATTTTCTTTTGTGCTCAGAGAAGATTAAATTTCTATCTTAATATAATTACTATGGTGACTTTAAGTGTTATTTTACATTTTTTTTGTATTATAATCATGAAAAATCACACTCCCACGAGAACAATTTCATCAGATAGACAAAGGTTTCGATTTTAGAATTTATGTATTGATTTAATATTGATTTGACAGACATATTAAGAAAAAAAAATCAACTGATTAAATTACAAAAGACAAATTATAAAAGCTTCTATCCGTGCTTTATTTGATATCTTATCATAAAAACTTTTAGTATTGTCTATGGTAAATCCAGACATACTTACGAATTAAAAAAGTGCTGTAACGTCTCAATATTTATGAACTTTTTTCTAGATTTAAAATCTGATTAAATTTGAATTGGCATATATAATTAACTTATTTCTGTTCACAAATGAAAAAATTTATAAATACTTACATGTACATTCGACTTTTCAGTTTTGTGCTGTCGTTACTGGGACTCAAACAATACATTGAAATATTAAAATATAATCTTTGATTACATAAAGGTATTTGACAATCTACCCGACTTCCAGTAGGTTTATAATCTCCGACGCAGAGACATTTCCGTTCCGTTCCATACTACGTAACACTTTACTCAATATGACGTCATATCAAGTGAAGTATTGCAAAGCACGTATGGAACGGATATAAACTCTGTGCCGGAGAAGAGTAGATTTGGATATAGATTTTTTATATAAGCTTGATAATTTTACCTATACAGAGTAGCATAATAGTTATTGCTGTAATAGAGATTCCCAATAAAAGACATTCGTATGTAACTCGACGTACGGACGTAATGAGACTGGTTATTGTCAACCATTGAATTTGATTAAATACGTCGCCCAAGTTTAAACAAAGTATAACAAGACTTTTAAAATCCAACACTGGATTTTCGTCCATATAAAATAATTTTATCATGACAAAAAATGATAGAAATCTTACATTTTTATTTATCACGTGGTTTTCCAGATTCCCGCCTTTATTTTCACTGACATAAGATCACGTATAAACACACGTATCCCATACCTATCATACGTACGATTTGAGTTATCTTTCATGGTTTTGATTATGATAATTATTTTTAAATAGACTTTGCAGATGAACGCCCTATTATACTTTTTTCGGTTTGTCAGAATCTTTCTCTTTATAAAAGTTGAAAATTGAGATAAAACTATCGCTTCAAATCCAATTTCTAAACAAAAGTTTTTTTTCATTTATTATAAAATGTTTTGATAAAATAATCCCTATAAATGTTGTTTTCAAGAATCAAGGTGTGTTCGATTAGGAATTTTTCTGTATTAATTTGTTTAACGGGAATGCTATCGGAGTCCAAATACAAAAGACATTTCCAGGCAATTTTTTTTTTTAATATTCCTTGAAATAAATTAACTTATAGTTTTTATCCATTTTATTGATAAACAATTAAAAGGGGTCACCGAATTCATTTTACTGAATAAATCATTAACGGAAATGTGTAAGGTAAGTAACATTGAACAACATAATATAATAAGATTTCGTTAGGACGAGAAGATGAATATGAACCAGACTTTGTATTGTACCGCAGGAAGATATGTCATCCTACCCGGACACATGATTTTGACCTCGGACCGACAATCTTTGCTCTAACTTCTAAATATTGCGTGCTTGGCAGAGAGGCAGGCAATTTGAAACGGGCCATTATCGAGCCCAAGACTTGCCGCACTCGAGCAGTGTTGTAGCTTTCATTGACACCATGAGGCAACCGCCTCACCAAATTTTTGACCATTAAAAAAAGAGAGATACAGAGAATTATATACCATGTACGTCATAGTATAAAGTATACTGAGTGAAGACGGTTCAAAACGTTGACTGCTTTACTTTTTATTCACCCATTCCTCATTATTAACGTCTTGAAAACTTTCTTTCATAAAATGAACAAGGTAGATGCAAATATCTTTTTTAAGTAACAGACAAAGTATACCTCGCAAAAAACTGATTCAAATAAGAGGTCATAACTGTGAAACTGATGATGCTTGATTTGTTTTTGACAACGAACTTGTTACTTTTGGTGGACAAAGTTTTCAACAGACACATTCCTACATTCTACCTTGGTTAATATAAGCAAGACTTCATAGTTCAACCAGTTAGTGTCATCCATACATTTTAACAAAAGCTAAACGTATAAAGTTACAAGACATAGTGGATCTTAAACTTAATATTCCCAAATCTGTACAAAAGCATTTTAGAGGAGGTCATACATATAATTCTGTCAACTATTTTACTTTATATGGACCTGTCTGTAACTGAATACTGAGAATTAAACCTTTAACCAGCAGTTTCATTGGAATATATTGATTTAATGCGCACTAGAAATATTCTTTTATGATAAAATTCCACAAATCTGGATTTTTCATAGACAGAACTTTTTTGCCAGTGTGTGACCTATCAAGAGTATGATCACCTACGACTATTTTGCGATTCATATTTTCAATTTACCGTCCACTCCCTATTAGCATTGACGTCTTTTAACTAAGGTGAGGCTTTGACTGCCAAGATTCAAATCATTTGCCTCACCAGAAATAAAATCCAAGTTACACTACTGTCGATTGATTGATAGTTGGTTAGCTTAACGTCAAGTGGCATATATTTCATGCATAATTAACGTGTAGAGAGCGTGGCATTCTCTCTACAAGAGGCATCGGATTTAACGTCCCCACTCTGACCTAATCCCGGACAGGACTGCATACTTGTACATCCCGCACAACCAAACGGACTCCGCACTATTGCAATGGTTTAACTGCCGATCGGAACAAGACCAATAGTGACCATATTTCTATTCCACCGATCAACTTTGAGGGGTTACTGTTGAGGCGAGCGCGCGACCAAAGAGACAGTTATGAATATGAAAGATTTGCTTAGTTTCTTTTGTTACCAATTCTGACATCGGACTCCGACTTCTTTTAAACTGAGTTTTACTGTGCGTATTGCTATGTGTTTCTTTTTTCTACATTGGCTAGAGGTATAGGGGGAGGGTTGAGATCTCACAAAATATGTTGAACCCCGCCACATGTTTGCGCCTGTCCCAAGTCAGGAGCCTCTGGCCTTTGTTAGTCTTGTATGTTTTTTTAATTTTAGTTCATTTATATGTTTTGGAGTTTAGAGTGACGTCCATCTTCACTGAAGTAGCACACTATCTTATTTAGGGGCCAGCTGAGAACCACCTCCGGGTGCGGGATTTTTACGCTGCATTGAAGACCCATTGGTGGCCTTCGGCTGTTGTCTGCTCTTTGGTCGGGTTGTTGTCTCTTTGACATATTCCCCTTATCAATTCTCAATTTTATATACATGTTCGTGTATTAATGAAAACATTTGCAACACGAATGTGTGGCCTTAAGACACCGTGCTACTTCACATGATCATATTTCCATGTTCAGTGCACCACTTAATCCGGGTCAAACTCTAATTTGGTATATAATTTTAAACGTTTTATATTTTGAACAGAACGGAAGAACGGACGGATGCACAGACCAGTAAATATAAATTCCCCTGCTATCATGAATTGGTCATATAACTAAAATGATCATCCTACTTAACAAAACTTCAATCAAATATTCCGTACATGTCCGTTTTTTATATGTATTTGTATAAGTTAAACGCCAAACATTTTAGAAAAACAATTTAAGAGCAATGACGTTAAATTACTCATACGTTTGTACGGGCTCTTCCTAGAATCCATGCATCATTATAAATAAAGACAAGATATAAAAAAATAACTGATTCAGTAAAGTGTAATCATATTTTTTCTTGAAGATGCGTCCTCATAAATTCCATTAGATAAAATTCTACGGAAAGGTGACAAAGTACTATCAGAAAGATGCAGAAGTGATCTGAATTTTTACCTTTGACTAAATTATCTTGAAATAAATTATAGAAGTATACTAAAAAAAAGGAGCAAGTCGTGTACACCTTTTACATTCCGGCGTGTTTAAAACTCTTGTTTTAATCTTATAACTTTTAAATCAAAAATGAGAATATGAACTCGCATCAGATTCCATTATATTTATTTTTTCAATCTTAATTTTGATTTAGTAGCTTTAAGAATTCATCGTTTGAGAGATAAATATATGGGTCAAGTGAAATGACGAAGTAATGATCGGTGCATTTGATTACCGGTAACTGAATTAATTATTCCCTTTCAAGGTTGGTGTCAATGAAATCATCCCAAATTTAATAACAAAATATGTAAAGAATTAAGATAGTAGTTTGTGTTAATTTGTAGATATCATCTATCATCTATTCCAACAAAGTATGTGTATTCAACGAGCCAATAATTCATGCAGTCTATGCTCCCCTCCGTCATCCTTCAATGCAATAGACCGACATACGGTCAGATAGGTTGGTTATGTCGAGTATGTCATTTTATTGGAAATATCTTATAAGTGCGTTACAAAACATGATAAACTATTTTGAGAATTTGATTTTTAGCATACATGTTTAGTCCCAATCGAGGATTTTTAAAACAAACAGTGGCAAGTGACTTCGGTTTTACAGAAACTTGAATATTTTCCATAACAATGACAATGTCACGTGTAAATCACATGCTTTCCTCATGTTATGAGCTGCGTTGGATAGAAATCGACCTTATACAAATTAATATCAATACATATGTAAACTTATTTCGGGTTGAACAAATCTCAATGCAAAGTCTGTAACTGTTTGAAAATTGAGTTGATATAAGAATCCTACAAAACTAACCAACATTCATCTTTTATTTCGTATTTGAATCTTCCAAAATCAATCATGTATAAGTGCACTTGCATCAGGTCGATTTCTATCCGACGCAGCTCATATTTAAGATAGATTAACGTTATTTTTACCGATTAGAATTATGAGTCATTTCACTTCACTATATGGAAAGCATTAATATCAAGATCTTTTTGAATCTGTTTTATATGCGATTTTGTTGATTATTTTATCAAATCGAAAATCGAGAACATCCAAATAGCATAAAATAGACAAAACGTTTAAAAATTATAGTGGTCGTTTAAATAAATAAATATATATATAAAAAAAAAACATTTGACAAAATACAAAATCTAGGAAAACCCCTGACCTGATATCTGGTACAACGAAAATTACTCAATGATAGCGACAAACACTGAAATAAAGGGTTTTCTTTGAACATTAAGTGGGGTGCGAGGTCAATGCTATCCCTTACGTATCTAGTTTAAAACTTCATTAATAGTTTTATTCCCTCCGTCATGCATTAAAAATGTCATAAAAATTTTCTCCATGGTAATACGGTTATTATGGCGCGTTGTCTAGCCTTTAGATTAAGAACTTTATAAAATAGACCAAAAGATGTGAATATAAACAAATACAGGTCACCGTACGTTCTTCCACAATAGGCAAAACTAATACCGTATAGTAAACTTATTGCACTGGCATGACAATATGGTAAGAAATTCAAAGATAATACCAACATCCTGATTTATGCTAAAACAGTAATCGAAAACAATTATTGCTGACAAAAACCAACGACAAAAAACAATGAAATAAACAGATTTCACTATGATGACACAATTCTAATAGTTGTCAAAGACAAAGTAGTTTCAGTCTGTACTGAACAATGTTAACAACAAGAATTAAACTTCTTTTTTATATCTACTTGAGCTATTAATCTAAGCAGCTAAAATGTATTATATATAATTGTTTTTAATATTTCTTACAACAATAAGATATACAGATGCAACATATAACGTATCACAGTGATAGAAACGTCGGCTAATGAATTTATACATTAAAGAACAATACAATTTGCTCAAAAGCTTCTGACTGTAAGTGAAGAATAGCATGTTATGTAGGTAGGAAGACTATACAAATTTTGAAAATAACTTCGTGTTAGACAATCTGATTAAAATAATGATGAAACGGAATAAAAGAGAATGTCAATTGCAAACCATTACCATAATTGACATAAAGCAAAATGATCTCATAGAGCTGTACATTAGTACTTTTACTTTACTGCGCATACATTTTTGTAAATATATATCACCGCCACTGCATCTGATATTCGGGAAACAGGAAGTATTAACAAACGAGAAAGTCAAACTTTAAAAGAAATCGCAAATATTTTAGTGGTCCATTACGTTGAATTCAATTTCAGATAATTTTCTCCGCGATCGTCTAACTAAATGCCTTGCTTGATTTTAAATTACAAACTGAAATAACCCTGAAAGGGGAAATGCCAATCATTTGAAAATAAATGTCATACTTCTTATGATTCGTTAATTATCAGTTCTTTCATTTTAACTAAAAGCTAATTACGACGAACAAACAAACAGAAAAAGAACAGAATTCCTTGCGCACTAAGATCGGAATTGAAGTATAAAAGTTTGCAATTACAGTTGATGAGAAAAATTTGACAAATGTTTATTTTTTGGAATAAATTTCATTCCCATGAAATGCATACATGAGACATACAGGAACGAACTGAAATTCATGGAGAATATATCAGTATCTGAAAATGTACATGTATGGTACATTTATAAAACACACTATTAACAAGGGATATTATTTCTTTTATTTTATATTCGACTATCAAAACAAGTAAAATTAACCAGTGTTCTTATACTACATGTATGAACCATTTGGAACAGCAGTTTACATATATAACATTTTAAACAGTCATATAGAATAGCATGACATAGTAATAACGTAGAAACATAATGTCCTAAACTTAACATCAAAAGACTTTTAGCTCGATATTATCTTACCTCTCTGCTGAACATTAAGTTTTATACACAATCAGGTTCGTGTAGGGATTTTTATATATTTTCTACAATAAGTTAATGAGACGAAGTATGTTGTGGGATTAAGGTACTTTGTAAGCGTTTATACTAACTCTCAGTGATCTGTTTTCAAGGTTTTAAAATAAAACATTTAAATGACCTTATGTTCGTTGGAACCTAATAAGAGAAGAAGTGCCAACCGTAGACTATGTTAGATTTTTGAGGATAGTTATATTTATCATAGTATGGTTTTATCATATCGCCACTTTATAGTTCAAAAATCCGAAAGGCAAACATCTAATAAAATATTGTATTATCAAAACACTTTTAACACAAGGTAAACTCAAAAAGGGGGGGAAGTCCATAAAACCTGACAAAGCTTAACATCCTAAAACGACTGGACAACAGTCGTTATATTCATGAACTGGTTTAAACCTGGTTTTAAAGTAAGCTTAACCTCCCACCTGTATTACAGTTATAGTTCCTTTATACAACAATGTATTGACAAATTGTGTGAGCAACCGAACAGACATTATTGGCTTAAACGACATTCTAAGACGAATCTAAGGCGAACTACATGGTATCAATTAGACAATGTAACTGAATGCAATATATCTGCAATCATTTGTTTAGTATATATCTTCTTGTTTCTGGTCGAATTTACCTGAAATATTTGTGACAATTCACAGCACAATGCGACCTGGATGTACTTTCTGAAATTTCATCACGTGTTTGTTTTAGACTCTTAATATGTGTACACGTAATAATTCTATTTTATTTATTTTTGACTGTTTACATCGTTCAACAGTTTCTTAACTGATTCAGATTTAGGCTTATCATCCTCAGTAACTTATCTCTCTATACGTGCTAGGTATCAGTTACATGTGCTAGATTGTATTAATATACTTGGAATATAGAAGAATTGTGTTTGGACACTTGTGGGCATCAAAGTAGTAATTTGATTTTCGCAAATTTAGTTTTTTTACCGCACAATCATGGATCAAGTAAACGGATAAAGGTATTTACCAACATCTATTAAAAAAATGATGTACAGAATTCTTCAAGAAACAAGACTTATGCAACCGAAAGTAAACACCATTTAATAGAAATTTAAATATTTTTAATATGAGTCTGCAATTCCGCGAACAATTTCCTACCATCAATGGTAGAAATGAGCCATGATAAAACAAAATATAATATTACACGTATGGTGAAATTTTCTTTAGACACCAGAATGGTTTGCACACACATGCTTTATATGAACACGTAAAACTTTCTTGGACATGTCTTTCAAAAAACGAAATTCTCGTCATTATTCAGAAGATATAAGTTTTTAGATGATTTATCATTTGTTTATTTAATTTGTTTGATGTTTGCTTTTGGGCTGATAAACGAGAATTTAAAACAAAGACCAATTTCTTGAAGAAAGCGTTCGGTGTTCGGGAAACTCGTAACCGTTATTTATTTTGGCTGGTGCACAACTTTATGGGCTATCAGAAAAAATGTTATGTCATAAAAATGCAAAGTATAGCAAAATTTGCAAACAAAGTGCAATTTGTTGTGCAGTTGTCCATTCGCTTTTAGCCCTCGAATAAATATACAGGAATGTACGCAACAGATATGATATCTCCCACGCAGGTTTGTTCATTCAGCTATACTTTTATTCTTTTCTTGGTATATTTATGTATTTCTTTAAAGAAGAGTCACCTAAATGGTTTCAAACATATATATTTAGTAACATACTAAAAATATTTCTTAATGAATGTGATTGATTCCACCTAGTTTCATTTCGTCGTGATAGAAATTATTTCGTACAGTATTTACATTAATTTCATTGTAACATGATTATCTTCAAGACATTCGAGGATGATTTTGATATTTGACTCTCCAGGAAGATGTAAGAGTGTATTTCTGTACTGTAAATTTCCTTTTGTGTTCAAAGAAGGCTAAATTGTCATCGTAGTATAATAACTGCAATATTTGTAGTGTTTTTTTGGGGATTAACTTTCAAACAATTTTGAAAAATCACACTCCCACGACAACAATTGTATCAGAGGAAAACAGAGTTGGTTTCTGGTTAATTAGAATGTTCATATAACAGGCTTGCAATATAATCGAAATTTGTTGACGTAAAAAAGACAAAACAATAAGAAGACCTTTTGATATTTTATCATTTAAACTTTTAGCACAGTCTTTATTAATTCCAGACAAACTCTCGAATTGAACTATAACTGTGATGTTTGCAGATTTATAACACTGTTTCAAGAACTAATGCTGCTGAAATATATCCAAAATTGTTTTCATTAAATCTGATTAAGTTTGAGTTGGCTGAAATAATATACTAATTTTTGGTAACAAATGAAATAAGTTGAAACACATACATGTACTGTCGACTTTTTAGTGTTGTCCTGTTGTAAATGAGACACCAACTGATACCTTGAAATCTATAAATAAACTTTGAATGTTTGACAATTTTCTCAACTTCAAATTGGTAGGGATATATTTTTTTGTTATCCATTTTGTGTTATTGGTGTGTTACTAAAAACAAGAAACCGTACACTGAAGCAACGTAAACTGTCAGTCCCCATTTGACGAGGAATTGATTTCCTTAGTGTGTATTATGTTACTTCGATTTTTAGAGACATTGAACCCTTTTCCATTGTAACTACAATGTCCCAATTTTCTAAAAATTGTAAAACTCAAGCTTTCAAATGATATCTTATATAGATATATGTTGTTTTACGGTTAAACTGTAAACATTATGAATCCTGCTACTTTACCACAAGCAAAGTATTTAAAGTAATATTGAGGGCTTTATTTGAATCTGTACGATTGGCGATTCTGTTGATTACCTTATTAAAACACAGCTCAAACAAGAAAAATGTTATCCAGCAAATCATAGAGGCTAATGAAGTAAAATGTTGGCAATAAAAACTGTAATAAAACCTTTACCTGATATCTTGTGTTCCAAAAAACAGGACTGATTATTGAAAAAGTTACTTTACATGAATTTAATCATGAAAATCTTCAGTAAAAATAATGGTATGATTATCATCTTGACAACTATCCATCAAAGACCAAAGGAATCTACAAATTAAAATTCAACCTTAAACATTTGGGCAACATATCCTGTTGTTTGAACAATTTATAAAAAACTACAGATAAACCATATGTGATCAATTCAAAATAGGCTACCGATATATCTAGGTCAATTTAAACATGATTTTACGGAATGGAAAGAAAATTATTAACAACACATCTTGTAGGTTATCTACGTGCATAAATAAACGTATTGGTAATGCTACTACAGCCAGATTATTTAACAAAAATGCACGTGGATATCCACAAATTTTCCCGTGCAATGCCAAAAAATGACTAACCTGTTTTAGATTAACTTCTCAAAATACTATACGGTCAACAGTGAACGGGAGAACCTTTTCGCTCTCCTTTTCCTGTGATATTACCTGAAAAACTCAAAACCTAATATATGTGGTAACTTGAACCCAACCTAAGTGTGGTATTCAATATGTGGGACAGACGGGACGAGAGTATTACAAAAGAAATCAAGAACATCTCTACCGCTTTCGTAGACCCAAAAAATTCAAAAGTTTAGTATATCAATATTTAAATAAGCGTAATCACAATCTTAAATATATAAAATTCCAACCCTCGAAACCGTTCAGAAACAACCAGGAGAATCACACAAGCAGTTTGAAAAATCACGCGAAGTTCGCGAATTGTTTTGGATAAAAAGACTTCAAACAGCTTATCCTCTCGGTCTCAATGACAAAATATTAGGGCAAGGGAACATATCTAAAACTTCTATCGATGTCATTAATATTGTTGATAAACGACTTAGAAATAATAGGTCTCATGGTAAACGCAAAAACCGTAATCAACGTATTAAACATCGTATAAATTATACACTTGCTGATCTGTTATCTATAATAAAGAATAATGGTAGACATCAAGTATTATGTAAACTGGGTCAGATACCTATAAGTAAATTATATGCTATTTTTCTGGAGTGTGATAAAATTTCTTTTTAGCCCGTTTTATGAATACACCGTATTATTACAGCCTTTTGTCATCACAGGCTATTTCCTAGTATTGATAAACCTGAAAATCATAAACGACATTTTCTTAAATTAAAATATATAAATAGAGGTATTGATTTTATTAATTTGTCTAGCATATTCAATGACTCTTCCGTATATAGCTTAATACCTCCATATTTTGATAATATAGAACAACCCATTATTTCGTATTCTTATAAAAAACCGAGCAGAAATTTGATTTTTACGTCAATTACATCAGACCTCAATATAGAAAATAATGTTCCTTCCACTTGAGACTGCGAAACATCTAGTTTTATATATGTTCCCTATGGTCATGTTATTACAGGAGACCTCAACATCGTCGAAGACCGTGAGGTCATAACTTTTCTAAAGAAAGGACCGAAATACCGTCCTCCATCTATAGTAGATTGGAAACAGTGTCGTCAGGTCATTAAAGACGCTCTGTATGCCTACTGTAAAATTGGTGCAAACGTGAAAAATCGGATAAAAATCTTTAGACAGTTATTTGAATAAAATTATGAATACTGTTAATATTCGAATATCTCATTTAGAAAACAATTCTGAAATTAATAATAGGATCCATGATATTCCCATTTCAAAATAAAAAATAAACTCAAGGTACTCGCAGAGCGGTTTGTGTTCGTACCGGCAGACAAGGCAGCCAATAATGTAGTGGTGGTGTGACGCATATACTACACGGAAGTTCTTCAAAACGAAATTATCAATTCCTCTACATTTAGGTCCGTTCGCACCACAGAGAGTCAAATCGTTAACAAGCATACCACTGCCACTACCCAACTTAAAGCATCTTCCGAACATTTGAAAGTCCCTACCATGTACTGGTTACCGAAATTACACAAAAAACCATTTAAATTCCGTTTCATCTCCGCATCGAGTAAGTGTTCTACTACTAATCTATCAGTTCTTCTAACTACCTCCTTACTACTATCAAAGAACTGGTTATCAACTTTTGTAATAAAGCTTATGAAAATAATGGTATTAATTATTTTTGGAGTGTTAAAAATTCTTTAGAGGTTTTAGATAAAATACATGCTTTTGATGGTCCTTATAATTCTGTTGACAGTTATGATTTTTCTACTCTGTACACTACACTTCCACACAGTCTTATAAAGAAAAGTTTTTGTATTTGATAAAATGGTCTTTCGAAAATCTCATTGTAATTTTATTTGCTGTAACTCGTTTAAAGCCTTTTTCTGTAACGAAAAGGAAAGTATGCTAGATACACTTACTGGAAATGTGAGGATATGATTGAAGCTTTAAATTTTCTGCTAGATAACATTTATGTACGTTTCGGCGATAAAGTGTATCGTCAGGTAGTAGGTATTCCTATGGGCACTAAATGTGCCCTTTAATAGCAGATTTATTTCTATATTGCTATGAATCTCAGTTTATGACCAAACTCAGTAAAGACCCATCATTGTTATATTTAGTTGATACATTCAACAATACCTACCGTTACCTGGATGATATTTTTCGTTAAATAATCCAGAGTTCTCTAAATATACTTCCGAAATTTACCCAAAAGAACTTACTTTAACTAAATCTAACATAAACAGCAGCAGTTGCCCTTTTCTAGATTTAGATATTTCAATTTGTAACGGGAAACTACATACTAAAATTTACGACAAAAGAGACGATTTTTCATTTCCTATTGTTAATTTTCCATTTTAGACGGCGATGTGCCTTTGGCTCCATCATACGGTGTTTATATATCCCAACTCGTTCGGTATGCCCGTGTGTGTTCTGATGTCATAGATTTTAACGAACGTAATCAATGCATCACTGGGAAATTATTGTGTCAGGGATTTCGATACCATAAATTACTTAAAACTTTTACTAAATTCTTTCATAGATACAAAGATTTGATTAGTAAATTTGGCTGTACCTGTAGAAAACTTATGAAAATGGTATTTCACATCCTAAATTTTACGGTAATATTGTACTTAAAGCGAGGAAATCACTATGTGATCCGTGTATACTCATCGAACCTTTAAACAAACTTATAAGTAAGGGTTATCGTACCAATATTGTAATTAGATCTCTGAATATAGTTTACATTGGCACTAATATCGATTTCGTCATTAGCAAATTAAAACATAACTAAGTTGTATTTCTTTTGAGGCCATAAAAGGAAAAGAAAGAGACAATATAACTCGAGGACAGCTAGCAACTCTGAAATAGAGGCAATTTTGCTTAGGATATTATGTATGGTGTAAGGTCTAATATGTTCTTAAGCAAACAAGGATAGTCATCTTGTTTAAAAAAGTTCCTCTCCGTCTTTCCTTAAATACCATCCTGCGCAATGCAAAAATGTCAGTTCTAATTATCGGCATTTTAAAACCACAAGGGAAAAAATCAAATTGTATAAAACAAAAGTGCCGAAGACGATTAGACATTTTTCTTCATTATAAGATGAATCAAAATTTCAAATTATTTTTAAAAGTACTTTATAAATAATTGTTGCGTCAGAGATCATCAGCCCGATGTCGAAGTCCATATTCGTGCCACATCCTTCCTAAGATCTGCTTGAAAAAAATATTATCAGAGGAATATTTCTTTTTTGTTCTTGTCGATATTATTACCTTGCTGGTTGGTCTTATCTTTATAGTTCGTACACATTATTAAAATAATGACATGTGGTATAATAGTTGCCAATGAGAAAACTATCCACCAGTGACCAAACAATGAGGGAGTAAAATAATAACAGGTTCCTTTCAACAATTAGCAAACTTCATATCACAATGTCAGTCAAGGCCTTGGCTTGACAAAATGTGAAACGATTCAAAAGAGAATACAAAAAACAATAACAACAGACGGAAACCAACTGGATCACAGTTTCATAATGTTGGTTGGATTAAAAATCAAGATAAAAGGACAAAAAACCATTTCATTATCGTGTATAGATACTTGAATAGTTTGAAACCACTATTTATTTAACGTAACAACACTCAACATAAGTAAACTATTAGTCTAGAACTAATTATACTTGCATATATAACAATTAATGCATGTAAATATAATATATCTTTTTTATAACTACCATAACATCCACACAATGTATCCCTTGCCAGTCAGAGCAAATAAGAGTACAAGTTTCTTAGGCATAGACCAATGATATAAAAAGATTCAACTAAAAAACTAATAGACAATATAGTTTCAGTCTGTACAATACAATGGTAAGAACTGAAAATAAAGTACTCCTGAATTTCTACTTGAGCTATTAATTCAAATGACTAAAATGTATTAGAGT
This sequence comes from Mytilus coruscus, assembly GCA_017311375.1. Lineage (NCBI taxonomy): Eukaryota > Metazoa > Mollusca > Bivalvia > Mytilida > Mytilidae > Mytilus > Mytilus coruscus. The sequence goes on from CM029601.1 coordinate 31,701,926, forward strand.
TAGTTGTTTTTTAATTTGTCTAACAGCAATAAGATTTACAGTATGTAACATATAACGTCTTACAGTGACAAAAACGTCGGCAAATGAATTACATTAAAGAATAATACAATTTGCTCAAAAGCTTCCGACAGTAAGTGGAGAATAGCATGTTATGTAGGTAGGAAGACTATACAAATTTTAAAAATAACTTCGTGTTAGACAATCCAATTAAAATAATGATGAAACGGTATAAAAGAGAATGTCAATTGCAAACCATTACCATAACTGACATCAAGCAAGATGACCTCATAGAGCTTTACATTAGTACTTTTATTTTACTGCGAATACATTTTTGTAAATATATATCACCGCCACTGCATCTAATATTCGGGAAACAGGAAGTATTAACAAACGGGAAAGTCAAACTTTAACTGTAATCACAAATGTTTTAGTTGTCCATTACGTTATATTTAATTTCAGATCATTTTGTCAGGTCTCGTTTAAATAAATGACTTGTTTGATTTAAAATTACAAACTTAAAAATAGCTCTGAAACGGGAATTGCCAATCATTTGAAAACAAACGCATGCTTCTCATGACTAGTAAATTATCAGTGCTTTCGTTTAAAATGAAAGCTGAAGTACAACGAACAAACTAACAGAATAACAACAGGATTCCTTGCGCAATAAGATTGCAATGGAAGTATAAAAGTTTTTAATTACAGTTGATGGGAAAATTTTTGCAAATTTTTATTTTTTGGAATAAATTTCATTCCAAAGAAATGCATACATTAGCCAAACAGGAACGTACTGAAATTCCTGGAGAATACATAAGAATGTGAAAAAGTATGGTACATTTATTTTTCCTTAGTAAAAATAGTTAACAAACTATTAAGAAGGCCGGGGTATTATTTCTTTTATTTTATATTCGACTATCAAAACAAGAAAAATTTACCATTTGTTTCATTTGGAATAGTGGTATATATATATAAGAACATTTTAAACGGTCAAACAGAATAACATGACATGGTAATAACGTATAAACATCTAAATGAAATAAGCAATCAATGTCTTAATCAGAACATCAAAAGACTTTTAGCTCGATATTATCTTACCTCTCTGCTAAACAATAAGTTTTATACACAATCAGATCCGTGAAGGGATTTTCATATATTTTCTATTAGAAGTTAATGAGATGAGGAATGATGTGGGATTAAGGTATTTAGTAAGCGTTTAACACTAATTCTTAGTTATTCGGTTTCAAGGTTTTCAAGTCAAACATTTCAATTATCTTTGGTTTGTTGGAATCTAACAAGGAAAGAAGTGCCAATCGTAGACAAAGTTATGTTTTTGAGGTTATCTATATTTATTATACTATGGTTTTATCGTAACGCCATTTTATAGCTAAAAAATCGAAAAGCCAAACATTTAATAAGATATTGTAACAAGAAAAATTTGTAAAGCCAAGATAAACTCAAAAAGAGGGGAAGTCCATATAACCTGACAAAGCTAAACGTCACAGAACGATGGGCTACACACCGTTATATTTCTGAAGTGGGTTAATAGATATAGGAAGATGTGGTATGAGTGCCAATGAGGCAACTCTCCATCCAAGTAACAATTTATAAAAGTAAACCATTACAGGTCAAGGTACGGCCTTCAACACGGAGCATTGGCTCACACCGAACAGCAAGCTATAAAGAGCCCCAAAAATTACTAGTGTAAAACCATTCAAACGGAAAACCAACGGTCTAATCTATATAAAAACGAGAAACGAGATACACGTATGAACTATATAAACAGACGACAACTACTGAACATCAGACTCCTGACTTAGGACAGGTGCAAACATTTGCAGCGGGATTAAACGTTTTAATGGTACCAAACCTTCTCCCTTTTCTGAAACAATAGTATAACATCACAACATAGAAAGACACACTATAAAATATCAATTGGAAGGCTTAATTCAATCAAAAAACGTAAATTAACACACAATGAACGAATAAATTTGATCTGTGATACCTGAATGCAAATACATAGTTAATAAAAATTATAAGGGATAAATAATTAAGGTCAAAAGTAAATAAACAGGTTTAAACAAAGTTAAAATATGATACCACTGTGAAATGTTAAACAATTTTTAGAAAATCATCACTTTTGAAAAAAAACCTGCGTCATATTATACACAGGTAAATGAAAATAATTTTGTTGTTAAGTATACTTCTTCTTCTGTGTGTATAAAATCTTCCGTTTAGGAATACCAAGAAATTTCTTAAATATCAATAAAACTAATCTAACACTTGGTACATATGGGGTGAATATCAACAATAAAATTATACAATTAGTGCTAGATAAAACTTCCTGTACAGGTGCAAGAACATTATTTAAGGAGAAATGAAATAATTTTGATGTTCATAGTACGAAAAAGTGAAAATTTGTAGTAATTCCAAATAATCAAAGCTGGTATATAGAGAAGATCCATGTTAACATTAAATAACAAAAAAGCATAACAAATAGTATCAACAGGTCAAATTAACAAGAAAGTTCGATTTGAGAGTACTCGCAGTTACTGACAGCTGGTTTTAAAGCTAGCTTAATCTCCCACCTTTATGTCAGCTATAGTTCCGTTATATTTACAAATTGTTTGCTTAACCCAAAATTCATTATTGGCTAACGTGACATTCTTAACAGAACCTAATGCAAACGACATCGTATCAATTAAACATTGTAACTGAATGCAATATATCTGCAATTATTTGTTTAGTATGTTTCTTCTTGTTTCTTGTCGAATTTACCTGAAATCTTTGTGACATTTCACAACGCTGTGTGACCTAGGTTTACATTCTGAACTTTCATTCATATTTATGTTAGACTCCACTCCAAGTTTAATCCACCATTTTTCTACATAAGGAAATGATTGTACTAAAAGAGAGGCGAAAGATACCAAAGGGACATTCAAACTCAGAAGTCTGAAATAAACTGACAACGCCATGGCCAAAAAAGAAAAAGACAAACTGACAAACAACAGTACACAAAAAATAACATAGAAAACTAAAGACTGAGCAACACGAACCACACCAAAAAATCGGGGTGATCTCAGGTACTCGGAAGGGTAAGCAGATCCTGCTCCACATGTGGCACCCATCGTGTTGATCATGTTAGTACAAACCCGGTAATAGGTCTAATTCGGTAGGTCACATTCGGGTAAAAGGGGATGGGATTGTAGTTTGAACAATTGGAACATATCCGTTGTCATCTGTGAATCATGGAAATAACAGTTGTTCCCATTCGTTTGATGTGTTTGAGCTTTTTGATTTTGCCATTTGTTAAGGGACTTACAGTTTTGAATTTTCCATCGAGTTCGGTATTTTTGTTATTCTACTTTTTGCTTTTTAATACGTGTTTTTTACACGTTTTATAAAAAAATCTATTTTATTTTTGACTTTTTACATTGTTCAGCATTTTTTAACTGATTCAGATTAGACTTATCATCCTCGGTACTTTATCTCTCTATAAGGGCTACCTTGACCAATAATGGTTTACTTTTACAAATTGTGACTTTTGCCAACATCTTATAAAACAATGATATGCGGAAATCTTCAAAACCAACACTTTTGCAACTGAAAGTAAACGCCATTAAATAAAAATTTGAAATTTTAATATAATTCTGCAATTTCCTACCATCAATCGTGGAAATGAGTCATGATGGATATTTTTGTAATATTACACTTATTGTGAAATTTTTTTTAGACATCAGAACTTTTATACTTTATATGTACACGCAAAACTTTCTTAAACATGTCTTTCAAAAACAAATTCTCGTCATTATCAAGAAGACATGATTTCTTAGGTGACTTATCAATTATTTGTTGGATTTGTTTGATCTTTGCTTTTGGGTTGCTTATGTAAGAGGGTTCACAACTTTAAGGCCTATCAAATATGCATGGAATTAACATGAACTCAGAAAAAATGCAATGTTATGAACATGCAAAGTAAAACAAAGTTTGATAACAATGTGCAATTGTTTTTTTCAGTTCTCCACTCGCTTTTTATAGCCCTCGAATAAATATTCAATGGACTATGACAGAGCATATACGGAACAGATATGATATTTACCACGCAGATTTATTCATTAAGGTACACTTTTATTTTTTCTTGGTATATTTTTGTATTTCCTGAAAAAAGATTCACCTAAATGGTTTCAAGGCATACATATTTAGTAACATACTAAAATTGAGAATGAAAATGGGTAATATGTCAAAGAGACAACAACCCGACCAAAGAGCAGACAACAGCCGACGTCCCCCAATGGGTCTTCAATGTAAACATTTCATGAATGATTGTGATTGATTCCACCTAGTTTCATTACGTTGTGATACAAATTATTTCGAAACGTATGAACATTAATTTCATTGTAACATGATTATTTTGAAAACATTGGAGGGATGATTTTGATATTTGACTCCTCTCCAGGGAGTATGTAGGAGAGTATATATATTTTATTTTGCAATCAGAGAATGCTTAATTGTTACTGTAATATAATTACTGCAATGCCTGTAGTGTTTTTTGTGGATTTATTTTTCAAACAATTTTGATAAAAATCACACTCCCACGACAACAATTGTATCCGATGAACAAAGGTTTGGTTTCTAGAATTTGCTGGTTAATTATAATATTCATATTACAGGCTTGCAATAGAATGGAAACATGTTGCCGTAAAAACAATTATAACATCTATTGATATTATATCATTTAGTCTTTTAGCAGGGTCTTCATTAATCCAAGAAAACTCTCGAATCAAACTATTACTGTGATATTTTGCATATTATAACCTGGTTTCACGAATCAATGCTGACGAAAAATATCTAAAACTGTTCCTATTAATCTCATTAAATCTGATTGTCTATGAGTTGGCTGAAATAATATACTGATTTCTGATAACAATTGAAATAAAATGAAACACATGCATGTACTGCCGACTATTTAGTTTTGTCCTGTCGTAAATGAGGCATTATCTTAAAATTAGTACCTTGCGATTTATAAATAATCATCGACTTGACAATCTTCTCGACCTCAGGTTGGTTAGGATATATATGTTTTGTTATTCAATTTTGTATTATTAGTGTGTTACTAAACACAAGAAAAAAGTGAAATAACAAAAATACCGAACTCTAAGGAAAATTCAAAACGGAAAGTCCCTTTTCAAATGGCAAAACCAAAAGCTCAAAACATCAAACCGAACATTTAAGCAACATAAAGTTCAGTCCATATTTGGCGAGATATTGATTTCATCAGTGTTAATTATAAAAAAAAACATACTGACAAGTGACTTCGACTTTCACAGACATTAACACATTTTCAATAGCAACTACAATGTCACCATTTTTTTTTTTTTAAATTGTAAAACTCAAGCTTTTAAATGATATGGTATATAGATATATGTTGTTTAACGATTTAACTATTAACATTATGAATCTTGTTAATTCACCATATGCAAGTATTTACAGTAATATTGGGGGCGTTTTTGAATCAGTAGGATTTTCAATTCTGTTGATTATTTCATTAGAACACACGACCGGCAGCTAAAACTAGAAAAACGTTTTCGAGAAAATGATAGAGGCTATTTAGGTAAACATTTTGGCAAAACAAACTGAAAGAAAACCTTTACCTGATATCTAATATTATAAGAACTGAATATTAAAAAAGTAACTTTACATGAATTTAACCATGCAAATCTTCAGTACAAATAATGACATGATTCCCATCATAACAACTATCCACTAAAGACCAAAAGGATTTACAAATCACAATTCAACCTTCAACATTGGGCAACAGATCTTATTGTTTAAACAGCTTATAAAAAGCTACAGATTAACCATATGTGATTAATTTAAAATAGACCACCAATATATTTGGGTCAGTTTAAACATGCATTTTAGGAAAATAAAGAGATACTATTACTTAAGGACAGCGACCAACACTGAAATAGAGGCAAATTTGCTTTTCATATTATGTATGGTGCAAAGTCTAACATGTTCTTAAGCAAGCGAGGGCTCTCCTTATTTATCTTATTTACAAAATTCATCACCGTCTTTCGTTACAAATACGAACCTGTGCGATGCTAAAATGTCGGAACTCGTTATTTAAGACTAAAAGCTAAAAAAATTAAACTGAATAAAAAAAAAAAGTGCCGACGACGATTAAACATTCTTCTGCCTTATAAGATGAAACAAAACTTCATTTGGTAAAGTAGTTGCCAATGAGACAACTATCCACCAGAGACCACAGGACGAGAAATTAAACAATAACAGGTCCCCGTTCGGCCTTCAACAATGAGCAAACTCCATACCACGAAGTAAGTTAAGACCTAGACATGACCAAATGTAAAATATTTCAAAACAGAAAATAACGCTTTGATTTATTCTAAAAACAATACAAAAACAGTTTGACAAACAGAAACTACTAACAACCACTGGATCCCGGTTTCATCAGGTCTGTTTGATGAAAAATCAAGACCAAAAGACAAAAAAACCTATATGTCTAAAGTGTATAGCTATATTTATACTTTGAAAACACAATTTTTTTAGCGTCATAAACTCAATATAAGTAAATAAACTCATCATAGATACCAGGATTGCAATTTTATACGCCAGACGCGCGTTTTTTCTGCAAAAGACTCATCAGTGACGCTCGAATAAAAAGTTTAAAAAAGGCCAAATAAAGTACTTAGTCGAAGAGCATTGAGGACCCTAAATCCCGGAAAGATTTGCCAAATACAACTAAGGTAATTTATTTCTGGTGTGTAAAATCTTATGTATTTCGAAAAATTCAGAGTTTTGTAAACAGTTGATTTATAATTATGACCATATCAATGATAATTCATGTCAACACAAAAGTGCTGACTATTGGTCTAAATCATACTTGCATATATATAAAACAATTAATGCATGTAAATATGATATATCTTGTTCTATAAATACCATTAGATCTTCACTACTTACCTCTTGATCTAAGAGGAGAGAAGAGTACACATTTCCTAGGCACAAAACAATGATATAAAATGGTTCAACTTAAAACGAAGAGACAAAATAGATTCAGTCTGTACAAAATAATGTTAACAACTGAAAATAAAGTACTTCTGTATTTCTACTTGAGCTATTAATTCAAATGACCAAAGTGTATAAGATTTAGTAGTTTTTAATTTGTCTTACATCAATAAGATTTACAGTATGTAAATTATAACGTCTCACAGTGACAGAAACTTCGGCAAATAAATTGCATTAAATAATAATACAATTTGCTCAAAAGCTTCCGACAGTAAGCGAAGAATAGCATGTTATGTACGAAAAAGACTTATACAAACTTAAAAGATAAATTTGTGTTAGACAATCCAATTAAAGTAATGATGACACGGAATAAAAGAGACTGTCAATTTAAAGCATTACCATAATTGATATAAAGCAGAATGATCTCACAGAGCCTTACATTAGTACTTTTATTTTACTGCGCATACATTTGTGTAAATATATATCACCGTTAATGCTTCTAATATTCGGGAAACAGGAAGTATCAACAAACGAGAAAGTCAAACTTTAACTGTAATCACAAATGTTTTAGTGGTCCACTACTTTAAATTAAATTTCGGATCATTTTGTCAGGTATCGTTTAACTAAATTTCTTGTTTGATTTGAAATTACAAGCTTAAATAACTTTGAAATGGGAAATGCATATCATTGGAAAATAAATTTCAAGCTTCTCATGATTCGTTAATTATCAGTTCTTTCATTTAAATTGAAAGCTAAAGTACGACGAACAAACTAACAGAAGAAGAACAGGATTCTAGCGCTTTAAGATCCCAAAGGAAGTATATTAGTGTGTAATTACAGTTAATGAAAAAAAATTGACAATTGATTATCTTTTGGAATAAATTTTATTCCCATGAAATGCATACATTAGTCAAACAGGAACGAACTGAAATTTATGGAGAATACATAGGAATCTGATAAAGTATGATACATTGATTTTTTCCTTATTAAGGGTATTATTTCTTTATTTTCTTTTCGACTATCAAAACAATGAAAATTAACTAGTGTTCTTATATTACATGTATGAACCATTTGGAATATCAGTATACACATATAACATTTTAAACGGTCATATAGAACAGCATGACATTGTTATAACGTATAAACATCTAAATTAAAAAGCAATCAATGCCCTAAACAGAACATCAAAAGACTTTTAGCTCAATATTATCTTACCTCTCTGCTGAACATTAAGTTTTATACACAATCAGAATCGTGAAGGGATTTTTTATATATATTCTATAATAAGTTAAAGAGATGAAGTATGTTGTAGGATTAAGGTACGTTGTAAGCGTTTAATACTAACTCTCAGTGATTCGTTTTCAAACATTAAAATTATCTTGTGTTCGTTTGAACCTGACAAGAGAAGAAGCGGCAACCGTAGACTATGTTATGTTTTGAAGTTATTTATATTTATGATACCATTGTTTTATCATATCGCCATTTTATAGCTCAAAAATCAGATAAGCAAATATTTAGTTAAATATTGTATTAACAAAAAACTTTTAACACAAGGTAAACTCAAAAAGAGGGGAAGTCCATAAAACCTGACAACGCTAAACGTCACAGAATGACTGTACAACGACCGTTATATTCATGAACTGGTTTAAACCTGGTTTTAAAGTTAGCTCAACCTCCCAACTGTATTATTACAGTTATAGTTCCTTTATACAACAATGTATTGACAAATTGTGTGAGCAAACGAACAGACATTATTTGCTTACGTGACATTCTTAGACGAATCTAAGGCAAACTACAAGGTATCAATTAAACATTGCAACTGAATGCAATATATCTGCAATCATTTGTTTAGTATGTTTCTTCTTGTTTCTTGTCGAACTTACCGTAAACAATTGTGACATTTCACAACACTGTGTGACCTGGATGTACCTACTAAAAATTCATTCTGTGTTTGTTTTAGTCTCCTATATGTGTACACGTAATAAATCTTTTTATTTTATTTTTGACTATTTGCATAGTTCAACATTTTTTTACGGATTCAGATTTAGACTCGGTAACTTATCTCTCTATACATGCTAGGCATCAGTTACAGGTGCTAGATTGTATGAGGACACTTTGGATATCGAAGAATTGTGTTTGGACACTTGTGGGCATCAAAGTAGGAATTTGAATGTCGCAAATTGAGTTTTTTAACAGCACAATCGTGGATCAAGTAAACGGATAAAAGTCTTTGCCAACATCTATTAAAAAAATGATGTGCAGAAATCTTCAAAAACAAGACTTATGCAACCGAAAGTTAACACCATTTGATAAAAAAAAATAATAAAAAATATTAAAATTCGTAATAAGAATCTGTTATTGCACTCATAATTTCCTACCATCAATGGTAGAAAAGAGCCATGATAAACCAAATCGTAATATTACACGTATAGTGAAATTTTCTTTAGACACCAGAATGGTTTGCACACACATGCTTTATATGTAAAATTTTCTTGGACATGTCTTTCAAAAAACGAAATTCTCTTCATTATTCAGAAGATATAAGTTTTTAGATGATTTATCATTTGTTTATTTCAATAATTGTTTGATGTTTACTTTTGGGCTGATAAACTAGAACTTAAATCAAAAACCAATTTCTTGAAAAGTGTTCGGTGTTTTGGGACATTCGCGACTCTTGTTTATGTTGGCGGACGCACAACTTTATTGGCTATGAAATATGTATGAAATTAATAGGGATTCTTGTAAAATGTAATGTTATCAAAATGTAAAGTATAACAAATATAAAAATAAGAAGATGTGGTATGATTGCCAATGAGACAACTCTCTACAAGAGACTAAATGACACAGAAATCAACAACTATAGATCACTGTTCGGCTTTCAACAATGAACAAAGCCCATACCGCATAGTCAGCTATAAAAGGCCCGGATATTACAAATGTAAAACAATTCAAACAAGAAAACTAACGGCCTAATTTATGTACCGATGAACGAAAAAAAATATGTTACAAAGCAACAAACGACAACCACCGAATTACAGGCTCCTGATAGAATAACAGCACAAAACAAGAACACACTATAGAAAACAATAAACAAAAAACAAATATGATAAAGAGCAACAAACAACACTACTCAATTACAGGCTCATCACTTGGGACAGGCACATATAAAATGTGGCGGGGTTAAACTAGTTTGAAGGCGCCAACCCTCCCGTAACCTGGGACAGTGGTGTAACAGTACAACATTAGAATAAACTATAAAAATCAGTTGAAAATGCTTAACTCATCAGATGAATACAAAAAGAAATACATAACAAAAAGAGTGTACGTGGCAGGGTACTTATACATCCCTCACAACAAAAAGACACTAAGTAAAGATCTGAGAGTACTCGCAGTTACTGACAGCTAGTTCAAAGCCAACGTTTGAATACACAGTGCAGATGTCTATTCGCTTTTTAATAGCCCTCAAACAAATATTTAATGCACTATGATAGGGCATGTACGGAACAGATATGATATCTCCCAAGAAGGTTTATTCATTCAGCTACACTGTTATTTTTGTCTTGGTATATTTATGTATTTCCTGAAGATATACATGAATGGTTTAAAGGCATATATACTTAGTAACATTCTTAAAATATTTCTTAATGAATTTGATTGATTCCATCTAGTTTCATTACGCTGCGATACAAATTATTTCGTAAAGTATTTACATTAATTTTATTGTAACATGATTATTTCAAGACATTCGACGGATAATTTTGATATTTGACTCTCTAGGGAAGATGTAAGAGTGTATTTCTGTACTGTATATAAATTTTCTATTGTGTTCGGAGAAGGCTAATTTGTTATCCTAATATAATTACTGCAATGTTTGTAGTGTTTTTTGGGGATTTTTTTTCAAACAATTTTGAAAAATCACACTCCCACGACAACAATTGCATCAAATGAAATAAAGGTTGGTTTCAAGAATTTGCTGGTTAATTATATTATTCATACAAAAGGATTGCAACATAATTGAAATTTGTTCACATAACCAAGACAAAACAATTAGAACATCTATTGGTATGATATCATTGGAACTTTTAGATTGAAATAAACAATTAATTTCCCCATAGGCGACAATGATAGCCTTTTTCGAGATACAGACTTTAGAAAGTTGATTTTTTTAACGAAACCTTGCTAGAATTAAAGAAAAGTTATTATGACAGTATTTTTTGGTCCAAAAAATATAGGTTCGCGTTGCTTTTCTTAGCGTAATTTGTACTTATCTCCCTTGCTTATCAATTTTGCACTTAAAAATACGTGTCTCGTCCTAGCGTTTAAAAGACATCTCAGTTCCGTTAGGGCTAAGGAAAATAATTTATTTGGCCTTTGGTATAATGCAGAATGCACGAAGTCTCTAATAACAAAAAATAACGGGCGCACATATCAACCAATCAGGATTAGCTATACTCTTAATTCTGAATACCATGTTATGCTCATAAAATGGCTGCGCCCATAAAATCTAATGGTTTATTGTAATCTATAACACAGTCTATATTAATCCCAGACAAAGTCTCCCAATTAAACTGTAACTGTGATATTTGTATATTTATAACTTTGTTTCAAGAATTAATGCACCTGAAATATATCCAAAATTGTTCATATTAATCTCATTAAATCTGATTAAGTTTGAGTTTGCTGAAATAGTATACCGATATGCGATAAAAAATGAAATAAACTGAAACACAAAAAAACATTTTGCCCTGTCGTCAAAAATTATAACAGAAATACCAAACTCCAAGGCAAATTCAAAATGGAAAAATGAGTAAATGAGGCACAAACTTACACATTTGTACCTTGAAATCTATAAATAATCAAAGACTTGTTTACAATATTCTCAACCTCAAGTTGGTTGGGATATATATTTTTTGTTATTAAAGTTTGTGTTTTTGGTGTATTACTAAACACAGGAAACCGTATATTTAAGCAATGTAAAGTTTCAATCTCCAGTTTGCGAGCGATTGGTTTCGTCTGTGTATTTTATTTAAAAAACATACTTTTTTTTACGATTTTGTGATTTTGTTTATTATCATATTTAAGCGAAAATCAGAAAATACCCGCAGCTAAAACAAGAAAACGTTTACTTTACATGAATGTAATCATAAAAATCTTCAGTACAAATAATGGTATGATTCCCATAAAGACAACTATCCTCTAAAGAACAATAGGATCTACAAATCATAATTCAATCTTCAACACGGGACAACAGATCCAATTGTTTGAACAAGTTACAAAAGGCTACAGATTAACCATATGTGAACAATGTAAACAGACCACCAATATATTTGAGTCAGTTTAAAAATGCATAAAAGGAAAAGAAAGAGAAAATATTACTCGTGGACAGAAAGCAATAGACTAATTTTTGCTTTGGATATTATGTATGGTCAAGTTTAAGGTCTTACATGTTCCTAAGCAAGTAAAGATATGTTTCTAGTTTGAAACTACTTCCATCCATCTTTCCTCAAAGATACGACCCTGGGCGATGCAAAAATGTCAGCTCTAATTTTCGGCAATTTAAGACCATAAACGAAAAACAAATTAAACTTTTTAAAAAAGTGCCGACGACGATAAGACCTTTTTCTTCCTTATATAAGATGAAACAAATTTGAAATTATTTTGAAACGTACGTATTTCGTCCTCAGTATTAAAATGATGAAATATGATGTAAAAGTTGCCAATGAGACATCTATTTACCAGAGACCAAAGAACGAGGAAGTAAAACATTAACAGGTCCCCGTACAGCCTTCAACAATAAGCAAACCACATACCACAAAGTAAGGCCTAGGCATGATAAATTGTGAAATGATTCAAGAGAGAAGGACAACAACATTATCTATGCTAAAAACAATACGAAAAACAATTATAACAGACAGAAACCAACTTGATCTAAGTTTCATAATAATTATTGGTTTAAACTCAAGATGGAAAGACAAAAAAAAAAAACATTTTCCTTACCATGTATAAATACTTTAATACTCGAGAACCACGATTTATTTAACGTAATAACAATAAACATAAGAAAACTATTGGTCTTAAACTAATCATACTTGCATATTATAACAATTAATACATGTAAACATAATATATCTTGTTATATAACCACCTATTTCTTGACATTGAGATCAAATAGAGTACAAATTTCTTATACATAAAACAATGATATAGAAAGATTCAACTTTAAACTTAAACCATATAGTTTCAGTGTCTGTACAATACAATGTTAAGACCTGAAAATAAAGTACTTCTGAATTTCTATTTGAGCTATTAATTCAAATGACTTAAATGTATTAGAGTTAGTTGTTTTTTAATTTGTCTAATAGCAATAAGATTTACAGTATGTAACATATAACGTCTCACAGTGACAAAAACGTCGGCAAATGAATTACATTAAAGAATAATACAATTTGCTCAAAAGCTTCCGACAGTTAGTGGAGAATAGCATGTTATGAAGGTAGGAAGACTATACAAATTTTAAAAGTAACTTCGTGTTAGACAATCCAATTAAAGTAATGATGAAACGGTATAAAAGAGAATTTCAATTGCAAACCATTACCATAATTTACATAAAGCAAGATAAGCCCTACATTGGTACATTTATTTAACTGCGCATAATTATAGATCACCGCCACTGCCTATAATTTTCGGAAACAGGAAGTATTTACACAGGAGAAAAATCAAACTTTACTGTAATCACAAATGTTTTAGTGGTCAATTACTTTATATTTGATTTCATATCATTTTGTCAGGTATCGTTTAGCTAAATGTCTTGTTTGATTTAAAATTACAAACTTACATAACTCTAAAGCAGGAAATGCCAATCATTTGAAAATAAATTTCATGCTTCTTGTGTTTCCTTAATTATCAGTTCTTAGAATTAAACAAAAACTAAAGTACGGCGGACAAACTGACGGAATAACAAGAAGATTACTAGCGGAATAATATATCATAGGGGTGTATAAGTATGTAATTACATTTGATGAGAAAAATTTGACAAAAGTTTCTTTTTTGCAATGCACACATCCGGCAAACAGGTACGAAATCAAATTGATGGGGACTATATATGAATCTTTAAATGTATGGTATATCTATACCTCACAAGTTAAAATTGTGTACCAACTATTCAGAAGGATTTTGATTCTTTAATTTGGTTTTTGACGATCTTTACAAGGAAACTTAACCAGTGTACTATTATTATGAACCACTTGAAATTGCGGTATATACATAGAAAATTTTAAACTAATTTGAACGGTCCCATAGAATAGCAAAACATGGTTATATCGTATACACATCTAAATGTATTAAGCAATCAATGTCATTTAATGAACATCAAAAGGGTTCTAAAGTATAGCTCGAAATTATATTACCAACCTGCTGAATAGTAAGTAATACATAATTAAGTCGTTTAGCGATGTTAAATATTTTCTATTAGAAATTGATAAGATGAAGTATGATGTGGGATTAAGCTACTTACTCGTTTTCACGGTTTTCAACTAAAACATTTACATTATATTTGGTTTAATTAGAACATGACAAAAGTAGAAAATACCAATCGTAGAATATTTTGTGTTATTGTAATCTATTTACATTTATAATACCAGGTTTTCTCATATTGCCATTTAATGGTTCAGAAACCTGGAAGGCAAAACAAATAATCAACATTCTTAGACGAATCTATGTATAAATGCATTGTAACAATTAAATGTTGCAACTGAATGCAATATATCACCCATCATTTGTTTAGTATGTTTCTTCATATAAGAGTTTATTTTAGATGCTTAATGGTATTTTTGATATTTCACCTTATTCAAAATTTGTTTTAACTAATTTTGATCAGAGTTATCGCACTCAGTAATTTATCTCTCTAAACGGCCTAAGTATCGGTTACTAGTGCATTATGACACTTGGGATATAACAGTGTTGTATTTAGAGATTTGCAGCCGTCAAATTGGTAATTCAACTGGTTAACTGGCCAAGCAATAGCGGAGCAAGTACCCGGATATATATGTTTGCTACAATTATTAAAAAATCTATGGGGAGGAGACTGTATTTTCAATTCTTTTGCAACAAACAAAAGAGGGGTAGCAATATTTTTATCAAAAAACTTTGAATACAAGATACCTAAAATAAAAAAAGATGATCAAGGGAATCTGTTAGGAATTGATATCGAAACTGAAGGAAAAGAATAACTTTGATAAGCTTATATGGTCCAAATAAAGATTTGCCTGAATTGTATTCTAGAGTTAGTGACACAATAGAAAACTTGAACAACCAATCAATTATTATAACTGGAGATTATAATTTAGTCCAAAACCAAAATATTGATACTTATAATTACCAAAATGTAAATAACCCGAAAGCCAAAGAGAAAGTTTTAGATATAATAGTTATGATTTAACAGATCCCTATAGGAATTTTACCCTGAACTAAAAAAATTACATGGAGAAAACTAATCCCATTAAACAAGCAAGATTGGATTTCTTTTAATGTCACAAGGCCTTAATCAAAATGTACATGATGTACACATTCTTAACAGTTATAGATTTGATCACTCCCCAATTATGTTACATTTTAAGATGAATAACTTTATAATGGTAAAGGTATATGGAAATTTAACAATTCACTTCTACATGACATTGAATATTCAGCTGATGTTAAAGAGACTATAAATAAAGTAAAAGAACAATATGCATCACTAGTATACAACAGAGAACATTAGAACAGATAAATGACTTAGAAATTCAATTTACTATAAACGATCAACTCTTTTTAGAAACTTTATTAACAGAATTAGAGGAAAATCAATTTCATATGCTTCTTTTAGGAAGAAATAAAAAGACAAAAAAGAAAGAATACTATCAGAAGATATTAAAAAACTAGAAGAACAAATCTTGAAAAAAAAAGAAAACTGATTTAAAAGTATTACGGCAAGAAAAAATGAGGGGTCCTACATCAGATCCAAAATGCAATTGATAGAAGAAGGAGAAAAACCTTCAAACTTTTTTTTCTGAATTTAGAAACTAAACATTTTATAAATAAAACTATTCCAAAATTAGTCAATGAAAAAGGGGACACTGTCAGTGAGCAAGATAAAATATTAAAGGAGGCAAACAATTATTACAAAAGGCTATATACCAAAACAGAAAGCTTGAATAATGTTAACCTTAACAGTGAAATTCCATATACTGATATTTAAAAACTAAATAATACCATAAAAGAATCTTTGGAGGGTGAAATTGCTTATAGTGAATTAACAACAGCTTTGCGAAGAATGAAAAATGAAAAAAGCCCTGGGTCAGATGGTTTCGCAAATGAATTTTTCAAGTTTTTCTGGATAGATATAGAAAATTTGTATTTCGCTCTATAATTAATGGTTACGAAAAGGGGGAATTATCAATTACTCAGAGACAAGGTATTATAACCTGTATACCAAAGGGAGATAAACCAAGACAGTTCATGAAAACTGGCGACCAATAAGTTTACCAAGTACCACACATAAATTAGCGTCAAGCTGCATATTGCGGTATATACATAGAAAATTTTAAACTAATTTGAACGGTCCCATAGAATAGCAAAACATGGTTATATCGTATACACATCTAAATGTATTAAGCAATCAATGTCATTTAATGAACATCAAAAGGGTTCTAAAGTATAGCTCGAAATTATATTACCAACCTGCTGAATAGTAAGTAATACATAATTAAGTCGTTTAGTGATGTTAAATATTTTCTATTAGAAATTGATAAGATGAAGTATGATGTGGGATTAAGCTACTTACTCGTTTTCACGGTTTTCAACTAAAACATTTACATTATATTTGGTTTAATTAGAACATGACAAAAGTAGAAAATACCAATCGTAGATTATTTTGTGTTATTGTAATCTATTTACATTTATAATACCAGGTTTTCTCATATTGCCATTTAATGGTTCAGAAACCTGGAAGGCAAAACAAATAATCAACATTCTTAGACGAATCTATGTATAAATGCATTGTAACAATTAAATGTTACAACTGAATGCAATATATCACCCATCATTTGTTTAGTATGTTTCTTCATATAAGAGTTTATTTTAGATGCTTAATGGTATTTTTGATATTTCACCTTATTCAAAATTTGTTTTAACTAATTTTGATCAGAGTTATCGCACTCAGTAATTTATCTCTCTAAACGGCCTAAGTATCGGTTACTAGTGCATTATGACACTTGGGATATAACAGTGTTGTATTTAGAGATTTGCAGCCGTCAAATTGGTAATTCAACTGGTTAACTGGCCAAGCAAAAGCGGAGCAAGTACACGTATACATATGTTTGCTACAATTATTAAAAAATCTATGGGGAGGAGACTGTATTTTCAATTCTTTTGCAACAAACAAAAGAGGGGTAGCAATATTTTTATCAAAAAACTTTGAATACAAGATACCTAGAATAAAAAAAAGATGATCAAGGGAATCTGTTAGGAATTGATATTGAAACTGAAGGAAAAAGAATAACTTTGATAAGCTTATATGGTCCAAATAAAGATTTGCCTGAATTTTATTCTAGAGTTAGTGACACAATAGAAAACTTGAACAACCAATCAGTTATTATAACTGGAGATTATAATTTAGTCCAAAACCAAAATATTGATACTTATAATTACCAAAATGTAAATAACCCGAAAGCCAAAGAGAAAGTTTTAGATATAATAGTTATGATTTAACAGATCCCTATAGGGAATTTTACCCTGAACTAAAAAAAATTACATGGAGAAAAACTAATCCCATTAAACAAGCAAGATTGGATTTCTTTTTAATGTCACAAGGCCTTAATCAAAATGTACATGATGTACACATTCTTAACAGTTATAGATTTGATCACTCCCCAATTATGTTACATTTTAAGATGAATAACTTTATAATGGTAAAGGTATATGGAAATTTAACAATTCACTTCTACATGACATTGAATATTCAGCTGATGTTAAAGAGACTATAAATAAAGTAAAAGAACAATATGCATCACTAGTATACAACAGAGAAACAGAACAGATAAATGACTTAAAAATTCAATTTACTATAAACGATCAACTCTTTTTAGAAACTTTATTAACAGAATTAGAGGAAAATCAATTTCATATGCTTCTTTTAGGAAGAAATAAAAGACAAAAAGAAAGAATACTTTCAGAAGATATTAAAAACTAGAAGAACAAATATTGAAATCTTTACCGAAATTGAAAAAAAAAGAAAACTGATTTAAAAGTATTACGGCAAGAAAAATGAGGGTCCTACATCAGATCCAAAATGCAATTGATAGAAGAAGGAGAAAACCTTCAAATTTTTTTTCTGAATTTAGAAACTAAACATTTTATAAATAAAACTATTCCAAAATTAGTCAATGAAAAAGGGGACACTGTCAGTGAGCAAGATAAAATATTAAAGGAGGCAAACAATTATTACAAAAGGCTATATACCAAAACAGAAAGCTTGAATAATGTTAACCTTAACAGTGAAATTCCATATACTGATATTAAAAAACTAAATAATACCATAAAAGAATCTTTGGAGGGTGAAATTGCTGATAGTGAATTAACAACAGCTTTGCGAAGAATGAAAAATGAAAAAATCCCTGGGTCAGATGGTTTCGCAAATGAATTTTTCAAGTTTTTCTGGTCAGATATAGAAAATTTGTATTTCGCTCTATAATTAATGGTTACGAAAAGGGGGAATTATCAATTACTCAGAGACAAGGTATTATAACCTGTATACCAAAGGGAGATAAACCAAGACAGTTCATGAAAAACTGGCGACCAATAAGTTTACCAAGTACCACACATAAATTAGCGTCAAGCTGCATAGCAGAGTGTATAAAATTAGTTCTACCTCAAATTATAAAGTGTTCAGACCGGTTTCATTCCTGGTAGGTTTATAGGGGGAAATACCCTTCTTATTTATGATATTTTATTTCATACAGAACTTAATGATTTATCAGGACTGCTCCTTCTCATAGATTTTGAAAAAGCTTTTGACTCTGTATCATGGAATTTCATTGAAAACGTTTTAGACTTTTTCAATTTTGCCCCTCTATAAAACACTGGATAAGGACCTTTTACAAAAATATAAGTTCTGCAGTTTCTCAAAATTGTTTTTATCTGAATTCTTTGAAATTCAAAGAGGTTGTCGACAAGGGGATCCTTTATCACCTTATCTCTTTCTTTTATGTGCAGAAATACTTGGAATGTTAATTAGAAAAAATAAAGAAATAAAGGGAATTAAAATAGATGATACCGAATATTTGATATCTCAATATGCAGATGACACGTCAATTATTCTTGACGGTACACCAGCATCTCTGGATGCATCTCTCCGCCTATAACATAAATATGCAGTAATAGTCCAACTGATTCGTGCATATTTTTAGAAGAATTGTGGGTTTGATGATAAAAGCATGAAACTTTGTACAATTGTAAATATATATTTGGTAGTCAATTTAAGCTATGGACCCACTCTGAAAAATCCAATATGGCGGCCATTTTCAAAATGTCTGCCAATCAGTCCAAATTTCACAACCATGTATAACTTAAAGCAAATAATATATAAACCGAATCTTTTAAATACATATAAAATGTAATCCAACGTTTCTAATAAGTCATGACGTTATATTTGACTTTTCATTTTTTTTTCAAAATGGCGGAAAATTGCAAAATGGCCGCCAAAAAGTGAAAATCAACGAAACTGAGAAAAGGCTTTACTGATATTTATTTCTTCTATCGAATTGCACTTTGCAGTTTATACAATATTCTAGGGATTGCGTTTCCATGATTCTCTGATGATGCTTGCATGACAAGTTAATCAAAGATCCCATAAATGGAAACATTCGAACGTTTTCAGGACGCCATCATAATATGTTTGACCGTTTAGTGCCATCTGAGTCATTAATGATATATGGATAAGTTCCACTTCTCCTTGTCACAATCCTTTCTTTTTCCTCGATTGTGGTAACATCAAGATGATAAATAAATAATACTAATCACCGAATTTCTAAGTAAAATGAGTAACATCCCGAGTGTTACCAGTTGGCCAGAAAATACACACCTTCCTAACACCTGCGTTGACCCCTAGTTTTGATGAAAAGGGACTTGTGTTGTTTATGCTTTCAATGTTGAGTTATTTGCTCTTTATTTTCAATGTCTGTGTTGTCAACCAGTAAAATTTTTGTTTATTCATCGTTTAAGCATGGAAATCCTTACTTCATTTCAAATGTCCAGATTCGATCAAGCTTAAGATAATTTACACGTACCAATGGTTTGACATGTTTTAAATGTTGTGATTCTAAGGGTTAGAAAAGAGACATTTATAAATCCACTAGTATATGATATATGCCTAAACTGGATATGACTCATCAATCTATTTAAACAAGAGTACCTAGGTATGTGTCACTTGTTGAACAAAACTGCGTATCCTTCTTAAGCACCTGAGATCCCCGGATTTAAGTGGGATTGGTTTAGCTCAATTTTTAGAGTTTTGTGTAGTGATTTGTGTTAGCAATTTTTTTCGTTTTTTGTTTATCCATGTTCTTATCTGGTTTTGTTTTACTAATGATTTTTTGAGTGCCTAAGTATCTTATCTATCGTTTTATCATCTAAACAACAACATATTTTCACAGCAGTTTTCAAATGTTTCTTATGGACCGCCCATTTAGTGTTTGTCCCACTCCTCACCACATTTTAAACAGGACCGTACATAACATCATTGTCCTCCGCATTTTCATCTACCGTGACATCTGTTTTATATCTGTCCACCACATTTTATTACCTCATTACAAAATGCTGATACCTCTGTGATAATTGTCCAATAGGGTATATTCCATCCGCATCATTCGAAGCAGCACACTGGGTAAAAGGCAGAAACATTCCTTTGCCTAAAGCTTTCACATGCTTTGAGAATGTTGTGTTTTGCTTTTAAATCGTTCCTGGTGTAGAACATCATGTGGATTATCTGATCACGTTATATTATTTCAAAGGAGGGTTTAATTTTGTTAATTACTATGCTATTTCTAGACAAAACACTATTAAATGCTGTAGTTGTGCAATTTTGATAGTTAATCTGATTGCCCCACCTTCTCCTTTTACAAGTGTGTAATTCTACTATTGAGCTTGATCTACATTTTCATTTTCAAATTACGTTTGCAACACTTAAACTGTATAGTTTAAAATGGCATGATACAGCGCAGGGTTCTGGACGCCATAAGTTTGATGAAAAATGCAAAGAACCGATGAATAAGCAGTATAATGGAATCTTTGTACACTAATAAGGAACATTCTCTTAATGATCTCACATCAAAATGTCCAGTTCAATCTCTAATGTTGCAGACCAGTTATGGTTAAGGGACTTTAAATTTCCTCTTATTACTCCATTCTTTGAATGTTACATAGTTCTCACCAGGGTCTCGTTCCTCATTAAGTACTATGTTTCCTTTGAACGAACACTTGTTCAACCACTGTTTTCTAACCAATCACATAAGGTTCTCAACGATACCATTTCTATATAAAGACCTTAAACAAAACTATTCTCTATTCTGCTCGAAATATGTTTGGCCTGTTCCACTGTTCCGATTTTCCAAAAGCAAAACAATAGTTGATCAAAAGTGATAATTGATACATGTCTCGGAAAAGATTAACACATTGCTGGATTATATTCATGGAATGTCGAATCGTTGTGACAGGTTTGATCTCTTCCTGTAACATCGGTCAATGCAGACTGATATATAAAGGTGGATGACCATTTTCTTGGCTCTATATGCGTGGAATGATGTCCAGACATATTTAATGTTTTCATTATCATCTGCTTCAAGCCATCAGTGTTATCATTTTATTAACTTATTTATACCATGCAAGGATTATGTTGCACAATTGAGTAATTATACCAGGTCGGCATACATGTATTTCTTGTAAGATGTAAGTAAGAAACGCATGCATATATTTCAAAGCAAAAGGTTATAACGAATTGACAAGTTGGACTAAGAAAATGCGGAAATATTGAAATTGTCGTACTACGGAAAGATTCGTTAGCCGTAGTTGAACTCTTGTTGTTGTCAATATTGTCCACGGTTGCTGTTGTAAAACCACCAGGTTTCGCAGGAGGAACCACATATTCAATGTTGAATTTTTCATAAATATAGTATTGTAGATAAACAGATAATTGGATCATTCATAAATGACAAACGTAAACTGTACATGTTGTAATTTAGTACCTCCTCTTTTCCTGGTCCTAGCATCCAGTAGAAGGCCTATATACATTATGCGATTGTTTTAATTCAGTTGAATATAATGTTAAAGAATAATAGAGAAATAAAACAGACGTAACTTTGAAATGGATAATGTCATATTTGCATCAATTGAATAACTTGACTGCAACTGAATATTTGGCCAAACGATTATCAACTAATGTTTTTAATGACTGTTGAAAATACTTTGCCTACATTATGTCTTCTTGAACTACCTGTATGTGCAGATTTTTCAAGTATCGTTGACATACAAACAGATTGTTGCGGTTGCTTGTTTAATTGCAAAACCAAAATAATTACTAAACAGAAGAAGCAAGCACCTGCCTTGTTAATGGCCTGTCAAGCCTGATATTACTGCAATTTTAGATCATTACTATGTCCTCTTCCAGTTGATCACAGGAAAACTGTTCGACTCGAGAAGCATACATTCTAGTTAAGTTTTGCTTTAATATGGGAATAACGCCAGTGTCTATACGTGATCACTCTTTGTAGACTACTGTTATGCAGGAATGGTACCGTAGTTACGATTTTCTATACTTTCCTCACAAATCTCTTTATGTTTGACTTAAGTAAATAAATGTGGCATGCACTTGGTATTATAGAGCACTTAGCTTTACTGAAGGTACGTCAAAACAAAACACTTTGTAACCTTCTATAAGGGAATTTTGTCGATTTTGATATCCTATGGCGGCCATCTTGGAAAAAGCCGCCATATTTAATATCAAGTTTGGTCCATAGCTTATATTGTTCGAAGCACCCAGCACTACTAACATGACAAATTTGAACTAATATAAGGGATGGTTGTTGATTTTGATATTTTGTGGCGGCCATCTTGGAAAAAACCGCCATATTCAATTTTAATGGTGGGTTCATAGCTTATATTTTTGAAACAACCAGCACTACTGCCATGCATAATTTTACCATAAATTTGACCTGATATCAGTGATATATGTTGATTTTGATAGTTTATGGCGGCCATCTTGGAAAAGGCTGCCATTTTGAAATTTCAAGGTGGGTCCATAGCTAATATTATTTGAAACACCAAGAACTACTACCATGCCAAATTTGATGCTTTTATCATCAAACCCACAATTTTTTCACCGATCTGCCGGACTATAATGTCTGGTCTCCATATGAACTAAGACAAGATAAAGGTGGTGTGGATAGGGAAGAAAAAATATAGTCAAGACACCATGTGTGTAAAGTGGGGATTGGAATGGGGTTCCAGTAGGTTCACACTACTAGGAATAAACTTTTCGGTCAATTTGCAAGAAATGGAATCTTTGAACTATTATCCTAAAATAAAAGAAATTGAAAATATAATTAATATTTGGTCTAAACAAACACTTACTCCAGTGGGAAAGATAACAATGATCAAGACACTAATTATTTCAAAATTAAATCATCTGTTTTTAACATTACAAGCACCATGCTATACTACTCTTAAACAACTTATTCGTACAATATATTCATTAATTTAGGAAAACAAGCCTGGCAAGATTAGAAGAGAAATAGTATGTCTGGATCATAAATTTGGGGGGCTGAAAATTCTAGATATTGAAGAATATATTAAAGGATTAAAATTAACGTGGGTCCGACGGTTGTTAAAAAACAATATAAAACTAAAAAAACTAGTAGAAAGCACAGAAAATATTAATATTGAAAACCTAGTATTTCTAGGTCCATCAAACAGATGTAAAATCCCCTTTTGGAAAGAGGTTTTTAAAGCATGGACAGAGATGCAAAATAAACTTATACCAAAAATGAAGAAGAATTTTTAACAGACTCACTTTGGAATAATGAAAATATTAAAATAAGAAACACATCTGTTTTCTATAAAGACTGGGCTGATAATGGTATTTTGATGATAAATGATCTGGTAGATAATGAGGGTAAATTAATGTCATTTGAGCAATGCAAAAATATTTATGAAATTAAATCTAACTTTCTAGTTTATAATGGGGTTATATCAGCAATAAAATCATATCAAAATTCTCTCAAACATAATATCTCTATAGACAGTCTTTATGAAATTCATGGATCAGTTCTTCCATATAATATAAGAACATTTTTTTAATCAAATAAAGGGTCAGAAGATATGTATAATCTTTTATAAAAATAGTACAAGGCTTAACTGTGAAGATAAATGGTCTCAAAGATTAAATAAAAAATTGGATTGGAAAAAAGTGCATAATATGTCTTTTTACACCACAAAAACTCTAAACTTCATTGGTTCCAATACAGAATAGTACCCAGAATCATAGGCACATATGAATTTTTATTCAAAATTAAGATTAAACAAATAGATAAATGTACTTTCTGTAATGAAGCTATTGAAGATATTGAGCACATATTTTGGACATATTGGCTATAAAATTTCAGATTTATGGATTAAACTTAGTGATTGGATTTATAACTAAACACAAATAATAATTCTATTTAATATAGATATTGTTTTATTTGGAAATTTAGGAAACAAAGGAACTAATAAGATAAAAAACTTAATAATTCTCCTTACAAAGTTCTATATTTATAGAACAAAACTCTGTGAAAATCAGGTAAATTTTACAGGACTAAAAAATTACCTCAAAGAATCTCTTACATTAGAAAGGAATATATTTTTTAAAAGTAACCCTTTTTATATGGCCAATATCTGCTGGGACCCCTGGCTTCCAATATTAGAAGAATATTTTTTTATTATGAAATAGTAGGTACTTTGTGTACCTGAATTACTTTCACTTACATTTCTTTACCTTATCCACATCACCATCTATGTTATGATTTAATACTGTTATATGTTGGTTTATATGTATGCTTGATGTTTTGTCTATGTTTATAACTACATTTATGTTCCTCTTAGTTATTGCCTGTACGAAAATAATTGAAGAAAAATCCTTTGCGAGCTGTAATGAATGCTGTAAGTAGCATATACTTTTTTTGTTTTTTGTTTATTGTTTTTACTTTTTCCAAAATTCCAAATTTCTGTGATTTTTATTTATTTATTTATTTATTTTTCTATTCTTTCAAATATATGGATTATTTTATATTGATAATGTATTATTTGGATATATTACAATTTATAAATGTATATATTGCAGATACAATAAACTAATAAGTACTACCCAAATTGATTATATACTACTAATGGTTAACGAGGCCGGGATAAGGTACCGGTATTTGATGTATCTAACTAAAAAATGTTCAAATTATCAATAAAGTAAGATTTACTTAAAAAAAAAAAAAGAATCGGTGAAATCTTAAAAAACAAGACTAATCCAAAGAAAATACCGTTTAGTCATAATCTAACATTGTTAACATGACGTCTGCAATTGCGCGCTCTATGTCATACCACCAATCGTGTGGCGATATCCAATCACGATTAACGTTACAAACCGTATCTCATTAAACAAGAATAGTGTGGGATACCAAACAGTGACGTCTACAGTTCGCATTGTCCATATGTTAGCACTTCATTTACATGTAGCTACCTTTTTCTCTTTTTAAATAATAACTTTTCTGTTAAATACAAATTCAATAGACATGTTTGGTCTTCTTTAAGAATGAGCGAAATATGGTCATTATGAAAGATTGCTTCATACTCTTCCCTTCTTGATCTATTCTATGGATTTTATTGTTACAAAAATTTCAAGAAAAATAAAAAAATCTGCGTACAACACAAACAAAAGTAAAATCAATACTGTAATATTCACCAAACAGTACATATTAAGGATAGATAATTCATTTTATTTAAGTGTCATTATACAGTATTCATATATATACACACAAAGTCATAAGAACCTAGTATTTAGTAAAAGGATGCCTTCCGAAAACGACTGATGAGACACTATCATTAAAACAAACATCTAATACATACATAAAAAGTATTTCGTCAATAAACCAAAAATAGATATATAATTTCTAGATTACAACATGTTTTCATAGATAAAACATAGAATGAAGGAAACCCATTATCAATTAACATATAGTTAAGGAAAGGAATATGCATATAAATTACAGATATTGATAAAACAAAACCTATATAGAGTTCACGAAAAAACATGTCTAAAATATAAAAACTGTTTGGTTAATGTTTAAACCTTATAAACTTCATTGTATAAACTGCCTAACGTCAACTCGATATCACAGTAAATGATATGATATGTGATATGGTAATTTTTTTGTATTCTTGTCTTTCATTTTTGCTTATGTGCTTTGTCTATAGAGTGTCTTTATGCCATTTTGTTTTTCTTTGTTGACATAGTTGTTTGTTTTTATAGTGATTAGGTTATAACACAATGTTGACTGCTGTACCCCAAATTTTGACTTTTTAACCTGTTATGTCTGTTTGTTTTGCTCACACATTGTTGTCAATATAATGGAATATCTTAATATTGTAATAAATATCAAACCTAGTTGAATAATTTCGGGCAAATGTACCGACAGTGCTCATTAAACATAAATTACAAAGACCTGGGGCACATACATCATTTGGACTAATTGTCTGAATTTGATTGGGAATAGAAGACTAAGCTTACGTTCGCTTGGTAGGATAAAACCCTGGTGATCTTTCTACAAGTTTGCAATTAGGAACATTATTCTGCTTTAACTATAGTAATTAAGCTTGTTATAGAATAGAAAGAACGTACAAAATAAAGTTGTTGAAAATCAGTTACCATTAAGCGAACTATAATGTAGCTACAATGAATGTTAAAACTCATCAAAAATACCTTGCATGTAATTTAGTACGCGAACCATGTGTATTGTCTACAAAATGCTCATCAATGGCGCTCGAATTAAAACAGTAGATAGGCCAATAAAACATGAAGTTGAAGAAGACTAAATACCAAAATTTCAAAAAGTTCGTTCAAAATTGACTAAGGCCATCTATCCGAAGAGGGTAGAAACACTTAAGCTCTTAATTATTTGGAAGTTAAATATTCGAGATAAGGTGCTTAATATATATAATAAACAGGAATCTGATTTTCCATATTATCCAACCAATTTAACGAGAGATTTCATTCCCATAATCATCAGCAGTCAGGTAGCCAGTGCCTCGGCAATTGTCTTAATTTAAATATAATTTTGTTATCTGTAAATTTTCAGTTCATATAAATGCCCCCACCCCACCAAAAAAAAAATAACAAAAAAAAAAAAACAAAACAAAAACAAAATGTATGTATTTGTTACAACGCTAGTTTGAAACCTTCCTAGGCAAAATTGATTTTTTGGTTTTTATGCTCTCCATTTTTATTCTATATATTGGCTTCCCAAATTTTCGATCTTTAAAACACCTGATGAAAGTGAATCTAAACGTGTTGTGGCCACAGAAATCATACTATACCTGTGTACCCTTTTTGAACAATTCTTTTTTTTTTATCTTGTGTAATAATAGGTATGATAAATGTTTCAACAAGTCACTGGTTGCTCTTATAGTACAAATTACAGAAATGACCTGTTTATTTCTCGTTCCAATTTGAAACGACTAAAATGTTAATGAACATAGTGAAAAAGTACGTTCACTTAATATCACGAAAATCTTTAAAAGTTTAAGTGAACTGTAATAGTGGAATAATTCGAATTACTTTTAACATCAATCAGCTATATATCAATCATGCTTTGATGTTTGATTGTTGATTTTATTCCTATGTTAATACGTTAATTTAATATTATTAAAATTCGAATGGTTGGCGGACAGAGTCTGCTTTATAAATTCCAACAGGAAATAAGCCAACGTAAAATTCCTTTTAAATTTGTTTTTCTGCTTGGTGACAACGCATATTGAATAGGGCTTTGATTGACTTCCAAACGCAATAGTTGCACGGTAATTGGTTAGGCACGTCCGTTACGGAACCAGTTTCCGATGTCTTTGATTAGCTCACAGCGTTAGACGACTTTTCGTCAATACATATCAAATATTAGAAGGATAAATCTTTAGGAATATTACATGACTACACTGCAGAAAATTACTTTAATCAGTCCCCAATGTAGTGGAACACATTTTCTTGTTAGGTTTAATGACGGGAAAAGCTTTATATGCCTCCAGAAATAAATATCACACTAATATTAAAGGTTGAAAATATATTTATATTACAGAATTAATTAGTATTATTACCGGTACAAAGAGTATACTACCAGAATAAAGGATAGATTAAACAGTTCAATGTAAATGATGTAATTTCGTTGCCTGTGGCAAATATAAGTACGAAGAAAAAAAATATGATGAACTAAATACACAAACAGCACACTGACCAATGAAAAGAAGAGGAAGAAAAGTTTTCAAAGGATCTCATACAAAAGTCCGTTATGATGAAAAAATATATAAAGAAAAATCCTTTGTTAACTATGTCGATTTTTAAACAGTCATTCATTAGCTTGTTGGTATAAAGGTTTATTCAAGAAACTAAACAACAAGCTTCAGGTTATTCAAAATAAAGTTATACGGTTAATATCTTCCTAACAGAAAACAAATCACTGTTTATGAATTTGAAAATTGGGATTATTGAATGTTTGTAAATGAGTGACACAACTTCGTCTGATTCATGTTTTTAACGTTTTTCACAACATATGTCAGGAATACTTAAAAAAAAAATTTTCAAGAACTTCCACGAATTAGATTACTAGAACAACAGCTTATAATGTTTATGTTCCAAATTTAAAGGAATAGAATCTTTTTTTTCTTTTTAGTAGTATAAAAAAACTGGAATGTTTTGCCAGATCATGTAAAACGTAGTCATGTGAATTCAAAAATAAAATTTAAGTTTGAAGTAAAAAAAGTACCTAATGAGTAATCTCAGGTCAATGTCAGATGCTGGTTTCATATTTTATTAGATTGCTATTTTATACGAATGTTTAAGCTTCGATTCATAGATGCTATCTATTGCTACAAAATTAAATGATAAATTAGTTATTTTATTATCCACACTATAAGGACCCATAGGAAAAAGCTTTCATGGGTCATATTTGGGTTAAGGCATTAGATGTACCTAAAGTCACAACCATTAATATATCTTGTGGTTGTATTTAGCTAAGTTTCTAAATCTTATTGTGTATTTGTATACATTGCCTTTACATGAATAACATTAGTATCCTGCCAGGACAAAGTGAATTCCCAATTCTTATATACGGTGTGTGTACATGTAACAACATAAGCAACTAAGACATGATTGTAGCAAGTAATTAGTATTATACTCAATGATTGTAATGTTAGAAGACGTATGCCTCTTTTATTTGGTAATAATGAATTGCATATATCTATACATAGTTCTATGTAACATTTCATTTTTAAAAGCTTAGCAGAAATATAATTAGCTTTACATCTTTTACCTTCAGTGTTGATACTGGAAACAGCCCTCCTAGTTCTTGTATTTTAAAACTGAAAATTCAAAATATTCCTCAAGCTAAGTTTTTTTTTAAAGAAGATTTAAACATTGTCAAAGACCATAAGGTTAAGACCAATATATCACCAACTTAGAATAACTGTAACGCCATCAGCGACTCTCTTTCTTCTACTGCAAAGCTTGGTGTAGCAGAGAGTGGATAGAAAATCATTGGAGTTTTTCTTCGAAAAAATGAATATATTCTATTTTAAGTATTATTATAAATACACATGATTCAAAAGTATTTTTATACTAAAGCTTTAATATTATAATGAATGAAAAAATTAATTAAATACTCTCGGAAAAACGATTTGTTTTTGTACCGGCTGACAAGGAAACGAACTATGTTTTCGCTTCACGTAAATACTATTCTAAGATAATAAAATTATTCAATATTTCTCTTATACCATATTCAACAAGTAGCTAATCTATACTTTTAAGAAGACTTCGTGTTTCTGATGTTTTTACGGCATTGAAATTCTGTACAAATATACTCTGCGCATTGCACAATATCGTGCTTCTTTTGCTTTTAGTACCTTGCTGTATGAAACCAAATCAAGTACAGACGTCAACATTACAGTGTAGTAAGATATAATTTCATATAAGATGGTTAAGGTGTAATACCACCATTGATTTTCCCCTATTAGTCTTTGTTAAATTTGCACTTTTCAAAAAATTGTGCAGAATTTATCTTTGTTTTAAATAAAGAAATACATGGCATGAGTAAAGTTTTATCCTGTCCAGAACTATAGACAAAATTTGACTTAACATTTCATTGCACATAAGAAAATAACCATCACTGGAAGTTAATCAATCAAATTTTCAACCCTTTTTTTCCTGTGTACAAGCTTTTATTAGTAACCAAGTAACCTCAAGTTTCCAAAATATTCTTTAGAAACACCAAATAAAAAAATAATGGTGCTTTGAAACACCCAAGAGATATGTTTATGACTCAGCTTTTTTTTACTGCAATGAAATGTAGGATTAATTTCCTACAACTGTCAAATACAAGGGAATATATATTTTTCGACCCTTTTTCATATGCAACCGGATGTGACGTACTATAATTTGGTGGTATTACACCACCAGTACTGTGATCTTTATTTCAGTAAATTTTGTTGTCTATTATTGTGTTGTGCGTACACATGTTTTGTATATTTATACTGGTACAAATAGGATTAATTGTTGGTTAAAGTGTTGGTTTTTAACGTACAACAATTATATTACATAGAAATTTTATATGTTTCCGTTATTTTGATTGGCCGAGGCATTCCAAAAGTTATATTTTATTTCTGTGTAAAATGCAGCATCTATGACCGAACGTGTTCTCCGTTGCGACATTAAAATAATGCTTAGAAAAACAAAATAAATGCTTTATTTAACTCATAAGTTCATGGTTATCGCATAAAAAAGAAAGGCTAAAGATACCAAAGGGACTTTCAAATTCATTAGTCGAACACACAAACTGACAATTTCATGGCTTAAAAAACTTAAAACGATCATAAGGCAAGCAACAGTATAGAAAACACAACATAGAAAACCAAAGACTGATAAACACGAACCACATCAAAATTTGGGCTGCTCTCGTGTGCTCTGGAAGGGTAAGCAAACCTTGCTCCATGTGCGACAACCGTCGTGTTACTTCTATAAAATACGTGAATTAATTATATCAAGTGATAAGGCATCACACAATATCAGATTGGTAATTGACTCTTATTTAACTCTAAGACATCACCAAATTGATAAACCAGCGGTCAAGTAAATGTTCTAAACCTGCAATTTTACCGACTTTGAAAATTTGAAATGAAAACAAGTTGTTCATGACAAAGGATATATGAGACTGTTACCGGTAATAACAACACAGACATTGAAACATCAAAGAGCACTTAGGACAAAACTTAAAACTAAAGCAATATTGTACAAATTTCTTAGATGCTCCTGCATCATTCTCATAACCACAAAGTAAACAACATAAATACTTGATCACTGTTTCGATTATTGCTAGGTTAAAACGCACAAATGACTTCCAATGCCTTTGTAAGAATCGTCTGCCATGCCCTAATTCTACCCCCTTAAAAGACTGTTATAAATGAATAGTATATAAATAACGGAACTTAAAAAGCAGAAAAAAAAATAAAGGGTCAGTGAAAAGCAAAAAATTATGAAGGGTAAGTGTCCTTGTTTTTGAGATATAAGCAATTGAAAAATTGGCAGGAAATAATTATCTCTAGATCTTTCATACAATTAACATTGGCACCTTTTTTCTTTCAAAAACTATGAAAAAATAACATGGATTTTTTTCAGATTTTCAAAAACGGCTTTTTAAACAATATGTAATAAGATGATGAAAAGAAAAGTAGGGGTTAGCGGTCAAATGTTTTATTGGTACTACATGGATAACACTTGAGGATTCCAAATAGCTTACAAAGAGTAAAAAACAAGGTTAGCGAACATCCTTTTTCATGCGTTTGTTTTAGACATAGTTTGATGCTTATCACAACAGCTGTCACACGAAGTGCTAAATAAGCAGTATACAATAAGAAGATTAGGCATATTGTGCATAAGGTATCTTTGGACCACAAGAGCGGAAAACCTTAATTTGTTATTACGTTAAAGGGTACCAGTATCGGATAGAAAAATGCAGAAGATTGTGTTTTATTACAGCCAAAGGTTAAAGAAACAGAAACCCATCAGCACAAGTTAAGGTTATGATATTCTTTTTACTGTATCAAAGGAAAAAAATGTTTTTAAAGGCACATAAACCTATTTATTAGAATGAAATAAAGTATCAGCCAAATTCTTCTAAACAAATTAAACAGCCGTAACCTTATTGGCTTTATTTAGCGATAAACATCTGAAACGTAACGCATTCCACCCAGTATACTCCACATATTACTAATTCAATTACTCTTTACCTGAAGTATAGCTTTACAATGAAAATTGTCTTTCGAATACACACTTATTCATCTAAAGTATAATAGTTTATGTCCTTCGATGACAAATTTAATATACAAAAAACATGTAAAATTATCAATATTGAATCAAAATTGTTAAAACTGTAATATTAAAAAATAATGCAGATAATTTTTGATGAATATAAAATTGTTGAAAATGTCGGTATTGTACCAATACGACTTTTCGATATTCAAATACCTTTAGGTTTCATCAACTTTCGTATTTTCAACTCGTGAGTTAAAAAAATTCAGTCGAAACCTCTGTGCTATAGAACCACCCATGACACGTTTAAAACTCGATGAAATATAGTAAAGAGGTATGGCCAGTATTCGATGAATCTGTCCCATTCAAAGAATGAACAGTTTTTATAAAAGATTTTTTCAATGTATCCATAAAAGAAAATGCAATTAAGTTCTTCAGCTTCTAATTAAACACAATTCTGATGCAATACTGCAAAATGAGCAACTTTTATTTAATTGTTGCAACGAAGGACATCTGAAACCAAAATCTATTAGTACTTATCTAAAAATAATCGTTTCACTTTTATTAAAGCTATAGTTATTGGGCAAGAATGTCTTTTCATTAACTTCGGATTAAATATATTCCGAATTTCCAAAATTCTATTGCAAATGCAGTTTCGAACCTTGGTTAAGAAATTATAATTTGATCTTATATCCAGAAAATATTACATAATGTTGTTTTAACCTTTAAATTACACACATACAGCGTCAGTACTGTAAATCAATAAAAATTTGATGGACTTTTTTAGAACGATCACGTTTTGAAACTATTCATTTGAAATTAGCTGTACCTCTTCCTTTTTTATGTACTGTCAATAATATGCATGTATGAAAAAATCTAAATATTTGACAAATTACCTGAATGCTAAAAATACGTTTTGCCAAAAACGTAGCTGCAATATAAATGTAAAAATAAGGAGATGTGGTATGATTGCCAATGAGACAACTATCCACCAAAGTTCAAATAAAGTGGATGTAAACAATTAAAGGCAACCGCACGGCCCCGACATGAAAAATATGAAACAATGCAATTAAGAAAATAAAGGCCTAATTTATAACAAAACAATTTACGAAAAACAAATATGATAACAACCACTGACCTACAGACTCCTGACTTGGGACAGGCACATGAATAATGTGGCGGAATAAAACATGTTTGTGAGCGCTAACCCCCCCCCCTTAAGATTGGACTGTGGTGTTACAGTACAACAGAAAAAAAACAAATTATAAAATTTAGTTGAAAAGGGCTTAAAATATCCGATCGATACGAAGCAGACAAACATCTAACAAAAACACAGACCGGACGTGGCAGGGTATTTATACATCCCTAACAACAATGAGGACACAAAGTACATACCTGAGATTAATTGCAGTTACTGACAGCTAGTTCAAAGCCACTAACAACTAATAAAAAATCATGTATCTTAGTCTAAAATATCAATCAGTACACATCCAAATCCAATAGATTTAGTGTAAAGACGTCATTATTAGTCAGAGAAAAACACGATCTTGTGTGTGCAATGCCAAAATATAGGTATCGACAGATTGACGTACCGTGAAAGTGCATATGTTTATAACAATAATATTAAGCAAGGTTTTAATTTACTGATAACAAAATCAATATTTATACCAATAAAACAATATTCAAAGATCTAATTACAGTAATGAATTGGTAACCTTTTAGAATAAGTTTATTTAAAGGATTGATCAATTTACCCGGTTCGTATCTAAATTTCCGGGCTCGGTAAACAACATCACCGTAAAATTAAGGATGTGCTATTCTGTTTGAAATAAGTTTTCTACAGGTACAGCCAAACTTGCAAACTAAATCTTTGTATCTATGGAAGAATTTAGAAAAGGTTTTAAAAGTAATTAAAAGTACTGAAATCCCTGACTTAATAATTTACCAGTAATTCATATATTACGCTCATTGAAATCTAAAACGTCACTAAAGACACGGGCATAGATAACGAGTTGGGATATATAAACACCGTAAGACGGTGCCAAAGGAACATCACAGTCCAAAAAAGGAAAATAAATAATAGGGAAAGAAAAATCATCCCTTTTGTCGTAAATTTTTGTGTAGAGTTTCTAGTGTAAAACTGAAATATCAAAATGTAGGAAACGACAGTTATTGATGCGGCAGTTATTGGTGTTAATATTTGATTTATTTAAAATAAGTTCCTTTGTGTAAATTTCGGTAGTATATTTAGAGAATTCTTGATTATTTAACGAAAAAATATCATCAAGATAACGCTGAGTGTTGTTGAATTAATCAATTAAATTGAATTAAGATGGGTCTTTACTGAGTTTGGCCATAAACTGAGATTCATAACAGTACAGGAACACGTCTGCTATTAAATAGGCACAATTGGTGCCCATGGGAATATCTACAACCTGTTGATAAACTTTATTGCCGAAACGAACATAAATGTTGCCAAGGAGAACATGAACGGATTTAATCATCTCATCACACCTCCAGTAAGTATATCTAGCATATTTACCTTTCTCATTTGAGAAAGGGCTTTATATGAGTTGCAGTAAATAAATTTGCAACAGATTTATCAAACGACATTTAATTAAATAGGAAAACATTTGTTTGATAAGATTGTGTGGAAGTGTAGTATAAAGAGTGGAAAAGTCAAAACTGTCAACCGACTCAAAAGAACCATCAAAAGCACGTAATTTATCTAAAACATCAAAAGAATTTTTTACATTCCAAAAATGGTGAATTCCACTATTTTCATATGATTTATAACATTTTCATGATCGGTGCATTCGATTAAAAGGCACTGAATTGTAAATTCCTTTACAAGTTGGTTGTTAATAAAGCCATCATTAAAAAAACTAAAAAACAAGAGTCTGACGTAAAATAAAATGGTTAAATTACGGTCAACGATCACATTTAAATAATATCTGCTTTGACTGTACACATGTTGATTTTACCTTGGCAAGTTATTCAAAAGTTACTAAAATGATGACAATTTATTACAGATTTTCTTCCAAGATAATGTCAAATAAATTCCAAATTATTTTCGTCGTTTCAATCATTACTGTGATGAGAAATTTAACAAGTGTTTATTAGGTTGATCTGTTTTATTCATCTCTTTACTTTATACCAATAATGTTAGCTTCTGTTCTTTAATCGTGTGTTGCAAAGTTTTCTTGGCTAATTTAGAATAAAAGATTGTGTCATTTCTTCATTAGCAAATATTTATTTACTCAAAGTTGTCAAACATGTAATTTGTGTTTGCTAATGATGAATATTTTTTACATTAAGAATTGAGAAGCAACTACGAGTTAAATAAACAGATTATATCTCCTTGACATGTTATAAATGATACCGTGTCAAAACTTAAAGTTGTTGAAATATCGTCCTCATTAAAATGATATGCAGATTATGTTTTCTATTTCAGCTTTCAAAGATTTCAAGTCGATTACGACCGGTCTGACAATTTTACATTCAGTACATTCAACTCAACTTCAACAAGGTCTAACCCAAATATGAAACCACTCCTCAATGCAGAAATTGAGTAATAACGGACGACAGTTTTCAGCTCGAAATATACGGTCTTTTAAAAAACATGAATCGACTGGCGAGTGTATTTAGATAACTAAGTATTAAATCATGTTTTTTTTTTCTTATTTTAAAGTGGGATTGTTGTGCAACTTATGACAGTATTTGTTAGCTCTGCCAGATACAATTTAGGATTTGTTGAAACTTACCCTCAGCACCTTCTTCAATAACTCAATGCACAGATGTAGCGACATCGACATCTAGCAAGTACTTCCGCTCAGAGCCACCGGTGTTTGGGGGCGTTTTGAACTTCCAGTGAGCTTTATGTTAGAGGACTCACTTTGACTTTAAAGTGTTGAATAAGGAAAGAAATAAATATACTGATTCTTATCTTTTGGAATTTCGTGTGCGTATAGTGATGTTGTGCACACTAGGCCAAACATAAAATATTGTTTGTTTCCCCTCCCACTACTGACCCGGTAAAATCACCGCGACCCGAAAAATTTTATTGGCCGTTCGTGTTCAATATTTTTTTTGAATTAAGATGGGTCTTTACTGAGTTTGTCCATAAACTGAGATTCATAACAGTACAGGAACACGTCTGCTATTAAATGGGCACAATTGGTGCCCATGGGAATATCTACAACCTGTTGATAAACTTTATTGCCGAAACGAACATAAATGTTGCCAAGGAGAACATGAACGGATTTAATCATCTCATCATACCTCCAGTAAGTATATATAGCAGGCTTTATATGAGTTGCAGTAAATAAATTTGCAACAGGTTTATCAAACGACATTTAATTAAATAGGAAAACATTTGTTTGATAAGATTGTGTGGAAGTGTAGTATAAAGAGTGGAAAAGTCAAAACTGTCAACCGACTCAAAAGAACCATCAGAAGCACGTAATTTATCTAAAACATCAAAAGAATTTTTTACATTCTAAAAATTGTTAATTCCACTATTTTCATATGATTTATTACATTTTCATGATCGGTGCATTCGATTAAAAGTAAATAAAATGAATTAAAAAAAATCCAAGCAGGTCACAAAATAGAGCTATGAAATATAAACACTAGAATTGAAAACCAAAAGATATATGAAAAAGAAAGAAGAAAAAGGAAATATTTTATACAGAAACTCAAAATTATTTTTAGTTCACAACTTTTCATGTCAAAATCCAATAAAAAATATCGTTAGTAAGAACATTTTGAAGATAAGCCCCAAACTTTATTTAGAAT
Organism: Mytilus coruscus; assembly: GCA_017311375.1. Taxonomy (NCBI): domain Eukaryota; kingdom Metazoa; phylum Mollusca; class Bivalvia; order Mytilida; family Mytilidae; genus Mytilus; species Mytilus coruscus. The sequence goes on from CM029601.1 coordinate 31,739,367, forward strand.
TAAGAAAAACATGGTTTAGAAAATATTGAATAATATATATATATCTATATATATAAATCTGTGATAGAAAATATGCCTTGTCATTAGATAAACATTCTCTGAAATTGAACAATGCAATCCAATTAATCTGCAGCAAAACAATTACTTTTATAAATTGTTATTTGGATGGAGAGTTGTCTCATTGGCACTCACACAACATCTTCCTATATCTATGAATAAAAAAAAAAAAAAAAAAAAAAACAAAACTGAAGCATCTTTCAACCCTGGCACTGAGTGCATCTTGATTTGCTTGGTCTTTAACCTCTGTTTCTGTATAAAGGATAAAATCTTCGAGTAAAAATGGTCTGAATAATGCTTTAAAATTTATCTACTTTGAATTTTGTATAAATTCAATATAGAAAACCATATCAAGGAATAAAGTAAAATCATTTCCCTACCTACCTACCCATACCCTGAAAACCTCAGTCGGGAAGGGGAAACAAAGATATTTTTAATGATGGCCCTAAAATCGTTATTTTCCATTACGTGCAGAATCAAACTAAACTTATGTAATCTTAGTCAATTCGTCTCCAATATATTCATTTGTGGGAGCATTGTTATCAAGTCATCTTCCTGAGAGGCTATATTTTGACTGCAGGTTGTAAAAGTACAGATTAACGACCAGTACAAATTAAGAAGATAACTGCAAACTGTATACTAGTATTTATTTGGAACTGGTCAACTATGCAATATAGACAAAATATTGAAATGTGAATACCAGTTTTCTTTTCATCAGTAGTCAAGATTTTATTTGGCAAAATTATATAAAAAATACTTTAAAAACTTAGATTATGTTTATTTTTTTCGATTCAACATCAACCCATTATCCAATACAATCGAATACAAAATGGAAATCTGAAGTTCAACAGGTTTTTGGGATGTATATATACACATCCACGTTTATTTTTTTATCTAGAAATTGCTTTATCTATACATTTTAAACATCATATATTATGAACTATAAGGTTAAATCCTAACTATTCTACTGCCTGTCGTTACTTTTATTTTGGCATTGCACAAGTCATGTTTTCTTTGACTGTCCATGTCGTTAAAACACTAAATCCCTGCCTGGGATGTGTTTTAATTGATTTTAGTCTCTGATGCATGATTTTTTATTATTAATTGTTTTTGGCTTTTAACAAGCTTTCAGTAACTGCGAATACTCTCAAATCGTACTTTCGTGTTAATTTGACCTGTTGACACAATTTGTAATGCATTTCTGTTATTCAATATTTACTTATTTTTGTGTTATATCTCGTCTTACTGTTTTTAATATGTACCACCTTTATTTAGTATGACGAAAGCATTTTCACTTCTGTACTCGTACTATGAATAACAAATGTATTTTGTAAAAAATGTTTCTGTACTCCTAACAAAAAATTTTTATATTTAAATTTACCTGTGTACGTTACTTTATTTAACGCCATTTTGTCTTAGGTTGAAGTTGTCTTTTTGACATTGAAAAATCTTTTTTATTTATATTGTGTCATAGATCAAACTTATTCGTTCAGTGAATATTTACTTATTTTTTGTGTATTGTCTTTTCGATCGAGTTAAGCCATTTCAATTGATATTTTATTGTGTGTCTTTTTATGTTGTAATGCTAGACTACTATTTTAGGTTAGGGTGAAGGTTGGAGCCTGTTAAAACATTTAAACCCGCTGCATTTTTATGCACCTGTTCTAAGTCAGGAGCCTGTTGTTCAGTGGTTGTCGTTTGTTGGTGTGGTTCATAAGTGTTTCTCGTTTATTGTTTTTTATATAGATTAGACCGTTGGTTTTCCTGTTTGATTTGTTTTACACTAGTCTTTTGGAGCCCTTTATAGCTTGCTGTTCGGTGTGAGCCAAGGCTCCGTGTTGAAGGTTGTACTTTGACCTATAATTGTTTACTTTTTACGCATTGTGACTTGGATGGATAGTTTTCTCATTGGCACTCATACCACATCTTCTTATTTATATTGAACAGTAACAAGCCATATACCAAACTTTGAATCGCCAATATTCTAGACAACTTGTCAATAAATTTCACAGAGACAAACAACATTCAATTTCTTAATCTGCATGAACACAAAGATATGAATAAGGACAAACATGAGACAAACACAATTAAATGTTGGGATTAAAACTTGTTGTTGGGCACTTAATTCACATTCTTCCATTATCTCGGTCAGAGAAATAACACCATATACAGAGTAAATCACAGAAAATAGTTCATTTGTTAGTATTTGTCCTTCAAAATTAAAGATGTCAGTTAATGGGATTTTTAAACTTAAACTTTGAGTAGGATGACAGAGAACTGAAATATATATTCTACCTATGGAATTTCCTTCTTGAAAGCAGATATAAGCAAATTATTTTTTGTTCTTATCTTCGTTTAATGGGAATTATATATATTTTTGAACACCAAAACATAAGTGCTATTTTACAAACATATGCAGTGCCTGATCGTAATCTGTTATAGCTAAAATGACTTTTGATGATGTTATATAATTTTATTTAGTTGTGTGGGTTTTGTAATGGATATCAATGATTTAAACTTTACAATCAAGTGTTGGGTCGATATGAATTATCAATCTATATGAAGTATTTTGAAACTGAAAACCGATAATCAAATTTAGTTTACCGATGTTAAAATTTGATAAATCAAGGTAACAAACAAAAACCGCGAGAGTCTCGTGAACTTAAATGGAGTGAGACTGGGTGCCAACTTCCGAAGCAAGGTTGTCGGCTCTCCGGACATTCCCGAAGTCCTGCGTTTAATTGATTGCCGAGTTTATGAGCTTCGATCGGTCCTTGCTTGGAAGTTGACTGGGTGCGTCTCTAGGCACGTTAGCGTTTCCGGCTAACTTGTATAATTTGAGACTCTAATTCCTTTAGAAACTTCCGGAAGAAATAATTTCCAACTGCAATAATTTTTGTCATAAGTACGTGTGAATATATTATCTATTAAATTGTTCAATGAGCACTCCTCAATGCAAACAAAACATCGCCCTCATTTGCTACGTTTTCTAGCGTTTTCTTGAAGTACTCAGAACCATAAATGTAGTACACCAAAAATAAATAAAAGACAGAGGGAGCTATGTATATTCAATAGTGGCTCATTTAGAGTAACACGATGCCTATATGGAAAACTTCGCCGCTGAGAGTTGAAAGACCTTATTAAGTTTGTTTGTTAACTGAAAAATTTATCAATTTAGGATTATTGAAAATGTATTATGCATGAAACGTTTTGAAGCATTGATAAATGGAAGGATTACGGTGCATTAGCCATGGTATGGACCCTGTTGTGTGAAATCAACGCCAAGCATATCGTTTTTCCAAGTTATAAGCGATTTTCTATTTTGGCACATGAAGACGAGTAAGAACAGTTTACGTGTTAGATAGCAGGATTTGGTACTGATATGAAATTTGAAAAATGCATCGAAACTTCGGACTTACTTATCTAGACCTCGTTTCAAATCGCAAAAGCATATAATTTTAAGTTAGTCGTAGCTGTTGTTTTTTATACAAGTGGCAAAAAAAACAAAGCCAGTAACATTATTCATTCGATTTTAAATGCAGCTATTTTTTTTTTTTTTTTTTTGTATTGTATTTGACCTGTACGCAACTTTTGTGTTAATTTTGTATGTTTCATAGAAACTGTTCAGTGCTAATTGAATCCCTTGTCCTTCTGAAGCAATGCGATAATAAATGTCGATTTCAGTCGATGGCACATTTATTGCAGCAACAAATGAAGGATTGTGGGATTTCATGATTGCTTATGGTCACGATAAGACAAGCATTTAGTCTAACAACTTATTTTATTGTCTGTTCATGCACAAGTCCATTCGACCAAAGACGCTAACACATTAGTCTATCACATATCGTACACTGCAGAACTGTGGTTATCTTTAATTAATGATATTCGGGGAAATCAAACCTTAATTCGTTTGATTAATGGTAAAATACAAAATGTTTAAAACTCAAAATAACTTATCTGGAAAACACAGATACAATTTCAGACCGATTTGAATCAATTATGCATTTATTAAAAATGAGCTCATTGTCATAACGAACGGAGGGGGCAATTTTCCGTTTATTATCTTGCAATGTGCATTTAACTTATAAGAGATATCAAAATAATTCATTCATATGCACTTGAAATTAAATTTTAAGTGAAAAAAAAGACATCTCCTCCTACACAAGTCTTTAGCATAACTACGTAATAGAATATTCGGTCGCAACACATTTTTAAAGTGTTATTTTCTTCTTTCAACCTGTTAAATGATTATCTATTGTTCATGAAAAATGTATATCTTACATCGTTATCTCTGCAACTATATGATATCTTCGATCCTCTTCAAATACAACTTTATTTGGCCTTTTAATTTTTTTTATTTGAGAGTCACTGATGAATCTGGCGTGCAAAATTTTGAACCTGGTATCTATGATGCGTAAATTTTCATATACTTCAAGTCTCAGTCTCTAAGCTGGTCGTTAAATGTCTCAAAGATAGATATTGCTTGCTCATTCAGCCAACTCTCAATCTAATAATGCGTAAGCTTGTCTGATTAACCTGATTAGTTCCTGTTTGTACATTAGCACGCCTGGTTAACCATCAAGTCTCAACCAAATGGATAAGCAAGGAAAAAGGTTACTGGCACTTCCTGTTGAGCTTTTCTGGTACAAAATATCAAAAATATAGATAGGGTAGGTCGACTTTTCACCAATTTATTGTCAATCTGTAAATATTTTGTTAAATAGAATGTCATGCCATAGATAACTGAATGAGAGCTTGTCTCGTTCATTCCTCGGACCAATGTGATTTAAAATGACATCGGTATGATTATCCCCCCCCCCCTCTCCGCCCCGCAGGTGAGTGCGACCAGCTCAGTGATTTTTTGACAAAATGACCATGAGTTCATCAATACGTAACGTATATATCAGTATATAAGTGTTCTTCTTTCACTTTAAACGTATAATAACAGTTTTTTCCTATTTCTTTTCAAATATTTAATCTTGTTAAGCTAAATATGTTATAAAGTATGTCAGGTTGAGATTGTCTAGTATCGGTTGTGATATTTTGGAACAATGTTGAGATTTTCTGTCAAATAAAACTTCCAACTACCCGTGGGTTTAGTGTCCGGCGGAGATCGTGTTTTTTCGAGTGAATCGGTCCACTTTTTCGAGTGTAGATCAGGTTTTTTCGAGTGAATTACATGCAATCAATCGATTTACTGCTATTTCGCGAGTATAATAGTTTTATTCGTGACTGTTCATCTTATTCTGAATGCCATACATGTTTTGAACACAAACGATGCAGAATTTCCTTTTAGTTCACTTACAATATAGTGTTTTATATTGTTCGTGTTTTTTTCGAGAGCAACATTTAAAACGTCCGGTGTTTTCAACAAATGGTCCAGGTTTTTTGAAGAAAATGAGAATAAGAAAAAAGACATTCTTTGGCTTAAAAACTGACTTTTTCTAGTTTGTAACTGTAATTTAACGAAGGACAATATTATATATGTTTAATAAGTCACAAAAAAAGATTACTATGTTGATCAAATTTAACCATTTGCAATTTGATGATAACTTTCTTTTCTGAAATTTTTTACCATAACCCTGCAGTATTACGATATTATAAGAAATCAATGGTTCCTTTTTAAAAAAGGTCTTGAGAACAGATTACAAGGACTCATATTCTTTTTAATTTCATTGCATGCTACCTTTGTTTTTACAGTCAACAATATTTTATTATTGATATATACAGTGACTGACGAAAAAACATAGGAGCAAGAAAACTAAGGAAAAGGAGTAAACGATCAGGAAAATTCAATATAAACCCAAATATTCTACTAAAAGAGCCCCCTCCCCCCCTAATACAATAACATTTGAATTGAATCGAATATCTAATAAAAAATGAAAACAACACTTTATGATTTTATGCTTTATGACCAAAGGACTTGAACATCCCACACAACCAAACGGACGTCCCACTTTCGCAAGGGTCGGTCGGAAGAGAACTTAAGTGACCATATTTCTATTCCCCTGTCCTCTGGGGACTTGTCCAATGTATTTAATAAACAACGAAATAAATAATATGTAAGTTTCAATACGATCCTTTTGAAATAATAATAATAGAAAAAGAATAAATGTGTATATAATATGCGTTCACCTCACAAATATACATTGTCAATTTTTATTCTTTTAATTTCTGATGGAAATGAAGCTATGCTGGTGCTTTATTGCTGTGTGACCAAGCATAGTATACACTTGATCAGACTCCTCTTCACAGTAGGAGCAATTGAACATTCATTTGTTCTTCATTTCCATTTCTAGAACGATAAAGCATTATTTCTTAGGAAGCAAGAATCTTGCAATCTTATTGGTTAATTACCCGGGTGTAAACAACACCCCACCCTAGTTCATCAGAGGATAAAAAATATGCCAAAATTTCCCAAAATAAAATTTTGCCAAAATTATGAAATTAAAATTTTGGGAAAAAAAAATAATGATGAAGAAATTATATTAAAAAAAAAACTCTTTAATATTCCCCAAATAATAATTTTTTTCAAATTTTCCACAAATAAAAAAAAAAATAAAATAATAGACAATATTTGACAATGCACAACAACGTCGGTGTTGAACAATGTGTAGTGGAAGTTCGTCATAAGATTTTTTTTCATTTTTATTCCCGGGAATAAAAATAGTAAACGAACATTAAATTAGAAATAAATTCGTTATCTTGGTGCAATCAGGGGTGTATGGAATTTTACACCGTGTTGAAAATGCATACGACCTTCGGCTGAGCACAGGGGTGTATATATTTTTAACACCGGTGTAAAATTTTGTACACTCCTGATTACACCAAGATAGCTAATATTACCATCAAGACAAATAGTAAATGAAACATTAAGGAGATATTTTCTGTAAAAAACACATTTACCCGCTTTACACACTATGTGTACGTACGTCTCAGTCCAACATGTCTGAGCTCACGCAAAGATTGTTTACATCACGAAATATATACTGTATGAAATCCATATCGGTACACTAACATGAAGATTTCTGAATGCAAATGAAAGATGATTTTTTATGAAATGTACGTGTTAATACAGCATTATCAAACTGATTTTGCATTGTTTCGTGATTTGAAAAGTACTATATATATTTGAACCTTTTCATTGTTTTTTAAACGTAAATGCACTGACATATTACATTTTAAGCCTTAAAATTTTTTTTTTTTTCACTCGATAAAACAAGGACACACTCGAAAAAAACACGTACTGTTCTCGAAAAAACACGGACATATACAAATGAATTTACTCTCCAAAATGTCCTTTTCAATGCAAAATCAAGATTTTTGTGTAATGTGTGTCTGTATATCTAAGTATATATAGATTCCATGTGCACATTTCCGTTGACATTTGCATTGTTATCTGTATAAAATTGACTAATCTATATTTTGGAATAAAGCATTGGAAGGCTAAATCAAACGTTTTTTAAAACAAAATAATGTAGGGTTGATAATATCTTTTTATTAAAAATATTAATTTACATATTATGATCTTGTATATAAGGTTCTAGCATATTTTTTCACGTTTTACCAAAAAAGAAGTCTGTTTGTTTACATTTTTGATCATTTTCACTCGAAAAAAAGTGGTCACACTCGAAAAAACCCGATCAAATCACTCGAAAAACCACGACCTCAGCCGGACACTATAGCTTCCGTGAACTAGCTAATTGTCAAAGTTCGTGAACCCTCTGTATTAGTGGTTGTCATTATAGCTTGTTTTTGTTTTGACATTAGTTTTGTATGATCAAGTCCTGTAGGTCTATTAATACAGATACTACAGAGTAGTGGTTTTTAAAACCTAGAAAACGAGATGTAAAGTCTATCGCTGAAGGTCTGGAGATGTTAAGTAAGCGCTGGAGAAATTAAGTCTGGCGCTCAAGCGCTGTAGATGTAAAATCGAGCGCTGTAGGTATAAGGTAGCAATACACAGTTAGGAGTTTGGTTTTGCAATTCGACCCCGGTGAATTTGTCCAATAAGAAAGTTGGTGTGCAATGAAATTTATTGGTAGATAACTGGAGAATAATGTAACTTTCAAAAGGGCTTTATATGAATATCAAGATTGTTTGTCGTATATTTTATTGTGAATTTTCTGTTTGACAGTCCTTGTATCACATCTGTACCGACATTAGGTCCAGGAATTATTTACGCGTGTTTTATACATTAGAAAATATGGTCTAAAGTAGAAATTCAATCCATTTTCGTGACATCTTTTCTGAAACCAATGACATTTAACTATCTAGATGTCAAATTAAAACCATATGCATTTTGAGCGTATAAAAATGATAAAACACGCGTCAATAATTTCTGGACCTAATGTCGGTACGGATGTGAAACAAGGACTGTCAAACAGAAAATTCACAATAAAACATGCGAAAAACAATCTTGATGTTCATATAAAGCCCTTTTGAAAGTTACATTATTCTTCAGCTATCTAACAATAGATTTAATTGCACACCAACTTTCTTAATGGATAAATTCACCGGGGCTGTATTGCAAAACCAAACTCCTAACTGTGTATTGCTACATAATACCTATGTAGCGCTCGACTTTACATCTACAGCGATAGACCATACATCTTGAGCGCTAGACTTTATTTCTCCAGCGCTTACTTAACATCTCCAGACCTTCAGAGCTATACTTTACATCTCGTTTTCTAGGCTTTAAAAACCACTACTCTTTAGTATCTCTATTAATAGACCTACAGGACTCGATCATTCAAAACTAATATCAAAAACAAGCTATAATGACAACCACTACACAGAGGGTTCACGAACTTTAACGGTCGTATCTGATTGACAATTAGCTATAGTTAGAAGTTTTATTTGACAGAAAATCTCAACATTGTTCCTGAATATCACAACCGATATCAGACAATCACAACCGATACCAGACAATCTCAACCTGACATACTTTATAACATATTTAGCTTAATAAAATTATATTCGTAAAGAAATAGGAAAAACATGTTATTATACGTTTATATGGACAAAGAAAAACACTTATATACTGATATATACGTTACGTATTGATGAACTCATTGTCATTTTGTCAAAAACTCACTGAGCTGGCAGCACTCACCTGCGGGAGGAAAGTCCTTCCGATGTCATTTTAAAACATTGGTCCGATGAATGAACGAGACAAGCTCTCATTCAGTTATCTATGGCATGACATTCTCCAATTTAACAAAATGTTAACAGATTGACAATAAATTGGTGAATAGTCGACCTACCCTATCTATATTTTTGATATTTTGTAACAGAAAAACTCAAAAGGAAATGCCAGTAAACTTTTTCTCGCTTAACCATTTGGTTGAGATTTGATGGTTTAGCAGGCGAGATCACGCTCATGTCTTTTGGTAAAGATAACATTAAATTTAATGATAGTTAGTTGATCTTGTTATACATTCAACGTCAAACGTTCTACCGACAATTGTAGCTGTTACATTGTATATATTAAAAATATATTTAAGTGTGTCCGAAGACGTCCGAGGACTATGTTTGGGAAATGATTGGTGTCTGTCACTTTTGGTCAAGAGCTTCCAGGATTTAACAACTCTTTCCTTGATCAATGTTTGTTTCGAGTGCCACTTATTAGTCTTGTGTAGACGAAACGCGCATCTGGCATACCAAATCATTAGCCAAATGAGGTATTACTGGTATACTTAAAAAAGGAACATGTATATGAAAGTTTGACTGTACAGCGGCTCGACAAGGTCCTGCAAAACGAGCCATTGTCACGATTGAAGTGCAACTTACCCTAACGGGGCACAACTTAGTAAATGAAACTCATGTGTTCGAAATCCGCAACATGAAAAGAAATGAAAGTATAAGAAACCTCAGTGATAATAAAAACATATTGTAAGCCAAAGAATGCCAGACAACACCATGCATGAATATTGATAAAACGTTAAAACAAAACAACCGAAAACATCGCGAAAAAATAAATAACTATTGAATAACACGAATACCGCCAACCACTTGAACTGAATTTGCGTGACTCGTAAGGGTTAGCAATTCATGCATCCACAAAAGTAGCAATCTTCGAGGTGCTCATGCCAAGTGAAATTTAGGCAATTATTTTCATTCGGAAACAACCAATGGTAGGGAGAAGAAAAAATGAGAAAAAAAAATCCGTAGTCATCTCTGGAACAGAAATTTTGTAACAAGCAACCAAGTCTTAATGTCATCTGTAAAACTTTCCAAGAAATGTTCAATCTTTTTCAATATTTTTTAAAACATCGCGACCCCCTAAAGTATCTATATTAGAAAAGAGCTCTTGAATTTCGTACCAACTCGAATATATAATCTCCTTATGCAGGTGCTCCTTGAATGTTGATGTATAAATGAAAAGTTCATTGTTCGGAAATTGAAATTCATCTGTTTTTTCGAAAAGGTTAGTTCTGAACCGACCCTCATTTCCAATTTCCAATAATAGTTAAATATGAAGCAGCCCCAGCTATATTCATGGTACACGCATCCTCTGTTTGGAATGAGTCATACCTGACCATACATATAATCTGTTTCTCGGGTTCAAATTTTCGTATTTTATTTTTAATATCAAGGTATCTTTGACAATCTTAAATATAATGTTAATCACTAGCAAACACTAGTTTACATCGACACTGCTCATTTAGGGGCTTCACGACATAACCTGACAAAACGAGTTGTTCAGCAAAGTGATATTTCCGTAGGTGTTAGAAGTATTAGTAGTTGTTATAGTAATCGTAGGAGTAGTTGCATCAGTAGGAGTAATAGTGGTGGTGGCAACTATACACCAATCCTAATTTCAGTTAAAAAAAGAAAGTATATATGAGAAAAGACTTTTGAATACAAAGCTTGGAATGATACGAAAGTATTCTAATAAATTAAATTAGTTTCGTATTCAGTTAATGAACTGAAAGTTTATCTTTCCTGTTAGGATGGACAAACAAGATAATCTGAATTGAAGGACATATTGGAAAAAATTGGTATATCCTGTTGCTACCGGAAATATGTTATCGAACTTTTGATATACAACAATAATTAACTTTATTAGGTCACACTTTTCGGAAGAAAGAATGAATAGCAATAATTACCTTTTCGCATCTGTAATTGAGTTAAATGGCCGAATATCTTGTAATTTCGTGTCTTACGAATGAATTAACCTTTTTTCATTGTTCTCGCAGTCTATTTCTTTGAAATGTTTATTAAAACGGTCAGTACACTTACCAGTTAAACAGTCATCGTCGACCACCAATCCAACTATTTCATACTTAAATACTGTGAAATCAAGAATGTATAAGCCTGGTATTTTTACTTAGCTTTTACAACTACTGGGTCGAAGCTACTGCTGGTGAACGTTTCGTCTCCTATGATATCAACAGCCCAGTAGTCAGAACTTTTGTGCTGACATATACTATTATTGATATTTCATTTTCTGTAAACTTATTGTTTAAAAATATTGCATTATTTGAAACAGTAAGGTTTTCTACCGGAGGCATAGCTTGATTTAATCGAATTTGGAACTTTTCGGAATTTTCGATTTTTAATGCTCAAATATTTCTTGTTTTTATTTGGGTTTCCAACTGTTTTGATTCAAGCGCCACTGATGAGTCTAATGTAAACAAAACGCACATCTGACTAACCAAGCTCTAACGACATTGATTTTTTTGATAAGTTGTTGAATAAAAGATATTAGACATTTCGTAAGGTTAAGTCATCTTTTTACGTAATTAGTTTTGGATTTTTCAAAATATGTAAGAAGGTAACTTTACCCTTTAATAGTTTTCTTTCACAAGTAATCCCCACTTTATTATTTATTGCTTAGTTTTTAATCTAGAACTTGTGTTCGAATGGATTATCATGCAAATCTGTACGAACTCCTTCTACATGCAGTCGTTCAACCGACAAAATGCGAAACAAGTAACGTAAAACGATGACTAACTTTCCAAAGCGTCGAAGGTTTAAAACCCCGTATTATATAAGAAAGTCGCACCATACCGCGTTCGTGAGTATGATTAGGTGAGATTGATGGACATGATCTGTATTTTTTTACAATCCTTTATGTAGCTTAGGTCGTTGGAGAGAATGGTAAAGATTTATTGTCGTGCAACGTACATAATTTCAACTTGTTTATTTTACATCATTCGCCGTGTTTTGTGAAGAAAAGATAGGGTCATTCCGACGAACTTTAATAACTATTTTCTATTAATATGTACATAAATAGCTACGTGCAGCTACATTTTTTCAATCGCCTTTCTTCTGATTCTCACAAAATTCAATGTAATCCATACTGACCTGAAGGTTTTATTCTGTAAGATAAGATAAGAGAAGATATTTATTGGTTTAAAATCCAAATTTAACAGATGTGATCTTCATTTCACATCCTATAAATATGTGCAATTTACAATGGCTAAGACTTTTCAAGCTAGTTCAACCTTCTCTGAATAAGAATACATGAGTGACCTTATTTATAGTTCACATATATTGATATGTCACCGTCTAACGCTACCTCCTTGTGATATATTTTGCCATTTAAGTACAATTATTGAATCAAAGACGACTTGAATGATATTGACTCGTTTTGTCAGTCTCCTGGTCGTGCACTCATACCAGTGTTAAAATCTCTATGATCCTCTATATCATCTGACAACTACTTATTACACTATGCAAAATAATGACAGATTCACACAGGTCAGGAACATATATATTGATATACTGTCCCCAGCACAGGTCAAACGAGAGCTTTGTGAAAGAATGACAATTAAATCAATATGTGAATTGTCAATGTACGATCGATAGTCAGGTATAATTTGTTGATTTTTTCAAATATTTTAGAAATTGATGTTGAGTATTTTATGCGTTCATTCTCATTTTATATTATTTTTATTTTTCGGATTAGTAATTCTTGGACTGATGTCTACGTGAGTTGTGATATTCTATTTAACTTTTAAGTTTTGGAGTATGGTCCCATAAAATATAATCTATATGTAAATTGTACCCTCTGATACGTTAATGTGTTAATTGTTTTTATTTTGGATACCCATCAGTGTATGTAATGTGCGAATCCTAAAATGTCATTTTTACTGTATCCGTGATGAATTTCTGATGTAGAATGATAAATAAACAGACGACAAATTCAAGATTTTTGAATAAAATAAGAAATAATATATAATGTGTACTGTTTTTATAAATTCATGATATAGGTATGAGATGCGGACGGGTTTTCATCGCGCCTACAGTCATCCAGGTGCAAAATTGATACACAAATAGATAAATATTAAGAATAGTTTACGAACAGAGCGTGCAAGAGATTTAAAAGTAGCAGTTAAGTTTCATTTGCAGAAAAATGTACCTTTTAACATAATTATTAATGTTGTTTAACTTAAAACAGGTTTTGTTATTCAGCTTGTTGATATTGAATCAAATTCCACTATGCTGTTTTCGTTCTGCGATTCATGTTTACTGTCGAATAATGATACTAGACTTTCATTTTCACTGTAGGGCGATTCATTTCTATTGTATGTGCGATGCATTTTCACAGAAGGAAATTAATTATTTTTCATTATATAAAGTCTTAATTCAGCCGACTCTCTAACAAAATTTATGAAGTCAGAAGGATTAATTATATATGCATACTTAGTGAGTGAAAGTCTGAGGTAATGTATCAATAAATTCCTTAAACACGGTATTTATTGCTAATATAGTTAATTCTATTTTCTCAAATAATTTGTCCTGATCTATATGTAGGATAAAATCTATACTTTCCTATGACACGTTATCATTAAATACATTAAATCCACGTCACCGGAAAAGCAAAGTTTCTGTTTCGGTCTAAATCTACATCGCATACTAATAATTAGGAAATTAGCTCTAATGACGTTTAATTTATTAGTATATATTCGCCTCGACCGACCCCATCCCTCTCCGAACGCCATAGATTGCATCAATATTTGGCACACATTTTTTATTTCTTTTATCAATGCTATTCAACTTCGACCTTACATCTCTCATAGATGATGAATACTTATTCAGTTGTTTTTGTTTACTTGCACGCCTACCAAATGTATTTAGCATGAAATGACATTTAATTATTTAAAAGTAAGATGTGTTGCAATCTCACTCAAAGTCAAAAAGTGTGATTTAAAATTTGAGGAAGCGATTTTTGCTTCAAAATCAATTAAATAAGGATTGCTGTAGTGCTATGACAACGCAATCTTCATTAGTTGTGTTGTTTTACACTACAACTTTTCAATTCATACTACATTGTAACACACAAAACGTTCCCTTCAAAATTTTGATTCATTGATTAAAAAAGTTGAAAAAAACGTAGGTAGAAATTAAAGTTATCTGTATTATGAAGACCAAAGGTTATTTGTTTGTTTGTTAGTTTGTGTCTAACGCCACTTTCATCTATACTTTGGTTATATCCTGGAACTACTGTTTATTGGTTAAGAAAGTCAGAATCCCCGGTGAGATCCATCGACCTTTGTCTTGAAAACCTTCAATCCTTGTACTGTAAGATCGGAGTCGAACACAACTCACTACGAGCGAAGTTTAAACCAACATCCTCAGAAGTGAAATGCTAGTGATCACTGTCTATGATGAACTTGGTAATTACTTGATAATAAAAACCCTGACTAAAGTGTTACATTTCGTCATGATTCATACGGATTCAAACTAATAAAGAACGGAGAAGAGATATTTATAAGAATACCTGGTTTTCCACTTGAAATAGTTCAGTTGAAATAAAATTTAGAAAATACCTATACGATTTATGTTATGCATTATCTTATTGCAACAATCATCTGCAAACATCTGGTACAGTATAGATTGAAAAAAAATCAAGTATTTTGCCAAACACGCATTATTGTAAAACTTACTTATTTTACATATGTTCTCAATAACTCTCAAGACTTATCTCTTATACCTATGAATAGAATAATCAATATATATAGAACCTCGCTACAGTGGATCCTTTTCCTATTCCTGATTATGACTATACTGGTGTATCTAATTACAGACCAGTTACACACACTAGGTGTCTTATTAAAACATGCGAAAGGATGGACAAAGACCACTTCGTATGGTTACTTGAATCTAATGGCTTATTGGCAAAATCTGAGTTCAGGAGAGGCAAACGTTGTCTTGATTATAGTGTTGTTTTTGAGACATTGATAGGAACGTCTTGTGCATAAAAAAAAAACATTTTGATGTCTTAAAGCTTATGATACTAATACTACATTGATGTCATGCGGATACCTAGTTGAAATTAAATAAAAGAAATGGAACTCTTTATTAGAGAAGGTACAAAAGGCCAAGTTGGTATATTTGAATTGTTTACATCTGTTTCTATGGGCTTTAAAAGTTTAATGAAGGTGTATAATTTAGTATTTTGTGCATCTTATATACGTGTTTTTACTTAAATTATAGTATAGAGCTTCGAGATATTTGAAAACCTTTAAATTATAGACAATTTTCACAAAACAGTCGATTGTGGTAGGTGCAAATGCATGTGGATCTTTTTTGTGCATATTTAGTATAAATTCCGCCGAAAAAAATTCCGCAGAAAGATAACAGATTGATTTTTTTAAAGCATTAATTTGCATCATCATTGTCCCGACAACAGGTTTTGGGGAAACAATTCCACAAATGGGCAATAATTCCATCGAAAAGAAAAAGTTGAGTACATTTTTTTATGTTATGGGTATCTTAAATTGAGCATTCGTTTTACGTTACTGTAACAAATGACAGAATACATATACCCTAAGCGTTTTATGTCCTTTTACTGATTTGTAATACTACCGGATTTGACTTTTATTAACTATGATCACTTGGTGATTAAATGAGGATAGAATAAAACATCTGATGCCAATTCCGGGTTTTATTGAACTTTATTCCTTAAAGTTTATGGGCTTTTTTCTTGTTCCTCTTGCACCTGTCGTGTTGTTTTTTTGTTGTTTTTTTTTTTTTTTTTTTGTTTGTTTTTTGTTTGTTTTTTTGTTGCTTCTTTTGTATATTATTTTCTTGATTCCCATTTGTATACCACTTTTAAGCACAGTCTAAATAAACATACAACATTATAAGCCTGGTACGAGTATCTGTGATACGCTGTTTTTTTAAAGGAGGAGAAATGTTAAGAATCGTAACGATTATTTGGCCTCTGAAATTGCCAAAAAATAGTAATTTATTCAAGCTTTCCAAATCATATCAATTTTATTGATAAATGAACATACCACTTCTCCTTTTATAAGTTAATATTATCTGCACATTTTAGTTCCAGAAAATCTCTCGTGGTGTCACTATAATTTCATAATGATAATTATGAAAATTGACATATTTGACCTAAAATTGCAATTTTTCAGATACTTTTAAAACAAAATAGATATGAGCAAGGTCAAAAGAAACTGTACACACAAATTGAATAATGTCTTTTGTATAAGAAATTTATTCCAAAATATACATACTGAAATATTACAGACTAATGTCTTATGAACAACTGAAGGATGTTATTTGATAGATTTATTGCAGAATAAAGTTATGATTTTCGAGGGACCAAAAAATACCGTCGGTTTGATATATTCTTCTTGATCTGAGTGTAGTTCAACAAAAGAAAGTATAAATCATGTTTTCCTCAATGAAACAATCGACCTTTCCCTACTCTCTGATCACAACACTACATAGAGAAAATTACTCCTCAAATTTCATTACCCATTTCATTCTCCATGGTACACTTACTGTTCATATAAGTAATCAAGTAATTTCAATACTTTTCGATTTCGACTATAAAGTAGCAACAAATGGATTTCGCAGCTGGTTGAATAGAGTGAATTTCCTAAATTTCAAGTTATATACAGTGTATGTAATACTCTATTTTGGTTGTTTGATCAGGTTGAATATTGTCAATAAGATAATAAACAGTGATGAAAGTGCAAAATTGAAATCAGCAACTTGTACTGTCATGTGAATAAATAACGCAAAAATATTTTGTCATGTGAATATCGTAATAATTTTATATCTCGTTGACAATACCTTAATTAACACGTAAAATATCATTGCCGTATGAAAAAAAAATAAATTACCAAATACGTCTCCTGTGAACACAAACCGTCACAAATTCTTTTTAGTACAAACAAAAGGCTGTTTCATAACTTACGTATTTGCATGTAAGTTACCATATTCAAAATGATATCATTATTCTTGTCTGTTCGGCATTTCAAAAACTGTAATACTGTTCAGATAAAGGTAACACCAATTTTTTATATATATATTGCCTACACGATCGTGACAAAGGCACGACAGATAGATATGTTTCGCATTTTGTAATAAACTCTATTACTGTTTGATGACTAACTGCCATCATTTTTACTGTTTAATGACTAACTGCCATCATTTTTACTGTTTAATGACTAATTGCCATCATTTTTACTGTTTGATGACTAATTGCCATCATTTTTTACTGTTTAATGACTAACTGCCATCATTTTTTACTTTTTGATGACTAACTGCCATCATTTTTACTGTTTAATGACTAACTGCCATCATTTTTTACTTTTTGATGACTAACTGCCATCATTTTTACTGTTTGATGACTAATTGCCATCATTTTTACTGTTTAATGACTAACTGCCATCATTTTTTACTTTTTGATGACTAACTGCCATCATTTTTACTGTTTGATGACTAATTGCCATCATTTTTACTGTTTGATGACTAACTGCCATCATTTTTACTGTTTGATGACTAATTGCCATCATTTTTTACTGTTTAATGACTAACTGCCATCATTTTTTACTTTTTGATGACTAACTGCCATCATTTTTACTTTTGATGACTAACTGCCATCATTTTACTGTTTAATGACTAACTGCCATCATTTTTACTTTTGATGACTAACTGCCATCATTTTTACTGTTTAATGACTAACTGCCATCATTTTTTACTTTTTGATGACTAACTGCCATCATTTTTACTGTTTAATGACTAACTGCCATCATTTTTACTGTTTGATGACTAATTGCCATCATTTTTTACTGTTTAATGACTAACTGCCATCATTTTTTCCTTTTTGATGACTAACTGCCATCATTTTTACTGTTTAATGACTAACTGCCATCATTTTTTACTTTTTGATGACTAACTGCCATCATTTTACTGTTTAATGACTAACTGCCATCATTTTACTGTTTGATGACTAATTGCCATCATTTTTTACTGTTTAATGACTAACTGCCATCATTTTTACTGTTTAATGACTAACTGCCATCATTTTTACTGTTTAATGACTAACTGCCATCATTTTTTACTTTTTGATGACTAACTGCCATCATTTTTACTGTTTAATGACTAACTGCCATCATTTTTTACTTTTTGATGACTAACTGCCATCATTTTTACTGTTTAATGACTAACTGCCATCATTTTTACTTTTTGATGACTAACTGCCATCATTTTTACTGTTTAATGACTAACTGCCATCATTTTTTACTTTTTGATGACTAACTGCCATCATTTTTACTGTTTGATGACTAATTGCCATCATTTTTACTGTTTAATGACTAACTGCCGTAATTTTTTACTGTTTAATGACTAACTGCCATCATTTTTTACTTTTTGATGACTAATTGCCATCATTTTTACTGTTTGATGACTAACTGCCATCATTATTGTCAAAGTAACAATAAAAACAACTGAATAAGAGTATGGCATATAGAAGTAAGTATGCCTTAACATTTCAAATGATATTTGAGGTTTTTTTATACGATCTTACATGTGTGTATCCGCAGATAGATTTATCAGATACAGTTGATGCCTTCAATTGATGCATGTCCAGTAAACCTAAAACATTAAGTCATCTCAGATGTGTCACTCAAATGTATGCGTATTTGGGACGATTCTCGCTAGTCTTCAAAATTTATGTGATGTGAAGGAAACTGAGGTATACTTACCACCAGTAGAAAATATATAACAGATACCTAGCAAAAACTTGTTAAAACTGTTATGTTCAAGCTTAGTTTAAGGAATGCCGTGTTCTCATTATGGAACCAAGGGTTTGAAGCCCAAGGAACGTGTCATATCATAAATACAGCAAAACAAACAAGGGTTTTTACTCAAAAGGGTAACATAAAGCTTATAACTTCGAAAGTTAACAATTAAGGATAACAGTAAAGTGTTTCAAGAGTTACCAGGCTTATTGGCTATTTGACTGTCGCATATGAAATAAAACGGAATGAATAATCAAGTCTTTATTTTAACTCGATCGAACTTAATTACAAATAAAGGACAAGCACTGTGGAAAATCAACACAGGATTGAAAAAAGATTACCAGTAGAGCTTAACTCTCAGTGGCATGGGATAAATGTAACATTGACAGATCCAATCTACTTCTGGAAAAGAGAATTATCTTCAATATTTCAAGTATGGTTGATTTGTTTCAAGTGTTCAATAAAATTAATGAGAAAAAAAGAAATAATACAGGTTATTGACAATCGTTGCCACAAAGAATTAACCTTGATTTGAATATAAAGTATCCAGTCAGATATATAGGTCACCTTGATGGTCACTCAACTCTAATTACGAACTAAGTACAATGAATTGCTGTATTGGAAATTCTGGTCAAATGTTATTTAGTGGCATATGTCGCTCTCATCTTTCAAATTGATATGCATATGTTCAATACGGGAAATCAACGTGACATCTCTTACAATCGGGGTTCTCCAAAACTGCTCTTCACTAATTTACAGAATAATCAGTGTTTACAAGAAAATTGAACATTCCATAAGAAACAACATTTATAAAAAAGAAAAAACCAACAAAAACCAACAGAAACCAACAGAAACAACAACAAAAATCAGAGAAACTGGAAACAGTCAAAATAGAGGAATGTATACTATTAAAAGTCTGGAAATAATATAAAAAATGGAAAATAATTTATATAGATATAATTCCCTTGAAACAAAATACGAAATGCACAGGGATTAGAATATCTGTTAAAATTGAAAAACGTTTAGAGTTAATTATTGAAGATAGTATATTTCTTCATTATCATTCAATTTTCTTGTCATCTGCCTTTATAAGGAAACTGAAACACTGTTTCAACTTCAAAGGTTTTAAATGCAGTTACTAATGGTCGATGTGCAGCGATGTAAAATGCAATTTAACATAGGAACATATTAATGGCATTCATTAATTTTTATCTTGTCAGTGTCTTTTTCTAACGAACTAGCAATTAAAGTATACAAGCACTAAGTCTTGTATGATATTTGCTGTTTTGATATCCCAAACGTGCCCGACTTAGAGTCTTTTGAAGCCAATTATTTAAAAAAAAAAACTCGCGTTGTTCACATGCTTAGTAATTATTGACTATAAAAGTACATTATTTGAAAGCTGAAAGAGATAATTTCTAATCATAATCCTCATTTCAAGCAGTGATAACTATAGTTCTTTGTGATTATTTGAACACTAGTCATAGCTGTAAGTATTCGTGGGTTAAGTTAAACAATACGCAATATCGCTGTTACTCCTTAAAATATCAGTTGAACACACGGTGAGGTTGCATTTTTTTAATTAAAAAAACATTAACGTATAATACTAAATTAAAATTTCTATCTGTAACCATTGGTGCCTAATATTTAAGAAGCCAACTACATCAATATAATGAGCATCAATACCAAACTGATTTCAAAGGAATCATACAATTTGCCAATAGAAATAAGAAGATGTGGTATAAGTGCCAATGAGACAACTCTCCATCCAAGTCATTTGTAAAAGTAAACCATTATAGGTCAAAAAACGAACACGGAGCCTTGGCTCACACCGAACAGCAAGCTATAAAGGGCCCCAAAAATGACTAATGTAAAACCTTTCAAACAGGAAAACCAACGGTCTAATCTATATAAAAAACGAGAAACGAGAAACACTTATGAACCAAATCAACAAACGACGACCACTTAACATCAGGTTCCTGACTTAGGATGCAGCGGGTTAAAACGTTTTAATAGGCGCCAACCTTCACCCTACCTGAAACAATAGTGTAACATCACAACATAGAAAGACACACTATAGAATATCAATTGAAATGGTTCAACTCGATCAAAAGACATATTAACAAAAACATATGATACACATTTTGGCCCATCTTTCACGAGGTACGCTCGAAACCAAAAGTCTGAAAAAGCTTAATACATAAAAGTTTTGAGTAAATCATAAAAAAAGGAAAGAGTATCAGGGTAATTCAAAATATAAGCGGAAACAGCCGGCGTCAGACGTTCATTTCAATGTCTGGTTTCCTACTGAAATACTAAAACAACGATCGATTCTGGATGATTTAAGTAAAAAATACAAAATAAAACCTGAGTATCACCATGACATATTAAATCATTTTCTTCCA
The DNA here is from genome assembly GCA_017311375.1 of Mytilus coruscus. Classification (NCBI taxonomy): domain Eukaryota; kingdom Metazoa; phylum Mollusca; class Bivalvia; order Mytilida; family Mytilidae; genus Mytilus; species Mytilus coruscus. The sequence goes on from CM029601.1 coordinate 31,760,827, forward strand.
TCTGAATACATCACAGTGCGGTAATGCAGCGTCAATTTCCGTAAAATGCTTTTTCTTTAACAGCGACATGAACTTCCTATAAACTCAATTATTTCACTCATTTTGGCGAATATCATGATCAAAATAAGAATTACAATAATTTCCCAGCAAATTGGAAATGAACTACTTTTAAAATTAAATCCAATGAGTACGCATCTCGCTGTTGGAGATAAAATTGATGCCCAGTTTCATAAACGCAAACCTTTTGACAAAGAAAAACAACAAAGTAAATATGTACACATTAACTTTGGAAATAACTTATTCATGCTGTTAATGTTGCATAAAAGGTTGTTTGTTCTATACTACTAGAATTAACGTTGATTACCTATTAATATTTTTCAGTGTAAAGATAAGTATGAGTTATATGCTAAAAGTGTTGCTTTTTGATGGCTTAATGACCACTATACTGTGGAATAGCTCAGCGTTATTATCCAATCAGTGTTGTATTTACCTAATAGATGTAGTGGTAATTTGTACGTGATAGGTTTTATTATTGTATAGCTTAATCTTTGAATAAGGTTAGTCGCTCGCGACAGTGTCAATGCTATCAATTTGTATGAAGCATAAAACTCCACTTAGTGTATTGCCATCACCAATGCTTTACTATTATGGTGCATTGTTGTATTGAACAAAAAACTGTCTGCTTTAGTACCAGAAATTACTTACTATAGAGTTGATTGACATTAAGATAGGGACGGTGTTGCATTGAATGGAGTGTCTCTATACATAATCACCATTATAAAATCCCATATGCGTTAAATTACTTTGTCACACCAACAGTCTTTGTGTTCTTTCCTATATCATGATGACTAAAATAGTTAAAACTGAGAAGTTTTAAAAGGCTTGTTATCATAGTCGTATAACGTCAGTTTTAATGCTGTCATATACAAAACAACTATATGTATTTCAAAACTAACAGTGGGAATATAAGAGAAATAGTCTATCTGCACATCTGGTCAAAATCTTACGATACAAAAATGTACTGAGAGAGGCTGTTAAACAAAAACCTAAAAATATGTTTTTAAATGTCTGGAAACTTGTAGACTTTTTAGAATAAGTACTATTCGTGTAATGAAATCTGATAATTTATTGTAATCCGTATATCATTTTACACTTGCTTAGCTTTCATTTACTCTACTTATTCATTTGTAGTGATTACTTACAATTGGGTTAATATGTTCAAACAATTTATCGTCTTTTATTAAGCTGATAATGGGCATTAGCGTATGCTTGACTTATGTATAAGATCAACAACTAAATAATAAAACAGTTAGGAATCTCCGTCAGACAAGGGTTAAAAAGTACAGAATACTAATTGACTTTTCCTTTTTTCTTTACACGAGTTCGTGTTACTATCACAAATATTCTAAAGAAAGATCATATCATACTTCACAATTATCGCTAGAACGAGTTAAAAACGTACAAACTATCGATTGTCTGTTCCTTTAAAATACAGCCACTTTTAAAAAAGAGGCGGAATGTCAAGGGGAATTTAAAACTCAAAAGTCTAAGAGAAACTAACAACGCCATGGTGAATAGGGACGAAAAGACAAACGAGTCCACAAACCGTTACATAGAAAACTAAAGACTGAGCAACACTACCACCACCCACCCCCCCCCAAAAAAAAAACCGGGGTGATCTCAGATGCTCCATAAGGGTAAGCAGATTCTTCTCTACATGACACTCGTCGTTTTACTTCAATAATATATGTTGATAGGTAGTGGGGTATACCCAAACTTCTCTTTCAAACAGAACGGTATTTGTTGAAGTCGATTACGTTTTGTTGTGGGGAATATACAAATTCGCAAACATATGCGATCGGAATGGGTAAATCATACCTGATGTCCTGTGTTGAAAAAAGTTTCACATTTTCAGCCCTTCCAACAACATTTTGGAGGTATTCATAGGTTGCTTGTTGTCAAAGCAAAATTCTAATCTTACCCAACATGCCCTGTTTTTCAGAAAATATCCCAACTATCCCCTCAGTACACCAGATTGTCAGGGCTTCCCTAATAGATATATTTTGCATTTGGTTCTAGTCCTTAATATACAAAAATATTTGTCACTGGATTTAAGGTAATCGACAATTTATAGAATGGTTGACTTATACATAGATTCATCCAAGATTTGATAGACAATCAAGATAAAACAAAAGTAGACCTACAGTTGTTTATTCTGAGATAGGACGAATAAACGAAAGAAGAATAAAACGAGCGCGTTTACCTCAGATCTGTTCTTTTCATATAATTTTATGTAACCGAATTTAAGTACATAAAATAATGATTCTAATAAGAACAAATACTACTGTCGGGGCGTCTTATGTCGACGATTCTCTTGATAAGGTTTTTCTGTAAAAGTACAAAATAAAAGAGTATATAAATCAAATGCTATGACTATTTAACCACATATTACTTTATGAATTGGATTCCTAAATTATACGATATTAAACATCACAGTGTTTCAACTTTGTAATGGCTTCCTAAATTACAAAAGAAACCATACAAATTTCGTATCATATCTGTATTTTGTAAGATTGATCCTTCAATACTATACTTCAGTCTTCAGATATGTACATGCTCTTCAGGCCGTTAAGGAACTCGTCATTATTTCTATAAAAAGCTTGCGTTTATATCTAGGTATTTACTACTGTTGGATAAGTTTGTTTCCTTGTTGTTTCTGCTGTCTTTGTTGTCCCTTATACCGGTAGTAAATAGGAGATTTAAGATGAATGTTTCCATGTAACTTTTGCTATTATACTGATCCAGATTAAAGGGATTTTGAGTTTTAAAAAACTATTTTAACTCGGTTGTATGTCCATGAGTCTGTCTCGTGTGCTAATTGTTTTATTTTATAATTATGACTTCATTTTTTTCGTTTAGGGATTTGTTCTTGACGACAGATCTTCGATATTCTCTGTTACATTTATTCTTGACTTTTCTAGACCAGTGGCGATTTAGGGTTGGCATATTGTATAAACACATGACTATTATATACATTACAGTTTTGACCCAGATGCACAGTATGACTTCATAGCACTCCACTTTTTTGGAATTGTTTTGGAAAAAAACTACTAATTTAAAAGTAAGAACATTTTAATCAACGGATGTATGTATTTTTGTAAAAATAATAATTGTTCAATGCTTATATTTGACTATATTATTATAAAAATATTAAATGCTGAAAGTGTAGAAGCGATACTTTACAAACTGTCGTCCTTCATCAAATTCATTTGTAAAGATCAATGCATAACATAAAACTAAATCTCATAAATGAAAAATCATCTATCACAGCAAACAATATTATTTTGTTTGAACCACTGAATATAATCACTAATATGGTCAAACTATGGAAATTGTTCAAACTACTCTAGATTATTTTGATGATTTCAGCGTATTGTACTCTGTACTTGAAAAATCAGTATAGGGTGCATAAGTTGTACATGTAAGGCTAGTTACTTCTTAAATATATTTTTTATTTATTAAGTGTTTCATTTAATTTGAAACAGCATTTATATATAACCAACTTTATGTTTAAGGATACTTAAACAGTCTAGTCATATTTGAGACTTTTTAGTTCCCAATGTACTCTCATCGAGCCTTTTCGTACTAAATGTGAGGTTTTCATCCTACATTTTGCTAATGTAATCCTTTTCAATGTTTTTCGATAGATAAGTTTCAATAAAAAGTCATTTACGACCTTCCTCATTACTTTTAAAGAGAAAGTTTCTTAACTAATGGTTTGCAGTATGGTATCCAGTTGCAGCTCGGAGATTCGTTGATACAAAGCAATTTTTTTTAAAATCCCGTCCTTTTAACCTATAGACGTAAACAGAAGAGTTTCTAAAGATTTGTAATAATAAAGAAACAAGATGACTAATATATAAATTGCTTTAATTTATTCCCTTTTTTCCTATCTAATGTTTTATGGTTCTAAGATATTCTTTGTATATAAAAGGCTTTCTAAAAATATATGATTCAACGTGAAATAAAATTGAATAATCCTTACAACATAAAATAAGGAGATGTGGTATAAGTGCTAATGAGACAAGTATCCATTAAAGAACAAAAGGACAAACATATGAACAGTTACACCACCGTATGACCTTACACATTAAGCAAATCCTATACCGTATAGTATGCTATAATAGGCATCTGGATGAGAAGAGAGAAAATCAACGGCATGTTTTATACAAAAATAAATGAAATACACTTATGCCAGACAGCAACCAACAACATCCACTGGATTACAGACTCCTCCATGGTTACGCAACATAAGCGCAAACTGTAATAATCAGTTGGAAAGGGCTAAACGTTCAATCAGGGCACCTCCTACGGATTAAGAGCAAACGAAACGATAAACAGAAATAACTCACTTGTTTGTTTATAAAGATAGACACAAGCGTTATTTTTTGTGAAAACACTTTTAAAAGGTATGCTCTTAATTTGTATAACAATTATTTGGATAAAAATCACTTATTGAAAAAAACGGAATTGTTTGCTGTATATTTATCGAATTTAAAAAATGATTTAAAAAAATCGGTGATTTTCCTCAAAAATTGATACAAATAAATTTCCCTCACAATTAAGACAAATGTAATTTTTCTTCAGCGACGTTATTACCTCCCCTGTAACTGTATCGTATGCCTTTCCGTGTCTCCTGTTACATAGCCGGTTTGCCTCCTTTTATTTTCCGAATTGGGATGTCAAGTGCTACCTTCACACACTATAGCACCATATCATTCATGTGCTTTTTTTACTGTATCAATCGATTTTTGAATAGCTTGTCGTATATATATGTCCTGCCTAGGTTTCGCAACCCCTAGAACTGTTGGTATTTTTTTTAGAGTTATATCAAAACAGAGAAAATTGACTACTATTACACTGAGTTTTCTGTTTATTTGTACCATTGAAAACATTAAGGAAATCTAACAAAATATTGCTCATTCTGTTGATAATGAAAAAAGGTTTTATAACCCTGAAAACTCACGAATGTTATACACCATGATACGTCTGTGAGCAAAGTCGAGATTCCTCTTAGTTTTACATCTTCCTAGGTGGGAAAAAGTGAGAAAAACATTTTGGTTGCGTCAATTTTGAAGAGGTTACCTGACACTTACTTATCTTTTCTGATATTTTGATGATGGATCGAATCCTTGTCTGTTCATTTATCATTACGTCATGGCAGCCATCGATCATATTCCCTAAAATTAATATGATTTTAATTATTTCTAACTTGTTATGGGTTATTTTGGATAACTGATAATTGACAATCTGTCAAGATTGCTTGTGTTAAATTTCGCTGTGGATAAAATAAACAAAGAATATATCTTCAGAGAAAATGACTTCGGCGTGAAGCTCTTTATTCGCTTTTACATTAGATTAACTACTGTCAAACTTTGATCAGTCTAGTCAAAATCACGATTCTGAATCTAGATTGTCAGTCATATCTGTTGTTTCCATATCAAATTTTGTTTTCCAATTTAAATTTTAATAGTGGTTACTCACTGCTATTTCAATCGAAGCACCCGTCAAAGTCATCATGTTGATGAAAGTTTGTAGAAGCTTATCTTTAGGTTATAGTTATTTTTTCTGTTTGTGCTGAATTCATTCGTACCTAAATCACAAGGGACTAGTCTAACTATGTCCAATCTAATCTTGATAACTTAATATTCAATATCGATTGTATCACCCCGATCCTCGCATGCCGATGGATGTTGAAGTTAAACTCGCGATTTTTCAAGAGTGGCATAACTTAAACTGAAGGCAAAACAATGACACAAATTATTTGTATCTTGAAACTCAAAAATGCTGAAATCGTCACATCATATTTTATTCACAGATCTTGGAAGATTTGTTCCTGAAAGGTTCACGCTGTAATTAAGAAGACTTTTTTCAAAGCAAGATATATATATTTCAATTTATTTACATTTCACTATGAATGTTTTGCACACACAAACAGCCTTGCATGCATGGGGAAAATTGAACAAAATGAGATGTAGGTATACGTCAATAAAACAGTAACTAAACAAAACAATTTTAAAACGACATAATATATAGCTTAACATACAGTCTTTAACATCAAAAGATAAATTTCTATTCCATATGAACAGCGCTCAATCGCTTCTACTTGTACGGAAATGCAATCTATTTAATGGGTGTGTGTGTATATTTGTTAGTCATACTGTTGGCTCAAATCTTGCCAATCTTTTGACCCTGTCTGTGCTAGCTTGTTGAACGAAACAAAAGCATGCTAAACCAATCAGTAGAAATATGTCGATTGCTTGTTTGTTGTTTGCTTAACGTCCAGTGGCAAATATTTATATATATTCAGAACGTGAACAATTAAAAAAAAAAGAATACAACTGATAAAGGTTCAGAAATGAGCCGAGTTGAATGAAGGCAGGAAATTTTACTTCCACTTGAAAATCAGGGTATATCTGAAAAAGGTAAACATTTCAGTGCAGTGGACTTGGAACAGTTTTTGAAATGTTTCTTTAACACTCAGAGAGCGTGTCACTATCCCCAAACAAGGGATTAGATTTAGCGTCCTCGTTACGACCAAACGTGGCTGGTTATTTCTTCAGCCCACACAGCCAAACGGATGTCCCCTTGTTGCCAGTTTGGAGAAGTTAAGGGATACCATATTTCTAATTCTTGTAATGACGAATTGATATATGCTAATCTTAAAGTTAACATTGCGACATATTGTATTTCAAGTTATCTATGCTACCAATTTGCAATGATTCTGGCTGACACAAAATTGAGAGCGTAGACTAATAGAACGTTCAACAAATTAAGATGGAAAATTCATTCTCATTATACTGCTATTTAACATATCTAACATCAGAAACACTTCATTGATAAAAAATAATATTGTTTAATGGTACGAAGCTCCATCGTCGCCACCTTAACGCAAATATAACCTAAACACATAAACAAATATTGATAAAAACAATTGCTTAATCAACAGATCTCTGATGCATTACACGTTAAATACGTTTTACAACATGGGGTTTAACGCTAATTGTTTGTACTGATAAATCGTACCACCCGAATAGAGCTTTTTTTCTAAAGATCAATGTTTCTTTTAGATTGATCTTTTTCTGATTTCAAACATACAGTATATATTTATATTAAATTAACTCAATAAGTTCTTTAACGAAGCAGAAATATTTTTCTTGTAAGAATTTAAAACTGGCAGATGGCATATAGATAAATTACTGTTACGTCTAGATGACAATAACAGGTGCTCTTATAATGATAAACAGAAGAATTACGATAATGGGACAGAAATTATCACAATAAAAGAGAGAAAAAATGTTATATAAGAGTACTCTTACCTAATATACGATTTTTTATTTTTAAAAAATTTGAACGCAAAATAATTCGTTAGGCATGAATCATAACATGTGATCTACTTCACAGAGTTAAGTAATGCAAAACAAATAATCAAATAAACGTTAAAAGTAAACTATGATTGTCAACGCTGTATTCACCATAAGAGAACATCCAATTAACACAATATATAAATAAAAGAAGACAGAACTAACACAAATTTTAAGAAACCAAATTACAGTTACTAACAACTAAAATCAACGATGATACTAAATGTATTTATATGTAGATGAAAATAATAACCTACTCATTTCTTAAAAGTAACAATGCAACAATATAGAAGATTATTAAACCAGACAGATTTTCTTCGAAAGCATTTAAAGGTCAGGTATGTAGAAATGAACACTAAAAATACCAGCTTTTGTAAATTCTTTCATCATCTTAATTAGGATTATAATCTGTCAGATAGCAGAGAGCAAACGACTATACAATTCCTGGGTTTATGTATAATTTTTCTTAAGAATTACTGAATTGGACAGCAGCTGATACATTTCAGAAAGGCTACAATTTAAATAACTATTTCTTTTTCATTTTGCTTCTAGTATTTATAGAGAAACAGAGCTTTTATTATCATTTCCCATATTTGCCAGCTGGAAAACAAGAGATCAATTGATTAATTCTCTAAGAAAATAAAAGAAAGGTTAATCAACCAACGTGATTCTATAGATGTAACGTAGGTGCCGGTTTTCTTTCATGAATTGGCAGTAGAGGGCGAATAAATAACAGACACAGTTGAAAAATGTGCGAAAAAAATAAGTATCAATCTATTTTTCAATTGCACGACTTATTGTGTTTTGCTTCTAAAATGATGACAGTCGCTATACCGTTTCAATTAAGTGTAGACTCTCATCGGAAATGGAGCCCACTGAAATTTAAGAATAATGTAGTATACACATAACAGTTTTATTCGACAATTCTTAATGGATCTATCTATCATAGTTTATAATTGACAATACAAGTATATATTGGTCAAGCTAAATGTATACTATATATTAAGTTTACCCCTTTGTTAATTTCTTGTTATCTATAATTATACTTTGCTGGAAAATACTGCTGCGTAGAATGCCCGTTAAAATAGGACTCCCTATATTTTAATGAAGTACTAGTATAACCAATAACTATACTGTTTATTTCACCCTTTTTCTAATCTCTTTCTGGCTCTAAAGCAGTAGCAATGCAGCAAATGTTCAAACATGGTTTTATTTTATGATAATTAAAGTTTGCATGCTGAAAAAAGTCAAGTGATAAAATTATGTACATTTCAATCAACGGCGATTTTTATAATAGAATGATTGTTTTGTTGGCTTAGTTTATTTGTCAGCGTTCATAATATAGTGGGGTTTCATTATATTTATCAAAGGAAATTGTTTGATCAGAATTTATAAAAAAAAAGGTAATACAAAAAGTCATATATTTTGATAAGTATTTTTTTTTTCGTTTTACATTTTGTTTTAGTTTGATGAAGACCACTTTGCATAGAATTGCATTTATTCTATGTTAATCAAAATCTAATAGGTAACGATTCTCTATAAGAATTTTTCAGTATTATTATGAATCTGTTTCTAATTCTTATAAATACCATAACATTTCCGCAAAATTACAAACTTTGTAATAATCAACCTACATATGAAATGCCAAATCACTTGTAATGTAATACGAAAAACACATTTAGCGGCCTAACGTAGACAGGAGTAGGTCAAAAGTCATTTTTACAATTGCACAAGCACATAAAACATGGATGCATTTAAATAATTATTTGATAAAACAGTTCATTTTGTACGTGATTCATTCTATTTTTTGTTATAAAATTGGCTTCAAACGTGCTCAAGATCCTTTTTATTTCATGATAAATAACCTCCGTAATCCTGTTTTTGCATTATATCTTTAAAATGATTATAGTAAATTGCGTAACAATCAGCATACACCAAATTGTTCTTTCAAAACAACAAATTGAATGATAATATCAAAATTAATGTTTAAGATTTGTGCAACTAGGACTACAAATTTTTTAAAGTATGTGAGCAAATTAATAAATACAGCTTAATATGATGTATGCTCTCTACATCTCATAATTATATGTTGCTTAAATCATAATACACGGGAAAATATTAAGTCAGCAGTAAATCAAACCATAAAACACTTGCAAATATACCTTAGCGTTAATGTGCTGAGTCATGGCAAACTCTCACCGACATTAAAAAGTCCCGAATTACTCCTACTATATGATTTAGCATTTAACATTAAGATTTCAAAACTCATGTACACGTAAAACATTTGAATTAAAAGATGTGGTATGATTGCCAATGAGACAACTATCCACCAAAGTATAAATGACATGGATGTAAGCAAGTTTATGTCATTAACAAAACCCTGTGTGGTATGTTTGCCAATGAAACAACTATCCCACCGAGTCCATGCAAAAAGAATCGGATTTAATCAACTATATGTCACCCTACGGCTTTCAATAATTAGGAAAGCCCATATCGTATAGTCAGCTACAATAGGCCCCGACATGAAAAAATTTTAATCAATTCAAACGCAAAAAATATGACAAAACAATACACTAAAAACAAATATGACAGGCAGCAACGGACGACAACCACTTTTTACTGATAATAGGAAATCTGCGAGAGTTTCTGCTCAGTTACTCCACAGCTAATTCAGATAATAAGTGTGCTCAGTTACTCCACAGCTAATTCAGATAATATGTGTGCTCAGTTACTCCACAGGTAATTCAAATAATAAGTGCGATTTAGAACTTGTCATATTGTATAGACACTTGTCTACTTTATTGAAGACAATGTGTGGACCTCTATATGTCTTTTGGTTATGTGTGTAGAGTTAATTAACGTATACCTCATTTCTCCGTTCAATTAAGAATTGAATGCTTCTTTTTGTAAATTTATTGGGGTGTAAAAGCGTTGACCGAAGTACATTTTGTATCTAAAAATGTGCGCACGGTCAACGCTTTTACAACCCTATGAAACTACTACAATTTTTTGCAAGGATCATGAAAACACGATTTCTATCAAGTTTTTCTTTTGTTTACCTGTGCACTTTATTATGGAAGCTCGTGTCATCATGAATGTTACATTTCATATTGAAATGAAGATTAATTTCAGAATGACGCGAGATTGCTGTTAGCCAATAAAAATAACGTATTATAATGAAACATACATGTCATGTAGTTATTAATATGTAAACAGGAAAATTAAAGAGTATGTATCATAATTCAAATAAATAAATAATTTGATCATTGCACTAAAAAAAGATTGGAATACATTTAACATAAATGCACTCGAAAAGCTTTTTTCTAAGAATGAAAATAAAACTTTTGCCAGATGAGCAATTCCGACTGCTTATATGAGTCTCTAATTAGGGGTAATTCAGTTCCGCAGTTAGCAGATCTTCTATATGAAAATCATAACTAAGCTGACCCGACTGGCCTTCGATCATTTCATCAAAGAAATCGGATATTACAAAACGTTTAGCAGTGAAGAGATGTTTATTTAATCAAAACTTATCAAAAAGTGTTAAAACTGCACTTGGCTGTGCCTTCTGTAATATTGTAACATATTTTGATAGTTTAGTAATCTAAAGTTACATAAATACTTTATTATAGTAATTTAAAAAGCTCTTCAGACAGAACAGAGATATTCTGTCATGGTATCTCTATTTTATGCAATTGCTGCAACGATTCCGACAATGTTGTTATATTTACGACTTAATAATTTGTAAAATATTACAAGATAATGCCTTTCAACAAAGTCTATTCTATAATAACCTGCAGGAAAATATTAATTTAATGTGAAGATGAAACTTATATAAGCAAATACTTATATAAATTAGGTTAATGTACCCTCTATAACTTTTGAACCCCCTTTTATCATGACACTGGTTTCATTTGATTTCTTAAAGGGTAAACTGTTAAAGCTACGGGCGTTTTTACATGGTTTAAGTAATAGTGTTATTTCTATAGCAATTACGCATTATGTAATTAAATAATAAGAAGACTAAGAATTTACAAAAAAGAATAAAACTCGTATTGCCTTTGCTTATTGTTCATTTGCATAGCCATGAATAAAAGCAGAAGTTTTTCTTTTTTCGTTGCTTTTTGTTCCTCTCATCTTGATTTTTTTTATATTACTTTCGCGTCAAGTTCCTAATTTTCAATCTGAGTTGACTAGGATGGACAGTTTTCCTGCCGAATGTCGGTGGTTCTCTCCACCAATAAAAACTGGCCACTGCGAAATAGCCAATAATAATGAAAGTGGCGTTAAATACTAACAATCAATCAATCATCCTACATTCCAAAAGTCGGAACGTAGCCACAATCTTCTTCCGAGTATCAGTGTTTTATATTATAGAGATAGACATCCTGCTTTTGTGAGTTTTTCTCGTTATTTTACATCTCACTCTATTGCATACACTCATAGAAACAGTGGAACTACATGTACGTCGTTCCATTACGTAACCAGAAAACTATGAACTTTGTTAATAAGAAATGAAGTATTACGTCAAATATAATACGAATGGATAATTACCTTCTTGTATCTTACAAGAACAGATCATAGGTTGTTTCTCCTATTACATTAGCAAATAAAACATAAATGAAAGGAAATCATTTGCTGAAAGAGCAAATCGGAAATTGATGAGATGAAACACTCAATGCTGGCAGCAAACTTGTTTCAGATGTCATTTATTTTACGATAAAGACCCAACCAAAATATTAATTATTGTCCCTTTTTTATGGATTTAGTTATCTACACCTACAGGCGAGATAAAAGAACAAAAGGTTCAAAGCATTACATTTAAAGTCAAATGGTTTTTTACCCTGCTCATTGTTGGAAGCAATACTGTGAATTTATAAGTTCACCTTCTTTGAATGAGATGTTTCGTAGGCAGTTTTCTCAATGACAATTTTACCGTATCTCCATATTTTCATGTTTAATTATAACGCAAGATTATATGCTTTAATTTGAATTGAGAGGAGTACATGTACAAATGTATAAACATAATATGAGTTAATTGATTCTTCATCTCGTAGTTTTATTGAATAAGAACATTTCAACTTCTAATTGCAGTTCGACCGGTACCAAGACTGTTTCAACACTAAAGATTGTGATATAGAAATTGCTTCAATGAATAATGTTTGTTTAGTTACATATACCTATAGGAGATGAAATAAAACGTGAGAATCATAAGTGGAGAGAAAAGTTGCATAAATTATAATTATTATATTTTAGACCCTTTTTCAAAACTATAAAAACTACAGCAGAATACAACGCTTTCAATCACAATTATATATATAGTTAGAACCCTCGCCGTCAAATATACCGAATGTGTTGCCTTGAAACATTTCTGAATTATCTTAATTAAGGACAAGTATCAGTCAAATTGAATGTTGTCATGTCTTAATACATGTATTAAACATGGGCCTTAAATAACAAAACTACATATATATATATAACGAGGTCAACTTTAAACTACAGTTTAAAGCTTAATTCATAATAATAAATTATTAGCTAAACAAATCTTTAAACTATATTTACTAAATCATTACTACTTGTCCTTAAGAAAGTGACAGAATCGGAGAGTCAAACTGTAGAAGTTACCAACAGTGGTATTAATCAAAGGGGCAGATTTATATAAAATGTGAAATCTGAATATTTACATCTAACATATTTTTCCTCACTCCCTCTTTCCATTGTTTGAAGCCAAAATAGATACGAAGTAGAAGAGGATTAGAAACTAAACATTTCAAAACGTTCCGCCAAATACGACATAGAGTATCTTTGCTTAGGGTAGAAAAACCTAAGTATTTCAAATAATTATTTTTCAGAAACAGTAAATTAACCAAAAAAAAAAAAAATATCAACACAGAAGTGCATGCTGACTAATGGGCTTGCGACCTGACTAAAACCAGACTAGTGCAGATTATGTAAAGACACAACGTGTACATATAAGCGACTATCGATACTGAATACTTATGATAACGAAATGAGGGAAAACATCAAAACAGGATAGACATGGTTTCTTAGGTTTGTGTTTGTATTCATTGTGAGTACTTAGAAGTATAGAAACTTGCATACGCTTTTCAGACGAATGGTTTATACAGTATCTATTTTATCAGTAAACACTGATATATTTTTTTCCTGGCACATATTATGATAGACGACATTTATATTTAATGGACGATATCAAATTTTGAACATATACCAAGTACCTGTACTGCAACACGTATATCGTGTAAATCATCTTTTGAACAAAGTGTAAAACGATGCAATACAATGCACATTCTAGTGATACGGATATTATACTGTCTTTTAAAGCATTAAACTACAAGATTTTATGAATTTTTAACTTTATCACATCTCAAACTGTTTTCAATTTGCAGTAGATAATAACCGTTGTCTGTTCCGTCGACAATAGTAGAACTTTGTGAATGTTTTAGTTACATGTATTTCTACCGACTATGAATTGCATGTCTTGTTACATTTTAGAAAGACTCAGTCGGAGGAAAACAATACCTTTTGTCTTTAGTCTATGGAAGAAGTAACGAGGTTTCAAGTAATTAATAAATACGTGAATAAGGTCCACAAAACGTCCTATCACGGGAACTCTTGCTCTTATTTCTGAAAAGCATGGTCCTTAACTTATACTACTCATTAGTTAAGTTATTGCTTTCGGCTCCAAAGTCTTGTGTGATATCCCTAAGGATACCCAGGGGTTAAGTTTATAAATTCTTAATCATTGTTTAATTTATTAGTCGTGTTTGTTAATCGCCAACTCGAACGAACATTAAATACTTTTCTGTAGAGGGCTTAATGAAAGACAATTAACTTTTTTTAAACAGTAACTTATTAAGCTATGCCCTATTTATTTTTAAATAATTTATGTAATTGTTGTTGTTGTTGTTAAGGGGTGGGGTTCTGTATCGATATCAAAGGTTCGTTAGCGATAATTTACTGATTTTCAAAGATGACCGACATTACTTTCAATATTTCACGCGCATTCTACAGTAGATTTTTGAGTACTTTAAGATCTGATAAATTACCCCACATCATTCCCATAACATAACTGCTATCAAAATATGCAAACACTTTGTTGTGCTAAAATGTCAGTTGTGAATTAACTGCGACGCTTTGAACTTACTAAAATGTCAGTTGTGAATTAACTGCGACGCTTTGAACTTACTAAAATGTCAGTTGTGAATTAACTGCGACGCTTTGAACTTACTAAAATGTCAGTTGTGAATTAACTGCGACGCTTTGAACTTACTAAAATGTCAGTTGTGAATTAACTGCGAGGCTTTGAACTTACTAAAATTGACATATCTTATTTTATTAAAATCTGACAGAATTATGTCTGAAAACCGTTATCTGATATAATTAATCATACTTTTTGGTTTTCAAGGGACAAAAAAATCGCCGTAATAGAAAGCATATGTGTTCAGTAATAGTAACTAAAATGTAAATAAAGTCATCATAGGTACTAGGATTGATATTGTGTACGACAGACGCGCGTTTCTGTACCAAGTCAGGAATATGGCAGTTGTTGTCCATTCGTCTGATGTGTTTGTGCTTTTGATTTTGCCATTTGATTAGGGACTTTCCGTTTTGAATTTTCCTTGGAGTTCAGTATTTTTGTGATTTGACTTTTTTCAAACATACACATTAAGATTTGCTGCAATCCAAGGATTTCTTGAAACACGTTGTTAAATTGTAAGAAAGTGTTTATTGCATAAACAACATCAAAATTCAGTCATTGAAGCATTGGAAGTAACGTTACGTACATATGTTCCTTTTACGTCACCTTACTACTTTTGTGGACTATTGTCTTCAGTTGCGTGTCATTCAATTTTGACATTTATATAAGAAATGCTACGTCAGTTAAAAAGCTTCGTCTTTCGTCGTGTTTATATGTAGTTAAAGAAATAATACGGATATTGGTTTTCAAACACGCGAAGACATCATCGTAAAGCTCCTAGTTTCCGACTTGAGTATTGTCTTCTTCCTTTGTTGGCACAATAATACAAATTATGTGCACTTAATTGTAGATAATAGCTGCCAGCAAAGATTAAAGCTTTCAAGTATAATTATTTCTGATTAGAAAAATAGCAGCAAAAGTATAATTTTATTGCACTTTAACAATAATTTGTATGCATATAAAATATAAGAATACGGGAAATTGATCAGAAAATTTCCTGTCAAAACCCCTCGAAAAGATGGTGACTAAATAAAGATTATCCTACGAATTTCATTCAGAGCATTGATACACTGTACCTCTATAAGTGTCCCCGAAAAAAAAATTAAAGGGAGTTTAAGGTGCAGTTAACTTATTTAAAATAAAACTGAAACAGGAAGACACTAGCAAATAATCAACTATAGTTTAGAGCTTAGGGCAAAATATAGAATGTGACGAGGTTAAACTAATAAGTACTAATTATATAGTCTTTCGATTACTTAGTTGTTAAAATTAAGTTAGTTATACGATTATTCTTTTATGGAACACAGCTTATTCGCAAAAAGTAAATGAACATTCATGTTTTGTACATTAATGAGGCCGTTAGTTTTCTCGTTTGAAATGTTTGACATTAGGCATATCTGGGACTTTAATAGCTTGCTATGCAGTATGGGTTTTGGTCATTATTGAAGGCCGTACGGTGACCTATAATAGTTGCTAACTTCTATGTCATTTGGTGTCTGATAGAAAGTGGTCTCATTGGCAATCATACCACATCATCTTAGTGCTTTAACAAAAATTTTCGAATAAAACAATGTCTTAGTTTTCCCAATGTTAATTTCCCTATGTGATACTTTGCACCAGTTTGATAGTTCAAACTTTTGATATTATATTGTCATGATCATTGGTTTGATATCATTACTAAGAAATACGTTGAGAATTATTGTGTTTAATGATTATTTTACTCTGACAAACTTATATTTGTCACGCTTTTTTTCTGGCGTCATGTCAATTTACATGACAAAAAGTAAATTTGTGTATTGATTTGGTTCTATATTGTTCATATAATAAATAATGTCCTTTGATTTAGACACCATGCAATCTTTTTCTTTAAAGGTATTTGTATGCCCTGTTTTACGACAGCAGAGTTATCAGGTATATCAATTAGTGTCGGAAGATATTTTTTTGGAGAAGACCTAGTGCAGCTTTTCAAACATTTCTATTATATAGTGTTTTGGTCTATGGCTTCAGAATGCTACCATGTCTTTTGATAAAGTATATGGCCTCAGACAAATAAGGAAGTATCACGAATAACAAATGATATAATTGTTAATGATACTTTATATACATGTACTGTTTTCCAAATGAACCTTTAAATGGCTTAAGAAGGCTTGGTGTTTTTTAAAAGTTCATATTTATTTCTGATTTTTTTTTAATTCCCCAACACACTTCTAAATTACGACAATTCAATAAACTGTAATAGCAATAATGAGTTTTCTAATTACTTTTCATTTATATTTTGTAATTACAATTTGAAGAAAATGAAATGAAACAGCTAAGATCGAATAGTCTAGCCCTCACTATGCGTACATATGTTACTATTGTTTTAATCCTACGACAGTGCAATTAAATCCGTTATAACTGATCAGCGCAATTAACAGGAACAGTGAGCCTTCTAAACAAACTTGGACGGCACAAAATATTTTCCGATATGTTTTATGAAAATACGAAGGCCCTCACAAAATAAAAGTTTGAAATTAAAAACTCAAAACTATGATAGCCTCATATTAGTATATGTTTTATTCAATGCTATTATGATTTTAAATCACCGTAAAAAGGCTATCAAACCTGCAAAAAAATGACAAAATAAGCAGAACATAAATCACCATTATTTAAACGGAATTACTTAAATGGTCATACCATAATCAGCCGCAGTAAAACATTGAAGAACGAAACCCCAAGAATCCAACAGTAAGTCAGAAATATGGATGCAATAAGCAGAAATCAATAGAAAAATTAAACTCACTAAAAACAGACATATTACAACGACAGGAAGGTCAAGCCATTACCGCCAAAACCACAGACAAATACAGTAGTGTTGGCCTTAATTTTCTGTAGAGGACCCTGTACATATGTAATCAAGAGATCAGATCTTTAAAATTCAGATTTGTTTTACTCCCTTGTTTGTCTTTGTTTGTGTGTGTGTGAGTCTAGATAAATTAAACAGAGTCTTTATACTTCTGTCATCAACAACACGTTCCCTTTTAGTTTTTGTCAAAGATTACTTCGCTAACATGTGTTTGGACAGAATTAATACTAGCAATTTTATCCTCCATGATCGTTACTTACTTTTTATGTTAATTATGGTAGTTTTTGAGTTACCATGTTTTCCGTTTATTTTGAATTTAATTGTCAAATGCATAAAAGGAACAACAATCCTATAAATCTGGTTTATCAAAAACTAATACAGCACATCTGGAGAGGACCATATGACCTTGGTTGAAACAGTAATTTATGTGTGGAGGATAATGTAAAACATACCGTAGCATGATATATTTTCGTTAAAAGCATTTCCATCTTTTTTTTCAAGTAACCTTTGAACCATACGATATATAATATATGATTAAGAATCAAATAAAAGCTTTAACATTAAGATAATTTTTAAAATCATTTTGCATCTAAATGCATTTTGCGTGCTGTCAGACAGTAAACGTGTACTATATTACTGCATTGAATTACAGTAAACGTGTACTATTACTGCATTGAATTACAGTAAACGTGTACTATTACTTCATTGAATTACAGTAAACGTGTACTTTTACTGCATTGAATTACAGTAAACGTGTACTATATAACTGCATTGAATTACAGTAAACGTGTACTATATTACTGCATTGAATTACAGTAAACGTGTACTATAATACTGCATTGAATCACAGTAGACGTGTACTATTACTGCATTGAATTACAGTAAACGTGTACTATTACTGCATTGAATTACAGTAAACGTGTACTGTATTACTGCATTGAATTACATTAAACGTGTACTATATTACTGCATTGAATTACAGTAAACGTGTACTATATTACTGCATTTAATTACAGTAAACGTGTACTATTACTGCATTGAATTACAGTAAACGTGTACTATTACTGCATTGAATTACAGTAAACGTGTACTATTACTGCATTGAATTACAGTAAACGTGTACTATATTACTGCATTGAATTACAATAAACGTGTACTATTACTGCATTGAATTACAGTAAACGTGTACTATATTACTGCATTGAATTACAGTAAACGTGTACTATATTACTGCATTAAATTACAGTAAACGTGTACTATTACTGCATTGAATTACAGTAAACGTGTACTATTACTGCATTGAATTACAGTAAACGTGTACTATTACTGCATTGAATTACAGTAAACGTGTACTATATTACTGCATTGAATTACAATAAACGTGTACTATTACTGCATTGAATTACAGTAAACGTGTACTATATTACTGTATTGAATTACAGTAAACGTGTACTATATTACTGCATTGAATTACAGTAAACGTGTACTATTACTGCATTGAATTACAGTAAACGTGTACTATTACTGCATTGAATTACAGTAAACGTGTACTATTACTGCATTGAATTACAGTAAACGTGTACTATTACTGCATTAAATTACAGTAAACGTGTACTATTACTGCATTGAATTACAGTAAACGTGTACTATTACTGCATTGAATTACAGTAAACGTGTACTATTACTGCATTGAATTACAGTAAACGTGTACTATTACTGCATTGAATTACAGTAAACGTACTATATTACTGCATTGAATTACAGTAAACGTGTACTATTACTGCATTGAATTACAGTAAACGTGTACTATTACTGCATTGAATTACAGTAAACGTGTACTATTACTGCATTGAATTACAGTAAACGTGTACTATTACTGCATTGAATTACAGTAAACGTGTACTATTACTGCATTGAATTGAATTACAGTAAACGTGTACGTAAACGTGTACTATTACTGCATTGAATTACAGTAAACGTGTACTATTACTGCATTGAATTACAGTAAACGTGTACTATTACTGCATTGAATTACAGTAAACGTGTACATTGAATTACAGTAAACGTGTACTATTACTGCATTGAATTACAGTAAACGTGTACTATATTACTGCATTGAATTACAGTAAACGTGTACTATTACTGCATTGAATTACAGTAAACGTGTACTATTACTGCATTGAATTACAGTAAACGTGTACTATTACTGCATTGAATTACAGTAAACGTGTACTATTACTGCATTGAATTACAGTAAACGTGTACTATTACTGCATTGAATTACAGTAAACGTGTACTATTACTGCATTGAATTACAGTAAACGTGTACTATTACTGCATTGAATTACAGTAAACGTGTAATTACTGCATTGAATTACAGTAAACGTGTACTATTACTGCATTGAATTACAGTAAACGTGTACTATTACTGCATTGAATTACAGTAAACGTGTACTATTACTGCATTGAATTACAGTAAACGTGTACTATTACTGCATTGAATTACAGTAAACGTGTACTATTACTGCATTGAATTTCAGTAAACGTGTACTATTACTGCATTGAATTACAGTAAACATGTACTATTACTACATTGAATTACTTTTAAAATTTGTTTTTTAACTTGTTGTGATTTACAATTTAAAATAAACTTTTTTATGGACATTTCATCAAGGATGCAGTTTTCATTTAAAGTAGCTAATGAGGGGGAAAAGGCAAAGTACAGAATACAGCATAGAAAGCAAGGGAACATGAATGAATGCACTTTACCTCAAGCAACCATCTCTGAATTGACTTAGATACATTGGGAACCTTATCTTACTGGTACGAACGAGGATATAATTCAAGACTACTAAATCTTGTTGAACTGAAAGAAGAAGAACAACAAAGAACCAGAAAATCTGCTGCCGATATTCCTGATTAATATATATCTGTGTGTTGTTTGTGCGTGTGTAGAATTATGCTCTCTTAAAAGACTCTACCATCCCGCATTTTCTCGATCCACGGAAGAGCAAGTCACACGGTAGAAATGTAATAAAAAATTCCTCCCCCATCATCTTCATTGATAATATATTGAAGAACCTTTAGTGAGGATCTTAACATTAGACGCAGTGACCACAAAATAAATATCAATACTCATCTCATTATATGTGACCATATAACCAATTAATTGCAACCGATATTCAGAATTAGCATTCGGAAACCAAAATGACTGATAGATAGACGGACAAATTTCCATCTAGTTTTAGTAACTTTGATTTTGACCATAGATGCAGTGACCTAAAACTGAATACGGATCTTCCTCTCATTATAAGTGACCAATTATCCCAGTACGGTTGCAATCTGATATAATGCATTTGATGTAGCATCTGGAAACCAAACGGACTGACTGACACATTTCTGTCTATTTTTAGTATCTATGACCGTGACCTTAGATGCAGTGACCAAAAAAAAAAAAAAAATAGGGATCTTCTTCTCATTATGTGACCATATATCCAAGTAGGGTTGCAATAATATATAAAGTATTTGATGTAGCATCAGGACACCTACATGACTGGCAGACTAAATGGAAGACGGAAAAAATATATACCCACGCTACTTCGTAGCGTTGGGTAGAATAAATATTTGCTGTGATCCTTTAACATTTCTAGGAAAGACACTTCTTTAAATGTGATTTGCATTTTGCAACTGAAATATTCAAATTTATAATAGATTAATCAAAACTTTCATTTTGAATTGTAAGAAAGTTAGAATTAATTTATCGTCTGAATATAAATCAACTTATTCCCGACATATTCTAAATCAACTGTCAAGAAAAACTTCAAAAAAAAAAAATTGACCAAATAAATCTCTCCGGAAAATGCAATGGAAAATAAATAAAACATGATACATATATTCCAATTTGATCTATTTGTAAAGCATATCACGAAAAACGCCTTATCATTGTCAGACATAAATTTTAAAAGCTTTGTTTGTGGCAAATATCAAAATATCTTAATTTTCATAGCGTAAAAATAGTTTATTTCATTAACATTTGCTTTCGTGGATTGAATAAAGTTTGACGCTTCAACAGAAGCCATTCATCTGTCTAGAAATGTTCATCCATTTTATCTTATCTATCTCCAGTTTTACAAAGACTTCAACTTAAACTAATAGATGTTAAGAATCGGAATTGCTTAGTCTATGAAACATTTACCTGAATTAAGCTGTTTCACTGGAACAAATTTAATTTCAACGGCTACCAATGTTGAAAGCGATTTCTGTAATAGTCAGTAAGAAATGAACGCATGCAACAAAAAACTGGTTAACAAATGAATGCGTCTGCTGTCAGTAAACTATTAGTAGAATTCTTCTGTGATTATTGTCTCGTCTAAATTTGACTTACTATATTGTGATATATATATCAGGTTGTCTGCTCATTATACCCCTCTGATAATTTCTCTTTGATATAGTAAAATGCACTTCCCATTTCATCATAAGCTTTATGTGGTCCTGTATTGAAGTCCTAAAATATATTGTCATTTACAGTGTTCATAAATATAGTCAAATTCCTTGAAAAGAAATTGAACCCAAATTGACTGGTGTATAGAAATATGGTCATTCCATGGACCTCGCCTGTTCCGACAGTAAACACTTACTAAAGTGGGACGTAAATTTGTCTGTGATTGATGTTTAAACACGTCCAGTTGTAATAGTAAGGACTTTAAATCCGATGCCTTGTGAAGAAAGGGTGCCACACTCTCTGTACGATTTATCACCCTTTCAACGACTCTGTGAGGGTTTGTATGTGACCTGTTGCAAGACAAAATGTATGTCTCTATCCACCATATCCTTATTTTCCAGTGGAAGTCACGATTTCCTTCCTTGTAGATCCTTAATTTTCTCGTCGTGAACATGATGTAAAGCAAACAACAACCAATCAATCTTACAAATGTTTTGATTAAAGGATTTTGATAATGATAGAATAGAATAGAGGGGAAAAATGAAAACATGAACACTTAATGAATTATAAAAAGCTTCCGAAGCGCTTTTCTGAATTTACCTTTATCAGGAACGACCAAAGGCAAATGTTTGAAAGCCAAGGATGTATAAGAGTCGAAACAATTCAAGAGCTATATGACTAAAAAGGACCTAAAATAATAGAAAAATTCATCTAAGGTCAACTTTGCCTGGGGATTTGAAACCTTAGTTTTGTACTAAAGGTGTTTTAAACTGTTTTAGGATACAACAGTCCAAACTTGTTGAAAGTTCTCCCATTGGCAATCATACCACATCTTCTTATTTTTATACAGGGTAGTGAAACTGTCATAATCGGTTCTAGGATAAAGCTGCCCATGCTGTTCTGGGGTATAGAACTACAGAATATGTCTTATGGTAGAACTGTCAGCACATGTTCTAGGGTAAAACCTTCAGAATCTGTCTAAGTGAAGAACTGTTAGAACATGTTCTAGTATACAACGTGCGGAATCTGTTCTAGATTATAACTGTCAGAAGCTGCTGGTCTGAGGTCAAACTGGTCAAAGTTGTTCTATGGTATAGCGGTCAGAAACATAAACTGTTCTAGGATAAAGCTATCTTAAATTGTTCTAGGATAGATATGTGCAATTTATTTAGGGTAGAACTGTCATGATTTGTTCTGGTGCAGAACTATCAAAGTATGTTTTAGTTTAGAACTGTTAAAGTATGTTTTACTGTAGTACTTTCAAAGTATGTATTAATTAATGCAGAACTGTCATAAAATGCTCACAGGAACATGTAGAACTTTCCAAAACTTGTATTATGATAGAACTACCAGAATGTGTTCTAGTATGGATTTGCCCAAATCTCTAAAAGTGTTTAAAACAATCCCAAATGTACGCTTTATATTTTAATTTAACTTCTTATAAGAATTCAGACAGACTGACTGGATTAGCCCTGTGTCCGGCTTATATATGCCTCACAATTCTATAATTATCTGTATCATGTAATATAATGTTGTATTGCCTTGTACTTTCTTGTAAAGATTAACATCTCTTCATACATGTATATTATTGTCATTTTTCAATTTTATCAATTTATAAATTATTAAAAACTAACGTTTCAACTCCTCATGCAATGTTGATCTTGGATGGATTTGACTATTTTAATATTTTAAGTCCTTTTTGGTTATATAGTTCTTCTATTGTTTCGGTTCTAATTAATATTTGGCTTTTAAATATTTGGCAATGAGAGTTCCAGGTAAAGTTTAATCCAGGAAAGCGCGTGAAGTTTATAAAGTGGTGTTTTTCTCTTTTTTTTAAAATTCACTTCTAAAGTTAACCGTTGTAAAGATTTTAAAAATATTTAAGTGCGCTAAGGTTACTGACCAAGACAATCTTTACGGGCCAGTAAGAACATATGCACTTATTTCGGATATCAACATAAAATAATTATACACTTATATGTAATAAATAATAAATAATAGAATATCACAAGAATGTGTGTGTGTGTTTGTGGTCTCCCACTTCAATTTGTACTACGCTTTTTTTAGCTAGCTTTATGCTGTCGTAAAATATCGGTTAAGTTGTGAAATCTAGAGTTCCTCTCTTCGTAGTTGTGTATCGTAAAAAAATAATGAGGACTGTTTGATCAATTTCTTCAAATAATTGATTGTATACAAGATATTAAACAACTTGTATCTTCATTAAAAAGAAGCAACAACCCAATCAATCACATTTAATGATGAACAAGAAAACAGCGTCATACTCAGCAAGAAAAATATTAAAATAACATTAATCACAAAAATATTATATGATTATAAGTTTTTAACGAGGTAAATAAAAATTAATGAACATATAAAGCGAAATAAAGGGTTCTTTTAAATGTATGTCTAGTACGTGGCTTACGATTATAATATTGCTCAAAAACTTTCTCAAACTCTGGAAGGATGATTATACTTTTTATTCTATCTGATGTGCATTGTGTAAAATAGTACTATGGTCAATTGATACAGAAAGAAGTTAACTAGCCAAGGCTCCGTGTTGAAGGCAGTACTTTACCTATAATGGTTTACTTTTACAAATTGTGACTTGGATGGAGAGTTGTCTCATTGGCACTCATACCACATCTTCTTATATCTATATACAACATGTAAGATGCAAGGTTGACTTGTAGGGACCATAAACTACGTTGCAGAACCAATTACATGAATAAAACGAAATATTGGGTGAACGTAAACGAGACAACATTATAAAACACAATTAAATCGATTTCAGCCATCATTCTACATATTCTTTGAATTACTGAAATAAAGTCTTTACCGACAATTTACATTACAAACAACATCTGAGAGGATAATTATCAAACATTCTTACAAATTTTGATAATTACCAACATAATAACAGCAATGTGATCGAAGATTGGATAATTATGATATAAATATTCAATATACACAAAAGTAAGGAGGTACCAAGGCTAATACAAACTAAAAGGACAGATAACCTAAAAAATATAAACAAACAACTATATACAATACATTAAAATGTAATTTAGAATGAGCAAAAAGAACCTCAGTCTTTAAAATCTTGGGGTGAGGTAAAATTGCAACGGGTAAGTAAGTTTCATCGTACAAAGACTATTAAATATTTTGGTACATACAAAAGTACTTTATAATATACGAACAAAGTTAATGTTCATGTGGATAATTTGATATAGGAAGATGTGGTGTGAGTGCCAATGAGACAACTCTCCATCCAAATAACAATTTATAAAAGTAAACCATTATAGGTCAATGTACGGCCTTCAACACGGATCCTTGGCTCACACCGAACAACAAGCTATAAAGGGCCCCAAAATTACTAGTGTAAAACCATTCAAACGGGAAAACCAACGGTCTAGTCTATATAAAAAACGAGAAACGAGAAACACGTATAAATTACATAAACAAACGACAACTACTGTACATCAGATTCCTGACTTAGGACAGGTGCAAACATTTGCAGCGGGATTAAACGTTTTAATGGTACCAAACCTTCTCCCTTTTTCTGAAACAATAGTATAACATCACAACATAGAAAAACACACGATAAAATATCAATTGGAAGGCTTAACTCAATCAAAAAACGTAAATTAACACACTATGAAATTTGTTTACTTTTCTCGCTAACAACTTCAAACTTAGAATGTGTATGTTTGAAATGATCTCGCTTGTCACTTTTGTTAACGTTTATGGGTTGATCCTTACACAGGTCCGATAAATTTGACAAAATTACGTTCAATAATGAATTGAGAATCTTATTCATTCTATAAATGCATACGTTTTGAGTGATCCTTATTTAAATTACTGCTTCAAAATGAAATAAGCTTAAGACAAATTTCGAAAATTCAATTTTCTAATCGACATTTTTTTTTTTCCACTGACGCGAATATGCAAAATTACATCGCATGTGTTATGCATTCCTTACAATTTACAAAAAGTAATCACGTACAAAACGAAGTTCCACACGTGTCCAAATGTTTTTTGTAATTTTTATAATGCTAGGAAATTGCTTAAAATGCAATTATTGTTCTTAACGACCGAAATAAGTGATATAATAGCAAATATAACGGTTCGTAATTAGGAAAATGTTTTATTAAACTATTTTTGATTTGCTTTAATGTAATATTACAATATTAATTGCAAAAGAGTCAAGAGATAATAGCATTTCGCAACATCTTAACATCATTGTTCGTAACTACAATAAATTCATGCATTCAGTTCCTATTACTTTAACCAACGACACAAGATTTTAAAAGTACAAACTCGGATGTCAACCGAATAAAGTGGACCTCGTCGTTTTCTTTCTGATTTATAACAATGATAACATACATATGTTTGCGACAAAATGATTCGATGACAATATTAATATTAACGTTTTTGTACCGAGTTTATTCCATACCCAAATACTGCACGGTGGAAATAAATTCTCGTATCAGATACTTCATGGTAATCATCAGCAGTAATATATATGCATGTCGATTAACTCATTTGATAAGATTATTATTATCTTGCATGTTGTAGCAGTTATGGTAAGGTGTTCTTCAGTAATGGCAAATCACACTAATAATGGTTTTTGTCTTGCATTCTTCTGCAAGTTATCATGATACACTTAAGGGTGTTTGTGGCAATGTGGTGTTGATAGATAAATTGTATATTGATAGACAAATGTAACCGTATAGATCACTTTCGCCTATCACTTTTACCAAGCAATATTTCAGGTACTAATAATAAGAACAATAACAAAAACAAAACAATAAATCCATTTAAACTGCCACTCTAAAAGGAGGGCATGCATTTTTACACTTTGACCTATAATTGTTTACTTTTTACACATTGTGACTTGGATGGATAGTTGTCTCATTGGCACTCATATCACATCTTATTTATACATACATATTGTCTAAAACAGGCAACCTGTACTAAGACTCTCAAGGAGTTGTTGAAATGCCTGCAACTTTGCTTGACACTCTCATTATTCGATGCATCGTATTTTACGTACCCATTCAAATTGGACATGGCATTTTTATTACAACGATGCATCGTATGGTTTTCATCAGTACCCATTCAAATTGGACAAGCAGACAAAGTCACGCAAGATCCACTTTACCAGAAGGTAAAATATACAATCTATCAACGGAGAATTGATCAATTACCTTAACAGCGCACAAGTACTCACGATCAGACTAACAGTCCTGCCCTCTGATACATGTATGAGATCGACCACGTGGTTGTTGAACAATTCACTATACTGACTGCATTTTCTGTGTTTGCATCATGTAAATAAATACATTTTGCTCCACCAGGAACGATTAGAGAGTTAAACTAATTATGAAAACCAAAGAAAATTAAACTAAGGGACTCCGAACTATATAATTTCTGATGTCAGCTTTGTCGCATTACTATCATGTCCTCGTGACAGCTTTGTCGCATTACTGTCATGTCCTCGTGTCTTTATTAATCTTTCTGAACTAAGCTTTACGATCTTCCGTCTGCCCTTTCTCGCTGCTCTATTATGTTCCATATTAAAAACTTACTTCATATCTGGTGTATAAATTGTGTGCCTTCATCAGGAATGCTCAAACTTAAACAATTGAGAGCCAAGGCTGTATAAATACAATGTACCTGAATACTCGCGGAGCTACATATATGTTTGTCTAATGTATATCATGAGCGTTTACTTACGTAATTCTTCCTCTCTCATCAAGCTTGTATGAGACTCGATCTTAATTTACATTATGTTTAGAAATACAACTGACAGATTATATTCTAACTTTGTCAGAATATTTAGTTGCAAGATGTTATAACGAATTACGTAACATCGAGTTCGATAGGACATTTGCCGGTCTATTACTGAAACAGAAACTCGTTCGTGGGACAAGAAACTACGCGAACAACCACGCGCTATCATCTGTAATTAGCTAATGAATTGTTAATGGTATTTAAAACTTGGTGTAGAACGCTAAATTGGTCAGCAGTAATAAAACGAAGCTTACACGTGATTTATTAATTTAATAAACCATAATGGAAACATTCTAATTTAACTAGAGAAATTTAATAATTCCCATTGCATAACTTTATTGACTATAGCATAAACTGTCTTGGATCGGGTTGCATATTTAATACAGATATGAGACTTTAAGTATAGTTTTACATGAAACTTGAGAAAGTTCGTTATGTGCTATGACAGAATCTGCATAAAGTGCAACGGATCGAGTTATCATATAATACAGATAAGTGACTTTAAGTTTAGGGTTTCATGCAACTTTAAAAAGTTTGTCGTGCATTCTTATAAAATTTGAATCTCATTCGGAGTAGTAGAAACTGTAATGACAATAAAAATATAAGGACGTGATTGGTCGATCATTATTTGCAGCAATGTAACATCAGTATTTGGTTCAACTGTATGGAGGTCATGATATATTTTTACTAAAAGGAAAGTTGATCTTGAAATGGTTTTGTTGTGTTGTTCTCTTTGTGTCTTGTTTGTTTAAAGGTCGTAATATTATTATGTGCACATATATGTAGGCTATCCAATCTATGAGTAAAGTCCTTTTCAACTGAATGTTTTAATTTGATCTCATGCTGTGCAGTTACACAACTGTCCCAGGTTACAGGAGGGTTTGGCTCCTGCAAAAATGTTTAACCTCTAAACCTTCTAGATGTGCCTGTCCGAAGTTAGGAACCTGTAATTAAGTAGTTGTCTGTTGTTGCTGTTTATCATATTAGTTTTTCGTTTATTGTTTTGTATATGTTGTTCTTGTGTTGTGCTGTTACACCACTGTTCCAGGTAAGGGGAAGTTTGGGCGCGCGCTAACATGTTTAGCCCCGTCACATTATGTAAGTGCCTGTCCCAAGTCAAGAGCCTGCAATTCAGTAGCTTCCGTTTGTTGCTGTATCTCATAATTGTTTTTCGTTTATTGTTTTGTACATAAATCAGGCCGTTAGTTATCTCGTTTGAATTGTTATACATTTTTCATTTGGGGACCTTTTGTATATTGCTGTGCGGTATGGGTTTCGCTCACTATTTAAGGCCGTACGCTGACCTATAGTTGATTACTTCTACGTCAATTGGTCTCTGGTGGAGAGTTGTATCGTTGGCATTCATACCACATCTTCTTATTTTTATATTGTCAGCATGAGTTTTCTTGAAAATGTAACCCCAAAAAAAAACGCTTTGCATACATTAAATCCGGTATTTTAATTTTAAATACATAGGAAAGCTGCTTTAAAAATCTATTAGTTAAGTTTAAAGACAGACAATAAAATTGAGAATGGAAATGGGGAATATGTCAAAGAGACAACAACCTGACCAAAGAGCAGCTGAAGGTCACCAATGGGTCACCAACGCAGCGAGAAAATCCCGCACCCGGAGGTGGTCCTCAGCTGGCCCCTAAATAAAATTGTGTACTAGTTCAGTGAAAATGGACGTCACACTAAACTAAACATGGAAATAAAAATTGTGCAACTCATGACATGAGCTATACATTCAGTACGACAAGGTGGGCGGACAGGGCAACTATCTCATACATGGTGTTATGAACTATCAATATCACAAAACTGACACTATCTGTTTATCAAACCCTAGCCTCAGATTATGAATAAATAAGCAGATCGAGCAGGGGTTCGACAGTTAATAGATGAATTAATTTTGGTACTAGAGGTAGTCCTTTTATTATCGTGTGATCAACAGAAGCACAACAATACGTCGAGTTCTTTAAAACTGGATATAAAATGTTTGCCGAAAATTTATTAACTTTTAATTGTGTGCTTAAAATGAGTATTTCAATGTATAAATTAAATTGACCAAATATTTCAAATAGCTATGAGCCTTTTAAACATTATTATTATTTTTAGTAATGTGTTCAAATTCCATAGACTTGAAAGGAAATTAATTTCAATGTGGAAGAAATGAAAACTTCAAATATAAGTTCATAAAAGGAATCATTAAGAAATTAATATTGTTAAATGTATCAGTTATTACCATTTAGTGTTCGCAAATGCATTAAAATTGCATTGAATAATTTGAAATGTTCATTTTATTAAATTTCAAGTATAGTTGCATCTTATGACGAATAGATATAAAAGCAAATGATAAACCCATAAAGTATTTTGAATGTTAAACTACTTTATCTATACTATATATGTATTTATACATATAAGTCTAAATTGAAAACAACGTCAAAACCTATGATTGCGTTGGATAAAAACCGCAATATTTGTACGTGTGCATGCAAAACAAATGTCTTGGTAGAGGGGTCTAAATACAGCACAAACAACTTTTTCCAAAAGACCAAAAATGTGAAAAAGTATATTCAAACAAAACGCCATTTGAATAACAGGTCGACCAACGGATGTTCTTAAAACCTGCTGACTGCCATTGGCGATTGCCAAAAAAAAAAAACGGATCACAAGATGTAACAAAATGGATCTTTATTATAATTTAATACCAAACAGAAAACAATAAACTTGCGGAAAAGATGGTATACCGCAAATATGAGGTGCAAAAATTTGTACACCATACATACACATACATGTTCACATACATTCCAATGAAAACAATATTTTGAAACTTTACTATAGCTACATCTAGCAATTGTTGAAAACATGTTTACTGAATATTATTTGATATATTTTTTCAATTAATTAAACTATTATAATGAATGAAAATAAAGATACACAAAAACGTGAAAATTACACATGCAAATGCACTTGAAATACTGTCATTTTCAATCAATTACTACATGTATAAAACACATGTCATGATAGTACAGTTGTTTTTTTTATATAATAAAATCAATACCAATGAGCACGTGGCGTTAAAGAGCCATTCACACAACTTGAAAAACGCAAACACAAAATCAAAGGACTGTCCCTGTGAAGTAAAAATTAACACTTTTTTTGTTCTGGCATCGTTTGACAGCATCCGTACATGCTTCTGTCATTGTTCGTATTGTTAACTAATACGTTATCTTACGATCTTATGATTATGGAGCTGGTCAAAATTTCAATAGAGTAAACATTAAGCTGTATGAATATCAATAGAATGGAATGGTCGGTAGATGAAACTTAATATCTTCCTCTTCATTTCGTCATCAAAACGAAAACTGAAAACAAAGTCGGTTAAAGAATCCGAAAATAACTGACACAGTTAATAATCCCTTTTATTTGAAAACGCTTAACATAGCATAATTTAGAATAATGATAATAGTCTTATCATTTACTTTTGTAATAAAATATATGAAAATAGTGGAACTCACTATTTTTAGAGTGTAAAAAATTCTTTGGATGTTTTAGATAAATTACGTGCTTTTGATGGTCCTTTTGATTCTGTTGACAGTTTTGACTTTTCAGCTCACCACATTACATTTCCACACAATCTTATCAAACAAAAGTTTTCCTATTTAATTAAATGGTCGCTTGGTAAATCTGAATGCAAATATATTTGCTGCAACTCATTTAAAGCCTTCTTCTCTAATGAGAAAGGTAAATATGCTAGATATACTTACTGGAGGTGTGATGAGATGATTGAAGCTGTTAATTTTCTCCTTGATAATATTTATGTACATTTCGGCAATAAAGTTTATCGACAGGTTGTAGGTATTCCTCTTGGCACCAATTGCCCCTCTTTAATAGCAGACTTGTTCTTGTACTGTTATGAATCACAGTTGATGACCAAACTCAGTAAAGACCCGTCTAAATTCAATTTATTTGATAAATTACCGTTATCTTGATGATATTTTTTCGATAAATAATCAAGAATTTTCTAAATATACTGCCGAAATTTACCCAAAGGAACTTATTTTAAATACATCAAATATAAACGGCAATAACTGTCCTTTCCTAGATTTAGACATTTCAGTTTCTGACGGGAAACTCTACACAAAAATTTACGACAAAAGCGACGATTTTTTGTTCCCTATTGTTAATTTTCTTTTTTTTGGACGGTGATGTTCCTTTGGCACCATCTTACGGTGTTTATATATCACAAACTCGTTCGCTATGCCCGTGTCTGTTGTGACGTTTTGGATTTCAATGATCGTCATCTATGTATTACTGGTAAATTATTAAGCCAGGAATTTCGTTACCACAAATTACTTAAAACCTTTACTAAATTCTTCCATAGATATAAAGATTTGGTTTTGAAATTTGGTTGCACCTGTAGAAAACTTATTTCAAACGGGATAGCACATTCTTATTTTTACGGAGATGTCGTTTACCGAGCCCCGAAATTGAGAAACTTATCGATCCTTCAAATAAACTTATTCTAAAAGGTTACCAATTCAACACTGTGATTGGATCTTTGAATATTGTTTTTATTGGTATTAATACTGATTTTGTTATCAGTTAATTAAAATCAAACTAAATATATTTTCATATGCATATGCATATTCATGGCTCTACAATCTGTCGATACCTGTATCTTGGCATTGCACAAGGTCATGTTTTTCCCCGACTGTTTATGACGTCTTTACACTAAATCCATTGGATGTTGGATGTGTACTGATTGATATTTTAATCTAAGATGCATGATTTTTTTTTTATTAATTCTTTTTGGCTTTGAACGAGCTGTCAGTAACTGCGAGTACTCTCAGATCTGTAGTTAGTGTCTTTTTGGTGTGGGGATGTATAAATACTCTGCCACGTCCACTCTGTACATGTTTAACCCCGCAGCATTCTGTATGTGGCTGTCCCAAGTCAGGAGCCTGTAATTCAGTGTTTGTCGTTTGTTGCTGTACATCATATTTGTTTTTCGTTCATTATTTTGTACATAAATCAGGCCGTTAGTTTTCTCGTTTGAATTGTTTTGCATTTGTCATTTCGGGACCTTTTATAGCTGACTATGCGGTATGGATTTTGCTCATTGTTGAAGGCCGTACGGTGACCTATAGTTGTTAATTTTTGTTTCATTTGGTCTCTTGTGGAGAGTTGTCTCATTGGCAATCATACCACATCTTCCTATTTTTATAAGGAAGAAATGTTTAAACGACAACGAATTTAAAAGGGCTAACATTTTGTTCACTGATATTCATCTTAAATAAAGAGATTCGTTATATACATCTTGTGATGTCTTAAAGAACAGTGGATTACATCTCATGACAAAGAAGTCGATCAGCTTTTTGGACATTTGTATAATCAAGAATCTTAATCAAGTAAAACATCTATAAAGTAAGCATGAACTGTCTTTATTTGTCTTGTGACAATGTATTTAATAGCTGAGTCTGTTATTTGGACAGTATTTTTTATATAATAAATGTATTTTAGCATGAGAATTGTAATATAGAAAATCTGGAGACAAACTGTCGTCCTCAAAATAAAAGACAATTTATATGTAACCACAGTTATCTTGTTAATGTAATCAAATACGGCTAATATAAGCAAAAACATACAGTAATAAGCCAAGATGTTTGGAAAATATAATCAGTCAGTTTTCAAATGATCCTCTGTGTTTTATTTACAGAATTATTTGCAATATTAAAACCATTCAATGCTTTTATATCTTTTAATGAAATTCGGTTTAGTAAATAAAACTTTTATATTTGCAAATCAAGTACCATCTTCTTCATTCCTCATCCAGATTTTTTGCTGCATCTTGCTCCGTTTTGGGTTGTTGCTGTTCTTCATTGTTGGTTTTAGATTCAAGATTTAATGATGTTTTCAACTTAATTATCACTTGTAACAATGAAGCTTCCATGTGCATATAATTCTTTAAATTTGGTACTATCTGATTTTATTATCTGTAATATACCGTTTCAGCATAAACAAGTTAATGTGAACACATATAGACCCGAATACACACAAACAGGCTTTTAATACCATTCGCTTTTTATAAAAGTATTTTTACTGACAGATGGTTCTCTGTCGTGCTTGCGGCATTAAAATTAACAGCATGACATCAGAATAGTATGTCTGGTATGATGACATATCTTCCTACCGTCAGGTATGATGCTATGTCTTCCATCTGTCTTGTATGATGACATGTCTTCCTCCTGCCTGTTATGATGACATATCTTCCTGCTGCCTGTTATGATGACATGTCTTCCAGCTGCCTGTAATGATGACATCTCTTCCTGCTGCCTGTTATGATGACATTTCTTCCTGTTGCTTGTTATGATGACATCTCTTCCTGTTGGCTGTTAAGATGACATGTCTTCCTGCTGCCTGTTATGATGACATCTCTTCCTGTCGCCTGTTATTTTGTTACAGGTACAAATGTAGCTAGTAGATAATGTATCTAACTAAGCATGTCGGTCTATGTGAGTTCACCCAATATAGTTTGCAATGCGGTTTATGCTGATCAATCTATATTTTTCTGTGCTGTGTTTTGTGCAAAGTTGTTTCTTTTTGCATTGTCTTGAACTTTTGTTGTCTGTTTTTTAACGATTTTTAATTGGCATTTCTGGATCTTCTCATTCTTAACGTTCTACATGTAATATGCATCTTCTTCCAAATAGAATTGTTTTTCATTGTACGCTGTATTGAAATATGTTACTTCAATAGTGATTGTATCATAATGTTAGTGAAGACAGTAATTAAGATTTTTCTTCTCAAAACAATTATGCTAACTGGTTTTTTTTTTCTTCCATTTTTAATCAAAATATAAGGTAAGGTACAAGGATTCAATTTGGTTAAACAATGCTTAATTCCATGACATACAATCTTGTAAAGAAGAAAATGGAAGAAATTTTATGTTTTTAAAGAGTAGCGAAATGACGCTAATTGCGCCTGGTACAATCAACAAATATGAAATGTTTCTTGATTAAAATACAATTGGATGAATATAAAGATGTATCTGTCGGTTACACATTTTTCAATACTCGTATGCATGCGCAACGCATAAAGTAAAATCGCTTGAAAATTTAATTAATATCTGTAATAGCGTTTCATCAAAAACACATTAAACACTTCAAAAAATATTATTAAGCTACATTTCCCCAAAATACTGCAAAAACTAGCCATAATTGATAGACAATTAAGCACAGAAAAAATATAAAGCTAGGGTCTCATTGGTAAAGATGTAAGAGATTTGTTTTTATTATTACAAGTCTTTTTATTTTCTTGTAGATTTTATCAAATCTGACTGGATATCATTTTGATCAAATGTTAATTATGTATACGCAAATATTTTTGATAGAGTTTGTTATTAGAATTTGTCAATTATTATCTCTTTTGCGTCAATACTGAATCTTGTTACAAATACATTTTAAAGCTTCCAAAAAAGGCGTGTCTGATCTCAGTAATTACTCCTTTTATCACCAGTTTACATTTCCTGTCGAGTAAACACTAACCATATTATTGAACAAAATTCAATATTAATTTGTTGGACTATTTAGGTAGGACATTAAATAGATATTTTTACAAAAAATACTCTTTTTTAGGTCCAGCAAACTTTTTCAAACGTTATACTTCAAATGTAATAATCTTTTTCGATCCAGCTTGATTCAAAAGTTATTCAGTTATTTTGCAGAGAATGAAATCAAATAGGCTTTTGAAGATAACTATACTAATCGTCGACTCAGTTTTATGAAATCATCACTTACAAACTGATTTACACTAGTTTGACCCAAGGTGATCAGCCAATACGTGATTTTGTCATGTAACAGTTGGAACGCTATTAAAGTGTACTTTTATAAAACTAATAACTCCAAACAAGAGCACAATACACAGCTGTAACAGTTCCTCTTTGTTTGTTATATTTCTTAAGATAGTAACAAAGTAATATTTTTGTACAATGTCAATTCCATATCAAAGGCTGCACAATCAGGGGCCCATTTAGGTCCGGAAATACGTTTATTAACTGCAGAAAAAAGCAATATTATATCGATATTTGATAATATACACTTTTCTTTTATTTGGCATGAAAATGTTAAAGGGATTGATTATTATCGCCCTTCACCAATTTCAAAGCCATATTTTCCGACATGACCAAACATTGGTTATTTTAACAATGTACAATTATCATATGGTACAACATCCTATCATTTTCTTGAATGTCAGATTTGTTTGTATTAACAAGGTTTCTACATATAATTGTAGTGGTTTATTCCCGATTGTCCCACTTTTTAATTTTTAGAGTTCTGATTGTCCCACATGAAAAGTTCTGATTGTCCCACGTTATTTTATGAAGTCAAATGTTCTTAAATAAACAAGGTAGCTACTGTTTGTTTTGCTAAATAAACAAGTATTAATTATTGCATGTTCAAACTATTATTTAATAATATATAAATTTTATAAAAGTATAACATGTGATTTTTTTTACAAATCATCAGATAAATGCACTTTTGATTAAATAATATAACATTTATGAAATACATTTACATTGTTACGTTTTTTTACATGACATTGTAGAAAACAAATATCAATTTAAATTACATTTTTCTAAAAAATGCCTGCAATTTAAAAAAAAAAAGTTTAAACTTATTTACAATGTACACTATACACGCATTTGTTGATGGAGAGATGTTTCCACTAGTCTTTGCGCTTTGTCCAGGGAAATCAGGTGCCATTTACACAAGATATTTTACACTACTGAAGACTGCTTACACCCACAGTCAGTTTCACCTGCAAACAAAGACTGTCTTCAGAATGGCGAATTTAGTGTTTGTCAGTGTTCAAACCCATTTCCTCTTATTTATTGCATTTGTATAATGTGTTGTGATGTTTTTGTTATGTTTTATGTGTGCTTTATTGTTGTTCTTATGTATTATGTGTGCTTTATTGTTGAACTTATGTAGTAATTTGTGTGCTTTATTGGTTGTGTTTTGTGTACTATTGTTTCTCTGTTTGTCTTTTGTTTTTAAGCCATGGCATTTTCATTTTAATTTACTTCTGCATTAGGTGTGCTCTATAGTATCTACTCTTCATATCATATGTGTGCTTTGATTAATTAAGCTGTATATTTCGTAGGCTCTCTTGTATTAAACCGTTTATTATGTTTGCTTAATTGTAACTCTTTAGTACACATTTACGAAGATTTAAATAGTGCTTGATATGTGATATTTTTTTATTTAATATTATATTCTATGTTTGGTGATACTTCATATCCTATTCTGTGTAAAATAAAACATGTAAATATTCATGATTATTTGTTCATTTTTAGTTCATATTCTATAATGCACACTGATTAATTACCTGTAACTACCTGCTACACTCTATAAAAACAAATTAATCAATATCAAAACAAATCCCGATTGTCCCACATTTAAAGTTCCCAATTGTCCCACAAACATATTCCCGATTGTCCCACAAAATTTCATTACTTTTTTACCTGTAATTTCAAAAAGTGGGACAATCGGGAAGACACCATTGTGGTTACAAGGTTAGTATGCTCCCAATTATGCAGTTTAGGAAATTAAAAACAATAAAATGTCATTTGTCATTCGTTCCATTCAATTTTTTAAAGTTATAATTTAGAAAAAAGGGAAGTGTGAGGTTTACGTAAGCGAGACAGTAACCCAATGACAAATATAACTGAAAGACATCTGGAATGATTTATTTTCATATCAAGCATTTCAAACCGTATAAACGATCAGTTCCTATTGCATTACGTCGAATAATCTAAATATGCAGTAATAGATTTTGATATTGTTTTGTTTGTTTGAATGTTTTTGTGTTTTTTGTGTTTTTCTTTTAATAAAAAAATGAAATTGAACGCATTATGTAATAAAGTAGAAAACCTTGAAACTATAGATAAATGTAGTTAAGCAGGGGAGACAACATATGTAAGAAGTTAAGCAGGGCACACAGCAACTATAAATAGTTAAGGAGAGCAGACAGCAACTATAAATAGTTCAGCAACAACAATAAATTGGTAAGCAGAGCAAATAACAACTATAAATCAGAAAAAGCTAAGATATCGTATGCACAAGAACAATCATAAACTTGATTGTATAATTTCAGAACCAATTAATGTAAAGTCAATGTGACAGCTTTAATTACATGGAAAACCTAAAAACTAAAAAATAGTTAAGAAGAGTAAACAACAGCTAAGATATCGTATGCTCAGGAACGATAAGAAACGTGCTTGTATAATTTCAGAATCAATGTAAATTCAATGTGGCAGCATTAATTCCAAGGAAAACTTAGAAATTATAAATAGTTAAAACAATTTAAAAAAGAGGCCAAAAATACCGAAGGGATATTAAAACTAGTAAGTCGGAATACTCACTGACAATGCCATGGCAAAAAAATGAAAAACGATCAAAGGACAAAAAGTATACAAAACACATCGTAGAAAACTGAACACTGAGCAAAACGAATCCCACCAAAAACTGGGGATGGTATCAAGTGCTCAGGAAGGGTAAGCATATCCTGCTTCAAATGTGGCTCCCGTCGTGTTGCTCATGTAAGTAAAAACCCGGTTATTAGTCTAACTCGGTAAGTCACATTCGAGGAAAGGAGTACGGGATTATGGTTAAAAAAATTTGAACATATCCGTCGTCATCTGTGAAACAGATATCCAATAACGGCCAACCAACTCGTGTGGACGTCTGTAAAATTTTCGAAGGGATGATTTCAACTTCACCACTTGGAACTCTTGGTTTAATAGCTTTATCGTATGCAGCAACCCGCTACTAAGGAAGTCATAACAGGGAATGCAAGATATGGAATATCGTATCAAATGGTAGATATATATTTCATATGCAGTTGCTGTTTGAATGTTGCTACATAGAAATGGAAAGTTCACAATTGGGGAGCTGGAATCATCTCTTTTGTTGTAAAGTATTGTTCTCAACCGACCTTCATTGTAAATAATAGATGAAAGTCAAGATAGGAGACTTACTTACTGTATCTGTTGTATCCTTTATTTCAAGTTCGATGGGATAGATACGTTCAACATAGTCACCAAACTTTGAATTATTTTGTGAGAGGACATCATCTATATAGCGCAATGTGAAGTTAAAGGAGAATGCTGGCTTCTTTCAATTCTTCCTAAGAAGGTCCTGCATGACGTCAGCCTCATGTGAATAAAGGAACAAGTTGGCAAAAAGAGGAGCACAGTTGGTTCCCATGGGAATGCCGATTGTTTGTTGAAAAGTACGTCCTCCAAACGTAACAAATATGTTGTCAATCAAGAAATCAAACAGCTTGATAATGTCAGTTTATCAGAGTAAAATTTTAAAAAGAACGATTTATCCCTCCCTATGACAAGATCCTTTTATCTACTTTGGCCATTCTTTTTTATGAAACAAAGCAAAATCGATTCTTTCAATTTGTCATTAAGTTTAGAATAGGGAATACTGTGTAAAGGGTAGAAAAGTCAAATGTTTTGATACTATTGCAAGAGAAAAGAGACTTAGATTGTATGTATCTTTAGAATTTTTTAGATATCCACATCTGATTCACGCCGCCTCTAGAGTAGATAGTTTCACAATAAATTTGAAGCCAGACTTTGATTGCTGATAAAATTTATACATTGTATTAATACCTTAGAAAGGGATTTCGTGGAGAACTTGGAAGATCCAGCAATATAGCGTTGTTTGTAAGGACATTTCTGTGATTTAATCATCAATTTCATTGAAGGAAGATCTAAATCTTCATCGTTGGCAGACAAAAAAAAAAAAAAAAAAAACATAAAACAAACCTATGATTATTCAGAATTTCCTCCATGGTCAGTGTCGTTGGGAGTATATGTTGAGTTTCCAAGTGAATTGTCAATTATTTATACCTACTTCCGTTATCAAGCAGTTTATTTTATGTGATTTCCACACAATAACGATGTTGTTTTGGCTTTATCTGCGGAGACAACAACGAATTTGTCATGGAGCAAGGACAGGTGTTTTTGGTCTTTAAAGATCGATGAATCATGTGTATTCATAGACCAATTTAGTTTAAATAGAAAAAAGCTAGAAATCGTATAATACTCAAGAACGATCAGAAACTTGTTTGTATAATTTCAGAAAAAAAATATAAAGTCAATATGGCAGCATTAATTCCATGGAAAACCTAGAGATTATAAATAGTTTAGCAGATCAAACAAAATTTATAAAAAGGAAAAGGCTAAGACATCGTATACTCATGAACGAAAATAAACTATAAATAGTTAAGCAGAGCAAACAACAACTATAGATCGGTAAAAGCTAAGGTATCGTATACTCAAGAAAGAGTAGAAACTTGCGAGTATAATTTCAGAACCAAAATTAAGTCAATTGGACAGCATCAGTTACATGAATGGTACAATAATGGGCCCATGATTCACCAGTGGTCTTATCAACCTAGATATAGTAATTCTAAATTTATTTCAATTTAGCGAAAATGGAGTTGGGTAAATGTCTCATATTCGACGTTGTAAATTCATAAATGCAAGAAACATGTAACCATTACACATGCCTTGGTACACAGAATAAAACGAAACATATTAGATATACGATTCACTTTTAACAACATACTTAACCATGGAACACTAAAATCTTAACAAGCATATTATAAGTTCTCAATACCGGTTTGGATAGTTACATTGGACTTAAGAATAAATGTCCCCTTCAGGGTCAGGGTTAAAATATTAACATGATAAGAAGAATGAAATTGTTTTAACGACTGTTTTTAAATCAAAAGTTTAAATGCATCTCTGTATTAGTGTCATTAGAAAAGAAAAGAAAAACATTATAGAGATAAAAATTTAAAATGAAAAATTGATTAATTGATTAATTGATAAATATGAAAATTCATGATGGCTCAGTATCATTTTAGTTATTATGTTATACTTTAAGTCTAATAACCAGCACTTCATCTTCCAAACCTATTAGAATGTAAACTGAAAATTATTTGTTTAAATGTTTGTCATATGAACAGATGTATTTTTTTTATTCAGAAAACAATTTTGGATATTGATCTGACTTACGTTATGAATACAAAGTTAAAGTACATTTGTAACTGAATCGTAAATCGAAATTCTTTACATTGCAACATGTTTTAATGAGTTATTCCTTTGCATTGTTTTTATGGAGTTATTGCCGATAAAACAGGATCTGTATTTTTTTTCTTCAAAGTATATGTCTGAAATATGACTTTTTTCTTTTGCATATAAACAAGTATTTTTTTTTTGGATACCAAAACCTGTCCTCGTGCCTATTGTGACGGTATGTCTTTAAAACACACAACATATGCATGTATAAGCTGGACAGGACAACTAAAACACATTGGTCATAGGCATGTATAAATAAAGAAGTAAGACACGGTTCATTTTAATAGCGGAAATACAAATTGATCGATAGGCTATCTAAAACAAAACGATCATACATGTTTTTATCAAAACTTCATTACATGTTTGGAAAGTCAGAAATACATGTATGTTGCGTCACAGCTAGGGTAGCAAAAGAAAAAAAGGCTGTGATATATTGTTCATTTATATCTTTTGTATACAACTCTCTTGTACGTAGTGTTTTGCTTCAATTTTAAAAACAAACGTGAACAGTTATCGATGAGAGTTGTACTGTCAAGAATTCCGTGTGAAAATTGAATGTTCCGACATGAAAACAAAAAACCAATGCCGTTTTTTTTACCACTGATGCTAAGAAATATTTCAGTGAAACTTGAACAATATTTGTTTCTGGTAAATTTATAAAAGAAAAATATGATCGTATTAAGAAGATATTGATAATGATATTGATAATAAAAGTCTGCTGCGTAAATATTTAAGCATATTTAAGATGAATTTAAAATATCCTAAATTGGGGTTCATTAAAAACGCATTAACGATTTCATAATACATTTATCTTAACATTAATTATACAAAGAACAATTAATGGAAAACAGGAAAATCATTCAAAATCTTTTACATGTTTCGAATTCTATCATTTTGAATGTAATTAGATAATGTTTCGTGCAACTCACGATACCAATCTTCAGATTATTTGAAAGAGGCCAAAAATATCTTGTCTGGATATCAATGATGCAAAATATAATATATTTTTGGCTTTCCAAACTTTTGGTCACGTGTGTCCCTGACAAAGAATACTCCAGAAACACGTGTTTTTCGCACGAAAATCATATCATTTGTTTAAGTGATATATCCAATAGTCTGATTACAAAATGTAGGACATGAACTCATATCGTTCTTGCATATAAGAACCCATTACAGTAGATGCAATACAAATAGTCAAAACCTTTCGGAATTTTGGGTCCTCAAAGCTTTTCAACTTCGTACTTTTTTGGGTCTTATTAACTTTTTTGTTTGAGCATCACTGATAAGTCTTTTGTAGACGAAACGCTCGTCTCGCGTACAAAATTTTAATCCTGATATCTATGATAAGTTTATTCATCATTAGATAAATATACTTTAGAACTATTTAGTCAGAGTTTAACAATTGTTATAGCTTTACGTTATAAATCCTCATTTCTAACAATAGACAATAGTTTTCTGGCAAAAATCTTCAGATGACTATGAATATGAAATCATACATAATTTTCTGTGCATTCAGACAAATGCATTTAAAGTTTTCAATTTGTTAGTTTGACTTTCCTTACAAAATGTAGTTTCAATATTAATTACTGTATTTCATATCAAGTTTTCTACTTAAAAGAAATTACAGTTATTTTGGAATATATATAATACATTTTGACTGATCTCTGATTTAAGAAAAATTAATGATCACTGGCTATGGATATTTTTGTATAGCCTAGTGGACAGTGCTGGTGTGATTGGTCTAGAAGTCTAAACATCCTCAGTTCAAATCCTGCCCAGGAAAAGATAAAAATCAATGCAAAAAATACTGGAGTGATGTATGTACCTCTACTGAACGCATTCAAATGCGTGTTGATGGATAATTCTTCGTTAGGAAAAGCTAGGAAGAATGGAAAAAAGCTAGCATTATCCTTTAACATTATATCAATGTATTAGTGAACCCAAAATCGTTGACTTTGTTTTCTGTGTTGAAGGTTCAATTTCTCCTTCAATCCTTGGTATCTCCCGCCTCTTTTTAAATGGTGTATCAATTAAAGATCACGAGACTACGTCTTTTGTAAATCAGTATTGGAAAGAGGGCCACCAGTATGAAAACTCTCTGGTCCGTTACTTCGTGACATGGCATCAGTGTACTTTTTCTTACCAGTAAAATTTCTCGTCCGATCTACTGATTTGCACGCAACTTCTTTAAGTTTTTTTTTGAAAAGGGTCACTCATTTTTAATTTTTAATATGCTCTACCCATTTTAATACTATGAACATAATCATGAGTCGATGGTTAAATAAAAAAAAAAAATACATATCAATGATTTCACATTTGTTTACAGCCAAAATATCAAAGTCTTAAAATACTTTGTAAAGTATATGATAACACCTTTCGTTAGAACATCTGTATTCTATTTGTTCAGTTATCCAATTTGTAATTTGTTTCACAAAAACTTGATGTAATTTTTATCCCTAACAAATGTTATTGCACTAAAAACTAGTGATTCGGGAGATTTCGTTTAGTAAGTTTTGCTGCACTAATTGTATTTTAATAGTCGACTGATCTAAGTAAAGTTGTTGCAACACCGTAGGCGCAGCACGTGACATAGATGAAGATGGATCAACCTTTTTCTATTTTTTTTCTAAATTTTGAAATTCTCACCGAGTGTCTGCACTGAAGTTATATAATTTTAATATGATACTTTATTATCGTTCATTACCTAGGTGTAATGCAACAGTGTGAAAACACCAAGCTGGATCTTTTTTGTTGTTGTTTTAATTATCAGAGTGTTGACCCATGTAGAGATCTGGACTACTTTGAACGAAACATGACGGTCACACCTTATTTATATAAGTTATTAATCGGTAGTGAAAATAATGGTTTATAAGGTGCATCTTTATTATTACACACTTTGGAGGTTTCGTGTTTGTTGTACTCTAGAACATGTGTTTTTGTGCAACTATAATATTAGAAACGTTTTTTTAAGAAAAAGGAGATGTAGTATGCTTGCCAATGAGACAACTATCCACCCAAGTTCAAATGAAGTGGATGTAAGCAATTATAGACAGCTGTACGGACTTCGACAATGAGAAAAACCCATACCATATAGTCAGATATTAAAGGCTCCGACATGCAAAAACTGAAACAATTCAACTGAGAAAACTAACGGCCTAATTTATAACAAACCAATTTACGAAAAACAAATATGACAGACATGAACCAACAAAAACCACTGAACTACAGGCTCCTGACTTCGGACAGGCACATAAAGAATGCATGTGGCGGGCTTAACCATGTTTGTGAGCGCTCAACCCTCCCCTAACCTGAGAAAGTGGTGTTAGAGTACAACATAAGAACAAACTATAAAACTCAGTTGAAAAAGACTTAACTCATCATCGATACAAACCTGAAAAACATCTAACAAAATCACAGACCGACGTGACAGGGTGTCTATACATCCCTAACAACAAAGACAAAAAAAAAAAAAAAAAAAACAGATCTGAAAGTACTCGTAGCTACTGACATCTAGTTCAAAGCCTCTTACAAAT
Source organism: Mytilus coruscus (assembly GCA_017311375.1). Taxonomy (NCBI): domain Eukaryota; kingdom Metazoa; phylum Mollusca; class Bivalvia; order Mytilida; family Mytilidae; genus Mytilus; species Mytilus coruscus. Next base: position 31,805,244 of record CM029601.1, read on the forward strand.
AATAAAAGACATCATGTATCTATGACTAATATATATCAATCAGTACACATCCAACATTCAATGGATTTAGTGTAAAGACGTCATTAACAGTCTGTGAAAAACATGACCTTGTGCAATGCCAAAATATAGGTATCGACAAATTGTAGTACCGTGAAAGTGCAAATGTGTATACGATACTATTTAGTATGGTTTAATTTACTGATAATAAAATCAATATTTATACCAATAAAAACGATATTCAAAGATCTAATTACAGTGTTGAATTGGTAACCATATAGAATAAGTTTTTTTAAAGGATTGATAAGTTTACCCGGGTCGTATTTAAATTTCCGGGCTCTGTAAACAAAATCACCGTAAAATTTAGGATGTGCTATTCCGTCTGAAATAAGTTGTTTTATTTCACAGGTAGAGCAAAACTTGCAAACTAAATCTTTGTATCTATGGAAGAATTTAATTAAAGTTTTAAGTAATTTGTGGTAACGAAATCCCTGACTTAATAATTTACTAGTATTAGTAAATTTATACACAGATTACGCTCATTGAAATCCAAAACGTCAGGTGTAGGTTTGTAGAATCTCTAAGGACGACAAAGACGAAAGAGGTGGGAACAACTTCCGAAGTATTTATTTCACAAAGAGGATTCTTTTTCACAAATTCTGTGAAATGTTTACAACAATACTCAATATTTATATGTCATGTATCTGGCCCGAGAACACACTTATTTTGTAGTGCATTTCTTTTAGACAATAAATTCACATTAAAAAATCGCACCTGCTCTATCTCAAAAAGATTTTTTACAGTGTAGTGTACTACTATTGGAACAAATAATATCAAAATAATAGAAAAGTCTACCAGCTCTAACTCAAAATTTTGACAATTTTATGTTAAGGGGGTCTAAAATTCAGTTTGACAGCTTCAGACATACTAGTTTTTGACCTTTTTTAACTGGACCAAATCATTACTTAACATAAAGATTCAGCACCCATTTTGTTTAACATGTAATTTCATTCCCTTACTTAATATTTCATGCATAAAATATAAAGAAATAAATTTGGAAAGTGTATGAAAAAAAAAATGCAAGTTATACACTGTCCACACTAGGGACTATATTGTAGACAATGAAAATCGAAGGACGATAACTGTGTCCTCGGACCATCTGATACATGTTTTTGTAATTAAATCAAAATTAAAGGTGATTATATAGGAATCGAAACTTTACTAATTTGAGTAGTTAACTCTTTATTTTTATGATACTGGTACATGTTAATTTTCCTCGTACTTTTAAAACTGACTATCATTTCTGTTAAATTTAAGTCAATAAATGTTATCGAAATGAACTGTGTAAAGTACTATTTTATAAATATATTAAGAGTCATTTAATTTAATTGTTTCACTACATTTCATTAATTTTTGTTGATCGAGAAAGCTCAGATTACAAAATGATGCATTATGGATGAAATTCCCCTGTATTTCAAGCAAAATAATCCATTCTGTTAAACTAATCCCCGATATCCATGGAGACATTCTTCCATTTTGTAATCAGAATGCCATTAAGTTTACTTGTCGCTATCTCGTAGAAATTTAAAAGGAACGATATCTAAAACAAGAAAAAACTTTTAAATTGTTTTGTAATGAAAGTCGAAATGTGAAAGCTGAAGTCTATTAATTTGTTTTTGATGTGGTGTCTCTAATATAGGGATTATAAAAAGCATTTCAATCAATGATAATGAGACAGTTTAGAGTTTATTTTACCCTAGGTTGGTTTCATAAAAGTCTTGAATAGCATAAAAATATGTTTGTTTTCATATACCTTATATTTCACAAACGAAGTCAAAATTGAATATAAGCGTTGCCAAACAATTAAATTCGGAAGTTGATTAAATATAGATCCAGTTCCCCCATAAGGAAAGATGAAAATATCTTCCATAAAAGATTGTATCATTTGCTGCACATGTCTCATGTGGCTAAATTAGAGGCAATAGTTTGCCGATGTTCAATTCTCATAAGTAAATCAATTTATAATACACAAATCAAGCTAAAAACTAAAACCTGAGGAACCACATGGACTCCAAACGGAGTGAGACCAGATGCATCGACAGGGTAAGCGTCTCCTGCCAGCATGCATCATCCGAGATACAAAAACCAGGCTTAGTCAAAATGTCACAATGAGGAATAGGACACAGTTACTGAAAGGTCATTTGAGCTGAGCAGATCTTAAAAGCTGAACATTAAGTTTATAGGTCATATTCAGTTTTTCAGTTAATTTTCAGACTCATCCACAGTGGTAAAGTCAGTACCGATAAACAATCGCTTCGCTTATAGTCAATTAAGATCTGTGCATCAAATTATAAACCTGGTATCATTGAGGAGTTATTTCAGTCTCTGTTCGGACTGTCCCGTAGCTGTTATTGACCGTACAAAGCAAAACCATACTGAATTTCAGTAGTTGTCGTTTGTTGATGTGGTTCGTAAGTGTTTCTCGTTTCTCGTTTTTATATAGATTAGACCGTTGGTTTTCCCGTTTGAATGGTTTTACACTAGTAATTTTTGGGGCCCTTTATAGCTTACTGTTCGGTGTGAGCCTAGGCTCCGTGTTGAAGACCGTACTTTGACCTATAATGGTTTACATTTATAAATTTTGACTTGGATGGAGAGTTGTCTCATTGGCACTTATACCACATCTTCTTATATCTATGAATTGTCTGAAAAGGTACTGAACAGTACTGAACTGACGGCAAGCAAAGTGTCTGAACAGTACTGAACTGACGGCAAGCAAAGTGTTTGAACAGTACTGAACTGACGGCAAGCAAAGTGTCTGAACAGTACTGAACTGACGGCAAGCAAAGTGTTTGAACAGTACTGAACTGACGGCAAGCAAAGTGTCTGAACAGTACTGAACTGACGGCAAGCAAAGTGTCTGAACAGTACTGAATTTACTACAAATATTATATATCTAGATATAAGAAGATGTGGTATGAGTGCCAATGAGACAACTCTCCATCCAAGTCAAAATTTATAAAAGTAAACCATTATAGGTCAAAGTACGGTCTTCAACACGGAGCCTAGGCTCACACCGAACAGTAAGCTATAAAGGGCCCCAAAAATTACTAGTGTAAAACCATTCAAACTGCACATTAACTGAAACTCGTAACAATATTTAAAGTTTTTCATTTCAGACTTTTCAGATGCGGTTTAGATTAAAATGTCTGTTTAAGACTAAAATTCATTACTAGTGTGATAATTGAAGTATTGTTCAACCTGGCAAACGAAAGAAGTAAACAATATGTAGTTTAATCTCTCCCTCAAATAATGTTGTCCTTTATTGTATTATACTTTATATGGGATTTTTTTCTTCAAATTTGTTAAAATAAGCTTTATCACGATACTTGGAGTCTGGTGGATAGTTGTCTCATTGGCAATCATAAAACATCTTCTTTTTTATATAAATATATAAATTAAATTCATTCACTAGTCAGATGGCAAAAAAATCGTGTATAACGTGTGTTGAATCTTCCACATACCACCGTTTCTAGTTGAATTTTTCAAACAATCTGAAAACCTTTTTATGGAAAGTCAAAATACGTTGCCATACTATCAATAATGTAACGTGATAGACGACTGTGATTTAGGATTATTGTAAACAATCATTTCAACTGGTGTATAGTGGGTAACATGAGAATCCAAGTCTTATTAAACTGGTCACTATAAGGCAATTGGATAGCGATTTATAATGGAGATAGGCTATAAAAAAAGCATTTAAGTGACGTCGATCAGACATCGTAGATCCGTAATAACGATGATTATAAACAAGTCGCCATTACATGATCTCAAAACAACATCTTCTAATTCAATTCTGTGTTTATTTGTACGAAAACGCGTAATTTTGTACATCCTTTTAGACATTAATAGTATGTTTTCACTCCATTGGCTTAAAAAAATAGTAGATAAGTCGTCTTTGAAAAAGAATGGTAAACCTATATTCAGCAAGAACAGCTCAATGCCATGTTTAATGGTAAATGAAGTTGTAAAAGACAGGAATGAGTCATCAGAATCAAATAGTTTTGAATGAGAAGCTGAAATGTACGACTTTCTTCCTTACACACTAAGATATCTAAACTATCTCTTTTTTTTCAATGCAACTATCATTACCTTTAATAGCTACATCATTTCTGTCGATGATTCTAATTATTTTTTTCATTTGTGAATTCTAGTTGAGCCTTAAAACAATTTTCTTTGACAATTCCCGATGTAGGGAAGCACACAATTGCAGCTCGTACTCAGACAAATCTTATTGGTTTTACATTCATGAAATATCAGGACCAAAATTATATATTTTTACTGATATCTAAACGTCAATAGATTTTCACAATATGTCATAACGATGTATCTTTGAAATTTTAGCAGGTAAACATCAAATTGAGGGCATAATGTGAATAATTATGCTTATATATTATTAACTTTTAACAATTTATCCACGTTTCTCCACAAGGATTGACCCCAAGGGTTGACTAGGGTATAGAAATATGGTCATACATGAACCTCTCCTGTCTGGAAGATAGATGAAGGAAGGTGTCCATTTGGCTGTGCGTGATGTAAACAGATATTGGAACTTTGAATTCGATGCCTCACGCACTGAAGGTGAGTGCCTCTCTCTGCACGTCACAGAACTTCTGCAGCAACTCTTCGAAGAGTCCCTAGGGGCCTATTGCAAGGCAAATGTATGCTCCTTTTTAAAACGTTTTTCAATATGGTCTTAAATGTAGAATTAATTGTGGCGAAGGATTATAATCTAAATAGATATTAAACCAGCTTAATAATACGATACTATAAAAGTTCGGTTTCTGCACTTGTCAGGCTCGCTAAAAGAGCTAACCAATCAAGGCAGTAGTTACACTGGTAGATGTTTTTTTTTTTTTTTTTTTTATTGTGATATCCGGTAGTCAGTGGCGGGGAGTGAAAGAATGTTTTATACATACATTAATTGAATTAATATAAAAATAAGAAGACGTGGTATGATTGCCAATGAGACACTTTCCACAAGAGACCAAATGACATAATACAGTAAAAGAAATAGAACATTGATAAAATGGAATATGTAGACAGCTCTCTCACAAGCAAAAAAACATAACTGTAAAATATAAGGACATACACTATATAAGAATGATAAACACAATATGCATAAGTATTTCTCAAGGCAGTCATTTTAGTAAATTTCCTCGTAATTACAACAGTATTAATAAAATGGAAAAAAATCAGTATTTGCAGAATTCTTCTAGTTTCGAAACAAATTTCAATCTAATTGAGTTGTATTTAATTCTTCAGATTTTAAGAAAGAATGTGAATTCCCTATTATTGTTTTAAAAAACTACTTCCTCAAGTTTTTGTTAGGAGTTTTTCTTTATCGTTCTGTTTTTTTTTTTTTTTTTTTTCGTTTTTTTTTTTTGGATGTGTTTTATGCTGTATATAGTGTAATATATACATGTATCGACGTAAATTCAGTCAACCTTGAACATAGTCCTTTACTAAAATATTCACAATAGATTACCTTTAAATAAAACCAAACAAAAATACATCTGCACACAAATTTATACAAATTATTAAATTAAAATTTTAATAACTAGCATTACATAATATCGCGATTCTCATCATGTCATGGTCTATACATTTATGTATTACAATCAAATACATAATTTATATTCAGTTTGTATCCCAGATGGATTTTTATAAATTCAATCAATTACAACAAGCTACAAAACGTTAGATAAATTGTGCCCATAATCTGTTAGTTATGAATAACATTTTACTCTAACAGGAAAAAGACAGTTCTGTATGAGTTATATATCAGTAGCTTAGCTTTCAACTTTGTTAAGCATCATTATTGCACATAAAAAGTGAATATTGCTTCTTTAAACACGGATGAACAACTACCTGTTTCGTGGAGGTAAGAAATATTTGATTTACTTACAGTTCAAATAGCTTACAATATGACACACTGCTAGTTGTGAAAATATCATTTTTCTATATGTTTTATTTGTTTGTTCAAATACAAAATCATGTGATATTTATTGTTTTAGTTTTTAACCGAGATATCAGTTTTAGCTTCGAGGTTCTATTATTATTTCTTGATTTGTACAAGTTCAAACAGTGTTAACCAATTGTATTCCGCCATACTATGTTCCCGGTGGCTATGTAATAAAATGGACAGTAAAAAGGTAATCATACATCTGGCTGAGTTTGTCATATTATATGTGTAAAGAAAATGCATTCCCCTCTGGTTTGTTTAGTGGTATATTGTAGCATGCTGACATGTTTATTTCGAACTAGCTCCATGATATATATATATATATTATAAAATATGTTATAGCTTTTAGTGCGTAAGTAATCATATTACATAAACAAAATGAATCCTTTTAAGTATCCGTGTACCTTTAAAACATAACGTTTAACCTGTATGGAAGAACAATGCATCAGGTTACGAAGACATTTGTATATGTGAATGAATGTGTATATTTTAGTCCTAGACACATGATTTGTTATTAGTTGTTATTGGCTTTGAACTAGCTTTTAGTTACTGCGAGTACTCTCAGATCTGTACTTTTGTCTTTTGAGTTTTTGTTAAGATTTTCTATGTGCTTTGTATCGATCTGATAAGTGAAGCCCTTTTCAACTGATTTTTATGGTGTTTTTTTCTTATGTTTTAACACCACTGTCCGAGTTTAAGGGGAGGGTTTAGCGCCAGCAAACATGTTAAACCCCGCCACATTCTGTATGTGCCTGTCCTAAGTCAGGAGCATGTAATTCAGTGGTTGTCATTTGCTGCTGTATATAGTATTTGTTTTTCATTTATTATTTGTACATTAATCCGGATGGTAGTTTTCCCGTTTGAATTGTTTTACATTTGTCATTTCGGGGCCTTTTGTGGCTAACTATACGGTAAAGGTTTTGCTCATTTTCGAAAACCGTACGGTGATCTATAGCTGTTAACTTCTATGTCATTTGGTATCTGGTGGAAAGTTGTATTAGTGGCAATCATACCACATCTTGTTATTTTTATATGAAGATGATCCCTGAACGTTAAAAAACTATAAATAGCTACACATATGTACCAACCAGAATTTGAATTATCAAATGATTAGTACGGAAGAAACGCAGGATGATTAATCTCTATAACTGATATGATTATGTTCCGTCTGACAAGACACCCAACATTTGTTTTTTCGTATAGTAGGGATCAGTCCCAAACTCTTTAAAATTCGTCTGGAACTGTCAGGAGAATTGTTCCACAGATTGTTTTAGAAATGTTACAGTTCTCCTGACAGTTCCTGGAACAGTCTTACAGAAACGGGTCTGTCCTAGAAAAGTTTTTGGACAGTTCTATTCTAGAACAGGTTCTGACAGTTCTACTCTACAACAGTCTTGTGCAATTCTACTCTGGAATAGTTTTAACCTAGACCAGTTTGGACTGTTCTACCCAAGAACTGATTATGTCAATTCTACAATGGAACAGTTATAAGGTAAAACAGTTCAAGGGTAAAATTGTAACGACTAAAATCGAAACTGCACAAGTTTTACGACCACCATTTCGAATAGGTTGATTGATAAAAACTGTTTGAGTCTTAACTCACTGGTAACGTGTTTTCGCAGTCTTAGATCTTAGGATACTAGAATAGTCGTATAATCTGTTATTAACAGAGTGTGTCCTATTCCTGACTGTGCCATTTTTTTGGATTCGTACGGCGGTTGATGTATGATAGCAGAAGACTCTCACCCTGTCGATGCATCCGGTCTCCTTCCTTTTGGAGTACATGCAATCTCTCAACTTTTGTTTGTTACCTTAATTTGTCCCCTCAATTAATGTTTGAAATTTTGAACATAGATCAACTGCTTTTGTCTTAATCTAAAACTGTTTATAACAGTTATATGACAGATTATTCTGACAATTTTGAAGAGAGTAAAACTGATCCAAACTGTATATTGACTGTATCATTATTGAATTGGATATTGACAGTTCGGATGGAAGAATACTACTTATGAATACAAATACTTTATAAAACCAATTATCGGCCCATAAAGGGCATGTCACATATAATGATTACTAAATAAAAACAATAATGATAATGCTTATGATAATATGGAATTACTATTGCAGTTGTTTTCTTATTGTAAAACATTTATAACAAATTGAAGCCACAGTGTTGCATATTTCTACATGTTCACGAGAATGAAGCCAAATAAATCTGATTTCTGTATTTAGATTTTTTAAATTATTACATATTTTTAAAGAAGATTCTATTAACATTACTTGTCCTTCTTGTTCGAATGCTGGACATTCCATCAGAAAAGGAATTTCATCTTCAATTGAATTTAAAGAACATCATTTACTTCTTTAATCTTTGTAAATCTTTCTATAACGACCCTGCTCAATAGCTAATTTATTAGCACTAATTCTCATTAGAACTTATGAACAGCTTTTCATGGTAACAACTCGTTCTTGTTTTTGTTGGGTCTATCTATCAGTGTTTATAAGATCTATTCAAATTGAAATGTATAAATCAAATTCCAAAATGACAATAGCAAGACATTAAGAGAACATTACTTATTGGCATCATTAGCATTGCATATCAGCAGCTCGAGACAATGAAAATACAAAGGATACAGTTTTATAAAGTTTTATAAAGACAACGAAGAATCATTATATAGCATTATTATACCCCCGCTTAAAAAATGTGGGGGTATACTGTTTTACCTCTGTCTGTCCGTCCATCAGTCCATCCATTCGTCAGTCCGTCCGTCCGTCCGTCCTATGAATATTTTTCGTCGCATCTTTCTCAGGAACTACATTACAAGGATTTCTAAAATTTGGTTTCATGGTTTATATGAGTCAGCTATACCGTGTGATGCGTTTTCAGATTCATCAATCAACAACTTCCTGTTATCTTATACTTTTAGCGGGGCGGGGATATAATTAGTGAGCAGTAGCTCGCTCACAGATTCACTTGTTTAGTATTTTTTGTTTTGATAATGGAAGTTAATGTCTAAGTCATAATAAATTTTTTATCAAGTTTAGGAACTTTTAAAATGTAGTATCTTTGGATACAGAAATGAGAAATGGTCGAAGACAACAATGTCAAGTCACATGGTACAATTCTAATTGGAATTCCTTGACTTTCTTTGAAAAAACGTGAATATGCAACCAATTACCAGAACGGAATGTTGTCAGATTCTTGTAAGCGTAGCATGAACAAGGGATCTGTATTTTAACCAGAGTAGTTGTCTTTATCATTAAAAGCGAAATTAAGCAATACATTACACGGACACGGTGTTTTAAATGGGTTTTCATCTAGATAGTCCCTCGGTGCCTTCAATTACTAATGCGATCACATCATACAACAAGAACAAGACAGATCAAAGCGTCAACTTTAGCTGTACACTGATATTTATTATTACTAATTTTATCTGAACACTAACATTCCTTAAAACCAACTTAATCTCTGCACTGATATTCATTATAACAAATATCAACTATAAGTGTGCATAAGCTTTGTTATATTAAGACAAGTTTGGTGCAGTGACAATAGAAGTTGTATTGGCTTCATAACGAATTGATCGATCTTCACGAAATGAGTGTGCTCATACAAAATCTGTCTCATTCTGGCTAGGAGATCGTTATTAGTATCTGACATTTTTCAAATACGTTTCTGATCTAATCTGATGAATTATATTCCCACATTTAAGAAACGTTCGAAGCTAGTATTGTTGCTTGGTAGTAAAAAACAATCAACAAGTTTGTCGTGTTGTGTTCTCTGTTTTTTAAGTTGGCAAATTATATCTACTTACTTGTTTCGGTAGTTGTTTAGTCTCAAAACAGATCAAAAAGTTGTATCTATATTTCGGATATTCATAGGTTATACAGAGCTAACACCCCAATTTGTATATACGTCGTCTGAAATTTGGCCCAAAACTTTTAGACGTACTTGTTTCGTCCCACAGTGGATGTATTTTAGGTATGTCTTATTGGATTATATCCACTATTTCTAATACTTTTGTACTCGGTAATCGGAATCGTGTACTTGTTTCAGCTTTTATGGTGCATATACATGCACCTTTAAAGTTTTGCTTAAAATAAGAATTGAAATTAAATTTACATGGAAAAGTCGGAATAATAATATTGTCATTAAACGATTACAAATTTTGAAATGCATCTAAAGGACCAAATAATTATATAAGCGAAAAGGACAATCGCACAATGTAGAGCTCCTACCTTGCAAAAATAAGAAGTGAACTAATTTATCCCCTGCACGGATTTAACTGTTGCTGAATTGTTTAGTTGGTTTCTAAATGTATTACATACTCGTATAGAAATATTTGAAATAGAACCGAAAGTTGATCATAAACACTCTATACTCATATACAGTTAATTACAGGTAGGTGAAAGGTATCGTACCAACATGTGCCTCTCAGAAGGCAAGAGTGCAATCTTTTTAAAGTGACCACTGATTCAGCAGTTAATAATATGATCCGAAAAACCTGTTTACCTATGAGGACAGTAGCTCGATATGGTATATCTAACTTACACCATAATATTATGGTAAATATAAAACGATATACAGCTTTCAATAATTTAGAAAAGAGGATCTATGAGGTATTTGACCTTATTTTAGGATAAAACATGATGAATGCAGATTCCAATTACATTAACATTAAATACGATTGCCAGTTGTTTTAGACATTTTGAAGAAAAATAGTATATCTAACTTACTACTTAATATTATGGTTAATGCAAAACGATATATATATATAGCTTTCAATGATTTAGAAAAGGGATCTTTCAGGAATTTGACCTTTAGTCATTTTAGGATAAAGCATGATAAATGCAGATTCCGATTACATTAAATACAGTTATCAGTCACTTTACCTCAGATATTTTGAAGAAAAATAATATTATGTCAATTAAGTAACAGTGTATTCCCACTTAATATTTACCGTCTGTAAGATAAGAAATACTGCATACGATGATGTTGCCTTTGAAATGAAATATTAAAAACATATGGACCATTAACTTCCACAAAAATAAACACAAGACGTATCAAAAAACAAGCCGACATTCTTCAAACTTTATATTTTGTAATAAGATAAGTTTTATTTGTATCACACTAATTTTAAGAAGAATTGTCTTTGACAACAAACACTGATAATTTTACAATGACTTAATTTTGTTTTTCATTTAACATTTATTATCAATCAGCTTTTAACTTGAAAAATTTTACCATTTAAACAGTTTTGATGAATCGAAAAAAAGTATTACAGAATCTGAAGCTGATTGCTACACTGGCGTAATATATATATACGGTCGTCGCAATCTGCAAACTGCACATTTAGGTTTTTGTTTGTAAATTGGCAGTTGTAACAACTTTTAGCTCATTCATATAAATATTTGTCACCATGGCATTAGTTGCTCGGGTTTTCGATAAAACAAATATTTGGCGGAAGATATAAAAAGGACAGTCACAAGTCCTACGTCGAAGAAAGACCGACAACACGATGGCAAAAACGAACAAAGACGAATAGACAAACAAGTCCACAAAACACTACATACAAAGACTGAGCAACACAAACCCACAAAAAAACGGGTGTGATCTTAGGTGTTCCGGAAGGGTAAGCAGACCCTGCTCCAAATATTGCACCACAATGTTGCTCACTTATCATTGTCCATAGCTTTATGTATATACACGTGCATGATTAATTAATTGAAAACAAAACGAATCCAACAGCGAATCAAACACAATGAAAGGATAGTCAGAATAATGGGACAGCCGCTGTAGACTGTAGACTGCGATCCTGAACGAAATGTGATAATCTGTTACAACATATTTCACAAATTTATAGCAAACAGATGTAATTAGTAAATGTTGTTCTGAGATAATTTACAAATGCCACATAAATCATATATATGTTCAAGTACAGAATTGCATGTCAGAAATAGAGGTGAAATACTTATCAGAACCGTTTTCATATAAAACCATACATAATGTACGAAAATATGACCTTAATTATAGGCAAAATGCAGAAAAGTAAATTGTGAATTGTGGTGTTTGTAAAAAACAGTCGTACCAGCAGAATACCTTACTTTATTTTACTCCAAAGAAACCTATATACGTCCAATTTATTCATTCCATACTCTTTTGGCTAGGGTAATATGACACATAAGCTACGGTCATATAAGGAGTTATTTGAGAATATATAAGTAGAAACAGCTGTTTACTAGCAAAACATGCTACTTCATTGTTTCACTAAGAAGAGCTCTATACGTATCAAGTATTGCTGTCACACAAACTTTGGATGGGTAACTTATACAGGAAGCAGCTCGATATCGAAAAAAGATTTGGGATTACGGTGTCGATACATGATATTAGTATGTGTATTTATGTATAACATTGCTTTTTATAGAATTTTTAAAAAGTGCCGATGAACGAGAAATATTGATTGATAGATTTTTTTGTTGCATAACGTCCACCGGCAAAATTTTATGCATTTTCAGGACGATAACAAATTAACAATAAATACAATGGGTAGGTTATTATTAGAGGCCGTCCGGGATGAAGGTCGGGGAAAATTTGACTGCCACTGGAAAATGAGGGTATATTTGACAGGAACAGAAATTTTTCCATGTAATAGGCCAGCTATGAACCCCTCGAAGAGTTGTTGCAAGGGTTCTTAACGTGCAGAGAGCGTGGCACTCTCTTTGCAGGAGGCATCGGATTAAACGTCTCCATTCTGACCAGACGTGGCTGTGTACTTGTACATCCCGCACAACCAAATGTACGCCCAACTTTGGCAAGAGTTTTACTGCCGGTCGGAAGAAGACCATGAATGACCATCTTACTATTCCCCAGTAACCTTTCGTGATAACGAGAAAGACATAAATACCTAATTATGTTTTCATTCTTGTGTTTACTACACGTGACACTATGTTTTATGTAAAGTAAATTTTGTAAAAACCTGTTGCAGAAATCATTGTACTAGTCGCTTTTGATAAAAATTCTTTTAAACATGATTTTTTTACGTACAAAAACGCCTACGTTTAATTATATAGACATAATGTCATTTTATAGTTTAATTAATATCCAATCTATTTTCTCCCCCATAAAGATTAGATATTATTAAGTGATGAAAAAAATAGTTATACACAAATTCCGTCAGATACCTCAACAGAATATTTAGTCTGATGAAGCATTGATTGATAAATTATCCATGTAATACAAAGTTTATGATTAATCGCCATTCTAAGATTTGCAATAATAGATGATGACAGTTAGTTCATTCACCATAGGGCTTTCTTCTTCCCGAATTACATCATGGTGTTTACTTTCCATCACAAAGTTGTTCAACATATCGACTTCTTCTATCCTAAAAAGAAAGTTCGTGCCAATATGTCATTTCACAAGAAAAACGGATATGAACGAATAAACATAGAACTAATTTATTTCAATCTTTCACATAAACGTTATAAGCTTTAAAAAAGCAATTGTAAATAATATATAGAAAGTTGTTTGCTTGAATTTAAGTATAATACTCAGCTTAAGTGTATTTGATTTAGTTTGGTAGATAATGAATCCAATTACAAATTAAATCTGTTTTTAAAAACAAAACAAGGAGCCTTGGTGGCCGAGAAGTCTAATTAGGTCATCAACAACATCATTAACCTGTTCGAACCCCGCAATTGACATGTACATTTGACCCCAACCTTAATTGGATCCCAATTTTTCCTGCCGTAGGTCAGTTGTTCTCTCCGGCTTCCTCCACCAATAAAAGCTTATCGCCAGGATATAGCCCAAAGTGATGAAAATGGCGTTAAACACCAAAGTCAATCAATCAAATCAAAACATAAAATAAGAGGATTATTCAAATCAGATTATCTTTTACCATTATATGTATCATTTTAAATAAAAAATAATCTATTGATTCAGCAATTTTTCAAGTTATCATAACAGTAAAAAAAATGTAAAAGAAAACGAGGAGTGTGTAAATTCAGTAGTAGCGTATCCAAGGCGTAACTGTACTCAGTCAACATTTTAATCGGGTTGAGTAATGCCTAAATTAATCATATGTCTGTCACTATGGATTAATGTTATGTGATAGATAAAAGATTTAACTACTCATCAAATATAATTTCAAAAAGACACAACATAAACAACATAAAAATTTAAAGACTGAGCAACACGAACCCCACCAAAAACTTTGGGTGATATCAGGAAGGGTAATCAGATACTGCTCCACATGTGGCACCCGTCGTTTTGCTCATGTTAGTACAAACCCGGTGATAAGTCTAATTTGGTAGGTCACACTCGGGGAAAAGGGGACGGAATTATAGTTGCGACAATTGGAACATATATGCTGTCATATGTGAAACAGATAATAGATAACGGTCAACCAACTCGTGATGATGTCCGTAAAATTTACAAAGGGATGATTTCAACTTCACCACTTGAACCTCTTGGTGTAAAAGCCTATGTCAGCAGCAACCCTCTATCAAGGAAATCATGATAGGAAATACAAGGGGACAACCAAAACTACGAAGTCAAGTAGAAACTGAACACATAGCAAACATGTAAAAAGACAAATAACCGAACACAAAACCCTACATAGAAAAATAAAGACTTAGCATCACGAATTATACCTGAGTATGTTCATATTCCATACCGGTCAACAAACTCATTTACTTTTTATTTTCCTCCAGAATAAATACCCAGCCACTTTAATATACAAACAACTATGATCATAAACATTATTTTCGTATATCAGTTTTGTAATAATTCGATTAATAACACTTTAAATCATTACCTATTAAATTAATTTGATATCATTATTTTGAAAGTCTGCAATATCATTTAAAAGATGTTTGCACAAGTATTGTCGCTTTTGGAAAATAAACTGTAGGCAAAAACTCGATTGTCTTAAATTATATTTGGTTTGATATTGTTTTTCTTTCTTTCGAGCAAAGTGTTGTTTACTGCAATTTTAGACTTGGTGCGATTTTAGCTTGAGTTTTCATTTCCCATCATGATTTTATACCATGTTTACTACTTCAAAGGACGCTATTGTATCGATGGTTCATATTACTGAAGTTAATATCATCCTTTAAAAGTTTTTTCATAGTCTTAGATAGCTTTTTTGCTTAAGCTTAATGTTATCTATCCTGATTTCATTGGTAGAGGGTTGCTTCTTCCAAGGAAGGCAATGCATCTATGGTTCTAAGTGGTAAAGTTTAAATCATACCTTAGAAAAATTTTACGGGAGCCATCATGATTTGATAGACCGTTATGGAATATCTGTATCACATATCACCACAGATAAGCTTCTCTTGTTGTTACCACAATCCCGTCCTATACTAGTATGTGTCTTCATAAGCAAGAAGACGGTGCCTCATGTAGACAAGGATAAATCTATCCTTACCGGAGCACCTGGGATATATAAAATTTTGTAAGTCTTTGTTGTTTTTTTTTTTTTTCTTTGGCATGGCGTTGTCAATCAGACATATGAGTTGGAATATCCCTTTAGTATCATCCGCCTCACTTGAATTATATATGTTCGGTCAACATTATCAATTCATATTCAATTATATAGTGAGAGGACATCGTTTATATAGTGGAACGTAGTTTTAAGTAGGATCAGGATGAATAAAGAAACAATTCGCGAGAAACAGGGCCTATTTGGTTCTAAAAGAAAATCCGACTGTCTGAAAATATCCTTCCACCAAACGTAACAAATTTGTTGTCAATTAAAAATCAAGCATCTTGATGATGTCATATTTAGATATATGTAAGTTTGAATTAGTGTAGGTTTTACAAAGAATATACGTCGGACATACTTTTTTTCTGAAACACACTTTCCGCTATATATATGATGTTCTCTCACTAAATGATTCAAAATCTTGTGACTATGTTGAACACATCTATCCAATCGAACTTGAGACAAAGGATACAACAGAAACAGTTAAGTTTGCCTCATATCTTGACTTACATCTAGAAATTGACAATGAGGGTCGGTTGAAAACAATACTTTACGACAAAAGAAATGATTTCAGCTTCCCAACTGTGAACTTTCCATTTCTATGTAGCAACATTCCAGCAGCGTCTGCATACGGAGTATATATCTCCAAGTTGATACGATATTCCAGGGCTTGTATTTCCTATTATGATTTCCTAGATAGAGGTTTGCTGATCACAAGGAAGCTATTAAACCAAGAGTTCCAAGTGGTGAATTGAAATCACCCCTTCGTAAATTTTACGGACGCCATCACAAGTTGATTGACCGTTATTAAATTTCTGTTTCATAGATGACGACGGATATGTTCCAATTGTCGTAACTACAATCCCGTCCCCTTTTTCCTAAATGTGACCTACCGAATTAGACTCATCACCGGGTTTGTACTAACATGAGCAACACAACGGGTGCCACATGTGGAGCAGGATCTGCTTACCGTTCCGGAGCACCTGAGATCACCCCTAGTTTTTGGTGGGGTTCGTGTTGCTCAGTGTTTAGTTTTCTATGTTGTGTTTTGTGTACTGTTGTTTGTCTGTTTGTCTTTTTCTTTTTTAGCCATGGCGTTGTCAGTTTATTTCCGACTTATGAGTTTGAATGTCCCTTTGGTATCTTTCGCTTCTCTTTTATAGGAGTTATTGCCTTTAAATGACGATTTCGGTTTTTTTAGCATTTTGGGCAAAAACCGTGGAAGATTGAGATCACAATACAAGATTAACAAGGAGGATATCTGAGTCATGAATTATATTCTAGTCTACAATGTTAGAGAATGTCCATTGTCGACGATGCACATAGACCTAGGTGAGCGACACAGGCTCTTTAGAACATCTCGTTCTATATACTAGTAGTGTTGCACAAGGAAAATATCTTAGAGTTTATCAAATCTAACAGAGCGTTTGATGTTTCTATTATGAATTTATGATTCACACTGCACCTGGAGTTTGATGTTATGCAGTAACTCTGAAACCCAGTTTTGATTGTTGAACGGATACAATATTTTTGAGTAATCATAAAAGAGAGTTCGTAGAGGATTTTGGGAGACCCAGCAAAAGCCATTGATAAAAAAAACGCTTTTGTGTTAACAGAGAGTAAAGGAACTTCAAAGTCCAGTTCTATATTTTTGGTTGAATTTCCTCTTTAGAAACCAATTAAACTCATCATAGATACCAGGGTTAAAATTGTGTACGTCAGACGCGCGTTCGTCTTCAAAGACTCATCAGTGATAAACTGAAATAACGAAATAAGGACATTAAGGACTTAAAACTCCGAGAAGTTTGCCAAATACAGCTAAAGTAATCCTGGGGTAGAAAACTTAAAAATAGAAAAAAGCGAAATGTTAAGGATAAATCCGGTTTTACTATCCTTAGTCCTTTATGTAGATTCGAACCTTATTTAAAAAACCTTTGAATAGACAGACTTATTAACGAGTCATGAAACACCACTTTATCCCAATCTCTTTTCCATTTCAGTCCGTTTTCTCATGTGTTTATCCATCAGTCTCGATATTGATAGAAATGTAGATATTATTTTAACTAAGTTATTTGTTTTTAATCAACAGTGCTAACACTGATAAAACAATACATAAGTGATGTACATTTCCAGAATACGTTGTCTCAAAGGGATGTGTTCATCGTTTATATTAAATCAGATATTCCCACAAGAAGGAAACTTTAGGATCGTTTCTCAACAAATTAATCAACCATTTTATTTATAACGTACAGCGTATAAATAATTATTGATTTAATGACAAAAGACAACCACAATGTTAATTGTTTCTGAATACAAATCTTTTTGCTTTCTAAGTACAGAATATTTTGGACTGAATAAGGGTCTTGCGGTGTACTGTAGAAGGACAGTATCTATGAGCGTCATCTGCACAAGGAATGAAAAGCAATTAGAAAAACATGCATTGTAGATATATAGAAGTATGGGACCGATACCACTTTGAATACACACGAAAAAGAGATGGAATATTAACTGAACAAATAATCTGAATCGTAGAGACGCACGATAAAAGGGTCGCTACGTCTGATATTTTTGTAACCATTTAAAGCATATGGGAAGATCATTTATGGTTTATTTCACAGTCGTTTTCAGTCCGGACACCAAAGTTTCTAATGTTGTAATTGTGTTGAACAAGATTTGTATTGTTTGACATTTAGTGTTGATGCGGCGTAACGTAAATATCAATCAATTATTCGATCAATCAAATAGAACAAACATATTCATTGACAGTTATTCAGGTGCTTGACAAATATCTGGAGTATTTCACCCTGATATTGAGTAACTGGTCTTTTCAGAAACCTCTGAAACTTTTATGTTTCATGTATGGTAACGTATTTGACCTTATATTGTGTTTCCCATTAGCAGCTTGGACAGTATATATAAGTGAAATAAACGGTGATAAATATGTTCCATCTGCTAATATTAATATTAATCTAAAAAATAAAGTGATGTGTGTATTTTTTTTTTTTTTTTTTTTTATGGGACCGTTATTGTCCCTGTTATGGACCGTCTGATATAACTACTCAAGCATTTTTCGAAATCATCACATTTTCAGTTCAACGTAAAAATGTATTATTTTACATTTACAATATTAATACACAATTCACTAACATTTAATATATAAATATCTCAAATATTGACTGTATTTGTGTTATTGAATAATTGTTTGGATGACATAAGAGTATCAACCTGCCACATACAAGGTACTTGTATGAACTTTCCGCATATTTTAGAGACGTGGGTATTTTAAATGACTGATTGTTCTTCTTTATGTGGACCATTTAAACGACGGAACCAATTTATATGAGTTTGAATTTTGATCCAACTAAATACCAATACACTATTCAGTTCAAACGAACATGATAAAAACTTCTGTGGTAAACTACATGTATATCCCTTAAAAATCTTTCTTAAAAAACGCCTAATTGAATATGTTTAGTTATGGCCTTCATCAAAAGTTAATATTTAAAAATTGTTTAACCGAAATAAGGTTTTTTTCCTGGTGTCTGATTGTATTTTTATACTAAACTAAATATTCGGAAATGCTACTTTTTGGCAGGTTTTGTGATTTAGAGTCCTTTTGCTGTAGAGAATTTACTATTTCTTAATCAGAACTGCGATTAAATATTTTGTCAACGTCAAATTCAATTAGAAGACAAACAGTTATTTTTCGACATGCCAAATTTTAAACGATTTTTTAACAACGGGCAAAGATTCTCAAACACTGATACTTTCCCTACGTCCAGTTTTCCGGTTGAAAAGATATTTATTTCTGCTTCTGGTATGTGCCCATACCCAAAAACAGTTATTTAGTCTACACGCAGTTTCCGCGGAACAATTGGGTTATTTTTAGTGATTTTTGTATATGAGTGGTTACTCAAGTAAAGTATTATAAAGATGTCATTAAATGAAGAATGAAAAAATAAAGTTAAAATTTACTGTTTACGAAATGTTGAATTATTCGAAGCTATGAGTTTTTTTCAACCACAACACATTCCGTTAGCCGTACTTGGAACAACTTTTCGGAGTTTTCGGTTTTTACTTCTGTTTTACTTTGTATTTGATTGGGCCTTCCAACTGTTTTAATTCGAGCGCTGCTGATGAGTATTGTGTATAGGAAATGCTCATCTGGCGTACAAAATTATAAGCATGGTTTATTTAATGATTTATTTTACCAGCCTAAGGGTCCATTCCACTGGTCTTGGCCGTTTCATTCCCAAGAGTATCACCAGCCCAGTAGTCATAACTTTTGTGTTGACAGGAAATAGTATTGATATATTCATTTTTATATAAAAGTACTGTATAGAAATGTTGAACTATTCGAAACAAGGAAGTTTTTCTACTCCAAGTCGTAGATTGGATTAGTTGTATCGGCACTAATTTTCGGAATTATCGGTTTCAATGCTCTTTGACTTTGTATTTGATTTGGTCTACCAATTTTTCGTTTCGAGTGCCACTGATGTTTCCAATATAAAGAAAATGTGCGTCTGGTTTACCAAAAATAAGCCTGGTATCTTTAATGAGTTTTTACAACCACAGGGTAGATGACACTGCTGTTTCGTCCTCGATGCTTTCACCAGCCACATAGTCAGCACTCTTTTATTGACATGTAATATCAATATCAGTTCCTTGTCTTTGAATTTACTGTTTATAAAATGTTGAAAATATGAAACACCAAGCTTTTTATACTCCCACGCATAGATTACCTTAACCGTGTTTGGCGCAATTTTTGAGAATTTTCGGTTGTTAATGCCCTTCAACTTGGTACTTGGTGATTTTCAACTGCTTTGATTTGAGCACCATGGATGAGTCTTGTGTTGACAAAACGCTGGCATCTTTAAAGAATTATAACATGAATATGATGTGTCGCACGAGTGCATTATTATACCCGTTTTTTTAAATAATGGACGGCTACATTATGGTTGAGCAAAACTGTCCTTGAAATAGAATTGTCATGATAAGAAAATGCATATTTCACTCAGCTTTATTGGGAAATGAAGATAATACTTTTTGCAATAATATACAAATGATAGACGTGTTTATACAGTTGTTTCCTAAAATCTAGATCCTATCTTAAATATATACAAGAAATGATACAACATCATGACGAACTGACAGTATCTGTCTGTTTGAAGTCGTAGAAATGTAATTTCAATTCATAGTTTTTGAGATCCTGCTATTTGATTGATCAATTGTTTGCCTTTTCATTTCATATTAAGCTATTTTATAAGACTTGTAACAGTATGTCTTCCATTGATTATTTTACAATGCTCAAAGAAAAAGAAAAATCTAACACTTTTGAAATTGATAGATCCTCTGCACATATCTTTCATCCATGCATATAACTGAAAATTGAATTACCGACAACTGTTTGTCGTTTGCAGTGTTTTATTATCTATTTTAGTTTATTTGTATAGTTTGGAAAGAGTAAATGCAACAGCTTTATAAATATAGAAACATTACTAATTTTTAGCTGACAAATATTTAATTACCGTTGTTATTTTGTACAATAAATAGGTTATTTTTGAAAGGGAATGTCATTCGAGCAGTCGAATCGTGAGCATTAATTACATTGTTATTTAGCATACGAATAGAATGTAAACTATGAAAACAAAACGTTAATAAGACTGCTAACTTACAACATTCAACCAGACCGTTAATATCCATTTTGTATGTAACATTTTATTTTATTATACTTCATGTCAAAATGCAAGATGTTGATTGGTTAATACGAGGGAGACAATTTACTCTATCCCATGGCAAATACTCTACATGTATTACCCTTCACGGAGACGCTTGCTCAAGTGTGCGTTTTAATAAATACGGATGATTGTTATGTACAAGACAACATAATTTATTACTTTGAATTTGAAATTTAATAGACAGTAATAACACAAAATTCAGTATAATAAATCAAATAACACATATCTGAGAGGGTGATAGAGCAGTCGAAAAGACATTGTCAACCTTGGCTTCGCCTCAGTTGACAATGTTTTCTCGGGGTAACAATCTGCTCTATCACCCTTTCAGCTATGTGTTATTTATATATTGGTACAACTTAACAATATGAAAAAAAAACTCTGAAGACCGCCAATTCTTGCATGATTACTGATTTAACAATAAACAAAATTCGGAAAAACATACATATAACAACAAGTATTACGGATCCATAGAGACTGCTTTATGAGTGTTTGATGCTGGCTACGACTGTAAATAAAAAATATCATAACAAAAAGCAACGTTTGCAACATGTATGGTATATCTTGAAGCGAGTTAATCATTAAAATGTCATTTCCTGGCTGAAAAGAGTTGAAACAACAACCCAATAATACAAGCTTATACAAATAGGCATAGGCGTACAGTGACATATCATTGCTAACTTCTACGTCATTTGGTCTATGCAGGTGGAGAGTTGGCAATCATACCACATCTTCTTATTTTTATATGGGGATTACAATTCGACTTTCATCGAAATTTATGGGAACCGCCAAAACGATCTGATTGCTGTTCTTAATTGTTATACATCTACAGACAACACAAGAAATTCACGAAATCCATACTTCTCAATTTTTGCAACCAGTTTTTATTAAGGGTAATAATAATAATGATGTATTCGTGTTACCTATAATGAATATGCGAAACTTTTTAGTATATTTTTATTGCGGTGTTAATTGTCTATTGTTATGTTGATTTATACACGAACTTATATACGTATAAACGTTTCCTTCTTATAGAACATAATCACTTTTTCAAGATAATGTCAATTGAATGCATCATTCGACAAACCACATGATTCGAGCTGGCTACATGCTAGTCGCATCCTTGAAGTACATCGACACATGCAAAATAAATCATTAGCACATACAATATAAGTGATCAACACTAGCTAAACGATTTGCATGCTAAGATTCCTCTGAATCAAACTATTAAGTCAATTCGTTTAATAATTTAACAAGCTGGAAAATATTAAAGTCATGTTTTTTTTGTGTCGTAAGTATATTATTCAATAATTTCTAAATGTGTTGATGTATTTTCCACACGATAGGGTTGCAGTGGCTTAAATCTTAAACAGATTTCATAAAGGTTTAATAATCATCCTCGTGTCTGCTGTTCGATTGATTAGTGCGTAAACTATGCAACAGCTGTGGTCATCAGCAGGTAATATATACTTTGATTATAACAGATATTTTGATATCACAGTCCTCATATTCAATAATTAATTTATGTTTAAAGTACACAAATATTTTATGTAAAAGTATATGTTTGTTGTAAAGAATGTTGATCTCATCATTAATTATGGTCATTGATTGTTAGATGTGATCTTTCTGTGATCTTTATTTGTCTATTATATTCATAGAACTTTCTTTATTTTGAGGGAGTATGAAGCATGACTATCCATAGTCCCGTTTTTTTTCATATTTCCATACCATTATAGGATTTATGATTGCCTGTACACGTTCGCGTATTTTTTTCTTGGTTCACTGTGATATTCACAAAAGACTTTGAAAAGAAATCGTTGAGAAAGTTCTAAAAACACAAATGAAATGCTTCCGAATAAATCATTATATTTGTGATGAAACATAGTAAAAGGTTGGACCGAAAACGTATATAACAAAAAAAAACGGACTCCAAGGCAACTTCAAAAAGGGGGAATTCAATAAAAACTGACAAAAATCAAACGGTATCAATCAACGGATATGTTAATGGGACTTAATCAGAAAAGTTAGAATATCGGTGTCCTTATTGTAAAAATTTATCAAAGAAACCAGGCTAATAATTGTGTGAGCCATAAGTGCGTTCCGTCTCCATTAGACTTATCATTGGCACTCGAACAGTTCTTCAGAATGGGGAATATAATTACCTTAGAAATATAAACATGCAAACACGTGCATAAATATGAACACGTCATAACCAATGGCAACCTAATCAATTACAATGACAAAACATACGACAGGACAGGAAACGTCGTTCCGATCTTAGATTTTGGTACAAAGATTACCATGAGAAATTCCAAAGCCTTAAAAGTGTTTTTTAACATAACCATGATCGTTTCTCTTTTGAAATAATTGGGGAGGGGGGAGGGGGATTATAAAAGAAAGAAACACTAATGAACCGTACTTTTTCGAAAAAAACTATTCAAAAATTTATATACAGTTAATTCACAGAAAATGACTGTATCAAAGAGATTTCCGCACATGAGTGATGACCTCTGGGTTAGTAAAACCCTTGGGGACGAAGCGTTCACCAACAATTTCATCGATCCAGTTGTTGGAAAAAATCATCAACGATACAAGGCTTAATATTTGGTACGAAAGACGCGCGTTGCGTCTTCATAAGACTGACCAGTGGTCTCCGAAATAAGAGTTAGAAAGCCAAATCAAATCCGAAGTTATAGACTTGTTTTAGTTTTAGTACAGTTAATTGCTTCATCTATTGATTCGTTTTTGTTTTTTGCCTCGTTTGTTGGAGGGTGTTAGTGAACCCTTTAAACTTCATTATAAACATTGTACGAATGACAAAAAAAGTTAGAGAATCATAAAACATTGATGAGCATCGTAAACAATAGGTCCATACAAACAACAGCCAAAATCGATGCACAAGGAAGTTGCATTTGTTAGTTCATTACAAGTATTATAACATAATAATTAATAAAAATAATTTAGCAAAATTTGATTTAAGTAGTCGATTTAAATAGTTGTAAAGTCAGTATTCTCGATAAAATCAGTATATTCATTGTACGAACGAGAACAAACAAAATGGAATCTAAATGCATAAAAGATAACGGAGCATCATAAACAATAGGTCCATACACACCAACAGCAAAAATCACGAGGAAGTTCCATTTTTTAGTTTATTATATTTTAAGTTCATTACATAATTAATAAACAAAATTTTGCAAACATTTGATTTAAGTAGTTGAAAAGCCAATTACCATAAATTATTATTATTTGCAAGATAGATTTTAAATGTCTTTCAATCTTTACAATAAAAATGTACTATTATTTTAGTTGCAGTATTGCAGTTTTTTGTTTGTTTGTTTGTTTGTTTTTTTTTCTCGGTTTTTGTTGGTTTTTTTTTTTACAACGAAAATTTCAAACAATATGGGCTTGGGTCATATTTCGGAACACATAATTACATGTCATGAAGACGCTTAAATTTTCAATTACAATCGATTTTGGAATTTAATGGTCATCATATATTGTCTTTAAAAAGAAAATGAAGGACATTCTAATTAAACGAGAATGTACATTGCGTGCTTACATGTATATATTACCTTAACAATATAAAATATTCATTTTGGTTTCGAATGTTGATCAATACAGTATTTTACAATAAATACTTAAAAAATAACTTTGTAGAAGGGCAAATCATTCTCACGATAAAGATATTTTGAAAAACGTGTTTTACGCGTGTTTAAAATAATCAAGGACAGTCACTATTTATTGACTGAGACGCGCGTCTTGTGTACAAAATTTCAATACTTGTATCTATGATGTGTGTATCTACAATCACTTGGTCGATGATTCAGCTAGTAGCGATATCATCCCCGATGGTTACACTTACCCAATAGTCAGCACTGATGTAATGACATGAATTATCAATGATATGGTCATAATTATGAATTAACTGTTAACAAAACTTTAAATTAACGAAGTACTCAGGACTTTCTACTCCCAGATTTTATTATTTTAGCTGTATTTGGCAAAACTTTTAAAATTTTGAGCCCGAATTGCTCTCCAACTTCGTACTTTATTTTCCCTATTAAAAAAATTATTCGAGCGGCACAAATGAGTTTTTTGTAAACGAAATGTGAGTCTGCAGTACAAAATTTTAATCCTGGTATCTATATGGATCTCTATGAGTTTATTTGAAATTGTCTTGTTAAGTCTGAGCACAAAGTCGTAAGTCTATGCATGTCAGAAATACAGAAGAAGCGACCTTGCCTCTTTCAGTCAGAAGTCTATATTCATATATTTTAAGAAAGTGGCATATATTTACACCTTTTTCATGAGTTTGTTTTAGTTTTGATTTTAACTGGCAAGTGCATCTGAACTTAGAAAAGTTTTCTTATGGATTTTGTGATGTTTCATTATTATTTGTCACTGCTCACTGGTTTCCTTGAAGGAGTACTTTTTTTTTACATGTTTGTCGCTAATCAACTTTTTTTTAACATTTTTTTATGAAACATAATGGATAAACGCGAATTTTATGTGATGTTTCATGTGTCAATTTAGTATTGTCCTACACGATGAGAAAATATCTGACAACTTTAAAAAATGTATAAAAAAATCTCTCACTATAGAGTGAACAGGTCTTCTTTTGTAAGTGAAGATAAGTGTCCGTGTATATTCATTTCAGTGTCAACATGTATTCAACACAAGTGATTACACAGCAAAACAGTAGAAGCGAATAACAAATACAACTAATTTAAAACCCAATATAGAAAATCATCAAAGAAGCATTTTATCCTGTTACACAGAGTCATTCAGCTAATATGTTCATTATAAGATTAAAAGTTGATGGTTGTGACATAATATCTGAGTTGAAGATAATGTTCTGTAATTACCAGATTGTATCTGTCCTTTGAATTTCAAAGGAATTAAATGAAATACCCTGTTGGTTTAATACTGTAAACTTATACTGACAGGCAAATCTAAATAAACAAATGACGGGATAGTAATTGTTAATAGTCATATAAGCTGAATTTCAATGTTGACATCGAACGTGTTAACGACCTTTTAAGTAAAAGTAATTCATACCAAACTTGCTGGATTCGAAGTATATTTCTGGATTAACAGTCAACCGGAATGCTTCAAGTAAAACATATGAAAGACGAATACACTATAAATACACATGTATGTAATTAATTGAAGGAAAAATGATTTTAAGAACCAATTGAGTTATAAACGAACATTCAGTCCAGAAATAAAAATAAAAACTGTACTTTGCCCTCTAGTTGCTTTTTGTTACTGTTGTAGTGGGGTTGCTGTCTAATCAACGTTTATATATCCAATAACTCCTTTTATCCGTATATATATATATAAATACCGCAAGTGGAGAACGGACTGACAACAAACACTGTGGTTAAGAGTGCTATTAATAAGACATTTTGGTGGTAAATAAGGTTGTCGTTTTTAGAGATTTTTATCGAAATTCACTTACTATTCTATTGACTTTCAACTATCTAGTTATTTTCTTAAATTCCAAATACTTTAGATATGACTGATACAATTGTGTCTGTTAAAACGCTTAACATTTATTGATATATATTATAATTCAATCAAAGTCAAATTATAAATTCTTTGTTTTGACCACGTTTGAAAAAATGTCAATATCTTTAGGTTTAGCCTTAAGATCTTTCTAAATCAAATAAAAGTTGCACATGAATATCTATATATTTTATTAAGATGATAGATACGAGGATCCCACGATCAGACCGTTTCTCATAATATGTGCACAAATTTCTTTTAGTCACTGGTCTACAAATATTACAATCTTGCGATCAATATAGTCAATTGTGAGGATATTGCATTTTCTGCGCCATGCATTTTGGTTTACATTCCAAAACGGTAAACGTAGAACCTTTCTTTTTTATATAAACTACCGGAAAAAAATTAATATACGATATCTTGTTCAGTGCACAGACCTCTTGTATCTGGAATAAACTTCATCAGCTACGCTCGAGATTAGAGGTTATGGAAGCCTGAGATAAAACGTTTGCAAGCTTAAAAGCAAAAGATACAATAAACAAAAATGCATTATGCAAGTACGAACAAGTAAGGCATTTCATTAGATTGCAAAAAGAATATAATTTAAAATTTTGTAAGAATTTTGTAAGTCCTATTCCTGTATGAAAGATTATAATTAATCAACTTTAATACATACATGCCATTTTTTGTAAACACAACAGCACGAACAATCATAAAAGGCATTAACAAACAAAAATAAATTAATATGAATTTTTTTTTAATAATTATTTGTCAATACTTGAATATTTTAAAAGTGGTCTGATCCTTCAAAGAGTAATATCTCATTATT
The DNA here is from genome assembly GCA_017311375.1 of Mytilus coruscus. Lineage (NCBI taxonomy): Eukaryota > Metazoa > Mollusca > Bivalvia > Mytilida > Mytilidae > Mytilus > Mytilus coruscus. The sequence continues at coordinate 31,832,829 of CM029601.1, forward strand.
CAAGATATTGCTTTAACCCGTCTAAATATAACAAAATTGAACTTAACAATAAAATAGTCTTGAGAAATATCATTCACTTTAGCAGTAAAGTTAGGTATTCTAATCTTTGGCTTTTATGTTGGGTCAAATTGGTTATCATTTGTTTACATATAGATAAAAAAAAAAAAAAAGAAAGAAACATTAAAAAGACATGCAGCCAATGAAAATAACACTTTATAAACTTCGTGTGTCCGAAGTGTTTTTCTGCACTCAGCTTCATCAACAACGCTAACAAAAGAAAGCCATGGTTGTAATATAAACGTACAAATGTTAGAAGTTGTATGATGAAAAGGAACCTTAGAAGAATATCCATATTCATCAAAGGTCAACTTTCCGTAAGGGAGCTGGAACCTTAGTTTCTAAATAATGTTTTAAATATAAATCAATTGCTTTAAAAAGCAATTGTAAACGGTCTTTCCCCCTTCTGAAACATGATTGATTGATATGTGTGTGTGTTTGTTTCTTTGTTTCTTTCTTTAAAGGGTCCATATTAGTGTGTTGGTTAAGTTTCTATATTTAGTTTGGAAAGTTTTTATTCTATTTCAGGGTCTGCGCGCGTCTTTGTCGCGCGCATGGTTGTGGCGTCACGTGACGAAGCTTTATAAAAGCGAAAACTTAGTATTTTTATTTCTTTTTAGGTCGGGACGTTAAACAGACAACATGTATAGCGATGGAATTTACGCAATGTATTTCTTTTGTCATTGTAGGTAATTGACATTTTGATCATAGTTCACGAGCAGTGCATGCTTTGGATTTAATTGATCCTGTGTAACTTTAAAACACGTTTATCGATTATTTTCATATATTGTACATTTTTCAGCAGCAGTTTGTAACACAGATTTGTATTTCAATCTAGGAGCGGACATCTTATTATGCTGAACATTTTTGCAATTCAAAGTTTCTTTCTATCTCTAACCTCTTTTGAATTATAAGCAAAAAATCATCATTTCGGACCCCGAAACACAGTTTTGGTCCCTTGGGTCAATAATAGTTGGTCCAATAATTTTGGACCCAACATAACAAATGTAGATCTCAACAAGACACATATTTTCTTCTTACATTTCATCAGCCATCTTTTACGGTTTTTGAGTAAATCCGATAACAAGCAAAGGTCAAAACCTATGTCATGACCTTGACCTTTGACCTAAGGTCAATTTTCTTGGTCACGTAAACTGATGATCATTGGTGAAGATCCTAGGTGGGTACAACTTTCGGTTTATGAGTTTTAGTGGCCAACCGACATCGGTTAATTTTCGGAGAGGCATAACCCTACCAATGAGTCGTTGAATCTTTTCGATCCATATGTAACGAAGAACCAAAGTCTGTTCCTGAACAAATTCCACCCTCTGTTTTTTTTTCTCTACCTATTATGGTTACGGAGTTAAATAATAACAAGGTTTTCGGTGTTAGGGGAGATAACCGCTATAAAAGAAATGTAACGGGATCGTGCCCTAAACACAAGATAGCTTTTGGTCAACCGATACTAGATACTTAATATCATTTTAACATGTTGCGTACTTTTTTGGGGAAATGTCGTTAAATTTTGGCGGAAAGAATAATAATAATAATAATAATAATAATAAAATGTCAATTGCTCTTGAACAATTGAGAGGTCTTTCCTTTTCGAAATGTAAAATAAATGTTCCAATAGGCGTAGAATGCATTGAAAAGCTCTCAAACACACATACAACTGTAAAAATATGACAAAAAAACAACAAATTCGTTATTTAGGACATTACCTTGACTTTTGACTTTGTGACCTTTGTGAAGGTCATTGGTCCACAATGTCAATTTTAAAGACCTCATGGGTCTAGGACCTTTGGTTCAAGAGTTAAAGCTAATTTTGTCTTTTCAGAAACCGTTAACAGGGGTTATGCTCCTTAAGAATATGTCAAATCTCTTCGGTCAAATGTAAAAAAAAGTTGCGCCTCAGTCACCTAAAGATTTTTCACTATTTACTATTTCTATAAGATAAACCGTTTTTGAGATATCCAATAAAAAGTTGTAAGGTCAAAGGTCAAGGTCATCCTTAAAACCTTTAAAACACACTTTAAACCCTTAAAATAAGGTCAAAAACACATAATTCGCTATCTGGGACATGACCTTGACCTTTGACCTTGTGACTTTTGTCAAGGTCATTAGTCCCCAATGTCATTGCTGAAGACCCCATGGTTCTAGGACCTTTGGTAATATAGTAAAAGCTGATTTTGACTTTTCAGAAACCTAAAACAGGGGTTATGCCCCTTACAGAAAGGTCAAATCTCTTTGGTCAAACTGTAACAAAGTTGCGCATTAATGACCCAAACATTTTCCACTATTCAACACTTCTGTAAGTATTAAGGTTTCTGAGATTATCACATAACAAGGTGTTAGGTCAAAGGTCAAGGTCAACATACCAATATGACCTTGAGAAATTTTTCAAAGTCACATGAAATGATAATGATTGGTGACGATCCTAGGTGTCTACGACTTACAGTTTCTGAGTTTTGGAGGCCAACCAACACCGGTTAATTTTCATAGGGGCATAACCCTACCAATGAGTCGTTGAATCTTTTCGATCCAAATGTAATGAAGAACAAGGATCCGGTCCTGAACAAATTTCATCCTTCGGTTTTTTTGTACCTATTACGGTTACGGTGTTTGAATGATAACAAGGTTTTTAGGTTTCGGAGGGATAACTCTGGACCGACAAAATTTTACGACTCACAGGGTGAGTTCCGGATAGGTATTTATGACACCGATACAAAGTGTGAACCTGAAAGCGACTTGGCTTACGGTTACGGAGGGAAATTTTGTCAAAGTTTGGCGGAACAATAACAATAATACTAATACTAATAATGATAATAATAATAATTAAAATGTCAATTGTTCTTGAACAATTGAGAGGTCTTCCTTTTCGTAATGTAAAATATATGTTCCAATAGGCGTAGAATGCATTGAAAAGCTCTCAAACACATATACAACTGTAAAATATGACAAAAACAACAAATTCGCTATTTGGGACATGACCTTGACTTTGACCTATGACTTTGTTTTGACCATGCGGTCTAGGACCTAGTTGTTAAAGCTAATTTAGGTCATTGGTGCCCTTAATGATATGTCAAATCTCTTTGTCAATTTCAAAGACATTTTCCCATGTATAATTGGGTCTAGGACCTTTGAAAGGTTCAAGAGTTAAAGCTAATTTAGTCTTTTCAGAAACCGTTAACGGGGTTATGACCCCTGTAAGAATATGTCAAATCTCTTTGGTCACGAGTTAAAATGTAAAAAGTTGCCCTTACGGATAGGCCTCAGTCACCTAAACATTTTCACTATTTACTATTTCTGTAAGATTAATCGTTTTGAGATATTCAATAAATAATTTTTAGGTCAAAGGTCAAGGTCAACCTCAAAAGCTTTAAAACACACTTTAAACCCTTAAAAAGGTCAAAACACATAATTCGCTATCTGGGACATGACCTTGACCTTTGACCTTTGACCTTTGTCAAGGTCATTGGTCCCATATGTCATCGTTGAAGACCCCATGGGTCTAGGACCTTTGGTTTAACAGTAAAAGCTGATTTTGTCTTTTCAGAAACATAAACAGGGTTATGCCCTTATAGAAAGGTCAAATCTTTTCGGTCAAAATGTAACGAAGTTGCGACTTAATGATCCAAACATTTTCCACTATTCAAAACTTCTGTAAGTATAATGGTTTCTGAGATTATCCCATAACAAGGTGGTAGGTCAAAGGTCAAGGTCAACATACAAATTTGACCTTGAGATATTTTTAGAGTCACATCAATTGATAATGATTGGTGAAGATCCTAGGTGTGTACGACTTACGGTTTCTGAGTTTTGGGGCCAACCGACTGCGGTTAATTTTCAAAGGGCATAACCCTACCAATGAGTCGTTGAATCTTTTCAATCCAAATGTAACGAAGAACCGGGGTCTGGTCCTGAACAAGTTTCAGCCTTCGGTTTTTTGTACCTATTACGGTTACGGTGTTTAAATGATAACAAGGTTTTAAGGTTTCGGAGGATTACTCCGAACCGACAAAATTTTTGACTCACAGGGTGAGTTCCGGATAGGTATTTATGACACCGATACAAAGTGTGAACCTGAAAGGGACATGTCTTACGGTTACGGAGGCAAATCTTGTCAAAGTTTGGCGGAACAAAAGAATAATAATAATAATAATAATAATAATAATCAGAAGAAATACAGTAAGGTCTTTCCTTTTGGAAAAGGAAAGACCTTAATAATAATGATAATAATAATAATTAAAATGTCAATTGTTCTTGAACAATTGAGAGGTCTTTCCTTTTCATTATGTAAAATATATGTTTAAATAAGCGTATAATGCATTGAAAAGCTCTAAAACACACACAAAACTCTTAAAATATGGTCAAAAACACATAATTCGGAATTTGGGACATGACCTTGACTTTTGACCTTATGACCTTTCTCAAGGTCATTGGTCCACGATGTCATAACAAAAGACCCCATGGGTCTAGGACCTTTGGTTCATGAGTTAAAGCTTATTTTGTCTTTTCTAAAACAGTTAACAGGGGTTATGCCTCTTACGGTTAGGTGAAAATCTCTTCGGTCAAAATGTAATAAAAGTTGCGCCTTTATGTCCCGATTATTTTTCACTTTTTACTATTTCTGTAAGTATTATCGTTTTTGAGATATCCAATAAATAAGTTTTCAGGTCAAAGGTCAAGGTCAACCTCAAAAAGCTTTAAAAGAGGGACGAAAGATACCAGAGGGACACACTAAAAATCCTTTAAAAAAGGTCAAGAACACATAATTCGCTATCTTGGACATGACCTTGACTTTTGACCTTTGTCAAGGTCATTAGTCCCCAATGTCATTGCTGAAGACCCCATGGGTCTAGGACCTTTGGTTAAATAGTAAAAGCCGATTTTGTCTTTTCAGAAACCTAAAACAGGGGTTATGCCCCTTACAGAAAGGTCAAATCTCTTAGGTCAAAATGTAACAAAGTTGCGCCGTAATGACCCAATCCAAAACTTCTGTAAGTATAATGGTTTCTGAGATTATCCCATAACAAGGTGTTAGGTCAAAGGTCAAGGTCAACATACAAATTTGACCTTGAGGTATTTTTCAAAGTCACATCAATTGATGATCATTGGTGAAGATCCTAGGTGTCTACGACTTACGGTTTCTGAGTTTTGGTGGCCAACCGACTGCGATTAATTTTCAAAGGGGCATAACCCTACAAATGAGTCGTTGAATCTTTTCAATCCAAATGTAACGAAGAACCGGGGTCTGGTCCTGAACAAATTTCACCCTTCGGTTTTTTCTACCTATTACGGTTACGGTGTTTAAATGATAACAAGGTTTTTAGGTTTCGGAGGGATTACTCCGAACTGACAAAATTTTTTGACTCACAGGGTGAGTTCCGGATAGGTATTCATGACACCGATACAAAGTGTGAACATGAAAGCGACATGTCTTACAGTTAAGGCTGCTAACTTCGTCAAAGTTTGGCGGAAAAAGAATAATAATAATAATAATAAACGGAAGAAATACAGTAAGGTCTTTCCTTATAGAAAACCTTAATTAGTCAACGTGGAGATTTTGAAATGTATGTTACAAAATCAAGTCAATACCGACGCACTGACTACTGTGCTGACAAACAGTCAACAAGTAAGGGTATCGACCCAATGCTAGTAAATCAAAATAAAACTTTATACATTTCGTTCGTCCGATGCGCTTTTCTGAATTGGATTACATCGGGAACGCTCAAACCTAAAGATTTGAAAGTTATGGATGTAAAATACATAGAAAGATTATAAAGGATATAATAAAAACCACACACAAAAAGCAAAGGAACAGCGTTTCCGTTTGCTGTTCTTTATCTCAATATCACAGTGAGGCCTTCAAGACGGAGCTAAAAAAACTCTCACCTCACTGCAAGTTTAAGACGGCCCCTAGCACCGGCTTGAGCGGAATTCTTTGCAAAAATTATTTGGATAGACTTTGTAAGACGTTACACCACCTAATCGGGCCCGGTCAAAAAAGAACGTACTGGAAAGTAGTACATATTTACAACACAATAGTTCCTACGCATAGTTGTAAATCCTAAACTATGTAGCATATATTTTAGTAATTAAGGTATCAGATGAAAGGTGAAGGATTGGTGATCCCTGTTGAACACACAATTAACTGATAATTTTGAATAATACAAAATTATGAATGAAATCTAAAAGTGAGGGCATATATAGCTTGTTTCTCAGATATGAAGTGCCTGGTTTGGTGTTTCCAAAATTTCGGTAACCAGTGCAGTACGGTCTGATGTATAAATACAGGTATATTGATCCCGCTTCCATAAAATGTTTTGAAGTGAAAAAATTAACGTGGATAAGAATGAAGACCAAGAGTAGGTGGTGTGCGTCTTACTAAAATTTTAGTATACAAACTGTCCTAAAGTTGAGAGAATGGTGTGGCATACACCATAACTTTTAAAAATACAGAAGAGCATACATATCAAGCATATGACCAAAAGGGACACACAAAGAATACCCAACAAGCGTTCATACAAGCAAACTATATAGAAAACACTTACGACCTAAGTATAATAAGTTCTAAAATATCACAAAAATAGGCAATACTTGAAACGCCTACGTTTTTGCATTAATGAAAATATATGGGCCTGCTGTCAGTAATAAGTATTCAATGATGTACAGTATAACAAGGAACAAGTTTTACGTGGAAATAGGTTACATCGATACATCGGAGAATTTAAATTAAAAAGTGTCCCAGTTACAATGACTTTAAAGTCGAATTAATAACATTGTAGTTACTTTAACTTTGACAACACAGTTTACGTAGTGGAGTAAAGGTTAATTATTGAAATGAATTTTTAAAGTGGTTTAATTTATCATGAACACTGTAGTTTCTGTATTGCAGTACAGTAGTTTAACATCATATATATCAGTAACATTTCCAGTGATAACATTATACACAGTATATATAGCTATCAAAACCACAACTAGTTTGTAGAAATGCATTAATACAATACTCGATCAATTCTAAGAATTTAATAAAATCATCGTTTACAATTCTCCAAAATTACTCCATACGATATTTAGCTTTCACTCCACTAAAAAGTCTGACAGTAAATACGGATGGGAAGTTTTTTTAAAGCGTATTATCTGCAAATATTCAACATATAATGAAACAACGAAAGAGATAATCAAATATCGTAATTTGAAGAAAGAAAAACAATAATATGATCAAAAGGAAAAACAAAGATAGGACAAACATCAGTCTGTATAACACAAAAATACAGAAATAAGTAACACGAACACAGGAGAAACTGAGGTGCTCCACAAGTGGCACCCATTGTGTTTCCTCATAACAAGCATACATCCGTTGACAAGTTGCATCCGTTGGTGTGATAAAAGAAAAAAGAGAACAGAATTATGGCTCCGGAAAAATGAAAACGTGATAATTTCTGACACAGATATCTTACACAGGGAATCAAATCATCATGGTTTTTATTAAACGTTTGAAGAAATGACTACAAATGTAGGTGTTGTTGGAATTTTGTTACATAATAATTAGAAAATAACTGAATTGGAAAATTTGATAATATGCTATTGATTCTTTTTCCCCCTCTTATTCAAAATTGCGTGCCTCTTTTCAACAATAATCTCGATACTCGAATGTACCACTATATCAGATAATATCACACAATTATATCAAAATGATCATAATAATTTTGGCTTTGAATACTAGTATAAGTTTTTAAAGTTATGTAAGGTTTCGCCTGTGTAAGCTTTCTTTTATTTCTTTTGTTTATTATCCGAATGCACGCAAAGTATTTACGGGTGGATACACTGAAACATGTTTATTGTTGATGCAAACATTTATAGCCTAGCTAGTTTAACGAAATATGACTCCTTATAATACCACAATACAACAATCAAAATAGTCATTTGGTAAACTGCTACAAAATATTACACATATCGTGTTCTTTCGTAAATAGCTAGTTTCCGCGGTCCATTGGAGTTGACAGCACGAAGACTTATCGGTCTAGCTTTGAGAGTGCACATCATCAACGTTTAAGTTTGTAAAGTTTATCGGAAAAAGGTACGAAACTTGTTTTTCTTATCTTCAATCAAAATTGAAAACAGCGTTACATTCTATTGTTATTGTAGGAATCTCGGTGTCATTTTTTTTTTTAAATAAACTTGATAATTTGATTTTTTTTAGCTAAACAGTTTTTACTCGATGAGAATAGCTCAGGATAATAATAAGGAAATTGGTTAGACTAAATAGGCAATGAAAGTTCTATAATTTAAAAGAAACTAGCAGAGAGATAAAGTTTTACCATCAATTGGGCTCCAAAAGTTTTTTAAAAGCGTAGAACATGCCTTGGGTCTCCATAATCATATTTATTAATGCAGATAACATTTGACATAAACCAACATGCAGTGTGTCATTTTGTTATATGCGCATTATTTAGACAATATTGTGTGCTTTTCAAATAACCAGTGTTAAAGAAGAGTAACAGCTATATATTCATATTAATATTTTTATTCATTAAACCGTAATCAGTTGGAAACAAAATGACTTATATTTAATATATTTTAAACAAAATATTTATCAATTTTCGTTTGTTATGACATGCCGACCATACCAGTGACTAGAGCTATTCGTATTTATATCAATGAATATATCAAATTTATTACAGCTTGTTCTTCACTGTCGACAATTCCGTGTAACAATTTTCATTATTTTATTAAACGAATTGCCTTTACAATTTTATTGCTTACAGTTTGTAATGTAAAATACACCGTGATATTGTTTTCTGTCTGATTTAAAGGGCACTGTATCTTTGGCTGACAGTGTAATAAATTCTAATTAAGTCAGGGGCCTATTAATTGATTGATCCTCTCAACAAACTTCCGCATCCCAAATTGTATTGTGCATTAGACTTTATTAGTCAATCCATAAAGATAAGACAACTATATGCTTGGAAGTAGGCAGAGTAAAATACCACGCAACTGTTTCCACTTCATTTAATATTTGTGCTCAAATTAAGGATGAAGTAGTCTTTAAAGGTTTTGGAAGTTTAATTGTTTTATTCTTGTCGGATTTACATTAATAGAATGTAACATCCGTCGAGACATAAGACGATTAAAAAGACTAGACACAGTATGCATTATTGTGTTTTCAATGGAATGTATTTTCTATCGGAGCAAAAGCCATATAGTATGCAAAATTGAATTATATGTACCAGATGTGAGTTTTGAAATATGTTTGAGTTATGTCATTATGTATTTATATATTTTTTTAATCAATGATCATCCACCATTACACCTTCAACAAGCTGACTTGATGCAAAGATTACCCGTTTATAAATAAACTTTTAAAAAATCAAGATACATTCAATGAATTTCCTTAAAATTTACGTACAGTAATTAAGTTAAAATGCGACTTAGAATTTCCCATAAAATGTCAGGTCCATTATGCTCTTTTGGTATTGCATTTGTTTCCCTAACATGGTCAAAATAGAGATATTCTCAACGATTTTCCACTGATTTCAAATACCTTGTTGTTGAAGACATTTTGATATACAATATTCTCATTTCATATTTTGCTACTCGAAAGAAATCCGTGACCAATATGAATTAGTTTGTGTCTGAAAGGTATTGGTGAAGACGTCTTAATATTTTTTTTTATATAGGTACTCATTTACGAAAATTTATCAAAATTGCAGATTTCAGCTATCATTTGTTCTGTCATACAAGTGAGAGGTTTAGCTAGCTATAAAACCAGGTTTTATCTACCATTTTCTACATTAGAAAGTTCCTGTACCAAGACAGGAATATGACAGTTGTTTTCCGTTCGTTTGATGTGTTTGAGCTTTGATTTTGCCATCTGATAAAAGATTTTTCCGTTTGAATTTGCTTTGGAGTTCGGTATTTTTGTTATTTTACTTTTTGTTCCATTCTCAAAAAGACGACTTACCGGTGTTTAAACCACAAAAGTAAAGCTGTGGTACAAAGAATTTTCATACAGATTGAAATACTTATTTAAGAGACCCTGGTGTGAAATTTCTTCATGTGACTCAATATTGATAAGTATCATAGCTATAGCCTCTATGACATTTTTAACGATAATTTCTCTGCAATTTTAGTAATTTGAAGCATTTCCAGTTCATTTGGCGTGAATTTGTTTTTTGGGGAAAACAATTCTCATTTTTTTCTGCTGGTGTATAAATTAATGCAATATTTGTAAGATATGAATAAGCTTGGTCAAGATACATGTAGCATAGAGATTGATTACAACCTTTGATAATTAAAAATATCACTCGGGGAAAAAATAAACAATACAATAAAAGTGTGTCTCATATCCCAGTGAGTTCCGTGTATCTAAATTTGTTAAAAAAACATTGTCTTGAAAAGTACTGATTGAGATAAATTAGTTTTTATTGAACGCATTCCATTGTCTATGGTGTTATTCCTAAAATCAGTGGGTGCCAGATCTGGTTTACGAAAAAAAAAAACATCTGAAGAACCAAGACAAATCTTGATAAATCATAGAAGATCTAAAAATGATTAATTTGCTACCAAGATTCTTCTCGTTTTTCACAAAAATTAATCAGATTCTTACAACTGAGAATGGTTATTTTTATGACAAAAATTCAGCTCTTTGCACTTAATTTATCACTTGAAATAATGTAGAATCAAACAACATATTCATCATTTTAATGCAATGTAAGATGTTTACTAATTTATACTGGAAGCAATCCAGAATTGGTTGGTATCGCTGTGATATGTTCATTGCTATCAACTATCAAGTAGAAACTTTGTTTTTTTTTCGTCGGAACGTAACGTATTACCTTTTTAGTTACAAAATAGTATTACCTTTTTAGTTACAAAAATAGATTTGTTATGAAAATCCACAACAGAGCTTAAGACTTAAGTGTAAACGTAAACACGTCATGTATATATTGTCTAAATAATCAACTACCCATACCATATATTTAATTCTATAATGTCACCAATTGAGAGAAAAAAAAGGAAGAAAATACCTTATACTTACATTGGCTTCATGGCTGCAACTAGCTCATAATATTTCATTTTGGACCATAATTTGCAAAATTTATTATTTATCAATCACAAATGATTGTTTGATAAAGGCCTAGTTGGTTTTTCTTTCCCTTGTCCTTCTGACAAGTTAGGTAAATTAGCTCCTTTACCTATATAACCACGTGCAGAGGCAGGAAGCAGAAATACATCTTATTGTATGTTGGTAGGAAAGAAATGCTGATGCACTGGACGTCTATGTAAATGTTTGTGCACGTGTTAAGTCATCACAATAGTGCTTCAGAATAGCATAATATGTAAGAAAATTTTCATTTCAAGAATGATACTTGCATTATTACAAATGTATCATTACTAATATCTGTACATATTATAGTGTGCAATAGAAGCCAACCAATGCGTGAACACAGCAATTTTCGCGCAGCTTTTAACATTAGAGTTTCTCCATCTTTTATCATTAGCGATATAAAAATAAGGTGATGAGGTATGATTGCCAATGAGACAACTATCCACCAAAGTTCAAATAAAGTGGGTGTACTTGAATTCAAAGAAATAGAAAAAATGTAAGGATAAAAAACTAATAGTAGACAGCTCTCTCACAAGCAAAAAAAGCATAACTGTAAACTATAAAGGCATACACTACAAGCACGGGGACACATTCAGCATCCACACACCACGAGCAACAAACCCTGCACTCAATATAAAAATAAGCATGTAAATACTTAGGATTCTTCTGTAATTGTTTGCTTCTGGAACTAGTTAACGAATTTTAGTCTAAAACGGTTCATTTTTTATCTTAATATCATCTGAAAAGTCTGAACAAAAAAATATTAAGTCATGTTCAGTCTTCTAGTCAATTTTCAGATTTATGGACTGCAGTAAATACATTACTGTTCTGACAATTCAGTATGATGTTGATCTTTACAGGCTAGTAACAACTACTGACCAGTCTGAACATAAACAGGAAAGATCTTAAGTGACTGCAAGTGAATTGTCTAAACTACTGAATTTACCGTAGTAGATCAGTTTGAAATTTGACTGAAAAATTGAAAAATGACTAATTATTATTGTTCAGTCTTTTAAGATCAAAATGGCCGTTTCAAACTAAAATATGTTTACAAGTATGGTACCACTTTTGAAATAATCCGTTGCGGCGTAGGACACATTACACATTTTTATAACTACCTTTATAATTTTGCTACACACGTGTAGTGTAATAGAAGTGACTCAAATTATTGCCTCAAATGTTGTCAACAAGTTACGCATTTCATATTTTACTGATTTTTTCACGTCTCCACATGAACATGGATTTCGGAAATGTGTAAAGATTTATTTTGTCCTCTGTACGTGGAATTTACATATACAAGTACTCGTTTCGCCACATGTAAAAGAGAGGCGAAAGATACCAAAGGTATTTTCAAACTCATTAGTCGAAAATAAACTGACAACGCCTTAGCAAAAAATAAAAAAAACAAAAAAACAAAAGACAAACAACAGTAGCAGTAGAATTAGCAACAAGAACCCCACCAAAAACTGGGGTTGACTCAGGTGGTCTGGAAGGAAAGCAAATCCTGATGCCCATGTGGCACCCGTGGTGTTGCTTATATAAGTACAAACCCGGTGATAAGTCTTATTCGGTAGGTCATATTCGTAGAATGTCATAGTTTTGTTTGCGACCGACCACCGTTGACATTTTTTAGATGCAAGTCAAGATATGAGGCATATTGGAGAAATAAATTATTCTGGAATTTTCAGCATTTGCTCCAATTTAACTTCACTCTGATAGATACCAAATTGTACAAAGATGTAAAATATAAACTTGTTTCAATAAGTTTTTCATGTATCACTTATTCGTAGCATATATATAGTATTGATCAACACAAATAGGAAGCCAATAAAACAGCTGAAAGCCTTTAAGTGTTAAGATGAACACGTTTGTCAGAAGAAAGTTTTTCAAAATAGTTTGTAAGAATAAACAGACCTATAGGTACGAACGACCGGTGGTGACCTTTTCAATATCTTTCGGCTATAACTGGATTATCAACTTTGAAGTGAGAAACGTCAAATTAGAACTTAGAATTTTGAAATTATTACGAATTTTTACCGATATAGGTATTTCTTAAATATGTATTAAAAAAGTGTAACAAAAATAAAAACGATAGAATTTAACTGTTTTTAAAGTTTTGTTGGAGTAATAGGTATAAGTAGAGACAGAAACGTATTTGAATTTTTAAATTACATAAAGTAGTTTCAATAGTAAAGGATTTTTTGTCAGAAACGCCATTATGATCTGAACATCATCTGAACATGTTTTTTAATAAGTCTTTATGAAATTAATGTTTAATTTCATACATATCCATAATGTTCCAGAATCATGTCTTTTATTGTCATAAATGTTAGTATTATTCGGGATAATAAAATGTTTTTCCCTAGAATTTTGCAGTCTTGCTTATCCAGTTGTCTCATAACGGTAAGAGGGATGGACTTGTTCAAATGTTGAGCAGTGAGGCAGGGCCATCAGAGAACCATGACAACATGCTTTTGTTATTTTTCGTGTTAATTTGAAAGTGGAGAAAAAGATTATGGATAGTTTAACGTCTAGACAATCATGATTATTCAAATCTTTATACAGCCTTCATTTTCGTTTCTTTTTATTTTAATTTTAGTTTAAGGTGCATAGCAATGGTTTAATAATTTAAACAACAGTAGAAGGTAAAACAACAAAAATACCGAACTCCAAGGAAAATTCAAAACGGAAAGTCCCTTAACAATTGGCATAATCAAAAGCTCAAACACATCAAATGAATGGAAAACAACTGTCATATTCCTGATTTGGTACAGGCATTTCTTTATGTAGAAAATGGTGGATTAAACCTGGTTTTAAAGCTAGCTAATCCTCTCACTTGTATGACAGTCGCATAAAATTCGATATTAAATTCTCATAAATCGATTGAAAAGACAAATCAAGATACAAACAAAAACCGAAAGAACCTCATGAACTCCAAAATGAGCGAGACCGTGTTTATATTTTCAGAACCTAAATGTAATATCAAAATACAATTAAAGTATGTCTAAGAAGCCAAGGTAGTTATTTTAATTAATGGTCTATGATGTTGATGGTCATTTACTGAAATCAAACAGTAATTTCTTTGAAGCCAGATAGAAGTCTTTAAAGTAAGTGAAAGGATATTGTTCTCAAAAGAAATCAATAAACGTTCATATCAAATGGTAAAACATTAATTAGAATAAGATAATACAAGTGAATCAAGTTTGAGACATATGATACCTCGTGATATTTTTTTTAAGGACTATTTATTTGTAATGAAATGATTGGAGCTTTAACCAGTTGGTAGTCAGTACTTTGGTACTGACAAGATTTATAACAAACCTTTCTTGAATTGTCTGTTTATAAATTTATAATTTATCTAGAAACTAGGTTTCAACTCCATCAGGCTAAGTTGATCTTAGATGGACTTGGCTATTATTTTAAGGTTATTTTTGGTCATATAGCTCCTGAACTGTTTCGGTTCTTATACATCATTGGCTCTATAACATTCGGCTTTGAGCGTTCCTGATGAAGGTGAATCCAGAAAAGTGCTTCGGAAACGTGCAATTTATAAAATGCTGTTTTCAATTTTTTAGTAACATTTTGCTTAAAACAAAAATGTGTAGTTTACAGATATCGATGAGAATGACACGTATTTGTAGAAGAATCGTCCTTCGGTTCGCTCCAGACTCAGATTACAAAATGGGGCAACGTCATTTTAAATTAACTTTTAAGGATAGAATGCAACTTAGTTTAAAATATTAACTACATGATGAATAAGCTAGCCCAGTGGTAATGACAAAAAATTGTCAATTCCTTATTTTCGTAAACATTGTATATTTCTGGAATTTGCAAGGGTTTGCATGAACATGAAGAATACTATAACAAAATGAAGCTTTAAAAATCAGAAAAATGGACCAATTCATCAATTCAAATTCCATCATCGTAAATTACGTGGCTAAGTCGCAGTATCCCTGAAAATAACGTTAGAAGAATCAGAACGTTCTAAGCAGTGAAGGTTCTTATACACTGAATTGAATCGTTTTGGACAAGCTAATTGAAAATATTCAACCGAAAGGCAATTAACTCTTTCTTAATATCATTTTTTGGGCAATAGAGAACAAGATAGAAAAAAGAAGTAATGCACACATTTTATTCCTTTTTCGAATTCATAAAAGAGGGACGAAAGATACCAGAGGGACAGTCAAACTCATAGATCGAAAACAAACTGACAACGCCATGGCCAAAAATAAAAAGACAAACAGACAAATAATAGTACAGATGACACAACATAGAAAACCAAAGACTAAGCAACACGAACCCCACCAAAAACTGAAGGTGATCTCAGGTGCTCCGGAAGGGTAAGCAGATCCTGCTCCACATGTGGCACCCGTTGTGTTGCTTATTATTACAAATCCGGTAAATAGTCTAATTCGGTAAGTCACATTCGTGAAAAGGGAGGGTATTGTAGTTACGACATAAGGAACATATCCGATATCATCTGTGAAACGGTTATTCCATAACGGTCAACCAACTCGTGATGGCGTCCGTAAAATTTACGAAGGGATGACTTCAACTTCACCATTTGGAACTCTTGGTTTAATAGCTTCCTTGTGAGCAGCAATCCTCTATCAAGGAAATCATGATAGGAAACACAAGCCCGGGAATATCGTATCAATTGGGAGATATATACTTCGTATGCAGGCGCTGCTGGAATGTTGCTACATAGAAATGGAAAGTTCACAATTGGGAAGCTGAAATCATCTCTTTTGTCATAAAGTTTTGTTTTCAACCGACCCTCATTGTCAATTTCTAGATGTAAGTCAAGATATGAGGCAGACTTAACTGTATCTGTAGTATCCTTTGAATACAGCATAAAATGGGAAGCATCTTGATGAAGGGAACATGTTGCGTATCTTTTGTGATGTTGTATGTATGCAAAGTGTAATACATGGAATAATAAATAAAAGATGCCTTTAATTCTTTAAAGGTTTTACTTGGACTCTTTGTCAATATGTGTATTTAAAAATTATACATCATTTATTTTGTAGATTTTTTTTTATCAATATTCATTCACGTGTTAGAATTAATCAAGGGTTTTATCGTTTCTATTTTTAGATTTACGTACGTAATGCATTAAAGCCTCCTTTTATGCTGTATTCAAAACATTTTTAGAAAAAATATGCATATTTATTTTCAGTACTTTGTTGCTTATCAACTGGAGCATACACAACATCTTTTGATTATTTTTTGTTTGTTAAAGTGTAGATAATTTAGTACAATGATGTACATCAATTCGTAAAGTGTAAATTATTTAGTGTTTTGATTTTTTAATTTCTAATCGATTTTAATCTTTTCGGCAGTTACATGTAGTTCTTTTATTATCTATTTTAGTCTAACGACACAGAACTGATGTATCAAATGTAAATGTTCACGCTTTTTAAACTCTTGGCATGTTTCTTATTTTAAATTTGTGTATACTTAATGGTGGTATAAATATTA
Organism: Mytilus coruscus; assembly: GCA_017311375.1. Taxonomy (NCBI): domain Eukaryota; kingdom Metazoa; phylum Mollusca; class Bivalvia; order Mytilida; family Mytilidae; genus Mytilus; species Mytilus coruscus. The sequence goes on from CM029601.1 coordinate 31,849,480, forward strand.
TTATTAGAAACATCAAAGGATAACATTCAGTTTCTTGAATGTTTATGTATTTTTTTTCAAACGGTTCGATGCATTTTCTGCATCATTCATTTATGATTCAACTTCCACTTTAACTTTAATGGTATTTTGTCCCTTCGGTACAAATTTTATGCATATTTGTGTGAAATTTCTCTGTTTAGAATTCATTTTAGAGTGTGATAAAGTTTGTTTGAATATATATATATATATATATCATGCGATTATGTTCCTCATAAAAATTAACGTAAGGGCGATGAAATAGTCGTATTATAAGCATTTTATATAACACATTTTCAGTCATAACTGTTGTAATTTTATTAAGATGTTCTTTTGTGTCAGTATGCGTATAAAACATTCTATGTAAAATGAATTTTACAATAATACGTCCCTTACCCCAAAATCTTTTAGAAGGTACATGTAAATCTCGAAAACCGTTTCGGAAGCAGCAAATTTATAAAAAAAAAAAATGAAAACAAAACCTTATAAATTTCATGCGACGGACGCGTTTTTCTAGATTACCTTCATCAGGAACGTTAAAAGCTGAATAAGTAAAAGCCAAGGATGTATAAGAACCAAAAAGTGATATTTCTATTTCCCATTACTGTGTTGATACTGCTGCTTTTGGACTGCTAGTTCCTGAGGCTAACTATTTTCAGCTCTGTATAGCCAGTGTAAAGTTTTGGACATGATTCGTAACACCTTGTTTTAAATTCTTCGTTGATTGATTTAGAAATAGATAAGTAACTAAGGCTTTAACTCCCTCAGGCAAAGTTGACTGAGGTGGATTTGGCTATTATATCTATGTCCATTTTGGTCATTTAGCTTCTGTAGTGTTCAAGTATTTTTACATGCTTGTCCCTCAAAAATAAATTGGGGTTTTAGCATTCCTGATAAAAATACACCAAGGAAAGCGCTTCAGACCCACCAAATTAATCATTTTCATATTACAAGTATACTTACACAGAAGCTACTGTAGTTATTTTAAGTTGGTTTTTTGTAAAATTACTGCAGAAAAAAAGCAGAATCTTCAGCATATTTATATTTGTATTTATCTTTAATAATACTAACAGATCCCGGATTATTGAAGGGGTCGGGTTCACTTCTTATTACTTTCCTTGGATTGTTAATTTGACAAGCTAAAATACAAGATAATAACTTCAACGTTTTTAGATCTATATGAGGATGACCTTACCCTTAAAACCCTTGAATTTACAAATCCTACAAGTCTGCTTACAAGGAAGCTACTGCGAGCAAGGACTTTTCATGGTGAAATTATTGCAAATTTCTTCGCCTCTATACTTGGCTGACCATAATAGAATATCTGTGTAACAGATAGCCACGGAACATATCCAATTGTCGTAGCCTCAATCCCGTCCTACATTCTAGGAATATTAATCACCGCGGTATAGAAATAAGTTACTTCGAATGATGAAACAATTTAAAAAATAATAAGCCTCTTTCAAAACATATTCCTCTTTCTTGTTGTGCTATAAACAATATATTGGTACACATACTTGTGTAAAGCAAGCTTTACTTTAAAAGAAAAAATACGCATAAACTTCCTTTGGCGATACATTGCAAAATGTTACACAATGATATAAAAGTTTTATGTCGACATGACTTCGAACCCTTTCCCTTTTGAGAACATTCTAATAAATATCAAATGTAGGTTAAATATCCATCATAATACCTTTCTACTTAAAACAGTGGTAAGTTAAGGATAAACAACTGCTATAAGTTTTATTTTTTTTATTATTAAAAAACTATAAGGATTTTATAACATAACTATATCAGTAAAACACCTGCCATCAATCGATAAATAAATCAACTATTAAAAGAAAATGTTTCATAATCGTCCAGGCTTGCTATTTTATTGTAAGATATATATCCCTCTCAAATGAATTTTTAAATTCGTCAAGAAAATTCATAAAATAACTTACACAGAAAATTTAGGTAAGCGACGTATATTTTCCAAGGTTACTTGCTTATGCCTTTTGTTTATATTAGCCAAATTCAGGCTAGAGTCACAATATGAAGAATTTGCTTTTGGCGATATAACGTAACGAAGGAGTTAAAATGAGTCATAAGTGATCACAAATGAAAATATCATTGGGCACAAGTTCGATGGGAGATAACTTACGTTAAACAATATTGTCGGGTCTAAGTTTTTTTTTAGATTTGTTCGAATAAAATTGACGCGCTGAACACAAAAGCTGCTTTGATAATATATCTAGTTTTTAACAAGAAAACTTACTAAATCCATACATAACTTTAACCAGGTTATCAATTTCAGTAATGGAAACAATTCACATTTAATAATGACCACCCCAAATGTTGACTGGGGTGTACACATATGGTCATTTGGAAACGTCGTGCTGAGGGAGATGTACTTTTGACTCTGTATGATGTATGAATACGCATCCACGACTGATTAGAATGAGGGGTTTAAGTCCATATATATCCAGCATATCCAAATGAACAGTCCTTCAACCTGGTTGATTCACTTTTCAGAACCTACCTATTAGAATTATTGTTACTATGATTTCGTCCTGGATATGCATTAAATATTTGTGACTGGGCTTTAAGCAAACAGCAATCAATTGGTCGATTATATAATATTGATATACAGTATGTCTTTGTGAAAAGTGAAACTTATTTTAACAAACCAAAGCTGGCGTTAGTGTATCTTGTTGGAAACTGAATCATCCTTGAAAGATTCGTGTCTATTGAACAATCATTCGTACCAGAAAATAAACTATAGGAATTCCAGACAGGTAAAGTGGAATGTTAATCGGATAGCATTTTATGTCTTAGCTATTCCATCTTCTTAAACGAATTTTATTCAATAAGAAAGGAAGTGTAAATTGTCGGACAACACTTTATACGTTTCATCTGCTATTAACTATGAACACTTGTTAAGTTTAGACGAACGAATTTGATATTTTAATATCAAACTATCTACAAGGAAGACGATATCATGTTTTCTTTTCCTCTCAATCAATGAAATTATATAGTATCCAATAAATAAAGTTGAAATCGAGCATTAAACTTAACGTATCATAATGTGAAAAAATCATATTATACTTAGAAATGTCAAAATGATGGAAAGGATACAAAACTTGTAGTTAAATTTGTTCTGTGAGTAACTCGTGATGGTGAAACCACCTACAACGTGTACAAGGAAGACGGTAATATGTTGTTGTATTTTTCTCTCAGTTAATGAAATTATATAGAATCCAGTAAATGAAGTTCAAATCGAGCATTAAATCTAACGTATAATAATGCGCAAAAATCATATTATACTTAGAAATGTAAAAATGATGGGACGGAGGCAAAAGTTGTAGATACATTTGTTCTATGGGTAACTCGTGATGGTATATTCCATGTTATAACGGCAGTCAACCCTGTCGACTATTGATATTCATTTCATAGTATCATAACACACGTAACAAGACGTTTAATTTAATTGTTTTCGCAATTTCTTTACATTTCTATGGATACATTTAAGTAATTGCAACAAATCAGTGATACTTTAGGTGAATCAAAATATGTTATAATTATCCTAATGGATGAAAACGTTTTATAATTCTATTTTATTGCAGTGAGTTCACAATTAGAGGGAAAACACGCATGTTACTGAATAAAGGTAAGAATTTGATTTTATTTGTTGTTTTTTTTTTTAAACTAACAAGGAAATTTATTTCTTTTAAATATTTTTAATTTACCTATAGCCTTATTTATTTCTAGTAACGTTATAAAATGGTTTTTATTAAAGAATTCGCGGTAGCAAAAACTTAATCGAGCATGTATCCTGCTCTGCGGTTTTCTTTGCACAGTTTACTGTTCACATTTTTTTCATTACCTGCACATCAAACTTTTTTAATTTGTATTTGATCATAGAGATAAATTAGCAAAGTCTGTTTATGGTAGAATTTTTGTAGTAGAATTTCGATGTGTATAGGAATGAATTTTATCAGATATTTTAGTATAATCAGTGTCTTCAGGACGTTAATGAATTTTCTTCTGTGTATTCAAATAACACAACAATTTACTTTTTTCACATGATTCGGTTGTAGTGATTAATTACAATATGTGCACTCATGTTGCACTACACGCGAACAGGTGATTTTGGTTTTTTTTTTACAATTAGAAGGCATTTCTAGAATCTCAAATATTTGTTTTTCGATTATTATTTACGCATAAATCAAGTCGTTAGATTTCTCGTTTGAATTGTGTCACATTTGTCATTCTGTGGCCTTTAGAGTTTACTCTAACGGTATTAGTTTAGCTCATTGTTGAGGGCCGTACTAAGATCTTGCTTACATCTGCGTCCTTTGGTTTCTGGCTTAAAGTTGTCTCATGGGCAATCATACCACCTCTCATCTCTTTATTTCTATATTAGACCCGAAATGGATGAATAAATGAATGGGCATATTATATTTAACCTGATGGGAAAGCCCCAAAATACCAGATTTAAAATTTCATTTTGACTCGGCGGGTTCTCCGGCATTCGTGACAAGAGGTGATGGGAGCGAATTAAAACGTTGAAATGAAAAGTGTCTATAAGCCAAATAAATATGAGTCTGCTTACATTGTATAGCAGTGATTTTACCTTGTCTAATAATATATTTAATTAATTTTTAGAATATAAATGATATAAATGTAAGTATTGATGACCGTTATGGTCAATGCACGACAAGGGAACACCAAATAAATTTTAATTTCTATACTCAAAAAGCATTTGTTTTATTATTATTTTCTCTAACAACGACTTCAAAAGTAGTTCTTGAGCTATTGCAAAGCAAAACCTCCCGACTGTACCTAACATGACGTATATTTCCGAGCTTATTATTTTAATCTACCTTTAGAACAAGTACATAACAAAATCGTCCAAATTGATTTATTTTTGAGAGAGAGAGAGAGAGAGAGAGAGAGAGAGAGAGAGAGAGTATGTCAAACATTTATTTTTGTCCTGAATGTTTCTTTTCTTTATACTGTTTGCTACGGTAATAATACTATCAAAATGTCATTTAAAGGATATGTAGGATATAAAGCAAAAACACCCAAAAAGACATTCAGATGTGTGTGTGTGTGTGTGAGAGAGAGAGAGAGAGTGTGTGTCAAACATTTAAAATGCATCAAGATCAAGGACTGACAGTTATTTTTATCATTAACGCTTTCTCTATTTCTCCTCTCCACATCTGTTCAATCTGAATATTATTTGGAGTACATAGAAACTAAACGATTTTTCATCCAGAAGTGCTTGGAAATAAATTATGTGATTTTCCATCTGTTATAATACACCTTACCATCTTTCACATGTGAAGTAAGCGTGTCATAACTTCTTTCTTCACATAAATCTTCATGTTTAAATACACTGCATTACTCTCTCTATTGTTTTGTCTGTGGTATATTTAATGTGTAACTACATTAGTCTTGATGAGTTGTATGTAAATGAGAGTTCCGTCACTGAAAATACAAAAGAAAATAAAAGAACATTTCCTATAGACAATGTCCCAGGTGTTTGTATAAAATATATAGCTATGCGATCAAAGTTTGTATTCATCTCACCCTTCGGGTAAATAAATGTAGATTTTTATAACAATGCTATCGAAACTTCCCGGAAATAAACAATGCAAAAGTTTGGCATCAGAAATAACATGGTGGCACCTGATGTCATTATACAACAAAAAGGCGAGTTAAAATAGTATCATATTTCGTTGAAATTTTACTTAAAGAGTTCTTTAATTTGAATTACACTTTCCTATTATCCTATTACTATTTGAAGTATATTAAATAGATATAGGAAGATGTGGTATGAGTGCCAATGAGACAACTCTCCATCCAAGTTACAATTTATAAAAGTAAACCATTATAGGTCAAGGTACGGCCTTCAACACGGAGCATTGGCTCACACCGAACAGCAAGCTATAAAGGGCCCCAAAAAATTACTAGTGTAAAACCATTCAAACGGAAAAACCAACGGTCTAATCTATATAAAAACGAGAAACGAGAAACACGTATGGACTACATAAACAGACGACAACTACTGTAATCAGATTCCTGACTTAGGACAGGTGCAAACATTTGCAGCGGGATTAAACTTTTTAATGGTACCAAACCTTCTCCCTTTTCTGAAACAATAGTATAACATCACAACATAGAAAATAGACTGCATAAAAATATTTAAATAGACTGCATAAAAATATTTGTGATACCGCTTTTACTGTACCTGTACCAGATGTGCATTTCGACCAGTTTTGTATCTTCAATGGTGCACGAGGCAAAACTATTCGAGATTTCGAAACATAAAACAAATATTGAAGAGGTGGTATAATCGAAAAGGACAAAATGTTTAGCCAAAGCCAGACAAGGAATCGATATAATTTTAAGAAAGAATCCGCTTGGTGTTGATTTGAAATTCATGACTAACACGTTTGCCATACAGCCCAAATAAGTGACGTTATAAAATATTCAAAGCGGATTGTTTATTCTATAGATGCATAGATTAGTTTATATGATGCATATCCACAATTGTTTTTTTTTCTAATAAAGTCTATGTGATGACGATTGTGAAACGTCAATGTTAAATGAAAGTGGTCAATGTACTGTTAAAGACAATCCACTTACATTCCTAAATCTACAAATCTTGTCTGATATTAGAAAAGCTGTCTCATACCAATGATTGGATGCAACTCGAAGATGAATAATTCCCTCTTAACCCCTATTTCTCAAGGGATTTTACGTTCTATGATAACGATCTAGTTTTACGTGTGTCAATCACGAAGATGTTTGATCTACATACAACATTTCTTACACAACTATGAACTTCTTTTTTTCAAATGCTGCATAAGCCGGAAATATTTAACAAAAGCGTGACATATTAGTAGTTTGGAAAAATAAAAAAAAAATGCACGAACATCTAAAACTTCCTTCTACTTGAGGATTATCGCTGGTACTTCATAATAATTAGGTCAATGCCAAATATTTCACGTGTCTTATGGAAGGAATCAGGTAACACTATGTTAGTTGGTAGGGTCTCAAGGTGATTTACTGTTGTGTGCCCTGGAAAAGTACAGTACCACCCAGTTAGACATATATGGACTGTTCCAAACTGTGCATCCGTAATTTATTTTAGATTCAGTTACATAATTCGTTATATTTCATAACAACATTTTAAATACAAATATCGTTTCATTTTGATTCAAATAAAATTCTATTTTAGTAAAGTTTAAATTTAATCATATCACATTAAAAGCTAAACAACACTATATATTGACTTCCTCCTATGAATTATGCAAAACTTTCTTCTGCACTAAATATTTGTTTTATTTTAGACAATAAATGGTTTGCGATATAAAAAAAAACGCCTTTGGTTTATTCGTTATCAATCTAAAGATTTTTACCATTTAAAATAAATCATATAAACGTTTCTTAGTGTTTTTTAACTATGAGACTCATTTTTAAGGACACAGATTGAGAAGACATACATAGGTATGATACTAAACCCCTAACGGGAGGGATTGTGCCTGATATTCATATGATGAAGACATAATCTTTCAATCAGTTTAATTGAGGTCTGGAGCTGGCATGTCAGTTAACTGCTAGTAGTCTGTTGTTATTTATGTATTATTGTCATTTTGTTTATTTTCTTTTGTTACATCTTCTGACATCGGACTCGGACTTCTCTTTAACTGACTTTTAATGTGCGTATTGTTATGCGTTTACTTTTCTACATTGGCTAGAGGTATAGGGGGAGGGTTGAGATCTCATAAACATGTTTAACCCCGCCGCATTTTTGCGCCTGTCCCAAGTCAGGAGCCTCTGGCCTTTGTTAATCTTGTATTATTTTTACTTTTAGTTTCTTGTGTATAATTTGGAGTTTAGTATGACGTCCATTATCACTGAACTAGTATATATATTTGTTTAGGGGCCAGCTTAAGGACGCCTCCGGGTGCGGGAATTTCTCGCTGTATTGAAGACCTATTGGTGACCTTCTGTTGTTGTCTGTTCTGTGGTCGGGTTGTTGTCTCTTTGACACATTCCCCATTTCCATTCTCAATTTTATACAAAGTAAAATTTAGATATTGAGTGGAACAAACAAGTAAAAAGCACTATTCCTCTGTCAGGTTTTCTAAGTAACCATTCCAGTGTTTGTACGATAGGAATTTATTTAATTACATTGATAAAAATCAAATGTCTACTGCAGGTTTGTACAAAATACTTGATAACTGCAAATTTCTTTGTGCGTTACAATGGAATAAGTGAAATACATGCATTTTAGGAAACGGAATATATGAGGATTTTACTCCGCTTTGACCGAAGAAAATACATTGGTAAATTTTTCTTTTAATTCAGATAAGAAGCTTTTAGTGTAACAATATATATATAAAGTTCGTGTAGTAAAAACTGTCAACACATTTTTGTTTCAGCACATTATTTGTGTATGTTTTCCTACACAGAAGAATAGTTGTAACAGTCGGTTTGCCTATCTTGTTTCTGGCTTCACAGTTTCTCCTATAAATACATTTCATACGGAACTATGTATTCTATCGTCATTTCGGATGACTGATTTCTCTCCACTGTTTTTATTTTGTTGTGGAGCATGGGGTTATTGGTTGATAGTTGAGATGAGCAATTGTATAGTACGCTTTAAAATTTTCTTTGCGTTCGATCGATAGGTGACATTTCAACGCTCCATCACGTGATTATATTGTTTTGCTTCGTAAAGAATGTTTTTAGTTTTCGCCTTTGAATATGTACTCAAACTTTCGTGGTTAAATGCATTAAAACTGATGTTTGAATACTTTTCGATTTTTTCGTTTGACACTGCACTTTCTGTTTTTGACAATGCTTATTTACTATGGTTAAATGTGTTGCAATTGATTCGGAAAACTAAAATTTTGAAGAAGTCATTTAACAATTTAGCTCAACTTACAACTATAATAAAATAACTGTTATGTCAAATAATGCGAAATGTCTTTAATAATCATTATCTAAAATTAATATTTAATGTACAGATTTAGAATCTTTTTGAAATCGTTTAAAGAAAGCCAATATATAGAAGGTAATTACAATTTAACTTGTTTTTAAATTGCATCATATGAATAACATCAGGTTTTATGATTTACGAATAGAGATAATATTTCAATTTTATAACATGTGTTCAGAGTATAATGTTTTAAATTTAGATTTTTACATGTGATTAGATTAAATATAGTTTTACAGTTATCCGATTTCATCGCACTGAATTTCTGTTAAATATTAAAACCGATAAAATAGCGGGGTTTATTAGAAATGACTGAAAATCTTTCATTAAAAATATGTTTGTTATCAAACTCTTCAGCAATTGCAATATGAAAATGGCATGGAGTATATGAAGTACAACAGGCGTGGAATGTAATGTAATCTGACTTAGCTTAATTTCCCTTAAACATGTTATACATGGATTTCCGTCATAGAAATAATGAGTTTTAAGGTACGAAATGCAATTTAGTTGCTTCAATGGTATAAGGACTTTCATATATGCACTGACTTTACATTCTTAGCTAGAAAACTCTTTTCCCTGGCATAATAGTTAGTAAAACTGAAAAAAGAAATAAACAAATGTTTCAGACCAATATCAAATTGATGAAGCAGTAAAATGTACTTTGGGAGTGAAGTCAGGTTATGCTGATCTTATTAAGAAGGGTGAGTTTAGCCTTTCGGTACGTTTCACTAGAGAAGAGTTGATAATTATTATAACCTGCGACAAGAACGTGCCACGCTCCTTAATGTATACCCCCTACACAGATATGTCCTTTGCAAGGATATAAATGTAGAACGGAGGTAGTTGATGTATATTATAAGTCAATAATAGTATGCAGGTGATTTCGCGCATGTTCAAGTTTAAAACACAAAATACGACTGAAAGTTTGGATTCTAAAATTTTCCAATTATACCCTGAAAAATAATATGTCAATTAGAAATCTAATGACTTGCTGAGTATATAAACATGATTTTAATAGCATATACATTGTTACAATATAATGGTGTGCATGGTCGCTGGAACTAAATGTAACTTGGTATAAAATAACATTACACGATCTTTTTATGCTGGAATTGATCATATCATGCAATTATACTTTGTTATGTAGGACACATACTGCAATTCTAAGCTTCCTATTAGTCAAAACTGTTAATGGTTATCCGATCAAGTTACCAGATACATGTACTGCCGTATTGAAATGCAAGTGCAATATTATAATTTTATCTGAACTATTTTTTAAACTTTCATGATATTTAACCATTTACGAATAAAATAACAAACATACGTTTGTTTTATTCAAAAGAAAGATTTTTGTTTTTTGTTTTTTTTTTTTTGTTGTTGTTGCTAAAACCCAAGTTATGTTCAGATTACAATGAAGTTGAATAACTGAGACCCAATATATCCAAGATATGGTTGATTGGTACAGAGACATGCATACACCTATCGACCATGTATGTCTGTTCGCATACACCAATCAACCATTTTATCTGTTTTCATACACCTATTGACGATGGATGTCTGTTCGCATACACCAATCAACCATTTTATCTGTTCTCATACACCTATTGACCATGTATGTCTGTTCGAATACGCAAATCAACCATTTTATCTGTTCGCATACACCTATCGACCATGTATGTCTTTTCGCATGCAGCAATCAACCATTTTATCTGTTCACATACACCTATCGACCATGTCTGTCTGTACGCATACACCAATCAACCAGCTTGGTTGCTCGCATACCCCAATTTGTTCGCAATCATGTGTAATGTGCTCGGATACACATAACCTACCATTTTGGCTGCTCGCACATACATGTACAATTCAACCATTTTATCTGTTCGCATGCAAAATTCAGCAATATATATGTTAACACTTTCCATACAATGTTAAATTGTTCTGCAGATGAAGTTTGTGGCCTCTATTAACTACCAAGTTGATATCATGAATGCAACTGTCTTCTATCTATCTTATAATGAATTTTTAAGTAATATATGAAAATGATATGGCGGGTTTAAAACTAATTTAATATCTTTCATACAAAAAGGTTATATATTTTATTAACTATGTATTTACATTAAGGTATCACAGATCAAATTTATTCGTTCATAGTGTGTTAATTTACGTTTTTTGATTGAGTTAAGCCTTCCAATTAATATTTTATCGTGTGGTTTTCTATGTTGTGATGTTATACTATTGTTTCAGAAAAAGGGAGAAGGTTTGGTACCATTAAAACGTTTAATCCCGCTGCAAATGTTTGCACCTGTCCTAAGTCAGGAATCTGATGTACAGTAGTTGTCGTTTGTTTATGTAATTTATACGTGTTTCTCGTTTCTCGTTTTTTATATAGACTAGACCGTTGGTTTTCCCGTTTGAATGGTTTTACACTAGTAATTTTGGGGCCGTTTATAGCTTGTTGTTCGGTGTGAGCCAAGGCTCCGTGTTGAAGGCCGTACCTTGACCTATAATGGTTTACTTTTATATATTGTTATTTGGATGGAGAGTTGTCTCATTGGCACTCACACCACATCTTCCTATATCTATATAATATATAAATGACATCGTAATGGATACATATAAATTTCTGTGAAGAAAAATAAAACACACCATGCATGGAATGTTACATAATCTGCTTAGAAATTCTTTAATAAAATGGTTGATGACAATTTTATAGGGAAGAACTAGCATGGTAGTTGAAAATAAAACAGTTGGTCATAACTTATTGATTCCTTTAGATATTCTGTAGTAGGGCATATTTGTAATGGTGGCCTTCAATCAGTCATTTACATTTAAATTACAAATAAACTTTCGTTTTTGTATCAATACCAGTTGACGCCACTGTGCATTATGGTGACCTCTTCTAGGCCCGCGTCCATGTTTTTGTCGATTTTTTTTCAAACATTTTTAAAATCCATTTACAATCAGCGTTAAATTGAAGGATATGTGTGTATTAACATTGGATGGAAATTTGTGTATTTGTGCTCGCTACAAACCAAGCGAAAAACTCTATGAGACTCGTTTGTCTTCCTGTTTCTTAAGCACTTACAAATATACAACAAAATTGGCATTTTCAAAAATCAAAAGTTTATCGTTAATTTCACGATGACTTTAATTTGTTATCTTTATGATTATGTTGATGTGGAAAAATAATTTTCAACAATGCTTTTTTTTACTTAAGATATTGCGATCTACCTGCAAATGAAAAAAAAATATCGTTGAACTTAGAATCCAATCTTAAAACTTTGTCTGTTTTGAGTGACTAGGACAAACGCGGAACATTTTGCAATACAAATTGTTTCTCCTTTTTTTTTTTAATATTTAATTTTATTGTTCTGGGCATTACAAACCGAAATGTATGTTACCATTTTAAAGACAGTTTTGTTGCGCAGAAAAAGAGACCGTTTTGTTGCGCAGAAAAAGGCAGTTTTGTTGCGCAGATAAAAAAAAAAAGCAGTTCCTGAGCAGATAAAAATGTTATTATTCTTCAAATATTTAAATACGGAAAATGGAATTAATTCCAAGACTTAAATTTTCCTGAACGTTCTTTTATCTTGAAGCCAAAACCAGTTATTAAATATTGCAGTACTGTTTTCGACAGTTGATGGACAATCTATTTAAAAGAATTAATATGCTAATATAGAAAAAAAAACTCATGCTTCTATGTGTCAATATTCTCATGTTTTCTTCTTTGTTGTTAAATGCATTACAGCTAAGGATTTTTTTTTCTACCTTTCACAAAATTGTGTACTAACCCAACAAATATTTGTTAAATTGCATCCTGGAATGGTAAAGATAATTACGAAAATGTTTTCCATAACCTTTGATACATTTCTGTTGATGTTTGATGATAACCGGCTGCGCAGACAGACAATAGCATTAGACCGTTAAGGAGAATGATAATAGAACATAGCATAGGGCTTCATGCTATTTTCCTACATTGTATAACAAGATTCAATCGTTAAGTCAATATAGATTAGTGCTACTTGAAATGTCTCACGGTTAGAATAAGGGCTGTATAAGAATCTGATAGATCGAGCTATTAACGACTCCTATCTTTCTTTTATTTTTTTCCAATAAAAGGTAAATGTGTTCTGTATCCCACCATTAAATACAAACAACTGTGTTGATCTGTCTTGTTCACAACATTTATCTCCATAAAGAGATAAGCCAGAGAAATCATCCCTATTCACATCTGACTACAAACGTATAATTTCCTTTGAGAAAAATGTCTTTATATTTTTGCTTTTATGATACGGTAACAGTAGTACAACTTCATCTATAACGAAATTTAAAAACCGGATAGGTGGTAGTGAGTTTCGTGTAATGTAAATCATAATACACGTTAAGAAAATCAGCAGGCTATATTTTAACAAAGATCGAGAAGGATATGATATAACAAGATTACCCGGTAGGTAAATGTAATTTTTATCCTTAACTTTCTGTAATCATGCTTTATTGTATTATTTACAAGCAGCAAGAAAAGCTTTAAGATATTATTGCACATCTTGTATAAAACTTGTCAATCGATGACATTAAGATTTTCTGGGAAAGGTTTTATGAGTATAATGACGGGTATGATGGTGGATATTGAAAATGTAGGGGAAAATGTAAACGAGACAGTTACTCATGACAACAACACACAAAAATGGTCTATTGAAATCGCCAATAATTAAATTTGATTTGCATCGATGGACAACGGTACCCATAGCCTGATAGTGAAACAAATTATAAATGGAAGTATGAACATTATCTCAAACAGTGTCAAAAAAAAAAATGCGCTTTTATGGCAGTTATGAATCTTAAATACTAATCCACTTATCCATAAAATCATACAATCAGGACTACTTATCCATGAAATCATACAATCAGGACTACTTATCCATGAAATCATACAATCAGGACTACTTATCCATAAGATCATACAATCAGGACTACTTATCCATGAAGTCGGGACAAGTCTTACTTCTATCATAATATGATAAAAACCATCAATGTCAATAAAAGGTAAATATGACAATACAAGAAAATACAGTAAGAAAATAACAAAGAACATCCACTTTATTTGAACTTTGGTGAATAGTTGCTTACCACATCTCCTTATTTTTATAAAGAAACATGCTAGAAAAAACTCTTCAACAGTAATGAAATAAAATAATCTATAGTCAAAATCAAAAAGATATTTTTAAAAAAGTTTCAGACAATTCAACAACGAAACAAGACATGCGCAAACAGAAATATAACAATAAAAAATAGAGGTGATAAAAACGACTCTATTTGAATTGCCTACAATCTTTAATATGCAAACAGACTTTCGTTCTTAAATGTGACTTGTAGAAATTAACAGGTAAGATCTCAGAATTAACTTTTTTCAGAAAACAGCAACATACTTGACATACAATCGCTCATCTGGATTGTGTATAGAATAAATAATGAAACACTTTACCTTTTATTAAAAGTACACAACTTTCCCCAATAAAATAATTATTATTGGATTTTGCTTTCAAACAACATGATTAAAGTATAATTACTAACGTATGCATATAGTCCGTGTTAATAAATTTTCACTGTGGTATATTTGGTATACATCCTTGAGCTAATTCAGTACTATGCTGATACATAATTCTTCTTTAACGGTAGTACATGTATCAATGTGTGGACATTGACTGAGAGTCAGAGGCAAACTTACCATGGTTCAGTCCTTAGAAAATAACATGGTGATCAATATAATAGTTTCAGTCGATATATATAAAAATAAGAAGATGTGGTATAATTGCCAATGAGACAACTCTCCACCAGAGACCAAATGACATAGAAGTTAACAACTATAGGTCTCCGTACGGTCTTCAACAGTGAGCAAAACTCATACCGCATAGTAAGCTATAAAAGGCACCGAAATGACAAATGTAAAACAATTCAAACGAGAAAAACTAATGGCCTGATTTATGTACAAAATAATGAACGAAAAACAAATATGATGCATTTACTACTGTTCAGTCTTTAGTTTTCTATGTTTTGGTTTTCTTTTTTTTTTTGTTTTGTGTGTACTGTTTTTTTTTTTTTTTTTGTCTTTTTGTCGTTTTTAGTTGATTTTTTTGCCATGTCATTGTCAGTTTGATTTCGACTTATGAGTTTGAATATCCCTTTGGTATTTTTCGCCTCCCTTTTTCTAGAGCTTACACGTTCAGATGTTGTATAACATAGCATATTATCTCAATAAACGTAGACAAGTCAAAATGACTGATTACTTTCCCAACACCGAAAAGTCCGACTGGATGCGTTTTAATGTGGATTAAATTCTATAATAAAGAATGGTCAGGCGCAAACATTTGACTATTAGCATACGGAAACCGTCCATTTTCATGTCCCACATTAAATACAAATGACAATAACAATACTTAATTAACGCAGAACCTTTGACGTAATTATGTACACGCGTTTGTTTCCAAGTGTAATCTGAACTGCTAATGTTTAACCTGTGCTACCAATGTTTTCGTTTCTAAGTGTAATGTATATATATCTTTGTCAGAAATATTCATGCAATTAACAAAAGTATAATTAAGTAACGAATAAAGTATATTTATGGTTCTATATATTCCCTCTATAAATATTACTTCTGTACTATTTTAAACAAATGTAAACAACGTTAATCAGGATTCTGGATACGACCACATTAACAAATTGAAGCTTGAAGAGATTTTGTTTGATGTTATAGATTAATGAAAGGTTTTTAAGCAGAGAGCACTTAAATTTAAGCACCTTCTTAAAACTTTACACTGACACAAGAAGAGGGCAATTGAATTCAAGTTAATTTTACAGCTAACAAGTAAAAATATAAACTTGTTACACGAACTTGTAACAGTCTCTACAAGTATGTAATCAATTACTCAGTATTTATACAAATTATCATATTATTTATTAATATATAATTTCAAAAGAACATTATGACTTGTTCTTAATAGTCGAGTGCTAAAGAAATATAGCAAAATTATTAAAAACACACACATCCGATAGAAGTAACAAACAGTATTCTTAAAAATAAAAATATGTTGAGTAAGTTAATTTCTTTCAAAGTGCACATTTCTACAGTTCAAAGAGAATAATTCTGGCTACATGATTAATATGATCTTTTGGAACATCAGATAAAAACGTTACTCTTCAAAGTCAACAGCTATTATATAGATTTGAATCACCAGTAAATGAGAAAGAGATGGTTTTATGAACACTTTATTGTTATATAACAGATTATGAAGATTTTTGTCTTGTGGTGTTGGAAATGAAATACTTGCAAAGTTTTGATCCTAGATAACATTATTATTACAAATTACTTCTGTAAGCTGTCTCATAGATTTAGTCCATTATCTGTTACTGTGAATGTGTATCTGGAGTTATCGGATCCAGTCTAAATAAAGTGCCGTAATAGGTTCTTTATTTAATAATGAATGATAGAAATCTCTAGTGTTTATCGCTGTTTATTAAGTGTTATGAATGTGATACCATCTTAATACTACTTTATATCATGGATGTATATCTCTTCTTCTTTATCCTCTACCTCTTCTGCTGGTTTTTTTCCTACAGCTTCAAACGAGTTTGCCTTATAGTGTGCCCAGCAATTTTCAGGCGACAAATGACGAAGAGATGAACTTAGGGAACAGAGTTTTGTGATTTCTTCAATAATCTGACAGTATTTGCAAACCACGCACATGTCACAGATGTTTTTGTCAAATTTGATTCCATTCTGATGCGTACAAAAAGTTTGAAAACGTCTGATGATTTTTATTTTTATGGGGGCTAGGATGAAATTTGAAAAAATAGGCAGGACAGGAGTTTTGAGTAAAAAAAGGCAGGATGAGCAACTTGGTAAAAAAAAGGCAGGATGACAATTTGTGTAAAAATTCAGGATAAACAAGTAAAAAAATTCAGGATAAACAAGTAAAAAAAAGGCAGGACCGAATAGAGTAAAAATAAAAAGGCAGGACCGAATAGAGTAAAAAAAAAAGGCAGGACAAAATTTTTCATCCTAGCCCCCATAAAAATCAAATGGTAGCTCCCTTATTATTATATTGAAATTAAATTACTCGAGTTGTCCAAATCTCACTCGTTATAAAACCTTTATATATATAATAATGCTGTATTGATTCCTAGAGATATTCGACTTTGGCATATGAAATGGAGAAATCTCTAGGAATCAATACACATATCATTATACTGCTCTATTTGCTGATATACAACTTGAATGTTATAATTAACGTGTCCAGTGGTCAACGGGAAGTTTATTTTATCACGATTGACTGAAATCTTAATTGAAATATCTGACACATATCAGACAGCAAATAATGATCTAGTTAATGAATGAAACAGAAATCCTTATGATAAGTCGTAATCAAGAAGTCTAATGTATTAACGAGAGCTCAATTATAGCTGGCAAAATAGCTACGTGTAGCAAGATTCATCATAATAAGCACTTGCCGTTCATGTAAGGTAATGCAAAATGGACAGAGGTATCATTTGTAAAGGTTTAAGTGCGGTGAAGATTTGATCTTTCAATAACTAAGATATGAGAAACTTTACTAATGTTTTAGGAACAATCGATGCGAGATTTTTAATAATATGGAATATCGGATATACCTCTTTTAAAGGTGTTTTTCGTTAAGCTGAACCTGGCGGTATTTGTTGTTTGCTTATGTCCAGTGGCAAATGTTACATGCATATTCAGGATAAAATAATGATAACAAATCCAATAGATAGGTTTGCTATGTTAGACGACTGGGATAGAGATCGGTTAATTTACGGTGCCATTGGAAAAAGAGGATATTTTATCTAGGGAAAGAAATATTGCCCTTTCAAAGGCACATCTACGGGCCCCTCAAAGAGTTGTTGCAAGGGTTGTTAAACGTGCAGAGAGCGTGATACTTTCCTTATAAGAAACATTGAATTAAATTACCCATTTATTTTGACCAGTGGAAACTGCGTATTTATACATTCCTTACGATCAAACGGACCCTCTATTTAGCATAAGTTTCACTGCCCATTTGGCCCTGTAACACTGTCTTATAGAATATATATGTATTTTCGTTCGATATCATTTAGAAATTGTCACGTGTTTGTGTCTACATTTGAAATTGTGCAGAAAGAGTTAATTTCACTGGTTCGAGCATAATTTTGAATCCCTAGAAGATACGAGTTAAGGGATATCGTTTATAGTGTGAACAATTTCAAACGTGCAAAAGTCACAACTTGTCCCTCTAAGTAACACAAAAGAACTGTAACGCGTTACTCTAGGCCCCTTGAACTGGTACCCGAACTAACAGCAACACATTGGTAAACGAACCTACTGCAACACATTGCTCTAGGGTACAAGAACCAAATGCAACACATTGCTCTAGGGTACACGAACCAACAGCAACACATTGCTCTAGGGTACACGAACCAACAGCAACACATTGCTTTAGGGTACACGAACCAACAGCAACACATTGCTCTAGGGTACACGAACCAACAGCAACACATTGCTTTAGGGTACACGAACCAACAGCAACACATTGCTCTAGGGTACACGAACCAACTGCAACACATTGCTCTGGGGTACACGAACCAACAGCAACACATTGCTCTAGGGTACACGAACCAACAGCAACACATTGCTCTAGGGTACACGAACTAAAAGCAACACATTGCTTTAAGGTACGCGAACTAACTGCAACACATCGCTCTAGGGTACACGAACCAACAGCAACACATTGCTTTAGGGTACACGAACCAACAGCAACACATTGCTCTAGGGTACACGAACCAACTGCAACACATTGCTCTAGGGTACACGAACCAACAGCAACACATTGCTCTAGGGTACACGAACCAACAGCAACACATTGCTCTAGGGTACACGAACTAAAAGCAACACATTGCTTTAAGGTACTCGAACTAACTGCAACACATCGCTCTAGGGTACACGAACCAACTGCAACACATTGCTCTAGGGTACACGAACCAACAGCAACACATCGCTCTAGGGTACACGAACCAACAGCAACACATTGCTCTAGGGTACACGAACTAAAAGCAACACATTGCTTTAAGGTATGCGAACTAACTGCAACACATCGCTCTAGGGTACACGAACCAACAGCAACACATTGTTCTAGGGTACACGAACCAACTGCAACACATTACTCTAGGGTACACGAACCAACTGCAACACATCGCTCTAGGGTACGCAAACTAACAGCAACACATTGCGCTAGGGTACACGATCTAACCCAATGCATTGTCACCCGAGTGGCCTACGGTCCAACCCTTGGAACACAACCAGATACATGTACACATCATCGATAAAGGTTATCATCACCATAAACTATAACCATACTTAAACATGTTAATGCTAATGAATTTTACGTCAGTGCATGGATACAAGGTTTATTAATTCGCGGAAAAATTGCGACGAAATACACCGATTATAGTATCGAAGATGTGTGTATGTATTTTTCAAAAATATAAACAGGACTGACTAGCAGTACTGTTTGTTTAGTTGTGTGTTGGTTCTTTTTTTAAAGGGTGTTTGGTTGCTGTTTCATTGACAACTACTTACGTCCATATTGATTTTATTTATATTGTTGAAAGTAATTTGTAAAAAATGACTGCTTTCGAGATCACAAAACCTTGTTTACGTAAAATATTTATTTTCAGTTTCAACAAATACCCATAAACTGGTCAAATTTTACAGTTTTAAATCCTCCACAGTAACTTGATACTTAAATACGACCCTTTTGTTAGACTACATTTGATCCATATATTATCTTTTTTAAATTTGAAAGTAAACCGATACCGTAAAATGCAAATTTTAGATTTATTTTTATAACCCAATGTTTGTGCCAAAAAAACATACAAGTCGCAGATTTTATTTATTCCCTTTAGTGTGTCAATTTACAATTTTTCATTACAGTTCAAATTATTTAAGTTTACCATTAAACCTCATCTCAGTACGTTGTTGAATATTAAAATTCATTCAATTCTGAATTTTATCCTTCAAATATAAAACTTTGAAGGACAAAAATTAAAAGATACTAGTAATGTTGATTTTATAACATATATTCAGCAGAATTATTTTGATGTATTTTTCATTCAAAGATAAGCGGATTGAAACTTTTATTTTTTTAATAGCTATTTACCAATGAAAAATATGATAAACATAATAAACGTCTTCAGATGAATAAACAGACATTTTCAGTGTATTTGCACGTAGGAAAAGTGCAAGAAGATCTGTGATGGAATGTTGAATTTTGAAATATTACTGTTTCGCACGTTCATTAGAGCCTAATTAGAAAAGTTAAGAGTCATATTTCAATCAATTTGGAAATTTAGAATCTGATAATATTGAGTGATATAACTTGAGTATGAGAATCGATTAGCAATTAGCGCTGTCATAATTTAATTTAAACTTAATAAGGAAATATCAATAATGAAGTATAATTTTGTCTGTATTCATTCCTCTTTGTATAAAGCATGTCAATATGATGAAATAAGAGACTCGTTTAAAGATTTTATCAGTTTGACAGGGAAAATTAACTTATATTTTGACGTTCTTGACTTATTTTCTCACGTAAGTGAATTTTGAAACGGTTATATAAATCATGACGGTTTTTTGAATAATCATTAGTATTTACAATGAAGTTTTAAACAATTATGTAGAATCTATTACATTCAATTCTTCCCTGAGATAATATTCCTTTCATGCCAATATTTTTTTTTTTTTTTTTTTTTTTTGGTGTTTTAACGCCACTTTTAAGCACCGCTTTTGGGCTATTTCGTGGCGGCCAGTTTTTATTGGTGGAGGAAGCCGGAGTGCCCGGAGAAAACCACCGACCTTCGATAGGAAAACTGACAATCCTAGTCAATTAAGATTGCAGTCGAGTGCACCCGCACGAGCGGGGTTCGAACTCACAACCTCAGTGTTGACTGGCTAGTGATTACAGTAGTAACTACTTAGACCACTCGGCCACCGAGGCCCCGTATCATGCCAATAAGATTACCTTAAAAGTATAGATTATTTTCCTGTATCTATGTATTTCATCATGAATTTTAAGGATTCATTCTGTATCTGGATATAATGGTATCATATAGGATTTAATAAACCTATTACAATAATGTTAATTATAAATTTCTCGATTGTAAGAGCTTGTTAGTGCAATATTCATGTATATATAAAAACAAGAAGATGTGGTATTATTAATAACATAAAAGTTAACAATTATAGGTCACCGTACGGAATTCAACAATGAGCAAAAACCATACTGAACAGTACGCTGTAAAAGGCTCCGAAATGACAAATGCAATAAAGAATGTATATGGGACAATGTTCCTCGTTATTTTTATTTTTTAGTTTGCAATTACCCTCTTAAAATGTTCCAAAGACTTTAATCGCCTAAAACAACAAGATGTTTCCCATGTGATTCAATAAATATATACATGTATATTCACGATTAGCATCAATAATCAGAACATAAGTTTTAAAATCCCTCTACTGCAGTATGATTTTAATTAATATACCAGGACAAGGAGAACAAAGTTGTGTATACGTATTCGACTAATTATTCGCTAATTACTATTTTTTTTGTTATTAGAATTGATAATCCTAGAACAGCAACTAAAATTTACTTTGAACTCTTGTTTGTTTCTAACTTTAAAGTCGGGTTTGACCTGATTGTGGATCAAAACCCCGACCTCAAGCATACGAAGCTATGGACTACCACGAGACTATACAGACGGTAAAAGTTCAAAGCATATAAGACAGGAATAAGTCAGAACTGATACATTAGTGCTGTTTAATAATTGATCTTACAATAACTATAGAGATTTAAATGACTCTCGGATTTTTCTATGCATGATTTAATATAGAAAATCCAGTAACAAAATATGCATGATAATATCGATGACAACAGTTTCATAAAGAATCAGTGACAACACAAGAAGACTGATTGTTATTTAGTAAACATGCAATGAAAAATGTTTCATGCATTCTAAGACGGAAATTAAAAAAAAAAAACAAGTACTGGAAAGTGGGTTGATCGGGATAAAGGTCAGGAAAAGAGAAAGTCTAGCAAATTTTCCACAAAGAAGTGCGGATATGTGAACACATATACAACACTCACTAAAAACTGAAGTTTTAACAAAATGAACTCGCTTAAAATTTATTGAAAAACACTTTATATATTTTTTTTTAAATGCAATAAAGCTCATGGTAATCTACGATTTCTACAATGTTTATCGAGAACAAGTGCCTAGTAACTAAACAAAGGGAGCACAATGAAATTTGGTGCTGATGGCAATTTTTTTCATAATCTCTGTTATTTTTAATCACAGTCATTCAGCCTTTCTTGACTTTGCTTAACATACTGTATGGGTAGTTATTTATAGTTAAAAAACCTATGTTGACCACTAGACCTATAAAGTTGACTTGCTGTCTGATGGGCGTACACCATCTCTGTATTTGTATATAAGAAAAAAAGATTAATCTTTAACTGTAGGGATATTAAATACTTTACTTTAAAGAACCCTGTGCTCCACCAGTGTTACTATCATAAGCTAGAAATGAGTAAAAAATTTCCTATATACATTTTGCACCAGACCGAAAAATTAATAAAATTGAAAGACATTATAATTTAATTATTTATTAATGCATTTAAAAGCCCATCGAAAATATCTACAAATCAATTATTTACAATTAGATTTTAGCGAATATGCAAGTCTTCCCATATAGATAGTAGACCGTCTTTACTTACAGAAAACTTATTACTAATAGACTCAATACACTTAAAGTACAGTTGCCTCTGTTTATTTCAAGTGAAAACAGAAGAGATAGTATTTAAATATATTTTAAACTTTTGCTGTGTGTGCGTGTTTGATATTCTATTTCAACAATATCGTTTTAAATTACATTTTAACTAATTATGTTTAAGAGTAGATAATTGAAATCAATTTTATCTGCAGTTTGTGAAGTAATGTTCGACAGTTGGGAATCAAGAAATGAATATTAATGGTTATGGTTGTAAATATTATTATTTGGACGCAATATTTTGTGTTGAAACATTTTCCTGTTAATTTAAAGTCATTTACGCTTGTCTATATAATTAGAACTGCTTATCGTCATTTAGCTGTTTCCCTTATTGACAGGAATCTTTCGATCATAATTAAAGTAATGTAGTAAAAAAAAAACTTTTTTGAAGCGGCATCATCTACGTCAGTCCACTAGTATGTCATTTTTTCTCTTATTTTGTACTTAAACGAAACACCTGCATGTATAAAATATTTTGGAAACGCCAAGGGGACAAATACCCAACAATATACTACTAAACCAAACAAACGATCCCCAGTTATAGGCAAGGGTCCATACCAAATATTAAGTTCTTATGTCTGTCACAATCTAGACAAATGTGAATTACAATCGAAATTCTGAAATTCACGATTGCTAAATGCACCACAATATTGAGAAATGATGTACTCTGTCCTTTCCTGGAATATGACCTGTCCTCTAAGAAGCTTCATATCATGAAACCATGCGATTCACCTACCTACTTTTTTCTATATACAACTGCCCTGAAAAAAGTATTTTTGTCTGCACGTGACTGTTTTAAGTGGTTTCATATAGTTCTTTACGCTCTTCATACAAATTTTCTGCGGTCAATGCTTTTACATCCAAATAAAACTATGAAAAGAAGCATTCAGTTTCTCAATACACAACCAGGTGACAAACGTATCATGGAAGTTTCTCACTATCCTAGGCCTTATAATTGTCCTTCATGAAACTGTCCTTTGGAGGTGAGGAATGTATTATTACACAACTGTGAATTGAACAGATACATAATTTAAAAGCTCTTTCAACGTTTAAGGTCTTATTTACAAAAATGTATTATTGAATATAAAGAGCAGGTCGTTTGAGAACAACATGATTCCTATTTTCTTTCCCTGCTCAAATGTGATACGTCTTCCGCGGGAGCAACAAAACAAACCTCTACTAGTACACGATTTTGGTCTATAACCGGAGATCGAATCAATTGTAAAGCTAGTCCGGTCCTTGGCGTTCATTTAAATGAGCGTTACATAACAGCGATAAATTAATTTTATGATATGCATGTAGTTAAAATGAGAAAGAAAATAGTCTTTTCGGTCGATTTGATAAATAATTATGCGGACTGAACTTCGATCACGTTTTAAGCAATGAAATAATGTTATACAGGAAGAAAAGTATCAAAAGTAAAGACAGCCATCTATCTATCAAGCAAAAATGAATCTACATTTAATATAGAAAACTGAAAAAACAGACTTGTAATTCGCAATGAAGCATGATGGAGTTGGCTTATGTTATGTAATCTTATATTTATGTCTTGGTATGTATAAGATCCTTAAGGAAATCATATTTTCATGTGTTTGTTTTTTTTTTTTTTTTTTCTTAAATTACATTTTCCTTTACCAACAATATGTAGTGTGTCCTCTTTGAATAAGACATACATTTAAACATATATCATGCTTATTATGTGAAAAATATCTGTCTGTATTGCGTGCTTTTTAAGACATTCTTTCAGACATTTCAAGGCTATAATAACTTTACATATCTTATTTCATACCGATAAGTGTTGAATTATAGTCACATGATCAACACTGTTAGTGTACACATATATATGTTACAAACAATGCGGAAGAAGCAATTGTAAGCGCTGTAAAGTCGCCAACACTGAAAACTCTTTCACCAGCACAGTAACAAAGCAGCGGTACAATACCTATGTAACATCTAATTGTAAAACGGAAAATAGTATTTACATTCTTGCTTGTGGAACTTGCAAGCAGCAATATGTGGGCGAAACAGAAACTAAATTCAACATCAGACTTAATAATCACCGGTCATTTTACACCAAAGGAAGAAACTGCCCAATCACAAGACACCTCTTAAGAACAGGACATCTTTTTGAAAATATCACCTTTCAAATCAGGGATGGGGTAATTGTAATCTGTAATCGTAATCGATTGTAATTGATTACATATTTCAAGCAATCGACAGTAATCTGTAATCAACAACAAAAAGTCATCTTCGATTACATGTAATCATAATTTAATCGAATACAGCAAAAATTATGATGTACATTTTGTAATCATCGATTACTTTTCTATTACATTTCGATTATGTAGTAAAATAGTTTGATGAAATAGAACCTAGTTTGAATGAAAATAGACAGTTGTGTATATAAATTTTGACTTGGATGGAGAGTTGTCTCATTGGCACTCATACCACATCTTCTTATATCTAGTTGTGTGTATTCATCGGTTTATAGTACAGATGAAATAGAATGTATATATAAATATATGGTTTAGAATTCTGTCAAATGACTTATTCAGATCTGTTGTCTACAACAGCATAATGTTCAACCAGATTAAATTTTACTGTATTTCCAGCTTTCAATGCTGTAATTAAATACTTTAAAAGCTTTTATATTAAAAATAGGAAAATAGATTAAAAATTATAAAAATTTAATGGTCTTACGTTCCGTTCTACGTTGAAGTAAAAAGCTTATTTGTATTAAAATTCCTACATATAAAAAAGCATAATTTTCAATAAAAGTTGGAGTTTTTGCTTAGAATAGATAAACCTTTGATTCATCATAATGTTATGATATAAAAATGAAGAAAGGATACAATATCCTATTGATAACGAACCAATGCAATGAAATTATTGTTCTGTAATAGATACATGTAGACCACTTTGACACTAAAAATATATATTTTTTATAATTTTTAATAGAGAATAAAGAATTGTCAATTGCCTTCTTGCCTTTATTTATCAGGGTGTGATCACGTTTCTCCACATTTTATTTACAGGTAAAAATTTCTTGTTGGAGAATCGTGATTTATTTACATTAGGGATTAACGGAATGTACTTGTAAATTGAGTTACAGTAAATCCCGGTTAAATGAACTTTTTTAATTATATAATAATACCAAAGAAAAAGTCAAAATTAGAAAAGTATATATATCTATTGCATCAAAGAGGACTAATATCATACAAACAACAGAATCATTTTTTGATAAACACTATAAACTAATAGACATATACTCTAGAACATCTTGAAAAAGCTTTAAGTTGAGGAAAAATTAATAGTATAATTCAACCAAATTAACTTTTAATAATATAATAATTAGAAAAGTATATATATATATCTATTGCATCAAAGAGGACTTATATCATACAAACAGCAGAATCATTTTTTTTATAAACAATATAAGCACTAATAGACAAATATTCAGCCGTACATTGACCTATAATGGTTTACTTTTATAAATTGTTATTTGGATGGAGAGTTGTCTCATTGGCACTCACACCACATCTTCCTATATCTATAGACCTTAAATCAGACACAAAAAGTATATTTTTAAATACAATAAGTCATGTACTTAAAATATGAATTTTGACAGGAAATTGCATTTATATGGCGAAACTTTGGAAGCATTACATAAAATTTTGAAGTTGGACACAATGAACAATTCATAAAACGACAGGATTGTTATTATGCATGTACTTTACAAATATATAGAGTCTATTAAAAAATTGTCAATACAATACAGTTCACACTAATGTCGAATTTCAGTGTGGAGGAGGAAGGTTGCTTGGTCAGCGTAGTCCTGGACGGTAAGTTCACCTAATTGAAGAAGGTGCTCTTTCAGTGTTGATATTTCTGTATTTCAAAGATGTTGGTCGCTGGGTCCCGCCTACTGATAATTGAATCTGGTTGGCTTCTGTGTTGGGTTATGTCTTCTTAAGAATTTCAATCAGGATGTAGATGTTTGGGTGCGCATTGTTGACGTGCTTCTTGAGTAGTTTGCTGTGCCATCCCTCTAAGTGGTTGATGGTGCGGGGTCCTTCGTTGCTAAAGTGGTTCCAATTTTGGCGGTTGTTTCCTTCTACCCAGAACTCTGTGACATGGTCGGCGAAAGCGGTTGTGTCGATGGCGATCTCTTCGGCGTCATCTAGTGCTGTAAACCATATATCTTCAACTAGTTCTGGTGGGATAAGGGGTAACACTGCAGCACGTCTTACTTGTAGTCATAGGTCGTCATTGTCTTTGTAAGCGGTGGCGAGTCCTAGATTATGTGTCTTCCTCCATATGCATTGAGTAAAGTGGGAAAAGCAGCCTCTCAGTCTGATGTTGGCGCATGCTCGGTTAGCGGAATTACGTATAGCTATCTCCACGTCAGTGGTGCTATGGAGTTTTCGGAGCTATGTTTGGTATAGCTTTGAACAAGAACTCTCAATTTTATGTAGAGAAGTGTTCAGTTTGTTAGACTTGGCTTTGCCATAATTATGTTACGAGATTGAAATAGTTTTATAATTAATGTATTGATATAGTATTAATTAAGTGTCATGTTTAATCATTTTACATTAGTCTTAATTCATAAAATTTGTATTATCATAATTGACTTATTTCTTAAAAAATTGATACACAAAATATCATCTTTTACTTTTTAAGATATAAATGTTTATAAGCCGACAAATATTTTAATAAAAGATAAAATCGCCAAAAAAATACCAATACGGATTTTTTTTTATACTTAATTCCATTATTTTTTTTCTTTCTGAATTTGCTTATTATTTGATATTTATCTTTTTATATTTTTATTTCAACATTGTAATGAACTATATACAAATATACCTGTCAATAATGAGTAAAAACAAACAACAAATCTAAGTCAGTATGACAGCAAAAATATGAAGCAAATGGCCTAAAATATTAAGAAGTGATTGATGAACGGATGCCATTGCAAGAACTTTATCAACACTCACTCGTGTTAAGCTTCCATTTAGAAAACAACTGTCAACATAACATGCTTTAAATGATGTTTTTGTAAACTTCAAAATGTTCACTATAAATATGTTGAGCAACATAATTGTGTTTAACTTTCTTTATTATTTTTTTTTATTTTGTAGCATGTTATAGACAGTAATCGAAAAGTAATGCAATTACTTTTGATAAAGTAATCGATTGTAATCGATTACATACAAAAATCATAATAATCGATCGATTATTAATCGATTACACAAAAAAATCTTCGTGTAATCGATTATAATCGATTACATTTGTCAGTAATCGTGCCCATCCCTGTTTCAAATAATAGAGGTCAACCAAATTTGGGACACCCAAAGTAGAAAACAGAGAGATAGATTTTGTATGCATTAGCTACGTACTCTTGAACCTGATAGACTGAATGAAAGAGATGGTAAACAGTTTTATCAAAAACCAAAGGATTAATCTTGAACTTCATACTATTTAACTAACACAGTTATTTGTTTTGATTTAATAATCGCAATGTACAATAAGCTGCAAAAATATATTTAAAGGACATGTACGATAGCGGCAAAAATTTCTTCACGGCATCCGAATTTTACCTAGATGGCTGCACTGGCCTTATGAAGCTACTTTGTTTTGCGAAATATTGCGTGAATATATGAAATATAACAACTCATAAGAATGTAACTTTTTTATATTTTTTATTTCAGCATTGTAACTTTAACACACTAATGAGTTGTTATATTTCATATATCAAAACTTGCGTCTGTGACATCTATACAACAAATTTTATATATGTACCGGATCGTCTAGAAAATAGACGATACTGCGTATATAAGGAAAATATATTGTTTTCCTTATATACGCAGTATCGTCTATTTTCTAGACGATCCGGTACATATAAAATTTGTTGTTTGGTCTTTATAGACTTCTATATATACATATATATATATGTGGCAGTCAGCAGGGTTTAAGAACATTTGTTGCTCGACCTGTTAGTCAAATGCGTTTAATATAATTTTTACTTTTTGGTCTTTTGGAAAATGTTGTTTGTGCTGTACAGAGCTAACACCATATATATATATATTATATTTTTATTTCAACATTGTAATGAATTATATACAAATATACCTGTCAATAATGAGTAAAACAAACAACAAATCTGTCAAACAAGTCAGTATGACAGCAAAAATATGAAGCAAATGGCCTAAAATATTAAGAAGTGATTGATGAACGGATGCCATTGCAAGAACTTTATCAACACTCACTCGTGTTAAGCTTCCATTTAGAAAACAACTGTCAACATAACATGCTTTAAATGATGTTTTGTAAACTTCAAAATGTTCACTATAAATATGTTGAGCAACATAATTGTGTTTAACTTTCTTTATTATTTTTTTATTTTGTAGCATGTTATAGACAGTAATCGAAAAGTAATGCAATTACTTTTGATAAAGTAATCGATTGTAATCGATTACATACAAAATCATAATAATCGATCGATTATTAATCGATTACACAAAAATCTTCGTGTAATCGATTATAATCGATTACATTTGTCAGTAATCGTGCCCATCCCTGTTTCAAATAATAGAGGTCAACCAAATTTGGGGCACCCAAAGTAGAAAACAGAGATAGATTTTGTATGCATTAGCTACGTACTCTTGAACCTGATAGACTGAATGAAAGAGATGGTAAACAGTTTTATCAAAACCAAAGGATTAATCTTGAACTTCATACTATTTAACTAACACAGTTATTTGTTTTGATTTAATAATCGCAATGTACAATAAGCTGCAAAATATATTTAAAGGACATGTACGATAGGGCAAAATTTCTTCACGGCATCCGAATTTTACCTAGATGGCTGCACTGGCCTTATGAAGCTACTTTGTTTTGCGAAATATTGCGTGAATATATGAAATATAACAACTCATAAGAATGTAACTTTTTATATTTTTATTTCAGCATTGTAACTTTAACACACTAATGGGTTGTTATATTTCATATATCAAAACTTGCGTCTGTGACATCTATACAACAATTTTATATGTACCGGATCGTCTAGAAAATAGACGATACTGCGTATATAAGGAAAATATATTGTTTTCCTTATATACGCAGTATCGTCTATTTTCTAGACGATCCGGTACATATAAAATTTGTTGTTTGGTCTTTTATAGACTTCTATATATACATATATATATATATATGGCAGTCAGCAGGGTTTAAGAACATTTGTTGCTCGACCTGTTAGTCAAATGCGTTTAATATAATTTTTTACTTTTTTGGTCTTTTGGAAAATGTTGTTTGTGCTGTATTTAGACCCCTCTAACAAGAAATTTGTTTTGCATGCACACGTATAAAAAAATGCGGTTTTTATCCAACGCAATCATAGATTTGAACGTTGTTTTCAATTAAGACTTGTTTATATTTTTTTCGTTTTGGGCTTGTATTATATTTGTCTTCGGGTTTATATGATCCGTTCATCCTATTTTGACTCCTTAAAATTCAAGAGTCTATCCTAAATTGAGATAAATTGTATGGCTTTCCAAATACCGTTTCGATTCCTAACATCACTGAAGAGACATTAATTGTCAAAATCCGGATATGGTGTACAAAAACCTTTGCACCTTTTGTTTGCAGTATACCATCTTTTCCGCAAGCTTATTGTTTTCCGTTTAGTATTTAATTTATAATTAAACCCATTCATTACATCGGTGATCCGTTTATTTGGCAATCGCCAATGGCAGTCGGCAGGTTAAAGAACATGTGTTGTTCGACCTGTTAGTCAAATGCGTTTTGTTAAAATATACTTTTCACTTTCTTGGTCTTTGGAAAATGTTGTTTGTGTCCAAATACCGTTTCGATTCCTAACATCACTGAAGAGACATTAATTGTCGAAATCCGGATATGGTGTACAAAAATCTTTGCACCTTTCGTTTGCGGTATACCATCTTTTCCGCAAGCTTATTGTTTTATCTATTTAGTATTAAAGTTATAATCAAGATCCATTTATTACATCGGTGATCCGTTTATTTGGCAATCGCCAATAGCAGTCAGCAGGGTTTAAGAACATGTGTTGTTCGACCTGTTAGTCAAATGCGTTTTGTTAAAATATACTTTTTCACTTTTGTTGTTTGTGCTGTATTTAGACCCCTCTAACAAGAAATTTGTTTTGCATGCACACGTATAAAAATTGCGGTTTTTATCCAACGCAATCATAGGTTTGAACGTTGATTTCAATTTAGACTTGTATATACACACACGTCTAAACATGTGACAGTTTTATGACTGACATTCTCCATCGGATAACACGTGGTTATACAGAGCTAACACCATATATATATAATTCGTCTCAAATTTAGCCCAACAATGTTAGATCTCCAAATTTGCGTTAGCAAATTTTTTTCTTCCCTCAGCAGGATTCGAACCCTTGCGTCTGTGACATCGTGGCAACACCGCCTGCGCCGTGTCCAGCGCCCTAGACCACTGGATCACCTAGGCTACATAAAAATATAGTGGTCGATATTATGTCTTGCCTCGTCGGCTTTATCTAGGGTTGTAACACAGTACATATATAAAGTGCTTAGAAAATAAAAACGTGTGCATGCAAAACAAATTTCTTGTTAGAGGGTCTAAATACAGCACAAACAACAAAAGTGAAAAGTATATTTTACCAAAACGCATTTGACTAACAGGTCGAACAACACATGTTCTTAAACCCTGCTGACTGCTATTGGCGATTGCCAAATAAACGGATCACCGATGTAATAAATGGATCTTAATTATAACTTTAATACTAAATAGATAAAACAATAAGCTTGCGGAAAAGATGGTATACCGCAAACGAAAGGTGCAAAGATTTTTGAACACCATATCCGGATTTCGACAATTAATGTCTCTTCAGTGATGTTAGGAATCGAAACGGTATTTGGACACAAACAACATTTTCCAAAAGACCAAAAAAGTGAAAAAGTATATTTTAACAAAACGCATTTGACTAACAGGTCGAACAACACATGTTCTTTAACCCTGCCGACTGCCATTGGCGATTGCCAAATAAACGGATCACCGATGTAATGAATGGGTTTAATTATAAATTAAATACTAAACAGAAAACAATAAGCTTGCGGAAAAGATGGTGTACCGCAAACGAAAGGTGCAAAGATTTTTAACACCATATCCGGATTTCGACAATTAATGTCTCTTCAGTGATGTTAGGAATCGAAACGGTATTTGGAAAGCCATACAATTTACCTCAATTTAGGATAGACTCTTGAATTTTGAGGAGTCAGAATAGGATGAACGGATCATATAAACCCGAAGGCAAATATAATACAAGCCCAAACGAAATATAAACAAGTCTAAATTGAAAACAACGTTCAAACCTATGATTGCGTTGGATAAAAACCGCAATTTTTATACGTGTGCATGCAAAACAAATTTCTTGTTAGAGAAATATATATATATATATGAAGGTCAACATCAAATCAAAGATTTTCTGGGTACGACCCTTTTCACAATTTATCATCACAAAAAGTTGTACTAGTCTAAGATGCTCCTCTTTGATTGTATGGTGAGGTAGAGATTTCACTTGTCCCTGATTTTATTCTTGACCATCAAAAATGTGTTAAAGCATATAGGTATTCCTGTAATCTTGTTAAAGCATATACATATTCATCTAGTCTTGTTAAAGCATATATGTATTCCTCTAGTCTTGTTTAAGCATATAGGTATCTATCTAGTCTTGTTAAAGCATATAGGTATTCCTCTTGTCCTAAAAGTAAAAGCAATGTAGAAAGCATAAGCAAGCAGCTAAATTTCGATGAAAATTTCTTTCAAAAAACCATTTGTTCGAGGTAAGAAGAGTAGACCGCCTGTTTACATGTCACGTATCTTGCAGCGACGAAACAAATAATTGTTTCAAATGGATGATAGTGGACGTGTGGAATATATCATTCACAATCAGTTATGACTTGTTCATTTACTTTTTTCAAAAAATCCTATTTTGGTTTTTTTTAAATTCCTTAAATATAGTTTTGCATGACCTCTGGTCATTTAGCCATGGCCAATGGATGTTATTTGTTCGTCGTCATATGACAAGTGGCGTGATGAAATCTGTAAACAAAAGATTTAGAAGGCAACAATCAAAGGAGAAATTACCGGGGCATAAGATATTTTCTCTGTTGTTTAATGGCTCATATGAATACAAGGAGGTGTGGTGTATTGGTATTCGTCAGAGCTCTAAAAAAATCAAGTCATGATCTATAAAGGTCCAAATTTGGTTTTCAACAATAGACAAGTGTTTAATCAGTTTGGTAAGCTCAAAACCAGCACGGGTGTAGACAATTCGTGAATAAACCTACCAAAGACTATCAAAGTTTAATACTCCAACAGTAAATTCTTCTATCAATGACAAAAAACATTACTATCAAAGTAATACATTTCCTTTGTAAACTTATCAGTTTCAAAATTATGTAATTGTTCTATTTTGTACTCAAGCGGGAACAGCTGAATGACGATTTCTGATGTTCAGTTAATGTTTTCTTTTGATTTTTATGCTATCTAACGTTTTGTGTATTTGGTTTCTTAATATTTTAGTCTCTAGTGTATTGCATTAACACGTATCGTGGACACTAATATCGGTATCATTCATTTATGTTTCTAAGGACTGCTGTTGAGTCTGGTAAGTTTTAATTCAGGGCTCATTTGGCTCATAAATCAACTCGGTATCCCAACATCAGAGTTTTTCAGACTTTAATTGAATGTCCGGTATATTTACATGGGTAATCAATTACAGCTCAGATTCATCATTTTGCCATATAAATATTTATTAACTTTCCCGCATATTCTGTCTATAACCGAGACGTGAAATTACTGCAAAGAATAATTGAACCTAGGCAACACAAAATGTAAGAAATATGTCTGGTTAATTCAAAATTTTTTGTTTGCATGTTGGACGTTAAACGAAATGTAAATCATCTGAATTCTACAGAACTGTTAAATTATTTTACGAAATAAATAAGAAGTGCATGAAGTTGCATAGACGTTATTGACAATTTGCGTGA
Organism: Mytilus coruscus; assembly: GCA_017311375.1. Taxonomy (NCBI): domain Eukaryota; kingdom Metazoa; phylum Mollusca; class Bivalvia; order Mytilida; family Mytilidae; genus Mytilus; species Mytilus coruscus. Next base: position 31,883,423 of record CM029601.1, read on the forward strand.
AAGGAAAAATTAAACAGCAGGTAAACTGCTATTCTATAGTTCCTGAACACTGAAAGACTCTTTCGGAATGAAACACATCCATTTCCTGTAGTTTTTTCACAAGAAAAAACATGTTTCTTCTATAAGTATACGAGGGATATTTATAGATAAATGCTTTAATGCATGTCAAATGATTTTTCAAAATCTATTTCCCGTTCTTTCTCAAAGAGTTAGGGTCAATTTTTACAGGATTAAAATCAGAAAGTTATTAAAACATACTGGAATTCGGATATTAAAGAGCCTATGGCATATCATTAATCAAATTATCAATAATTTAACCTATTTTGCCACTGGTGCATGTGGCACACGTCATATACCTCGTTACAAGTAGTTCGCATTCGGTATTGTCACGATCGAGGACAAAGTGATCGGGATTGTTGTTATGACAACCGGAACATATCTGTCGTCACCTGTGACATTGATATTCTTTAATGACTTCAACTTTACCATTTGGAATCCTGAATGCAACATCTTCCTTGTAAGCCTTAAACCTCTTTTAAAGAAATTGTGGTTTAAACATACTATCTATTTCGTTTTAACTGGGAGATATACCATATGTAGGCGCTGCTGGAATATTGTCACAAAGAAATGGGAAGTTCGCAATAAGAAAATTGAAATCATCTCTTGTTTCGTACAGTTAAGTTATCAACCTAACCTCACGCCTATATAAAGGACGAATGAACATTGCCCATGTACATAAAACCTAACAATCGCAACGGTTTAATTCCGGATTAAGATGCGAAATATAAACAGTTAATGTTGAAGTTAACATTGTTCATGCATAAGCCATATTTTTTGCTTCCGATACATAACTTAATAGCAAAATAAATATGTAAGTAGGGCTATTTAATATGTCACACAAACGAGTGCGTTTTTTCTTGAATAGTTTTGATCCGGGGTTCAGTGTCTAAAATTTAGATGGGGATAATGCACGTGAATAATTGGAAGCATCAAACAACTAAATAGACAAATACAGAATTGTAAAATACCGTATATATTTTGTATCACAAATAGGTCTTGTTAGGATAAACAACATGAAATTCAATACAGCGGCTAGAAAATTGATTAACACAATTAATAAATTCATACTAAACGAAAGATATTCACAATGGGATACGACTCATCCGTTATACAGGATTTAGAATGTATTATTTTCACCTAAATAAGCATGTAAAGTGAAACGTAGAAAAGCGCAAGTACATTAACATGATAAATTCAGTGAATTATTGAACTGCATTGTCGGAAATTTACACAATATACCACGTTGACACTATTTTCATTGTGTTGATTATATACATAATTAATTTTACTTATGAACGTTGTTATAATTAAGTGTAGAGGGTACTAGATATCCCAGTCAGATAATGAACGCAGACCTCCATGGGGAGTATTTTTATCAATAACGCTCACCAAAGGCAGTTGGTTGCAGTTTGCTATGATAACAGTTTGTTATTGCTAGTTAAACAAAAATCATCGATACATTAGTAGTTAAGATAAAGTGTTTAAGAAACATTCTTTATTTTCAGATCATGTCGAACAAGTAAAAAGAAGACTCAGTAATTAAGAATTGGAATGTACATTTAAAAAATTAATATCCTGTTATACAATCGGTAAGTTTTATTGCATTTTATGCCTCTTTTTCATTTAGGGCACAATTATTTTACTTTTAATTAATTGTTATTTGTTTTCATTCAATATGTATTTTATTTCATTTTCAGTTTTGCCAGATTTTCAAATAAATTTAATTTGTCTTTGAATGTATGAAGAATAAGTCATTTCTTTAATTTCTTTTGTCCAATACTATATGCGTACTTAGATGAAAAACGAACTGATTATACACAGCAACAAAACAAGTAATATGAATTTTGTCATGGTTTAAAAAAAATAACCAGCCCAGAGGAAACATAACCGCCTCTTTAATGTTACTAATTGCTAAATCTCTTGTTTCTTGACTAACATTTGAACAGTAATGACAATAATATAATAATAAGAAAAATATTATTACTTTCAAGATGGAAAAAAACATTTGAAAAGTGGAAACGCAATTGTTCTTGTAAATGATGCGAAATAAATTAAATGCGTTTTCACAGTTGATATTGCCATAACTATAGAAAGAATGTCCATAAGTAGGCTACATTTGGACAAATGCCCTGTCGAGATTGTTGCCGTACGTCTCACCGGTTCAAACTGATAAATTTTGCAAAAGTATTGGTAGTATTTTAATGTTATCTTACTGACCATGATATATCTTAAGGCTGTATATATATATATATATATATAAACATGGATTTATGATTATTAAAATCGATGGGACATTTGTAACATGTGACAGCAGCTGTTGGTACATCAGGTTGGTTAACACTCCATTTTAATGTGTTTATGGATTAATAAGGTATTGTTTTAACAGGTAATGAATCATTCTTTAATTTATTGATCATAATTATTGTAAATTGGACAGGATTGATCAGAAACTGTACTTTTAGTGTGTAATTTTCAGAAATATAAATGTTTTTATTTTGATCTACTTCAGTGTAGAGTCGTTCATTTCCAAAAAAGGAAGTTGGCATGTTATTTCTGGAATGTCTTTCGTAATTGCATCTCGGTTTTCAAAATATTTGACTAATCAATTGACAGAATCAGATGTTGAGAAAATTACCGATATCAAATTTATAATGCACAACTGGGGAACAGGTGCTAATCTTTTAAATTAATCAGTTCTAAATTTGAAATAGCCTGGAGTACTTTTGTAAAAAATAAAAAAAAAATAAAATTATTTACTAGTACATTCTTAATAGCGCTTTTAATTTGATGATTATTTCTTCTTTAGAATTGGTCAAAAGTTGTGTTTTTATGTATAGCTGCCTTTTGTTGGTAGGTGTTTGATGGTCTGTGATAAAAACGAACGCAAGAAAGTATTTCAGCTATTATTTATAATTACCCTTAAGGGGACATTTAAACTTGTATATTTAAAAGTATTACATCCTAATTTCTTATTCAGTTAAGGTAAAAATAAAAAGAATTTCACAACAATATTTCTTTGTTGAAAATTAGAATAGAACAGTATGCATGTTTAGTTAACTATGTGGTGTTTTTTTTTTTTTTTTTTTTTTTTTTTTTGTGCGTCGTTCCTCCTGGATGGCTGGTTCATTGCAGGTTATAAAAATTTTACATGAAAGCAAAGCAAATTAAAACGTGACTCCACCTAAAGAGAATAATTGAAATGTCACAATTTTCTCGTGTGTGCTTTTACACTACAATAATGGTTCAGTTTTACGCATACCCTCGTAGTGGTAAAATTTTTGTAAACTTTTTCGTAAGGCTTTATACTCAAGTGTTCTATATAATGTTTTATTTATGTGCAAGTGATTTTAAGGCATTGTAAAACCATTCAAATACATGACATTTCATAAGACAAATAATTAAGTTTTGTTACATGTATCACTCAGGATTTTGTCGCCGAAGCATATAGTTTTATCCTGTCATTCCTACCAAAATTTCTTGTATCGAGGTCGTGAGATTTTAGCTGATTATGCTGTGTAACTAATTGAGTTCTAGGAATTATGGCTTAACTACGCATCGACTTATTTATATAAACTTGCAGTTATTACTTTTATGTCATACATGGGGATAATATTATGTATATGTCCAATGTTTTGTGTGCAGCTCTAACATTGGTCATTGTATATCAAGTTTGTGTTTTGTTACGGTTGAATTACTTTTGACTAAATTGTTGATACTGATGTAACCTTAGAAAATTTCATTGAATATTTGGCATGTAGGCTTAGCTGACATTTGGTATGTGTTTGCATAATGGGTAGTACAAACATGTATCTTCTCAGCTTTGCGCTTCATTCGCTGATCCTTGGTGCACTTTTGACGCAATATAGGTCTTTGGTGCGTGCGTAAGCATTTCTGACTTGCAGACTCGTATTGTTTTCAACAACCTGAACACGGTACATCCTGTACATGGTTGAAAGAATCATCACTTGACGTTCATCATCCACTCATCCTACAAATATCAAAGTCAATTTTCAATGTATCCCCTTATTCTTTCGCCCGCTTATAAACATTTACCCCCGTAAAACTTGTTTAAAGGGAGAACACTGTCCTTTTATCTGTTCTTCAGTACATGCCAATGGTATTAATTCATCTCATTTAAATATTATTCTATTCCAGTCCAATTATAATTCTAACAAGGTTAACATGTTATAGTAGAATTTGCCTAATTAATATACATATATATGTTTATGATCCCTAGAAGATCATCATTTAACCTTCAAAAAATACTTGTAAGTCATTAAAACTAAGTGCATAAAAAAAATCTGTGCTTGGAGAAGCTACCGAAAAAAAAATAATAACTTCTGTATTTATACAAGCCAAAAAAATACATCAAATGTGTATATGATGCATTTTCATTGCCACGCTGATATTTCTATGTTTTTGTTTTTTTTTTTGTGGGGGTCTACTTTAAGATACTGGTTGCATAAGCTTGTGTTATATACCTCATTGTTTCAAGACCCGGAAACTCAAGATGCCTTAAAGTTTATTGAATTACATGAAATCAACAACTTATTCTATATATACATTTCTTTTTTCTTTTTGTGTGTCCCTCGATTGCCTTCTGATTGAAGAATACCATATATCCTCTTTTATTTATATAAATCCTACATATAAGTTCAAGTTTTCATTTCTGTTTATGCAATTGTCTTTGAAAATACATGTAGAGCATCTGTCGCCGTATATAATTTTCCTCGTTGGTGCACAAAGTGAAGTATTGAAATCATGTTTAAATATAATATATTTACATGCGTGAACTAATGTTAAAATTTCTTTCATAGTTAGTAAAATTTTATCAACGATTTCCAGATGCCATAAACCCCAAGGGTTTACTGTGGTAAAGAAATATGGTCACATGCAAATCTAGCCAAGTTTTTAGTTTTTGTCTAAAGTAAGCACGGAAACAAATATACTGACGGACATTAAAAACGCAACACTAGATTATTCTTTTTAATTTTCATTTTCAAATATGCAATCTTGAAAAATAAATCTACAAACATAAATATCATTCATTACTTTGTCTTAAAAAGTTTGCAGTTCGAAAGTTTAATTGATTACGTCATGTTTTAAAATGCTCAAATCATGTGATAAGCACTGAAACCCTGGTTTCCCCCTTATCAATGGATGTGTGACCGTCGAAGGCAATGACTGCCTGTAACCAATGCCTAAATGATGAACAGAAAAGTCAACCAGTTCTGTTGGGTATATTTTGAGTTCTGTTTTGTTCTTTCTGATTTGGCCACTACAGTGTGTTTTTGGCAATTTTGCGGTTTAAACTTAAGGTCTTAAAATGTTTTTCTGCAATCGATTCCTTGGCATTTCAGTATATGGGAAACATTTATGGCACGAATCTGTCTGCCATGGCATTCGACGACTTGTTTAGCAGTTGACGTTGTGGAGTAAAATTTTATTGACGTCGCTTTGTCACTTCATATTGATCTGGTCATGGGTGGTCATCAACAAAGCCCGTCTGCCTTTACCGTTGATGTAAGGATTGTAAGAGGAGTTTCTAACGTGAAATTGTCTAGAACAGCACGTTCACGTATTCCTGCTTGCGATATTCTCCTTGCCCGATTCAGATTTTCATTGCTCAGTCTCGGCAATATGAAAATGCAACATTTTTTTTTACTGATTTAAGTGTATTTATGAATTGAAAGAATTGTTTCATGAAGAAAAAAAACCCTTCACAAAATCATTTATGAGTTTCAAATATCGCTATAAGAAATTCGTACGACTTCAATAATCCGGTATGTTAAATTACCTCAGGTAAGTCAGGTATTGAATTTTTCTAATCAGAAAGAAGTATGATAATCATGAATAGTAACTATATGAGGATCAATCGTGATTTGGTAAAATAAATCACCAAAATGTGTGACGCATTTATAAAGTCCATTGGTATACTTTTTTTTCAAAGATCAGTCATCTCAATTTAAAACAGAGCTCAAACTCATTAAAATGAAAATTCAGTGGAATCCCTTAAATCCGATACCACTTGTAGCGAGAGTGCAACACACTTTGAATGTTAGAGAACACATGCAACAACTCGTCGAGGGGCCCGTACGTGGCCTATTGCTGGTAAAAATGTATGCCTCTATCCAACAACCCTTTATTTTCCAGTGTCAATATATTCTCCCCGTCATCCCGCACGATTTTATTTTTTGAAAATTGATGAACTTAAATGTTGGATTTATTGTAAGTTCATTCTCGTTCTGTAAAGATATGCATTAAATATTTGACACTTGACGTTATGCAAACAACAACAGTCAGTCTTGGCATAGTAACCCCGAGTAACACACTGCGTGCCATATATTTACCCCGAGTAACACACTGCGTGCCATATATTTACCCCGAGTAATACACCGGGTGCTATATATTTACCCCGAGTAGCACACCGGGTGCAATATGTTTACCCCGAGGAATACACTTGGTGCCATATGTTTACCTCGAGTAACACACTGCGTGCCATATATTTACCCCAAGTAACACACTGAGTGCCATATATTAACCCCGAGTAACACACTGCGTGCCATATATTTACCCCGAGTAACACACTGAGTGCCATATATTTACCCCAAGTAACACCGCGTGCCATATATTTACCCCAAGTAACACATTGGGTGCCATATATTTACCCCGAGTAGCACAGTGGATGCCATATATTTACCCCGAGTAACACACTGGGTGCCATATATTTACCTCGAGTAACACACCGGGTGTCATATGTTTAACCCGAGTAACACACTGGGTGCCATATATTTACCTCAAGTAACACACTGCATGGGTGCCATATATTTACCTCAAGTAACACACTGGGTGCCATATATTTACCCCGAGTGAAACACTGGGTTTACCTCGAGTAACATACCGGGTGCCATGTGCTTATCTCGAGTAAAAACACTGGGTGCCATATAATTACCTCGAGTAACACACCGGGTGCCATATATTTACCCCGAGTAACACACTGGGTGCCATATATTTACCCCGAGTGACACACTGGGTGCCATATATTCACCTCGAGTAACACTCTGGGTGCTATATATTTACCCCGAGTAACACAGTGGATGCCATATATTTACCCCGAGTAACACACTGGGTGCCATATATTCCCCCGAGTAACACACCGGGTGCCATATATTTACCCCGAGTAACACACTGGGTGCCATATATTTACCAGGAATTGCTTACCATTCCGGATAACTTTCTTTTTGTGTATATCGTTTTTTCTTCGATTTTCTTGTTTCTGATTGTACGTTGGTATATTTAAAATTTTCTGAAATTTTTGTTCCGAATGAAATTGATTGATTCATTCTTATCTACTTCTAAAACGCCAATTCATTTAACTCACTTCTGATAGGTCTTTAAAATTTTCTATTTAATTCTTTCCAGCTTTTCATATAGACTGAGGCGATTAAGTTAGAGCTTGACGTTTTATATAGACACGCATTCCCTTCTTTTGAAGAATGTATGTTAGCCTCTAGATGTCCTTTGTTATTTTTAATTTGTCGTTGGGTTGCTGTACATTGACGTTTACCTTACATCTCTTTTTATTCATATGAAATGTACAACTATACATATATTCATGCTGAATATAATGGTAAAATTAAGTGGCTGAAATTGGTTGAAGAAGCAATTATTAAAACCACAGAGGATATATAACACTAGTCAACTATAAAGACCATGACCTATTGCTGATCTTAGATCCAATACACAAAGATAACTGAGAAGTGAAAGGAAATATATCAGCCAGAAAAAAACAGGAAAGAAATGTCATTTCTCTATTATTTTGGTGTTTCTGTTGTTAATAAGCTATATGGCAATAAATCAAGGCTTCCGAATATACAGGAAATAATCGAATGTAAGAACTTACTTCATTTTAACTATAAAGATAATTAGTTTTTATAATTCCTTATAGCCTGTTTTGTTTGTTTGATTTTGTCTATATGGGAAAGTGTAACGAGAAATCGTGAATAAAAGAAGTCAATGTCAATTAATTTCTAAAGAAATAAGAAAAAAAGATTACAATCGAAAGATATAAAATCTTTTATATGTTTGTTTCTTATATTTGTTGGATTTTATTATGGCTTCGATGCACAAAACTCGTATAGTGTAAAATATACTGACGAACATTAACAATGCAACCTAATCAGATGACTATGAAATATTGAATACTTTAATTCAATAAATTTTTGCGAAGCCATTAATTTGTACCAATGTATTTTTTTTTTTTTTTTTAAACTTTCATTCTTCTTTTCAAAGACCTGGAAAGTTACTAAGTGTGACTATTTGACATATCGGAAAACATTTACGTCTTCAGTGAGTGGGGTTGAAATTTGTTTGTTCTTAATGGCATGAAATGGCAAGGAATTTATGTAATCATACAACCTTAAAAATTTGCGGAAATTAGGTTATTCTTTCAGTTTAAACAATATTTCATTTTTCAAAGGTGTACAAATTACAATTATACAATAGAAATACACGGATTCGGAAACAATAAGAACTGTTATATAAATCCGTCTCCCTTAACAAGATGACAACATTCGGAACATAGTGTAAAGAAACCCGCTATACTATATTTTTTAGATTTACATTACATGTTTATTCTGTGATTTTCCCATTACTCAGAAGTCAGTTTGATCGAATATCTTAAGAAAGAAAATGTCGAAAACTTAGGGAAAAAAAGTTGTCCTAAATTACTGTGCAAAATTTTGTGGTAGGTACCATAAGACACAAGTTTAAATTTTAAAGCGGATTTAAGAAAAATCAAAAGGATCATCAAGAATTTTGAAATATGTTTAGTCTTTCACAAGACCTATTAAAAGACAAAATCAGTATAGACAGGTTTTCCGATTATCTGCCTTAGTTTGTGACGCGACTCCTAGGCGTCGTCGTAGTACGATCGCCATTACAACCGTGAAAAAATATAAACAAGATATAGATCTAAATGCCCTGACCGCATATAATTAAATGTAAACACATGAATGTGAAGTCGTACTTGACCTCGGCAAAATTATATGTGCTATAAATAATAAAGTAATTAGATAAGGGTTCTAAGTGTACTGCAGGCCAGGTGTCGTGTACTTAAAATATAACTGTATTTGATATGTTACACGCGGGACATAATAAATTTTATACGAATACTAATTCCAGGTTACATGTCGATTATAATCATTTGGTAATCATAATATTAATATTTATAACGCATACATAAATAAAAAATAAATAGTCTTGACCGGTCGAATGTGATATATCAGAAAACCCAGGTACAATTTTATCAAATCATAGAAATTTCTGTGGTCAGACCTATAATGAGACAGTCCTAAAATTTAACAATCCACTAATCCGACGTTCCTACAGAGACGAGAGTTTTGTGCTTTTGCTTGACTTACGTATAATGCTCAAAATTGAGTGACATCTTCGTATTACTTTGGTGTCCGCATGAATTGCGCTATATATGCTATGATCGATGCGTCGGGCCATATGTAGATATAACTTTGCGATTAGAATATGGGCTTGAGAAGTTTTGAACTTTTACGGCCCATGTATTCCTATAGTTATTATGTGTTCGATTCCAATTTCTTTTGCAGAAAATTACTCGACATACGACTACTATAGTATGTATAGTATATAACATCATGATCCAGCCCGTGCTTAATATAAATGAATGTCATTAAACCACTAAAGACTCTAACATGTAAATTCAAAGCGATGATTAGTCATGTTTTAGAAGCGTCATTTAGTGTTTTGCCAACTCCCCTCCCAACCACTCCAAAACAGAGGTCTCGTAAATTTTCATTATTAGACTCTTCTATAAGTCCCCGATGTATATAATACAGTGAAATACAGTATTACAGTATAACATTAGGGGTGTATATCGGACCGTCGGACTACAGAACTGTCGGAATTTCGGGTTGTCGGGTTATAGCTACGCTTTCGTAGGTTCTAGTAAATTATTTGATTACCAAGGGTTAGACCTTTGAAAAAATCATTTCTAATGAATAAAATTTTAGAATTCATGCACAGAATAATCTACTGAGGAAATTTCAAATCAACAGAAGTAACTGTATACATCTTATAAAGAAAATAAAGTGAATATATACAATAAGCACACAGGCCTACATATATATATATATAACCTTTAAGTTTTTCAGCATGAACTGCACCCAGGAATAAAATATTTTACAAGCCTTACTTTTCGAAATATTAAAGCGCCGTCCCAAATAACCAAATATCAAACTAAGCGTTAACCTCATCAGTACGATCGAGCAACAGCTGATCTGCAATATCGTAGTCGAAAATTAAATTGTGTAGTACTTCCACTAAAGTAAAGAAAACTTAGTTACATAAGTATACAAAATCGTTTAATCCCGCTGCAAATGTTTGCACCTGTCCTAAGTCAGGAATCTGATGTACAGTAGTTGTCGTCTGTTTATGTAGTTCATACGTGTTTCTCGTTTCTCGTTTTTATATAGATTAGACCGTTGGTTTTCCCGTTTGAATGGTTTTACACTAGTAATTTTTGGGGCCCTTTATAGCTTGCTGTTCGGTGTGAGCCAAGGCTCCGTGTTGAAGGCCGTACCTTGACCTATAATGGTTTACTTTTATAAACTGTTACTTGGATGGAGAGTTGTCTCATTGGCACTCATACCACATCTTCCTATATCTAATAAGGCGTCACTGTCATTCATAATATTTCTTAAACGGATGACGAGGTCCCCCCCCCCCTTATTTAATTTTGAACTCCTTACTCCTCTGTTAACAATATTTTTGTTTGAGTTAATATTGTCGTAATGTCTGTCCATTTTGCAGCATAAAGATACTATAGAAGTCGTCATGAATGAAAAAAATTCGACTCTTCACACTGGGTTGAACTACATGTAGACTCTTCTATACAAAAAGAGACAGATGTACTGTAGTCATCGGATTAATTTTTATAGATTAATTTGAGTTTTTAACAGTCGTTTTACAACGTGTAAACATTCGTCGGCCAGTGTTATTTTACTTTCATAACAAGTTTTATTTATAAAAAAAAACGGATTGTGTGCAGTGGCGCATCATCCAAAAAAATGTCCGGACCATACAAAAACCTGTTTATGCAAAGTTTTTATGTTTATACGGCTTTGATCCACTCAGGTTTGTTGGCCTGCTGAAGGCATCATATAAGATGTATATGGAATCAAATGAGGGCAGTCATTGTGCAACTCGTTGTGTAATTCGCACATTGATTTTTTCCACACCTTAAGTTTTTTACGATTATTTGTACAACTATTAACTGCACAAGAAATGCTTCCATGTTTTTTTTATAACTTTCGGCAGCATCCATAGTAAAATAAATCAGAAAATGAAAGAAATACAAATGTAAACAGAAAATCCATAATGTTTTGATCAATACACGTGCGTTATTTTTCACGGTTGTAATGGCGGATCGGTCACGTGAGAGGTTAATGGATGCGCCCATGTTTTCTAGGTCAATTACAGATAAACCCGTCTATACAGTGAAAAAAAATGTTAGTTGTTCCCTCATACATTCTTACATTCTTACATTCAAGTCGTTTTGTTTGTCTTTCCTGATAGTTTGCTGTTGCTCTCCCAACAGTTACCACATATTGATTATGAATTGTGAGTTTCTAGTTATGTTGATAAATCTATATTATTGTAATTATTGAATACTTTAGAGCATATTAATTTTCTTATTCATAATTCAAACTCTAAAATATCCCCTCTGATAATATATTGATTTTATTATTTGAATATATATGTAAGAAAATATCAAATAATAATTTCCCATTTGACTAATGTGTTCCGGTCATCTATAAAAATTGCTATTTTGACAGAATGATTATACTTTAGATATTGGCCAAACAGAAGCCTTGCCATTCCTTCTCTTTTGTCGGTTTATTTACATTGTATAAGGCCTTTCCTAGAATGTTGTATCGCAAGCAATTTATTTGATATACCATAAGGCTGATAATGTATAGTTCTTTGATGGCGTCCACCTACTGGAAAGTTTTTTTAATGGTTTGAGATAAAAAGAAAAAAACAAACAAACAAAACAAAACAAACAAACAAACAAACAAAAAAAGCAAGCAAACTAAAAACGATAAAAAATGTTTCAGAAAATCTTTAAAACTTAAAAAAATGAAGCTTTTTCAGGGAACATTTAAACTAGATGTATGTCCTTATCTTAAATTATAAGGTTCAAGAAAAATACATTCAATGCAGATGTGTTATCTTTCGATAAAAGTATTTAACAAGAATGATTTTGATAATTTTGATATGAAAAGAATTGCATTACACTGTTTGGCAGGTTAAGTTTATGGGTGTTTTATTTTCTTCCTGGCTGAGTGGTGGGTTTATAAAATTTGACTTGATGCAATACAATAATAAGAAACCAAAAGCAGCGTAGCCTCCGATAAAAAGATTACACCTATAGATCAAAAACTGTACAAATTTTTTGAGCTGACATTCATAATTTGTCTATACGTCTCTACCCTACGTTTTACTTGTTTTAGGACAACTTATTCCTAATCCAAATTATACAGTAGATCCACGATGCTACATTATGTTATACTGTCCGAACACTGTTATGTACTTCTGAAAGAATTTAAGCCATAAAAATGTCTATAATATGTTTGATGAAGCATTAAGATTGTCCTTCTCTGTAATAAAGGATAGTAAATTGGAAAGATGGATAAAGGTATCATTAAAGCATGACTCCGTAATGTAAGTTTATAGCAGTCTGAAAATAGTAATGAGATCAGGAAATGGGATTCATGTACCATTTTATTGCCATATAAATGAAGATAATTCTTTTCTAAATAACTATTTTTTTATTTTGTACATAAGAGATACGATCATACAAATTCACTGGTATAATACGAATTTTTATAACATTTTTACTATTTCTAAACCTGTAAAAATATATTCCAGATCGTCGGACAGCTATATCCGCATTTATTCACATAGCTATAAATCTAAAGTATTTTATTTATTAAGCCATGTTCGTTTTGATCTTTTGACCTTCTTAACAAAGAAAAAAAAACAAACACCAACTGATGTTGTTTATTAATTTTACAACGATAAAGGTATATATAGGAAAATAATCTTTCTTGCAAATGACTTGCGTTAACGTCAAAGACCTAAATTTTTACACCCGATGCGACCTGCTGTACTTCATATAAAAATAAGATTTGGTATGAATGCCAATACGACAACTCTCTGGTTACCTTAATACTGTAGCAGTTTTCAAAATTAAAACACATTACGACGATTTTTTTTATATAAAAATTTTCCCCTAGTTTGGATGAATGAATCAATCACTTACATACTCAGCAGAGATTTCAGTGTAGCAATTATTTTAATGGGCACGTTTTATTGTCACAATAGTTGTATGTTCCATAGTTAAACATCTTTTTTTGCTTAATCTTTTATTTCCAAAGTGCTTTCCACTTAATAAACTTTGTATTTACAAAATATTAGTCAGGTCGACTATTTCTGACAGGAGAACAAATACAAGAGTTTTTTTTCAAAACAAACCTGATAAAAATATATTGTTGTTATTCAGTTGAAGGCAATTTTTCAAATTACTTTCTGTTTACTTTTTTTTGCAACTTAGATAGTGTTATCAATAATGCAATTGCGTATTGTCAAAACATTCACTATTAAAAGCTGCTTCATTATGAAATTTACTGTAGTTTCCTGATCTTCAAAAGTCAGTTGTTAATTGCAGAAATTTCATCATAACCAGTTTTCTAATGACAAGTTTTTATGTCATACGGGAAAGTTTGGCGCCAGCAAACATGTTTCACCTTGCCACGTTCTTTATATGCCTTTCCCAAGTCAGGAGCCTGTATTTCAGTGGTTTTCGTTGGTTCATGCCTGTCATATTTGTTTATCGTAAATTGTTTTGTTATAAATTAGGCCGTTGATTCTTGTTTGAATTGTTTAACATTTTTCATGTCGGGGCCTATTATAGCCGACTATGCGGTATGGATTTTTCTCATTGTTAAAGGCCGCACGGTTGCCTATAATTGCTTATATTTACTTCATGTAAACTTTGGTGGATATTGTCTCATTGGAAATCATACCACATCTCCTTGTGTTTATATATGTATTATGACTATGCTGAATAATTCATAGACAAAGCAGATGGGTTTGGTGTTCTTAGTACCATATTTTTACTTCTAATGAGCACCATGACGGAAGAAGCTAATAACAAGGAACTGGACTGCATGTCCTTTCAATAGGAACTGAGTTCACGCCGGATTTGCATTGGTTTATTTGATCAATATTTGGTGTCGTATGCCAGTTTTGTTTTCTACTGTTCATCTTTTCATCTGTTTGGCAGTATATGTTGTCTGTTCTACCTGTTATATTTATTGTTAATTTATTCTGGTCCGTAAAATGCTTAAAAATATCACATGACGTTCAGTAAAAAAAATATTTTGTTTTCTAAGCACATTTGTTCTTCTATTTTATAACACATCGTAATGTAGAAAAGTTGTTCAACATCAAGAAAATAACCGATTGATTGATTGGTTGTTGGTATGCAGCAATTAAAACTTAATACATAGGTAGGTTTGTAAATGGGTGGACTTGGTTGAAAAACTGGAATTTGTAGGTACGTTATAATAAAACCGATCTGATTTATTTTGCGTTAGAGTTATCTACCTTTTACTTGAATGTTAATATAATGTTGAATGTAAAACATTTATCATTTTTACAGTTATTGATTTTTATAAACAGATACAGCTGCAATGATGTAAAATCAATCCATCAACCAAATTATATTTTAAAGTAATGTCTTATGTGAACATGCGTAAAACATTCCTCAAGAAATTCACGGTATAAATATTAATTATAAATAATCTTTATAAGACCAACAAGGGACACATCAAGTAGCTACAATTAGAAATCTTGTCTTGGAACAATAAGAAAAGGAATGTGATATATATATTAGTATTGCGAGACAAAATCTGTATTAGCTCTTCTCTGTATACGTTAAAGTCTACCAGCTATATATAGAATTGCGAAGATCGTCATTTTACCCCATGTGTTTCCATCTCTTGTATTTGGGGAGTGGGGTGGAGATTTCTTTGCGTAAGTATGATTTGACATTGAACTTAGCAAAAGTTATCTTTAGTACCGTGCGTCTGATTTTTCAAATTCTGTTTAGGTTTTACCAAAATACGTTCGTTCTGTCATATTTTTTTACTATACCTGTACACCTTTTTCTAGTAAATATACATTGTAGTATTCGTATTCCATGTATTATTTCATGGTAAATGTTTCTAGGTGTAAATAAACATGCTACATTGTAGTTGATATTAGTATACAACTGAAGAAGTTACACTGTTGAAGTAATCTTATGTCACTTTCTTTTGAGAAGGTCGTTTAGTTTATCCCTTTAGGTAATATTATAATTTTAGCTTTCTTGTATATAAATTCTAATTTTCTATAAGGTCGTCTACTGTTTTTCTATTTTTCTAATTTTTTTTTTTTTTTTTGTTACTTTTTTTATGTGTTTCATGTGTGTCCGTCTATTTTGCAAAATATTCACTACTTGAACACTGGATTGAAAAAATATTATTTATTTATTTATGTTGTGATAAGAAGCGATTTAACAAAACAGCTTACGAACATATCTTATCATCTTTCATCCTGTTTGATGAATGTTAATAAGTGATATTGGATAACATTCACACACAGTAAGTCCGGTAACAGTTTAAGTGGGATTTATCTAACGATGGACGGAATGTTTAAAGATAAAGTAGGACACATTTCTGCTTGACTTCATTACTACTGTGACTGTGACATATCTATGTGAAGTACTTGTTACGTGCTAGATTTTGAACGCTTTATTATGGAAAATGATTTTTCTCCTATTTTGGTTTCACAAAGAGCAAAAAAGGGTGGGAATACGCATTAACCTATTTGAAATGGTTTTGCATGACAGAGATCAGTTGCTTATTCTTTTAAAGTAAGTATACTGGAAAATTTTATTCTAATTCGTTTTAAAAACTACAGAAGGAAGATGAGTGAAATTCTTTTTGTGGTAAGCTTACTTTTTCAGAGTTACTGTCAATGAAATCACGTCCGGTTTCGATTGGAGTATGCAGTAATCAAAGCCCCATTTTTACGCATTAGCCATTACCGTATACTATATCTATATTTACATATATCTATTCACTTGCGACAACTGTATATATTTTATCCATTAGACTCTGAGGCAACGGTTGATTGGAGCTTCCAATATATGCATTATCTTTTTACGTCTTGAATTTAGCCAAGCAGTGCTAGAACCGCATAACTTGTTATCATAATTGCAACAGGTTGGTCATAGACCTCATACATGTTAGCATGTTTTTTCTTTCTATCTTTGTCTTCTACTATTTGATTATGTTATCCCTCCTTCCGGAGTGTTGGCATTTCCCCTGTTATCGTGTTTCATTATGATCCGTTTATTATCAAACTATTGTTACAAATGTAAATGTTGTCTTGTTGGACTGACGATTTTTTTGTTTTGAAATACGTATTTGTATTGCCCTTGCTATTTTCTTCCTCTTTTTTCTTTCTGGTGTATAAAATGGCTACGATATTTTGTAATTATGTAAAATATTATCACCAGACTGGCAACGGTGCATAAGGATAACATCAAAATAAAAAAAAGACCCCTAACTGTTTTACCATAACCTTCTACAATAAAATATAAATTAGATTTCCATGAACACACAACATCTTTTTACTTAATGATAAAAAAAATTTTTTTTTTTCTTTAGAGATTTAGAAATTTAGGTCAATCTTTCAAAAACATCCTTGTTTAATTAATATGATATCTTGTTATATGGGCAGTATAAAAACAGGTACTACTGATCTGAGCTACAAAGCAAATATGTCCCCATCATAGTTTTATATATCTATATAAATATTCAAGAGAAAATTTCATCAAGGATTTTTATACTACCCAACTTCCATGTAAAAACATTGATCTTTCATTTGAAACCAAAATTATCCAAATGTTTTTCAGCAAACAATTTAAAAGGAATTTTAATATTTAATGTTTTTATGCTTTTGCTTATTCAATCTATGTTTTGATCTTTATGACCTTTTAATTTTTTTATTTGTGAATAACAGCAAATTATGTTCAAAGATTGGCTGACAACTTTTGTAAATAATTTTACAGGCGTCGTGTGTTTTTAAAGCATACCAAAGGGTGTTGAATAAAATATGAACAATTGCCAGAGCTGGTACATGTACGAATAAAAACAAAAATGGCAAATTGTGACATAATCTGTCATTATAGATATTTGTTACATACTATAATAATTCTTCCTCCTTATATGGAAACAAAGCCATAACGAATTGGACTAAAAGGAAGCCCTCTTTGACAATAATACGCGACATGTGACTTTAAACTTTTTCAGTAGCCAACATTTGCATACATAACACATCCGTGTATTACTACGCAAGACAATATATCTTTGCTTCACGTTTAGGTAACAGCTGTATGTCTAATTGTATTTATTTGTTTTACGTTTTATTTTAAGCGTTTATACGCAGTAAGTCCGGTATCTGTTTAAGTGGGATGTATCTAACGATGGGTAGAAAGTTTAAAGACAAAGTAGGACACATTACAACTGTGACTGTCACATATCTATGTGAAGTACTTGTTACTTGTTAGATTTTGAACGCTTTATTATGGAAAATGATTCTTTTCCTATTTTGCTTTCACAACGAATAAAAATAGGTGGGAAATATCATGAATCTATTTGAAATGGTTTTGTATGACAGAGATCAGTTGCTTAAACTTTTAAAGTAAGTATATGGGAAGAGTGTATTTTTATTCATTTCAAAAACTACAGAAGGAAGATGAGTGAAATTCTTTTTTTTTTTTTTTTAATTGTGGTAAGCTTACCTTTTCAGAGTACATGAAATCACGTCCGGTTTCGATTGGAGTATGCAGTAATCAAAGCCCCATTTTTACGCATTAGTCATTATCGTATTATGTATGAATCTATATTGACATATATCTATTCATTTGCGACAACTGTATATATTTTATCCATTAGACTCTGAGGCAACGGTTGATTGGAGCTTCCAATATATGCATTATCTTTTTACGTCTTGAATTCAGCCAAGCAGTGCTAGAACCGCATAACTTGTTATCATAATTGCAACAGGTTGGTCATAGACCTCATACATGTTAGCATGTTTTTTCTTTCTATCTTTGTCTTGTACTGTTTGATTATTTTATCCCTCCTTCCGGAGTGTTGGCATTTCCCCTGTTATCGTGTTTCATTATGATCCGTTTATTATCAAACTACTGCTACAAATGTAGATGTTATCTTGTTGGACTGATGATTTTTTGTTTTGAAATACGTATTTTTATTGCCCCTTGCTATTTTCTTCCTCTTTTTTTCTCTCTGGTGTATAAAATGGCTTCGATATTTTGTAATTTTGTATAATATTTTCATCAGACTGGCAACGGTGCATAAGGATAACATCAAAATAAAACAAGACCCCTTACTGTTTTACTATTACTTTCTACAATAAAATATAAATTGGATTTCCATGAACACAACATTTTTTACTTAATGATAATTTTTTTTTTTTTCTAGTTTTTAGAGATTTTGATATTTATATATATAGGTTAATCTTTCAAAAACATCCTTGTTTAAGTAATATGATATCTTGTTATTTGACTTAACTACATACACATTCATTGGTTTAACATAAATACACATTAGTTTAACATACACATTGGTTTAACTTCAACACTGGTTTTCATACACATTGGGTTAAGATACACATTAATTTAACGTAAACATTGGTTTAACGGAAGCATTTGTTTAACATACACATTGGGTACCTATACTTCACATTGGTTTAACATGCACATTGGGTTAATGTAAACATTAGTTTAACATACAAATCGGTCAAACGTGCATACACATTAGTCTAACTATGGTAGTATAATACTTCCATGGTTAAACGTACATACTCATTCATTAAACGTACATACCCATTGGAATAACATAAACATTGGATTAACTTTCACAAGTTGGTTTTTTTTAGAAAAAAATAATTTGCATAAATTGTCACTTCTAAAGAACTCGATTTTGATCTCCCTTTTTATCATACGGATCTCATTTCCAAAAGAATTATAAAGCCTTTAGCACAAAAATCTATGACATTTAATAACATTGATTTATATCGCCACCAAGTTTTCCTTAATGATAACGAGAATCAAACTAAGATCGTGGATATTAACGTCAAAACTAGTTAATACGAATGTCAGATGATCTTTTCCTTTAAATAAATATATTCTCATTTATATTTTCATCTTTTTCTTTGCTATCACTTAACCAATTTAAACCGATCTTTGTAGAAATACTGTATAATATGTTCTCTATAAACGATCTTCACTTAGTTCCGATTTGATAAAAAAAAAAAACATGACCATCAGCGACAATAGATGACTCTGACTAGCGAATTATCAGATATTTCCTCCTTTCAAGCTACAAGTAAAAATATAGTGAAACTATGCATGCTTTATGATTTTGTGACCCTCTTCAAATCATTCCCATTAAATTTAATCAGGTACGAAACATGGCGACAATGGTGGCACGTATTTTTCATTAAAAAAATTTTGGAAATTATGTTTTAGTTATTTTCTGCTCGGCAAATTCAACTCAAAACTCACATGAATAATTCATTGAAGGTTGTCTTCAAATAGTTTCTATTTAGATTATATGGAAGCGTTCTTTGGTTCTGATTGGTCGATATTTAAAATCGTGTCCTCTGGAACACAAAAGTCAACAGTTTAGAAACTTCATAGGATTAATTATTTTAAAAGCATAATTTCATATATTTATATAAATATTCAAGAGGAAATTTCATCAAGGATTTTTATACTACCCAACTTCCATGTAGAAACAGTGATCACAAGACCTTGAGCTTTCATTTGATATCAAAATTACTCAAATGTTTTTCTTTTTGACAAAGTAGGGACTATTTTGTTTAAAATATGTACTCCTTCTATGTTCTTTGTGACCGGGCCCAAATCAGTGGTGTATACCTTTAATGTTGATTGGGTTGGTATTAAGATGGCAGAAGTGGTAAATTATAGTAACCTGGTAATCCCATAGGAAATCATATTTTTATTTTCTCAAAAAATGACTATACTTTGAAAGATTTGGTATTAAATGTACAAACCTGATCACTTGTTCCCGCTTGAATAAAAAGCATTGTCACATATACATTTGTTAATTATGATGGACCGTTCTAATCTGAAACTACAGATTTTTTATAAACATTACTGCATTGACAATTGAAAGACTCTACCAACCATCGTCAGATTTAATGACAGTCAAGTACAAAGCATTGTGACAATTGTCGCTAATAGTTAAATTCAAAACTAAAAGGAAATCACATTCTTAAATTCTTATTCAAAACTGGTATGCCACTGTTAACCAGGTTGGTGGGAAGAAAGCACGAATATCTGCCAACTATGTCCAAAGATTGACTGTTAACTATCGACAACAATTTTACAGGCGTCGTGAGCTTTTAAAGCATACCATAGGGTGTTGAATAAAATATGAATATTTGCTAGATCTGGTACATGGACGAAGCGAAAAAAAAAAACCTATTCTAACAAAAACTGTGACGTTATCTGCCGTTATAGATGTGTGTTACATAGTATAATAATTGTTCCTCCCTATGTGGAAACAAAGCAAAAATGAATTGGACTGAAAGGAAGCCCTATTTGACAATAATACGCGACATGTGATTTTAAACTGTTTCAATGGCCTATGAAAATTGCGCATATTGAATACATCTTTCTATTACTAAGTAAGAAAATATATCTTGATATCAACTTAACATATGCTTCTTGTTTGGGCAACAGCTGAATGTCTAATTGTATTTATTTGTTTTACATTTTAGTTTAAGCGACTGCTTAGATACGTTTTTGATGAATTATATGATTTTCCAAAAAGAGTTTTTGATATGCTTAAACAACTGTGTGAACTAAGTGAGATGATATGATAATTATGCAAATATTTTACACGTGTCTATATAAGGATTTTTTTTACCAGAAAGTAAACAATGTAAAACAATAAAATGGACGAGAGTGAGTCAACATGTAGTAAGTTTTAATGTATGATTCTCAATAATGTTAGTACAAAGTCATGTAGAATATAAAATAGTTCTTTTTGTATAGTTCGATTCCTTACTGCACAAGATTTTTCGGAATATAACGAATGAATTGTTCCGGTCATTGGACTTTGTGTATTGTTTGGTGGTTGTCTCATTAAATTTTTGTCCAAATCGAACTCACTTGAAAGAAAATAGGAAAACCGTTTGTCCAAACCGTTCAAAATAATGTTAAATAGAGATATTTGACCTTAGATTTTAGCAGTGAGCTACTGTCGCAAGAAAAATAATTATAGAAGTATTCACAAACAAACTTATAATCTCGACTGAAATGTCAGATAAACTGAGAATATTTTTCATCGATTGATTGTTGTTTGCTTAACGCGCAGTGACAAATGTTGTGTGCGAATTCGTGATATGAACAAATTACAATGTATACATTACTATAAAATCAAATAGGTAGAATTTTAGTGGGTCGACTGGAATTAAAGGCGATAATTGGACTGTCACTGGAACAAAAGGGTATATGAATAGGGACGGCTTTGCAACAGACAACCTACAAAACAAGATTTGCTGCAGGTTTTTTTAATATGCAAACATCATGATACCCTTTCGACATTTTACTCATCACTTAACGTCTACATTAGATACATGGATATTTATGTATTAAAAACCAACACACATATGGACGCTCTCAGATCAGCAAGGATCTTAGTACCGGATTCGTGAACTCTTAATAAATAATTTTACCATTATGTATATTTCTACCCAATCGCCCTTTGCTAATGTGAACACCAAGGGCTCTCTGAGAATAACAGTCCGATATTCATATGTGTTACTCACTGAAAACTAAGCCTGTAAATTGTGGCAATATTATAACTATCAAACAAAACAAAATAGTTAGTTGTTGTATAAAAGTCAACATTTTCACTTTTAATAACATTGATTTAAGTATTGAAACAATTCTGTTGCATTCGGTTTATTCCATTACATATGAAACTTTGCAAAAGTAAGTATTCATGAATATAAGTATTTATTATTAAATATTTTGAAACTGAAACGGGAATTAACATGCAGTTGACATGACTAATTTAAGGAATCATCAAAATAAATAATAAAATTGAGAATGGAAATGGGGAATGTGTCAAAGAGACAACAACCCGACCACAGAACAGACAACAACAGAAGGTCACCAATAGGTCTTCAATGCAGCGAGAAATTCCCGCACCCGGAGGCGTCCTTAAGCTGGCCCTAAACAATTATATATACTAGTTCAGTGATAATGGACGTCATACTAAACTCCAAATTATACACAAGAAACTAAAAGTAAAATAATACAAGACTAACAAAGGCCAGAGGCTCCTGACTTGGGACAGGCGCAAAATGCGGCGGGTTAAACATGTTTATGAGATCTCAACCTCCCCTATACCTCTAGCCAATGTAGAAAAGTAAACGCATAACAATACGCACATTAAAAGTCAGTTAAAGAGAAGTCCGAGTCCGATGTCAGAAGATGTAACAAAAGAAAATAAACAAAATGACAATAATACATAAATAACAACAGACTACTAGCAGTTAACTGACATGCCAGCTCCAGACCTCAATTAAACTGATTGAAAGATTATGTCTTCATCATATGAATATCAGGCACAATCCCTCCCGTTAGGGTTTAGTATCATACCATCATAAAATATATGAGAAGAGCATAACCCGTGTCATGCCAACAACTGGTTTTAAATAAATGTGTTTAGTTCCGATGCAAAGACCCTATAAGTGAATCAATATTAAAGCCAAAATATGCAATCTTTAATGACCTGACAACAGTATCGTAACTATATCCCTTCTTAATAAGTCTATTTAAAGGTTTTGTTAGCTTCTGAGGTGAATACTGACATTTTAGTGCTTTATAAAGAATATTACCATAAAAGATTGGATGTGAAATACCTGAACGTATAAGAAGTCTGCATGTTGAGCTATATTTACGAATGATGTCCTTGTACCGATGATAAAATTTAGTAAATGTTTTGACTAGTTTGTGATATCGAAAACCCTGGTGTAATAATTTTCTGTAATACATAAATTTCTTTCGTTAAAATCTAAAACGTTGTTACATACACGAGCGAATCGTACAAGTTGAGATATATAACACCGTAAGATGGTGACAAGGAACGTCACCATCTAAAATGGATAATTAACGATAGGAAATGAAAATCATCTCTTTTATCATAAATTTTTGTATTAAGCTTTCCGTTAATGATATAGATATCAAGATCGAGGAAAGGGCAGTGGTCATTGTTAGTATTAGCTTTATTTAAAGTAAGTTCAACAGGATAAATTTCTTTAGTATACATACTGAAGTCGTCATTATTGAGAGCCAATATATCATCCAAATATCTAAAAGTATTATTAAATTTTGTATCAGATGTTGTTTCGATGGGTCTTTGCTGATTTTAGTCATAAATTGTAACTCATAGCAATACAAAACAGGTCCGCAATAAGTGGTGCACAGTTAGTCCCCATTGGAATTCCGATAACCTGACGATATACGGAATCTCCAAAGCGAACAAAAATATTATCTAGTAAAAATTCAAGGGCAGATATAGTATCAAAGCATGTCCAATTGACATAGTTCTTTTGTTTATTGCTACTAAAAATGACCTAAAAGAGTTAGAACATATGTATTCACATTCTGACTTTTAAATGCCCATTTAATTAGGTGTGTGAATTTTTCTTAATGAGAATGTAAATATGTATTTACACTGGTTGGGTTTCATTGACATTTTGAACAAAAACCTAATGTAAATTACAAGATTATCTCTGAGTATAAATACAGTTGTAGTTGTAAGTCATGGATAATTGGTCATAATTAACCTTTTACATGCTATTAGATCCGATTTGTACTTTGCAACACATGTGTGGAGACTTATACTCTACATTTCTAATTTGTATAATAAATCTAAACGTTTTTCACAACTTTAAATTTTCTTGGGGAAAAGTGATATAATACAATAAATGGTGTCACACACAGAATGAAACAATGTAATAAAAAATACACGATTTAAGAAGGGACTTTCGTATTGATGTACTTCTGTTACATATATATATATATATACCGTTACATCTTAGGGATAAAGTTACACAACATACAAATATCCTCTGTACGCTAATATAGTTTCCAAATTTCATAGCACACTGTCAAAGTTAAGGGTAGAATTGAATACACACATATCATATTTTGCACAGCAACGTACACGTGTACTTGTCTAAAGAAAGACGTTAGCATGCAGTATTTTCTCCTTTTTTTTTTTTTTTTTTTTTTTTTTTCATGTTACTTTTACTTAAATTATTACGTAACATTGTTATCAGTGGACCCTTACGGTATAAAACATTGCCCAGTGTGGTTTCAGGGTAATTTATCAAATATTTATTATTTGGCCTAAAAAAATGATCTTAGCTTATATATTGTGTTATAAAAAATTCAATAATGATATTATTTCAGAGTAACCGAAGTAGCTTTGGAAATCTTATTATGTTTGCTTCGACTGGTATGACACCAGGTTTTCTTAAACGTAGTGTAAACTTTAAATGTTAATACATTTATGTAGATCTGTTTACATTCATGTCATGTATTATTTTTTTTTTCTTTTTCACAGAATAATGGAAAACACGACTTTATTTGAGAACTTTACGACACATGACTTTTTTTCAAACCAATCCGGAGTAGCACGGCCTTCTACTACAGATATCCTTCTACGATTTGAGCCTTACAGTGTATATATCGACAGAATTGTATCTCCAATATGGTACATTATAGGTCTTTTCGGAAATCCGATATCTGCGAAAGTATGGCTTGGAAGAAAGAGTCGCAAAAATTCATCAGCTATATATCTTGGATTACTTGCTATTGTACACATGTTCCAACTTATCATTCATTTTTTATTTGTGGAGTTAACATACACGTGGGACATCCCTACAAATGACAAACCGGTATTATGTGAAACTTTGAATGTATTATCTATTATTCCCCAGTATTTGGCGCCGTTACTGGTGTTAGGCTTTACTGTTGAACGCTATATTGCTGTTTGTCATCCGTTTAAAAAGGAAACATTTTGTACCGTCCATAGAGCAATTATTGTCATAGCATGCTTGACCGCTTTATCGGTTGGCTTTGCTTGTGTCCAAGCTGATTTGTGGAAATATTACCCAGACTATAAGAAGTGTTTTGCAAAAGCGGAAAACCAAGAGTTTCAAACAATATGGACAGCTATTACAGAAATAATGTTTTTCTTGGTTGTCCCCCTTTGTGTCTTGATGTTTAATATTTTAGTTATTAGAGAAATAAAGAGGATAACTTCACATGGACCCGCTGTAACAGCTGGTGGAAGTCAAACGTCTACCGTTACACTCCTTTCGGTGTCATTTTACTTTATTTGTACTCTGTTACCAGCGTCTGTAGTATATGCCATTCAAAACGAAATGCCAAATGGGAAATTGAAAAACTTGCAAAGCTTAGAACTGATCGCGACTGATCCAGTTTGGTTGAGTTTTTTCACGTATATCGCAATAAGAAAAGTTGTGGAGGAAATATGTTTATCAAACAGTGCATGTTATTTCTTTATTTATTATATCACCGGGAAGTACTATCGCCAACAAGTAAATTCATTTTTGGGGATTGATAAATGCTGCAGAAGATTTTCGGATAAGGACTCCACATTGTCTAGTGAGAAAACAAAATACAGCCTTGTATCAACTAACGGTAATGGGATGCATGCAACCCAAATATAGATCCAGTATTTCGCTAATAGAAGCTGCAAATTGTTTTACATGTCTGACAGGTTGAGTTGGACATTTGTCCAAATTTAGTAAGGATGTTGAAATTAAATATACTTTTTTATTGATCTATTTGAAAATTTTCTGATTATATCCATTGTACAGACTCATACATTTTTTTTTTTTTTTGCAGAAGGCACTGAATGAAATAGCTTTCTTTCCTAGATATTCTAGTTGAGATGTATATAAGTTTTAGCTTAGTGTATTTACATACATAATCGTACGACCTGTATCACAAGCAGAATGTTTGGAAGCGAGCAGTTTTTGTTCTACATTAAAATATTAAATGTATTCTTAAATGTTTGTGGTCTAATCATTTGTGTCTTCCTTTGGCATATGTACAGCATATTGAGCTTAAAAACGATTTAATACACATACACATCGATTTAAAAAAGATTAAAGCAAGTCATTTGTGGACAGAATTAGATGTAAATGTAAAACATAAAAAAACAATTTTAGTGCACATGTCACGTGTTTCCCGAAAAAAAAACCCGGCTACAAACGTAATGCAAAAGCTTTGAAATGTCAAATCCAAGTAGTAAATTAAATTCACAAATATTAGTAACTGAATGTGTTGCTTGGATAAGGTTACTTAAACATTCAGTTCCGAAAGTTTCGAAAGTTAAAAATGTGTAAAGAGTTGAAGGCAATTAACCAAATTGTATCACAAAGAAAAAACATTTTCTAACGTCAACTTCATTTCAGAGAGTTGGACAGTTTTTGTTTGTAAAATAACTACATAATCTAATATGTAAAAGGTAAGTGCATTATCATCGACAGTTCCGACATATATAATTACATATCCGTTATCTGAACATTATTATTATTTGTATCATGTCAATTGTTTGACCCTAGAGAGAGAGAGTGTGTGTGTGTGTGCGATACGAACACAAGTAGTACCAGTTGGAGGTGTTTGCATCAGATTTGGTGCGTGTAAGATGTCCGCACTGTAAGCGATATCATATCATACGACAATATTTTTTAATGAGGATCTTTTATCGATAAATGCAATTTCATTATGGATTTCATTTTGGAATACCTTGGCGTTTTGTAGTCTACTTGTTTCTTTTTGAAAAGAGAGTAAACAAGGATATACAGATTTAAGCAGTATACACAATTATGCTGGGGACCTACAATTAAGAGAGGCACAATCAACAAAATGAAGTTATCATTTGAACACTTTCCCAGTTTATCAAGTTGCTTATGAAAAGACAATGATCAACAGTTTCAAATAATCATGCGATCAAAATACAAAAATGTCACGTGTTAAGGGATATCAATAACACAATTACAGTAGGTTTTTTCATCATTGTTTAAAAGTCATTGGTAATATTTTACTGCAGACATTGTGTTTTACTTAACAACATAAAACAAGTACCGCGACCGAAAGCAAAAGTTAATCAGGTAAAAAAAGAAATAAAAATCAGGGTAAGATAACTTTGTAGCTGATATAAATATACATGTACTAAGTTTTTCTTAGAGATGATTAACACGAAAAAAGGTTGTTTCTTTAACATGTGTCTAGTCAAAAATCAAAAGACAACAAAATAAAATGTATGCACCTTATGACCATTTCGAAAATGAATTCAGCCTCTGACATTTATAACCAAACACTGACCCATTAAATAGAAGTACAAATCAAAATAACACTTTATACATTTTTTGAGTCCGAAATAAATATCTTTCACATGCGCATTTCGAAAATAAATTTCATCGTAGACGTTGATTGAAAGTCCAAATGCAAAACTTTGAAGGGCGATGAATCCACAAAACGAGTAACATGAAAATCAAACGAACACTAGCTAACAACATAAGGAACAGTTGTGATTTGCAGCAATTACCCTGCTAATTAGAAAATGTTACATTTTTTTTTTTGTCAATATCCAAAATATCATGGTAGTGAAAGAACACTTTTCAACAGCTACTGAACTGAATACGCTACACTTAATCCGCAATATGTCCGTTATGTATTGGTTTCCTAAACTATTTAAAAACTTAGGGAACGACCATTTGATATTTGGGGCGGCAGGAGGATTTGTTTTGATCGGTTATTTAATTTTGTAGTGTAAAAGGACAGATTATTTATTTTCTGCACTGTTGAAGCATGATTTTTCATTTTCATTAAAACAAGGGACTGATTATTTATTTTCACAACTATATTTATAATATTTGAAAACATACAATTTTATTCTTAGATAAAAGAAAATAATACATGTATGATCAAGTCATTATGTACCATTTAATCAGAATGAATCTTCTGAATTCCCAACTGCATATACATGTATTGCATTCAGACACGTATTAAAGGTGGGCTGTAACTAGCCTCTTTTAAAAGTATCAGCAAACATTTGTTCGCCGAGCGGAGCGAGGCGAAAAAAATTATGAAGGGTTTGGGAGCCAATGTAAGCCCCAAGAAGATATAAGATATAAAACAAATGATGCAAAATCATGCTTTCTGGTTGTTTCCTAGACCCTTTGAGATGCAAGTTCTGTTTTAATCATTTTTTGACAATACTTTGGTCTCAAAGCAAAATGTATAGATTCAATGTAAGACTTAATTTTTTAGGGACAACATCAAAAGACCAATATGTGGGTTAAAGTAAAAATGTAATTCACATAGTTTTTTTTTTTTTTTGTGTTTCGGCTTGCAGAATTTTCTGTATGTTTTTTTTTTCAAATTAAGTTAAGAGGGGGTTGATTATCAGTGATATAACTATGTCAAGTAAGTTTTTATAACACATTTCAATTACAACTTGATGCATAGCTCCTAACTGGGATACAATTAAAGTAGCCAAGTTGTAAAATTAGCTAAAAAGTCCTCATTAAAATAAATAAAATAAAACTTGTGATAAAGTTTAAAACAAAATCATTAAATTACCAAAGGAATGTAACACTAAGAGAATACAGAAGGGCATTCAATGAACAAAAGACAAACCTGGGAACAGATAAAACACAAAACGACGAACAATAGACAAATAACACTGACAACTACAAATAAATAAGAAACATGGATCCCGAAAAACAATGAAAAAACAGGGGCTACTTCCGAGGGAGAACAAAACTTGCTTCTTGCAAGACACTCGCCATGAAAACAATTTAATATGAAGACAAGCTTTGGGTTTTGAAATTTGCTACATTAGGCAATAGCCCTATATAATAATAAAAGTGAGGTAAGTGTTCCTGAGACTATATACCTCAAGTTAATTAATGAAACCCATTTTCAGACATTTCAAATACATCTAAATTATATTTATACTTTTATTTTTAAAAGATTTGGGAAGTGGTTCCCGAATATTTTTTTTTGAAAAAAGATTTATTATGAAGAATTTGGTGCCATCTCATACTTTCGAATAGCATTTATAAACTGGCTTAAAAGACCTGCCAAGTTATTTATTTTCAATTGTAAGTCAGGTTATTTATTTCCAAATAACCACAGAACATACCATTCATTTTCGTGATTATCATGGCTGAGTTATTTATTTTCAAAATCCCCCCCCCACCCCCGTTACTATTACATATATAGCCTGTAATAATATACAATATATATACATTGTCGGAAAATATAAAATTTATTTGTATGAGCTTTAGAAACAGGACGAAAAGCGAGGCTTGCCGAGCTTTTCTCCTGTTTCGCAGCGAGTACAAATAAATTTCATATTTTCCGACAATGTACATATATTGTTTTTATCCTGAAATTTACTCCAAACACTTGAAGCTTTAGTTGTTAAAATCTAAATCATTGTCTCTAACTTTTCAAAGAAATCGACAAAGTGTAAACGCGGACCGCGAAGAGGGCCCCAAAATGAACTGGTACGTAAAAAGAAATATCCACATTACTGCTTGCTCAACATGGAAGTGGGGTAACAGGAGACTTTATTTGTACAAGTACAAATAAAGCAAAACTTTATTTGTGTACCTGTTATTTGTACAATACAAGGCTGATTGCAGGATAAAGTCCGCATACCGTGCATATGGACGCGAGTAAAAAATTCAATTGCGATATTTCCATACAAAATGATAGGGAAGAGACATTTTTATAACGTGAAATAGGGAGTTAATAATGGGGTAACTGAACTCGTCATGTTTGCCGTAGGTCCTGACTTTTCACACTAGTTAAAGTTGTATCCTGGATGTTAAGTTTACTGGCATATATACAAGAACTCGTTGAAATGTGCATTATTTAACAGTGACAGGACATCATCAATATAGATTTACGTTAAAAGAATGAACCTTGCAAGACGTCTTCTTTTTTTTTTTTTGATTTTGAGGATTTGGTCTGAAGAAGCAAGGAACTTATGAAGTGAAATCAAGTTCCAGGTAGACAATTCACACGACCGATGGGGTTATAAAATTATTCCATGCATTACGGTTAACAGACATTAAATAATCTATTATTGTGTAGTGACTGATCACCAAATCTGACTCATGAACTGTTGACCCTTCTGGAGCACAATAGTAACGACTGTATTTTTTTAGGGTTAGATTTGCCCAAGATTTATTTTTCCTTATACTGTGTTATCGGCTGTTGTTGGTCTTTTCGAAGGAGTTTTTTCCTTCATAAAAGCAATGGTGGTTCTATAGTCGACGTGTGATTGTCTAATGCTCCCTTTTTTCTCTCTCTTTTTATGACTAAATAGTTATTTTGTCTGACTAAATTTATAGAGTATAGCACTGTTATTTATTGCTCCCTTCGTGTGATTGAAATTTAAATTTAAAGTTACCGTTGTCTTTAATTTACATTGACATAACTAAACGTATTCATATCAAGCTACAAACTTTTACTTTACCATCAGGATCACGATATGACAAGATACACTTTATAAATTATAACCAAGTCGTATTATCAAAAATTACAAAAATATAAATAAATGGAAAACTTTTCCTTTACGAGAATTAATTTCCCTTTTTCCTTTTTTTTTTTTTTTTTTTTGGCGATGGTAATATGTTGGCCTCTTCTTATTGATTGTATATTTGTCAGCTTGTTGGGTGTAAGTGTTTGCAGAGAAGTCACAGACTACGACAGGAATATAGATATTATAAATTGGTCAAAAGGTTTATTAAATTTAGCGCAAACATAGAGATTTACTGAAGACGTATAAAGGGTGTATATGTGAGTTCGAACAGAGGGACGAAAGATACCAGAGGGATAGTCAAACTCATAGATCGAAAACAAACCGACAACGCCATGGCTAAAAATAAAAGACAAACAGACAAATAATAGTACAGATGACACAACATAGAAAACTAAAGACTAAGCAACACGAACCCCACCAAAAACTTGGGGTGATCTCAGGTGCTCCGGAAGGGTAAGCAGATCCTGCTCCACATGTGGCACCCGTCGTGTTGCTTATGTTATTACAAATCCGGTAAATAGTCTAATTCGGTAAGTCACATCCGTATGCAGGCGCTGCTGGAATGTTGCTACATAGAAATGGGAAGTTCACAATTGGGAAGCTGAAATCATCTCTTTTGTCGTAAAGTTTTGTTTTCAACCGACCCTCATTGCGAACCCTGCACGTGGCAGGTGCGCTCGACTCAATCTTAATTGATCTGGAGTGTCATATTTTCCTAGCGAAGGTCAGTGGTTCTCTCCGGCTTCCTCCATTAAAAAAAACTGACGGCCACAAAAACAAAACAATTTAGGCATGCGTCAAACGATATGGTAGGGTAAACGAACAGTACTAGAAAATGGGATATAATTAATGGATAACGTATTTTTTTCTTCATAAAATTGTTACATATTTGCTACTTGAATACTCAAGTTTATCAGAACTGCAAGTATTTGAACAAAATTTGCTGTAGACTTTGTATTCCAAGTGAGATTAGCTCAGTGTAGATTTCATAATGAGTGAAAACAATATGGCTTCCCCAATGAAAGTAAACAATGACTCTCCAGGTGAAATCAAAATTGATACTTTGTTTACTTGCTCTGAACCAGTTTCCACAATCACTTCACAAGAATTTATTGGCAACAAGAGATCCCACCCAGACAGCCCTGATACCCTACCAGCGACACTTAAACAGAAGACAAGACAACTTAGGAGGCGAGGTAACTCGATGGGAGATCTGACTGAGATAGATATTCCAAAAAGGCTGCTTCACTTGAAAGTCCGTAGCTGACAGAGTCCCTGAGGCCCTCAGTAGTCCAGAGGTATTAAATACTATTATACCTATTTTGTCTAAACAAATAATCAAAACATTGGTGCCCATAATACAAACAGAAGTTAAAAATGTGTTGTCGAAGAAATTGAACCACTATT
This sequence comes from Mytilus coruscus, assembly GCA_017311375.1. NCBI lineage: Eukaryota > Metazoa > Mollusca > Bivalvia > Mytilida > Mytilidae > Mytilus > Mytilus coruscus. The sequence continues at coordinate 31,915,759 of CM029601.1, forward strand.
TAATACAGAAATTAGAAAGTCAGACTAATATAATTGAAACACAAAAGCAACAAATTATTAAGTAATTTATACAACTTTCAGCATTAAAAACGTCACCCAAGACAAATCAATATAGTAATATGTCATCTAATGTTTATTGCCTATGCTTTTACAATATCTCTTTTATTTGTTAAGCTAATAGCATATCTGGAAGTTTCTGATAATATTTATAACACAAATAATAATAACAACAAAAACAATGATGATCTCTGGTTAATTTCTAATGCAACCTGGATATAAAACTTAAATTTACCAAACCTGTTTACATTCATGTCTATTAGTCACTGGTTGATAGTTGTCTCATTGGCAATCATACTTTATTTTCTTACTGTATTATCAAATACAGTTCCAATTAGTTTTATATAGTTAAAAGTTTCCTTTAAATATAATACATAATTTCTTCGGTAATACAGAATCTCTTTTCATTCTTTAATCATGACTTCCATATATGCGAGACTTATTTTTCGGCCTTTCATATTTTTCAATTTTTGTTTTGTTTGGCATTTAGTCATTGTTTTACTTTCTTGTATTGTCCTGTGATGATGATGGTGATGATACGTGTGTCAGTTTGGTAATGTTTTCCTACAGCAGGCCCTCTTAACTCCTGTTACTGCTTATTCATGTAACGAATAACAGCGTTCAAGATAACAGGGCTGCTATAGGTATATTTAATAACAGACGAAAACACTGTGGACCTTTATCCCATATAAAATGGTTTCCTATTTAGACATACTACTAATAAACTTACGCTGCGGTCTCCTCATCTTCAATCTCTGTTTTACAAATAATTAATCCAAGATCAGACATTATTTTTCTGTTGTACGTACTTCATTTTATCCTGAATTATTAGAGGTCGGTCATTTAAAAACGTATCAACCGTATCATATACGTTGACGTATACGCATCTGCAGATATACCAAAAAATAGTATGTGATCCCGAGCTTAAGACTATTATACGTTGTGCTTCAAATTTTTTTATCTAATTGGAACCTGTTCAAAACAATCAAACACAAACTTTCAATATTTGCGATGATGGTGTTTTGCAAAAAAGGGGTCTATCAACGACTTCTGCATGCTCTTGAAAAGGAGTGAATGTGGGGCAGTGACACGAATATCGTACAAAATCCTTTTACAAAACACGTAAAAATATTTCAAGATCTTACCTGAATAAACACAAAAAATTCAAATGTACTACTTATATACATGTAAGGAACTATGAATATTGTACATTTGCGATTTAATCATAAATGAGAAATAGATACATAAATTGTCTTCATATGTAATATAAATACATTTGAAAAAACATACTGAGCATCACTCTATTTGTCAAACAACAATTTGGTTCTACGAGCGCACAAGTTAGCACATAAACAAACGATTTTACCGTATTCACTCCTATCATGCCTGTAAACTGTTCCAACTATCCGGAATAACTTTTAAAGTCGGATAACCTGTTCCAAAAAACTCGATATTTCCTAATTGTTTTGTTAATTTTTTTCTGTACTTGACGCTGATTCCTTGGCATCCGGCGTAGTTGTGCTAGCGTAAAGGGTGTAACGATAGGATGGCATGAAGGGTATACACAATCGCCTAGAAGATAGCAATTTCTGGAATTATCAAGGGTGCGCATATCGCCGATCGGTGTCATCATTTCAAAGGTGTTTGCATCATTATTGTGCCCTAAAAATCCCGATTCAACATGCACAATAGTTTTGTTATCAATAATCACTTGTGTATGTATACAATGAAAACCTCTATTACCACTATAGTACATCCTTTGAGGTTCATTAGATGGCCTTAAAATTGCATGCGACGTGCCATCTATACAACCAACTGCTTCCTTTAGTTTATTCCATTTCCACGTTTATGTCTCCACTGACGTCGAGTTGGCCATATTATGTTACTGCAGAGCATTGCATACAGTACTGGCCACACTTCATTTACAATTCTTGAAACTTGTCTCGGTAAAATGTCAAACATGATGGACAAAATATTATATGTTGGGTAACACTTTAACCAAATTAGTGTCAACAAAAGCATATTGCGTCGATTAAGTCTTCAGTTAATCCCGCGAGTTCTAGGTGCTTGGTATAAAAGATGGTCAAAGTTATGGAATAAGACAAGAAAGGTTTCCGGTGTTTCACCAGTGGCGTCGTAAAACTGGAGTCGTCGTTGTGACAATTGCGTAAAAATGTCTCTTCCAAGATGTTCATCAACATCATCGTCCATAAATAAAATAAATCTCGACCTCATAAATTAGGGCGAAGATACCAGAGGAACATTCAAACTCATAGATCGAAAATAAACTGACAACGCCATGGCTAAAAATAAATAGACAAACAGACAAATAATAGTACACAAGACTCTAATAGTCGGGGAAAAGATAATAAAAGTCAAAATTCAAACTCGAGAACCCCATTTGAAACGTTTGGAAGATTTTAATATCCCCTTCTAAAACATAAAATGTTGCAGGATTTGCTTACCCTTCCGGAGCACCTGGGATCACCCCCAGTTTTTGGTGGGGTTCGTGTTTCTCAGTCTTTAGTTTTCTATGTTGTGTTTTGTGTATGATTGTGTGTCTGTTTCTTTTTTAACCATGGGGTTGTCAGTTTATTTTTTACTTATGAGTTTGAATGTCCCTCTGGTATCTTTCGCCTCTCTTTTGATGCATTACTATATGGTTAAAATCTAAACAATGTCAATGTTAACTGCATAAGTGCTTCACTGAATATTTACGGTACCCCGAATTTGTTGACAGTAAAATTAATTAGTGTTGACAAGCACGATTTTCACGAACATTAATTTTTCATCAATATATAAGGTCTTAATTTTTGATTTGATATCACTGTGGATAAATAATTCTTATGGGACATCATGGATCAAGAAAAGTTAAAGGTACTAGGTTTTTAATATACTATACATTACATTCAGAAATTATTGCGATGGTTTATTTATTGCGAAAAATGCACCAGGGTTGTAATCGCAATAATTTTAACTTGCATTTTGGAATTTTTATATACGAATGAAGCGGGCTCAATATTGCCAAAATTAAACTCGCATTTTGGTCTAAAATGACAAAATCGGAATAATAAATGCACGCAATAATTTCTGATTTTACAGTACTATTTATTAATTGTGGAAATTTAAAAGTCATACACAAAAATTAGGTAATTGTCCCATATCTGTTTTTACACTTTTTTTCATGTATGCATAACTCTTAAGTATAACTAGAAACATACCATTTTGGAAATTCGTGCGTAGTGGCTTAGACTTGTTCTATATTCTGCATGGCTCAACGTTAAGTGCACACGATTCGGTTACGGTTATGTTACAAATGAAAAGTTAAGGCGGGGTCGGTTGTCACGTGTCCGATAAAAGAAGAAAAAAAAAAACACGCACACACACACACAAACGTAACTGTAGATTGACACATTTATCATTTCGACAACTCGTACAATTTGTTACCCTCCTTGATCAAGGCTCTTGTTCATATTGTTCAAGATTAAAGGGAAAGCATTCGCTTTAGCAGGAATGAAATTCTACTGCTTTTAAGATCATACATTGCCCATCCAGGGGACTATGATTCAATCGTGGGTGAGATCAAAGAAAATTTGAATCACATGCAGCAATCCGTGAGAGAATTCTACCTTCAAAATGATATCAAAAGATAAAGCAAAGGCTGCGGAAAATTCCATCGCATAACTGCAACCCGCCTTAAGGAAACAGATTTTGAAATCAGGTAAAACTGCAGATTGATTTATATTATACTAGAACACACCCGCGACATCGCAGGTCCGTGACTTAATTAAATTACCTATGCCTTATTTTTAGTATTCGTATTGTTATCTGATAAAGTCATGCTGATTGTAAGGTGCACAGTTTTCTCTGATTTCAAAATCTTTCTGTTTGAACCTGGTTTTCTTACTACAATAAACTTAGTATAAACTAAATTTGGGAAGACATGACAAATTGCTATAAAGAAACAGTAACCAATACTATAGGACTCAAAGAGCGTGGACATAAACCTTGGATCTCCAACAAATCATGGAAACTTGTAGATGAGAGAAGACATCTGAAGGAAAAAATACACTAACAACAGTAGATCAGAACGAGTTAAGAACAGTTTAAATGCCAAATATAGTGACAAAGACAAGGAGGTTAAGAAAAGTATGAGAAATGACAAAAGGCAATGGACAGACAACTTAATTGAAGAAGCAGAAAAGTAGCAAGCAATGGTATGATGAAAACAGTATATGAAGTTACAAGAACAATTTGCAATGAAAACAGAAACCACCTCAAGTCATCAAAGACAAGTCTGGAAATCTATTATCTAACCATGACGAAAAACTTAAAAGATGGAAAGAACACTTTCAAGAAGTCTTGAACAGACCTGAACCGGAAATACCATTTGACATCAATTTAAACTATGAAATCGAGGAAAGAGAGATAGATACTGGTCCTATCAGGAAAGAGGAAATTACAAAAGCCTTGAAAAGATTGAAAAATGGGAAGTCAGGAGGCATAGATGGCATAACAGCTGAGATACTAAAAGCAGATACAATAACAACCAATAATTTTCTATATTTTCTATGTATTGTGTGCGATTTTGTCCCATGTACATTTACTCCATATCCTTTCATTTTCTACTAAATATTTGCTTAAGCTTTACAATATGATATGGATTGGAGATGAAATACCAAAGGAGTGGAGTAAAGGTCTTATTGTTAAAATAGTAAAGAAAGGAGATCGAACATGTTGCGATAACTACAGAGGCATAACACTACTTTCTGTGCCAAGTAAGGTATTCACAAAAATCATCATCCAAAGAATACAGGAAGGAATAGATGAAGAGCTAAGACAAGAACAAGCTGGCTTCAGAAGGGGGAAAAGCACTACCGAACAACTCTTCACTTTAAGAAACATCATAGAACAATGTTCTGAATGGAATGCTCCTTTATACATCAACTTTGTAGACTTTGAAAAGGCGTTTGATTCCATCCACAGGGAAAGCTTATGGTCCATCTTAAAAGCTTACCACATCCCAGACAAACTCATCACAGTTATAAAACTCTTTACGATTCTATTGAGTGTGCAGTCATAGACGAAGGAATACAATCGGAATGGTTTAAAGTAAAACAGGAGTAAAACAAGGATGCATGATGTCTGGCTTCTTGTTTTTGTTAACCATTGACTATGTCATGAAGCAAACAATAAAAGATCATGAAACAGGAATTAGATGTAAATTTACGACCAAACTAGAAGACCTTGATTTTGCTGACGACCTAGCACTACTATCTTCCAAATTCCAACACATACAGCTGAAAACAAGTAAACTTCAAGAAAATGCCAGCAAAATAAGACTAAAGATAAACGCATCAAAACAAAAGTAATGCGGATTAACACCACAAATAACAACCCAGTGAAGTTAAACAAGAAAGACCTAGAGAATGCCAATACCTTCACTTACCTAGGAGGAATAGTTACAACAAAAGGTGACTGTGACAATGACATGGACAACAGGTTCAAGAAAGCTAAAGGTCAATTCAACAGGTTAAGAAAAATATGGAGATCATCAGTACTGTCAGTTAAAACAAAGGTCAGGTTATTAAACAACTTAGTCATATCAGTCCTACTGTATGGATGTGAAACCTGGAAAACAACTGAACAAGACAAAAATAAATTGAACACCTTTCAAAATAGATGTCTGAGACAGATACTGAAAATAAGATGGCCCAATACTATATCAAACGAAAACCTCCACATAAGAGCTGGAACAAAGAGGCTAAGTGATGACATAACGTTGGAGATGGATTGGTCATGTACTAAGGATGGATACCAACAGTATATGGTCAGTTGCACTGACATGGAAACCAGAGGGAGAAAGGAAAGTTGAACGTCCCAAAACCACCTGAAGATGGACTGTAGAGACAGAACGAACATCACTCGGATGGAACAGCTGGTCTACAGCAAGAACAGCAGCTAAAGACCGTGTGAAATGGAAAAAAATGTATCAGGGCTTTAAATGCCGACCGGCATGAAGAGGATAGGTGAGGTGAGGAGAAACTAAATTTGATTTTTAACTAATTAATCAAATTATAGAGGTATTGAAGTTGAAGAATTCAGAATAAATGTACTAAAACCTTCAATTACATTGCAATGCAGCGACCACAGGCAATTCTACGTACAATTTTTTTTCCACATACACAGTGAAACATATTAACATATATTATGATCAAGGTCGGTAATTTGAAATGGTTTAAAGTTTTACATTTGTTTTGTTTCTGTTCGACGTCTGTTTACAAAAATTGACCTAAATTCGTTTACTTTATTTTAATGCACTTTACTTCGATTCCTTCGATACCCATTGGTGATGAAAGTGGCGTTAAAAGCCAATAATTCATTATATAAAATAGGATTGCAATTCTTTACTGACAATGTGATATGTGTTATACACATTGTAAAGCAATACCTACCACCTACATGTACATGTGTACACATCGTAAGTGCATGCGTTTCATATCCATCTTCCCATGTAGTAAACAACATTTAAATCATATGAAATTGAAGCAAACACATTCAAGACTTTTTCCAAAAATTAAGTCAGCTAAACAATTAAATAATAGCATTAGAAATTAATCAGTTGCCCATCTGCATTATTGAAAGTATAATAAAATTAAAGCTCGGGATCACATACTGTTTTTGTTTTTTTGGTATATCTGCAGATGCGTATACGTCAACGTATATGATACGGTTGATACGTCTTTAAATGACCGACCTCTAGTATTGGAAATGTTGAAACAAATCCAGGTCCAAATTTCCGTAATGAATCGAACGCACCGTCAGTGCACGAAACACAACCACAAGAAAATTTTATATCCATTTGTAGTCTCAACGTTAGATCCGTAAGAAATAAACTAAAAATTTAAATAATTTTTGTGATGAATTTGATATTATTATGTTGTCAGAAACACACTTAGATCCCAGCATTGTTGATGACGATATAAAACTTGATTCTTTCTCTTCAACTATAATAGTCAGAAAAGATAGAAATAGCTGTGGTGGTGGTTTACTCATATTTGTTAAAGATGGTATTGGACTCAGTCGTATTAATGTACTCGAGACAAAAGAAGATGAATCCTTTTGTAAATATCCATGTTAAAGGTCAAAATTTCTTATTGTGTCACAGGTATCGATCGCCTAATTCAGATAATAACTACTGGACACGATTAAATCATGCAATTGGAGTGGGATTACAGGTCAATGAGAGGATGGTCATTACGTAATAGTTATCACTCGGACTTGGTGTGTCAGTGTAAGATCACCCCGACGGCCGGAGGCCGGAGGGTGATCTTACACTGACACACCAAGTCCGAGTGGGATAACTATTTTACATCCCAGCTCTTCTAGACTATATGAAAAAACATTTACGCTTCATAACATCTAGTTCAGAATGCCATACAATAATTATAATATACTTTATATATTACTATATAGTATATACCTTTATGAGCCCCGGATACAACGTTTAAATATGTTAAATTAACAGTGAGTTTGTATCCAGTCGTCCTGGTGTAGGGGTATGAATCGTGGCTTCATATGCTAAAGGTCTTGAGTTCGATTCCCGCTTAGACACTGGAAATTTAGTGGATTTTTCTACATAATTTTGAAAGTTAGTCTTTATTCCGCTTAAATATTTCTAAGTTTTATTGTGTGTTCGACATTCCCGCCAAAATGTTACAGAACAAAAGAAAGCATGCAGAACAAAGAAACTCAAGGTAGGGTGATCCGACTCAGATCACCCCTGTTAGAACAAAGGAGTTGGGATGTAATAGTCTCGATCATCCAGCCGCTTTATATTTCAAAGTATAGCGTCTGGATGATAAATGAAATCGAAATGGTAATTTATGACAGTCGGAATAATATCGGCGTTTTACCTAGTTTAAATGGATAATATCCAAGACAAATAACCAAGAAGTTGGTTATTGATTAGGATTAGTCGAAATAATTATGACGTCGTTTAAAGCTATTTTTATTTTTTTGCTGTGACGCTATACTAGTCATGGAAAACACTAGACAGCATGGCTTCCATTGCCGCGAAGGAAAATGACAGCACAGCCAATCTTGGTAAGATGTTATTACAATACAAAATGTAACGTAAATTTCAATGCAGCCTATTACATTGAGTAGTTATAATTTAAATGATTTTTAATTTTAATGAAAAAGTCTTTTAGAGAAAAATCATGACAAAAAAATTAAGGTGACTTGTCTTATCCTACATTCGTGGGTAATGCTTTACAGCTGCAATCTTATTTTGACTATATATCTTAAATAAATGTATATAAACTGAGACAAGTAGTCTCGGTATAAATAATACGTGTGAAATGGTATTTGAAGCCGTTTTAGCACTTATTTGACATCATGTCTCTTATTAAAAACACATTGGGCATCACTGCGTGAGCTACAAGAATGTCAGTGCTTTCTGTTTTTATTATTTTGGGGATAACGGAAGTGCTATTTATAGATTAAGTTCTATATTTAATTGTTAGTTACGTCCCTATAAATATCTGACCAGTCCAGTTAATCAATCCTATTAAATCTGTTCAATCTAACCAACGTTATTGAATTGCCTACTAGAGTAACGGACCATAGTAGCACTCTGCTAGATCTTATAATCAGTGACTCTATGTCATGTTCCTTTTCTGATGTTTACAAAATTCCATTTGAAATTAGTGATCATGATTCACCTATTGCACTTCTCAAATGTCTGAGTTTAAATCTTTAAAAGAGAAATATGGGTATATGATAGGGCCGATAAATTAAAATTTTCTCAGAAATTAGAAGAAATTGATTGGAATACAGTGCTTCCGGACAGTAAAAATACTAATGAGCTGTGTGAAATTTTACAATAGAATTTTTGAAAATCGCTAAAGAATGTGTTCCTATTATGAAGTACAAAAGACAGAGAAATAAAGTAAATAATATAAAAAATTGCCAAAGAAAATGTTGAAACAAATTTGGACAGTGTATTATCAAAAAAACCCTCGAACTCAAAAACGTATTGGAAATTAATGAAAACGTTGATTAAATCCAAAAAAGGTTCAGAAAACATACCCCTCTCCAAATATTATAAATGATAATGAACTGAATGATATTGTATACGACGATGAGGAGAAATGTAGTTTGCTAAACAAATATTTTAGTATGATTTCGAAACTAGACGAAGAACATGTTAATCTACCCGAATTTGAAAAAAAAACTAATAGTAAGTTTTCAGATATCCAAATAAATATAAAAGAAATAATAGATATTATTTAGATATTAGATCCAAACAAAGCATCTGGCCCTGGTGTGATCAGTCATAAAATGCTAAAGTTGTGTCCAGAAAAGGTAATAGTTCAGCTCAATATTATATTCAATAAATCCTTACGAGAGGGCATTTATCCAACCAGCTGGAAGATAGCAAATCTAATACCTATTTTCAAAAAAGGAGATTCATCTTTGCCTTCAAATTACAGACCGATATCTTTAATTAGTTGTGTTGGAAAAGTAATGGAAAGAGTTGTGTTTAAGCACTGGTACACTCATTTACATGTTAATAAATTAATTTATGAATATCAATCAGGATTTCTTCCTAAAAATTCAACTGTCCATCAACTCTTAGAAATATATAACTGTATATTAAACTTTGGAAAAAAAAGAAATTGAAAGTTTTCAAGTTGATATTTAAGCAAGAGACTTTCTGTTAATGTTGAATAACAAATATTACTTAACTGGTGATAAAATTGCACCAGAATTACTTGCTTCAATTGCGTAAATATATCATTGTTGACATCCTGAATTCACGATGTAAAGAAATAATGCACAGTGGGTCTACAGAAATCGTTTCCGCGCATAACTGAACTTGATCAATAACAAAGAACAACTCTTTTACAATTGAAAGTATCCGGAAAATTCATTTTTAAATGATAATTATATTTTAGAGTTCAACGTACAACTTTTTCTTTGAAATATTAAACAGGTCAGGACCACTACATTTTCCTGACGTCAGAATATATTTGCATAGTAATTTCCCAAATAGAAGGTAAACATGGCCTTGAAAAACTGACCAATCGATTCAATGAACTACAATGCATTGTGGGCTACTACGGGGTTACTACCACTTGTAAACACGTGGAATAAGTAGGAAAACTGTCAACTTATATAGTGTCTTGGACTCTCATTATTAATATTTTTGTTAAGCCAATGTATTAAATGTAAAATATATAACATAATCTTTAATTTGCATGCTCAGATTAAAAAAAAATATTGTTTCCTGGCTACACAATTCGACTTTTTTTTCCGCGGCCTTGTAAAAGTAGTTGAAAAGGTTTTTTCCATTGTTATGCATTGTACCTGTGCATTAATTTCACGCGAAACAGTGAAATTTTTAATGAAATGACCAATTTCTAGTATAGAAAAAATCAATATGTATACCCCCGCTTTCAGGGTAAAGCGGAGGTATATAGTGATGGTGTCCGTCCGTCCGTCCGGCTGTCTTTTAGTCCGTTCGTCTGGTCGTTCGTTCTATGTTTCAATTTTGTATCCACAACTTCGACGTCCTTAACCACTTATCATAATGAAATTAAACTATCTCATATTCCTCAAGTTACCATACAATGCAATTTGTACTTCAGATTTTGTTTTTGGTCAAAATTATTTTTGGAGTTTCTTCCCTTAAACATTCGTAAGGGGTTCCGAGGAACCCTGTGTCTCGCCTACGATTGCTGCTGTTAGTGTAAAAGCGTAATGTTGATTTAAAAACAGAGTTCATGTATCAGTAAAATACAGAATTTTTTTAAAAAATCACAAACTTTTTCTTTAGATGCTATTTCTTGGTCTTGAAGATTAGCTTCTGTCTAAGACCCCGTTCACACTAGGACATTTATATCGATTTAAACTAGATCGGTTCACACAATGGTTCAGTTTAGATCGATTTAAGGGCCAATGTGAACGCTTTGAATCGATCTTTAATCGGTCTAAACTAAAACACCAAAAGAGGTAGTTTAGTTTGAATCGATCTAAAGTGAACCGATCTAACTTTAAATGTGAACGCAAAGATCGGTTTAAACTAGTACGATTACAATGTATAGCGGCAAATTTACACGTGTAATAACATATAACATCCCTGTAAATATCAGTGGTTCGTTGTTTAATCCATATTTCTCTGTTAACAGACCTTTGTGTACATGCAAGTAAAACAAACGGAAAAAGTTGTCTTCGCCGTAGCATAAATTTGCGAAATCTGTGTCTTCTTTTCTTCTGTTGTTTTTTCTTTTGTTTTTTTCTTTTCAGGAACCGCAGCATTTCATGTTGTAACTTCCTTGCTACAGTTTTTTGTTTCAAAATTAATGAAAACTGCAAGAACACCAGTATTAAAATTTGAACTTGTGATTCCAGAGAAACAATAACTTCATCCATTTTTTTCAAGTGTGTGTATCATTGTATCAACACATAAATTTGATTTATATTTCTATTTATACACAATGTTTACAGTTTTACTGGTAATTAGGTCAGATCGATTGCATTTTTACTTGTAGTTCAGATTATACCGATAGAGATCATTATGATGAAAGATAATGTAAACGCTAACTGGTTTTATTTAGATCGATTCAATTTAGATCGATTAAAAAAATGCTAGTGTGAACGGGGTCTTCGTTTCATAACAATCCATGAAGGTTTACAAACTTATCATGTCAAAACAATGTAATCCCGGACTTTCTGTAAAGTTAACTGTAAAAACTAAGTCCATCAATCAGAAAAATACTGAAAATGAAATTATATTTTCAAAAGTTTGCTTCAGACATTATCTCTTAATCATAAAAAGCTTCTGCCAAAGTTTCATAAAATTCTATGAAGGTTTTGACAAAGTAATTGATGTGTAACAAACTTTAACCCCAGACTCTATTTACTTGTTAACTGTAAAAAACTCGGTCCATTTATCAGTAAAATACGGAAAAATATAAATAAATATTTTCAAAATGTTGCTCTGGATACTATATTTTGGTCATTAACAAGCTTCCATCTAAATTTCATAAAATTCCATGAAGGTTTGACAAAGTTATTGATGCCTGAAATACTTAAACCTGAGACTGAATCTGAATGTTAACTGTCAAAAAAAAATAAGTCCATTTATGATTAAAATACGGAAAATGAAAATAAATATTTTCAAAATTTTGCTCTGGATACTGTATTTTGGTCATAAACAAGCTTTTGTCCAATTTCATAAAATTATTGATGCCTAAAAACCTTAACCACAGACTGAAACTAAATGTTGACGACGCCGGGGCCGGAATCTAGGATCGCTATGTCTCGCTTTCGCGACATAAATGTCGCAGGCTTGACAAAATGAACTTTGCCATTTCTTTATATGGGTACCCATGTTGTATCCGCAACTCCTCCTAAACCACTTATCATGATTTAATGAATCTTTCTCAGATTCGTTATCAAATAAGGCCATTGTGCAACTCCTATTTGGTTTAGGGTTAAAATACTTTATGGGATTCTATAGTAAATATCTCTTTTCAAGATAATGGAAAACCAATCTTTCTGAAAGGTGTTTGTGTTTGTTTGTTAGAGACAAAGTAATACATGCATACCCTTCCTCGATTTAAATGACTTTTTTTAATCATAACAGTTAGTACAATATACATCAGTTATGTGAAAAGCTGGGACATTTTAGTGACCCAAACAGATATTTGACACACCCTAAGTTTTCCCCTTTTTAACGAACCCACTCAAAATTCCAGGATTTTTTAACTATATGAATGAAAGTTCTTCTTATGGGTAATTGTGTTTTTCACTGTTGTTTCGTTGCTGTCTTGTTAACGAATATCGTAAATCTTCGTTTAATCATCAATGATATTAATGTCTGTATTTCGGGTAATTCTTCGTATAGAAACAACTTTTCGTTCATCTGAGCATGGAACGAATACTTTATATCACGGACTATAAATGTAGATACAAAAGATGAAAAACTAAGCGGAATTGTTTATCCGGCAATGCATGAAAAAATGTGTTGTATTTCAGAAATAACACGTGTTCTCGATTGATCGTAAATACGTAGTAGTCCATCATGCATGTTTACTCATTTAGTAGATTGGTTAAAACCCCGGTAAAAATATTGCCTCATATGTAAATAAAAAATTATATTTGCGAAGACATAAGTATGCTAATTTATATAGTGTTCCCTACCTGTTAAATGTGTCACTTAGACTCTATGATCCTATTTTGCAAATGAAGCAGAGAAAATCGGTGCCTCAATTATTTAGTTCACCCTTAACACATTTGAAGAATGCCAAACATCTTCATGTAATATTGTCTGTAATTATAGTATTCGTATGTTCCAAACTACTTCTCTTATTTTGTTTTCCGAAGGTTTCATATTTGGTAGGATTAAGATTGTACTTTGCCCGTACTATTATCATTTTGGTTAGATTTTTACTGGAGTTACGGAGCGTTGACGTTTTTATCTATTATTCCATAATGACAATTTGTGAACACTACTTCTCTGAGATTGATTTCCCCACAGCATTCATACTAGGAATATTTGTTTTTCATTATGTGTAGTGTTCTATATATCATCATTTTGGTTTGACAAATGCTGGATTTTCATCATTAATGACATGTTGCAAAATATCGACACTCATTGAATTCTACTACTCTGAGACTACATTATCAAAGGTGTTTTCTTTAGTAAGATTAAGGAGAAGGTCCGGTAAGGGCTAGTTTTGGCCTAACATTCGAAGTACATCTAACGAAAGATTTTTGACATTTTTAACACTTAAGTGTCTACTTCAGTCAATTCAATAACTTTATGTAAAAGATTAGGACTGTTTTGGTCATTAAAGAAGCTCAAATTCAAGCTTAAATATGAAAAATCTATCAAATATGCCATAAAACGTCACTTTTCAGATGGTTTTTGTCTAAAATGTAAGTGGCCGCATTCGTGTTCAGTCTCAACCTTTATATATGTTATGTATTATCATCAAATACAACATATATTTAAATATTAAGACTGAACAGAAATGCGGCCACTTCCATTTTAGACAAAAACCGTCTTAAAATTAGCACAAATGCTAAAATTGTGAAGATTTCAGTAATATTGCACGAATTTATGAAGCTAGTACCTGATGCATGTGCATTGTATTGTCAAAAACAGCCCATATTTATGGAACAGAAGTATTCTACTTTCCAATAAATACCTAAAAGTTTACATTTTAACAAATTTGTAAAAATGCTATATTTTGGGGCCAAAAATAGGTCTTACCGGGCCTACTCCTTTGCAGTTTTGACTGAAAGTATTTTCTAGAGTAATTCGACTTTAAAACTAATGGCCTTTTGCAATATGACACTCTGAGACCTGCTCGTCATTGAAACTGTCTGATAATTTGGTAAATACGAAGTGTAACATCACCTGACAATTTATTATGCGTAGGAGGTCATTCTTCGGGCAATCCTGACACCCAAGGTGTGTTATATGTCAAGAAAACCTTAGAATACGCATTATCTAACTTATATACCGTCAACAAATTATTTTCTGCAAGGAAATTGTATATTATTTTACCGTTCATTATTTTCAAAGTGTTATATTTCTTTCTTGTGAGTTAAGATATATAACAACGCCAAACGGCTAAATTATAAGATGACATAACACTCACTTACAGATGGGTGCGGTCCTAACCTTGACAAAAGTTAACTTGGAGCAGACTTGTTGACTGCTTTCTAAGTTAACTTGAGAATTTTTAAGCAGACAAGCAAGTTAACTTCGTCGTTGGTGGACCAGACCTACGGTCTGCTTTTCTAGGACTGCTGCAGACCTATCGACAGGTCTGCTCCAGACCAGACCTGTGGACAAGTCTGCTTTTAACCAGTCCTGAGGACAGGTCTGCCCCAGACCAGACCTGTGGACAAGTCTGCTTTTGACCAGTCCTGGGGACAGGTCTGCCCCAGACCAGACCTGTGGACAGGTCTGCTCCTGACCAGACCTGTGGACAGGTCTGCTTCTGACCAGACCTGTGGACAAGTCTGCTATTGACCAGACCTTTCTGCTTATGACAGATTATCGTGTTTAAGAGTTTTCATATCAGACTTGAGCTTCAATTAAAATATGTAAACAACATTCGCATTGTTTTTCCCCAGATAGCAAATTTCTTTACTCGCTAGACTCTACTAGATATTATACAAAATTCTTTTTTTTATTTAAAAATTCTTATATACATAAAACAATGGCTATACAATAAAATAGAGCTATCATAAAGGAAATGAGAGTTGTTTTTTTTTTTATTAGAAGGCGGATAGAAAGGTTATCCAGGTGTCAGACCACCAATTAAATATCCCTATCTGTTCAACCAAAGTTTGCAATTTTCACAGCTTACTAAATATTTTACCTTAAGTTTAACTTCATAGAAACCAGGTATATCCTGAATTGTACATGTATCAGCTTTCTGCATGCCAATTTTCAACATACATTTAAAGCCTTCTAAGAAAAAACTGACCTTCAAAAGAGGTACTCCAAAAATAACCCTGGTTTTCTGGAAATCTTAAATTAGTATACTATGGAGCGCATTAATCCTCAATTTTAATGCAAACTCATAGACAAGTAAATTTTGGCTCAAAATGGTCTTAATATATTTCTCTTTCACCAAAAGTTTCATTTCTGCAAATTTGTTGGTTAGTTTAAGTAAACAAGGACATCAAAAGCACTATTTTGTGTCAGAGTAGGGCTACTTTTACATACGTTCTAAATTAGAGGGAGTAATTGGTGGTCTGACACCTAAAGAGACAAAAAAGTTGATCAGAAATCTTTTGTTTTGCTTTATTCTTAATCCTTAGTCAATTTGTAGTTAAAACAGCCTATCTGAACATAATGTGACTTATATTACAAATTTCACAGCTCAATTTAAACTGACTGTAATGTATGACTTTGATAGAAAATACTTGAAAATTTCATTTTGGACTACAGGAACATAAACTTTCAATATCAAGATCAGTTTTATTGATTTTTCCTTGTTTGTTCTACTACTTTAAAGACTTTCCACAATTTTACAATGAGTCAAGTAAAAATCCAAGGTATTGAAGAGTTAAGGAATATTGACCCCTTTTTCACCTGGTGTCAGTAATGGGACTATTAACTGATCAAAAGTGCGGTCATGGTCATTTAACTGTTTTATTTACTTTAGTCAATAAAATTTAAGGTATAAAACTTTCATTTGAGATTATAAATGGGATTTTGTGAGTTTATGCAGTGTTTACATCAGGCTATGTTATCTGCAAAATACATGGTATGACGCAATGATATAAGGGATAAAATCAAATAATTTCATTAAATCTTCATGACGACAATTTTTTGGGGTAGTAAACAAGGTATGTTTTAATGTCTAACACCACAGAAACAACTTACTGTCCATCTATAACAATTTAGGACATTTTTTTATATGAAAGCATATTGTCAGGGTCGGAAAAGCTAAAAATAGCACAAATTTAGGTTTAAGGCTCTAAATTTGCAATATCTGACTTTTGCCCAAAAAGATTCAAATGTGGCTACTATCATTTCAATTGATCAGTTAAGACAAAAAATCAATCGTTTTCTGATTTTGGGGTTTCACCGCATTTCACTTAAAGGTGTCAGACCACCAATTAAATATCCCTATCTGTTCAACCAAATTTTGCAATTTTCACAGCTTACTAAATATTTTACCTTAAGTTTAACTTCATAGAAACCAGGTATATCCTGAATTGTACATGTATCAGCTTTCTGCATGCCAATTTTCAACATACATTTAAAGCCTTCTAAGAAAAAACTGACCTTCAAAAGAGGTACTCCAAAAATAACCCTGGTTTTCTGAAATCTTAAATTAGTATACTATGGAGCGCATTAATCCTCAATTTTAATGCAAACTCATAGACAAGTAAATTTTGGCTCAAAATGGTCTTAATATATTTCTCTTTCACCAAAAGTTTCATTTCTGCAAATTTGTTGGTTAGTTTAAGTAAACAAGGACATCAAAAGCACTATTTTGTGTCAGAGTAGGGCTACTTTTACATACGTTCTAAATTAGAGGAGTAATTGGTGGTCTGACACCTAAAGAGACAAAAAGTTGATCAGAAATCTTTTGTTTTGCTTTATTCTTAATCCTTAGTCAATTTGTAGTTAAAACAGCCTATCTGAACATAATGTGACTTATATTACAAATTTCACAGCTCAATTTAAACTGACTGTAATGTATGACTTTGATAGAAAATACTTGAAAATTTCATTTTGGACTACAGGAACATAAACTTTCAATATCAAGATCAGTTTTATTGATTTTCCTTGTTTGTTCTACTACTTTAAAGACTTTCCACAATTTTTACAATGAGTCAAGTAAAAATCCAAGGTATTGAAGAGTTAGGAATATTGACCCCCCTTTTTTCACCTGGTGTCAGTAATGGGACTATTAACTGATCAAAAGTGCGGTCATGGTCATTTAACTGTTTTTATTTACTTTAGTCAATAAAATTTAAGGTATAAAACTTTCATTTGAGATTATAAATGGGATTTTTGTGAGTTTATGCAGTGTTTACATCAGGCTATGTTATCTGCAAAATACATGGTATGACGCAATGATATAAGGGATAAAATCAAATAATTTCATTAAATCTTCATGACGACAATTTTTTTGGGGTAGTAAACAAGGTATGTTTTAATGTCTAACACCACAGAAACAACTTACTGTCCATCTATAACAATTTAGGACATTTTTTTATATGAAAGCATATTGTCAGGGTCGGAAAAGCTAAAAATAGCACAAATTTAGGTTTAAGGCTCTAAATTTGCAATATCTGACTTTTTGCCCAAAAAAAGATTCAAATGTGGCTACTATCATTTCAATTGATCAGTTAAGACAAAAAAATCAATCGTTTTCTGATTTTGGGGTTTCACCGCATTTCACTTAAAGGTGTCAGACCACCAATTAAATATCCCTATCTGTTCAACCAAATTTTGCAATTTTCACAGCTTACTAAATATTTTACCTTAAGTTTAACTTCATAGAAACCAGGTATATCCTGAATTGTACATGTATCAGCTTTCTGCATGCCAATTTTCAACATACATTTAAAGCCTTCTAAGAAAAAAACTGACCTTCAAAAAGAGGTACTCCAAAAATAACCCCTGGTTTTCTGGAAATCTTAAATTAGTATACTATGGAGCGCATTAATCCTCAATTTTTAATGCAAACTCATAGACAAGTAAATTTTGGCTCAAAATGGTCTTAATATATTTCTCTTTCACCAAAAGTTTCATTTCTGCAAATTTGTTGGTTAGTTTAAGTAAACAAGGACATCAAAAGCACTATTTTGTGTCAGAGTAGGGCTACTTTTACATACGTTCTAAATTAGAGGAGTAATTGGTGGTCTGACACCTAAAGAGACAAAAAGTTGATCAGAAATCTTTTGTTTTGCTTTATTCTTAATCCTTAGTCAATTTGTAGTTAAAAACAGCCTATCTGAACATAATGTGACTTATATTACAAATTTCACAGCTCAATTTATACTGACTGTAATGTATGACTTTGATAGAAAATACTTGAAAATTTCATTTTGGACTACAGGAACATAAACTTTCAATATCAAGATCAGTTTTATTGATTTTTCCTTGTTTGTTCTACTACTTTAAAGACTTTCCACAATTTTTACAATGAGTCAAGTAAAAAATCCAAGGTATTGAAGAGTTAAGGAATATTGACCCCCCTTTTTTCACCTGGTGTCAGTAATGGGACTATTAACTGATCAAAAGTGCGGTCATGGTCATTTAACTGTTTTTATTTACTTTAGTCAATAAAATTTAAGGTATAAAACTTTCATTTGAGATTATAAATGGGATTTTGTGAGTTTATGCAGTGTTTACATCAGGCTATGTTATCTGCAAAATACATGGTATGACGCAATGATATAAGGGGATAAAAATCAAATAATTTCATTAAATCTTCATGACGACAATTTTTTTGGGGTAGTAAACAAGGTATGTTTTAATGTCTAACACCACAGAAACAACTTACTGTCCATCTATAACAATTTAGGACATTTTTTTATATGAAAGCATATTGTCAGGGTCGGAAAAGCTAAAAATAGCACAAATTTAGGTTTAAGGCTCTAAATTTGCAATATCTGACTTTTGCCCAAAAAAAGATTCAAATGTGGCTACTATCATTTCAATTGATCAGTTAAGACAAAAAAATCAATCATTTTCTGATTTTGGGGTTTCACCGCATTTCACTTAAAAGTGTCAGACCACCAATTAAATATCCCTATCTGTTCAACCAAATTTTGCAATTTTCACAGCTTTCTAAATATTTTACCTTAAGTTTAACTTCATAGAAACCAGGTATATCCTGAATTGTACATGTATCAGCTTTCTGCATGCCAATTTTCAATATACATTTAAAGCCTTCTAAGAAAAAAGCTGACCTTCAAAAAGAGGTACTCCAAAAATAAGCCCTGGTTTTCTGGAAATCTTAAATTAGTATACTATGGAGTGCATTAATCCTCAATTTTTAATGCAAACTCATAGACAAGTAAATTTTGGCTCAAAATGGTCTAAATATATTTCTCTTTCACCAAAAGTTTCATTTCTGCAAATTTGTTGGTTAGTTTAAGTAAACAAGGACATCAAAAGCACTATTTTGTGTCATAGTAGGGCTACTTTTACATACGTTCTAAATTAGAGGGAGTAATTGGTGGTCTGACACCTAAAGAGACAAAAAAGTTGATCAGAAATCTTTTGTTTTGCTTTATTCTTAATCCTTAGTCAATTTGTAGTTAAAAACAGCCTATCTGAACATAATGTGACTTATATTACAAATTTCACAGCTCAATTTATACTGACTGTAATGTATGACTTTGATAGAAAATACTTGAAAATTTCATTTTGGACTACAGGAACATAAACTTTCAATATCAAGATCAGTTTTTATTGATTTTTCCTTGTTTGTTCTACTACTTTAAAGACTTTCCACAATTTTTACAATGAGTCAAGTAAAAAATCCAAGGTATTGAAGAGTTAAGGAATATTGACCCCCCTTTTTTCACCTGGTGTCAGTAATGGGACTATTAACTGATCAAAAGTGCGGTCATGGTCATTTAACTGTTTTTATTTACTTTAGTCAATAAAATTTAAGGTATAAAACTTTCATTTGAGATTATAAATGGGATTTTTGTGAGTTTATGCAGTGTTTACATCAGGCTATGTTATCTGCAAAATACATGGTATGACGCAATGATATAAGGGGATAAAAATCAAATAATTTCATTAAATCTTCATGACGACAATTTTTTTGGGGTAGTAAACAAGGTATGTTTTAATGTCTAACACCACAGAAACAACTTACTGTCCATCTATAACAATTTAGGACATTTTTATATGAAAGCATATTGTCAGGGTCGGAAAAGCTAAAAATAGCACAAATTTAGGTTTAAGGCTCTAAATTTGCAATATCTGACTTTTTGCCCAAAAAAAGATTCAAATGTGGCTACTATCATTTCAATTGATCAGTTAAGACAAAAAAATCAATCGTTTTCTGATTTTGGGGTTTCACCGCATTTCACTTAAAGGTGTCAGACCACCAATTAAATATCCTATCTGTTCAACCAAATTTTGCAATTTTCACAGCTTACTAAATATTTTACCTTAAGTTTAACTTCATAGAAACCAGGTATATCCTGAATTGTACATGTATCAGCTTTCTGCATGCCAATTTTCAACATACATTTAAAGCCTTCTAAGAAAAAACTGACCTTCAAAAGAGGTACTCAAAAATAACCCCTGGTTTTCTGGAAATCTTAAATTAGTATACTATGGAGCGCATTAATCCTCAATTTTAATGCAAACTCATAGACAAGTAAATTTTGGCTCAAAATGGTCTTAATATATTTCTCTTTCACCAAAAGTTTCATTTCTGCAAATTTGTTGGTTAGTTTAAGTAAACAAGGACATCAAAAGCACTATTTTGTGTCAGAGTAGGGCTACTTTTACATACGTTCTAAATTAGAGGGAGTAATTGGTGGTCTGACACCTAAAGAGACAAAAAAGTTGATCAGAAATCTTTTGTTTTGCTTTATTCTTAATCCTTAGTCAATTTGTAGTTAAAACAGCCTATCTGAACATAATGTGACTTATATTACAAATTTCACAGCTCAATTTAAACTGACTGTAATGTATGACTTTGATAGAAAATACTTGAAAATTTCATTTTGGACTACAGGAACATAAACTTTCAATATCAAGATCAGTTTTATTGATTTTTCCTTGTTTGTTCTACTACTTTAAAGACTTTCCACAATTTTACAATGAGTCAAGTAAAAATCCAAGGTATTGAAGAGTTAGGAATATTGACCCCTTTTTCACCTGGTGTCAGTAATGGGACTATTAACTGATCAAAAGTGCGGTCATGGTCATTTAACTGTTTTTATTTACTTTAGTCAATAAAATTTAAGGTATAAAACTTTCATTTGAGATTATAAATGGATTTTTGTGAGTTTATGCAGTGTTTACATCAGGCTATGTTATCTGCAAAATACATGGTATGACGCAATGATATAAGGGATAAAATCAAATAATTTCATTAAATCTTCATGACGACAATTTTTGGGGTAGTAAACAAGGTATGTTTTAATGTCTAACACCACAGAAACAACTTACTGTCCATCTATAACAATTTAGGACATTTTTTATATGAAAGCATATTGTCAGGGTCGGAAAAGCTAAAAATAGCACAAATTTAGGTTTAAGGCTCTAAATTTGCAATATCTGACTTTTTGCCCAAAAAAAGATTCAAATGTGGCTACTATCATTTCAATTGATCAGTTAAGACAAAAAAATCAATCGTTTTCTGATTTTGGGGTTTCACCGCATTTCACTTAAAGGTGTCAGACCACCAATTAAATATCCCTATCTGTTCAACCAAATTTTGCAATTTTCACAGCTTACTAAATATTTTACCTTAAGTTTAACTTCATAGAAACCAGGTATATCCTGAATTGTACATGTATCAGCTTTCTGCATGCCAATTTTCAACATACATTTAAAGCCTTCTAAGAAAAAAACTGACCTTCAAAAAGAGGTACTCCAAAAATAACCCCTGGTTTTCTGGAAATCTTAAATTAGTATACTATGGAGCGCATTAATCCTCAATTTTAATGCAAACTCATAGACAAGTAAATTTTGGCTCAAAATGGTCTTAATATATTTCTTTCACCAAAAGTTTCATTTCTGCAAATTTGTTGGTTAGTTTAAGTAAACAAGGACATCAAAAGCACTATTTTGTGTCAGAGTAGGGCTACTTTTACATACGTTCTAAATTAGAGGGAGTAATTGGTGGTCTGACACCTAAAGAGACAAAAAAGTTGATCAGAAATCTTTTGTTTTGCTTTATTCTTAATCCTTAGTCAATTTGTAGTTAAAACAGCCTATCTGAACATAATGTGACTTATATTACAAATTTCACAGCTCAATTTAAACTGACTGTAATGTATGACTTTGATAGAAAATACTTGAAAATTTCATTTTGGACTACAGGAACATAAACTTTCAATATCAAGATCAGTTTTATTGATTTTTCCTTGTTTGTTCTACTACTTTAAAGACTTTCCACAATTTTTACAATGAGTCAAGTAAAAATCCAAGGTATTGAAGAGTTAGGAATATTGACCCCTTTTTCACCTGGTGTCAGTAATGGGACTATTAACTGATCAAAAGTGCGGTCATGGTCATTTAACTGTTTTTATTTACTTTAGTCAATAAAATTTAAGGTATAAAACTTTCATTTGAGATTATAAATGGGATTTTGTGAGTTTATGCAGTGTTTACATCAGGCTATGTTATCTGCAAAATACATGGTATGACGCAATGATATAAGGGATAAAATCAAATAATTTCATTAAATCTTCATGACGACAATTTTTGGGGTAGTAAACAAGGTATGTTTTAATGTCTAACACCACAGAAACAACTTACTGTCCATCTATAACAATTTAGGACATTTTTATATGAAAGCATATTGTCAGGGTCGGAAAAGCTAAAAATAGCACAAATTTAGGTTTAAGGCTCTAAATTTGCAATATCTGACTTTTGCCCAAAAAGATTCAAATGTGGCTACTATCATTTCAATTGATCAGTTAAGACAAAAAATCAATCGTTTTCTGATTTTGGGGTTTCACCGCATTTCACTTAAAGGTGTCAGACCACCAATTAAATATCCCTATCTGTTCAACCAAATTTTGCAATTTTCACAGCTTACTAAATATTTTACCTTAAGTTTAACTTCATAGAAACCAGGTATATCCTGAATTGTACATGTATCAGCTTTCTGCATGCCAATTTTCAACATACATTTAAAGCCTTCTAAGAAAAAAACTGACCTTCAAAAAGAGGTACTCCAAAAATAACCCCTGGTTTTCTGGAAATCTTAAATTAGTATACTATGGAGCGCATTAATCCTCAATTTTTAATGCAAACTCATAGACAAGTAAATTTTGGCTCAAAATGGTCTTAATATATTTCTCTTTCACCAAAAGTTTCATTTCTGCAAATTTGTTGGTTAGTTTAAGTAAACAAGGACATCAAAAGCACTATTTTGTGTCAGAGTAGGGCTACTTTTACATACGTTCTAAATTAGAGGGAGTAATTGGTGGTCTGACACCTAAAGAGACAAAAAAGTTGATCAGAAATCTTTTGTTTTGCTTTATTCTTAATCCTTAGTCAATTTGTAGTTAAAAACAGCCTATCTGAACATAATGTGACTTATATTACAAATTTCACAGCTCAATTTAAACTGACTGTAATGTATGACTTTGATAGAAAATACTTGAAAATTTCATTTTGGACTACAGGAACATAAACTTTCAATATCAAGATCAGTTTTTATTGATTTTTCCTTGTTTGTTCTACTACTTTAAAGACTTTCCACAATTTTTACAATGAGTCAAGTAAAAAATCCAAGGTATTGAAGAGTTAAGGAATATTGACCCCCCTTTTTTCACCTGGTGTCAGTAATGGGACTATTAACTGATCAAAAGTGCGGTCATGGTCATTTAACTGTTTTTATTTACTTTAGTCAATAAAATTTAAGGTATAAAACTTTCATTTGAGATTATAAATGGGATTTTGTGAGTTTATGCAGTGTTTACATCAGGCTATGTTATCTGCAAAATACATGGTATGACGCAATGATATAAGGGATAAAATCAAATAATTTCATTAAATCTTCATGACGACAATTTTTTTGGGGTAGTAAACAAGGTATGTTTTAATGTCTAACACCACAGAAACAACTTACTGTCCATCTATAACAATTTAGGACATTTTTTTATATGAAAGCATATTGTCAGGGTCGGAAAAGCTAAAAATAGCACAAATTTAGGTTTAAGGCTCTAAATTTGCAATATCTGACTTTTGCCCAAAAAGATTCAAATGTGGCTACTATCATTTCAATTGATCAGTTAAGACAAAAATCAATCGTTTTCTGATTTTGGGGTTTCACCGCATTTCACTTAAAGGTGTCAGACCACCAATTAAATATCCCTATCTGTTCAACCAAATTTTGCAATTTTCACAGCTTACTAAATATTTTACCTTAAGTTTAACTTCATAGAAACCAGGTATATCCTGAATTGTACATGTATCAGCTTTCTGCATGCCAATTTTCAACATACATTTAAAGCCTTCTAAGAAAAAACTGACCTTCAAAAGAGGTACTCCAAAATAACCCCTGGTTTTCTGAAATCTTAAATTAGTATACTATGGAGCGCATTAATCCTCAATTTTAATGCAAACTCATAGACAAGTAAATTTTGGCTCAAAATGGTCTTAATATATTTCTCTTTCACCAAAAGTTTCATTTCTGCAAATTTGTTGGTTAGTTTAAGTAAACAAGGACATCAAAAGCACTATTTTGTGTCAGAGTAGGGCTACTTTACATACGTTCTAAATTAGAGGAGTAATTGGTGGTCTGACACCTCCAACGCATCGGAACAATATTCTTATATCATGGGATATCAACATCATTGTCGACGTTGATTCGTTCCCCGTTTTTACATGTCTCTTTCTAAATTTTACTTATGCATTTATACATGCATGGATATTTCATTGTTATTCAACTTGTTTGCATTGGATTTACTATTCTATTTTCCGCAGAATATTCAAACGATAATTGTACAGTGTCCGGATACATAGTACGGTGTGGTAAAACTATCAACAATCTCGTCAAATTCGTCAGATTTGTCGAGAGATTCAAAATGTCTTTGCCGATTAATTGATATGGGACGTCCCAAAATTATACTCAATGTGCACTTGATTGAAATAGTACTTCACGTTTAACTACGAACAAAATCAATCAACCGACATAATAGATTAACAGAATACTATTCCCAGAAGAGAACCTCATACTTTTTATAAAAATTACAAATGAATTCAGACATGTCAGTGTTGGTACTTGGATGATGCGGCCTAATAGTTTTGTTTTACACACAATCCTGAACTACTATCTCTAGTGACTGTTCAATATTATGAATACAGAGATGAAATGTTGACACTCTCACAGTCAGGGTACTACTTGTACAAGTTAATTTTATTTACTTGAAGAAGTAAAAAATATACACATATGAGTAAATAAATAACGTTTGAATAATCTCCTTAATTTTCTCAAAATTTACTTGTATAAGTAAATTTTTCTTACAATCCCACAAAATCCTCAAGTTTTGAGATGTAAAATCATGCCTTTAATGATTTTTCCCAGGTTTGCTCAAATTTTTTATTAAAGTTCAATATTTCATCTCATTAATTCAACAAAGAAACTGATTGAGCAAAGATCTTGTATATTTGCGCAAGGCCTTCAAAATTGCTCCTTTGGGGCTTGTAAATGAGCAGTGTTATGAAGATAACAGACAAATGGGATTTTCATTGTCCATGAAATTACACTTAAATGATTAGTAAAGACATCTGCAAAGGGTACACAATTTAAAATTCTATTAGAGCAAAGAAATCTTAAGAATTTGAGAAAAGATGAAAGGATGACTTTTTTACTTATACAAGTAAAAAATTCTGACTGTCTAAGGGACATAACTAAGACAATTTTTTTTTTTACCTATACAAGTAAATAAAATTCACTTGTATAAGTATCCTACAAATTTACTTATATGTGTATATTTTTTTTACTTCTTCAAGTAAATAAAATTACTTGAATAAGTAGTACCCTGACTGTCTCAATTTATGCAGAAAAATTTTGCATTAATTGTTTTCCAATATTATTGCTTACATTTGCGGTCCTACTAAAATGTGCACAGGAACGCCAGGAGAAGACATAAAGGTGCTAGGTACAATACTATGCGGAACATAGATTTACAAATTAAAGTGCACATATGGTCAGTTTTGGTTGAAACGGTCAAATAATTTTGTTGTACAAGTCAGCATGAGGTACAAAATGTATCAAAACTACTGAAATTTTGTTACGTATCAATATTTTGAATAAAACAAGGACATGCTGGCACCCTAAATTTATGCCAACAAAATTTGTTGTTATTGTATTGCAATATTGCTGTCCATTGTACATGTGGTATTATACATTGAATCCTGACATAAAAATATGGCTGATTTACTATGCAGGTATATAGATTTACAAATTAAAGTGCACATATGGTTAGTTTTGGTCGATGCGGTCAAATAATTTTGTTCTACAAGTCAGCATGAGGTATCAAAACTACTGAAATTTTGTTATGTATCAATATTTTGAATAAAAGGAGGACAAGCTGGCACCCTAAATTTATGGGAACAAAAATTTGTTGTTATTGTATTGCAATATTGCTGTCCATTGTATTATACATTGAATCATGACATAAAAATATGGCTGATTTACTATATAGCAATGTATAGATATAGGAAGATGTGGTGTGAGTGCCAATGCAGGTATATAGATTTACAAATTAAAGTGCACATATGGTCAGTTTTGGTAGATGCGGTCAAATAATTTTGTTGTACAAGTCAGCATGAGGTATCAAAACTACTGAAATTTTGTTACGTATCAATATTTTGAATAAAAGGAGGACATGCTGGCACCCTAAATTTATGCGAACAAAAATTTGTTGTTATTGTATTGCAATATTGCTGTCCATTGTATTATACATTGAATCCTGACATAAAAAATATGGCTGATTTACTATGCCGGTATATAGATTTACAAATTAAAGTGCACATATGGTCAGTTTTGGTTGATGCGGTCAAATAATTTTGTTGTACAAGTCAGCATGAGGTATCAAAACTACTGAAATTTTGTTATGTATCAATATTTTGAATAAAAGGAGGACATGCTGGCACCCTAAATTTATGCGAACAAAAATTTGTTGTTATTGTATTGCAATATTGCTGTCCATTGTATTATACATTGAATCCTGACATAAAAAATATGGCTGATTTACTATGCAGGTATATAGATTTACAAATTAAAGTGCACATATGGTCAGTTTTGGTCTATGTGGTCAAATAATTTTGTTGTACAAGTCAGCATGAGGTATCAAAACTACTGAAATTTTGTTACGTATTAATATTTTGAATAAAAGGAGGACATGCTGGCACCCTAAATTTATGCGAACAAAAATTTGTTGTTATTGTATTGTAATATTGCTGTCCATTGTATTATACATTGAATCCTGACATAAAAATATGGCTGATTTACTATGCGGGTATATAGATTTACAAATTAAAGTGCACATATGGTCAGTTTTGGTCGATGGTGTCAAATAATTTTGTTGTACAAGTCAGCATGAGGTATCAAAACTACTGAAATTTTGTTACGTATCAATATTTTGAATAAAAGGAGGACATGCTGGCACCCTAAATTTATGCGAACAAAAATTTGTTGTTATTGTATTGCAATATTGCTGTCCATTGTATTATACATTTAATCCTGACATAAAAAATATGGCTGATTTACTATGCGGGTATATAGATTTACAAATTAAAGTGCACATATGGTCAGTTTTGGTAGATGGAGTCAAATAATTTTGTTGTACAAGTCAGCATGAGGTATCGAAACTACTGACATTTTGCTACGTATCAATATTTTGAATAAAAGGAGGACATGCTGGCACCCTAAATTTATGCGAACAAAAATTTGTTGTTATTGTATTGCAATATTGCTGTCCATTGTATTATACATTTAATCCTGACATAAAAAAATATGGCTGATTTACTATGCGGGTATATAGATTTACAAATTAAAGTGCACATATGGTCAGTTTTGGTCGATGCGGTCAAATAATTTTGTTGTACAAGTCAGCATGAGGTATCGAAACTACTGACATTTTGTTACGTATCAATATTTTGAATAAAAGGAGGACATGCTGGCACCCTAAATTTATGCGAACAAAAATTTGTTGTTATTGTATTGCAATATTGCTGTCCATTGTATTATACATTGAACCTGACATAAAAATATGGCTGATTTACTATGCGGGTATATAGATTTACAAATTAAAGTGCACATATGGTCAGTTTTGGTAGATGCGGTCAAATAATTTTGTTGTACAAGTCAGCATGAGGTATCAAAACTACTGAAATTTTGTTATGTATCAATATTTTGAATAAAAGGAGGACATGCTGGCACCCTAAATTTATGCGAATAAAAAATTTGTTGTTATTGTATTGCAATATTGCTGTCCATTGTATTATACATTGAATCCTGACATAAAAAATATGGCTGATTTACTATGCGGGTATATAGATTTACAAATTAAAGTGCACATATGGTCAGTTTTGGTCGATGCGGTCAAATAATTTTATTGTACAAGTCAGCATGAGGTATCAAAACTACTGAAATTTTGTTATGTATCAATATTTTGAATAAAAGGAGGACAAGCTGGCACCCTAAATTTATGGGAACAAAATTTGTTGTTATTGTATTGCAATATTGCTGTCCATTGTATTATACATTGAATCCTGACATAAAAATATGGCTGATTTACTATATAGATATAGGAAGATGTGGTGTGAGTGCCAATGCAGGTATATAGATTTACAAATTAAAGTGCACATATGGTCAATTTTGGTCGATGCGGTCTAATAATTTTGTTGTTCAAGTCAGCATGAGGTATCAAAACTACTGAAATTTTGTTACGTATCAATATTTTGAATAAAAGGAGGACATGCTGGCAACCTAAATTTATGCGAACAAAATTTGTTGCTATTGTATTGCAATATTGCTGTCTATTGTATTATACATTGAACCTGACATAAAAATATGGCTGATTTATTATGCGGGTATATAGATTTACAAATTAAAGTGCACATATGGTCAGTTTTGGTCGATGCGGTCAAATAATTTTGTTGTACAAGTCAGCATGAGGTATCAAAACTACTGAAATTTTGTTTTACGTATCAATATTTTGAATAAAAGGAGGACATGCTGGCACCCTAAATTTATGCGAACAAAAATTTGTTGTTATTGTATTGTAATATTTCTGTCCATTGTATTATACATTGAATCCTGACATAAAAAATATGGCTGATTTACTATGCGGGTATATAGATTTACAAATTAAAGTGCACATATGGTCAGTTTTGGTCGATGTGGTCAAATAATTTTGTTGTACAAGTCAGCATGAGGTATCAAAACTACTGACATTTTGTTACGTATCAATATTTTGAATAAAAGGAGGACATGCTGGCACCCTAAATTTATGCGAACAAAAATTTGTTGTTATTGTATTGCAATATTGCTGTCCATTGTATTATACATTTAATCCTGACATAAAAATATGGCTGATTTACTATGCGGGTATATAGATTTACAAATTAAAGTGCACATATGGTCAGTTTTGGTCGATGTGGTCAAATAATTTTGTTGTACAAGTCAGCATGAGGTATCAAAACTACTGAAATTTTGTTACGTATCAATATTTTGAATAAAAGGAGGACATGCTGGCACCCTAAATTTATGCGAACAAAAAATTTGTTGTTATTGTATTGCAATATTGCTGTCCATTGTATTATACATTGAATCCTGACATAAAAAATATGGCTGATTTACTATGCGGGTATATAGATTTACAAATTAAAGTGCACATATGGTCAGTTTTGGTCGATGGTGTCAAATAATTTTGTTGTACAAGTCAGCATGAGGTATCAAAACTACTGACATTTTGTTACGTATCAATATTTTGAATAAAAGGAGGACATGCTGGCACCCTAAATTTATGCAAACAAAATTTGTTGTTATTGTATTGCAATATTGCTGTCCATTGTATTATACATTGAATCCTGACATAAAAATATGGCTGATTTACTATGCAGGTATATATAGATTTACAAATTAAAGTGCACATATGGTTAGTTTTGGTCGATGCGGTCAAATAATTTTGTTGTACAAGTCAGCATGAGGTATCAAAACTACTGAAATTTTGTTACATATCAATATTTTGAATAAAAGGAGGACATGCTGGCACCCTAAATTTATGCGAACAAAAATTTGTTGTTATTGTATTGCAATATTGCTGTCCATTGTATTATACATTTAATCCTGACATAAAAAAATATGGCTGATTTACTATGCGGGTATATAGATTTACAAATTAAAGTGCACATATGGTCAGTTTTGGTCGATGTGGTCAAATAATTTTGTTGTACAAGTCAGCATGAGGTATCAAAACTACTGACATTTTGTTACGTATCAATATTTTGAATAAAAGGAGGACATGCTGGCACCCTAAATTTATGCGAACAAAATTTGTTGTTATTGCATTGCAATATTGCTGTCCATTGTATTATACATTGAACCTGACATAAAAAATATGGCTGATTTACTATGCGGGTATATAGATTTACAAATTAAAGTGCACATATGGTCAGTTTTGGTAGATGCGGTCAAATAATTTTGTTGTACAAGTCAGCATGAGGTATCAAAACTACTGAAATTTTGTTATGTATCAATATTTTGAATAAAAGGAGGACATGCTGGCACCCTAAATTTATGCGAACAAAAAATTTGTTGTTATTGTATTGCAATATTGCTGTCCATTGTATTATACATTGAATCCTGACATAAAAAATATGGCTGATTTACTATGCGGGTATATAGATTTACAAATTAAAGTGCACATATGGTCAGTTTTGGTCGATGCGGTCAAATAATTTTATTGTACAAGTCAGCATGAGGTATCAAAACTACTGAAATTTTGTTACGTATCAATATTTTGAATAAAAGGAGGACAAGCTGGCACCCTAAATTTATGGGAACAAAAATTTGTTGTTATTGTATTGCAATATTGCTGTCCATTGTATTATACATTGAATCCTGACATAAAAATATGGCTGATTTACTATATAGATATAGGAAGATGTGGTGTGAGTGCCAATGCAGGTATATAGATTTACAAATTAAAGTGCACATATGGTCAATTTTGGTCGATGCGGTCTAATAATTTTGTTGTTCAAGTCAGCATGAGGTATCAAAACTACTGAAATTTTGTTACGTATCAATATTTTGAATAAAAGGAGGACATGCTGGCAACCTAAATTTATGCGAACAAAAATTTGTTGCTATTGTATTGCAATATTGCTGTCCATTGTATTATACATTGAATCCTGACATAAAAAATATGGCTGATTTACTATGCCGGTATATACATTTACAAATTAAAGTGCACATATGGTCAGTTTTGGTAGATGCGGTCAAATAATTTTGTTGTACAAGTCAGCATGAGGTATCAAAACTACTGAAAATTTGTTACGTATCAATATTTTGAATAAAAGGAGGACATGCTGGCACCCTAAATTTATGCGAAGAAAAATTTGTTATTATTGTATTGCAATATTGCTGTCTATTGTATTATACATTGAACCTGACATAAAAAATATGGCTGATTTATTATGCGGGTATATAGATTTACAAATGAAAGTGCACATATGGTCAGTTTTGGTAGATGCGGTCAAATAATTTTGTTGTACAAGTCAGCATGAGGTATCAAAACTACTGAAATTTTGTTACGTATCAATATTTTGAATAAAAGGAGGACATGCTGGCACCCTAAATTGATGCGAACAAAAAATTTGTTGTTATTGTATTGCAATATTGCTGTCCATTGTATTATACATTGAATCCTGACATAAAAATATGGCTGATTTACTATGCGGGTATATAGATTTACAAATTAAAGTGCACATATGGTCAGTTTTGGTCGATGCGGTCAAATAATTTTATTGTACAAGTCAGCATGAGGTATCAAAACTACTGAAATTTTGTTATGTATCAATATTTTGAATAAAAGGAGGACAAGCTGGCACCTAAATTTATGGGAACAAAAATTTGTTGTTATTGTATTGCAATATTGCTGTCCATTGTATTATACATTGAATCCTGACATAAAAATATGGCTGATTTACTATATAGATATAGGAAGATGTGGTGTGAGTGCCAATGCAGGTATATAGATTTACAAATTAAAGTGCACATATGGTCAATTTTGGTCGATGCGGTCTAATAATTTTGTTGTTCAAGTCAGCATGAGGTATCAAAACTACTGAAATTTTGTTACGTATCAATATTTTGAATAAAAGGAGGACATGCTGGCAACCTAAATTTATGCGAACAAAATTTGTTGCTATTGTATTGCAATATTGCTGTCCATTGTATTATACATTGAATCCTGACATAAAAATATGGCTGATTTACTATGCCGGTATATACATTTACAAATTAAAGTGCACATATGGTCAGTTTTGGTCGATGCGGTCAAATAATTTTGTTGTACAAGTCAGCATGAGGTATCAAAACTACTGACATTTTGTTACGTATCAATATTTTGAATAAAAGGAGGACATGCTGGCACCCTAAATTTATGCGAAGAAAAATTTGTTATTATTGTATTGCAATATTGCTGTCTATTGTATTATACATTGAACCTGACATAAAAATATGGCTGATTTATTATGCGGGTATATAGATTTACAAATGAAAGTGCACATATGGTTAGTTTTGGTAGATGCGGTCAAATAATTTTGTTGTACAAGTCAGCATGAGGTATCAAAACTACTGAAATTTTGTTACGTATCAATATTTTGAATAAAACGAGGACATGCTGGCACCCTAAATTTATGCCAACAAAAATTTGTTGTTATTGTATTGCAATATTGCTGTCCATTGTACATGTGGTATTATACATTGAATCCTGACATAAAAAATATGGCTGATTTACTATGCGGGTATATAGATTTACAAATTAAAGTGCACATATGGTCAGTTTTGGTCGATGTGGTCAAATAATTTTGTTGTACAAGTCAGCATGAGGTATCAAAACTACTGAAATTTTGTTACGTATCAATATTTTGAATAAAAGGAGGACATGCTGGCACCCTAAATTTATGCGAACAAAAATTTGTTGTTATTGTATTGTAATATTGCTGTCCATTGTATTATACATTGAATCCTGACATAAAAATATGGCTGATTTACTATGCGGGTATATAGATTTACAAATTAAAGTGCACATATGGTCAGTTTTGGTCGATGCGGTCAAATAATTTTGTTGTACAAGTCAGCATGAGGTATCAAAACTACTGAAATTTTGTTACGTATCAATATTTTGAATAAAAGGTGGACATGTTGGCACCCTAAATTTTGCGAACAAAATTTGTTGTTATTGTATTGCAATATTGCTGTCCATTGTATTACACATTGAATCCTGACATAAAAAATGTGGCTGATTTAATATGTGGGTATATAGATTTACAAATTAAAGTGCACATATGGTCAGTTTTGGTCGATGCGGTCAAATAATTTTGTTGTACAAGTCAGCATGAGGTATCAAAACTACTGAAATTTTGTTACGTATGTATATTATGAATAAAAGGAGGACAATGCTGGCACCCTAAATTTATGCGAACAAAAATTTGAAGTCATGTGTGTAAATGATGCTTTCATTTTGTATAATAAATTCTATCCTGAAATTAAAATATTGCTGATTGTGGCTACATAGATCAAGGACGTTTAACTAACAAGGACGTATAACTAACATCTAATATACGTCCTTTCATAGATATACATAATCATAAAGTGCAAATATGGTTGAATTTGATAGGTATTGAAATATATATATTCAGTGCCCGTTATCATTGTAACCCAAGATCGTTTTTAATTTATAGATTGGCAGATCACAGATAAATTTGTGTTACAAGCAACGTTTTATGTGTACTTTATTTTCAAATATTTATATTTAATCCTGTTTATAAAATAACGGAAGTACTAATTTTACTTTATTTTCGATGTTTATACTACGAAACAAAGATATTAAAAAATATTTAAAAAATCGATGTAGAGCGGTCCTGGTTACAAGTTAACTTAGTGTTGAGCAGACCAGTCAAAAGTTAACTTGGGAACAGGTCTGGTTTCGATCGGATTTGTCAAAGCAAAAGTTAACTTATGTTAACTTTGTGGCAGGACTGGTTTCGAAGTTAACTTATGTTAACTTTAGGGCAGGACTGGTTTCGAAGTTAACTTATGTTAACTTATGACAGGACTGGTTCGAAGTTAACTTATATCAATAGCGGACCTGTTTCCAAGTTAACTTTTTGGCAGACATAAAAACAGTCCTAGGACCAAGTCCGCTTTTCAAGTTAACTAGATTATGGTCCTAGGACTGGTCAGAGTAGCCCTAAATCCGGTCACAGGTTAACTTTGACCAGTCCAAATGACTGGTTATCAAGTTAACTTGCTGTACAGGTTAAAACTGCACCAATCTGTATAATCTAGATATAAACGTTAGTAATCACTACGTCCAGTTAAATCAAAATTTTTCTGTTATTGCATGTAGCAAGCAACAAAAAAATTATTTCGGTATATGAAAAAATACAAGTCACTTGGTAAGTAATTTGTTATATTAACTTTATGAAAGGAGGTGTTATGTTTTGTCTCTGGTTTTATAATATTTTAACCGCGGAAAACTCAACTATTTTTTTCATTTTAAAAGGGACTTATTCAGAATAGATTGTTCTCTCTTTTGCCTGGCAATACATGTTTTCTTCAAAAATTGAGAATCAGGATAGAATATTATACAATTTTATCTCACATAATTTCCCTTTATTGAAGTGATAAATTAACAGAACTTCACATTATTTGTGTCTTTGCGTTACAGCGTTTTCTGGTACCAATATTTCAATCTAACAAACGAAGGAAAGTCTTTTTTTCTGCCTGAAACCGCAAAGATGAAAAATTGTACAGAATACTTCCAATTGGCAACAACACACGATTATTATAATGAATTAAATGTTTTAACAAACTTTAGTTTGCATTTTAATCGGGGTAAAAAATTGACCTTACACATGCCATTATTTAATGCGTTGTAGCTCATTTCATTGAAACTAAAAAGTCTTGATAACGTCCGGGTTGTTTCTTCAAAAGAATGACCTATCGTTCTGAAAGGACATCACTCCATATATAGGTATATACGACTGTTAAATACGACGAAGACTGTCTACTCTGTCCCATGGCTTATATTACATTACCCTTCACGGAGACACTTGATCATGTGTGCACTTTATTATTCGAAATGCGCATCTGGTGCGTTAAATTTGGAACCGTTTATGTAATTGTTAAATACGGCTGACGTTACAGTTTATTATTATCAATTGAAAGTATAAAGACAATGAAAACATTACACTTAGTATAATAAATTAAATAACACATAGCTGAGAGGGCCCTCGAAAAACATTGTCAACCACGTCTTCGCTACGGTTAACAATGTGTTCTCATGGTAACAATCTGCTCTATCACTCTTTCAGCTATGTGTTACATGTATTCATATTCCAAGAGGGAAAGGGGATTTAGGTTGAACACACAAAGAAAACTAATATGATCATTTTTTTTTTTTTTTTATTTGGGTTAATTCACTAAGGGGGAATCATAGAAGAAAACAGACAAAACAATAACGAATTATTAATTGAAATATCGTAAAAAGAAAGTTCATTAACATAATGTCTTTTATGTATGTGGAAAGAGTGGAAAAAGAGAAGCAACTCAAGACAGCACTTTGCCATAATAGGGGGGAACAAAATAAAAAAAAACAGTATTTTGTTATTTAATTAATGATTAGTTTGGTAAGTTACTTTTGATAAAATAATCAGAAGCAAATGCGATGAATAAAAAAGGATAACTTTTTCGAGAAAAATCAAACTATTCAATATTGTTTGTAGTGCAGAAAATTTTTAAAAATTTTTACTGAAGACTGAATAGATAACCTAGAGTATATTTTTGTAGTGGTGTGGCTCTTTGATGTATAGTATATACATATACGTAAATTAAAACAGGGAGAAACAACTGTAGATTACTGGGATCGATCACCAACAGTAACTATAACTTGATAATGTTTCCCTTTTCAACCTGCTCAAGATCATTTTTTCTTCGCATAATTTGTCCAAATATACCTTAATTTGAACGCAATATTTAAGTTAGAAATCTTACATTGAAAATTGCAGTATATTCTTGAAAACTAGTGTAGTTTGTCGTCAATATGTATTCTAAAGCCAACCTTTATTCCTTTCAAAATGTGTATGGTACAACAATCAAGTTAAGAACCAACATGATGATCATGAAACAAAGCATAAAATGAAAGATGCGTTTCAACAAAGGACTAATTGCAAAGCATATTTCATTACATTAGAAATTCGTTAGTGTCAGTGATATTCCATAAAATGATTAATTCAACTGATTTTTAAAAATGAAAAATATGCAGATGTTATCTGCTTTGATTAAATTTTCGTTACAAAATATAAAGCTAGACCCGATTATTTTGACGTTTAAATAATAATTGCATAGTCATTTGATAGAAGTTTGAAATTAAATAGTACAGTGGTGTTTAATTTTGCATGTAAAAGGCTTTAAGTAGCTGAGTATATCATGATATTTAAAGCATTGTTCACTTAAGGTAACAGGATACTTAATAACGTTACGTTATGAGTTATCGTTCCTGATGTCATT
The DNA here is from genome assembly GCA_017311375.1 of Mytilus coruscus. NCBI lineage: Eukaryota > Metazoa > Mollusca > Bivalvia > Mytilida > Mytilidae > Mytilus > Mytilus coruscus. Next base: position 31,952,829 of record CM029601.1, read on the forward strand.
GAACAACGTTCATAGATACCAGTCAATGGAACAGGTTACGTCGTGTTTCTGGTTGTTGACGACACAATATATGTAGGCTGTATTTTTATCGCGAAATGCAAAAATGATAAATTAACCTTTTATTTTTAATAACCATTTTTAATGTCGTTTTGTTGTTTGTAACATGGTACATGGTTGCTTTTTTTTTTACTCAAATCACATATTTCCTTTTCTTCATATATAACACACTCCAAAAATAAATGATTTACTAGCGATAAATTACCAAAGTTATCCTAAACTGAACAATAATGCATTTTTTCATTTCTATTTTGCTTTACTGTCTTTTGTGGACTGTTTCAACAGTTGTTTAGTTTCGTACTATTTCCGTGCTTTTCTTTGTTTTGATTAACTTGAATATTGTTCAAAAGGTTCCAAAAAACATTAATTTTGAAAATGATTAGATTAAAATATATATATAATTTATGTATTAGCTGTACAAATGCAACAGAAAACTTATACTGCAGTACTTATACAGTTATAGGACAAACGCCAAATTTCATCCTAAAATTTAGGAGATATCAAATTGCACAATTTATTGATGTTAATTAACCCATTCAACATATTACAACCTCTTATCAGACTCCCTGCTGGTAGAGATTAGAAAGTCAGATGAATGGGTATGAAACTTTTATCTGTGACCATGGTAAATTATGAGACCACTGACCATAGAGACAAATAGATTATATTGGAAACAATATATTTGTGTATAATTCAGAATTTCCAGGAATACAACATATGTGTATAAAATATATATATTTATATTTTCAAAACAGTTCTTTGTATATATATTTGAAATAATTAGTTTACAGAAAAGAATTACAAAATTAATAGTGACACCTGCATATCAAGGATTTTGAATAGGGAGGCACCAAGGCACCGTTAGGAGTATCTACATCTGAATATATGACCTTGTTTAAGTCTGTATCTAAAATTATTGGAAAACATTTTTATTAATATCTTTATTTAAAAATAATTCAAAGTTATCAAAAAGCTCAGGGTTTAATCTCTTGATTATGTAGAAGCTTCGATCAAACTTAGAGAAGGATTAGTTTAGTTTCAAAACAATATTTTATTTTTCAAAAGTGCGCAAATTACAATTATACAATAGAAATACAGGGATTTGGAAACAAAAAGAACTTATATAAATCCATTCCCCATCGAAGGATTGTTATGTCTAGATTTTGTGATTTGAGTTGCAGGCTAGACAAACAGCAAATTGTTAAAAGCTGGAAATATTAAAAATGTCAAGATTTGTTTTTGGTGAAAGATATATTTGTAATGAATTTTGAACTTTTAAAATTTTTAAAACTTATGTTGGATTTTGACACCATTATTTAGAGAAAACATTTTCAAAGTGTGCCTGTGGTATGAGAACATTAAATTCGATAACTTCTCAAGTTTCATTCCAATCCCAAAAATTATTTTACAAATTCAGTCATTTCTTTTTCATATTTATATTTAGTTATATGCTGAAATATAAAAATAAAATAATAATCACAAATACTCTGTTTTCAAATGTTTGAATTGCCAAAACTTTTGTAAAAAAAAAAAGGGGGTTGTGTATATAAAATTCAAAAGTCAGAAGATTTTGCAACTAGCTGATTCTGATAACAATCTATTTATGTTGAACAGCACTTTTACAATACATAATACACATGTGGTCATTTCTGGTCAGTCATCTAAAATATTGTGGTAATCAGAAGATTTTCTGCTGTGAAGACAAATAAACAAGTGTTTGAATAAATGATTTATCAATAAGCTGTTAATTGTTTAATGTTCTGGCTACTTTGCTACAGAAACTCAAAATCTGGCGTTTGTCCTATAACTGTATATATTGTTGTTCAATGGAGTTTAAAAGATGACTAGAAATGTAAAGCAGACTGCGTGACAAGGTTTGCAGATAGATAAATAATGAGTAAACGATTAAATCAAGGCTGAAAATGCAGGTAGAAAAAAAAAGGACAGAAGATACCAAGGGGCAATCAAAAATCATAAGTTTATTTGCATCGACTACATATAAAAGTAGTGACGTCATTGTACCTCGCCCACGTGCAAATTTCTATAAGAAATGTTTTTTTTTTTTTTTTTTTCGAAAGGGTCATATAAGGGCCATATAAGAAAATTTCAATATCTGATAAAGGTTGAAATCCTCAATCCTAAACTATATATTTTCTTGTTTGTTATGTCAATGAATTGAATTATCTATAGGGTCCCCGGTCTCATTTAGGTTTAGCGCTATAAAACAAGGTTCAATGCATCATTTTCTACATAAGAAAATGCCTGTACCAAGTCAGGAATATGACAGTTGTTGTCCATTCGTTTGATGTGTTTGTGCTTTTGATTTTGCCATTTGATTAGCGACTTTCCGTTTTGAATTTTCCTCGGAGTTCAGTATTTTTGTGATTTAACTTTTTTTCATTCCCTGCAATTTGAGAATGTTCAAATATCTTGCTAATAGTTGAGATACCTCACCCCTAAAACTATATATGTTCTTTTTGTCATGCAACATAAATTAAGTAATAAAGCGGGTGAGTCAAGAAATCAATACCATAAAGGGTGAGTCCCCAGGGGTATATAATTATGGAGTAAGGAGTTCAGGTGACATATTGTTGTTGTACATTTCCGTTTTAATTATTTTTCTTACACACTTTTTTGTCCAGCCTTTTTCTCTGAGATAACTGGAATAAATGTTGATGAAACTGCAACAAAATGCAAACCACCATGTGCAGATGTAGAAGTTCCAATATGGCTGCCATTGGCATGAACCCAAGAAAAATGTGAAAAAATCGAATACAATTGTTCTAAATTTAACAAATTTTTGTAGAGACGTTACTTGTCATGTAAATATGTGCCATTCCTCTTTGGAATTCCAAAATGACCGCAACTGCTATGAAAACTGGGATACAGTTTAACATTCATCCCAATGGGAAAACTTATAACTGTAGCTTTTTTCTTACAAATTATTATATCAAACCCAGTAAATCTGTATTGATATGTTACCTGTAATGTGGCAATGAGACATCTGTTTTTGGATTTTTCAAAATGGTTACCGTTACCACGGAAACAGCAAAAATGCATGTGCCTTTTGACTTAGGTATTTTCAAAACGGCTGTCGTTACCATAGCAATGGCCAGTTCGGGTGACATTCGCTATTGCTTGCAATGGCAATTCTAGTTATTCTTCCGGTTTCTTGCACTTAACCTGTCCACAGCAGATCTCAAAAACCGTAAGTCAGATGACCCGAAGGTTCTTTAATGCGTAAGACTTACATATGAAAATAAGAAGTTGTCGTATGATTACTAATGAAACACCTCTTTACCAAAAAGCAACTGACGTAGAATTTACATAGTTGTGCATTCAGTGTTTACTTTATGCATGGGGTCAATAAATGTGGTACTTTGAAGAGCCTAAAAGTGGATGTGGTTTACCATAGACCAATATGGCAATTTTTATTTTTATTTTATTGTTTGAATGTGAAAATAAGAAATGTGGAAGAGTAATAATTGTTAGAGACAAGGAGTCTTCAGTAAGGTTCATTGGACCATATAGCCCATACAAGAGTCATTTGGTCATTATAGGATCAATGACCAACTATAAACTTGACCTTTGATCTTGAACACTTTTTCAAAATTATTTACACAAAAACCGTAAAATATCAAAATAGAATCAATAAAAGGAAAACGTTCTACATGACAAGAAATATCAAACTTATAAATGATTGCGATCACCGACCCTAAACCATATATTTTTTTTGTTTGTCATATCAAAAAAAATTGAATAACATCTAAGGTAAGTATCCATTGGTCATCTTAACCTCCTCTCATTTCTGATTGTCTTGTAATTGTTTGAGATGCAATTTATGTTCTTGTTTGTCAGTCATATCAAGATTAATTGAATGATATACTGATAGTGTGTGTGATAAGATTTTGTGAGGGAATTCGATGTTTGCTATACCATGGTTCATTTAAACGCACTTCATGACAATACCGCTGAATTAATTCAGAATTAAATTTTTGCAGTATTTTCAAAAATGATTTTGCAATGTATCCATGTAGTATATGCTAATAAATAAACGCTTTAAGAAGATTTATTTTCTGTATAAAATTAATAATTTTGTAGACCTTTGAAGCCCAAACTTTCTATTGCTTGAAATACGCTAATGAGAGATCGAAAAACGATGCTATTACAGACAATCAGGTTTTTGAACTTCTAACAAAAAGGTTGAGTGATGAGTGTTGATTAGTATTAACAAGAAATTGTATCAAAATATCTCTCATTTTCTCTCTACCGAATTTACCCCTAACACTTAATTTGATATGGACTTGTTACTGTTATTAAATCTTAAGCAATTCGATTGGATTAATTGATGAATGCTTCACCTTTACCTGTTTACCTGTTCAAATTTGTCCTATGTGTATTCTGTAAGCACGCGAAATTTTATTACGTAACAATAATAATTGTTTATGAAGACAAGGATGATTAGATCTGAAGTGAAAAAAATCTTTAAGAATTTATAAAAATACTTTTGTTTGTAGAGTAACAATTATAGTAATGGTTTGTCTTTAGCTTTCTGTTATTATAATATATCGAAAGGTCAAGTCGAATTTTAATTATGTTTTTTTTAATGAATACGATTAAACTAATGTTCTATAACTAGAGAGTCTGGATATGTTAATGTCAGTCTTGAGAATAACGGGCAACATAAGTGAAGAAAAGAGAAAAATGTCTTCAAAATTGAAAATTAAAGAATATAGAAATGAAGATCCCCATCCAGACCCTCATACTTAATAATTCACAATTTCACTATGCCGGATGTTTCTAATCTGAAAACATTTAAAGTATAATTATATTCCGTATATCTAAAAACAAATTTGCATTTCTTTTTACCAGAGACATGTGTCTCTGTTTTTACACACACGTGTGCTTCAATTGACCATCAAACTGTACACTGGCCTAGCTCATGATATTTTTATGAATGAAACAAAAGATATGAAAGATTTGATTTCGCAATTCTTCCTTTTTTCAAAATTTTCGTAAATACAGTGAACTTTTACAGTAATGAAATAGCACGTTGTTTAGAAATTTGAGAAACTTTACAGATCATGCGTTTCCATTCTTTGAAAATTATATCATTTTGAAGAAAAGCGGTGAAATATATGTTATGCACGTCTACACCAGGTAAAAAGCTTGCGTGTCTTAACAGAAAATATAATTCTTTTCAGTCTAATTAAGCTGCTATCAGTCAAATTTAATCCAAATGAAAGCAGTGAGTTAATGAAGTCAAAATATGACCGATCTGCCTATATTTGTACACAAAAAGTCAATTTTAAGGCCGCATTTGTCTACCTCACAAATTCATGTTAGGCACTATAGTCACCAGTGGTCATCATCACCCCCTGCCATTTTAGAATATTTACATACTAGTATCTTGTAAACGGTTTAGATCTACGGCCCTAAATTTCGATATTTTTGTTTTTCATATCAAGATGAATTAAATGATGTATAGGATGAGTCTCCATGGATCATCGTAATCCCCTGCCATTTGAGATTTTCTAATGTCTTGTAAATGGTTGAGATCCCCTTAATAAACCATATATTTTTTGTATGTCATATCCAGATGAATTGATTGAAGTACAATAGTGCACACCCGTCTAGCCATACAGTAAGGAATATTCATTTTTGTGTATGATGTGAAAAGTTTAAGTGCTGATGGCTGTCCGTCTTTTTATAATATATATATATATCTGTTATAACTCTGCCGGAAATGTTTACTAGAATATCAAAAAATGGGAGTTCTACATTACCAAATTTCATCGTGAATTGTATAGAGAGGTACAACGATTAATATTAGAATGTCGCGGAGGCTTTTTAAATCGCTGACAGATTTACTCCAAAAATAAAGCAGCCGTCAAGAAATCTTTTTTCAACTGTTGGTAAACGTTTGTTTTGAATTCGTGCCCAAATATCGAGTTACCTTTTCATATATTGCAGTTGCCAAGTATGCCATTACTACAGTGTCGGAAGTGGGTGCTACTTGAGTACCCATTGCCGTCCAATTAATTCGTCTATAATAGTCGTTCAAATTAAAATGTATTATCTTCTAGGATTTTTTTTCGAAGCTTAAATTATAAATTCCGTATACTAGTGTAATATATATATACATATTTACAGTTGTCACTAAACATAGGCAGCCATATCTCATTATAAATTCATAGTGATTGTATGCTTCTAAAAATAGAATAGCATCCTGTAACTATACTTATAGACGCATGAAATTATTAAACGTGTTGTTTTCAATTTTTTACACCACTGGGTCGATACCTCTGCTGGTGGACTATCAGTCCCCGAGGGTATCTTCAGCTCAGTAGTCAGTACTTCGGTACTGACATGATTTAACAAACCTTTCTAAAATTGTCCGTTTATAAATTCTGAAATTATTAGGAAACTAAGGTTTCAATTCCCTCAGGCAAAGTTGACTTTAGATGAATTTGGCTATTTATTTTAGGTTTTTTTGTCATATAGCTCTTCAACGGTTTTGGTACTTATACATCCTCGGATTTCAAATGTTTGGCTTTGAGCGTTCCTGATGAAGGTAAATCCAGAAAAGCGCTTCAGCGCTTCAGACGCATGAAATTATTAAACGTGTTGTTTTCAATTTTTTACAGGACATCATCAATATATCTGAACCTTAAATTAAAAAGCTTTGCAAGATGTTTTCTGATATTATTTTTTTTTTAGGTTTTGTACGAACAAGCAAGGAAATGTAAAAAAGTTTAAGGCAGACAATTCAAATTTTCTAAATATGGCTACTGACATTTCTTTGGTGTCAATATTAAAGTGTTTTCATCACAGTGCAAAGGTACCTGGCAAGTAATACCTTTTATGGATGACAGTTATAATAACTAAAATAAGGATGATTGAGTTAAGCTATTTCAGTTGATATTTTATAGTGTGTTTTTCTATGTTGTGATGTTACACTATTGTTTCAGAAAAAGGGTGAAGGTTTGGTACCATTAGAACGTTTAAACCCGCTGCATTTGTTTGCACCTGTCCTAAGTCAGGAATCTGATGTTCAGTAGTTGTCGTTTGTTGATGTGGTTCATAAGTGTTTCTCGTTTCTCGTTTTTTATATAGATTAGACCGTTGGTTTTCCCGTTTGAATGGTTTTACACTAGTAATTTGTGGGGCCCTTTATAGCTTACTGTTCGGTGTGAGCCAAGGCTCCGTGTTGAAGACCGTACTTTGACCTATAATGGTTTACTTTTATAAATTTTGACTTGGATGGAGAGTTGTCTCATTGGCACTCATACCACATCTTCTTATATCTATATAGTTAATTTGATGCATCACTTGCACGTTTTGCTAATTTATTGCGTATTAGTTGCTTTTTAAACTGAATATTGGATTTGGTATCTCAAAACACATTTTTAAGAAAACAATATACAATGTACAAAGCAAGAAATTACTCAACATCTGTTTTTGAAATAAGTTTAATCCTATAAGCTTCAGCATACAAGATCTGGTCACACATACATACAATGTGTCAGGGCTTCTTTACAGAAAGAACACTAACTGTAAAATAGGCAAATCTTCAGTAAACTTTGCCTGGGGGAGTTTTAGAATATTTAAATAGTAGTAAGTGAAAACTTCTCATCTAGCCCCTTTTCATAGGCATATTAATTTTCTACATCTTTTGTACTGAAATGGTAAACAATACGCAAATGTAAAACTTTCTAACAAGGTCAACTATTTTTTTTTTTTTTTTTTTTAATTCTTGGAAATTGACATTTACAATTAACTGGCATTTGCAAGGAACAGATTGTCACCAACAAATCTACTTTATGGTTATTTTTTCACTATTCAAATGTCAAAAACTATGTAAAACAATACTACATTTATCATATTATAATGCCAAAATAGATTATAACAGACACAATATCGATGTACAAATCAGACACAAAATGCATTAAATACAAGTAAACAAAAGTGTTGGTACCGTTCTAACTTCAGGTAAACAAAAATTAAATAATTCTATAAAACGAGACGTTCACTCTGTATCTGTGTCTAGTAGCAATTAGAAAATGCATGTCACTAACGAGAACATGTTTATATGATATGACCCGTGTTTTGTAATCGTAAAACTAACAAGACTAGCCGTACTTTAATGTGGTAGTCCATACGCAGACATGTCACGAACCCGAACACAGTATTTTGGCTCCGAGTGTGTATTCGCTCATAGACCTACATGCCACATCCTGTGAAGATGGAAAGAAGTAAGTACTATTGGAGTCTTCGGATTCACCCAGGACTGGGATCTTACCAATTATCTTCCTCACATACTTCCACGAGACCATCGATAAGACTTTATATTAAAAGGTATAGGAAGATAAGAGGCTATGAGATTATACATATTTTTATTGTTACGATACGTTTACATAATTCTGCAAAAAAAAACAATATTTTAACTTTTTCATATACGACTTACAACATCCGTGTTTTATAATTTTTGTATCATAAGGCTTCAAAAAATATTCGGCACGCAGACTATTCAGCAATACTGTTACCCAATACTAAATTTTCTTCTTTACCCTTTAATTTTAATCCTTCGACAGGATTTTTTATTGGCTTTTTATAATATAATACTTTTAACTTTGTTAAATTATATTGCCGACAACATTGCTTAACCCTCTTCCTCCCACTAGTTTTATATGGTTGCATTTTGCCGTGTGTCAGAAAATACGACAGCTGAACGTTTATGACGTCACATGCCCAATAATGATGTCATTCGATATATGATATCTATTAGCCCTAATGACCTTACATTGGGGACCCATTGAAGAAACACTATATCTAAATATGTATATCCATTGATTAGGATTTCTATGCTTATAGATATAAGAAGATGTGGTATGAGTGCCAATGAGACAACTCTCCATCCAAGTCAAAATTTATAAATGTAAACCATTATAGGTCAAAGTACGGTCTTCAACACGGAGCCTAGGCTCACACCGAACAGTAAGCTATAAAGGGCCCCAAAATTACTAGTGTAAAACCATTCAAACGGGAAAACCAACGGTCTAATCTATATAAAACGAGAAACGAGAAACACTTATGAACCACATCAACAAACGACAACTACTGAACATCAGATTCCTGACTTAGGACAGGTGCAAACAAATGCAGCGGGTTTAAACGTTTTAATGGTACCAAACCTTCACCCTTTTCTGAAACAATAGTGTAACATCACAACATAGAAAAACACACTATAAAATATCAACTGAAATAGCTTAACTCAATCAAAGGACATATTAACACCATTGAACATACACTGAACAAATAAATTTGACCTATGATACAATGTAAATTCAAAATTAATAAACTAAGGGAAGAATAATAAAAGTAACATGTTATATCGGTATGAAATGTTAAACAATTTAAGAAAACAATATGCTCGAACAAAATATCAGCCATTTGCAATAACTTTAAACACAGGTAAATAAAATAATTTTGTTGTTAGGTATACGTATACAATTACAATAGAGAAAGGAAATATTTTAACAAAATAAATAATTTTGATGTTCATAGTACGAAGTGGAAATTTATATTAGTACCAAACACTTATCAAAGCTGGTATATAGACCAGATATAACCCTGAATAACATTAAATAACAAAAAAGCATTACAATTAGTATCAACAGGTCAAATAAACAAGAAAGTATGATTTGAGAGTACTCGCAGTTACTGACAGCTAGTTAAAAGCCAAAACAATTAATAATAAAAAATCATGCATCAGAGACTAAAATCAACTAAAACACATCCCAGGGATTTAGTATTTTAACGTCATGGACAGTCAAAGAAGACATGACTAGTGCAATGCCAAAAATAAATGTATCGACAGACAGTAGGATAGTTAGGAGTTTAATCTCTTTATAGATCAAAATGAACGTGGTGTGTCTTTAAACATCCCGTTTGAAAAGAATACAAATTTAGTTATGTTTTAATTTGCTGATGACAAAATCGATATTAGTGCCAATGTAAACTATATTCAAAGATCTAATTACAACATTGGTAAGATAACCTGAACTAATAACTTTATTTAAAGGTTCGATGAGTTTACACGGATCATATAGTGATTTCCGCGCTTTAAGTACAATATTACCGTAAAATTTAGGATGTGAAATACCGTTTTTAATCAGTTTTCTACAGGTACAGCCAAATTTACTAATCAAATCTTTGTATCTATGAAAGAACTTAGTAAAAGTTTTACGTTATACCTGATCTTATAAATTACTAGTAATTTAGAATTGGTACTTTATTGGCTTTGATATCTTATATCTGGTGCAATGAAATTGGTACCGTAAATATTGTTATACAGATTGATACCGGTCTGTATGTGACGTTTTCTTCCGGCTGCATATATCTACAGAAACTTTTATCTCGCACGTTTAGATTTTCAAAATTGTTATAAATGTCTGAATTCTACTACAACAGTAGAAGTCATCAGTCAATAGACCGGTAAAACCAGTATTTCCAATAGAAAATTGTTGATAACCAAAGAATAAAATTTTTCTTAAAAAACAACAAAATAATTAGGTTAGTTATAGTATTAAACATTTCAAAAGAAACTTTATACTGAAACGATATCAAGACTGAAAAACAAAGTAAATACATTTGTTACTTTTAGTAGCTGAAAAGCAGTTTAAAATATTAGCCTTGTTGACTCATGTACTATACCGAGATACTGTAAACTGACAAAAGTTCCAGTACGTTCATACCTTCAATTTCGAACAAAACAAGAGTATGTGTGCATAGGACAACATGTTCCCATGATATTTTCACATACATTGGTCAGTGAACCTTGAAATCTTGGTCTAAACCCTAATTTGTCATATATATTTTTAGCAGTTCGTTTCAAGTTGATATTACAAAATAGTAAAATAACAACAATACCGAACTCCGAGAAAAATTCAAAACGGAAAGTCCCTTAACAAATGGCAAATTCAAAACCTCAAACACGTTAAACGAATGGAAAAAACAACTGTCAAATTCCTGACATTGGTACAGGCATTTCCGTATATATAAAATGGTGGATTAAACCTGACCTTTAATAAAAAGTTTTAACCTATCACATGTCTATGTTCAGAAGACCGTAAAATATTGGTAAATACAGACGAAATGCGCGTCTGGTGTATACAATTTTAAAACTGTATCTATGAGGAGTTTATTGGCACATATTCACTTCATAATGAACATGAGTACTAAGTTTCAAGTTGATGTGACCAAGACTTATCTTAGACCAAAAATTTTAACCTACCTTAAACCAAAACGTTAACCTGTCATGGGATGGACGGAGGCGGAGCATACAAGAGATCGTAGCTTCAATGCTACTAAACATCCTACGGATCTCGCTTCTAAGGTAAATTTCTCTCTGATTTATACAGGTTACCGAACAAATGTTTGTTATATCTGGATCCAGTAAATGTTTAACCATTAATATTTCTGTTAATCTAACTAGTGCTATTACAAAATTAAGACACTGTTTTTAAAATTTTATGACAAATTCTACGTAAATAAGGAAATCAGCTATATCTTTGTGTTTCATATGAATCAGGTGAATAAGAGCAAAAACAGCCTGTTCTATGTTTTGGTTATGTCATCAGTGTAGGAATTTTGAGTGGTAAAGTAAACGGTCCTATTCAAAAGCAAACATAGGTTATCAACAGGCAATCATTTGATTTGGAATGGATGCATAAGAAGCATTTTGAAAATTGATCTGCGACTTCAGACTCTCCGTTTAAAATACAGCTGACCAACAGATCATACTAGATATTTACAAAATGCATCATCCGTAAATAAAATCTGTGTTTTGTCTTTTTTGGTTTCATCAGCTGTCCAACGTTTGTATTAACTTATTTAAACTTTCAAATATGTTGGCCTCGAACATTACTGAAGAGACATTAGTTGTTGAAATGCTTATCTGGTGCAGTAAAATTGCTCTTCTGTTAATGTTAAAAATGGTTCAATCAGCAATTACCTAAGCTTGTTCCTTTCCACCCCATATTCCGTCGGTTGGAGGGATCGTATGAAAAGTGATCGTTGTTACGCTCCATCAACTGTCCGCTCTTTGAATTAATAGTATTAACGATATCAATTTTATTGCACAAGATGTGCATTTCGATAATTAATGTATCTTCATTGATTCTCGAGCCCAAAATATTTGAAAGTATAAACGCTAATGCAAACGTTGAATAACTGATAAAACATAAATAGACAAAGTAAAATATAAACCCAGACAAGGAATGCAGAGCTATGAATGCGGGAGATACGTTCCTTAATTTAAAAGATTTCTAAATATTTTTACAACAAAGGCATTAAAAAATTAATAGTTCACCACCAGATATATCGACCCGGTGGAAGTAATAGTATGATTTCCTCCCAATAAAACATTTAATCAGATAAATAGAAGAGTATTACTCTGCACTTTAGACGTGTCACCAATTTGACTTGAGCATGGTACCGGACGAAATACGTGTTTTATTATGTCGTACTAAATATAGTATGTAAGCCAACAACTATTCATTTAAGTCTGCCTCATATCTTGACTTACATCTAGAAATTGACAAAATTGTTAAGTTTTATATGTATTATCTATCATTTGTTGTTTCGAAATTATTGGTCTTTTGTTGGGCAATGTATGACAAATATATGTTCAAAAACCTTGCCCATAATTATAAATTATGTAATTCATTGACCGCTCCCGACATGTGTAACTTCAATGCATATTTTAGCGGCGATCGATATCTTTCAAAATTACTTTATTTTTATCAATAGTACCGCTTAAGTCGACGCTAGGGGCCGTCTTGACCTTGTTGTAGGGTATGAATGATTTGTTCATTGTTGAAGACCCTACGTCAACTGTCAAGATGAAGAACAGGAATAAAAGCCCTGTTCATTGATAATTTTCTATGTTTTCTATGTATAGTGTGCGATTTTGTCCCATGTACATTTACTCCATATCCTTTCATTTTCTAATGAGGGTCGGTTGAAAACAAAACTTTACGACAAAAGAAATGATTTCAGCTTCCCAATTGTGAACTTTTCATTTCTGTGTAGCAACATTCCAGCAGCTCCTGCATACGGAGTATATATCTCCCAGTTGATACGATATTCCAATGCTTGTGTTTCCTATCATGATTTTCAAGATAGAGGGTTGCTGCTCACAAGGAAGCTATTCAACAAAGAGTTCCAAGTGCTGAAGTTGAAATCATCCCTTCGTACATTTTACGGACGCCATCACGAGTTGGTTGATCGTTATGGACTATCCGTTTCACAGATGATAGCGGATATGTTTCAATTGTCGTAACTACAATCCAGTCTCCTTTTCACCGAATGTGACCTACCGAATTAGACTTATTACCGGGTTTATACTAACATGAGCAACACGACGGGTGCCACATGTGCAGCAAGATCACCGTTACCCGTCCGGAGCACCTGAGATCATCCCCAGTTTTTGGTAGGGTTCGTGTTGCTCAGTCTTTAGTTTTTCTATGTTGGGTTTTTGTGTACTGTTGTTTGTCTTTTGGTTTTCCCCATAGCCTTGTCAGTTTATTGTCGACTTATGAGTTTGAATGTCCCTTTGGTATCTTTCGCCTCTCTTTTCAATACCATATCTAGCTCGTGTAGCATTTTATCTTATTTATAGTACCAGCAATACCTTTATTTCATAACTGAATTTAACATTTCTATTACAACAACAACAACAAAAAAGAATTAGCTATCACACTATCAACGAGAGATAATAGTCTTATATTTTAAAAAGTCATCTCAATAAGACTATAAAAACAATTCAGGTAAATATTCTAGAAATGATTGACGAACTCAGTTTAGGGTTTACCGAATAAAGGATGATTGACCAATAATGGTAGAAACAACATTTTTGTTCAATTTTCATACCCGTTCTTTTAATGATATAGCTACTCGTGATTTAGTCACTGGCTGGGTAATCACAAACAACCTGCCAAGTCGACTATGGACTGTTCATCTTGTTTTTAATCTAGCTGATGATGCACTATTTTCCGCAATGGTGTATATTTAAGGAAAACGTTGACTGACCAGCAGCCGTATAAACATGATGTGATCCTGATATAAAATCAAAAGGAGCCCTATAGCATAATGCTAACAATAGTGTAAAAAAGAAGACATATTTTAGGCTTTCCACTTATACAACATTATTTAGCCATTTATAAACAAAAAATAAATAACTTTTCAAGACCAACACTGCAGCCCTTCCCCCTTTTCCAAAATCTTGACAAAAATTAATATGACAAAACTGTAAGTTTTTAAGTTGATATTTAAGTAAGAGGCTTTTTGTTGCATAACAAATATTACAAACCTGGTGATAAAGTTACACCAGAGTCACTTGTTTCAATCACGTTGATATTTCATTGCTGACATCCTGAAATTCCCGATATAAAAAAAAAATGCACAGCGCGTAACTAAACCTAATCAGTAACAAAGAACAACACTTTTACAATTGAAAGTATCCGGGGAAATATTTTTTTAATGACATTTATGTTTCGAGTTAATTGTACTCTCATAAATTCACTTTTTCTTTGGAAATATTAAATGTGTATCCAAGACTCTGTGATGATCCTCTTTTGCAAATGAAGCAGAGGAAAATCTGTGTCTCGATAAGTGAGTTCCAACTTGACACATTTGAAGAATGCCAAATATATTTTTTGTAATATTGTATGTAAATAGAGTTTTCGCATGTTCCAAATTACTTCTATTATTTTGTTTTGCCTATTATTCTTTAATGACAATTTGTGAAAACTTTTTCACTAAATTGATTTCCCCACAGCAGTCATACTTGGAATATTTTATTGTATAGGGGACTATAAGGCCGTACGGTGATCTATAGTTGTTAACTTCTATGTCATTTGATCTCTTATGGAGAGTTGTCTTATTTGCAATCATACCACATCTTCTTATTTTTATATATACCACCATTTTGGTTTGACAAATGCGGAAGTTCTGGGATTTTTCTCATTGATGGGGGGTTATGTTCTTTCTCTGGTAACATGATATTTTGACCACGGAAAATGCAATTATTTTTTCAGTTCAAAAGGGACTTATTCAGAACAAATGTTTCCTCTCGTTTGCCTGGCAATACATGTTGTTGTTTTTTTTATTTAAATTGAGAATCAGAATAAAATATTATATAATTTTATCTCGCATAATTTCCCTTTATTGAAACGATAAATTAACAGAACTTCAAATTATTTGTGTCTACAGTTAAACTGTGCGTTAAGGACTTTTTCTTGTACTAGTACTTCCATCTAATAAATTGAGGAAAGAATTGTTTCTGTCTGAAACCTTAAAGATGGAAAATTGTACAGAAAACCCCCAATTGGCAGCAACATACGAATAATATAACGTAGATACAAGTATAGAATCACTCTGAATCAAACAAAAAATTCTCTAAAACTGACATTATCAAGATGCTTGATTTCTTGATTGACAACATATTTGTTACGTTTGGAGGACGGACTGTCGGAATTCCAATGGAAACCAATTGTGCCCCTCTTCTTGTCGACTTGTTTCTTTATTATTATGAGGCTGAATTCATACAGGAACTTCTTAGGAAGAAAGATAAGAAGTTAGCAATATCCTTTAATTTTACGTTCCGCTATATAGATGATGTTCTCTAACTAAATAATACAAAATTTGATGACTATGTTGACTATATCTATCCCATCGAACTGGAGATAAAGGATACAACAGATACAGATAAGTCTGCCTCATATCTTGACTTACATCTAGAAATTGACAATGAGGGTCGGTTGAAAACAAAACTTTACGACAAAAGAGATGATTTCAGCTTCCCAATTGTGAACTTTCCATTTCTATGTAGCAACATTCCAGCAGCGCCTGCATACGGAGTATATATCTCCCAATTGATACGATATTCCCGGGCTTGTATTTCCTATCATGATTTCCTTGATAGAAGATTGCTGCTCACATGGAAGCTATTAAACCAAGAGTTCCAAATGGTGAAGTTGAAATCATCACTTCGTAAATTTTACGGACGTCATCACGAGTTGGTTGACCGTTATGGAATAACCGTTTCACAGATGATATCGGATATGTTCTTTATGTCGTAACTACAATACCCTTCCCTTTTCACGAATGTGACCTACCGAATTAGACTATTTACCGGATTTGTAATAACATAAGCAACACGACGGGTGCCACATGTGGAGCAGGACATGCTTACCCTTCCGGAGCACCTGAGATCACCCCCAGTTTTTGGTGGGGTTCGTGTTGCTTAGTCTTTAGTTTTCTATGTTGTTTCTTCTATACTATTATTTGTCTGTTTGTCTTTTTATTTTTAGCCATGGCGTTGTCAGCTTATTTTCAATCTATGAGTTTGACTGTTCCTCTGGTATCTTTCGTCCCTCTTTTATAACGTCATTGAATTTAATATTTTCACAAACTGAGGTTTTGTATTTTCATCGGGATAAATAATGACCATATAATTGAATGATTACACAATTTTGAATTTTTCGAAATACTAAGGATTTTCTACCCGAGGAAAAGATTACCTAAGCTGTATTTGGCAAAACCTTTTGTAATTTCGGGTCCTCAATGCTGTTCAACTTCGTACTTTATATGGCTTTTTAAACTTTTTGATTCGAGCGTCACTAATGAGTCTTTAGAGACGACACGCGCGTCTGGGGTACAAATATTAATCCTTGTATCTATGATGAGTTTATCTAGGTTGAATACACAAAGAAAACTAGTATGGTTATTTTTAAAATTTGGGTTAATTCACTTAGGGGGAAATAATAGAAGAAAATAGACAAAACAATAACGAAGTAATTAAAATGTCCACATGTCGATAGTTTAAAAAGAGCTTTCGTTAATATATTGTTTTGTGTATGTGAAGAGAGTGGAAAAGAGAAGCAATTCGAGACAGCATTTTTCCATAACATGGGGGACCAAATAAAAAAAATAATTATATCTTTTTATTTGATTTATTTAAGTTAGTAAGTTGCTTTTGATAAATTACCAGATGCAAAAATGATGAATAAAGAAGGATAACTTTTTTTTTGTGAAAAATCAATCTATTCATCATTGTTTTTAATGTAGAAAATTCAAAAATATTTTTTACTTAAGACAAAATAGATTACCTAGTCTTAAGAATAAAAGAGTATATTTTTGTAGTTGTGTGGCTCCACGATGTATAGTATATACGTAAATTAAAACAGCGTTAAGCAGCTGTAGATTGCTGGGTTGCATGTCCATCACCAACATCAACTATACCGTCATCATTTTTTTCTGTTTAATCTGCGTAAGATTATCCTTCCGTCACAATATGTTCCAATATACCTTAATTCGCACACAATATTTGAGTTAGAAATCGCTCATTGAAATCTGCAGTATATTCTTTAAAACTTATGTAGTTTGTAGTCAATTTGTATTCTAAAGTCAATCTTTATTACTTGCAAAAAATGAATGGTACAACAATGAAATTAAGAACAAATATCATGAAACAAAGCATAAAAAAGAAAGATGTCAAAGTTTATGAAAATCATCGTATTAGAAATTCGTTAGCGTTAGTAGTATGCCATAAAATGTGTCTTGTTTAAAATTAAAAATAGGCAAATGTTATCTGCTTTGATTTACTTTTCTTTCCAAAATATAATGCTGTCACGACCCGATTATTTTGACGCCTGAATAATCACATGCATGGTCATTTGATAGTAGCTTGAAATGTACAGTGATGTTTAATTTTGCTTTAAAAGGACTCCTAATATTCTAAGCATCGTTCACTAAACATCTGCGCATGTTGTTTCATTGACTAAACATAAATTTGATATTGTACTGCTTCAGTATTGATATACTTTAGTATTGATCATAATGTTCAGAAAAACAGTTATTTTGAAAATCATACGATATAAAACAAATGTAATATCTATGTATTAGCTGTACCATAACAACAGAAAATATAACATTACAATCATAATCTAATTAATGCTGTTGAATGGAGAAGACAAAAAGTGTAAGATCAGAGTGCATGTCAATGTTTGTAGTGTAGATAGATAGGGATGAATACAAATAATAAGTAAACGTTTGATTTGTGGTCAAAAAATAACGTAGACCAAAAAGTTGGGCAAGATACAAAGATGGCAAAAAAAATTATAGGATTCATATAAGCATTCATTCCTTTGTTTATTTGCTGATCTTTCAGCTTACCAATTTATCTTTATGTTTTGAATTTAAAACTATATTTGACTCGACCGACATTTCACACACATCACTTGTAAAAAACGGCAGGTGGTATATAACATTTTTAAATATATTATAACGTACTGTTTTCTAAGAATTACGGAAATATTCTTTCCAACTATTTTCAAAACCATGGGACGATCTTAAGTGTACCAGTTAATTAAAATAAATATCAAACAAATGACACGAAAGTATATATATATTGTTAGTAATGATATAATTAATATGCAGTTATTTATAACTTACAATACTCTTTATTTATCCTGTTTATAAATGTACATAAAGGACAAGGGGCGATAAGGACCGTTTTGGCACCACCCCAAATTTCTTTTAATTTGTCAGCTGTAACTTTTTATCACAGACCTTCTGAAAATATTGGCATTTTGGGTCTATCTCGTATATTCTGTTACCTAGCAACCAGTATGATGGTGGGGTAAATATGATAAATATACAGCTTTAATCTAATTATATTTAAGATCTAACATGTTTAACTTACAATAAGTTGTACATTATACACTGGTTAAATGTTACACAATGTAATGCACATTTTTTGGCAAAACTATAATTTCTCCCTAGTAACAAAACTTTGCCCATGGCAACGGCAATTTTTTTTTAATTTTGAATTCCATTTTACAAGATTCAACTTTTATATGTTGCATCAAATAGATAACTTAAGATATACATTGTAAAAGTACAAAACTCCAATGAAATGTCAAGGATAAAACCAATGCTCAATATCACCACAAACAAACAGACAAACAACTGTAATTCTTCAAGAGAATGTAGTAACTATATGTACTTTTAGAGTCCCTCTATGAAGTAAAAAAAAATATTATACCATGCTATTGCTTTATGGGTGAATAGCTTGTTACATTTTCAGATTGTATCTCAGTGCAGGGTGGAGTCCTGTACTTTTTTTATACTTGAGGTGTATACTCTTGTATTTTAACCCTTACCGTGTGGGGGCTTCATATTACGTCTCTACTCAAAGTGTCGTTTTTTGGCCCCAATGGGTCTCCAAACTTTTAGAGGAGAACTCTATGATATGAATTTAGAAATTAATGCATGCTCCTCATCCTAAGGCTATTTATTTCTCAAGTTTAAGATGCAGTTTGAGTTCAAATACGAACTTCAAAAATTGAAATCGGATAAAACTGGTTTTTCTGGAGAGATGACATTTTCAAATTTTTAAAATCAAATTAAGCCCTTACTCTAAATTTTTTTTAGTAAGATTCCAAATTTCTAAGAAATGATCTCGGAAATAACTTTTTTTGAATCATTTTATAACGAACTATTGACAGAAATTAAAACTTTGGCAAGACAAGCTTAAGCACATTTGCTTCAGTTCTTTCTTGAATGCTGTATCAAAACACCCATAAACAAATGGATTCACTATGTTATTAAGCATATACAGGCGTCACATGAACAAAAGCAGAAGTAGTTTATTTTGTGACATGTTGTTCCAAAAATTATCATTTCTTGATTCGAGTAAAATCAAAACTATTGTAGGAATATATGACAGCAGTGCCAAAAAAGATATTAACATAATCATGTATGAAAATCTGTATATGTGGAAATGACCACGAATTTTCTTGCCAATTTTAGTATGATGGTGATGTTCATCATCTTTGCAGCTTGATCTTTCGTCTTCTGTAGTACTGTCGCCACATGTGCTTGAGGAACTTTCGTTAATTTCTTTTGGACTCTCTCTACCTGACATCGATTTCTTGCCTGTTGTGTGTAATTCCGTGGAATGAGGAGTACTTTTGGTTGTTTTTCGCTCACAAGTTATCTTATGAAAGTCTTCATCATGTTCAATTTGATGTGGTTTTGACAAGTTAGTTTTCCTGTATATTGTTCTTCCAATCAAACAATATAATACGGTTATACTTAAAATCAGCCCAGTATTGTAGACGATGTCAAATGGCTGGTGGATTTTCAGCGAGTGAGATGTTTTCGAATCTCGAAGTTTATTGCATTGCGACCCATAAATTTCTGCTTTATGGTGTTTTACGGTTATTGTTCCATAGAATAACAATATGGGAATATGGAAGATAGCTGAAACAATGATGCATATCACAGTCGCTAGTCTTTTCCAAAATATGCTCATCTGCGTCTTGAAGGGTCTGCACACCTTTTGAAAACGATGAACAGCAATGATTAAAAGCATATTAAGAGACGAATACGAGAATACATATGCCATATAAATAAAAACTTTACATGTCGTACTTCCTGGAAAAGTATATTGTCGAAAGTTCCGTGATAAATTTAATGATGCGGCAATGCATATGGATAATAAATCCTATCCAGCTAAAATGGGGATGAAATATCTATGTCATAATCTTTTTCATTCTTAAAGAATATACAAGTATGACCAATAAATTTCCAAATATTCCAATGAGGAGAAAAAGTACGGTTATAACACTATTTATCAACACCTTCTTAGAGTATTCCTCACTCCACGCTGACAAATCAAGAGTTGTATTCCAGTTCGAACTTGAATAATTATCCATTTCAACAATTAATGTTTTTAAAATGTGTATACTCCCTTAAATTGCCATTAATATGACTTTTAGAAGAACTTCCTCAATATTCCTTGTAGGTATATTTAACTTACAAAGAGCCCATCCAACTACAACGGCAAACCCTATTGACATTCTTCCTTGTTATTTATCTCAGATTAACAAAATTAGTGAAGTGTATTCTAATTATAAAATGTAAATTTTCACTGAGAAGGCATTCTCTTACACTTTTCGTACTGATTTGACAATCATAGGTTTATGTGAAACAAACGTGTTTAAAAATAGGTGGGTTGTATTCATTTCCTTAACGAACTGTAATTATAACGAAATAGTTTTTTTTTTTTCACTTGATCATCAATATTCAATTTTTCTGTCTTTAAATGAAAGTTTTGTGAAATATTTTGCACGATTAAAGTGAAAAAATGAAAACAACACATTATCGATTTTATGTGTTCGAAGCGCTTTTCTGGATTTACCTTCATCAGAAACTCTCAAAGCCGAATATTTGAAAGCTAAAGATGTATAAACCGAAATAGCTGAAGAGCTAAATGACCAAAAGGACCTGAAATTAAATAACTGCTATTGAAATGTTGAGTATTCTGTGTAGTGGTTTGTTGACTAATGTTTGTTTTATCATGTTTTTTTTATTATGACCATGATGGGCCTCGATGGCCGAATGGTCTAAATAGTTCATGTATCACTAGCCCATCAAAACTGAGGTATTGAGGTGGAACCTCACATGTCGCAGGTGCGATGAACTCCAGTTTTGCAAGTTTTCCTGCCGAAGGTCAGTGGTTCTCTCCGAGCACTCTGTCCAGTCACAAAACTGAGCGCTATCTACAATCAATATATCAATATTGTGGCCATGATAGTAAAGCTACAGGTATAAATTTTACCTTGAAGGAGTTAGTTTTAATGCATTTAAGTCTCCCAAACAATTGAGCATATATTTTTTTTTCAAATAACACAAACAAAAAGGAAAACGTTCTTCATGAAAGACAAATCAAATAAAATATATGATAAGTCCCTAGAGGTCATTCCTACAATATACCATTTGACAATGTTCAAAGATCTTATATATGGTTGAAAAGTCCATCCCTTTACCATATATTTTTAAGGCAAGTCACCAAGGGTTATCCTCATCCTTACCATTTGAGAATGTTAATAAATCTTGAGTATGGTTAAGATCCCCTTCCTGAACCAATACAGTTTATTGTTCTACGGGTCAAAATGAATTAAATGATATAGTGTTGAGATCTCAACGGTCATCGCTACTGTCTGCCATTTAAGAATGTTCCAATATCTTATAAAAGGTTGAAATCCTCAATCCTAAACAATATATTTTCTTGTTTGTTATGTCAATGAATTATATTATCTGCACGGTGAGTCCCAATGTCTTATTTCCATTCCCGCCATTTGAGAATATTCAAATCTCTTGCAAATAGTGGAGAATCTTACCCCTAAAACCATACATGTTAATTTTTGTCATGTCAACATGAATTAAATAATACATCGTGTGAGTCACCGTGGGTCATCCCCACCCCTTACCATATCAAAGTGGTTACATATGTTGTAAATAGTCCTGATCCCCACCTCTAAACAATACGGTTTTTCATGTCAAGAATGCAATACCATAAAGGGTTAGTCCTCAGGGGTAAATAGTTATGGTGACTTCGTTTGGGAGACTTCGTAACAGCATCTGGTAAGAAGCATTATTTATTATGTAACTCCGCATGGAGTTCGGGTGACATATTGTTGTTGTACGTTTCCTTTTATTATTTTTCTTACACACTTTTTGTCCAACCTTTTCTCGGAGATGACTGGAACAAATTTTGATGAAACTGCAACATAATGAGAACCACAAGGTGCAGATGTGAAATTTACAAGATGGCTGCCATTGCCATGAACACAACAAAAATGTGACAAATCGAAGACAAGTGTTCCATATTTAATGAAACATTGTAGAAGCGTTACTTGACATGCGTAGATATGCAAGCTCTCTTTGGAATTCCAAAATGGCCGCAACTGCCATGGAAACTTGGGAACAGTTTTACATTGATCCCAATGGGAAAACACATTACTGTAGCCTTTTCTTACAGAATATTATATCGAACCCAGTAAATCTGTATTGATATGTTACCTGTCATGTGCAAATAAGACATCTGTTTTGTGGTTTTCAAAATTGCCACCGTTACCATGGAAACAGCAAAATGCAAGTGCCTTTGGACTTTGGTCTTTTCAAAACGGCTACCCTTACCATGTTCGGGGTGACAGTCGTTATTGCTTGCAATGGCAATTCTAGTTATTCTTCTTCCGGTTTCTCGCACTCAACCTGACCGCAGCAGTTCTCAAAAACCGTTAGTCAGATAAGGAGCAAATGACGTAGAAGTTACAAGTTAAGTTTTGCATTCATTGTTTAGTTGATGCATGGGGTCAATAAAGGTGGTAATTTGAGGAGCCTTTAAGTGGACGGGGTTTACCATAGAACATTTTTTTTTATTTTCATGTTTGAATGTAAAAAGAAGATGTGGAAAAGGCAAGGACTCTTCAATAATAATTTTAGACCATAAAGATAATATAAGGGTCATTTGATCATTATAAGATAAATGATTAACTATTAACTTGACCTTTTGACCTTGAACATATTTGTTTTTAAATGGTTGAGATCCCCTTCTACACCATCTATTATGTTATATAGATACAATGGATAAGCGTGGATTCTTGAAAAGAAACCATGAGCCCGGAGGGCGAATGGTTTGTTTTCATGAATCTACGCTTATCCATTGTATCTATAACAAACTATTGTGTTAATTTCTTTTCAAAATTAAAGCCTTTTCTTAATTAGAAGGTATTGTAAGTGAGTTTAAATAACCATGTTATCGTGTCCAACGATGCATTGATAAATCTCAGATCACAATTAATTTGTTAACAAAATACAAATATAACACTTCTACCTTTAAAGATCTTTATATTTATATTT
Organism: Mytilus coruscus; assembly: GCA_017311375.1. Lineage (NCBI taxonomy): Eukaryota > Metazoa > Mollusca > Bivalvia > Mytilida > Mytilidae > Mytilus > Mytilus coruscus. The sequence goes on from CM029601.1 coordinate 31,976,661, forward strand.
ATATTTATTAGGCATCTGAATATTATCTGTTTTACAAAATAAGACATATTCGAACTTATTTCTAATAAAATTGAGAATGGAAATGGGAATGTGTCAAAGAGACAACAACCCGACCAAAGAGCATATATAAAGTATATATAATAAGTATGTTATCGAAATTTCTAGCACTCTAGGCACATCACGATTTTCTCGCATAGGAATTTGCGAATACACATTTGTAAAATTATGTAGTAAAACAGATGAAATCATACTATATTTTACAACAAAATTGACAAATAGAATGTAATCATTTTGTTTCAAACATGTGAAATAGCCAATAATAATCAAAAAAATAAACGGTAAAACTCGCTATTATTACAAAATATCCACTATAACATGCATTATTAGAAAAAAAAAAAAAACAGAATTGGGACAACAGAGATAATACAGGGATTCGAACCTAAACCGACAAATCCCTATCTTTTAACTCGTTGATTTTAAGCATGCTAACCTCGCGGCTACCAACTTATACTATACAACTGCCCATTGTGTATATATAAAGGTACAACCCCTGTGTGTCCGATGTTAATTTATATATATATAATAGACATCTAAGTTATAACCCATTGGTAGCCGAGAGGTTTCGTCGATGTGTTGATGTCAGTCATTCATAACAGACTTCAAGGAAGGGTTCGATTCCCAGTGAAGGCATATACAAATTAGAAAAATTAAAGTTAAGTTTTTAAATTAATTCCATTAGTGAACAGAAATCAGTAAATTAGCCAATTCAAACTTAATGAAATTAGACACACAAAGGAAACAATTGAATATAATTTGGTGAGTCCATTTCAGCGGCAGATTTAGGAAGCGTTGATTCTAGAAAAGAATCCACGGTAAATGAATAGGCTGACGTCACCACAATGGTTTAAGTTGTATTTCATATCAAGGTGAATTGAATGAAGTACAATAGTCAACACCCGTCTAGCCATACAGTAAGGAATATTCATTTTTGTGTGATGTGATAAGTTTAAGTACTGATGGTCTTTTATGATATATATATATATTATCCGTTATAACTTTATTGCCGGAAATTTTACTAGAACATCCAAAAATGGGAGTTCTACATTACTAAATGTCATCGTCAATGTTATAGAGGGGTACATTGATTAAGATAAGAATGTCGCGGAAGCTTTTTAAATCGCTGACAGATTTACTCCAAAAATAAAGCAGTCGTCATGAAATCTTTTCCACTGTTGGTAAACGTGTTTTGAATTCGTGTCCAAAACATCGAGTAACCTTTTCATTTATTTTTTTTTTTTTTTTTTTAGTTTTGTTATATATGTATATATTCTATCAATTTATAACAGTCTTTTACAAATCTTGTAATTTGAAAGAGATTAGTAAAAATCCTTAACAAGCGGAGTTTCTTTTAAAAAGAGGTTGATGTGATACATAGGGGAAAACATATATCATACGTCGAAGAAAAATAAACTACACAACGGCAGAAAAACGACGAAATGACAAACCACTTACAAAACACTTCAGGTATTTCGGTAAGCGAGTAATTCTACACTAAAGACATATGTCGTGTCGCTCGTGCTCGTGACAAGTCGCATTCGGTGATATAGCATCATGTGATAAGTCGCATTCTATGATGTAACATCCAGCTATAAGTCTCATTCGGTGATATCATAATATATGAAAGGAGGACGGTTATAACAATTGTAACATCCGTGGTCATCTGTGCCAGATATATTCTGTTACGGTCAACCGAATCATGATGCGTCCGCAAAACTTTCGAAGGGGTGACTTCAACTTTACAAATTGATACCCTTATTTTATTAGCTTCATTGTAAGCAACGACAATACATTAACAAAAATCATATATTACAAAATGAAGTCCAGAAAAATGTATCAACATGCAATTATATATATCCTCATATAATGGCTGACGGAACGTTGCTACACAGAAATGAAAGTTCACAATGGAAAATATATTGTAATCGATCGATTCTTTCTATTTGTCATAAACTTTTTATTTATTTTCCATAAAAAAGATGCCGGTCAGACTATTAGTATTCGGCTGATCTATTAATGTTGTTTTTAATATTCAAGTTGACGTTATTTTTAAATATCATTCGCAATTTTGTTAATTGTTAAAACAGTTTAAAGAAAAGGAGATTTGAAATAAAATCGGAGTTATTCACTTCTAGATAAAACCAGGAACTCCTTATTAAACTACCACGAACATGAAAAGGAGTTGTTTCTTTAACATGTGTCAAGTACAAAATTAGAAGATGCCAAAATCAAATTTTGCACGTTATGCATGTTATGACCATTTTGAAAATGTATTTCACCTCTTTGATATTTGTAACCAAATACTGACCCATAAAATACAAGAAAAAAAATGAAAAAACACTTAATAAATTTGTTGTACCCGAAATAAATTTCATTCACCACATGCGCATTTTCAAAATAAATTTCGTCCTAAACGCCAATAGAAAGTCCAAATGGAGAAAGTTCAAGGGCGATGAAACAAAGGACTGCTAGCAGTTGCTGACATGCCAGCTCCAGACTTCAATTAAACTGATTGAGAGATAATGTCGCCATCATATGAAAATTAACAACAATCCCTCCCGTTAGGGGTTTAGTATCATGCCATCATAAATTATACCAGAAGATTGATTGATTAATTGATTGGTTGGTGTTTAATGCCACTTCCAGCACTATTGTGTTATTTCGTAGCGGTCAGTTTTTATTGGTGGAGGAAGGCGGAGCTCCCCGGAGAGAACCACCGAAATTCAGTAGGAAAACTGACAATCTTAGTCAATTAAGATTGGAGCCGAGCGCACCTGCGATGTGCAGGATTCAAACTCACAACCTCAGTCTTGACAGGCTAGTGATACAGTAGTTCGATTACTTAGACCACTCGGCCACCGAGGCCCCTATACGAAAAGAACATACTCCGTATCATGTCAACAACTGGATTTAGAATAAATGAGTTTATTTCTGATGCAAAGACCCTGAAAAAATCAATATTAATTCAAGGAACGCCATCTTTAATGACTTGATAACAGTATCGTAACTATACTCCTTGTGAATAAGTCTGTTTAAAGGTTTGTTTAGCTTTTGAGGTGAATGCCGACATTTTTTTGCTTGATATAAAATATTACTATAAAAGAATGTATGTGGAATGCCTTAACGTATAAGATATCTGCACATTGATTTATATTTACGAATGATGTCCTTGTAGCGATGATAAAATTTAGTAAATGTTTTTGAAAAGTTTGTGATATCGACAAGTTTGTAATCAGTTTTTAGTTACTAGCATAACCTATAAATAAAGTCGCATAGTGGGCACATGGAACATGAATCAAACGCGATATTTGCCCACGCTACGATTGGGTAGAGACATTGATTTAATGAGAAATGGGAAGTTTACAACTGGGAAAATGAAATCGTCACGCTTGCCATAAATCCTTTCTTTGAGTCAACATCGACAAAAATATCCGTATATGAGCAGACACTCTTGTTTTAAAGTTGTATCCTGAATGAAACTGTTCACTGGGATATATACAAACACTCGCTTTTTATTCATTAGAGATACAGGACATCATCAAGATATTTGAACCTTAAATCAAACAGCCTTCCAAGATGTTTTCTGTGTTGTTTTTTAAGGTTTGGTACGAATAAGCAAAGGAAATGATTAAGTCAAATAAAGCTCAAGGCAGAAAATTCAAATTTTCTAAATATGGCTACTGAAATTTCTTTGGTGTCAATTTTAGTGTTTCATCACAGTGCAAAGGACGTAGGTACCTGGCAAGTAATACCTTTTATGGATGACAGTAATAATAACTAAAATAAATATAGTTAATTTGATGCATCACATGCACGTTTTGCTAATTTATTGCTTATTAATTGCTTTTTAAACGAAATATTGGACTTAATATCTCAAAACATATTTTTAAGAAAACGGTTCAATATATCTTTATTATTACAATTTAATGTACAAAGCAAGAAGTTACTCAACATTTGTTTTTGAAATATCTTTAATCCGATAAGCTTCAGCATACAAGTTCTGGTAACACATACATACAATGTGTCAGGGCTTCAGTACAGAAAGAACATAAAGTGGTACAATAGGCAAATCTTCAGTAAACTTTGCCTGGGGGAATTTTAGAATATTTAAATAGAAGTAAGTGAAAACCTATCATTCTTATCAAATTTATCAAATAGAAACCTTTTCATAGGCATATTAATTTTCTACATCATTTTGTACTGAAATGGAAAACAATACGCAAATGTTAAACTTCCTATAAAGGCCAACCATTTGTAGGTGCTTTTTTTAATTCATGATAATTGTCAAAATGAAAAATGAAAATATCAACGATTTCTGGCATTTGCGAGGAAACAGATTGTCACCAACAAACCTACTTTATGGTTATTTTTTAACTATTCAAATGTCAAAAAATATGTAAAACAATACAACATCTATCATATTGTAATGCCAAAATAGCTTATAACAGACACAATATCAATGCATAAATCAGACAACAAATGAATTAAATACAAGGAAACAAAAGTGTTGGTATAGTTCAAACTTCAGGTAAGCAAAAATTAAATAATTCTATAAAACAAGACGTTCAATCTGTATCCGTGGCAATTGCGTTTTTTTGGATTAATTGATGGCTGTTCAACGTCTAGTGGCAGTTAGAAAATGCTTGTCACTAAGGAGAACATGTTAATATGATATGATCCGTGTTTTGTAATCTTAAAACTAACAAGATTAACCGTACTTTAATGTGGTAGCCCACACGCAGACATGTGACGAACCTGAACACAGTATTTTGGCTCCGGGTGTATATTTGCTCATACACCTACATGCCACATCCTGTGAAGATGGAAAGAAGTAAGTACTATTGAAGTCTTCGGATTTACCTACGCCGGGGATCTAACCAATTATCTTCCTCATATACTTCCACGAGACCATCGATTAGGCTTTATATGAAAAGGTATAGGAAGATAAGAGGCTAATGATGATGAGATTATACATATCTTTATTGTTACGATACGTTTGCATAATTTTGCAAAAAAGAAAACAATTTTTGAACTTTTTCATATACGACTTACAACATCCGTGTTTTATAATTTTTGTATCATAAGGCTTCAAAAATATTCGGAAAGCAGACTATTCAGCAAGACTGGTACCCAATACTAAATTGTCTTCTTTACCCTTTAATTTTAATCCTGTGACAGAATTTTTATTGACTTTTGATGATATAATACTTTGAACTTTGTTAAATTATATTGCCGACAACATTGCTTAACCCTCTTGCTGCCACTAGTTTTATATGGTTGCATTTCGTGTGTCAGAAAATACGACAGCTGGACGTTTATGACGTCACATGCCCAATAATGATGTCATTCGATATATGATATATATTCGCCCTAATGGCCGTACATTTGGGACTCTTTGAAGAAAATCTTCGGTATTATATTTTAAAGAGATACAGCAATGATTAGAAGCTTGCACAATTAAACATATGGCCATATGTGTCCCTCCGGCACAGCCAATGTGGACACATACGTCCCTCCGGCAGCAACAGGGTTAAGAAGCATGTATGTTAGTAAACAAATCATCGCAAAAGAATCAAGTTATCATATCTTACATTAGTATTACTTTAGTTTTAAATTTAACAAAATATTGTGTTTACCAAATATATTCTTGTACATTTAAACACAGGCGTAATACGAAATGCTTTATTTCGCATGAACACAGATTATAAAAATGTAAGCAGCTTGTTAATACTAATTAATCAGTTAAAATTAAGAACCTACGCTTTCGGCCTTGCTGTATCCTTATGCTGGCCTGTGCCATTCATATAGCCCATATTGTCGGTCGTGTGAGACCCTCTTGCCTCATCATAATCATAATCATTTTCATAAAATGCTAATCTCTTTTCCTGTTTTTGTTCTACTACATGTATTTTAATTTTACATTTCCTTTAATTTTTGACAATGAACGTTTAGAGCATCAGGTTATTCTATCATACTGACCAGACAGGTAGTTTAATAGAACAAATCATAGAAATAAATAAATGTGTTATATAGTATATAGAATTTAATAAACCAATATTATATACGGTGAATGTAACTAACTGTGATTATCGTAAACCTTGATATAACCCTTAATCAAAAGGTTACCTGTGGGCCTGTATAGGTGTTATAGAGAGGCGAAAGATACCAAAAGGACATTCAAACTCATACGTCGAAAATAAACTGACAACGACGTGGCAAAAACAGAAAAAGACAACAGTTCACAAAACACAACATAGAAAACTAAAGACTGAGCAACACGAACCCCAACGAATCCAGTGGTGATCTCAGGTGCTCCAGAAAGGTAAACAGACCCTGCTCCACATGTTGCACCCGTCATGTTGCTCATGTAAGTGCAAACCCAATGATAAATCTAATTCGGGAAAAAGGACGGGATTGTAGTTATGACAATTGGAACATATCCGTCGTCATCTGTTAAACAGATATTCCATAACGGCCAACCAACTCGTGATGGCGTCCGCAAAATTTACGAAGGGCTGAATTCGACCTCACCACTCTTACTTTATTAACTTCCTTGTGAGCAGCAACTTTCTATCAATGAAATAATAATAGGAATACAAGCTCTGGGATACGATATCAACTGGGAGATAGATATATATACTACGTATGCAGGCGCTGCTGTAAAGTTGCTACGTAGATATGGAAAGTTCGCAATTCAAACGTAACAAATTCTAATCAAGAAATCAAGTATCTTGATAATGTCAGTTTCAGAGAATTGTCAGGTGACAATATCGATTAGATTTCGAAAATGTCTATTAGGAATGAATCCATATCATATAAGCTATATACTACTACAGGGGTGTTAAAGGACATTGACTACCCGACTTTTCTTTTAAAAGAAGGCCCTTCAGCAGAATTAAATATAGTATCTTTATAGATAGTCATATTGTACCATGTTACTTTTAAAATTATTTCAATACATTTACATTTTTCCCTGTAAAAGAACTGCTTATTATCAGGACGTTTGTATTTTCCTAACGCCGAAGCAAGAATATCTCTAAACAGAAATTTTTATTTGATGAACTGAGGATTTATTAAATATTGATAGATACATATTTAAAATGTTAAATATCTTTTGAAAATTACAATTTTTATCTGCTTTTTTTTAATGGGCCAATACTTAACATAATATAGTAAAGTAGGGAAAAACTAAGAAAGTAGGTTGACAATCATATACATGCTTATGAAGTAAGTTTAATACAGGGATTTTTTAAAACACAATCATCGTATTGCCTTTTACACAAACATACAGGATTATTACCTTTATCTGTCAATTTTCGTTGTATAAATTGAGAATGGAAATGGGCAATGTGTCAAAGAGACAACAACCCGACCAAAGAGCAGACAACAGCCCAAGGCCACCAATGGGTCCTCAACACAGCGAGACAATCCCGCACCCGGAGGCGGGCTTCAGCTGGCCCCTTAACAAAAAAGTGTACTAGTTCAGTGAAAATGGACGTCACACTAAACTCCGAAACATATAATAGAACTAAAATTAAAAAATCATACAAGACTAACAAAGGCCAGAGGCTCCTGACTTGGGACATGCGGAAAAATGCGGCGGGGTCAAAAATTTTTGTGAGATCTCAATCCTTCCCATATACCTCTAGCCAATGTAGAATAAACAAACACACAGCAATACACACACTAAAACTCAGTTTAAAAGAAGTCTGAGTCCGATGTGAGAATATGTAATAGAAGAGACTAAGCAAAATGACAATGATACATAAATTAACAAAGGACTACTAGCAGTTACTGACATGCCAGCGCCAGACCTCAATTACACTGTTTGAAAGATTATGCTCTCATCATATGAAAATCAAGCACAATCCCTCCCGTTAGGGGTTTAGTATCATACTATCATAAAATATATGAGAAGAACATAACCCGTATAATGCCAACAACTGGTTTTAGAATAAATGTGTTTATTTCCGATGCAAATACCCTAGTATGTATGTATGTATGTTGTAACGCCATGATTAAATATTTCCGCCTTTTAGTTAATACCAAAAGATGCCCACGAAATCGCGGTACAATTGGGCAAGTGTTTAAACAAAGTGTGTCAAGGGTGCCTGTGTTTACACATCAAAAGGGGGAGGGGTCTGGACGTCGGGTGCCTGTGTTTACGCATAAAAAGGGGAGAGGATCACTTCGACATGTGCAACGCCCATTTCATTTTTGGACAGTTCTGCACCTGAGTAAAAAGGGTGGATGTCGTTTAATTTAGCAAAATGATGCACTTACAATACAATACAGGATCCTTATAGGCCTGTCCTATTCTCTATCCTTTCTTTTTACTTTCACTTGGATTTCGCGGGCAGTACGTCGACTGAGCATACGCGAAAGCGTATAAGACACAGATCGAGAACGGTCTACGAATTTGGATATTTTCTAAAAAATTGGCGTTTTCTGTGGAAAAAAGATTGTTTCAAATACAAATTTAGCAAGTATAAAACACTAAATTTATACGTCATATCACAAATATTCCGACTTTGTATGGTTTCAGAGGAGTTGCGGCTCAATGAAATCGGTCTCTTCCTTTAGTAATATAGAAGCATCAGCTACTAGCAAATAATTGTGATGAAATTGTTATAGCATCATCCGGTAAAACGAAAAAAAAATACGACACTTAATAAAGTGGGAAAATATTTAAGGAATCAACTATTTCTCTATTTCAAAGCACACTCACTGTTTTCTCACACAACCTGAAAAATGGTCTTGAAAACATTTCCAACTTTTTATTAAACTTATTTTCTAACAGGTTAAACCAATATTTATTCAGAATATTTCGACATTTATAATGCCCTCCCCTCCAATTTGGGGTCAGCATGAGGTTTGATTGTCTGTTAAAGTGTCTGCAAAGACTACTTTCCGAAAATTTATATATATACTCAATGTAAATTATCAATAATTAATTTTTTGGAGAAAAAATACTTACTCAAAACAAATTATTTTCCAAACTTTGCCAGGAAGCCTAGAAAAATCTTATCACAAAATTGTGAATGGAAACGGGGGATGTGTCAAAGAGACAACAACTCGACCAAAGAGCAGAAAACAGACCAAGGCCAACAATGGGTCTTCAACACAGTAAGAAAATCCCACACTCGGATGCAGGCTTCAGCTGGCCCCTAAATAAAAATGTTTACTATTTCAGAGAAAATGCTTGCTCCATAAAGTTTAACTGAGATTGCTTTACATAGTATTAAATTTCAAATGTTACATGTCGCTATCTATGTATGATTTTATTCTTATATTTTTCTTTTTCACAGAATAATGGAGAGTACTAGTATATTTAAGAATGTTACGATGCATAACTCGTTGATGTACGATTCACACGAAATCATACGGCCGTCATTGACAGAGATACTTCTCAGATTTGAGCCATACAGTGTCTACATTGATAAAATTGTATCTCCAATATGGTACGTTATTGGTCTTGTAGGAAATCCGATGTCAGCTAAAATATGGCTTGGGAAGAAAAATCGAAAAAATTCGTCAGCTATTTATCTTGGACTTCTGGCTATTGTACACATTTTCCAACTTATCATTCAATTTACTTTTGTTGAGTTACCATATACGTGGGAAATTCCTACAAATGATAAAATTGTGTTATGTGAAATTTTAAACCTTTTCTCTATCTTCCCTCAGTATTTGACTCCGTTACTGGTATTAAGCTTTACCGTTGAACGTTATATTGCTGTTTGTCATCCGTTTAGAAAGGAAATATTTTGTATCGTCCGTAGAGCAATTATTGTCATAACATGTTTGTTTGTTTTAGCGTTTGGTTTTGCTTGTGTCCAAGCTTACTTATGGAAATATTATCCAGACTATAAGAAGTGTTTTTCAAAAGCGGAAAACGAAGAGTTTCAAACAATATGGACAGTTTTAACAGAAATAATGTTTTTCTTAGTTGTCCCTCTTGGTGTCTTGATGTTAAATATCTTAGTAATTAGAGAAATAAAGAGAACAACGTCACATGGACCCGCTGTTACAGCTTGTTAAAGTCGAACGTCTACCGTTACACTCCTTTCAGTGTCATTTTACTCTATTTGTACTCTGTTACCAGCGTCTCTAGTATATGCCATTCAAAACGACATGCCAAATGGGGAATTGAAAAACTTGCAAAGCTTAGAACTGATTGCGACTGATCCAGTTTGGTTGAGTTTTCAAATATATCGCAATAAGAAAAGTTGTGGAGGAAATATGTTTATCGAACAGTGCGTGCTATTTCTTTATTTATTATATTACCGGAAAGACCTTTCGCAAACAAGTAAACTCATGGTTTACGTATTGACATAATAAATTCTGTCCATGGTGTATTCTACAGTCATGTATGGAACACAAGTTTTAACAACGAACATCATGACATTCGGTTTTTATTTTACATTGTGTAGAGAATTATAGTCAACGTCGTAAAAAAACGTTCAGTTGTATTAAACAAAAATTGGATGTGAAATAATTACCCACTATTCTAAGTTCAGTCTCAATTGGAAGATCGCTGAATTATGTTTTATAAAAGAATGTTCCAGCATCTAATTTCGCTCTTATTCTTCACAACTAGAAGTTTCAGGGCAATTTCTATTGCCGTTTGTCGTTACAAAATGATAGACTACGACTTTCCGAACCTGGACATATATGTCTGTAGGCGGTCAAAGGGTTACGTTACATGTATTATTCTAGTTAAGATATTTAAATGATACTTCTAATTCTTGTGAGGATGTAAAATCTACCTTTTTTTAAAGTTATAATATATATTCGACAAAACTTTAATTATCAAGACGAAAACGTAAACAAACTATATATGTAACACGGAAATTAAATGAAAGATGTTGGAAGGTAAAAACAGAACAGAACAGAAGAATATGCTTTATACAGGCTTTTGCCATATCTCAAATGAAAACTAACAGAACCTGAGAAAAGGAAATATACTAAAACTTTGTTGTTAAAATTTTACCTTGTTCTTCAATCCAAATTTTTCAATCCTACCCCTGATTTTACGTTAGATAAATTAGATCGAATTCTAAGATCAGCATTAAGGTAATATTTGACATTTTAGTAACCGTTAGCATTTTAAACAGATATTACATTGCTACAGCTAGACAAGAAATTTCTATACAGTTAACTCAATGCAAGACATCAAATTTGATAATAAAGTTTTGCCCACTTAAGTTTGAGTCTCAAGTCAATTTGATCAATATAAAGATGTGATATGATTGCCAGTCAGAGACCCAATGACGTTGAAGGTAGCAACTATAGCTCGCCGTACGGCTTTCAACTTTGAGTAAAAGCGACACCGCATAACAAACTATTAAAGACCCTTAAAAGCCAAATTTAAATCAATACAAGCAAGAAAACTAACGGCCTGATTTATGTATAAAACAACAAAAGAAAATTCACATAATCATCATATATTTAAGGATAAATTGTGTAATCATCAATGGCACAGCAACTTACACAAGTTAACAAAATGGAGTGATATTTGCAGACTGACTGCCATTCTTTCATTGTAATGTTTCTAAATATTTTACTTTTCGAATCTGTTTTTCCGCATATATTTAACATCAGTTGAACCATTGGTAACTATCATATCGACCTATGTAACGGTAATTTGGGTAATAATCTACCTATGGTAATTTGGTACTAATCTACCTATTTTAATTTGGTACTAATCTGCCTATGGTAATTTGGGTACTTACAGTTGTATGGTGTGTATTGCTTCAACCTAATGACATGCTTACATCATATGTTATTTCAACAAAATATATTAGCTTTTTTTTTTTTTTTTTGGTGGCAATTAACGTTTTTTTACCTTATTATTATTTATAGAAATATTTATTTGCTGATGTTTTCGCTTGTTATTTAGTCGAGTATTTCAATTTAAAACTGTCTGTTACATCGAATAATTAAGACAAAAACTTGTGTTTGCTCTTATGTTTCTTTTAAGACGATGATTACATAAAGCACAAGGTCATGTCTTGAGTGCTATTCACACGGCATTGCTCTTAGATAACAAGGTCTATAAAGTGCTGATATATTAGATTAACCAAAATTTGAAATTGCCACGGTTTCGTGACACATAAGTATTCTAGCCATATATAATATCCCGGAAGACAATAAATGACCTGTTTGTTTAAGTCACACAAACAATCAGATACAAATAATATCTAATTATGTATATTCTTTGATTAGGATTTCTATGCTTACACTTGATCTTATAAATTACTAGTAATTTAGAATTGGTACTTTATTGGCTTTGGTATCTTATACCTGGTGCAATAAAATTGGTACCCTTACTATTGTTATATTACCTCCTATACATTCCTAGGAATATGATTGATTAAAAGCATGGAGACCGTGTATATTTCATATGGGGTTAGTAGGCGTGGTTTATTTTAATACACGGTTAGTAATGGTGTTACGTCCCTTTATAAAACACAACAAACACGGCGTTGAAGAAAAGTCTGAAACGTTTGGCCCAGACAACAGATGAAGAAATTGATGACGAACGATTGAAATAAATGCAGAAAACATATTAAAAGCTAACCAGTTGTTATTGTTGGCATTTGTTTTTGTATGGAACCAATGGAAGTAGGCTTTTTATATAGGAGACTTGATCACGTTGATAGGCCATTTGTCTTAACGTCATATGTTAAGATAGTCGGTAAGATAAATTCGTTACACAGTGTGCTAGTGACCTGATACGATATATATGGGGTCAGTAAATTCCATATGAGGTTTTCGAGCTTCGCTCTCACCCCATATGGAATTTACTGACCCCATATATATCGTATTAGGTCACTAGCACACTATGTAACTAATATTATACATACTGATACCGGTCTGTATGTGACGTTTTCTTTCGGCTGCATATATCTAGAGTAACTTTTATCTCTCACATTCAGATTTTCAAAATAGTTATGAATGTCAGAATTCTACTACAACAGTAGAAGTCATCAGACAATAGACCGGTAAAACCAGTATTTCCAATAGAAAATCGTTGATAACCAAAGAATAGAATTATTTTCTTTAAAAAAAAACAAAATAATTAGGTAAGTGATCATATTAAACATTTCAAAGGAAACTTTATACTGGAACAATATCAATAAAATTGAGAATGGAAACGGGGAATACGTCAAAGAGACAACAACCCGACCAAAGAGAAGAAAACAGCCCAAGGCCACTGATGGGTCTTCAACACAGCGAGAAAATCCCGTACGCGGAGACGGGCTTCAGCTGGCCCAAAAAACAATAATGTATACTAGTTCAGCGAAAATGGACGTCACATATAAATGAACCAAAATTTAAAAAAAACATACAAGACTAACAAAGGCCAGAGGTTCCTGGCTTGGGACAGGCGCAAAAATGCTACTCCGTTAAACATGTTTTGTGAGATCTCAACCCTCCCCAATACCTCTAGTCAATGTGAAATAAACAAACTCACGGCAATACGCACAGTAAAATTCAGGTTAATAGAAGTCCGAGTCCGATGTTAAAACATACATTGCTAAGTGAACCGCAAAATTTTGGTCTAAACCCTAATTTGTCACATATATTTTAAGCAGTTCGTTTCAAGCTGATATGACCAAAAAATACATTGAATCAAACTGACATTTCTATGTTGATCTATGTTCAGTAGACCGTGAAATCTTGGTCATTACAAACGAAACGCGCGACTGGCGTATACAATTTTAAGACTGGTATCTATGATTAGTTTATTGGCATATATTATTACATGTAAACAGTTCACTTCATAATGAACACGACTACTAAGTTTCAAGTTGACGTGACCAAGACTTAGCCTAGACCAAAACTTTTTAAGGTAACAGTTTAACACGATACCAAATTGACGTTACGCTATGGGTTATCGTTCCTGACGTTATTGAACAACGTTCCTAGATACCAGTCAATACAGCAGGTTCCGTCGTGTTTCTGGCGGGAACATGTAGGCCCTACGCTGTTCTTTTATCACGAAATAATGCAACTTGTTTAAAAAATAAAGTGCCAGCATTGTAATCGTATTACCACAGTCTACACAGGACAGCAACATCGGAATGAGGAGAAAGTTAACAAAGGCATAAACATATGGGATGTCAACGCTAAATGTGCTGTCGGTTAGAACGAAACAAAAAATAATGAAATCATTCAGATCTTGTTACATATTTTGTTTTCGAAATTTACAATCAAACGATTCATAAAAAAACCGTGGACACACAACTGCAAAATAAACTGAAAAAAACTACGAGATCTTAAAATCTTTTTGATTTTCGATTCATGATAACTTACGCTTGGGTCTTCGGTGATGGGTGTTTTTTTTTTTTTTTTTTTGCGTTTTGAGTTGGACATGATGTACAAGAACAGATGATGAAAAACGCACCATGTCACAAAGTGGGGAGACAAAACGACTCAAAGACGATAAACAAAGGTGTCTTTTTGGGTGAGGGGCATATTGCTCACATACGTGTAGGCATCGGAAAAAGCCCGAGGGTATTCGCAGTCTTAGAAGGAGTTTTTATAACAAGTATGCAAGTATGTATGTAAAAAAGTGTTGGTATTTCCTTGTGTGAATAAATGGAGATGTGGGATATACAATACGATAGCAACTGGTCAATTAACAACACACAAAACCAAAGACATTTAGATACCACCTGACTAATGCAGAATGGACGAGTATTTTTTAACTGCTAATTTGTAGTTTTAATAAAGATTCGTTGGTCCCTTGAATTGGGAAGTTAATAGGTATATTTATTATAGCAAGTATTAAAAGTATCAAATTATAACATCACATGTTCACAACAATAGTCAGATTTTAATTATAATAGTAACATACTGCAGACTCCGAGTACATATTTGTTAACTTTTTTTAAACTTCTTGTATTGCAGGAGAACACTTTAACCATTATGAAATAAGGAGATGTGGTATGATTGCCAATGAGACAACTTTCCATCAAAGAGCAAATAGTGTAGATGTTAGCTTGCTTACATTGCTACATTTGAGATCTCCCAATTACCATTCCACTATGAACTGCTTATTCAAAAAGACATTTTGTCACCAAATGCCTTATGAAATAGAATATCAACATATACGCTAATATATATTTTTCTCCCTCGACAAAATGCCAGGAGCATATTGTTTTACCCGTGTTCGTTCGACTGTCCGTCACGCACTTGGTAAATAGCGTTCATACGGCTTATCTCTTAGGACTACATGTTTTAAGCCTCAACTTTTAAACTATGTGCCTGGTTTCATTACATATACTAAAGCTGTGCATACTGTCAGGATTTTGGTTTGTTTCTTTTTAAAACGACAGGTTGCTGAATTCGGCATTTTTGATAATATATAAAGTCACGCATAGTACAGAGTCCGGCTTACTCCTCCTACATGTACATTTTGAAGCTAGATCTTTTATATTGGACCGATTGTTTTACTTGTAAAGAGGATACATGTAATTTCTCAGGATTTTTTTTTTTTTTTTGCATAATTTTCAACGAATGACAGAATGTTGAACTTTGTCTTTTAAAGTAAATTTTGCATACAGTTTGCAAGGTTTGTCCGAGAAACTACGCACACAGCTCACACGTTTACACAATAGAGAGTATACTATATTTTGAATGTGTTTTATCAGGATATTGATTTTCTTTATAATTTTCACAACTAATAGAATGTTTAAACTTCTTTGACGGGTGCATCAAATGTGTCTTTTAGACACAACTATTTCAAATTGTATTGTATCGACCTGAACATGCATAGAATATTTGCCACTAGACGTTAAGCAACCATCAATCCAACATCACTGTTGACTAAATCAAATTTTTGAAGCACCTTATGCATGCATGGAGGCAGTGGTGGCATTAGCTTTGTCCGCTTTGGTAGGGTTGAGTTGAAGATTCAGTTTGATGAAAAGCTAAATGTGCAACCGGTTAGGACGAACTAAAATTAAATCAGTAGAATGTTGTATTGAATAAATAGGATTTTTACAAACCCCGACAGGGGAAATGAAAACAAAATAATTAACACCATTCAGATCCCGTTACATATTTTTTCAATACCTCTGAGTAAAAAAAAACACGGCACGCATATCCAAACTATATTATCGATCGCCGAAAGTCGGTTTGTCAGTTAAAAAATGGCTGTCGAAGTGTCAACATCAACAAGCCCTTGGTTAGATTCCTCTGGAATTTGGCTTTTCTGTATCAATAAGAATGTCTACACTGTACAAATGAGAGACTGTCCAAGTATTAACGTAAAAGTTCGTGTAGGACACGTAGCACCAGCAAACAAGACTCTTGTAAGACGTTGCATCTTGTTGGCCGACGACGAGTTACTGGAGTCAACACTCACCAATAAAAAGTGACCATCCTTGCTACTAATCAACAATTCTTGTAATTTCATGGTATTTTTGCTTTTCTAACAAAGTTGAAACCAAAAATAAACGAAGCGAGTTATTGGGAATATATATATATATTTTTTTTTAAACCAATTACTTCTATCAAACGTACAAGCTGAAATTATAGTTAATACGCATCTAAATGGACTGTGAGGTGCTTGTATTAATTTCTGAATTGACTGAATTACTAGAATGTTTTGAAATAGTATATTATATATTATAAATTGTAAATTGAAGAAATGATGATAATGTTAAAACATCAAAATCATAATCCGGATGCCACTTTAGATCTTCCAACAGTGGAAACCGATACCAATTACATGTGTGTACTGGACATGTATTGCAATTGTGTTTTATACATGTACATACCTTTTATATAAAAATAAGAAAATGTGGTATAATTGCCAATGAGACAAATCTCCACCAGAGACCAAATGACATAGAAGTTAACAACTATATGTCAGCGTACAGCCTTCAACAATGAGCAAAACCCATACCGCATGGTCAGCTATAAAGGGCCCCGAAATGGCAAATGTAAAACAGTTCAAACGAGAAAAACTTACAACCTGGCAATTTATCTAAAAAACAAGGATGGTGACATATGTATTTTTATACATGTATGGATTCAGTATGCAATCCTAGATATTATGTTAGTTTTTTGTCTTTCTCCGTCAATAAGAACATTGCCATCCATTCAAAAATCTAAAAAAAAAAGTTTTTAAAAAGGCATTTTTCCTATATATCTTTGCAAATTTACGCCAAAATTGACTTTTTCTCATGAAAATTACAAAAAAAAAAAATTGTGACCCCCATTTTTAATTTCATATTCCCATGTAACTCGAATCAAGTACAAGTGTACCAAACATTTTAGAAACCGGGAGATATGCCATTTGGTATAATGTTACCTTAAACCAAAACGTTATCTGTCATGGGATGGACAGAGGCGGGACATACAAGAGATTATAGCTTTACTGCTATTGAACATAATACGGATCTCGCTTCCAAAGTAAATTTGATTTCTGAATTATACAGGAAACCGAACAAATTTTTGTTATATCAGCATCCAGTAAATGTTTAACAATTTATATTTCTGTTTATCTGACTAGTGCTATTACAACATTAAGACATTGTTTATAAAATGTTATGAAAAATTCTACGTAAATATGGAAATCAGCTATTTGATATGAATCAGGTGAATAAGAGCATAAACAACCTGTTCTATGTTTTGGTTATGTTATAAGTGTAGGAATTTTCAGTCAAGTAAAAGGTCCTAGTCCAAAACAAACATAGGTAATCAACAGGCAACCATTTATAGACGAGATTTGTTGATGAATGCACAAGAATCATTATGAAAATTGATCAGCGACTTCAGGCTATCCGTTTAAAATATAGCTGATCAACAGGTCAAACCAGATATTTACAAAACGCATCATCCGTAAATAAAACCTGTGTTTTGCCGTTTTTTTTGTTTCATCAGCTCTTCAACGTTTGTATTAAATTTTCAACTTTCAAACATGTTGGCCTCGAACATTACTGAAGATACATAAGTTGTTGAAATGCTTATCTGGTGCAGTAAAATAGCACATCCGTCAATGTTAAAAAACTTTTCAATCAGCAATTACTTTTGCTTGTTCCTTTCTACTCTGTATCCCCCCGGTTGGAGAGACAGTATGAATAGTGATTGTTGTTACGCTCCGTCAACTGTTCGCTCTTTACATTTATAATATTAACGATATCAATTCCAATGCACCAGATGCGCTTTTCGATAATTAATGTATCTTCATTGATTCTCGAGCCCAAAATATTTGAAAGTCAAACCCTAATACAAACGTTGAAGAACTGATAAAACCAAAATAGACAAAAAGTAAACCCGGACAAGACATCAGAGCTTTCCACATGGGAGATACGTTCCTTAATTTAAAGAATTTCTAAATATTATAACAACTGCAGTAAAAAGATATCTGTATTTTCATGCTGGTGGTTCTCTCAGAGACTGATAGTCTACCAGCAGAGGCATCGACAAAATGGTAGTTATAACATTGACGGTACCAGTTTTGTGACAATATTGTCTCTTCAGTGATGCTCAATGGCCATCATATTTGAAAGTAAAACAACTAATACAAACGATGAAGAGTTGATAAAACCAAAAAGGACCAAACATAAAGTCACATCCGCAGTAGAAATCAGAGCTATGCACAAGGGAGATAATCTCTTAATCTAAAAGATTTTGAATTTTTATAGAACCAATTTAAATAGAACAATATCCGTATTTTCATCCCAGTACCAAATAACTGGCTACTAGGTAGGTGATACCATCAGGGGGATAATAGTTCGCCACCAGATGTATCGAACCGATGGAAGTAACAGTATGATTTCATCCCAATAACACATTTAATCAGATAAATACAAAATATTACTCCGCAATGTGACTTGAGCGAGGTACCGGAAGAAATACGTGATTTACTATGTCGTACTAAATATATTATGTAAGACAACAACTTTTCAATACCATATCTAACTCGTGTAGCATTTTATTTTATTTATAGTACCAGCAATACCTTTATTTCATAACTGAATTGATCATTTCTATTACAACAGCAAGAACAAAAAATTAGCTATCACGCCATCAATGACACACAGGTGGTAGTCTCATATTTTAAAAAGTCGTCTTAATAAGAATATAAAAACAATTCAGACAAATATTCTAGAAATGATTGACAAACTCAGTTTAGAGTTTACTGAATAAAGTATGATGAACCAATAATGGTAGAAACAACATTTTGTTCAATTTTGATAGCCCTTCTTTAAATGATATAACTGCTGGTGATTAAGTCACTGGCTGGGTAATCACGAACAACCTGCCAAGTCGAGTATGTACTGTTCATCTTATTTTCAATTCTATCTGATGATGCACTATTTTCCGCAATGGTGTAAGTTTAAGGAAAACGTTGACTGATCCTGATATATAATCAAAAGGAGCCCTATAGCATAATGCTAACAACAGTGTAAACAAGAAGAAATATTTTTGGCTTTCTACGTTATACTGCATTACTTAGTCATTTATACAAAACAAATATATATATATATATATTTCAAGACCAACACTACAACCCTTCCCCTTTTTCCAAGATTTTGACAAACATAAATAGGCTAAAACTGAAAGTTTTCAAGTTGATATTTAAGTAAGAGACTTTTCTGTTAATGTTGAATAACAAACATTACTAAACTGGTGATAAAATTGCACCAGAATCACTTGCTTCAATTACGTAGATATATCATTCTTGACATCCTGAATTCACGATGTAAAGAAATAATGCACAGAGGGTCTACAAAGAAATCGTTTCCGCGCATAACTAAACTTGATCAATAACAAAGTTTAACTCTATTACAATTGAAAGTATCCGGAAAATTCATTTTTTAATGATAATTATATTTTAGAGTTCAACGTACAACTTTTTCTTTGAAATATTGAACAGGTCAGGACCACTACATTTTCCTGACGTCATAATATATTTGCATAGTAATTTCCCAAATAGAAGGTAAACATGGCCTTGAAAAACTGACCAATCGATTTAATGAAATACAATTCATTGTGGGTTACTAAGAGGTTACTACCACTTGTAAACACGTGTAATTAGTAGGAAAACTATCAACTTATATAGTGTCTTGCACTCTCATAATAAATATTTTTGTTAAGCCAATGTATTAAATGTAAAATATATAACATAATCTTTAATTTGCATGCTCAGATTAAAAAAAATATTGTTTACTGGCTACACAATTCGACTTTTTTTTCCGCGGCCTGGTAAAAGTAGTTGAATAGGTTTTTTTCTATTGTTATGCATTGTATGCTTTTCACGCGAGCGAAATAGTGAATTTTTTAATGAAATGACCAATTTCTAGTATAGAAAAAATCAATATGTATACTCCCGCTTTCATGGTAAAGGGGAGGTATATAGTGATGGGGGAGTCCGTCCGTCCGGCTGTCCATCCGTCTTTTAGTCCGTTCGTCTGGTCGTTCGTTCTATGTTTCACTTTTGTGTCCACAACTCCGACGTTCTTAACCAATTATCATAATGAAATTTAACTATCTCATATTCCTCAAGTTACCATACAATGCAATTTGCACTTCAGATTTAGTTTTTGGTCAACATTTTTTTGGAGTTTCTTCCCTTAAACATTCATAAGTGGTTCCGCGGAACCCTGTGCCTCGCCTACGATTGCTGCTGTCAGTGTAAAAGTGTAATGTTGACTTAAAAACAGAGTTCATGTATCAGTAAAATATAGAATTTAAAAAAAAATCACAAACTTTTTCTTCAGATGCTATTTCTTGGTCTTGAAGATTACCTTCTGTCTAAGTTTCATAACGCTCCATGAAGGTTTACAAACTTATCATGTCGAAACAATTTAATCTCAGACTGTCATTAAAAGTTAACTGTGAAAAACTAAGTCCATCAATCAGAAAAATACCGATAATAAAATTATATTTTCAAAAGTTTGCTTCAAACATTATCTCTTAATCATAAAAAAAGCTTCTGTCCAAGTTTCATAAAATTCTATAACGGTTTGACAAAGTAATTGATGTGTAACAAACTTTAACCCCAGACTGTATCTACTTGTTAACTGTAAAAAAACTAAATCCATTTATCAGTAAAAACGGGAAAATATAAATAAATATTTTCAAAATGTTGCTCTTGATACTATATTTTGGTCATTAACAAGCTTCCATCCAAATTTCATAAAATTCCATGAAGTTTTGACAAAATTATTGATGCCTAAAAAAACGTTTACCACAGACTGAAATCAAATATTGACAACGCCGGCGCCAGAATCTAGGATCGCTATGTCTCGCTTTCGCGACATAAATGTCGCAGGCTTGACAAAATTGAACTTTGCCATTACTTTATATGGGGTACCCATATTGTATCCGGAACTCCTTCTAAACCACTTATCATGATTTAATGAATCTTTCTCAGATTCGTTATCAATTTAGGCTATTGTGCAACTCCCTATTTGGTTTAGGGTTTAAAATACTTAATGGAATTCTATAGTAAATATCTCTTTTCAAGAAAATGGAAAACCAATCTTTCTGAAAGGTGTTTGTGTTTGTATGTTAGAGACAAAGTAATAAATACATACCCTTCCTCGATTAAATTGACTTTTTTAATCATAAAAGTAGGTACAATATCATTACATCAATTATGTGAAAAGCTTGGACATTTTAGTGACCCCAACACATATTTGACACATTCTAAGTTTTCCTCTTCTTAACAAACACACTAAAAATTTCAGGATCCCTTATTTTTTAACTTTCTGAATGAAAGTTCATCTTATTGGTAATTGTGTTTTTCACTGTTGTTTCGTTGCTGTCTTGTGGACGAATATCTGAAATCTTCGTTTAATCATTAATGATATTAATGGCTATATTCCGGGAATTCAAACACTCGTTTCTTCGCAGAGAAACAACTATTCGTTAATTTGAGCATGGAATGAATACTTTATATCACGGACTATACATTTGGATACGAAAACTGAAAAACTAAGCAAAATTGTTTAACCCGCAATCCATGTAAAAATTTGTTGTGTTTCAGTAAAAAACACGTGTTCTCGGTTGATCGTAAACACGTAGTAGTCCATCATGCATGTTTACTCATTTAGTAGATTGGTCAAAAACCCAGGTAAAAAAAATTGCGTCACATGTAAAGAAAAAATAATAATTGCGAAGACATAAGTATGCTAATTTATATGTATATCCATATAAGGTAGTGTTCCCGACCTGTTAAATGTGTCATTTAGAATCTGTGATCCTATTTTGCAAATGAAGCAGAGAAAATCAGTGTCTCAATAATTTACTTCACCCTTGACATATTTGAAAAATGCCAAACATCTTTATGTCTGTAAATATAGTAGTCGTATTTTCCAAACTACTTCTCTTATTTTGTTTTCCGAAGGTTTCATGTTTGGTAGGATTAATTTTGTACTTTGGAAGTATTATTATCATTTTGGTTATATTTTTACTGGAGTTACGTAGCGTTGACGCTTTTACCTACTATTCCATAGTGACAATTTTTGAACACTACTTCTCTGAGATTGATTGCCCCACAGCATTCATACTTGGAATATTTGTTTTTCATTATGTGTAGTAGTCTATATATCATCATTTTGGTTTGACAAATGCTGGAGTTCTTGGATTGTCATCATAAATGGCATGTTGCAAAATATCGACACGCATTGAATTCTACTTCTCTGAGACTACATTATCAAAAGTGATTTTTTTAGTAAGATTAATTTGCAGTTTTGACTGAAAGTGTTTTCTGGAGTAATTTGACTTTAAAACTAATGGCCTTTTGCAATATGACACTCTCAGACCTCCTCGTCATTGAAACTGTCTGATAATTTGGTAAGTACGAAGTGTAACATCACTTGACAGTTTATTATGCGTAGGGAGGTCATTCTTCGGAAAATCCTGACACCCAAGGTGTGTTATACGTCAAGAAAAACCTTAAAATACGCATTATCTAACTTATATACCGTCAACAAATTATTTTCTGCGAGGAAATTGTATATTATTTTACCGTTCATTATTTTCAAAGTGTTATATTCCTTTCTTGTGAGTTAAGATATATAACAACGCCAAACGGCTAAATTATAAGATGACATAACACTCACCTATAATCCAGATATAAACGTTAGTAATCACTATGTCCAGTTAAATCAAAAATTTTCTGTTATTGCATGAAGCAAGCAACAAAAAAATTATTTCGGTATATGAAAAAATACAAGTCACTTGGTAAGTAATTTGTTATATTAACTTTATGAAAGGAGGTATTATGCTTTGTCTCTGGTTTCATGATATTTTAGTCGCGGAAAATTCAACTAATTTTTTTTTTTTTTTTTTTTATTTTAAAAGGGACTTATTCAGAATAAATTGTTCTCTCTTTTGCCTGGCAATACATGTTTTCTTCAAAAATTGAGAATCAGGATAGAATATTATACAATTTTATCTCACATAATTTCCCTTTATTGCACTGATAAATTAACAGAACTTCACATTATTTGTGTCTTTGCGTTACAGCGTTTTCTGGTACCAATATTTCAATCTAACAAACGATCTGCCTGAAACCTTAAAGATGGAAAATTGTACAGAATACCCCCAATTGGTAACAACATACGATTATTATAATGAATTAAATGTTATAACAAACTTTAGTTTGCATTTTAATCGGGGTAAAAAAATGTCTTTACACATGCCATTATTTAATGCGTTGTAGCTCATTTCATTGAAACTAAAAAGTCTTGATAACGTCCGGGTTGTTTTCTTCAAAAGAATGACCTAACGTTCTGAAAGGACATCACTCCATATATAGGTATATACGACTGGTAAATACGACGGAGACGGTCTACTCTGTCCCATGGCTTAGATTACATTACCCTTCACGGAGACACTTGATCATGTGTGCACTTTATTATTCGAAATGCGCATCTGGTGCGTTAAATTTGGAACTGTTTATGTAATAGTTAAATACAGATGTAAGTTGCGAACATGACGTTACAGTTTATTATTATCAATTGAAAGTATAAAAGACAATGAAAACATTACAATTAGTATAATAAATTAAATAACACATAGCTGAGAGGGCCCTCGACAAAATATTGTCAACCATGTCTTCGCCACGGTTAACAATGTGTTCTCATAGTAACAATCTGCTCTATCACTCTTTCAGCTATGTGTTACATTGTATTCATATTCCAAGAAGGAAAGGGGATTTAGGTTGAACACACAAAGAAAACTAATATGATAATTTTTTATTTTTTTTATTTGGGTTAATTCACTAAGGGGGAATCATAGAAGAAAACAGACAAAACAATAACGAATTATTAATATCTTAAAAAGAAAGTTCATTAACATAATGTCTTTTTATGTATGTGGAAAGAGGGGAAAAAGAGAAGCAACTCAAGATAGCACTTTGCCATAATAGGGGGAACAAAATAAAAAAAAAACAGTATTTTGTTATTTAATTAATGATTAGTTTGGTAAGTTACTTTTGATAAAATAATCAGAAGCAAATGCAATGAACAAAAAAGGATAACTTTTTCGAGAAAAATCAAATATTCAATATTGTTTGTAGTGCAGAAAATTTTACTAAAGACTGAATAGATAAACTAGAGTATATTTTTGTAGTGGTGTGGCTCTTTGATGTATAGTATATACATATACGTAAATTAAAACAGGGAGAAACAACTGTAGATTACTGGGATCGATCACAAACAGTAACTATAACTTCATAATGTTTCCCTTTTCAACCAGCTCAAGATCATCTTTTCTTCGCATTATTTGTCCAAATATACCTTAATTTGAACACAATTTTTAAGTTAGAAATCCGTTTTTTTTTTTTTTTTTACTTTTGTCGATATGCACATTAAGCCACAACTTCAAAGATTTCTAGACGGAAATCGTAAATCAATTTAAACAGCTAATCTGACTAATAACTGAAACTTTATCAATATTTTTATGCTAAAAAAAATTCTGCCTAAAATATACAGTAAAAATTTTTTGGATTAATTGAAATTTGCGAATTAATAATCAAAATATTAGATTTATATGTAAAGTGACATATCTAAAATTTTAATATCAAGTTGAGCCCTTCCTCTAAAATATTTTAGTAAGATTTCACATGTTAATACTTTGTGTATCTTAAACACGATATCGGAAATTATCTCGGAAATAAGTTTTTTTAAGCCTTATACAACGAATTATTGACATTTTGCTTTATTGTGAACAGGCACTGTGACAATACGTCTAGAAATTAAGCCTTAGGAAGTACAAGCTTAAGCACATTTTCTTTAATTCTTTCTTGAATGCTGTATCAAAAAAGCCATAAACAAATGGATTCACTATGTTATTAAGCATATACAGGCGTCGCAGGAACAAAAGCAGGAGTAGTTTATTTTGTGACATGTTGTTCCAAAAATTATCATTCCTTGATTCGAGTAAAATTAAAACTGTTGGAGGAGTATATGACAGCAGTGCCAAAAAAGATATTAACATAAACATATATGAAAATCTGTATATGTGGAAATGGCCACGAATTTTCTTGCCAATTTTAGTATGATGGTGATGTTCATAAGCTTTGCTGCTTGATCTTTCGTCTTCTGTAGAACTGTCGACACATGTGCTTGAGACACTTTTGTTAATTTCTTTTGGACTTTCTACACCTAGAATCGATTTATTTTCTGTAGTGTGTAATTCCGTGGAATGAAGAGTACTTTCGGTTGTTTTTGCCTCACAAGTGTTGTTATGAAAGTCTTCATCATGTTCAATTTGATGTGGTTTTGACAAGTTAGTTTTCCTATATATTGTTCTTCCAATTAAACAATACAATACGGTTATACTTAAAATCAACCCAGCATTGAAGACGATGTCAAATGGCTGATGTATTTTCAGCGAGTGAGATGTTTTTGAATCTAAAAGTTTATTGCATTGCGACCCATAAATTTCTTCTTTAGGATGTTTTACGATTATTGTACCGTAGAACAACAATATAGGAATATGAAAGATAGCGGAAACAATGATACATATCACAGTCGCTAGTCTTTTCCAAAGTATGGTCATCTGCTTCTTAAAGGGTCTGCACACCTTTTGAAAACGATGAATAGCAATTATTAAAAGCATATTGAGAGACGAATATGAGAAAACATATACCATATAAATAAAAACTTTGCATGTTGCATTTCCTGGAAAAGTATATTGTCGAAAGTTCCGGGATAAATTCAGTGATGCCGCAAAACATATGGACAATAAATCTAATCCAGCTAAAATGGGGATGAAATATCTATCTGTCATGATCTTTTTCATTCTAAAAGAATATACTATTATGACCAATAAATTTCCAATTATTCCAATGAGAAGGAAAAGTACAGTTAAAACACTATTTATCAACACCTTTTTAGAGTATTCCTCACTCCACGCTGACAGATTCAGAGTTGTATTCCATCTCGAGCTTGAATAATTATCCATTTCAGCAATTTTAAATGTTTTCAAATGTTTTTAAAATATTTATACTTCCTTAAATTGCCATTAGTTTGAATTTTAAAAGATCTTCATCAATTTTCCTTGTAGACATATTTTACTTACACCCATCCCACTACAACGACAAACACTTTTTACATTCTTCCTTGTTCATTGTTGTTTGAGAAAATGATCTCGGATGAATAGAAGTATTTTAGTGTATTATAATTATAAACTTAAAATGTAAATTATTTACTATGAAGTGATTCTCTTACACTTTACGTCCTTATATAGCATTATTTAATGTGAAACAAACAAGTTTAAAAATAGTTTTTTTTCTGAACTCATTATCTAAAAGAGAGCCAAAAGATACCAGAGGAACATTTAAACTCACAAGTCGAAAATAAACTGACAACGCCATGGCTAAAAAAGAAAAAGACAGACAAACAGACAAACATTAGTACATAAAAAAACATAGAAAACTAAAGATTAAGCAACACGAACCCCACCAAAATCTGGGGGTAATCTCAGGTGCTCCGGAAGGGTAAGCTGATCCTGCTCCACATGTGTCACCCGTCGTGTTGCTCAAGTTAGTACAAACCCGGTAATAAGGCTAATTCGGTAGGTCACATTCAGGAAAAAGGGACGGGATTGTGGTTACGACATTAGAAACATATCCGCTATCATCTGTGAAACGGATATTTCATAACGGTCAACCAACTTGTGATGGCGTCCATAAAACTTACGAAGGGATGATTTCAACTTCACCACTTGTAACTCTTTGTTTAATAGCTTCCTTGTAAACAGCAACCATCTATCAAGGAAATCATGATAGGAAATACAAGCCCGGGAATATCGTATCAACTGGAAGATATATACTCCGTATGCAGGCGCTGCTGGAATGTTGCTCAATAGAAATATAAAGTTTACAATTGGGAAGCTAAAATCGTCTCTTTTGTCGTAAAGTTTTGTTTTCAAACGACCCTCCCTGTCAATTTTTAGATGTTAGTCAAGATATGAAGCAGACTAACTGTATCTGTTTTATCATTTAACTCAAGTTCGATGGGATAGATGCGTTTAATATAGTCACCAAATTTTGAATTATTTAGTGAAAGAACATCATCTATATAGTGGAAAGTAAAGTTAAATGATACTGCTAACTTCTTTTCTTTCTTCCTAATAATTTCCTGTGTGAAGTCAGCATCATATGAATAAAGGAACATGGGAATGCTGATTGTTTGTTGAAAAACACGTCCTCAAAACGTAACAAATATGCTGTCAATCAAGAAATCAAGCATCTTGATTATGTCAGTTTCCGAGAATTTTTTGTTGGAATCAGAGTGATTTTTTTACAAAGTAGGATTTATCCCTCCCTAAGACAAGATACTTGTATCTGTAAACAAACTGTAATTATAAGGAAAAATTTTTCTTTATTTTTTACTCGATCATCAATATTTATTTTTTTTTTCTGTAAATGAAAGTGTTGTTAGATATTTTGCACGGTTACGGTGAAATTGAATAATTTCTAATGGAATCCTTAATCAATATTCTGTATAGTTTTTTGTTGGCTCTTGTCTGTTTTATCATGTTTTCAATTAAGTTCATGCTAGGCCTCGAATTTCGAATTGTCTAAATAGTTCATATATTGTATCACAAGCCCGTCAACACTGAGATTTTGAGTTCGAACCTCACACGTGGTAGGTGCGTTCAACTCCCATGATTGCCAGTTTTCCTGCCGATGGTCGGTGGTTCTCTCTGAGCACTTCGGCTTCCTTCATCAATCAAAACTGACCGCCACTCACAATCAATAAATCAATCTTATGGTCATGATTGTAAAGTTACAGGTATAAATCTAACCTAAAAGGATTTAGTTTTAAAGCATTTCAGTCTCCCAATCGAACGAAGTTTAGAGGTTATCCTCAACCTTACCATTTGAAAATGTTAATAAATCTTGAGTATGATTAAGATCCCCTCCTTTAACCGATACATTTTATTGTTTTACAGGTCAAGGTGAATTGAATGATATATAGTGTTTAGTTCTTAAGGGTCATATAAGGGCCATATAAGGATATTCCAATATCTTATAAAAGGTTGAAATCCTCAATCATAAACTATATATTTTCTTGTTTGTTATGTCAATGAATTGAATTATCTATAGGGTCCCCCAGGTCTCATTTAGGTTTAGCGCTATAAAACAAGGTTCAATCCACCATTTTCTACATAAGAAAATGCCTGTATCAAGTCAGGAATATGACAGTTGTTGTCCATTCGTTTGATGTGTTTGTGCTTTTGATTTTGCCATTTGATTAGGGACTTTCCGTTTTGAATTTTCCTCGGAGTTCAGTATTTTTGTGATTTAACTTTTTTCCATTCCCTGCAATTTGAGAATGTTCAAATATCTTGCTAATAGTTGAGATCCATACCCCTAAAACTATATATGTTCTTTTTTGTCATACAACATAAATAAGTAATAAAGCGGATGAGTCAAGAAATCAATACCATAAAAGGTGCGTCCCCAGGGGTATATAATTATGGAAACTTCGCAGTATCTGGTTACAAGCATTACTTCTTATGTCACCCCGCAAGGAGTTCGGATGACATATTGTTGTTGTACATTTCCGTTTTTATTATTTTACTTCCACTCTTTTTTGTCCAGCCTTTTTCTCGGCGATGACTGGAACAAACTTTTATGAAACTGCAACAAAATGCAAACCACCATGTGCAGATGTGGAATTTCGAAGATGCCTGCCATTGGCATGAACCCAACAAAAATGTGAAAAAATCGAAAACAATTATTTTAAATTTAAAAAATTTTTGTAGAGACGTTACTTGTAGATGCTATCGGATATGTTCCGTATGTCGTAACTACAATACCCTTCCCTTTTCACGAATGTGACCTACCGAATTAGACTATTTACCGGATTTGTAATAACATAAGCAACACGACGGGTGCCACATGTGGAGCAGGATCTGCTTACCCTTCCGGAGCACCTGAGATCACCCCCAGTTTTTGGTGGGGTTCGTGTTGCTTAGTCTTTAGTTTTCTATGTTGTGTCTTCTGTGCTGTTGTTTGTCTGGTTGTCTTTTTATTTTTAGCCATGGCGTTGTCAGTTTATTTTTAATCTATGAGTTTGAATGTCCCTCTGGTATCTTTCGTCCCTCTTTTTCATGTAAAGATGTGCCATTCCTCTTTGGAATTCCAAAATGACCGCAACTGCTATGAAAACTGGAATACAGTTTAACATTCATCCCAATGGGAAAACTTATAACTGTAGCTTTTTCTTACAAAATATTATATCAAACCCCAGAAAATCTGTATTGATATGTTACCTGTCATGTGGAAATGAGACATCTGTTTTTGGATTTTTCAAAATGGTTACCGTTACCACGGAAACAGCAAAAATGCATGTGCCTTTTGACTTAGGTATTTTCAAAACGGCTGTCGTTACCATGGCAATGGCCAGTTCGGGTGACATTCGCTATTGCTTGCAATGGCAATTCTAGTTATTCTTCCGGTTACTTGCACTTAACCTGTCCACAGCCGATCTCAAAAACTGTAAGTCAGTTGACCCGAATGTTACTTAATGCTTAAGACTTACATATGAAAATAAGAAGTTGTCGTATGATTACTAATGAAACAACTCTCTACCAAAAAGCAACTGACGTAGAATTTACATAGTTGTGCATTCAGTGTTTACTTTATGCATGAGGTCAATAAAGGTGGTACTTTGAGGAGCCTAAAAGTGGATGTGGTTAACCATAGAACAATATGGCAATTTTTGTTTTTATTTTATTGTTTGAATGTGAAAATAAGAAATGTGGAAGAGTAATAATTGTTAGAGACAAGGAGTCTTCAGTAAGGTTCATTGGACCATATAGCCCATACAAGAGTCATTTGGTCATTATAGGATCAATGACCAACTATTAACTTGACCTTTGACCTTGAATATTTTTTCAAAATTATTTACACAAAAACCGTAAAATATTTAGGAGAATCAATAAAAGGAAAACGTTCTACATCACAAGAAATATCAAACTTGTAAATGATTGCGATCACCGACCCTAAACCGTATATTTTATTGTTTGTCATATCAAAATAAATTGAATAACATCTAAGGTAAGTATCCATTGGTCATCTTAACCTCCTCTCATTTCTGATTGTCTTGTAATTGTTTGAGATGCCATTTATGTTCTTGTTTGTCAGTCATATCAAGATTAATTGAATGATATACTGATAGTGTGTGCTAAGATTTTGTGAGGGAATTCGATGTTTGCTATACCATGATTCATTTAAACGCACTTCATGACAATACCGCTGAATTACTTCAGAATTAAATTTTTGCAGTATTTTCAAAAATGATTTTGCTATGTATCTGTGTATTATATGTTAATAAATAAACGCTTTAAGAAAGTTTATTTTCTGTATAAAATTGATAATTTTGTGGACCTTTGAAGCCCAAAGTTTCTATTGCTTGAAATACGCTAATGAGAGATCAAAAAACGATACTATTAGAGACAAATAGGTTTTTGAACTTCTAACAAAAAGTTTGAGTGATGAGTGTTGTGTAGTATTAACAAGAAATTGTATCAAAATATCTCTCATTTTCTCCCTACCGAATTTACCCCTAACACTTAATTTGATATGGACTGGTCATTGTTATTAAATCTTACGCAATTCGATTGTATTAATTGATGAATGTTTCATCCTTTACTTGTTTACCTGTTCAAATTTATCCTATGAGTATTCTGTAAGTACGCGAAGTTTTATTACGTAACAATAACAATTGTTTAAGAAGACAAGGATGATAACTCTAGATCCGAAGTGAAAAAAATCTTTAAGAGTTTATAATAATACCCTTGTTTGTAGAGTAACAATTATAGTTATGGTTTGTCTTCAGTTTTCTGTTCTTATAATATACTAAAAGGTCAAGTCAAATTTTAATTATATTTTTTTTAATGAATACGATTAAACCAATGTTCTGTAACTAGAGAGTCTGGATTGTTACAGTCAGTCTTGAGAATAATGGGCAACATAAGTGAAGAAAAGAGAAAAATGTCTTCAAAATTGAAAATTAAAGAATATAGAAATGAAGATCCCTATCCAGACCCTCATACTTACTTTCTAATCTGAAAGCATTTAAAATATAATTATATTCCGTATATCTGAAAACAGGTTAATTTGCATTTCTTTTTACCAGAGACATGTGTATCTGTTTTTACACACACGTGTGCTTCAATTGACCATCAAACTGTACACTGACCTAGCTCATGATATTTTTATGAATGAAACAAAAGATATGAAAGGTTTGATTTCGCAATTCTTCCTTTTTTCGAAATTTTCGTAAATACAGTGAACTTTTACAGTAATGAAATAGCACGTTGTTTAGAAATTTGAGAAACTTTACAGATCATGCGTTTCCATTCTTTGAAAATTATATTATTTTGATGAAAAGCGGTGAAATATATGTTATGCATGTCTACACCAGGTAAAAAGCTTGCGTGTCTTAACAGAAAATAGTATTTTTCAGTCTAATTAAGCTGTTATCAGTCCAATTTAATCCAAATGAAAGCAGTGAGTTAATGAAGTCAAAATATGACCGATCTGCCTATATTTGTACACAAAAAGTCAATTTTAAGGCCGCATTTGTCTACCTCACAAATTCATGTTAGGCACTATAGTATAGAGTTAGTCACCAGTGGTCATCATCACCCCCTGCCATTTTAGAATATTTACATACTAGTATCTTGTAAACGGTTTAGATCTACGGCCCTAAATTTCGATATTTTTGTTTTTCATACCAAGATGAATTAAATGATGTATAGGATGAGTCTCCATGGATCATCGTAATCCCCTGCCATTTGAGATTTTCTAATGTCTTGTAAATGGTTGAGATCCACCTTATAAACCATATATTTTTTGTATGTCATATCCAGATGAATTGATTGAAGTAAAACAGTGCACACCCGTCTAGCCATACAGTAAGGAATATTCATTTTTGTGTGTGATGTGATAAGTTTAAGTGCTGATGGCTGTCCGTCTTTTTATAATATATATATATATCTGTTATAACTCGGAAATGTTTACTAGAATTTAAAAAAATGGGAGTTCTACATTACCAAATTCCATCGTGAATTGTATAGAGAGGTACAGCGATTAATATTAGAATGTCGCGGAGGCTTTTTAAATCGCTGACAGATTTACTCCAAAAATAAAGCAGCCGTCAAGAAATCTTTTCCACTGTTGGTAAACGTGTGTTTTGAATTCGTGCCCAAACATCGAGTTACCTTTTCATATATTGCAGTTGCCAAGTATGCCATTACTACAGTGTCGGAGGTGGGTGCTACTTGAGTACCCATTGCCGTCCAATTAATTCGTCTATAATAGTCGCCTTCAAATTAAAAGGTATTATCTTCTAGGATTTTTTTTCGAAGCTTTAATTATAAATTCCGTTTACTAGTGTATTATATATATATATACATATTTACAGTTGTCAGTAAACATAGGCAGCCATATCTCATTATAAATTCATAGTGATTGTATGCTTCTAAAAATAGAATAGCATCCCGTAACTGTACTCATTAGAGTTACAGAATATCATCAATATATCTGAACCTTAAATTAAAAAGTTTTGCAAGATGTTTTCTGATATTTTTTTTTTTTTTTTTTTTTTTTTTTTTTTTTTTTAGGTTTGGTACGAACAAGCAAGGAAATGTAATAAAGTTTGAGGCAGACAATTCAAATTTTCTAAATATGCCTACTGAAATTTCTTTGGTGTCAATATTAAAGTGTTTTCATCACAGTGCAAAGGTACCTGGCAAGTAATACCTTTTATGGATGACAGTTATAATAACTAAAATAAAGATAGTTAATTTGATGCATCACTTGCATGTTTTGCTAATTTATTGCTTATTAGTTGCTTTTTAAACTAAATATTGGATTTGGTATCTCAAAACACATTTTTAAGAAAACAATATAATGTACAAAGCAAGAAATTACTCAACATCTGTTTTTGAAATAAGTTTAATTCTATAAGTTTCAGCATACAACATCTAGTCACACATACATACAATGTGCCAGGGTTTCATTACAGAAAGAACACAAACTGGTAAAATAGGCAAATCTTCAGTAAACTTTGCCTGGGGGAGTTTTAGAATATTTAAATAGTAGTAAGTGAAAACTTATCATTCTTATCAAATTTCTCATATAGCCCCTTTTCATAGGCATATTAATTTTCTACATCTTTTGTACTGAAATGGTAAACAATACGCAAATGTAAAACTTTCTAAAAAGGTCAACCATTTTTTTTTTTTTTTTTTTAATTCTTGGTAATTGACATTTACAATTAACTGGCATTTGCCAGGAAACAGATTGACACCAACAAACCTACTTTATGGTTATTTTTTTAACTATTCAAATGTCAAAAACTATGTAAAACAATACTACATTTATCATATTATAATGCCAAAATAGCTTATAACAGACACAATATCGATGTACAAATCAGACACAAAATGCATTAAATACAAGTAAACAAAAGTGTTGGTACCGTTCTAACTTCAGGTAAGCAAAAATTAAATAATTCTATAAAACAAGATGTTCAATCTGTATCTGTGTCTAGTAGCAATTAGAAAATGCATGTCACTAACGAGAACATGTTTATATGATATGACCCGTGTTTTGTAATCGTAAAACTAACAAGACTAGTAGTACTTTAATGTGGTAGTCCACACGCAGACATGTCACTAACCCGAACACAGTATTTTGGCTCCGAGTGTGTATTCGCTCATACACCTACATGCCACATCCTGTGAAGATGGAAAGAAGTAAGTACTATTGGAGTCTTCGGATTCACCCAGGACTGGGATCTTACCAATTATCTTCCTGACATACTTCCACGAGACCATCGATAAGACTTTATATTAAATGGTATAGGAAGATAAGAGGCTATTGATGATGAGATTATACATATCTTTATTGTTACAGCAATGATTAGAAGCTTGTACAAATAAACATATGGTCATATGTGTCCCTCCGGCACAACCGATGTGGACACATATGTCCCTCCGGCAGCAAGACGGTTAAGAAGCATGTATGTTAGTAAACAAATCATCACAAAAGAATCGGAAAAGGTTATGACAATTGAAACATATCCGTCGTCATCTATGAAACAGATATTCCATAACGGTCAACCCATTCGTGATGGCGTCCGTAAACTTTACGAAGGAATTCGACCTCACCATTCTTATTTTAATAGCTTCCTTGTGAGCAGCAACCCTCTATCAATGAAATCATAATAGGAATACAAGCCCTGGTATAACGTATCAACCGGTAGATATATAGACTACATATGCAGGCGTTGCTGGAATGTTGCTACATACATGTAGATATGGAAAGTTCACAATTCAATCCTAACAAATTCCAATCAAGAAATCAAGTATCTCGATAATGTCAGTTTCAGAGAATTGTAAAGTGACAATATCGATTAGTTTCGAAAATGTCTATTAGGAATGAATCCATATCAAATAAGCTATATACTACTACGGGGTTGTTAAACGACCTTGACTACCCAACTTTTCTTTTAAAAGGAGGCCCTTCAGCAGAATTAAATATAGTATCTTTATAAATAGTCATATTGTACCATGTTACTTCAATTAATTTACATTTTTCCCTGTAAAAGAACTGTTTATTATCAGGACGTTTGTGTTTTCTTAACGCAGCAGCAATCTCTAAACAGAAACTTTTATTTGATGAACTGAGGATTTATTAAATATTGAAAGATACATAGTTTTTCAAATTACAGTTTTTGCCTGAATTTTTAATGGGCCAATACTTAACATAATATGGTAAAGTAGGGAAAAACTGAGAAAGTAGCTTGACAATCATATACATGTTTATGACGTAAGTTTAAAAGAGTCTTCTACAAAGATTTTTTAAAACACAATCATCGTATTGCCTTTTATACAAACATACAAGATTGTTGCCTTTATTATCTGTCAATTTTCGTTGTATGCATGTATGTTGTAACGCCATGATTAAATATTTCCACCTTTTATTTAGTAAGCATGAGCTACTGGCAAATAATTGTGATAAAATTATGATAACATCATCCGGTAAAAAGGGGAAAAAATACGACACTTAATAAAGCATGAAAGGGGAAAATAAAGAGATATCGCAATTTGTAAAAAAAAACGGAATCAACCATTGCTCAATTTCAAAGCACACTCATTTTTTTTCTCGCACAAACTAAAAAATTGGTCTTGAAAACATTTTCAACTTTTTATTAAACTTATTTTCTGACTAGTTAAAATTAATATCCAACTAATATTTATTCAGAATATTTCGATATTTGTAATGCCCTCCCCTCCAATTTGGGGTCAGCATGAGGTTTGATTGTCGGTTAAAGTGTCTGCAAAGACTACTTTCCAAAAATGTATATATACTCAATGTAATTTATCAATAATTAATTTTTCAACTGGAGAAAAAAAAGACTCAAAACAAATCATTTTCCAAACTTTGAAAGGAATTCTAGAAAATCTTATTATGCTTGCTTCAAAAGTATAACTGAAGTTGCTTTACATACCAAATAGTAATTTAAATGTTAAATGTATCTATCTATGTATGATTTTGTTCTTATATTTTTCTTTTTCACAGAATAATGGAGAGTACAATTATATTTAAGAATGTCACGATTGATAACTCGTTGACGTACGATTCACAAGAAATCATACGGCCGTCATTAACAGAGATACTTCTCAGATTTGAGTCATACAGTGACTACATTGATAGAATTGTATATCCAATATGGTACGTTATTGGTCTTTTAGGAAATCCGATATCTGCTTTAGTATGGCTTAGGAAGACAAATCGAAAAAAATTTTGGGAAGACAAATCGAAAAAATTCCTCAGCCATTTATCTTGGATTTCTGGCTATTGTACACATTTGCAACTTATCATTCAATTTACTTTTATTGAGTTAACAGACACGTGGGAAACTCCTACAAATGATAAAATTGTGTTATGTGAAATTTTAAACTTTTTCTCTATTTTTCCTCAGTATTTGACTCCGCTTCTGGTATTAGGCTTTACTGTTGAACGTTACATTGCTGTTTGTCATCCGTTTGAAAAGGAAACATTTTGTACCGTCCGTAGAGCAATTATTGTCATAACTTGTTTGTTCGTTTTAGCGTTTGGTTTTGCTTGTGTCCAAGGTGCATTGTGGAAATATTATCCAGACCATAACAAATGTTTTCAAAATATTGAAAACCACGACTTTCAAACAATTTGGACAGCTGTAACAGAAATAATGTTTTTCTTAGTTATCCCCGTTTGTGTCTTGACGTTAAATATCTTAGTGGTTGGAGAAATAAAGAGGATAACGTCACACGGACCCGCTGTTACAGCTGGTGAAAGTTAAACGTCTACCGTTACAATCATAACGGTGTCATTTTACCTCATTTGTACTCTATTGCCAGGATCTATAGTATATGCCATTCAATACGAAATGCCAAGAGGGGAATGGAAAAACTTGCAAAGCTTAGAACTAATCGAGGGTTATCATGTCTGGATTAGTTTTTTCAAATATATCGCAATAAGAAAAGTTTTTGATGAAATATGTTTATCGAACAGTGCTTGTTTTTTTCTTTATTTATTATATTACCGGGAAGAACTTTCGTAAACAAGTAAATTCTGTGTTTAGATTTTGACAAATGCTCTTATCTCTTTTATTGAAAACGAATCTTTCCATTGTGTGGTTTACAGTCATGTATCAAACACAGGTTACGGACTACTCTCTATCAGAAACAGTCAGCATTCTCTTAAAATAGCAGCATATCCATAGTGCTTAAATGGGGGTTACTACTAAATTTTTACTACGACCATCACGTCACATGCGATTTTATCTTTAAATGGTGTAATAAAGTATTGGAAATTTCGTCAAAAACGTTCAGTTGTAATAAACAATAGATGTGATTTAACTTCAAATTTTTTTTTGTACAGTTGCAATTGAAAGGTCACTGAAATTTATGTTATAAATAAAGCTTCAGCATCTACAATTGTTCTTATTTATCACAGTTGCGGGGCACCTTTTATTGCTGTAACCAAATGATGCACTTTGCCCTGTACACATCTGCCGAACCTGGACATATGTGTATCAAGGTGGTAAAAAGGTTACGTTGCATGTACGAGTCAGTCTAGTGAAGATATTTAAATTACAAGTCTAATTTGTATGAAGATGTTTAACCTACATGTACACTTTTTGTAAAAGGATATACTTGATAGTCGAATAAACTTTTCAGACGGACTAATATTACCTATGTAGCTACAAATATCGGATAATGAAAATAATTTTCAAATACATAAAATTTCAGACCAAAATCTACTACAAATCCAACCTTTTCCTTACAGAAAGATAAATGGTAGTAAATATTTAAAGTTAAACTTTGTTAGGAAAGATTGATTAATTGATTTAATCAGTTTCCGGGAATACTTTCTCCTGTAAACACTTATAAAAAATACCAGGCCCAACAAATATGTAACGCTTGACGCACGTTTCCTCTACATACATCAGTGGAGCTCGAATCAAAACAGTTAAAAGATCTAAGACGAAGTTGAAGAGCATCAAAAACCGAAAATTCCGAAAAATTTGTTTGAAATAATTTAACATTTTATAAACAGTACATTCACAGAAATTTAATATACCAATGATATTTTATGTAAATATGATAGTGCTAAATACTGGGCTTGTGATATCATCGTAGACGAAACGTCCGCCAGCAGCGGCATCGATCTGGTGGTTGTCTACACAAGAATCATCAGTGGCGCTCAAGTTAAAACAGTTGGAAGGGCAGATCAAATACGAATTGGCAGAGCATTAAAAACGAAAATTACGCAATTTACATAAGAAGATGTAAGGACTATTATGAACCATATCTTGCTTTGCGTATATTGTTACATTTAATTACTAATATTTTTGACTGGATTGAAATAATAACTGGATTTCTTTTATGTTATTAAACTTTTTATCTTAAAATTAAGCTGCTATACAGACATTTTTATTTTGCCTTTAAGATCAAAAGTCTTGAAAAGTAAGACTGATGTCCCTTAAAGTTTTTCACACTATGGCTTTTTTAAAACGTATTTTCAACTTTACTCAAATTCTTTATAACTGTACTTTGAAGTTTTGACAACGTTATAACATATTTCTGCACCAGTGAAAATGCATTTATTGCAAAATGTATTAAACCAAAAACTAATAAAAATACCAGACTTATAATTTGGCGCGCATTTCGTCTACATAAGACTCACCAGTGACGCTCGAATCCAAACAGTTGGAAGGCGAAAATATATACTAAGTTGAAGAGCACTACAAATTGAAATTCTGAAAAGTTTTACTAAATACTTAAATAGGACATTCCCAACCAAATTAAAAGTTATATCGAAAATAAAAGTTAAAAAAAATCTTCAATATACAAATACTTGAGTTTTGCTACAGGCGTCCATGAATGTAAAATGTTACACACAAAAAATGTAAAATTTGCAATATTGAATCAAAATTCTCTTCAAAAGCAGTATGTTTCGCTACATTACAGTTTGTTTATATGCGTATACTTAGTATGTAAAAATGTATTTTATTTAGACTCTTCCGTGTTCAAATTTTAGAACATTTAAACAACTTTCTGCTTTGTCCTGTGTACGAAACAATTTCAGGGGAAATTGGTTCTGCCTGTTTAATCTAAATATAAAGAATTTGGTATTAACTTCACCACCTTCATTTTAAACTCCCCCATCATTTACCGTAACTCGTCCAGAATATACATGAAAATTTGCCAGTGAACATAAAACAAACGTCAACAAATCAACCAATTAATTCTTTGTCGTTCCGTTTTTCTTTTCGGATCATTGGTATATATTGTTTTCCTCATATGACGATATGGTGTGTGCTTAAGAGGGGATCTTTTCACATAATCGTCATATGTTTAAGGACAAATTTGGTAATCGCCATTGGCACATCAACCTACATAAGTTTACAAAATGGAGTGATATTGGCAATGACTGTCTGCCATTCTTTCGTTGTAGTGTTTCAAAATATTTTACTTTTCGAATCTGTTTTTCCGCATCTTATAAACACCAATTGAACTATTGGTAACTATCATATCTACCTTTGGTTATTTGGGTACTTATAGTTGGATGGTGTGTATTGCTACATCATAAGCACATGCTTACATCATACGTTATTTTAATCAAATATACTATAAAAAAAGAAGATGTGTTATGATTGCCAATGAGACAACTCTCCACAAGAGACCAATTGACACAAAAATTAACATTTATAGGTCACCGTACGGCCTGCAACAATGAGCACGACCCATACCGCAAAATCAGCTTAAAAAAAGGCCCCGATGTGAAAATGTTAAACAATTCAAAAGCTTATTCTTTTTGTTGGCAATTAACGTTTTTTTACTTCTTATTATTTATAGAACTGTTTATTTTGCCGACGTTTTTCCTAAAAATTTAGTCGGGTATTTCAATTTAAACCTGTTTATTACATAGAATAATTAAGACAGAAACATGTTTATGCTTTTAAGTTTCTTTTAAGACGATGATTACATGAAGCACAAGGTCATGTCCTTAGTGTAATTCAGAATTGCTCTTAGATAACCAGGTCTATAAAGTGCTGATATATTAGATTAACCCAAATCAGAAATTGCCACGGAAAGTCCCTTAACAAATGGCAAATTCAAACCTCAAACACGTTAAACGAATGGAAAACAA
Organism: Mytilus coruscus; assembly: GCA_017311375.1. Taxonomy (NCBI): domain Eukaryota; kingdom Metazoa; phylum Mollusca; class Bivalvia; order Mytilida; family Mytilidae; genus Mytilus; species Mytilus coruscus. Next base: position 32,016,922 of record CM029601.1, read on the forward strand.
CTGTCAAATTCCTGACATTGGTACAGGGGTTTCCGTATGTAGAAAATGGTGGATTAAACCTGACTTTTAATCAAAAGTTTAACCTATCACATTTCTATGTTCAGAAGACCGTAACATCTTGGTCAATACAGACGAAATGCGCGTCTGGTGTATACAATTTTAAACCTGGTAGCTATGATGAGTTTATTGGCACATATTCACTTCATAATAAACATGAGTACTAAGTTTCAAGTTGATGTGACTAAGACTTATCTAAGACCAAAATTTTTAACCTACCTTAAACCAAAACGTTAACCTGTCATGGTATGGACGGAGGCGGGGCATACAAGAGATCGTAGCTTCAATGCTACTAAACATCATACGGATCTCGCTTCCAAAGTAAATTTCTTTCTGATTTATACAGGTTACCGAACAAATTTTGTTATATCTTGATCCAGTAAATGTTTAACCATTAATATTTCTGTTAATCTAACTAGTGCTATTACAAAATTAAGACACTGTTTTTAAAATTTTATGACAAATTCTACGTAAATAAAGAAATCAGCTATATCTTTGTGTTTCATGTGAATCAGGTGAATAAGAGCAAAAACAGCCTGTTCTATGTTTTGGTTATGTCATCAGTGTAGAAATTTTGAGTGGTAAAGTAAAAGGTCCTATTCAAAAGCAAACATAGGTTATCAACAGGCAATCATTTGATTTGGAATGGATGCATAAAAGCATTTTTAAAATTGATCTGCGACTTCAGACTCTCCGTTTAGAATACAGCTGACCAACAGGTCATACTAGATATTTACAAAACCCATCATCCGTAAATAAAATCTGTGTTTTGTCTTTTTTGGTTTCATCAGCTCTCCAACGTTTGTATTAACTTATTTAAACTTTCAAATATGTTGGCCTCGAACATCACTGAAGAGACATTAGTTGTTGAAATGCTTATCTGGTGCAGTAAAATTGCTCTTCCGTTAATGTTAAAAATGGTTCAATCAGCAGTTACCTAAGCTTGTTCCTTTCCACCCAATATCCCGTCGGTTGGAGGGACCGTATGAATAGTGATCGTTGTTACGCTCCATCAACTGTCCGCTCTTTGAATTAATAGTATTAACGATATCAATTTCATTGCACCAGATGCGTTTTTCGATAATTAATGTATCTTCATTGATTCTCGAGGCCAAAATATTTGAAAGTATAAACGCTAATGCAAACGTTGAAGAACTGATAAAACAAAAATAGACAAAGTAAAATACAAACCCAGACAAGGAATGTAGAGCTATGAATGTGGGAGATACGTTCCTTAATTTAAAGGATTTCTAAATATTATAACAACAAATGCAGTAAAAAATTAATAGTTCACCACCAGATATATCGACCCGGTGGAAGTAATAGTATGATTTCCTCCCAATAAAACATTTAATCAGAAAACTAGAAGAGTATTACTCCGCACTTTAGACGTGTCAGCAATTTGACTTGAGCATGGTATCGGACGAAATACGTGTTTTACTATGTCGTACTAAATATAGTATGTAAGACAACAACTATTCATTTAAATCTGCCTCATATCTTGACTTACATCTAGAAATTGACAATGAGGGTCGGTTGAAAACAAAACTTTACGACAAAAGAAATGATTTCAGCTTCCCAATTGTGAACTTTCCATTTCTATGTAGCAACATTCCAGCAGCTCCTGCATACGGAGTATATATCTCCCAGTTGATACAATATTCCAATGCTTGTATTTCTTATCATGATTTTCATGATAGAGGGTTGCTGCTCACAAGGAAGCTATTCAACCAAGAGTTCCAAGTGGTGAAGTTGAAATCATCCCTTCGTACATTTTACGGACGCCATCACGAGTTGGTTGATCGTTATGGACTATCCGTTTCACAGATGATAGCGGATATGTTTCAATTGTCGTAACTACAATCCAGTCTACTTTTCCCCGAATGTGACCTACCGAATTAGACTTATTACCGGGTTTGTACTAACATGAGCAACACAACGGGTGCAACATGTACAGCAAGATCACCGTTACCCGTCCGGAGCACCTGAGATCATCCCCAGTTTTTGGTGGGGTTCGTGTTGCGCAGTCTTTAGTTTTTCTATGTTGGGTTTTTGTGTACTGTTGTTTGTCTTTTGGTTTTTTTCTTTGGCGTTGTCATGTTATTGTCGACTTATGAGTTTGAATGTCCCTTTGGTATCTTTCGCCTCTCTATTCAATACCATATCTAGCTTGTGTAGCATTTTATTTTATTCATAGTACCAGCAATACCTTTATTTCATAACTGAATTTAACATTTCTATTACAACAACAACAAAAAAAACAATTAGCTATCACAACATCAACGACAGATGGTAGTCTTATATTTTAGAAAGTTATCTCAATAAGACTATAAAAATAATTCAGGTAAATATTCTAGAAATGATTGACGAACTCAGTTTAGAGTTTACTGAATAAAGTATGGTTGGCCAATAATGGTAGAAACAACAATTTTGTTCAATTTTGATACCCCTTCTTTCAATGATATAACTACTCGTGATTTAGTCACTGGCTGGGTAATCCAAAACAACCTGCCAAGTCGAGTATGGACTGTTCATCTTGTTTTTTTAATTCTAGCTGATGATGCACTATTTCCCGCAATGGTGTAAATTTAAGGAAAACGTTGACTGATCAGCAGCCGTATAAACATGATGTGATCCTGATATAAAATCAAAAGGAGCCCTATAGAATAATGCTAACAATAGTGTAAAAAAGAAGACATATTTTAGGCTTTCCACTTATACAACATTATTTAGCCATTTTAAAAAGAAATAAACTAACTTTTCAAGACCAACACTACAGCCCTTCCCCTTTTCTAAGATGTTGACAAACATTAATATGACAAAACTGTAAGTTTTTAAGTTGATATTTAAGTAAGAGGCTTTTGTTGCATAACAAATATTACAAACCTGGTGATAAAGTTACACCACAGTCACTTATTTCAATCGCGTTGATATATCATTGTTGACATCCTGGAATTCCCGATGTAAAAACAATAATGCACAGCGAGTTTACAAAAAAATCGTTTCCGCGCGTTACTAAACCTAATCAGTAACAAAGAACAACACCTTTACAATTGATAGTATCCGGAAAAATATTTTTTTAATGATATTTATGTTTCGAGTTAATTGTACTCTCATAAATTCATTTTTTCTTTGGAAATATTAAATGTGTATCAAAGACTCTCTGATGATCCTCTTTTGCAAATGAAGCAGAGAAAATCTGTGTCTCGATAAGTTAGTTCCAACTTGACACATTTGAAGAATGCCAAATATATTTTTGTAATATTGTATGTAAATATGGTTTTCGTATGTTCGAAATTACTTCTCTTATTCTGTTTTTTTCTATTATTCCATAATGACAATTTGTGAAAACTTTTTCACTGAGATTGATTTCCCCAGAGCAGTCATACTTGGAATATTTTATTGTATAGGGGACTATAAGGGCGTACGGTGACCTATAGTTGTTCACTTCTATGTCATTTGGTCTCTTGAGGAGAGTTGTCTCATTTTGGCAATCACTCCACATCTTCTTATTTTTATATATACCACCATTTTGGTTTGTCAAATGCGGGAGTTCTGGGATTTTCATCATTAATGGGAAAAAGGGGGGGGGAGGTTATGTTCTTTCTCAGGTAACATGATATTTTGACCACGGAAAATGCAATTATTTTTCAATTCAAAAGGGACTTATTCAGAACAAATGTTTCCTCTCGTTTGCCTGGCAATACATGTTGTTTTTTTTTATTTAAATTGAGAATCAGGATAGAATATTATATAATTTTATCTCGCATACTTTCCCTTTATTGAAGCGATAAATTAACAGAACTTCACATTATTTGTGTCTAAAGTTAAACTGTGCATTAAAGACGTTTTCTGGTACTAGTATTTCCATCTAATAAATTGAGAATAGAATTGTTTCTGTCTGAAACCTTAAAGATGGGAAATTGTACAGAAAACCCCCAATTGGCAACAACACACGAATAATATAACGTAGATACAAGTATCTTGTCTTGGGGAGGGATAAATCCTATTTTGTAAAGAATCACTCTGATTCGAACAAAAAATTCTCTGAAACTGACATTATCAAGATGCTTGATTTCTTGATTGACAACATATTTGTTACGTTTGGAGGACGTGTTTTTCAACAGACTGTCGGAATTCCAATGGGAACCAATTGTGCCCCTCTTCTTGCCGACTTGTTTCTTTATTATCATGAGGCTGACTTCATACAGGAACTTCTTAGGAAGAGAGATAATAAGTTAGCAATATCCTTTAACTTTACGTTCCGCTATATAGATGATGTTCTTTCACTAAATAATACAAAATTTGGTGACTATATTGAACGAATTTATCCCATCGAACTGGAGATAAAGGATAATACAGATACAGATAAGTCTGCCTCATATCTTGACTTACATCTAGAAATTGACAATGAGGGTCGGTTGAAAACAAAACTTTACGAAAAAAAGAGATGATTTCAGCTTCCAAATTGTGAACTTTCCATTTCTATGTAGCAACATTCCAGCAGCGCCTGCATACGGGGTATATATCTCCCAATTGAAACAATATTCCCGGGCTTGTATTTCCTATCATGATTTCCGTGATAGAGGATTGCTTTTAACAAGGAAGCTATTAAACCAAGAGTTCCAAATGGTGACGTTAAAGTAATCCCTTCGTACATTTTACGGACGCCATCACGAGTTGGTTGACCGTTATGGAATAACCGTTTCACATATGATATCGGATATGTTCCTTATGTCGTAACTACAATACCCTTCCCTTTTCACGAATGTGACCTACTGAATTAGACTATTTACCGGATTTGTAATAACATAAGCAACACGACGAATGCCACATGTGGAGCAGGATATGCTTACCCTTCCGGAGCACCTGAGATCACCCCCAGTTTTTGGTGGGGTTCGTGTTGCTTAGTCTTTAGTTTTCTATGTTGTGTCTACTCTTCTGTACTATTATCTGTCTGTTTGTCTTTTTTTTTAGCCATGGCGTTGTCAGTTTATTTTCAATCTATGAGTTTGACTGTCCCTCTAGTATCTTTCGCCTCTCTTTTATAATGTCATTGAATTTAATATTTTCACAAACTGAGGTTTTGTATTTTCATCGGGATAAATAATGACCATATACAGGTCATTTTTTAATGCATTGTAGCACATTTTATTGACAGTAAAAATTTTGATATCGTACGGGTTCTTCCTCAAAATAATGACCTATCGTTCTGAAAGGAAATAACTCCATATATAGGTATATAAGACTGTTTAATGAGAGAGAGACATTCTTCTCCATCGCATGGTTTATATTATATTACCTTTCACGGTGACACATGATCATGTGTGTGGTTTATTAAATACAGATGGTAGTTATAAACATGACGCCACAGCTTATTATTTTCAATTGAATGTGTAAAAGACAATGAAAATAATACATTTAGTATAATAAATTAAATAACACATAGCTGAGAGGGCACTCGAAAAAAACATTGTCAGCCATGTCTTCGCCACGGTTAACAATGTGTTCTCCGGGTAACAATCTGCTCTATGCACTCTTTCAGCTATATGTTACATGTAGTCATATTCCAAGCGGGAAGTTGTATTTCGCGAAGAATGGAAATCTTATCATTATGAATTGACTGATTACACAATTTTGAATTTTTCAAAATACTAAGGATTTTCTACCCGAGGAATAGATTACCTCAGCTGTATTTGGCAAAAACTTTTGTAATTTCGGGTACTCAATGTTCTTCAACTTCGTACTTTATTTGGCTTTTTTAAACTTTTTGATTCGAGCGTCACTAATGAGTCTTTAGAGACGAAACGCGCGTCTGGCGTACAAATTTTAATTCTTGTATCTATGATGAGTTTATCTAGGTTGAATACACAAAGAAAACTAGTATAGTTATTTATAAAATTTGGATTAATTCACTAAAGGGGAAATAATAGAAGAAAACGGACAAAACAATAACGAAGTAATTAAAATGTCCACATGTCGATAGTTTAAAAAGAGCGTTCGTTAATATAGTGTTTTGTATATGCGAAGAGAGTGGAAAAGAGAAGCAACTCGAGACAGCATTTTGCTATAACATTGGGGACAAAATAAAAAATAAAACATTATTGTTTTATTTAATTTATTTAAGTTAGTAAGTTGCTTTTGATAAATTACCGGATGCAAAAATGATGAATAAAGAAGGATAACTTTTTTCGTGAAAAATCAAACTATTCATCATTGTTTTTAGTGTAAAAATTAAAAATATTTTTACTTAAGACAAAATCGATTACTTAGTCTTAAGAATAAAAGAGTATATTTTTGTAGTTGTGTGGCTCCACGATGTATAGTATACACGTTAATTAAAACATCGTCAAGCAGCTGTAGATTGCTGGGTTGCATGTCGATCACCAACATTAACTATACCTTCATCATTATTTTTTCTGTTTAATCTGCGTGAGATTATCCTTTCTTCACATAATTTGTTCCAATATACCTTAATTCGCACACAATATTTGAGTTAGAAATCTCTCATTGAAAACTGCAGTATATTCTTGAAAACTTATGTAGTTTGTAGTCAATTTGTATTCTAAAGTCAATCTTTATTACTTGCAAAGTATGAATGGTACAACAATGAAATTAAGAACCAATATCATGAAACAAGGCATAATAAGAAAGATGTCAAACTTGAGGAAAATAATCGTATTAGAAATTCGTTAGTGTTAGTAGTATGCCATAAAATGACTTGTTCAAAATTAAACATAGGCAAATGTTATCTGCTTTGATTAAATTTTCTTTCCAAAATATAATGCTGTCACGACCCGCTTGTTTTGACGCCTGAATAATAATCACATGGTCATTTGATAGTAATCACTAAATATATGTTTGATGTCTCTGACTTTGGTAGCTGTTACATTAACTATACATAAAATTAGTATTTTACTGCTTCAGTATTTATTTTTGTATTGATATACTTAAGTATTGATCATAAGGTTAAGAAAAACAGTTAATTTGAAAATCATACGATATAAAACAAATGCAAAACCTATGTATAAGCTGTACTATCACAACAGAAAATATAACATCACAACCCTAATCAAGGTATTGTTGTTTAATGGAATTTATAAATAAGACAAAAACTGATACAAATAATAAGTAAACGTTTGATTTGTGGTAAAAAAATAACGTAGACCAAAAAGTTGGGCAAGATACAAAGATGGCAAAAAAATTATAGATTTCAGATAAGTATTCATTCTTTTGTTTATTTGCTGATCTTTCAGCTTACCAATTTATTTTTATGTTTTGAATTTAAAACTACATTTGCCTCGACCGACATTTCACACACATCACTTGTAAAAAACGGCAGGTGGTATATTACATTTTCAAATATATTATAACGTATTGTTTTCTAAAATTACGGTAACATTCTTTCCAACTATTTTCAAAACCATGGGACGATCTTAAGCGTACTAGTTAATTAAAATAAATATCAGATAAATGACACGAAAGTATATATGTATTTTTAGTAATGATATAATTAATATGTAGTTATTTATAACTTACAATACTCTTTATTTATCCTGTTTATAAATATACATAAAGGACAAGGGGCGATAAGGGCCGTTTTTGGCACCACCCCCAAATTTCTTTTAATTTGTCAGCTGTAACTCATTATCACACACATGGTTGCATTTTTGGTCTATCTCGTATATTCTGTTACCTAGCAACCAGTAAAAAGTGGCGGTAAATATGATAAATATACAGTTTTAATCTATTTATATTGAAGATCTAACCTGTTTAACATACAGTAAGTTGTACATTTATACACATACACTGGTTAAATGTTACACAATGTAATGCACATTTTTTTGCAAAACTATAATTTCTCCCTAGTAACAAAAACTTTGCCCATAGCAACGGCATTTTTTTTAAACCATTTTACAAGATTCAACTTTTATATGTTGCATCAAATAGATAACTTAAGATATACATTGTAAAAAGTACAAAACTCCAATGAAATGTCAAGGATAAAACCAATGCTCAATATCATCACAAACAAACAGACAAACAACTGTAATTCTTCAAGAGAATGTAGTAACTATATGTACTTTTGGAGTCCCTCTTTGAAGTACAAAAAATATATACCATGCTATTGCTTTATGGGTGAATTGCTTGTTACATTTTCAGACTGTGTCTCAGTGCAGGGTGGAGTCCTGTAATTTTTTTCATACTTGAGGTGTATACTCTTGTATTTTAACCCTTACCGTGTGGGGGCTTCAAATTACGGCCTCTACCCAAAGTGTCGTTTTTCTGGCCCCAATAGGTCTCCAAACTTTAGAGGAGAACTCTATGATATGAATTTAGAAATTGATGCATATTCCTCAACCTAAAGCTATTTATTTCTCAGGTTTAAGATGCAGTTTGAGCCCAAATACGAACTTCAAAAATTGAAATCGGATAAAACTGGTTTTTCTGGAGAGGTGACATTTTCAATTTTTAAAATCAAATTAAGCCCTTACTCCAAATTTTTTAAGTAAGATTCCAAATTTAAATACTTTGGGAATCTTAAAACGATCTAAGAAATGATCTCGGAAATAACTTTTTTTGAATCATTTTATAACGAACTATTTACAGAAATTAAAACTTTGGCAAGACCAGCTTTGCTTCAGTTCTTTCTTGAATGCTGTATCAAAACACCCATAAACAAATGGATTCACTGTGGTATTAAGCATATACAGGCGTCGCTTGAACAAAAGCAGAAGTAGTTTATGTTGTGACATGTTGTTCCAAAAATTATCATTCCTTGATTCGAGTAAAATTAAAACTATTGTAGGAATATATGACAGAAGTGCCAAACATAAACATGTATGAAAATCTGTATATATGGCCAATTTTAGTTTTATGGTGATGTTCATCAGCTTTGCAGCTTGATATTTTGTCTTCTGTAGTACTGTCGCCACATGTGCTTGAGGAACTTTCGTAAATTTCTTTTGGACTCTCTATACCTGGCATCGATTTCTTTCCTGCTGTGTGTAATTCCGTGGAATGAGGAGTACTTTTGGTTGTTTTTCGCTCACAAGTAATCTTCTGAAAGTCTTCATCATGTTCAATTTGATGTGGTTTTGACAAGTTAGTTTTCCTGTATATTGTTCTTCCAAACAAACAATATAATACGGTTATACTTAAAATCAGCCCAGTATTGTAGACGATGTCAAATGGCTGGTTTCTTAAAAAAACAAAATAGTTAGGTAAGTTATCGTATTAAACATTTCAAAAGAAACTTTATACTGAAACAATCTCAATAAAATTGAGAATGGAAGCGGGGAATGCGTCAAAGAGACAACAACCCGACCAAAGAGCAGAAAACAGCCCAAGGCCACAGATGGGTCTTCAACACAGGAGAAATTTCCGCACCAGGAGGCGGGCTTCAGCTGGCCCCAAAACAATAATGTATACTTGTTCAGCAAAAATGGACGTCACATATAAATGAACCAAAATTTAAAAAACATACAAGACTAACAAAGGCCAGAGGTTCCCGACGTGGGACAGGCGCAAAATTGAGATCTCAACCCTCCCCCTATACCTCTAGGCAATGTGAAATAAACAAACACACAGCAATACGTACAGTAAAATTCAGGTTAAAAAAAATCCGAGTACGATGTTGAAGTATACATTGCTTAGTGAACCGCGAAATCTTGGTCTAAACCCTAATTTGTCACATATATATTTAGCAGTTCGTTTCAAGCTGATATGACCAAAACTACATTGCATCAAAATAACATTTCTATGTTGATCTATGTTCAGTAGACCGTGAAATCTTGGTCATTACAAACGAAACGCGCGACTAGTTTTTTGGCATATATAATTACATGTAAACAGTTCACTTCATAATTATTTTGTATTTACATTGTATCATAGGTAAAATTTATTTGTTCAGTGTATGTTCACTGGTGTTAATATGTCCTTTGATTGAGTTAAGCTATTTCAGTTGATATTTTATAGTGTGTCTTTCTATGTTGTGATGTTACACTATTGTTTCAGAAAAAGGTGAAGGTTTGGTACCATTAAAACGTTTAAACCCGCTGCAATTGTTTGCACCTGTCCTAATTCAGGAATCTGATGTTCAGTAGTTGTCGTTTGTTGATGTGGTTCATAAGTGTTTCTCGTTTCTCGTTTTTTATATAGATTAGACCGTTGGTTTTCCCGTTTGAATGGTTTTATAGTAGTAATTTTTGGGGCCCTTTATAGCTTGCTGTTCGGTGTGAGCCAAGGCTCTGTGTTGAAGACCGTACTTTGACCTATAATGGTTTAAATTTTGACTTGGATGGAGAGTTGTCTCATTGGCACTCATACCACATCTTCTTATATCTACTAACGACTCCTAAGTTTCAAGTTGACGTGACCAAGACTTATCTTAGACCAAACACTTTTTTAAGATAACAGTTAAACACGATACCAAATGACTTTACGTTATGGGTTATCGTTCCTGATGTTATTGAAAAACGTTCCTAGATATACCACTCAATAGAGCAGGTTCCGTCGTGTTTCTTGCGATTGACGACAAAAACTACGCTGTACTTTTATCACGAAGAGTTTGTTTAAAGGTTCGATGAGTTTACACGGATCACTAGTGATTTCCGCGCTTTAAGTACAATATTACCGTAAAATTTAGGATGTGTAATACCGTTTTTACTCAGTTTTCTACAGGAACAGTCAAATTTACTAATCAAATATTTGTTTCTATGAAAGAATTTAGTAAAAGTTTTACCTAATTTATGGTAACGAAATCACTGCCTTAATAATTTACCAGTGATGCATTGATTACGCTCGTTAAAATCTATGACATCACTACACACACGGGCATACCGAACGAGTTGGGATATATAAACACCGTATGATGGAGCCAAAGGAACATCGACGTCTAAAAAAGGAAAATTAACACAAGGGAATGAAAAGTCGTCTCTTTTGTCGTAAATTTTAGTATGGAGTTTTCCTTTAGAGATTGAAATGTCTAAATCTAGAAAAGGACAACTACTGCTGTTTATGTTAGATTTAGTTAAAGTAAGTTCTTTTTGGTAAATTTGGTAGTATATTTAGAAAACTCTGGTTTATTTAACGAAAAATATCATCTAGATAACGGAAGGTATTGTTGAATGTATCAACCAAATGTAACAATGACGTGTTTTTACTGAGTATGGTCATAAACTGAGATTCATAGCAATACAGGAATAAATCTGCTATTAAAGGGGTGCAGTTAGTGCCCATAGGAATACCTACTACTTGTCGATACACTTTATCGCCGAAACGTACATATATGTTGTCCAGGAGAACATTTAAAGCTTCAATCATATCTTCACATTTCCAGTAAGTGTATCTAGCATACTTTCCGTTTTCGTTACAGAAAAAGGCTTACATCAAATAAATTTGTAATGAGATTTTTCAAAAGACCATTTAATTAAATACGAAAACTTTTTCTTGATAAGATTATGTAGAAGTGTAGTATACAGAGTAGAAAAATCATAACTGTCAACAGAATTGAAAGGACCATCAAAAGCATGTATTTTATCTAAAACCTCTAAAGAATTTTTAACACTTCAAAAATAATTAATACCATTATTTTCATAAGCTTTGTTACAAAAGTTAATAACAAGTTCTTTGATAGTAGTAAGGGAGGTAGTTAGAAGTACTGATAGATTGGTAGTAGAACACTTACTAGATGCGGAGATGAAACGGAATTTAAATGTTTTTTTATGCGATTTAGGTAACCAGTACATAGTAGGGACTTTCAAATGTTCGGAAGAGGCTTTAAGCTGGGTAGTGGCAGTGATATGCTTGTTTACAATTTGACTCTCTGTGGAGCGTACGGACCTCAATGTAGATGAATTTGTAATTTCGTTTTGGAGAACTTCCGTGTAGTATATGCGTCTAACCACCACTACATTATTTGCTGCTTTGTCTGCCGGTACGAACACAAACCGCTTTGCGAGTACAAATGTACTTGGAGTTTATTTTTTATTCTAGAAATGGGAATATCATGGACCCTTATTACTAATTTCAGAATTGTTTTCAAAATGAGATATACGAATATTAACAGTATTCATAATTTTATTCAAATAACTGTCTAGAGATTTTTTATCAGATTTTTCACCTTTACATCAATTTTACAGTAGACAGACAGAGCGTCTTTAATGACCTGACGACACTGTTTCCAATCTATTTTAGATGGAGGACGATATTTCGATCCTTTCTTTAGAAAAGTTATGACCTCACGGTCTTCGACGATGTTGAGGTCTCCTGTAAGGACATGACCATAGGGAACATATCTAAAACTAGATCTTTCACAGTCTCAAGTGGAAGGAACATTATTTTCTATATTGACGTCTAATGTAACTGACGTATAATTAAAAATCAGACTTCTGCTATGTTTTTTATAAGAATACGAAATAATAGGTGGCTCTATATATATTATCAAAATATGGAGGTATTTGGCTTTGGATGGTAGAGTCATTGAATATACTAGATAAGTTAATAAAATCAATACCTCTATTTATATATTTTTATTTAAGAAAATGCCGTTTATGATTTTCAGGTTTATCGATACTAGGAAATAGCCTATGATGACAAAAGGCTGTATTAATACGGGTGTATTCATACATTGGGCTAAAAAAGGAAATTTTATCACACTCCCGAAAAATAGCATATAATTTACTTATTGGTATCTGACCCAGTTTGCATAATACTTGATGTCTGCCATTATTATAGGATTAAACACATTTTTTCTAGAGGTTATTGATGTGTAAACCGGGGCGATTAACTCACAAACTGAATAAAAGCCCGAAGGACTTTTATGTTAAGTTTGTGAGTAAGAGCCCCGGTTTACACATCAATAACCTCTAGAAAAAATGTGTTTAATCCTTATAGTTCTTAAGCCAAATATTCGAGATTTAATTTAATGTTATGGCTACTATATTTACTATCAAATGCACAAATGACATGTCATAACTAAGGAGTTAGCCGCCATATTGACTTTCTAAAATCCATAAATGTTCGATAAATGCAACAGAATCTAAAATGAAATAACACCTACCTCAAAAACTTCATTTTAATGACATATTATTCGAATGTGAAGTGTACAAGTAACGAAATAATCTTTCGCTTGAAAGTTTTTATTCGTATGACGTCGTGTTTGCCATGACATAAATTCGCTAAATCATTCGTGAAATTTCGCGGATTTCTTTTTTTTTTTTTTTTTTTTTAATTTTAATACATTTTCAAAGCTTTAATGCATTATTTCTTTTTTGTTATATATGCATTAGAATAAAAACAACTGCTATGTATTTGTTTTTCAATCTCAATTTGCTGAAAATCCCAAGATCCCTGCATGCATGTGTCTTGCGCATGAATAGATCAAAATGAAGGTTGCGAAAGTAGTTTCGGAAACATGGTTTATCGAAGTGTAAACCAAAGGAAAAACTTCTAATTGACCAATCCAATTCAAATATTTATAGATATGCAAATCATATAAGAATTATTTTTTTATTATAGATAACAGATCAGCAAGTGTATAATTTTAAGATGTTTTATACGTTGATTACGGTTATTGCGTTTGCCATGAGACCTTTTATTTCTAAGTCGTTTATCGACAATATTAATGACATCGATTGACGTTTTAGTTATGTTCCCCTGTCCTAATATTTTGTCATTAACACGGGAGGATAAGCTGTTTGAAGTCTTTTTATCCAAAATAATTCGCGAACTTCACGTGATTTTTCAAATTGCTTGTGTGATTCTCCTGGGTGTTTCTGAACGGTTTCAAGTGGTTGGAATTTTATAAATTTTAGATTGTGATTATGCTTATCTAAATGTTGATATATCAAACTTTTGAATTTTTTAGGTCTACGAAAGCGGTAAAGGTGTTCTTGATTTCTTTTGTAATACTCTCGTCCCGTCTGTCCCATATATTGAATACCACACTTAGGTTGGGTTCAAGTTACCACATATATAAGGTTTTGAGTTTTTCAGGTAATGTCACAGGAAAAGGAGAGCGAAAAAGCTCTCCCGTTTACTGTTGCCCTTACACTATTTTGTGAAGTTAATCTAAAACAGGTTAGTCACTTTTTGGCATTGCACGGGAAAATTTGTGGATATCCACGTGCATTTTTGTTAAACAATCTGGCTGTAGAGGCATTAGAAATACGTTTGTTTAAGCACGTGGATATCCTAGAAGTTGTGTTGTTAATAATTTTCTTTCCATTACGTAAAATCATGATAATTAAATAGGGGTATAGGAAATATAAAAAAGACCGGAGGTTGTAACAATGAATAAGGATCACAATTACGGAATAGGAAATAATAGGCAAAGCAGTAAAAGAACTCTTACAAAACCTGTTATAAAAGGCCCGACGTAAAGACTTAAGTATTACAATAATGACCTATAACAAACACAGGGCAAAAACAGAGACTGTAAGAAATCTTAGTAAAACCATAGCAGGGGGCAATAATAAAAATAGTAGGCGTGGATGAGTATTTATACATCCAAACACCATAATATATAATTAAAAATTAAGAACAAAGATATAATAAACATGTGAAAGCTCTCTCACAGGCAAATAACGTAAGCATTTGTACGATTTATCTATATCTGTTATTATGCAAAACAGACTGAGATTTTTTATTCTGAGTTGGGTTTTGCAATAAATTCTTAAATATGATGCACGCCGTTTCCCGATGAAATTTTGTTTTGAAAGTAGAAATTCAAATTGTAGAAACCCAGGATAATGTGTAGCACTATCAATGCAATTCCGTTAAGAAACCCGAACCTCACTTCCCTATGTTCCAAGTGTAAACAGTTTCTGAAATTTATTGGACTGTACAGAAGCAGTCCGATATGGTTTCGGCAGCTTGTTTAAAAAATAAAGTACCAGCATTGTAATCGTATTAGCACAGTCTACACAGGACAGCATCATCGGAATGAGGAGAAAGTTAACAAAGGCTTAAATATATGGGTTGTCAAAGCTAAATGTGCTCTCGGTTAGAACGAAACAAAATAATGAAATCATTAAGATCGTGTTACATATTTTGTTTTCGAAATTTACAATCAAACGATTCATAAAAAAAAACCGTGGACCCACAACTGCAAAACAAATTGAAAAAAACTACGAGATCTTAAAATCTTTTTGATTTTCGATTCAAGTTAATATGCACTTGGGTCTTCGGGGATGGTTTTTTTTTTTTTTTTTTTTTTGGTGTTTTGAGTTAGACATGATGTACAAGAACAGATGATGAAAAACGCACCATGTCACAAAGTGGGGAGACAAAACGACTCAAAGACGATAAACAAAGGTGCCTTTTTGGGTGAGGGGCATATTGCTCACATACATGTAGGCATCGGAAAAAGCCCGAGGGTATTCGTAGTCTTAGAAGGAATTTTTATAACAAGTATGCAAGTATGTATGTAAAAAAAGTGTTGGTATTTCCTTGTGTGAATAAATGGAGATGTGGGATATACAATAAGACAGCAACTGGCCAATCAACAACACACAAAACCAAAGACTTTAAGATAACACCTGACTAATGCAGAATGGACGAGTATTTTTTAACTGCCAATTTGTAGTTTTAGTAAAGATTCGTTGGTCCCTTGAATTGGGAAGTTGATAGGTATATTTAGTATAGCAAGTATTAAAACTATCAAATTTTAACATCACATGTTCACAACAATAGTCAGATTTTAATTACAACAGTAACATACTTCAAACTCCGAGTACATATTTGTTAACTTTTTTAAACTTCTTGTATTACAGGAGAACACTTAAACCATTATGAAATAAGGAGATGTGGTATGATTGCCAATGAGACAACTTTCCATCAAAGAGCAAATGACGTAGATGTTAGCTTGCTTACGTTGCTACATTGAGATCTCCCAATTACCATTCCACTATGAACTGCTTATTCAAAACGATATTTTGTAACCAAATGCCTTATGAAATAGAACATCAACATATACGCTAATATGTATTTTGCTCCCTCGACAAAATGCCGGGAGCATATTGCTTTATCTGTGTTCGTTCGACTGTCCGTCACGCACTGGGTATATAGCGTTTATACGACTAATCTCTTAGGACTACATGTTTTAAGCCTCAACTTTTAAACTATGTGCCTGGTTTCATTACATATACTAAAGGTGTGCATACTGTCAGGATTTTTTTTTTAAATGACAGGTTGCTGAATTCGGCATATTGATAATATATAAAGGCACGCATAGTACAGAGTCCGGCTTACTCCTCCTACATGTACATTTTCAAATTAGAACTTTTTTACTTATAAAGAGGATGCAGATAATTTCTCATGATTTTTTTTTTTTTTTTTTTTTGCATAATTTTCAAGGAATGATAGAATGTTGAACTTTGTCTTTTTAAAGTAAATTTTATATACAGTTTGCAAGGTTTGTCCGACAAACTACGCACACAGCTCACACGTTTACACCATACAGAGTATACTATATTTTGAATGTGTTTTATCATCATATTGATTTTCTTTATATTTTCACAACTAATAAAATGTTTAAACTTCTTTGACGAGTGCATCAAATGTGTCTTTTGGGCACAACTGTTTCAAATTGTATTGTATCGACCTTAACATGCATGGAATATTTGCCACTGGACGTTAAGCAATCATCAATCAATCAATTCAAATTGTATTTCAACATCACTGTTGACTAAATCAAATTTTTAAAGCACTTTATGCAGTGGTGGTATCAACTTTGTCCGCTTTGGTAGGGTTGAGTGGAGGATTCAGTTTTGAAAAGCGAAATGTGCAGCCGGTTAGGACAAAATAAAATTAAATCAGTAGAATGTTATATTGAATGAATAGGATTTTTACGAAACCCGACAAGGGAAATAAAAATAGAAAAAAAAACACCATTCAGATCCCGTTACATATTTTTTCAATACCTCTGAGTAAAAAAAAAACACGGCACGCATATTCAAACTATATTATCGATCGCCGAAAGTCGGTTTGTCAGTTAAAAAATGGCTGTCGAAGTGTCGACATCAACAAGCCCTTGGTTAGATTCCACTGGAATTTGGCTTTTCTGTATCAATAAGAATCTCTACACTGTACAAATGAGAGACTGTCCAAGTATAAACGTAAAAGTTCGTGTAGGACACGTAGCACCAGCAAACAAGACTCTTGTAAGACGTTGCATCCTGTTGACCGACGACGAGTTACTGGAGCCAACACTCACCAATAAAACGCCATCAGCCTTGCTACTAATCAACAATTCTTGTAATTTTAAGGTATTTTTGTTTTTCTAACAAAGTTGAATCCAAAAATAAACGAAGCGAATAATTGGGAATATATATATTTTTTTTAAACCGATTACTTCTATCAAACGTACAATCAAAATTGCACAACCAAAACTTCTCCAATAAAACAAAACCAAATTTATCAAATAGGTAAAAGATTTTCTCACCCCCTTGTTGATACTTTGGTATTCTCACTTTTTTAGCATATTCTACAATGAGTCAAAGTCTTTGGAGCGAAAGGTACTTTGATTACAAAATTTATCAATTAAATCTACCTTCACATACTGAAAAAAAATTCAAAAACAGACTGAAAACAGCAAAATAGTTAAACTCTTTACCCAATCTAAAACGTTCTATCCAGGATTCATATATATATATTATTCGACACGGCAGCCAAAGACTGCATGTACATTGCATTATGCAATGCGCACATTTTATGTGTGTACTTTTCATTGAATATTTGTCGGTGGAGTGACTTGGATACTTTTTCAGATGTATATTTGCCTCAACAGCATTTTTCTTAGTTCGAAATACGACATTGACTGAAATTATCGTTAACACGCATCTAAATGGACTATGAGGTGCTTGTATTAATTTCTGAATTGACTGAATTATTAGAATGTTTTGAAATAGTATCTTATATATTATAAATTATAAATTGAAGAAATGATAGTAATGTTAAAACATCAAAATCATAATCCGGATGCCACCTTGGATCTTCCAACTGTGGAAACCAACACCAATTACATGTGTGTACTGGACATGTATTGCAATTGTGTTTTATACAAGTACATACCTTGTATATGAAAATAAGAAGATGCGGTATAATTGCCAATGAGACAAATCTCCACCAGAGACCAAATGACATAGAGGTTAACAATTTTATGTCATCGTACAGCCTTCAACAATGAGCAAAACCCATACCGCATAGTCAGCTATAAAGGGCCCCGAAATGACAAATGCTTACGGCCTGGCAATTTATCTAAAAAACAAGGATGGTGATATATGTATTTCTATACATGCATGGATTAAGTATACAATCCTAGATATTTTGTTAGTTTTTTGTCTTTATCCGTCAATAAGAACATAGCCATCCATTCAAAAATTTTTAAAAAAGGCATTTTCAATACTAAAATTTACGACAAAAGAGACGATTTTTCATTCCCTATTGTTAATTTTCCTTTTTTAGACGGCGATGTGCCTTTGGCTCCATCATACGGTGTTTATATATCCCAACTCGTTCGGTATGCCCGTGTGTGTAGTGATGTCATAGATTTTAACGAACGTAATCAATGCATCACTGGTAAATTATTAAGTCAGTGATTTCGTTACCATAAATTACTTAAAACTTTTACTAAATTCTTTCATAGATACAAAGATTTGATTAATAAATTTGGCTGTACCTGTAGAAAACTTATTGAAAATGGTATTTCACATCCTAAATTTTATGGTAATATTGTACTTTAAGCGCGGAAATCATTATGTGATCCGTGTAAACTTATCGAACCTTTAAACAAACTTATTAGTAAAGGTTATCGTACCAATGTTGTAATTAAATCTCTGAATATAGTTTACATTGGCACTAATATCGATTTTGTCATTAGCAAATTAAAACATAACTAAATTTGTATTTTCTTTCAAACGGGATGTATAGAGACACACACACATTCATTTTTATCTATGAAGAAGTCACTCCTAACTATCCTACTACCTGTCGATACATTTATTTTTGGCATTGCACAAGTCATGTCTTCTTTGACTGTTCATGACGTTGAAATACTAAATCCCTGGGATGTATTTTAGTTGATTTTAGTCTCTGATGCATGATTTTTTATTATTAATTGTTTTGGCTTTTAACTAGCTGTCAGTAACTGCGAGTACTCTCAAATCGTACTTTCTTTTTAATTTGGCCTGTTGATACTATTTGTAATGCTTTTTTGTTATTTAATGATAACATGGATCTTGTCTATATACCAGCTTTGATTATTTGGTATTTAATTTACTACAAATTTTCACTTTTTCGTACTATGAACATCAAAATTATTTCATTTTTCCTTAGATGCTGTTCTTGGACCTGTACAGGAAGTTTTATCTAGCACTAATTGTATATTTTTATTGTTGATATTCACCCCATATGTACCAAGTGTTAGATTAGTTTTATTGATATTAAAGAAATTTCTTGGTATTCCTAAACGGAAGATTTTATACATACAGAAGAAGAAGTATACTTAACAACAAAATTATTTTCATTTACCTGTGTATAATATGACGCAGGTTTCTTCAAAAGTGATGATTTTCTAAAAGTTGTTTGAAATTTCACAGTGACATTATACTTTAACTTTGTTTAAACCTGTTTATTTACTTTTGACTTTAAATATTTATCCCTTGTAATTTTTTATTGACTGTGTATTTGCATTCAGGTGTCACAGGTCAAATTTATTCGTTCATTGTGTGTTAATTTACGTTTTTTGATTGAGTTAAGCCTTCCAATTGATATTTTATAGTGTGTTTTTCTATGTTGTGATGTTATACTATTGTTTCAGAAAAGGGAGAAGGTTTGGTACCATTAAAACGTTTAATCCCGCTGCAAATGTTTGCACCTGTCCTAAGTCAGGAATCTGAATACAATAGTTGTCGTCTGTTTATGTAGTTCATACGTGTTTCTCGTTTCTCGTTTTTACATAGATTAGACCGTTGGTTTTTCCGTTTCAATGGTTTTACACTAGTAATTATTTTGGGCCCTTCATAGCTTGCTGTTCGGTGTGAGCCAATGCTCCGTGTTGAAGGCCGTACCTTGACCTATAATGGTTTACTTTTATAAATTGTAACTTGGATGGAGAGTTGTCTCATTGGCACTCATACCACATCTTCTTATATCTATTTTTCAATTAGATCTATGTAAATTTACGCCAAAATTGACGTTTTCTCATGAAAATTACAAAATACAAAATTGTTGACCAACACATTTTATTTCTTATTCCTATGTAACTCGAATCAAAGTGCAAGTGTGCCAAACATTTTAGAAATTTAGAAATTACATTAGCTTGTTCCTTTCCACCCTGTATCTCCCCGGTTGGAGGGACCGTATGAATAGTGATTGTTGTTACGCTCCGTCAACTGTTCGCTCTTTACATTTATAATATTAAGGTATGCGGCCCATAATTAGCCAAATAATTTATATTTTTATCAAGGATTGTAAGTAGGGGGATCTAAGAGTTCTTACTATGAAATAAAAATCCGCAAAATATTTCAGGTTAACAACAGAACTGGGTTACAGTGCCCCCTTTTTTGTCCTCAAATGCCAAATAAGGGGTTTAAATAGTATGTAATTTTAAGAAACCTATATAGTATAATTTACTAATCTATCTTTCAAAAGGAACCTTGCATGTAACCATATCAAATTAAACAAAAAAATTAAATTGTTTTATTGCTATTCTATTTTTAGAACTGTGTTATTGTTACTAATAATAGAAAAGGAGAAAAGTCTAAAATTTGTCAATCTTATATCTTCACCAGTTCAAAGATAAATATTTTATCAAAGCATTAAAAATTGACACTTAAATTAACTTTACATATTGTTCCATCCTAAAAAAAAATTTTAGAAACTTTTACCGTACCGTTTTCGAGAAATTTTGATTTATAATGTCAAGGTCACAGTTACTAAATGGAGACTTAGTATCACAGTTCTGATGTTTTTTGGTATAGTTTATGTAAATCTTTAGCAGATCTCACCATATTTCATATAAACTTATAATAAGAATAAACTCTGATATTTATGGCATGTAAAGTTCAAAAGGTCAAGGTCAAGGTCATTTTGGAGCTAAAATAAGGCAATAATCTCCTTTTTTGCTAAATTTTCAAAAGTATATCTACTTATTGTTCCCATAATCTTCATAACCTTTGTTAATAATGACCATTTGATGATATTCAAAATATCAAGGTTTGGTTTCAACCTTTAGGGGTCAACAGGTCAAAGGTCAAGTAATTTTAGGAGCTAAAATTAGACAGTGACCTCCTTTTTATGCTCAATTTTCTATAGTAAACTTACCTATAGATACTATAATCTTTCATTACATTTGTTAATTATGATAACTTTATGATATGCATTAGAGAAAGGATTAGCTTCAACCTTGAGGTCAAAAGGTCAAAGGTCAAGGTAATTTTAGGACCTGAAATAAGACAATTCTCTCCTTTTTGCTCATTTTTTCAAAAGTAGGTAATTGAAACATGTCAAAAGTAGAATAAATTAAAAGTATAGTACTTAGTATACATATTTATATACTTTCATTTCTGTATGCCCTTGAAATTTGACCCTTTGACCTAAGAGTTGAAGCCTATCCTTCATCTAATGAATATCATTGAATGGGACCTATTGTTAAGAACATTTATTTTAGCAACATGGTAAAATACATGTATGGATATATGCCATACTTGTATATGCATGTGAAAATGAATAATGTGTTTTATAGTGGCAAAGTCATTTGTTTATGGTTTTTGAAGAATGCAATCATAGACAATATTTATGGTTTTGCTACACATTTCCGATTTTGTCCAAGGTGTAACACCAGACATCACATGAACAGGATCAGGCTTTATTGAATGCAAAGGATGGCTACTTAGTATTCTTTTATTTCATACCAGCATCAACTAGAGCTCACTAAAGAATACCTCATCATTCCTGTCCAACATTGAACTCAGTTAGGTCAATTATCTCCCTTGAAAAATTTTTGATCGGGTTTATACTCCTTCATGCAGAGTAAAAAATAGAAATTTTCTATGATGAAATTCAATAAACTCAATCACATTTCCATATTTATTTGCAAATTATACTGATATCTTTAAAGAAAGTATAATCATGGTCATGATGGTAAGAAGGATACAAATAAATATGATCATATTATTATAATCAATATAAAGACTTTTTCTATAAAATATGTCAGTAAAGCAAATTCTAATTGAATTACAAATTCATTTTCAGTTTAAAAAAAAGGAAAGCTTTCAAGAGTGGACACACAGAATTGCCATACCTTTATCAGTGTTTATTATTGACTTGCATTGAAATTTAAAAAACAAGAATGTGTCCATAGTACACGGATGCCCCACTCGCACTATCATTTTACATGTTCAGTGGACCGTGAAATTGGGGTCAATACTTAAATTTGGCATTGAAATTAGAAAGATCATATCATAGGAAACATGTGTACTAAGTTTCAAGTGGATTGGACTTCAACTTCATCAAAAACTACCTTGACCAAAAACTTTAACCAAAACTTAAACCTGAGCTTCGCACTATCTTTTTCTTTGTTCAGTGGACCATGAAATTGGGGTCAATACTTTAATTTGGCATTAAAATTAGAAAGATCATATCATAGAGAACATGTGTACAAAGTTTCAAGTTGATTGGACTTCAACCATCAAAAACTACCTTGACCAAAAACTTTAACCAAAACTTAAACCTGAGCTTCGCACTATCTTTTTTCTTTGTTCAGTGGACCGTGAAATTGGGGTCAAAACTTCAATTTGGCATTAAAATTAGAAAGATCATATCATGGGGAACATGTGTACTAAGTTTCAAGTTGATTGGACTTTAACTTCAACAAAAACTACCTTGACCAAAAACTTTAATCTGAAGCGGGACGAAGGGACGCACGGACGAACGAACGGACGCACAGACCAGAAAACATAATGCCTCTCTACTATCGTAGGTGGGGCATAAAAAATGTTACACTCAATGTAATTCATTAAATTAGCAAATGTATTTGAGAAAAAGGTGATATAAAATGTAGATACATGAAGGCTGAATAATCATTTCATACAACAAATTACAAGAAAACTGAACTTTGACTACTGAATCACACAATAAGGTCAATGTGAGAAAAAAATGTAAGCACAATTCAATTTCAAATGGTAGCAACTTTTAGAAAAAAAGTTTATGAAGTAATTTATGAGTTCACAGAAAAATAATGCATAATTGAATATTTTCGAAACACAGATCTACAAATTGTATAATTGAAATATCAACTTCTACACTTTTTGTTGTTCAAACAATCATGTAAGTAAAGTCACGACATGTTACAAACCAATTTAAGCTGAAGGTTTGCTTATCACTCATTGATAATAAGTTACATATACATATGAATTTATAATAAGGAACAACTGCTCAAACATAGTACTTAAAGGGGCACTAGCTACGAGATATTTAAAAAATCTAAAATAGGATTTTTTTTGTTCAATCATTAATGAAGGTGAAATAGTGAAATAATAATTCGCTTTTAGCAGCAAGTATGGTTCATTTTTGACAAAATAAGCAAAGAAACATTGAAGATTAATTATTCACTTGCAAGTGAATAATTCGACCTGGTTGAATCTATATTCATGTGAACTTCAATTTAACCCCTTAGCTTGAGATGGATAACGCATGAATCGTGCGTGAGCAGTCTTTTAAAGGAAAAGAATGTAAACATCGAAAGTGAAACAAAGGTAAATCATTTGATTGACTGATTCGATCGACAAGAAATCATTCTTCTATAGGTAAAAACGATGATGAACATATATTTTTAATCTATAATATGAAATCAAATAGACATAGAAAAATCAAATTGCACGACTTCGCTTAATCTATTTATATCTATATTTATGTTTATATACCTTATATGGTCATCGGAGGTTTCACGAGGTCAACTCGATATTTAATAAGATGGCGTCAAGACTAAAAACACACGAAACGAAGCTACATATTATCGATCCCATGCTCTATAAATTGTTAATTATAGACTTTTAATAATTTGGATAAATGTTTTACATGGTTATAAATCAAATATGAGAATTTGAGTCAAATCGGTGAACATGAATTTGACAGCTAGTGCCCCTTTAAGTATAGATTGTAAGTCATGAAAAAAAAGATCATTTCTTCAAACAATCTCACAATTCTGAAAACATCTTGCCCATTTTTTGTACCACAGAACACATTAATTTTTTATCATTCGAAACTCTTGGCTTACCACAAGCATTTTTAAGAACATCAATAAGTCCATCTTCTCCTTTACGAACATAAATAAGTTTCAAATGAGCACAGTTCAAACCTGATCCAGCAATATTCTCTGCCGTTGTCATTTTCATTACACCACTAGCAATAAGGGGATGAAAGCTTGGCAAGTTTTTAGCTTTTGCCTTAATGAAATTTTCTTGCAGCAAATGAGAATTTGAATGGTAACACTGTTTAAGCAATAGTTCTGAAGTTACATTAGCAGCAATAAGTATTTTATCAAGCATATTTACATCATCTACAGCATTGTGTGCATTATATTCCTCCTTACAAAAATGTTGTGCTAAAAATGGCTGATTATATTTTCTATTTTCGGAAAGCCTGATCTAAAACGGCCAATGAGTCTACAAATCCCATTAAAATCTGAGTAAAATTATCATACATATTACAGTTATAAACAGCTGTTGACAAAACGCTAAAATTTTTCCCATTATGTGCTTCAAGTACAGCATTACTGAATTGATTTAACCACATAAAAAATCAGATATGGCAACCTTTATATTAACAAAGTTTGGTTCAGCCCCTTTGTAAAAAAGCTTTTGTCCATCCCAAACAATACCAGTCACCTTTTCGGCTTCATTTGACATTGGTAGCTGTGGTGGTATGTAACGGTTGAAACTGGTTCGAGTTCTGTGTTCTTTGGCAGCTATCTGTACTATGTGCGGAATTATATTTCTTCTGACTGAAAATATACAGAAAATCAATATCAAAATTTTAGTTTTTTCCAGATGTTTTTCAAGATTGTTGAGCTAGTGATCATAATGAAATTGTGTTGGTGTTAGAATGTTTTATCAATTTCATGTATATTGAAGATATCACTGCAACTTTCAAGATGAAGAACATCAATATAAGCATTGTTCCATTGATCAAAATTAATATGTCTCATTGGCATATACCCTAATCCTTCTGTTTTCATATTGTCTACAGTATCCCTTTGTTACATAATTATAATGAACCTAGTGCAATTATACAGATAACCTATATTGTTACGATTATGGAGCCATGATAAACAATGAAAGATATAATACAAAAGTTACCACTAGTTTTATATATATATATATATATATATATATAGATTATTGTTGGTCTTCTTCACGAGATTGATTTTCTCACTATAGGCGTTAACATCGATAGTGAGAGATTGAGTGAAGAGGACCTATTATAATCTGTGTATTGCTGTCTTGCCTATGACTTGAGTGACGCTTGCATTGACAATGCTTAGAGATCAGAAATAATTTGAATCAATATCTATGTTTTTGTGCAATGAAACTTTTTTGCTTTTGAACTTCAAATGAAAAATTAACAAAACAGCGATAATTTAAAATGTTGATGTCAAGGTGCAAGTAATTATCTTTAAAATTATTCTTTTCCAATTTTTGTTTCAGAAAAATACTTACTCAAATCTGTAGTTTCTAAATCAATGATGACAAAGGTTGGGTTGTTTAAAGAGGGCACTGCCGTATATAAAGGCTTGGGGATAGCATCTGGAATCCTCTCAATGTCCTCAGCTTGTTCACTAAAACTTATTTCTATAAAAGATAACAAAAAACATGCATTATGGTATTAAACAAAGGACCCTTTCCATCAATTTCTAAACTTTATTTATACCTGGGATTATGTAACTGTTGATATTGCCTTACATTTGTATATATGTGATACTGTCTACTTTAGCATAGAAATTTCAATACTACTCAAACCGCAGCTAGGGGCCGTCTTGAAACTAGCATTGAGGTGAGAATGAGTTCTCTTTGTTGAAAATATCACTAATGTTCCGGATGTAGAACAGCAATAAAAGCATAGTTCCTTTGCTGCAACTTATAATGTACCTTTTTTTAACTTTTCAGGATCTTGTTAACCATATCCATTTTAATCCATTATAATATATTCATGCTTTTGGAACAAAATTCCTAGTAAATCCCTATAAAAGATACTTGACTCATATTGCACTCACCAGATTCATAGCTGGCTCCCTCTGTTGCCTCACAGGCTCCTTTGGATGTAATTCTTTCTTCTTTAAGTTTTAATCGTCTTAATTTTTGTTCTGGTAGTTTTGATTTTTTTTGCCTTTTTTCTCTTTCATTGTCTTTCTTGGAATTGTAAGGGACTGTGAAACTTCCAGGAGAAAGTCCATGTCTTTTGAATGTCTGTAAATACAAAAAAGATGTATATTTATCAAATATTTTGGTATTGTATAATTACATCTTTAAAGACTTTAGACTTTCTTAGGGGAGGCTCAATCTTCAATAATCAAATATAATTTAATAATTTGTTTTCGCCATCTGACAGTCAAAATACAAAAAACAGGATACAAATTGAAGCAGAAGAATGCGGATACCATAATTAATAATGTTGATCTTCAACACAGATTTTGTTTTGTTAAATAGTAATGTATTTCAATGATAAATCAAGGTTGTCATAACTATTAATCCCGGTATTTAAAAAAAATTGTGACTGATAATACATGTACCATTCTTAAATTTACAGTTAAATTCAATTGTCCAATTGTAGAAATATGTTAGCTAAATAATCAATTGTAATTGGATTTCCAATGGAAATAGTCACTACATTTAAAAAAATTTCTTGAAATCAACCTTTGAAATGACACCATGCAAAGAAATGACATGCAAGATAAACAGAAAAAAATAACATAAAAGTTTCATTTTGATTAACCTCGGACAAGTAGTTTCTTCCTTCATTAATACAGGCAGCAGAGGCTTTGACTCGAAAATCCAAGCTTTCACTCTCGCCATAGTGCAGATGTTTTGGAGCACGCAAGGAAGCTTCTCTATTTGCATGCTCACATGCCTGGCTAGACCCTAAATCAGCATAAGAAGCTGCCTTCGAAATAACTGGCTCAAAAAGGTTTTGCAGTTTTTCTCGTAAAACAGGATCTGATAGTGGAGCCTTGTATGGTAAGCTTCTGTGAAGGTATTTCACACCAGGTTGCCTTTTGTAGCCACAGAACCTGGGTTGACACAGGTTATGATCCCCAAATTGGTGTGGAATCAATGCTTCCAGGTTATTTTTCATGTCATCTGGTTGACCTTGATTTTTTGCAAAAACATATTTGATTGATTTTGTCAAATGTCTTATGACCAAGCTGCTAATTTTCAAATTCTTGTTATTTTTTGTAGATCATATAATCTGGAAACAATGTTTTTAATGGTATGATTTTTGTCAAATTTTTTGTAACAGTTAAATTAAGTTCAGCCTTGCTATCAATGTATTATCCCCATCTCCCTCGATAGTCTTTACAGGGGTTCCTTGTTCCAGTAACTCTTTGACAGCCTGCATTCCTGCTTGGCTTTCCATCAATCTGGCTGACCCTCTGTGATTCCACACACATCTGTGTGGTCTTGGTTTTCTACCTGGCCTATTTCTCTTCCACCATTTGCATGTTCCACACGTACGATGTTTAACAATTGTTTTGATAACTTTATTGCCATACTCACGCTTGCTCATCAAAAATGTATGACCTACAGACATATAAATTTTTCGCTATTTTATATCAAAGAAAAATAGAAATTAGATGTGAAGGAATTGATTAAAATTGGCCTGATAGTTTCAAATAAAAACATATCTGTTAAATGATTTAACAGATAATTCATGGTAGCCAATATTTATATTGTTTTACCACAGTTATGCACGTTATGACCTTGACATTTAATAGGCTTCAAGATTTTGTAAAAGCTAAGTATGTACCAAATGGAATGATGGACGGTAGCGTGACTAAATCTCTGTCTGTCAATGTCTGTCAAAATGTTATGATTTTAAGAAAATTAAATATACATTACCAGTTAAACTATCAAATCCCCTTTTCTGCCATCCATGGTCAGCACAAACAGTCATTCCAGAAAAATTAACAGCTGGCACAGATTCATTTCTGTCGAAAAAAGCAAACAAATTCAAAGATACACAATAAAGAACAACAATCAACATGTCAATATTTTAGTGGAAGAAATCATACAGGCAGACTAAAAATTTGTGTATTCTTCACATCATAAAAAAAATGGTGGAAATGATTTCTCTGTCTAACATGACGTCCCTAAAACGCTTTGTTGACAAAACAGTGTTAAAACAACATTATTTGGCTACAGGAACGTTGTGTTATTGCAAACTGAGACACTTTCCTGGACATTTTCCCATATTAGAATCGAAATAATTCATGGTAGCCCCTATTTATATTGTTTTTACCACGGTTGAAGCTCTGACAGGGTAAAATAATTGTCATAAGGTGCCTTACCCTGGTAAAAACAATATAAATAGGGGCTACCATGAATTATTTCTGAAGTAATGGAGATTGCACTGTAATTTTCAAGATGAACAACAATAAAGGCACTTTTCCTTTGCTTCAGCTTTCTGTTTTGTCTCGTGATCTGCTTCACCATACCCCTTCTTATCATCATGATCATCTATAAGTACATTATTGAAGATCTTTCTTTCACTTTAAAGATGAAAAACAGCATTAAAAGCATTGTTTAACCCCGCCACATTCTGTATGTATGTGCCTGTTCCAAGTCGGGCCTGTAAATCAGTGGTTGTCGTTTGTTTATGTGTTACATATTTGTTTTTATTCATTTTTGTACATAAATTAAATAAGGCCATCAGTTTTCTTGTTTGAATTGTTTTACATTGTCATTTTGGGGCCTTTTATAGCTGACTATGCGGTAGGGGCTTTGCTCTTTGTTGAAGGTTGTACGGTGACCTAGCTATAGTTGTTAATTTCTTTGTCAACTGGTCATTTGTGGAGAGTTGTCTCATTGGCAATCCTACCACATATTCTTTTTATTTTTCCTATGTTTAAATTATATATTTGATTTTCACAATATCCTTTCTTATGTATACATTGTGTAATTATATATTTAATTTATGTAAATTCTGGATTTTGTGTCAATCTAATTTTCACCATATCCTTTCTTATGTATACATTGTGTATAAATTAAAAGATCAGTGTAATTAATACCTAGTATTTGAATTAGTATCTGTCATGTCAGTATGACTATCAGTATTAGTATCAGGCATATTCTCAGTTCCATTTTCATCCTCTGCAGCATTGCTGTAAAATATCAAATACACAATTTCTATAAATGAAATTCACATCAATTGAACCAAGTTCAAACAGCAATAAAGTTACACCAATTTCTGTAATAACCCATTTTTGAGCTTATAATGTAAATTCGGAAACTATTTGCAAATATTGTGATAGAAAGAAAATAGCAATGATTTAGATTTGTTATAAAAATTTATTAAAACCGTAAATATATCCTGCATTACTATTAAATAACATTCTATGATACAATTTTGATGATTCCTAATAACAATCACACACAAAAATCACCCCTCCCCCAACTCTTATTCATTTTATTGAAAATGTCTGTTTGTGAGCAATAGTACTGTAACTCGTCACTTTAGAACTTCAATAAAAAGGTGTTTAACATGTTCTAATTTTGTTTTAATTAGGTCATGCATTTCTCCAAAAATTTCCTTCTTTAAAATAAAAAAAAGACTCTTATTTTTGTATGCTTTCTGCATGTATGATCATATGTCTGGCAAAAATTTAAAATACATGTATACATGAAAACTAACCTCTTTTCAGCTTCAAATGCCTCTCTGCATCTTTGATCCATACTTAAATTGGCAAAACCTTCTATCATTTCCCCTGCTCTCCTTTCCATAACTTTTAAATTCTTGTGAGAAATAGGTGGCAGGTTCAAAGTGGACAGTACATTGTTTACCCTCTGAGGACCACCTAAGGCATCAATCATTGCTGAAAAAAGTAAAACATTATAGATTATAACAACACTTGTACATGTACAATGTATGTTTAATTCAACTGCAAACATTTGTGACAAAAGCTTTTCCCAGCAAAATCAATTTGAGTTCATATTTGTAGATCAGATTCCTTTGTAAATGTTTTATATAAATGAAATCTATTTTTACGGAATTAAAACCAAAATATTGTCCCTTCGTCTTGCTTTTTCTAAAAAAATAAGCTGTGGAGTCTAAAATCTTTTGGGCGTTTAAAAAATAAATTATTTATTTCCAAAAATATCATGCAAGACTTCCTAAGCGTTGTAAGAAAATAATAAAAAAATAAAAAAAATAAATACCTTAAATTTCTTTTTATATATATATATATATATATATATATATATACTACATATTACATTGAATAAGTTTCTATTCCAAAAGTAAAACCGAAACATTTCATATTTTTTTTCAAAGTAAAAGAGATCTTGAAAATGTTTTTGGCTTATACTATTTATCAGTCGTATTTTTGTCAATCTGCTCATGAATAAAACATTTTCTGATTTCTCATCCAATGTAGAATGTTTTTATTTCGGGATAAGACCGGATTGAAATCGTGTTTCTATCCCGTACGGGATTGAACAAAATGTAGATTTTCAACATATGTAAAACTGCGATATTTTTTTGTATGAATAAAGGAAAGATTTTATTTTATATCTTCTTCAAAAAATATCATTAGATGTGTATTATTCTGATCCTCATTCTCTCCCGTAATATAAGACCATTTCTATAAAAAAAGAGTGTTTCAATGATTTTAAAATATGTTAGTGTTTTCATTCGATATACGGGATAGAATGAGGATCAGTATATATAAGAAGATTTCTATTAAGATAGTGTCTTTTTATGTAAAATACGGGATAGAATAAGGATCAGTATATATAAGACGATTTCAATAAAAAAGTGTCTTTTTATATTGAATACAGGATAGAATGAGGATCAGTATATATAAGGCGATTTCAATAAAAAAGTGTCTTTTTATATTAAATACGGGATAGAATGAGGATCAGTATATATAAGGCAATTTCAATAAAAAAGTGTCTTTTAATATTGAATACGGGATAGAATGAGGATCAGTATATATAAGGCGATTTCAATAAAAAAGTGTCTTTTTATATTGAATACGGGATAGAATGAGGATCAGTATATATAAGGCGATTTCAATAAAAAAGTGTCTTTTTATATTGAATACGGGATAGAATGAGGATCAGTATATATAAGGCGATTTCAATAAAAAAGTGTCTTTTTATATTGAATACGGGATAGAATGAGGATCAGTATATATAAGGCGATTTCAATAAAAAAGTGTCTTTTTATATTGAATACGGGATAGAATGAGGATCAGTATATATAAGACGATTTCAATAAAAAAGTGTCTTTTTATGTAAGAAATGTATCTTATTACGGGATAGAAAAGAATCATTAATTAATCTATATAAAAGTTTATGAAAGGGTTTTCTTTGGGGAGATGTTATAAAAAAAGGGGTAAAGATATTTTTGGGGGAAAAGAAATCTGAAAAAATCAATTTGTGATGCCATATACGGGATAGTTTAAACTATCCCGTAATTTGCCAAATACGTTTAAACTATTTACTAATTGATATTATAATCTATATATCGGTTTATTTCGTAATAAAGTTTATTTATAATACTCTAATTACGAAATAAACGATATGTATTATTTATATATTGAATACGGGATAGAATGAGGATCAGTATATATAAGGCGATTTCAATAAAAAAAGTGTCTTTTTATATGTCGAGTATGTACTGTTCATCTTATTTTCAATTCTATCTGATGATGCACTATTTCCTGCAATGGTGTAAATTTAAGGGAAACGTTGACTGATCCTGATATAAAATCAAAAGGAGCCCTATAGCATAATGCTAACAATAGTGTAAAAAAGAAGAAATATTTTAGGCTTTCTACGTTATACTGCATAACTTAGTCATTTATATAAAAAAATATATATATACATGTATATTTCAAGACCAACATTACAACCCTTCCCCTTTTTCCAAGATTTTGACAAAAACATAAATAGGCTAAAACTGAAAGTTTTCAAGTTGATATTTAAGTAAGAGACTTTCTGTTAATGTTGAATAACAAATATTACTAAACTGGTGATAAAACTGCAATAATGCACAGTGGGTCTACAAAGAAATCGTTTCCGCGCATAACTGAACTTGATCAATAACAAAGAACAACTCTTTTACAATTGAAAGCTTCCGGAAAATTCATTTCTTAATGATAATTATATGTTAGAGTTCAACGAACAACATTTTCTTTAAAATATTAAACAGGTCAGGACCACTACATTTTCCTGACGTCAGAATATATTTGCATAGTAATTTCCCAAATAGAAGGTAAACATGGCCTTGAAAAACTGACCAATCGATTCAATGAACTACAATGCATTGTGGGCTACTACGGGGTTACTACCACTTGTAAACACGTGGAATAAGTAGGAAAACTGTCAACTTATATAGTGTCTTGGACTCTCATTATTAATATTTTTGTTAAGCCAATGTATTAAATGTAAAATATATAACATAATCTTTAATTTGCATGCTCGTTTCCTGGCTACACAATTCGACTTTTTTTTCGCGGCCTTGTAAAAGTAGTTGAAAAGGTTTTTTCCATTGTTATGCATTGTACCTGTGCATTAATTTCACGCGAAACAGTGAAATTTTTAATGAAATGACCAATTTCTAGTATAGAAAAAATCAATATGTATACCCCCGCTTTCAGGGTAAAGCGGAGGTATATAGTGATGAGGGAGTCCGTCCGACCGGCTGTCCGTCCGTCTGTTAGTCCGTTCGTCTGGTCGTTCGTTCTGTGTTTCAATTTTGTATCCACAACTTCGACGTCCTTAACCACTTATCATAATGAAATTAAACTATCTCATATTCCTCAAGTTACCATACAATGCAATTTGTACTTCAGACAGAATTTAAAAAAATCACAAACTTTTTCTTTAGATGCTATTTCTTGGTCTTGAAGATTAGCTTCTGTCTAAGTTTCATAACAATCCATGAAGGTTTACCAACTTATCATGTCAAACAATTTAATCCCAGACTGTCTGTAAAAGTTAACTGTAAAAATCTAAGTCCATCAATCAGAAAAATACTGAAAATGAAATTATATTTTCAAAAGTTTGCTTCAGACATTATCTCTGATTCATAAAAAAGCTTGTGCCAAAGTTTCATAAAATTCTATGAAGGTTTGACAAAGTAATTGATGTGTAACAAACTTTAACCCCAGACTGTAACTTGTTAACTGTAAAAAAAAACTAAGTCCATTTATCAGTAATATACGGAAAAATATAAATAAATATTTTCAAAATGTTGCTCTGGATACTATATTTTGGTCATTAACAAGCTTCCATCCAAATTTCATAAAATTGCATGAAGGTTTGACAAAGTTATTGATAAGTGAAAAACTTTAACCTCAGACTGAATCTGAATGTTAACTGTAAAAAAACTAAGTCCGTTTATGATTAAAATACGGAAAATGAAAATAAATATTTTCAAAATTTTGCTCTGGATACTGTATATTGGTCATAAACAAGCTTTTGTTCAAATTTTCATAAAATTCCATGAAGATTTGACAAAATTATTGATGCCTAAAAAAACGTTTACCACAGACTGAAACTAAATGGCGCTGGAATTTAGGACCGCTATGTCTCGCTTTCGTGACATAAATGTCGCAGGCTTGACAAAAATGCACTTTAGCATTGCCTTATATGGGGTACCCATATTGTATCCGCAACTCCTCCTAAACCACTTATCATGATTTAATGAATCTTTCTCAGATTCGTTATCAATTAAGAACATTGTGCAACTCCTAATTGGTTTAGGGATAAAAATACTTTATGGAATTCTATAGTAAATATCTCTTTTCAAGAAAATGGAAAACCAATCTTTCTGAAAGGTGTTTGTGTTTGTATGTTAGAGACAAAGTAATAAATACATACCCTTCCTCGTTTTAAATGACTATTTTAATCATAAAAGTAGGTACAATATCATTACATCAATTATGTTAAAAGCTTGGACATTTTAGTGACACCAACACATATTTGACACACTCTTAAGTTTTCCACTTCTTAACGAACCCACTAAAAATTTCAGTTTTCCTTATTTTTTAACTATCTGAATGAAAGTTCATCTTATAGGTAATTGTGTGTTTCACTGTTGTTTCGTTTTTGTCTTGTGGACGAATATCTGAAATCTTCGTTTAATCATCAATGATATTAATGGCTATATTTCGGGTAATTCAAACACTCGTTTCTTCGCAGAGAAACAACTATTCGTTAATCTGAGCATGGAACGAATACTTTATATCACGGACTATACATGTGGATACGAAAACTGTAAAACTAAGCGAAATTGATTAACCCGCAATCCATGAAAAAAATTGTTGTATTTCAGTAAAAAAAAACACGTGTTCTCGGTTGATCGTAAACACATAGTAGTCCATTATGTATGTTTACTCATTTAGTAGATTGGTCAAAAACCCAGGTATAAAAAATGCGTCATATGTAAATAAAAAATTATATTAGCGAAGAAATAAGTATGCTAATCTATATGCGTATGCATATCCATATAAGGTAGTGTTCCCGACCTGTTAAATGTGTCACTTAGACTCAGTGATCCAATTTCGCAAATGAAGCAAAGAAAATCAGTGTCTCGATAATTTAGTTCACCTTTGACATATTTGAAGAATGCCAAACATCTTTATGTAATATTGTCTGTAAATATAGTAGTCGTATTTTCCAAACTACTTCTCTTATTTTGTTTTCCGAAGGTTTCATATTTGGTAGGATTAATTTTGTACTTTGGCCGTACTATTATCATTTTGGTTATATTTTTACTGGAGTTACGGAGCGTTGACGCTTTTACCTTTTATTCCATAATGAAAGTTTGTGATCACTACTTCTTCCCACAGCATTCATACTTGGAATATTTGTTTTTCATTATGTGTAGTTGTCTATATATCATCATTTTGGTTTGACAAATGCTGGAGTTCTTGGATTTTCATCATTAATAGCATGTTGCAAAATATCGACACTCATTGAATTCTACTTCTCTCAGACTACATTATCAAAAGTGTTTTCTTTAGTAAGATTAATTTGCAGTTTTGACTGAAAGTGTTTTCTGGAGTAATTCGACTTAAAAACTAATGGTCTTTTGCAATATGACACTCTGAGACCTCCTCGTCATTGAAACTGTCTGATAATTTGGTAAGTACGAAGTATAACATCATCTGACAGTTTATTATGCGAAGGGAGGTCATTCTTCGGGCAATCCTGATACCCATGGTGTGTTATACGTCAAGAAAAACCTGAAAATACGCATTATCTAACTTATATACCGTCAACAAATTATTTTCTGCTAGGAAATTGTATATTATTTTACCGTTCATTATTTTCTAAGTGTTAAATTCCTTTCTTTTGAGTTAAGATATATAAAAACGCCAAACGGCTAAATTATAAGATGACATAACACTCACTTATAATCTAGATATAAACGTTAGTAATCACTCTGTCCAGTTAAATCAAAATTTTTCTGTTATTGCAATAAACAAGCAACAAAAACATTATTTCGGTATATGAAAAAAATACAAGTCACTTGGTAAGTAATTTGTTATACTTTAACTTTATGAAAGGAGGTGTTATGTTTTGTCTCTGGTTTCATGATATTTTAACAGCGGAAAGTTCAAGTATTTTTTTCATTTTAAAAGGGACTTATTCAGAATAAATTGTTCTCTCTTTTGCCTGGCAATACATGTTTTCTTCAAAAGTTGAGAATCAGGATAGAATATAATACACTGTTTTCTCACATAATTTACCTTTATTGAAGTGATAAATTAACAGAACTTCACATTATTTGTGTCTTTGCAATACAGCGTTTTCTGGTACCAATATTTCAATCTAACAAACGAAGGAAAGACTCTTTTTCTGCCTGAAACCGTAAAGATGGAAAATTGAACAGAATACCCTCAATTGGCAATAACACACGATTATTATAATGAATTAAATGTTTTAACAAACTTTAGTTTGCATTTTAATCGGTGTAAAAGAGGGGCGAAAGATACCAGAGGGACAGTCAAACTCATAGATCAAAAATAAACTGACAACGCCATGGCTAAAAAAGAAAAAGACGAACAGACAAATATAAGTACATAAAACACAACATAAAAAAACTAAAGACTAAGCAACACAAACCTCACCAAAAACTGGGGGTGATCTCAGGTGCTCCGGAAGGGTAAGCAGATCCTGCTCCACATGTGGCACCCGTCGTGTTGCTCATGTTATTACAAACCCGGTAAAAAGTCTAATTCGGTAGGTCACATTCGTGAAAAGGGAACGGGATTGTATTTACGACATAAGGAACATATCCGATATCATCTCTGAAACGGATATTCCATAACGGTCAACCAAATCGTAATGGCGTCCGTAAAATTTACGAAGGGATGATTTCAACTTCATCATTTGGAACTCTTGGTTAAATAGCTTCTTTATGAGCAGCAACCTTCTATCAAGGAAATCATGATAGAAAATACAAGCCCGGAAATATCGTATCAATTGGGAGATATATACTCCGTATGCAGGTGCTGCTGGAATGTTGCTACATAGAAATGGAAAGTTCACAATTGGGAAACTGAAATCATCTCTTTTGTCGTAAAGTTTTGTTTTCAACCGACACTCATTGTCAATTTCTAAATGTAAGTCAAAATATGATGCAGACTTAACTGTATCTGTTTTATCCTTTATCTCTAGTTCGATGGGATAGATGCGTTCAACATAGTCACCAAATTTTGAATTATTTAGTGAGAGAACATCATCTATATAGCGGAACGTAAAGTTAAAGGATATTTCTAACTTCTTATCTTTCTTCCTGAGAAGTTCCTATATGAAATCAGCCTCATAATAATACAGGAACAAGTCGGCAAGAATAGGGCCACAATTGGTTCCCATGGGAATGGCGATAGTTTGTTGAAAAACACGTCCTCCAAACGTAACAGATATGTTGTCAATCAAGAAATCAAGCATCTTGATAATGTCAGTTTCAGAGAATTTTTTGTTTGAATCAGACTGATTCTTTACAAAGTAAGATTTATCCTTCCCTAAGACAAAATACTTGTATCTACGTTGGCCATTCTTTTTTATGAAACAAAGCAATACCAACTCTTTCATTTTGTCTTTTAGTTTGGAATGAGGAATACTTGTGTAAAGTGTAGAAAAGTCAAATGTTTTAATACTATTGCAAGATGAAAGAGTCTTAGATTGCATGTACTCTAAAAGATCTTTGGAATTTTTTAGTATCCACATCTGATTCACGCCACCTCTAGAATAGGCAGTTTCACAATAACTTTGAAGCCCGGCTTTGATTGCTGATAAAATAGATGTTAATAATTTAGAAAGAGGTTTCGTGGAGCACTTTGAAGAGCCAGCAATATACCGTTGTTTGTAAGGACACTTGTGTAGTTTAGGTATCCAATACAGTGATGGAAGATCCAGTTCTTCATCTTTGGTTGAAATTCCAAAGGAACATAGAACAGACATATGATTATCCAGGATTTCCTCTTCGGTAAGTGTCGTGAGGGTATATGTTGAGTTTCCAAGAGAATTGTCAATACCTAATTCATTTATCAAGCAGTATATGTAATGAGATTTACACACAAAAACGATGTTATTTCGGGCTTTATCTGCGGGGACAACAACATATTTGTCATGGAGGTAGGACAAGTGTTTTGCAACATTTGGGTCTTTAAAGATTGACGTAGCATGTGTATTGATAGACCCATTCAATTTCTTAATTCTGATTTGTATCAACGACCTCACAGCCTTAATTAATTCGGAAAGAGTGTCTACTTCTTCTTGCTCGCATTTAGCCCATTGCCTGGCATAATCCTTGACTGAATCCATCAGTATTTTGAAGTTGTATTTCCAATTGGTGGATTAAGGCTCACGATATTTCGGACCTTTGGATAACACATTTCGCAGGGAAGTGTTATTGACTATGTTGAGGTCACCGGTAATAACGTGGCCAGCCGGATTATATGTCAATTGGGAACTAGCAAAGGTGCAATCAGGAGGTTTAGACTTGAAGTCGTCAATATTGAGATCCTGCAAAACGTGTTTGTAATTGAAAATTTAAGTTGCAATTGGTTTGGTATAGGTATTAGAAATGATTGGTACAGACTTATCTGTAAATAATGACCTTACACATGCAATTATTCAATGCGTTGTAGCTCATTTAATTGAAACTAAAAAGTCTTGATAACGTCCGGGTTGTTTTCTTCAAAAGAATGACCTATCGTTCTGAAAGGAAATCACTCCATATATAGGTATATACGACTGTTAAATACGAGGGAGATGGTCTACTTTGTCCCATGGCTTATATTACATTACACTTCACGGAGACACTTGATCATGTGTGCACTTTATTATTCGAAATGCGCATCTGGTGCGTTAAAATAGGAACCGTTTATGTTATTGTTAAATACGGATGTTAGTTGACGTCACAGTTTATTATTATCAATTGAAAGTGATAATACAATTGTAAAAGACAATGAAAACATTACAATTAGTATAATAAATTAAATAACACATAGCTGAGAGGGCCCTCGAAAACACATTGTCAACCATGTCTTCGCCACGGTTAACAATGTGTTCTCATGATAACAATCTGCTCTATGTGTTACATGTATTCATATTCCAAGAGGGAAAGGGGATTTAGGTTGAACACACAAAGAAAACTAATATGATCATGTTTCAACAAAGGATTAATTACACAGCATAATTCATTATATTAGAAAATCGTTAGTGTAAGTGATATTCCATAAAATGATTAACTCAACTGTTTTTTAAAAATTATAAATATGCAGATGTTATCTGCTTCAATTAAATTTTCTTTACAAAATATAAAGCTAGACCCGATTATTTTGACGTTTAAATAAAAATTACATAGTCATTTGATAGAAGTTTGAAATTAAATAGTACAGTGGTGTTTAATTTTGCTGATAAAAGGCTTCAAGTAGCTGAGTATATCATGATATTTAAAGCATTGTTCACTTAAGGTAACACGATACTTAATAACGTTACGTTATGAGTTATCGTTCCTGATGTTATTGAACAACGTTCATAGATACCAGTCAATGGAGCAGGTTCCGTCGTGTTTCTGGTTGTTGACGACACAATACATGTAGGCTGTACTTTTATCGCGAAATGAAAAAATAATAAATTAACCTTTTACTAGTAGTTTTGATAACCATTTTTAATGTCGTTTTGTTGTTTGTAACATGATACATGGTTGCTTTTTCTCAAATCCCATATTTCCTTTTCTTCATATATAACCCTCTCCAAAAATTAACGATTTACTTTCGATAAATTACCAAAGTTACCCTACACTGAACAATAATGATATTTTTTTTTCATTTCTATTTTCCTTTACTGTCTTTTCTGGACTGTTTCAACAGTTATTTAGTTTCGTACTATTTCAGTGTTTTTCTTTGATTTGATTAACTTGTTCAAAAGATTCCGAAAAACATTAATTTTGAAAATTATTATATACAAAAATATATATAATTTATGTATTAGCTGTACTAATGCAACAGAAAATTTACACTGCAGTACTTATATATTGTTGTTCAATGGAGTTTAAAAAGATGACTAGAAATGTAAAGCAGACTGCGTGACAAGGTTTGCAGATAGATAAATAATGAGTAACCGTTTAAATTAAGGCTGAAAATGCACGTAGAAAAAAAGGACAGAAGATACCAAGGGGAAATAAAAATCATAAGTTTATTTGCATCGACTACATATAAAAGTAGTGACGTCATTGTACCTCGCCCACGTGCACATTTCTGTAAGAAATGTATTTTTGTCGAAAGGAATACTTGTGTCGACATGCACATTTAGCCATAACTTCAAAGATTTCTAGACGGGAATAGTAAATCAATTTGAAACAGCTAATCTGACTAATAACTGGAACTCTATCAATATTTTTATGCCAAAAATATACAGTAAAATGTAATATTATATTTTTTTTTTTTTTTTTGAATTAATTGAAATTTGCGAATTAATAATCGAAAATATTAGATTTATATGTAAAGTGACATATCTAAAATTTTAATATCAAGTTGAGCCCTTCCTTTAAAATATTTAAGTAAGATTTCACATTTTAATACTTTGTGTATCTTTAATACGATATCGGAAATTATCTCGGAAATAAGTTTTTTTAAGCTTTATACAACGAATTATTGACATTTTGCTTTATTGTGAACAGGGACTGTGACAATCCGTCTAGAAATTAAGCCTTAGGAAGTACAAGCTTAAGCACATTTTTTTAATTCTTTCTTGAATGCTGTATCAAAAAGCAATATACAAATGGATTCACTATGTTATTAAGCATATACAGGCGTCGCAGGAACAAAAGCAGGAGTAGTTTATTTTGTGACATGTTGTTCCAAAAATTCTCATTTCTTGATTCAAGTAAAATTAAAACTGTTGGAGGAGTATATGACAGCAGTGCCAAAAACGATATTAACATAAACATATATGAAAATCTGTATATGTGGAAATGGCCACTTATTTTCTTGCCAATTTTAGTATGATGGTGATGGTCATAAGCTTTGCTGCTTGATCTTTCGTCTTCTGTAGGACTGTCGCCACATGTGCTTGAGACACTTTTGTTAATTTCTTTTGGACTGTCTACATCTGTCATCGATTTATTTTCTGTAGTGTGTAATTCCGTGGAATAAAGAGTACTTTCGGTTGTTTTTGTCTCACAAGTATTGTTATGAAAGTCTTCATCATGTTCAATTTGATGTGGTTTTGACAAGTTAGTTTTCCTATATATTGTTCTTCCAATTAAACAATACAATACGGTTACACTTAAAATCAACCCAGCATTGAAGACGATGTCAAATGGCTGATGTATTTTAAGCGAGTGAGATGTTTTTGAATCTCGAAGTGTATTGCATTGCGACCCATAAATTTCTGCTTTATGATGTTTTACGATTATTGTACCGTAGAACAACAATATGGGAATATGGAAGATAGCGGAAACAATGATACATATCACAATCGCCAGTCTTTTCCAAAGTATGGTCATCTGCTTCTTATAGGGTCTGCACACCTTTTGAAAACGATGAATAGCAATAATTAAAAGCATATTGAGAGACGAATATGAGAAAACATATACCATATGAATAAAAACTTTGCATGTTGCATTTCCTGGAAAAGTATATTGTCGAAAGTTCCGGGATAAATTCAGTGATGCGGCAAAACATATGGACAATAAATCTAATCCAGTTGAAATGGGGATGAAATATCTATCTGTAATGATCTTTTTCATTCTAAAAGAATATACTATTATGACCAATAAATTTCCAATTATTCCAACGAGAAGGAAAAGTACAGTTAAAACACTATTTATCAACACCTTTTTAGAGTATTCCTCACTCCACGCTGACAGATCCAGAGTTGTATTCCATCTCGAACTTGAATAATCATCCATTTCAGCAATTTTAAATGTTTCAAATGTTTTTAAAATATGTAGACTTCCTTAAATTGCCATTAGTTTGAATTTTAAAATATCTTCATCAATGTTCCGTGTAGACATATTTAACTTACACCCATCCCATTACAACGGCAAACAGAATTTACATTCTTCCTTGTTCATTGTTGTTTGAAAAAATGATCTCAGATGAATAGAAGTCGTTTGGTGTGTTTTAATTATAAACCTAAAATGTAAATTTTTTACTGAGAATTGCTTCTCTTACACTTTACGTCCTTATATGACAATCATTTTATGTGAAACAAACAAGTTTAAAAATAGTTTTTTCTAAACTCATTATCTAAAAGAGAGGCGAAAGATACCAGAAAAACATTCAAACTCACAAGTCGAAAATAAACTGACAAAGCCATGGCTAAAAAAGAAAAAGACCAACAGACAAACAATAGTACATTAAAAAACAACATAGAAACTAAAGATTGAGCAACACGAACCCCACCAAAATCTGGGGGTGATCTCAGGTGCTCCGGAAGGGTACGCAGATCCTTAACTTCACCACTTGGAACTCTTGGTTTAATAGCTTCCTTGTAACCAGCAATCCTCTATCAAGGAAATCATGATAGGAAATACAATCCCTGGAATATCGTATCAACTGGGAGATATATACTCCGTATGCAGGTGCTGCTGGAATGTTGCTACATAGAATTATTAAGTTTACAATTGGGAAGCTAAAATCATCTCTTTTGTCGTAAAGTTTTGTTTTCAAACGACCCTCCTTGTCAATTTTTAGATGTTATTCAAGATATGAGGCAGACTAACTGTATCTGTTGTATCCTGTAACTCAAGTTCGATGAGATAGATGCGCTCAACATAGTCACCAAATTTTGAATTATTTAGTGAGAGAACATCATCTATATAGTGGAAAGTAAAGTTGAATGATACTGCTAACTTCTTTTCTTTCTTCCTAATAAGTTCCTGTGTGAAGTCAGCCTCATATGAATAAAGGAACAAGTCGGCAAAAAGAGGGACACAGTCTGTTCCCATGGGAATACTGATTGTTTGTTGAAAAACACGACCTCAAAACGTAACAAATATGCTGTGAATCAAGAAATCAAGCATCTTGTTAATGTCAGTTTCAGAGAATTTTCTGTTGGAATCAGAGTGATTTTTTTACAAAGTAAGATTTATCCCTCCCTAAGACAAGAAACTTGTATCTGTAAACGAACTGTAATTATAAGGAAAAAGTTTTTTATTTTTACTTGATCATCAATATTTATTTTTTTTTCTGTAAATGAAAGTGTTGTTGGATATTTTGCACGGTTACGGTGAAATTAAATAATTTCTAATGGAATCCTTAATCAATATTCTGTATAGTTTTTTGTTGACTCTTGTCTGTTTTATCATGTTTTCAATTATGTTCATGCTAGGCCTCGAATGTCGAATTGTCTAAATAGTTCATATATTGTATCACAAGCCCGTCAACATTGAGATTTTGAGTTCGAACCTCACACGTGGTAGGTGCGTTCAACTCCCATGATTGCCAGTTTTCCTGCCGATGGTCGGTGGTTCTCTCCGAGCACTTCGGCTTCCACCACCAATCAAAACTGACCGCCACTAACAATCAATAAATCAATCTTATGGTCATGATTGTAAAGTTACAGGTATAAATTTTACCTGAAAGTTGTCGTATGATTACTAATGAAACAACTCTCTACCAAAAAGCAACTAACGTAGAATTTACATAGTTGTGCATTCAGTGTTTACTTTATGCATGAGGTCAATAAAGGTGGTACTTTGAGAAGCCTTAAACTGGATGTGGTTTACCATAGAACAATATGGAAATTTGTGTTTTTATTTTATTGTTTGAATGTGAAAATAAGAAATGTGGAAGAGTTATAGTTGTTAGAAACGAAGGAGTCTTCAGTAACGTTCATTGGACCATATAGCCCATATAAGAGTCATTTGGTCATTATAGGATCAATGACCAACTATTCACTTGACCTTTGACCTTGAACATTTTTTCAAAATTATTTACACAAAAACCGTAAAATATTTAGGAGAATCAATAAAAAGAAAACGTTCTAAATGATTGCGATCACCGACCCTAAACCGTATATTTTATTGTTTGTCATATCAAAATAAATTAAATAACATCTAAGTATCCATTTGTCATCTTAACCTCCTCTCATTTCTGAATGTCTTGTAATTGTTTGAGATGCCATTTATGTTCTTGTTTGTCAGTCATATCAAGATTAATTAAATGATATACTGATAGTGTGTGATAAGATTTTGTGAGGGAATTTGATGTTTGCTATACAATGGTTCATTTAAACGCACTTCATGACAGTATTTTCAAAAATGGTTTTGCTATGTATCCGTGTATTATGTGTTAATAAATAAACGCTTTAAGAAGGTTTATTTTCTGTATAAAATTAATAATTTTGTGGACCTTTGAAGCCCAAGCTTTCTATTGCTTTAAATACGCTAATGAGAGATCGAAAAACGATGCTTTTGCAGACGAATAGGTTTTTGGACTTCTAACAAAAAGTTTGAGTGATGAGTGTTGAGTAGTATTAACAAGAAATTGTATCAAAATACCTCTCATTTTCTCCCTATCGAATTTACCCCCTAACACTTAATTTGATATGGACTGGTCATTGTTATTAAATCTTACGCAATTCGATTGGATTAATTGATGAATGCTTTACCTTTACCTGTTTACCTGTTCAAATTTGTCCTATGAGTATTCCGTAAGCACGCGAAATTTTATTACGTAACAATAATAATTGTTTATGAAGACAAGGATGATAACTCTAGATCCGAAGTTAAAAAAATCTTTAAGAATTTATAATACTACTATTGTTTGTAGAGTAACAATTATAGTTAAGGTTTGTCTTCAGTTTTCTGTTCTTATAATATACTAAAAGGTCAAGTCGAATTTTAATTATATCTTATTTTTATGGATACGATTAAACCAATGTTCTATAACTAAAGAGTCTGGATATATTACAGTCAGTCTTGAGAATAATGGGCAACATAAGTG
The DNA here is from genome assembly GCA_017311375.1 of Mytilus coruscus. Taxonomy (NCBI): domain Eukaryota; kingdom Metazoa; phylum Mollusca; class Bivalvia; order Mytilida; family Mytilidae; genus Mytilus; species Mytilus coruscus. The sequence continues at coordinate 32,061,674 of CM029601.1, forward strand.
AAGAATAGAGAAAAATGTCTTCAAAATTGAAAATTAAAGAATATAGAAATGAAGATCCCCATCCAGACGCTAATACTTAATAATTCACAATTTCACTATGCCGGACCTTTCTAATCTGAAAGCATTTAAAGTATAATTATATTCCGTATACCTAAAAACAGGTTAATTTGCATTTCCTTTTACCAGAGACATGTGTCTCTGTTTTTACACACACGTTTGCTTCAATTGACCATCAAACTATACACTGGTCTAGCTCATGATATTTTTATGAATGAAACAAAAGATATGAAAGGTTTAATTTCTTAATTCTTCCTTTTTGAAATTTTCGTAAATACAGTGAACTTTTATAGTAGAAATTTGAGAAACTTTACAGATTACAGATCATGCGTTTCCATTCTTGGAAAATTATATTATTTTGAAGAAAAGCGGTAAAATATATGTTATGCACGTCTACACCAGGTAAAAAGCTTGCGTGTCTTAACAGAAAATAGTATTTTTTCAGTCTAATTAAGCTGTTGATTTTAATTTAATCCAAATGAAAGCAGTGAGTTAATAAAGTAAAAAAAATGACCGATCTGCCTATTTTTGTACACAAAAAGTCAATTTTAAGGCCGGATTTGTCTACCTCACAAATTTATGTTAGGCACTATAGTATAGAGTTAGTTACCAGTGGTCATCATCACCCCTTCCTATTTAAGAATATTTACATACTAGTATCTTGTAAACGGTTTAGATCTACGCCCCTAAATTCGATATTTTTGTTTTTTCATATCAAGATGAATTAAATGATGTATAGGATGAGTCTCAATGGATCATCGTAATCCCCTGCCATTTGAGATTTCCTAATGTCTTGTAATTAGTTGAGATCACCCCTTATAAACCTTATATTTTTTTGTATGTCATATCCAGATGAATTGATTTAAGATTTAAGTACAATAGTGCACACCCGTCTAGCCATACGGTAAGGAATATTCATTTTTGTGTGTGATGTGATACGTTTAGGTGCTGATGGCTGTCCGTCTTTTTATGATATATATATATATATATATATATATATATATATATATATATATATATATATATATATATATATCTCTTTATAACTTTCCGGAAATTTTACTAGAATATCCAAAATGGGAGTTCTTTATTACCAAATTTCATCGTGAATTGTATAGAGAGGTACAACGTTTAATATTAAATGTCGCGGAGGCTTTTTAAATCGCTGACAGATTTACTCCAAAATAAAGCAGCCGTCAAGAAATATTTGCCACTGTTGATAAACGTTTGTTTTGAATTCGTGCCCAATCATCGAGTTACCTTTTCATATATTGCAGTTGCCAAGTATGCCATTACTACAGTGTCAGAAGTGGGTGCTACTTGAGTACCCATTGACGTCCAATTAATTCGTCTATAATAGTCGCCTTCAAATTAAAAGGTATTATCTTCTAGGATTTTTTTTTTTCGAAGCTTTAATTATAAATACTAGTGTAATATATATATATACATATTCACAGTTGTCACTAAACATAGGCAGCCATATCTCATTATAAATTCATAGTGATTGTATGCTTCTAAAAATAGAATAGCATCCTGTAACTATACTCATTAGAGTTACAGGACATCATCAATATTTCTGAACCTTAAATTAAAAAGCTTTGCAAGATGTTTTCTGATATTAATTTTTTTTTAAGTTTGAAAACAAGCAAGGAAATGTAATAAAGTTTAAGGCAGACAATTCAAATTTTCTAAATATGCCTACTGAAATTTCTTTGGTGTCAATATTTAAGTGTTTTCATCACAGTGCAAAGGTACCTGGCAAGTAATACCTTTTATGGATGACAGTTATAATAACTAAAATAAGGATAGTTAATTTGATGCATCACTTGCATGTTTTGCTAATTTATTGCTTATTAGTTGCTTTTTAAACTAAATATTGGATTTGGTATCTCAAAACACATTTTTAAGAAAACAATATAATGTACAAAGCAAGAAATTACTCAACATCTGTTTTTGAAATAAGTTTAATCCTATAAGCTTCAGCATACAAGTTTTGGTAACACATACATACAATGTGCCAGGGCTTCATTACAGAAAGAACATAAACTGGTAAAATAGGCAAATCTTCAGTAAACTTTGCCTGGGGGAGTTTTAGAATATTTAAACAGTAGTAGGTGAAAACTTATCATTCTTATCAAATTTCTCAAATAGCCCCTTTTCATAGGCCTATTAATTTTCTACATCTTTTGTACTGAAATGGTAAACAATACGCAAATGTTAAACTTTCTAAAATGGTCAACCATTTTTTTTTTTTTTTTTTTTTTAATTCATGGTAATTGACATTTACAATTAACTGGCATGAGCCAGGAAACAGATTGTCACCATCAAACCTTATGGTTATATTTTTAACTATTCAAATGTCAAAAACCATGTAAAACAATACTACATTTATCATATTATAATGCAAAATCAGTTTATAACAGACACAATATCGATGTATAAATCAGACACAAAACGCATTAAATACAAGTAAACAAAATTGTTGGTACAGTTCTAACTTAAGGTAAGCAAAAATAAAATAATTCTATAAAACAAGGCGTTCAATCTGTATCCGTGGCATTTGCGCATTTTTAGATTAATTGATGGCTGTTCAATGTTTAGTAGAAATTAGAAAATGCATGTCACTAACAAGAACATGTTTATATGATATGATCCGTGTTTTGTAATCGTAAAACTGACTAGACTAGCCGTATTTTAATGTGGTAGTCCACATGCAGACATGTCACGAACCCGAACACAGTATTTTGGCTCCGAGTCTTTATTCGCACATACACCTATATGCCACATCCTGTGATGATGGAAAGAAGTAAGTCCTATTGAAGTCTTCGGATTCAACCAGGCCAGAGATCTTACCAATCATCTTCCTCACATAATTCCACGAGACCATCGATTATGGTTTTTATTAACTTAAAACGACTTACAGCATCCGTGTTTTATGATTTTTGTATCATAAGGCTTCAAAAATATTCGAAAAGCAGACTATTCAGCAAGACTTGTACCCAGTACTGAATTTTCTTCTTTATCCTTTAATTGTAAACCTTCCACGGGATTTTTATTGACTTTTTATGATATAATACTTTAACTTTGTTAATTTATATTGCCGACATAATTGCTTTACCCTCTCGCTGCCGCTAGTTTTATATGGCTGCATTTCGTGTATCAGAAAATACGACAGCTGGACGTTTATGACGTCACATGCCCAATAATGATGTCATTCGATATATGATATATATATTCGCCCTAATGACCTTATATTGGGGACCTATTGAAGAAAAATATAACCCAGTTTAATCTTTTTTTACATTTCCTTTAATGTGTGACAATGAACATTTAGAGCATCAGGTTATTCTATCATACTGACAAGACAGGTAGTTTAATAGATCAAATCATAGAAATAAATAAATATTTTATATAGTATATAGAATTTAATAAACCAACATTATATACGGTCAATGTAACTAACTGTGATCATCGTAAACCTTGATATAACCCTATAAGTCGAAAATAAACTGACAACGCCATGGCAAAACTTCTACACAAATACCGTGTTGTTTTTTTTTTCCCCAATGGTATTCCATACTTTTAGGGGAGTACTGTATGATATGAATTTCAAAATTGATGCATGTTCCCTCAACGTAAGGCTATTTATTGTCAAGTTTTTCAGGTTTAATGTGCAGTGAGTGAGATGTTTTTGAATCTCGAAGTCTATTGCATTGCGACCCATAAATTTCTGCTTTATGATGTTTTACTGTTATTGTACCGTAGAATAACAATATTGGAAGATCGAAGAAAGCAAAACCATGATTCATATCACAGTCGCTAGTCTTTTCCAAAATATGCTCATCTGCTTTTGGAGGGTCTGCATACCTTTTGAAAACGATGAACAGCAATTATTAAAAGCATATTAAGAGACGAATACGATAATACATATATCAATAGATAAAGACTTTGCAAGTCGTATTTCTGGGAAAGTATTTTGTCGAAAGTTCCAAGTTAAATTCAGTGATGCGGCAAAACATATGGATAATAAATCTAATCCAGCTAACATTTGGATGAAATATCTATCTGTCATGATCTTATTCATTCTAAAACAATACACTATTATGACCAACAAATTTTTAATTATTCCAATGAGGAGGAAAAGTACAGTTAAAACGCTATTTATCAACACATTTTTAGAATATTCTTCACTCCACGCTGACATATCAAGAGTTGTATTACATCTTGAACTTGAATAATTATCCATTTAAGCAATATAAGATTTCAAATGTTTTCTTTTAAACTATGTATACTCCTTTTAAAAAAATGCACTTTAATGACTTTTAAAGGAATTCATAAAATTTCAAGGAAATTTATTTCTTCCTTGTTCGAGGAAATGATCTCAGATCAACAAAATTAGTTTATTGTGTTTTAATTATAAACTTAAAATGTAATTTTTTTTACGGAGAAGTGCTTCCCACACACTTTTCGTCCTTATTTGACAATCATGATTTATGTGAAACCAAACTTGTTTGTATTATCGTGTTTACTAGCCTATCAACACTGATTTTAAACCCATCAGATGGCCGGTGCGTTGTGCTCCAATCTTAATTGACTAGGATTGCCAGTTTTCTAGCCAAAGGTCGATTGTTCCAACCAGGCACTCCGTCTTCCTCCACCAATAAAAACTGGCAGCTACGAAATAGCCAATAATGCCGAAAGTGTCGTTAAACGCCAACAATCAATCTAATGGTCATGATGGTAAAGACAGTTAAAAATATTATCTGGAAAGAGTTAGTTTTAAAAGAATTTAAGTTTCCAAAACCAAATTAAGGACTTAACGACGTAAAACATACAGAGACTCTAATGAATTGAAAATGTTCTCCATGAAAGACAATTCCAATGAAATATAGGGCGAGTCCCTATGGGTCATCCCCACCACATGCCATTTGAGAATATTCAAATATCTTATAAATGGTTGAAAACCTCATCCGTAACGATATGCTTTCTTGATTATCATATGAAAATGAATGGAATACTGCATAAGGTAAGTCAACCGGGGTTATCCCTACCCCTTCTATTTGAGAATGTTAACATATCTTGAATATGGTCAAGATCCCCATCCTGACCCAAATGTTTTCTTGTTTGATAGGTCAAGGTGAATTGAAGGAAAAAAATGTTGACTTCTCATGTATCATCCTTTAAATACCCACTGCTTTTTAAGATGATTACAATATCTTATGAAAGTTGAAATCCCAATCCCTATACCATATATTTTCTATGTCAATGAATTGAATAATCTAGAGCGTGAGATCAAATCTGTCGCATATAATTGAGATCCCTACCCCTAAAACCATATGTTCTTGTTTGTCACATCAACTTGAGTTAAATAATACATCGGGTGAGTCCCCAGGAGTCATCCCCATCCCCTTGTCATTTCAGTATGTTCAAATATCCTGTAAATGGGTTTGATTCCAAACCCTCAATCTTCTAGGTTTTCATGTCAAGAAGAATTTAATGCTATAAGGGGTGAGTTCCAAGGGGTTTATAGTTATGGAGACTTCGTTTGGGTTTGAAATTCCAAGATGACTGCCGTTGCCAGGGAACATGCAAAAAAGTGAAAAACGAAATGTGTTACAAATTTAATGAAACTTTGTGGAAGCGGTACTTGTATTATGAAGATGTGTCTTTGAAATTTTCAAAATGGCTGTCATTACCATTGCTTGCAGACAATGAGTTTATTTGATCATCATAAGATTACTATTTAACTATTAACTTGGCCATGTATTGTGTTGTTTGTCATATCAATTTGAATTGAATGATATATAAGGTAAGTCACCATGGACCACTCCCACCACTTGCCTTTTCCGAATATTAAAATGTCTTGTAAACGGTTAAAATCATTACCCTTAACCCTTTATATTCTTGTTTGTCATGTCAAGATGACTTACAAGATATGTAGGGTAGATCCTAAGGGGCTTTTCCATCACCTGCCATTTGAGAAAGTTCAAATATCTTGTAAATTGTTGAGATACTCTCTTCTAAACCATATAATTGAATGGCTTGACGTGAAAATCTTACAGGTGGTGTTTTTGGACTTGGAAAAAAAAGAAAGAGACGGAGGGTTGACGGACACTTAGCTGCACTATTTCTTTATTCTTTCTATCCTGGGAGGTTGTGTTTTTGACTTTAAAAAAATATTTTTTTTGTTTGTCAATCCTGACTTTTTCGCAAATACTCTTCATAGTTTGGCCCGAGAACACAGTTATTTCGTAGTGCATTTCTTTGAGACAATAAAGTCAAATTAAAAAAATCACACCTGCTCTATCTCAAAAAGATTTTTACAGTGTAGTATACTACTATTGGGACAAATAATATCAAAATTATAGAAAAGTCTACCAGCTCTAACTCAAAATATTGACAATTCTATGTTAAAAGGGTCTAAAATTCAGTTTGACAGCTTCAGACATACTAGTTTTTGACCTTTTTTAACTGGACCAAATCACTACTTATCATAAAGATTCAGCACCCAAATTGTTTTAACATGTAATTTCATCCCTTTACTTAATATTTCATGCATAAAATATAAAGAAATAAATTTTGAAAGTGTATGAAAAAAAATTGCAAGTTATACACTGTCGACACTAGTGACTATATTTGTAGACAACGAAAATTTAAGGACGATAACTGTGTCCTCGGATCAAGTTTGTCCAATATAGTTTTTTTTTCAGTTTGTGAAAGTTATGCAATATAATAAATTTTCTAACTTGCATATCATGTTTGCGCTTATATTAAATATTTTGCAGTTTGTTAGGTGTTTTTTTTTTTATTTCCTAGTTTTAAATAATTGTAATTGTCTCTTGAACAAATTCCACATCTTAAATCTCCACAAACAGAGACATTTAATACCTTTTTATCTTTTGTAAGATGGTGTTTAAAGTATTTAGTTTGTCTTCTGTTGTGAAAATATAATGTTCGTTAATCAAATTGTTCATAATGTCACTTTGAAACAAAACCGGGAGATTCGATTTTGTTATTTTGAAAGTGTTTGGTAGTAACGGATCGTGAGTAGCTACAAACGGATTAAGATCATTATATGTGTTTGTTCTTTTGATGCTCGTAATTATGTAATAGGTATTACACTTGCTATTTATGCCGTCTGTTATTAATGGCAACGGATATTTTTGTTGTAAAAAGATATGTGTTTAATTCTTCTAATATTATTTTCCTGGGGGTCTGCATTAAGTACAATTGTGCACACCTACCTAGCCATACAGAAAGGAATATTCCTTTTCGCGTGTGATGGGTGACAGGATTCATAGTTAGGTACTTCTGTGTGTCCTTCTTTTTATAATACAAAATGTAAGCATCCGTCGTGAATTCCATCGTGAATTGTATTGAGGGGGTGCAATGAGTTTAAGATGTCTTGGATTTTTTTTTTAGATAGTTGACAGATTTACTCCAAAAATAAAAGCAGTCGTCAAGAAATCGTTTACATTGTTGGTAAATGTGTGTTTTGAATTCGTTAAACAAAATTTGATAAAACAATGAGTTCTTTGTGGGTTAAAAAGTAAAAAAAAAACAAAAATACCGAACTCCAAGGGAAATTCAAAAAGAATGGCAAAATCAAAAGCTCAAACATATCTAACGAATGGAAAACAACTGTCATATTCCTGACTTAGTACAGGCATGGTGGGTAAAAAGAGCTCACTCACTCATACAGGTAATTTTATACTTTATCCAATGAAGAAAAATGTACTAAGCAGACTTTCTTCCGTATGTTTACATCCTTATAAGTACACTTAAGCAGACGTGGACGGGTATCTTTAACATCCGAATACTTGTACATTAGATTATGTCGTTGTGTCTACAAATATTGTCCCTACTTTGGACAGTGAATTACTTATAAACATTACCCCACCATACACCTTCCCAATCCAGTGTATTGAATTTGCTGGTTGGTTGTTTTCTTAGATTCTTTAGATATATTACGGATAACAATGGGAAATCTAGTGACAAAATACCCCCTCTTGTAAACACTGAAAACTGGAACGTTTCAATGTTTGTCCCGTTTTAGCAAGTACTCTATCATGCAAATATAAATTCACGGTAAATGGTAAAAATAGAAATAAGTCGAATGAAAACAAAAATTCCGTTTAATGCTATCATTTCCTTCTTTTAAATATCAATCGACGAATACAGCAGGCTATAGGAGTTTGATGTAAAATTGGTTTAAAATGTTGCTATGCGAATAAATTCCTGGAGTACCGACTTCAATTTATTGTTCAGCTGGATGTATACCTCTCTCGAACATGCTTATTATCCGTATATATATGCAGCTAGATCAGAGAAGTTCAGGGGGAAAATTCCAAAGGAATCGATTGATATGCAGCAAAGATTAACACTTTTAAAATTAAGTTACTAGACAAATTCAAACAGACCTTATCCTGATGTAGACATTGAATGTGAATAGATCGAGAAGACCACACATACATGTACAAAAATTGAGACGAGCTTCTCTACACCAAACCAATTCCAACTAAAATTTTCAATCACAAACACAATTTCAATATTGACGACTTCAAGTCTAAACCTCCGAATTGCACCTGTACCTGTTCCCCATCCACATATAATCCGGCTGGCCACGTTATTACCGGTGACCTAAACATTGTCAATCACACTACTCTGCGAAATGTGTTATCAAAAGGCCCGAAATATCTTGAGCCTTAATCCATCAATTGGAAACACAACTTCAAAAAACTGATGGATTCAGTGGAGGATTATGTCAGGCAATGGATTAAACGCGAGAAAGAAGACGTAAATACTCTTTTCGAATGGATTAAGACTGTGAGGTCGTTGATACAAATCAAAATTAAGAAACTGAATGGGTCTATTAATACCCATGCTACATCAATCGTTAAAGACCCAAATGTTGAAAAACACTTGTCCTACCTCCATGCCAAATATGGTGTTGTCCCCGCAGATAAAGCCCCAAACAACATCGTTTTTGTGTGTAAATCACATTACATAAACTGCTTGATTAGGTATTGACAATTCACTTGGAAACTCAACATATACCCCCACGACACTTAATAAAGAGGAACGATTGGATAATAATAGGTCTGTTCTATGTTCCTTTGGAACTTCAACCAAAGATGAAGAACTGGATCTTCCATCACTGTATTGGATACATAAACAACATAAGTTTCCTTACAAACAACGGTATATTGCTGGGTCTTCCAAGTGCTCCATGAAACCTCTATCTAAATTATTAACATCTATTTTATCAGCAATCAAAGCCGGTGTCATATGGTATTTTAAACCCCTTGAAAAATGAACCCGGGGTCAAAATACCATATGGAAAATTGACCCAGGGTCATTATACCGCATGTTAGTTTGACCCCGGGGTCATTTTTCCCATATGGTATTTTGAACTCCAACATGGAAAATTGAACCTTCCTGTTTAAGATAAATAGTATTGCAGATTATCTCATGTACAATTTGTTGGCTATATTTTATTTTGAAAATGGGAGGTGTATAGGAGGGGGTTCAATATACATTGTACAATGGCAGGGGGTCAAAATACCATGGCTAAGTAAAATTTTCCAAACATCTTTTCCAGCATGTTAAATACATACCAACTACTTATTTGAGTATTATTACTATGTAAAGGAGTTAGACTAGCTAGAATATTTTTTAATTGGAGGTGTATAATAGGGGTTCAATATACCATGGCAGGGGGTCAAAAAACAATGGCTAAGTAAAATTTTCCAAACATCTCTTCCAGCATGTCAAATACACAACTACTGATTGGAGTATTATTACTATGTTAAGGAGTTAGAATAGCTATAATTTTTGAAATTGGAGGAGTATAGTAGGGATTCAATATACCATGGCAGGGGTCAAAATACCATGGCTAAGTAAAATTTTCCTAACATCTTTTCCAGCATGTTAAATACATATCAACTACTTATTGAAGTATTATTACTATGTAAAGGAGTAAGAATAGCTAGATTTTTTTTGAAATTGGAGGTGTATAAAAAGGGGGTCAATATACCATTGCAGGGGGGTCAAAATGCCATGGCTAAGTAAAATTTTCCAAACATCTTTTCCAACATGTTAAATACATTCCACCTACTTATTGGGGTATTATTACTATATAAAGGACTTGGAATAATTATAATTTTTGAAATTGGAGGTCTATAGTCATGATAGTAGGGGGTTCAATATACCATGGCATTGTGGTCAAAATACCATGGCTAGGTAAAATTTTCCAAACACCATTTCCAGCATGTTAAATACATGACAAATACTTATTGCAGTATTATTACTGGAGGTGTATTGTAGGGGGTCATATTTTCCAAACATCTTTTCCAACATGTTAAATACATTCCACCTACTTATTGGGAGTATTATTACTATGTAAAGGAGTTAGAATAGCTATATTTATTTAAATTGAAGGAGTATAGTAGGGGGTTCAATATACCATGGCAGGGGTCAAAATACCATGGCTAAGTAACATTTTCCAAACATCTTTTCCAGCATGTTAAATACATATCAACTACTTATTGGAGTATTATTACTATATAAAGGAGTAAGAATAGCTAGATTATTTGAAATTGAAGGTGTATAAAAAGGGGGTCAATATACCATAGCAGGGGGTCAAAATGCCATGGCTAAGTAAAATTTTCCAACCATCTTTTCCAACATGTTAAATACATTCCACCTACTTATTGGGGTATTATTACTATATAAAGGACTTGGAATAGCTATAATTTGTGAAATTGGAGGTCTATAGTCATAATAGTAGGGGTTTCAATATACCATGGCATTGTGGTCAAAATACCATGGCTCAGTAAAATTTTCCAAATATCTTTTCCAACATGTTGAATACATATCAACTACTAGTACTTATTGGAGTATTATTAATATTTAAAGGAGTTAGAATAGCTAGAAATTTTGAAATTGGAGGTGTGTAGTTAGAAAAGCTAGAATATTGAAATTGGGGGTGTTTAGGAGGGGGTTCAATACACAATGACGGGGGTGTCAAAATAGCATGGCTAAGTATAATTTTTGAAACGTCTTTTACAACATGTTTTATATATACCAAATAATTATATTACTGTATTAAAACTTTGAAAAGGAGTTTGAAATAACATTATTTGACTATGTTAAACGCATCGATCCCATCGAACTTAAGATGAAGGATACAACAGATACAGTTAAGTCTGCCTCATATCTTTACTTACATCTAGAAATTGACAATGAGGGTCGGTTGAAGCAAAACTTTACGACAAAAGAGATGATTTCAGCTTCCCAATTATGAACTTTCCATTTCTATGTAGAACATTCCAGCAGCGCCTGCATACGGAGTATATATCTCCAGTTGATACAATATTCCAGGGCTTGTACTTCCTATCATGATTTCCTTGATAGAGGGTTGCTGCTCACAAGGAAGCTAATAAACAAAGAGTTTCAAGTGGTGAAGTTGAAATCATCCCTTCGTAAGTTTTACGGACGCCATCACGAGTTGTTTGGCCGTTATGGAATATCCGTTTCACAGATGATAAAGGATATGTTCCTGATGTCGTAACTACAATCCCGTCTCCTTTTCCCGAATGTGATCTAACGAATTAGACTTATTTCCGGGTTTGTACTAACATGAGCAACACGACGGGTGCCACATGTGGAGTAGGATCTGCGTACCCTTCTGGAGCACCTGAGATCACCCCCAGTTTTTGGTGGGGTTCATGTTGCTCAGTCTTTGATTTTCTATGTTGTGTTTTATATACTGTTGTTTGTCTGTTTGTCTTTTTCTTTTTTAGTCATGGCGTTGTCAGTTTATCTTTAACTTATGAGTTTGAATGTCCCTCTGGTATCTTTCGTCTCTCTTTCTCTAAATTGGTTAAAAATAGTAAAAAAAATATCTAGTTTATAAAAATATTTATCTTTAATTTTTTAACCTGCACATACAGACTTTTTAATTGTTAAACTTACGAAAAGACAATATTTCTATATTGAATATTCACGTGACAAGAGTACCCAGTGTACTCGAAAATTTAGATGTGAAAAATAAGTATATTCTGGGAAATGCTAAAGACTTTGTGAAACACCTCCGAAAATGGGTGACCCGAATGATCTTTAGATTTTGCTTGTACATGATTTTTTCCGATTTTTTTTGTTTGTCAATATGCAGTAAAGATTAACATTTTATTGATTTCAGTTTCACTAGCTTCTAATGCAATTATCTCGATAAATACTGAACATAATCGTCGTGTATTTGCATGTATGTTTCGAATAACACAGTTTACCAAATAATTTCTTTAAAAAGTATAATTGTTGTTAAGAAATCACTTTTGATCAGTATCGTCATCGGCGTTGTTTTATTATTGATTTTTTCGACTTTTTCATAAGAAGGGTGAATTTTCTATTGTTCTCGTTCTCTAGATTTCCCACTGTATTACAAATGTGTCGAGTGTTGTGATCGGAGTCAGTTTATATTCCGGAAACAACCTTTATAGGAAGCATATGTTGTATGTAAATAATTCAAATATTTATAATTCAATTGTTTTTTTTTTTGTTTTTTTTTTTTTTTAATTTCATACATTGGTTACATGAGTTACTTAGTGAAAAAGAAAAATTAACCATAGTTTTATTGTTGTTTCATTTTCTTAATAAAACTTAAATCGAACAATGACGGACAAAAATAGTCACATTTGTTCATACTTTCTATGGAAACCAAAGTAAGGAAATACATATAATCTTTTCACCTTCTATTCTTTAAAATAAAAAGTTCAAAATCAAATCGACTTAGATAAACTAAAAATTCACATCTGTACATCTATATTTACGAAACAAAAATACAGAAAAGATACGGGAATAAATATTTCCTTTTCCTTTATCGTTTCAAAAACTAAGATAATAAAAAAATAGTCAAAATGAACATAATGTACATTTTGTTTTCATTGGCTTTACAAAAAAAAATATGTCAACCATTTTACACTTGTGCAGGTAAATATGAATAAGATAAGATGTGGAGTTTACGTCTACGGAATCATTCGATCTTTTCCCTTTTTTGATAAGTGAAATTAGGCTTACCTATATATTCTACAACTGCATTCAGTGTGATCGAATATTTCTTAACCCTCGACAGTTAAATACGCGAGGTTTAAGAGTTTTAAATATTAAAAATCTAACTAATTCAATATCGTATTAAACATGATTCGTGGCGGTATCTGTTCTTAAATGATTATTAAGAAGATATGTAGACAAAATATTTGTTTCTGTGATCTACAAAAATGTGTTCTTTTTGCGTGATGTCATCATGCATGGTCGGTTTTTTTTTTTTTTTTTTTTTGTGATATTACAATTATAGCAAATTCAGTGGAAATCAAGAGATTTGAAGTCTTTATTGACTTTTGAATCTTGGAACTAAAATCAAACAAACCACACATTGATTATAAATTCAACATCAACGTCTAAAAAGAACATCTATCACTTAATAAGATGTTTTGAGTAAGAGTAAGGAAACTTTAACGTTAGTAAATATAACGTCTTTTAATCTGTAACAGTATTATTTTAACAGAATACTAATGTCGTTTAAACGTAAAATCTAAACCTTGGTTTTCACCTAATTGATGTGGGTTTCAATTCTAAAGCACTCTGTTTCGTCTATTTTTCTTGAAGTAAATTCATAAAATTGAGACAACTTAAATATTCTTGGTAATAGATTTTATATTTGTAAATAAATAATGATATGTTTATATACAATGGTTATAGCATAAACGAAATAAAAAGTAAAAGTATAGTGTCAAGTCTTTGGATTTTCGCATCAAGATATCACAGTATTGTCGCAGTTGTCTCTCTTTCAATATATATATTTCTTACTGAAAAGATAAAAAAATAATATAAGAAATTTAAAGAAACAATTAATTGATAATAAGTATAAAATGTTTTGATCTTCGTTGTATCTTTCCATTTGTTTTTTTCTTTGTAGCATTACTTTTCTCATAAAAATTAAAATTTCGATTTAAAATTATTTAAATTAAGGAATATATCTTCCTCGTGCAAAGTTCTGATTCCTTGCCCGGTTTTGGTTATACTTCTTGTTTGGTTTATTAACTCTTGATTTTTAATCAGTTTTAGATTTTAAAATACTTTGGCCTCGGGCATCACTACAGAGACATTTATTGTCGAAATACACAACTGGTACCGTTAATGTTTTTTCAATATGTTACATGCATCCTGTACTCCATCGTCTTGAAGTCATTGAACATTAAAAAATATAAGATTTTTTTTTCTATCAAACAGGTATATGTAAATTCACAACCAGTATATCTATTCGTATTTTTATGATCTTCGTTTTGTGACTATCCCATTATTTTAGAGCATTTTTATAGAGGTATATATTTTAGTATGATATAAGATGAAGACCACGTAGAAATATTACAGGTGTACCGACCAAAACAAATTTCGGCGAACTTTTTTTTCTTTCAAATATGCATTTATGCTTCTTTATACATAGCTGTTTTGTTGTTTCACTTATACCACAAGTCAGCGATTTCCATATAAGATGTGCTTTTTTTTTTCTTTTTGAAAAAAATATTATCAAGTATGTTTTTATCATAAAATTAAATACGTACCCCTCGGAAACTTAATAAATCTTGAGTCTTCGGATTCATATGGAAAACTGCAACAATATATAAGGATTATAAACTATAAGAATAACAAAACATACAAAGCAACTTTTTTATATTCCGTTATCTATCTTTATTATTTATATAGATGAAAGATATGATCAAAACTTAAATTAAAATGCAAACAGTTCGATTATAAAATTAAATGCTAAAATAGTTTCACTCGCGTAAATAAAAATCTTCCTTGCATGATGCGATTAAAAAGGGCGACAAACATTCCTCAAAGCAATTAACTCAATGTAATATGTCATAATAATGTCTTGGTCATTAAGGCGTGGCTCATCGAAGCGTTAGTTTCGTCTCATACGAAATCGGGATCAATACCATTCTATTGTAAAATCAAAATGATATTTTTAACGATTTTAAAATGAATTTATGATAAAGCGACATAAAATATATATATATATATATATCAATAAACCCAGTTTTTCTAACGTACATGCAGTTGTATGATTTTCTAGATTTCCTCGAATGATAGCTCAAAGGTCGACTGTTTAGAGCAATGTGATAAATATTTAAAAATAATGATAAATAATTACATTTAATAACATTAGGTCGAGGTTTAAACAAGGAAGCTCCACCAAAAATTTCTGACATTGGTGGTAACCGTTTTCGAGAAATCTCTCTCGTGTTGGTGGTTGCTGCTAGTGCCTGTTGCGGAAAAAATCCTCTGTTTTGCATCGCCGGTATTGGTTCTTCTCCAAATGTATTAACGGTCACTGATGGTACTCTGTTTTTAGCAAATTGACTTCCTTCTACATGTCGGTTGGAAGCTAAAGCAATTCTTGTGTTTGTCGTTGGTGAAAACGCCTTCTCATGTAGTGCATTGCCCGATCTAGATTGGAAAGCCCTACCTGATGAGAGAGTGGGAGCCAACTTAGCGAAATCGATGGTTTCCCGATGACTAGCCAGCTTTACTTTTCGAACTAGAAACAAAAAAATATTTTTATATTTTATTTTAAATGTTTGCCTCACTCAATTAATCACAATTATTCTGTAGATTTTAATTATTTCAGCTACCATTTTTTTTTAAATGTCTACGTGACAAAAACCAGAATGAGATAGAGAACTGGAAAGAATTAAAAAAAATAAACTTATATTGATAAGTCAAACGATATAAAACATTTTGGGGTACATGTACACAACTGAGACATTTTTATTTCTGGACATTTAAAAAGTTGAGAAAAACAGACTCCATTGTTCCCTATATCGTGAGTCGAAAATTATTGTTTTCGTTTCGTATCATTGTGGTTAAATACGTACATATAACCCGTATTATCCCCGGCTTAGTATATTTCTAGGATTTTGATTGGTTAACGCAGCTCGTTACAAAACCCATAGCCCCGGGTTGTTGCTTAGCCTCAGGGTGTACTTGGATACTTCAGGGTGTTAAAATATCCATATCTACGGATATGAACATTAGATAACTTATAATATTACAACGATCATAAATTATACTGAACACGTCAATAGGAATGAATTCTGTTACAATTCTTTTCATACATTTTACTTTCAAGTTTCAAAAACTATAGTTTATGCAAAATAACTTCTTTAAATCGTTTTATAAAATGATTTCCAACACCTTTTGATTATCTTATTTCGCAAAATGATCGTTTTTCTTCTCAAGTACCGATTTTGAAAATCAGCTTCATTTACAACTGTTTTTTTATAAGAAACGATAATATGGGTAAAAATTGCTGTTGCAATGGAAATTTAACATTTTGGATTGCCGCTCACTGCTTGTTCTCATAGAAATAATTTAAAATAATAGGGGCAAAATGTTGGCAAAAGATCTTACGGAAAGTAGTAGTTTTAAGATAGAAAAAAGACTACCTTCTACTTCGAAGTTTTTCACCGAAAATATCATTCGCCAATTATAAAAACAGAAAAATGTTTCTTAGTATGAATAAAACATAATATATTACAAAAAGTCTTAAACTAAACATCTGGGTGTCAAAGCAGTATGGGTCTTCGTGTTCTATATGTACATTTCTTAATCGTACGCAGTCTTTAAAAGGTTGTTCATAAAATTTAACCGAGACCATCAACGATCATATTCAAATATCAAATTATTTAAAGTAAAACAACACAAACACTGACCAGATTGATTAAAGTTAAAATATATGAAGACTTTTGTAATAACTTCTAGCCAATCTATATGTGGACAAGCTTATAAAATAAGGAGATGTGGTATGATTGCCAACAGATTCGAAATGACGTGGATTTAAGCAATTATTGGTCGTGGCGTTAATATAGAGAACTAACATATATACTTGCATTTGGTATTTAGAATATTAAGAAATGTTCATTACATGGTTTATAAATTACCTGCTTGTCTCTTTTTATGTACTGTTTTTCGTCCTCTGGGTTGCTGACGGGGATGAAATTTTGATCCTTTATTCTGCTCTGCGATTAATACCCTCAAGCCATTAAACCTTGACAGTTTATCGTTAAACACATTGTTTTCTTTAAATGACGTCGCTGTCGGTTTGCCGATTTGATTTGGCCATGTGTCATCAACGACCATCTGCATTCCCTCATCTTGAGATGGTAGTATATCTTTTAAGTTGTGAAGTTCCACTGGTGCGTTCAACTGAAAATTGTGTTGGTTACCCATCGGTAGAAATTCAGGATTAGGCTCTTGGACCATCAGTGGTTCGGGATTAGTTTGCTGAAAGTTAGAATCGGATTTAGACGATTTGAAGTTATTGACTGGCAACGGTGCTTCCAACTTTAAATTTTGTTGATTAAGATATGGTGATAAAGTAAGACGATGCTTTTGGTTCATAACATTGTCTTGAAAATTAGAACTTGATATGTCTTTTTGTTGAATTGGCGAGTTTTGAACTGCGTGGACAACGTTTTGTTTTGTTGACGAGTGTTGATTAAGAAATGGTGATAAACTAAGACGATGCTGTTGGTCCATAACATCGTCTTGGAAATTAGAACTTGATATGTCTTTGTGTTGAGCTGGCGAGTCTTGACCTGCGTGGACAACGTTTTTAGTTGGCGAGTGTTGATTAAGAAATGGTGATAAACTAAGACGATGCTGCTGGCCCATAACTTGGTCTTGAAAATTAGAACTTGATATGTCTTTGTGTTGAGCTGGCGAGTCTTGAACTGCATGGACAACGTTTTGTTTTGTTGACGCGTGTTGATTAAGAAATGGTGATAAACTAAGACGATGCTGTTGGCCCATAACTTGGTCTTGAAAATTAGAACTTGATATGTCTTTCTGTTGAGTTGATGAGTCTTGAACTGCACTGACAACATTTTGTTTAGTTGGCGAGTGTTGGGCTGGATCGACAAGCGAACGAACTTTAAAGTCAAAATTTGGATTTAGATCTGCTCCAGGGTTCAATACATAATCCCTAGGAACCAAAACATAATTCGGTGTATTTTTCAACTGCATCAGACTCTGTCCTGGCTGACTTAATTTAAAATGATTGTCAAGAACTGGGTTACGTGGTTGGACATCGCCATTAGTCGGCCAAGCCACGGTCATACCGTGCTGTGTAATTGATACATCATGAGTAGGTGAAACATCGTCAATGTTCTGGTGTTGCGGTTTGTCCTTTTTATTACCCTCAGTTTTGAGAGTTTCTTGACTAAAATCAACGCCAGTTGATAAACGATGATTTTGTGATAAACCATTTTGTGCAGTAAAATCATCACTAGGGTGCGAAATGTGGTTCTGTTGTTGCGGTTGATTGACTCTGTTACCCACATTATTGAGAGTTGCTTGGCTAAAATCAACGCCACTTAAATGTCCACGATGTTGTACAATACCATTTCCCGCGTTGAAGTCATCAGTTGGGAAGCTAATTTGGTGCATTTCTTGTCTTTGGCCATATAACGCTTCAATAGAATAAAGAAAAATGCAATAATATTTTGTAGCCAAATCGACTTTTATAGAAACATGTATCATAGAATACCTTATAAAAACTTATTTCAGTAAAAAGGCTCTCAATTATCTTTTTCGAGTATTATTATCTTCAAATTTATTGCATTTTTTTTAACAATATTTTAAACATTGAATATTGAATAGATTTTTCACGCATTTCAAAAGTACAAGCTGTAATCTTAGACTGTCAAAGAAAAAAAATGTTGAACTTAAATTTGTAACTTCAAAGGAAACAATTAATACGATTTAGATGTTTTTTACATTAGAAATAAAAGATAAGATGATAATTGGAGTATTAAATTGTTTAACTAGGCGTATTATTTTTAGATATCAGAAACAAATATATAGATAACTAGTAAAACTTCATAACTCTTATTTACCTGATCCTTCAACGGAAAATAAAACTGCTAAGATGACGAAAAAACGATTCTTTTCATATTGTCAACTGAAATAATGAATAAGATGGTAAGAAAAGAAATATATATATATATATTTAAACGTAAAAGATGATAATTAACAACCATACAAAAATATATTAAGAAATAACAAAAAGAAATATGAGATAAATTCACAAAAAATATCAATTTATAATTTAAGCGTACTCTCTAAACATCTTAACCATGATAATATGTTTTCTACCTTACAACATTCAAACCAGAAAAAGATACAAAAAGTGATAGTTAACTTCTTTTAAAATTAATATAAATAAACAAGACGAGACAAATGCTTATACAATCTCACCTTTCAAGTTAAAGACTCCTTGTCAAATTGAAAACAAGTGTTCATTCAAACATATTTATTAATAAGTCAACGAGGAAATACATAATTCATTAGTTTGTAAAATGTTGACGACTGTCACTGCGTCACTTATAGGTTAGGTCATTGATGAAAACAAATAAATACCTGTAGTGAAAACAGCGTAATGACATTTGTGGGCTTCTTTTTTTGCCTACCTTATACATTCTCAGAACGTGTGTTTCATTAATGTTCAAAGGAACATTATTTTAATATACATGACATCCGGTGTCAATTGTTTATTTTATTTTCAATTTAGGATTATAATTTTAAATAATTATTCAATTTATTCCTATACACTAATTAATGGTATACACCCACAAAATATTTGGCGTCATTATGGATGAGTGTGTCAACTTAGTTAAAACTGCATACTGGACTCTTATTAAAAATATAAAAAAAATTTTAAAAAACAATTAACTGTTCAACTTGGTAAAATAGTATTGAATGAAAAATCATTAAATAATTCAACATATGCATACAATGAAAATGAAATCTACCAAAATCTATGTCAAAATTATCTTTAATAACTTTTTTCTCTAAACCTAGTACATTGATATTTTTAATCGATAAGTTTTTGTTAGATAAATAACCGTTTGAATGATGTAAAATGAATATATGGTCGGGCGTTTTTTTGGGGAGGGGCTATACATTAGTCTCAGTGGTGTTTTTGATGAAAAAATACCCCCGAAAAAACATCCAAATTAGCGTAACGTCGTCACTTTCAAAAGCCATAAAACGTCATTTTTTAGTCTCAATCCATCAAAATGGAAGTTTGTGACACTTTAATTATTTTATATAAACATAACGCTGACATTAGTGTAGCAACAACATATCAACTTTTAAAGAAATTTTAATTGGAGATTTGATGAACGTTTTTCATCGATTTTAACCCCAAGGGCGACTGAGGAATCGAAATATGGTCACGCTTGGTCATCTTCCGACCGACAGTAAAACCCTCGACAAAGTGGGGCCTCCGTTTGGCTGTGAGGGATGTGTAAATACGCAGCCACGTCCGGTCAGAATGGGGACTCTAAATCCGATGCCCTGAGTAGAGAAAGCGCTCTTGCAACGTCTCTTTTGAGGGGTCAGTAGGAGACCTGTTGCAAAGCAACATTGCTGTCCTTATCCAATTTACCCTCATTTTCCAGTGGCAGTCCAAATTTCCCGGACGGCCCCTATTGCAGGATCTACCTAATGTAATTATTGTTAATTTGTTCTCGTCCTGAACATGCCTGAAATATTTGCCACAAGACGTTAAGCAACAAATAATCATTTAATCATCGATTTTACGTTCTTTCTACAGGCATAAAAATGTACATCTATTTTGAAAGAATAAATTCAATAATGCTTCAGAAAATAAAAAAGATAAATGCATTACTTCGTAGAGAGATAAATACATTACTGCAGTTGAATGTATACTCTTACAGTAATCTGTGACATGGACTATAAACTATAATGTTATCTTAACTCTCAGAAATGTATCGTTGAAATGGAATAAATGGAATATAAATCGTTAATCTATTCAAATATCGATGGAAGTCTCCTCAAATTCTTTTTTATCGGTATTTTATTAAAGTGGTAACTTTTTGTGAAAACTTTCACATTATTCAAGAAAGATTGTTTTTATGCAATGTTACGTTTACAAAACTTTAATTTTTTTCGAAATGCATACCGGGATATTCTTCCCAATGAATAAGTTACCTTAGCTTTATTTGGCAAAATCTTTCGGAATTTTGGGTCTTCAATGCTCTTCAACTTCGTACTTTATTTGGCCTTTTAACTTTTTTTTAATTCGAGCGTCACTGATGATTCTTTTATAGACGAAACGCGTGTCTGGCGTACAAAACTTCAATCCTGGTATCTATGAAGAGTTTATTCCAAAGATGAATGGCAAGTTACATATGTTTAACTAGTTTATTCATGAACGTTGATTGGCATACGAGTAGTTAAAATACCTTGGATATGTTCTACGGCAGATCTCACGCTAGAATTGTTTTCCTGAGAGAGAGGTTTGAAAACTTGACACCTACATGTATGAAATTTAGAATACCAAAAATTTGTGAAACTCAATTGAGAAACGCACCCGTCATTTACATAAATATGTCAAAGTAGCAGAAATAAACTGTGTATCTATAACAATTGATTCGGAAACTTTAAGAAAAAGGTAATAAATCCTGATACTGACAAGTGTCTATATAATTATCTCTATCGGCACATTTCTTACAAAAACGTTCTATTTGATTGGTTAGCTAATATATGTTGTACCTGTATGACATCCTACTGTACGATAATTTTGATTTGTTATATGAAAATGTGGGTTTCATTTCCTCATTTTTATCCATCAATTTAACCCACTTTGTGGTTTTATTTAGATGTAGTCTTTTATGGCGTATAAAGATTATTTTCATATTTGATTGGTTAGCTAATATAGTGTTGGGGTACCTGTAATGACATCCTACTGTAGAGGATTGTTACGTCAAGATTAATGTCCTTATATGAAAATGCTGGGTTTCATTTCCTCATTTTTTTATCCAACAATTTGGCTTCCATGGTGATATGAAATTAGATGTAACTTGTATGGCGTATAAAGATTATTTTCATATTACGTTTGACATGTAATTTCGTGAAATTCGTATTGTACGCATTGGCATGTCGATAGTTTTTCTAAAATCTATATGAAAATTTAAATGACATATATCATGTTTTATGCATCTATGTCAACCACGAAAATGAGCGCTCCATGAAAAGTTTCAAGTAGGTTATGAATATTTGAAATATATTAAAAACACATGGCAAAAAATAGTCATATAAGAGCTCTCCTGATTACACATGGGTTAGAACTTTCAAATTAAGAAGCTCTTTAAAAGATAGTATATAAATAGCGGAACTAAATAGCAGAAAAAAAATATAAGGTCCATGTCCTTGGTTTTAAGATATACGCCATTGAAAATTTGGCGGAAATGATTCTTTTTATAAATTTTTTTTATACATTTAACATTATCACCTTTTTATTTTTAACAGTTATGTAAATTTAACAAGAATTTTATAAGATTTTCAAAGATGGCTTTTTAAACTATAGTTAAAAAATTATGAAAGGAAAAGTAGGAGTTAGCGGGCAAAATATTTAATGGCACTACATGGATAAAACCAGAGCATTCCAAATATCTGACAAAAAGTCAAAAACAAGACCAGCGAACATCCTTCAACTGATTAAGGGTTTATTTGTGCAACGTATTCTACAAATTTTTCATGTATTCGGTACGAAAATCAGCTCTTCAAATAAAGAGAACTATATGTACAATAAATATCTTTAGAAGGCTCAAAAACTTTGGTGGGTAGGGAGGAATGTCGGAAAAGTTTTGTTCAATAAAATTATGACATACGTGTAG
Organism: Mytilus coruscus; assembly: GCA_017311375.1. NCBI lineage: Eukaryota > Metazoa > Mollusca > Bivalvia > Mytilida > Mytilidae > Mytilus > Mytilus coruscus. The sequence continues at coordinate 32,084,497 of CM029601.1, forward strand.
TTGGTAGAGATAGAATGGAAAAGTGATTGGTTACCAAAAGGTCATTTAAGATTCCTTCCAAAATCTTACTATGAACGAAACTCTTCCTACGCATGAAACTCTATACCATGTGTTAAATTCACCGTGAACCTAAGTGCAGACAAGTTGTATAACCTCTAACTATTATATATTATATATATAACATATTAGGGGTTTTTGTTTTTGAATTGTTACGAAATGTATTTTAATTTATTGATTGTTTGTTGGTTGCTTAACGTCCAGTGGCAAATATTTCATGCATGTGTAGGACGAGAACAAATTAAAAATAAATACAATGGGTAGGTCCTGTAAAAGAGGCCGTCCGGGATGAAGGTCGGGGAAATTTGGACTACCACGGAAAAATGAGAGTATTGTGGATAAGGACAGAAATTTAGCCTTGCGACAGGCCACCTACGGACCCCTCAAAGAGTTGTTGCAAGGGGCCTTAACGTGCAAAGAGCGTGGCACTCTCTTTACTCGAGGCATCGGATTTATTTTAACGTCCCCATTCTGAACTGGACGTGGCTATGAACTTGTACATCCCGCACAGCCAAACGGACGCCCACTATAGCGAGTGTTTTACTGCCGGTCGAAGGAAGACCAATGGTGACCATATTTCTATTCTCCTGTCACCCTTGGGGGGAAATGTATTTTATTATCCTACTTTGATTTGAAAATAAATCACGCTGAAGTTTCGAGGTAACTCTCAGAAAATGTAAAATACATGGCGAATTGTCTTTTAAAGTTCTCATAAGAATCATTATCGCAGTCGAATTTGAATTTGAAAATATGTGAGTTTTCAACCTCCAAACGTAAAATGGGAAAAGTGCTGTTAGCGCTATTATAACTCGATTTCTTCGTGCATTTCAAAGAAGGAATAACAGATGTATACTACAAACATTATAGGCAACTTCTTTAATGATTGCCCTTAAAAAATGTATTCATAATAATAAATAACTCCGTACATAAAATCTTGAAGGACGGCGACGACCATTACAGTAACTTTCCATGTAGCAATGTTCGTGTCCTTACTTGTCAAAAAAAGTTTAAACCAATAATAAAACACAAAAATTGTGTAAAGCCGAGTATAAATTTTTCATTTTAATTAATGCGATATTTCAAATATTTGGCATATTGAACATACACAAACACATGTAGTAATTTTTCGTCCCGTATGTTTTTCGTCGCGTAGGCTTAGAATTTTACATAAAGTTTTTTTTTCTTCTCGAGAATTCGCAGTATAACAACTTTTATGCGTATATTTGTATATGTCAATAATGCTTATTAAATACAGGGTACCATGAATTCATATGGAAATCATTAATACTACTTACCTCGGCAAAGAACAGTCAATCAAGGTAGGTAACTAGCAAAACTTTGACGTTAAATGTTTTGATTTATGATGCATACGTGGTAAACAGATATATATAACTCAAATCAATTTCAAACTGCGGTTTGAGGTTAATTTCTAATGCAGTAAAATGAATAATTAAATCACGACCAGAAAAAAAATTAATTTAAATTACTTATTGAATTAATTAGAATTTCTTATGAAATGATTGACTCCATTGTGTCTATTAACTAAATTTAGGCTTGTTCATTATTTTTTACTGTCAGCAGTTGAAACGTTTTCAATCATAGTGGACCACAGATTGTGCTTAAATACTCCTCTTATTTAGTGCAATAATTTCATGCCTCAGTCTAACTAAGGCAACTGAAATCTAAAACAAAATTACTGTCTGGACATCTTTCGTCATGAAGTAAGATCTGGGGTGTTTTCCATCATTCAGTTTGAACCGATCGTACATTTGTACCAGCCAATAAGATACAATCTTTCAATAATATCCTTGAAATGCTGAACTTAATCTCCCGGAAGTAACCTGCAGTGAAGTAAATGAGCTTCGATGCTTGGCCCAACTACATGCACATTAACTTTGTTCTGAAAACCAATATTCGATAAAAGGACGTCTATTGTTTTTCATAAATTGATATTGTGCACATGGCTACAACTAAAATAAATTGTGTCTGTAGCATGCCATTTTTTTTCTACAATTTTTAGGTCACCTCTTTTGGTACATGTATCAATTAATCCAAAGTTATGTTAATTGACTGTATTTTTCTTTCCATAAAGTTTTCAAGGTAACAGGTACAATTATGGGCGATCTCATGGATTTTTATTAAATTTTGCAAGCAATCGTCTATAGAGCACATAAATGAAAATAACACTTGATATGTATTATATGTACACGAATCGCTTTTCTGGATTAAATTCATCAAGAATTTCAGTAGAATATCGAAAAGAATTTTCGAAATTACTTTCTTTACGATATAGAGCAAATTAAGAATCCGCCAAATAAAAGTACAAATGTTTCGAAAGCATGCAATTTTTGCAAATGATATTAATAATTTGCCTTTTCTTCAAAAAGGATATATTTCTATCCCATTTCATTGATATGTAATGTAAAGGGGACTTTTATATTCATTTTAAACCTGTACAAAAATTTGAATATTTACAAAGTTACAGTTGTTCTTTGTCAGATTTGATTTCTCAAGAGTAAGTATTATATTTGGAAAAGCTGCAGGAAGTTTTATTAAGGACAGACGGGAGATCACTGGCTGTCAGGTTGTCAACGACCGTCCTTTTTCAGGTTTCTTACCGATGCACTTTGAATACCGAATTTTCAATAGTTGTTTCACAGTTTATCAGGACATAATGATGGACCGAAAACTATTTTAAAGTTCTATCCAGAAGGTTTTGCAGAAAATCTTCTTTTTAAGCACGAAAAACGTCAAAAATACTCAAAGAATTCTACTACGAAGACAATAAGCAATGCACACTCTTCATTGTTTTGTGTTATGCAATAGAATTATCATAATTATATAATCCGACCGAGTTCGTTGATTTTCCAAATGTTTTGATATTTAGGAGTTCCAAGCAATTTTTAATGAAAAAAAACTTTTGATATCAAACGTTTTAAGTTTAACAAAAGATTAAATGTCATTAAAATAATTGAATACTACCGTTTAAGTTACACACACTACGCACAGATAAATTTTCTCTCCCCACTTCCTGCTAGCTCCTCATTGTCAATGAAAATATATGTCCATCCTAAGGTAAACATCTCGTAGTATCTAATTACATGGCCATTGGCAGAAGGGGCAAACAGACTATTGAGGTAGGTTAAAGTCACCAATAGGGTTCGAGCTATAGATTTGTAGATGAAAGTATATTGATAAGGTGTTCAGAAAATAAAGTATTTTTCTTCATTTTTCATCTCCTAATGTTGCAGAGAATGTGACATCATAGAATAGGATAAAATCTTATCAGGTTACAATACATCGTTTTAGTGTAAAATAAACCATATTGACAATAAACGATATTTTTTAACTTGATTGATTATTAAGGTCCAAATTTTAATCAAAATGGTACAGACATGTCTATGTATGCAGTTGATATTATTGATGTTTAAATCAATGATATAAACAACACAATTTGGAGACTTGCACCGATACATGTTACTTATAATTATTAGTATACATCGTAAGAATAGCCCCATGAAGATTTTTCTAAGATACCGAAATATCAACATAGCCTTCTCTGGTTCGGTATGAAAACCCTTGCTGCGGAACTGTGGGATGTATAAAAACGCAGCCACGTCTGGTGGGAATCGGGACAGTCAATGTCCGCCATTAAAATGCTCATCTAGTTCTAGCATATTTAGAAAATTACAAAAATGACAATGCAATGTAAAATTGTTTCGACTTCACTTAACACATGCGCATGTAGGTGTTCAAAAATTATAAACTGAAACATCATCTCAAATTTATAAAATATACCATAAACGTATCTAGTTCTAATAAATTGCTTTTACAACCAATATACATCTACTGAGGGCTTGTTTTAAGTTTTCAATTTTTCCGTTTTATGGCCATTTGCCTTTCTTCCTGGACCAAATTCAAAAAGAATTGTTGCGTCAGTTTTTATGGTTCAGTAACCAATGAAATTAGTCTCGTTGAACTCACCAATAACCAAACAAAACATAACGGGGATAACTGACTTAAAGTACAAGGACTTAAATTAGTTTTTTTGTCAGATGGGTGGACATGATCATTACCACATCCACCCCGCCTTTCCGGAAAAAACAAAACAAAAGTATAAAATATTTTTTCGCGCACAAAATGACTTTTACTGTCGAAACTGTTATGTCAACTTTGCTTGACAATAATTACAAATACATATATATTTAACGAACTAGTAATTTATAGACAAGATATATTATCTCAGTTAATGAATCCATACCATAGCACCGAGTAGCGGGTGATTGATACCATTTGGGTTTGATGGTCAAGCAAGCAATCAGACCCGTTCTAAATCAGTTTAGTGTGCACTTTATAATATGCATATTCAATATAACGTTTTGACATTCGCATTGATTTATTGCGTACAATTAAATAAATGTCCTCGTGTAATTGTAACTCTCACAAGAAGAAAAGGTGCAAATCTTCGTGCAATTAATGATGACATTTACCTGTTTTTGGATATACTTGTATGACCTCTAAAACTTTTTGTACTTCTGTGTCTCAGCATTTCTGATTGAAGTACATTCAAATCATCAAATCAAGTTTTTTTTTTACTTAAATATATACACATTCATAATTTTAAAATGTGATTCGAGGTCAAGGTGTTCCTGATCATAATAAATGTATCAATCGGTTTTAATTGATAAAATTTATGTGTCAACATAATCACTAGCTTCTACATTCTCAAAGAGAGGCGAAGGATACCAAAGGGACATTCAAACTCACAAGTCGAAAATAAACGGACAACGCCATGGCTAAAACAGAAACAGACAACAGTAAACAAAACACAACATAGAAAACCAAAGACTGAGCAACACGAACCCCACCAAAAACTGGTGGTGGTCTCAGGTGTTCTGTAAGGGAAACAGATCCTGCTCCACATGTGTCACCCGTTGTGCTGCTCATGTTAGTACAAACCTGGTGATATGTATAATTTGGTAGTTTTGCTCATTGTTTATTCATTTTTGAACTACCACTGGGTCGATGAAATTCCTGGTAGATATATATCGTATATATATATATTTAAGTCTATAAAAGGACCAACCAGCAAATTTAACATGTACCGGATCGTCTAGAATAGACGATACTGCGCAGATAAGGAAAATATATAAGTCTAAAGATCTGCACAACGGTACTGGTATACGATGATAATATACGAAGATGATGTAATAAAATCGTGTTGACAAATATTTCGGCTTAACAAATAGCCTTCGTCAGTGTCAATAATTTTTACAATACTAATTTTTTGTGTAAAATAACTCATTTAGTTAATCCCAAAATCTTGAACCTCAACATATAAAACAAAACTCAATACTCTATAAACGTGCCTGCGTATATATACATCCCAAATTGTCTAATTGCAGTAGCATGTAATAAGAATGTATGTAAAATAATAGAAGAGTCCCTCTACAAAACTGCTAGTATTTCGTATTGATGCCGTTTGGATGATGAACATTTAGTTCCTTTATCCAAAAGCTTTCCCGAACCTGTCGCTGGGCATCACTCCAGTGAATGTTCTGTTCAATCACTAGGATTTTCATGCGGTTAAAGTCATCAAGTTTGTGACCCGACTGTCTGAAAAGCTGACTAACTGGGAGGAGTGGTTTCTTAGAGATATCACTCCTATGGCCAATGAGGCGTTTGTGGATATCATGCCATCTGTTATGGAGCTTTCTTGCACTGCGAGTCTATCTGATCAGTCGGGTCCTTTCCAACATAAATAGTGTTTTTTTCGTTAGTTGTGATGTAACATCATTGTCCTAGGTGCAGTGACTGAGCACTCACAAACATGTTTATCCCCCACATTTAGCATGTGCCTGTGTCAAGTTTGGAGACTGTCGTTAATTCCTGTCTGTAATTTTTTTTTATTGTTGTTTTTATATAAATCAGCATATTGTTTTACTTTTAAATTGCAATATTGTTTTTTTGATTGTTGTTTTAGCATGTTAGTTTACTTTTTAATTGCTTCACATATTTTTTTACTAGGGCCTTTTGTTGTTATATCGTCGGCCTTTTGTTTCTTGAAGATATTTGTCCGATACACCATCTACCGATCTTCGCATTACGGTGCGCAGCTGTTAATTTTAGACGATATACACGCCATCTTGAAATTAATCCTCCTGAACAAAGTTATTTATGATTGGTTGCCTGAAGATAAAATTCTACTAGATTAAATGAGTTATAGAATCTGGAACATGCAATGTTGAGGAAAAGAAATCATATACGGAATATCAGAATCCGGATAAGTAGGGATAATTTACACCCGATCGATGACTGTATTCCTATGGATCACGTCAAATACAAACTGTTGGATAAGCGCTGATAGTCGAAAGTGATACATTATTTGATTTTTTGCGCATTAGCTTTGCTTTATCTGATTTCTTTTTTCACATCTAGCCTATATATGATGTTAAAAACATATCACACTTGTATCATTTTACTTTTTAAAATTAAAACCCAAAATAAAAGAATCCAAAAATGAAGCAAAACGTTATAAATTGCATTTGTCCGAAGCGTTTCTGTGGATTTGGCTTCATCAGGAACACCCAAAGCCAAAAATTGAAAGACTGACTACTGCGCTGATGATACCCTCGAGGACTGCATGATAGTCGACACAGTGCTGTAAAAAAATGAAAACAACACGTTATAAATTGCATGCGTCCGAAGCGCTTTTCTTGAATTACCTTTATAATGAATTAAATAATTTTAAAAACTGTTTTCCCCCTTTAAAAACACAAACAATAAACCTTACGTAAATTAAGGATACTGTGAAGTACTCATATCTGTTTAGAAAAAGGTTAAACTTGTTTTATATTATGCAATTTATGTAGTATAGAATATAGAGTGACACTATCCATAGCGCAAAAAAACTGAGCTGAATAATTACAAAAATTTAGATACAATGATTCTTTATAATAATCAGAGATGTAAACAAAGTAAATATTATTTAATTTGATTTTAATTAGCAATAAAAGCTATCATAAAATAAAATATTGTAACCCATGTTCGAAAACCTTTTCGACCACTCTATCTCAATTTTAATAACTTATGTCACTATTTCAATTTAGAATCTTTTTAAAAACTATTTAGATTTACTGACTAATTGATTGTTATTTGTTTCAGGTCGAGTAGTAAATATGTCAGCTAATTTATGACGAGAACAAAATAAACAATAAATCAAGAATGCTCTGCAAAGTTGGATTGAAGACTGGAAAGTCAAAGTCTCACTAGAAAAAAGGCCATGCTGGTAAAGTGGTAACTAACAGAAAATGTTCTGGCAAGGATTCTTATCGTAAAGACAGTGTTGCGCTTCTCAAAATGAGGCATCGGGTTTAAAGACCATATTCCGATAATAATTCACAACATATTAATACAGTCATGTACATTACCAATTGCAAATAGTCCCCTGACAGGTGTGTTTGTACCGGACAGGTGAATTCCAAGCATCATATATATCTACTTTATATTAAGACTATTGCAAAAAGGATACGATACAAAATCATGTATATATTTCAATTAACGGATCAAAATATTCATTTGATACCAATACTTAAAAAATTAAACTCAGAATGCATGCGTTATTTGTTTTTAATGAAAGACGATAATGTTACTAAACCCATAATACATTGCATTATTTAAGAAATTAGCGTTTCTGCCTAGACACCCATTAACATTAGTAGTGAGATAAAAGGGCAAACCTTTCTTGAATAATATACAGAATACACCAATTTAAGTATGTCAAAGGAAGATCGAAATCTCTTAGAGACGATTAAAAGTAACAAGAACAATTTTCGGACAAGCACGGAAAGACAAATACGAACAGCGAACACTTAAAACTAAACCTTAGTTTGGGCTATACTTACTTCCATCAATATCACGAATGATATTGGGTGATCCATAAAGGTAAGCATAATAATTCGGTTTCATATTTAAAACATGCGTGTGGCACAACAATCAAAGACAGTGAATATAGAATTTGGCAAAAGCAACTATGTCACTAGGCAATTATATAGATATAGGAAGATGTGGTGTAGGTGCCAATGAGACAACTCTCCATCCAAATAACAATTTATAAAAGTAAACCATTATAGGTCAATGTACGGCCTTCAACACGGAGCCTTGGCTCATGAACTTTGTCACCGAAAAACAAGCTATAAAGGGCCCCAAAGTATTAGTGTAACACCATTCAAACGGTAAAACCAACGGTCTAGTATAAATAAAAACGAGCAAACGAAAACACGTATAAATTACATAAACAAACGACAACTATTGTACATCAGATTCCTGACTTAGGACAGGTGCAAACATTTGCATTTGGATTAAACGTTTGTAATAGTACCAAACCTTCTCCCTTTTTCATGAAACAATAGTATAACATCACAACATAGAAATACACACATGATAAAACATGAGACAATTATTAGGAGTTAACTCAATCAAAACGTAAATTAACACACTATGAATATATGTACTGTTTATGGTCATTTCGAAAAAGGCAAAGTTGACCTTAGTCCTATTATCTTTAAGTCCCATTTTGGTGATACAGCTAAAACGCTAACAATTTATGGTATTCATCATTCAAATTGTCCTGGTCACTTGTTGATTTTGCCTGGATAATAAAGCCAGTCTGGAAAAATGTTTACGTTTGAAGGCGTACTTCATGCCGACTATTTCTGAATAACAATGCTGCTTCAAATGGACGGATTTACCCCTGTTGATTGTACAATGGTGAAAAGCTGTAGAAGATAATCTTTCACAGCTTTTGAGTACCTAATAAATATTTTCCCTCACTTTGTGCCCATCCATAATCTACTTGGTGTTCATTTGTCTCATTTGTTGATTCTTGGACTTTTTCTAAATTTCTCAGTCTGATATCAACATCTTTACATACTTCTTCCCATAAAACTTGATTTCATCATATGATATTTTTTCCAACTTGTACAGATGTCGACAAAACTCGTTTTTGTATATAGTTTAGAGAAGGTTTGGTGTTGTTTGGTGCAGCCAATTTCAGGACAATTAAAATCTGAAGAACTTGAGTTAGGTGAATCTTCTGAATCTTCAGTCCTTGTAACTTCCTGTTCTGATTCTGTATTAGCTTCCTATTCAACTTGATTGGGTCTTTTCTTGGGAAAGTAACACTGCCTGTTTGTGTGATTTCTTTAAATGCATGCGTGATTATTAAATCTGTTCGTTCTTGATCACAAGATATTTTTTAACCTGTAAAGAAAAGAGATATTTTCATGAATTAGGTTTATTTTTTTCAGGCATTTCGGCAATATATATTGTATAAATGATATGCAGAATAAATAGAGTAGTGCTCCAGGTCTTCCGCCTTGCACATAAACCAATTTTCAGCTAAAACATTCTATTTTAATTTATGTGACTTTAACCTTTGACCTACTGACCTAAAAATCAACAGGTGTATTCCTTAACCCTAAAGCCTTCACCTGTTATATAAGTTTCATAAAAATACATTAAGGCTTGTTGAAGTTATGCTCGCTCTGGAAACCACATTTTAGACAGAAGGATGGAATGACGGAAGGACGCACGGAAAGCCAAATTCTATAGTCCCCTGTTTTGCAAAAGGCAGGGACAACAAACTATTTGCAGTTTTGAAGGTCAACTAAAAAACTCTCAAGTATCTTACAGGAAAAGGGGAGATACACCAGGGGATTTCTGTCATGACCTTCAAAACTGCAGTTACATTCTTTTTATCAGTAACATTATAATGAAGCTGATGCATATACTTTACAACATTTTGCCTAATATTTCAGATAGATTATCTAAGAAAGATAAATAAATGCTCTGTGGAGTACAGTGTATCACGTCGACGGCATTTAATCTTTTATAAAATTAGATATAAAATACAACAATGACATGGTGGTGGTAATGGAAAAAACAATTCAAAATAGTATGTCGATACAATATTTTGAGAGTGTGGAAAAAATATTTCAGTTGTTCTTTTCCAAATTTCAAATAGATCTGTTTCTAAGTTTCAGATGGGTGGTTGTGTTTAAAGATCCATTAAGAGGGGGAAGCTTTTACCACCAAATAAATAAAATAAAATATAACTTTATATAAAGGTGTCAAAACAGGAATGAATCTCAAGTTGATAAAATTTTTTTATGATGACCGAAATTATTTTTTTTTTTTATTTCAGCTGGAGTTATCCTTCCTTTCTTGAACAGAATTTCTCATTAAATACGTTTTACTATTTATTCAAATGCACAACAATTTTATTTTACTTTATAACTGCAAGAGAATGTAATTTCAATGAAAAGGAGTACAGCTTTGATCTTTTTGTTTTAAAAAAGTTCATTTTATTGAAAAGAAGAATTTCTTAGTAGACCATTATTTTAGATTTGAATATTGTAATTATAAACAAGTTACCAATCTACAAAAAGTCTGGATTTACAAACATCACATCCTTCGCTTGCCGTCGTCGAGTTCGCATCGTTCGGGCCGATATCAAGCTAATACTGGAGAAGATTACGGTCTGTTGTTTAGTTAGAAGTAAAAAGCCCAGAATCACTAAATGATAAGGGCAAAAAGACATTTCCTTGTTGCCATCAGTCTGTAGATCGTGTTCAAAGTATCTCAGTAGGTAAATCCAGCTCTACATCCCCGGTGATTTTATAAGAGTTCTGGGGACTTGCTCAATATGAATATTGTGCTGGATTAGTGAAATACTGAATGTTTGGTTGAAACTACTGTTCTGAAAAATCGAAAAGTTCAAGTCCTGTTTTGGTTTTAATATGGAAAAGAACGGATATGGGTTAATAGCACGAAGACATCACATATTGATCATTAAATGCCACACAAAAATAAATCTAGAGCTGACGACACTAACTTCAATAGAGCATTAACTTTCCACTTACAGACAGCCATCTCTGGATGGCCTCAAACAAAGCAAGAACAACCGAACCCAAGGGAACAGAAAAATGTCCAATTATCTAATTTAAAACTAAAAGGTTTAATCAGGAACATATATGTCCCTGGATTAATAACACAAGAATCGACACAACAATGACTTATATGGATCCTTTAAATATAAAATCGACCTCCGACCTCTATGTTGGAAAAAACGACCTGCGACCTGTACATTTCCCTTAAAACGACCTCGCGACCTTGCGACGAATTTAAAAGTGACCTTGCGACCTGAGGGGGGTACCCTGTGGGAGCCCCATTCAGTGGATGTCGTTTGCTGATGTATATCATATTTGTTCTTCGTTTATTATTTTGTACCTAAATCAGGCCGCTAGTTTTCTCGTTTTAATTATTTTACATATTTTATTTCGGGATTTTATAGACTGTTATGCGTTATGGGTTTTGCTCTTTGTTGAAGGCCGTACAATGGCCTATAGCTGTTAAATTCTACCGTCAGTTGCAATTGGTCCTGGTGGAGAGTTGTCTCATTGGCAATCATTCCACATCTTCACGTTTTTACATTAACCCCGCCACATTCTTTATGTTCTTATTCCAATAAGAGGCAACAGTATAGTTAACCGATGTTCAAAACCTGTAAATCCATTTAAAATATACTAAATAGGATAAAGGAAAATGGGGTAGTCGAAAGAACTGCAAAAGATCGGGTGCGTTGACAGGATAGGGTTCTATGCTATGTATGCATCACTTGTCATTCGAATACAAATTCAGGCAACATGTTGCGATAGAGAATTGGACACAATCGATAAATTTGCAGACCATTTATAGACTTTTCTGGTATTTTAAGATCTAAAGACAAAGAGACACAGAAACTCGTATTGGTCAATCACTTATGTGATGATGACTGCGAATCGCTGCCGTCTGTGACAAGCGTCTTTCGTTTAATATTAATATCTTTACTTCGACCCTTAGTTTTTTCCATTGAAATATTTGACATTTTTTGTACCTTTAATATTAATAGCTTTACTCCGACCCTTAGTTTTTTCCTTTGAATATTTCACATTTTTTGTATCGGGGCCTTTAATTGTTTATTAAACGTATGCGTTTTGCCGATTAATGAAGGCCTTACGATGATTTGTAGTTGTTGTCCTCCTTTTCCTTTAGTCTATGATGAATAGTTGTCTCTTTGGTAATCATGAAGTATATTCTTATTCTTATAATCATTGTAGAAGTGATTGAGATATTTTTCCATTAATGACCATTTCATGCATTGTTATAGAGAAAAAATTGTTTGTGTTTAATTAAATTTCTTTTTAATTTGGAAAGGATTTTTATAATGATAGATCCCATTCTGGTAAAAAGCGATTGTGTATATGTTGCATAATTTGTATAATGTGAAGCACTTTAAAAAAAAATCATGCAACCGATTAAAAATGTTGAAGATTTGCTACATGTAGAAAAATTTACAATTTCTAAAATTATTTCTTTCTTCATCATTTTTTAAAGGTGTATTGACAAACATTTTCAGCTTATTCAGAACGAACCCATTTTGAACAAAATTGTTATCCAGAAGGGAATTTCAATCTGATCAATTTTCTCCCTATAGTTTTTTTTTTTTTTTTAAATCAATGTTAACCAAATACAATGTGTATAACTGACAGTTTGTTAACGGATTTTTAAATATGAAATATGATCTACATCTTACCAGCGCTTGTATCGTGTGTAAAGTAAAATAAAGTAAAATGCTTTCGATGCATATTTCTAAAATTCAACAGAAACACCACCCATAAATGTAATATTTCATTTTAGAGCGTTTTAACTAGAGAGCCTAGATAAGTAAACAAAACGTAACAAGTCACTTTTAAGAAAGGAGTTACAACTTTAGTTTATGTAAACATTGAAGAATCAAAATTATCTAACAATAAGGAGAGCAAATAGCTAAACAGAGGGATTTTGAAAAAAATGTTAAGGTCGAGTAAGGACTGTATGGGGAAATGTAGTTGTTTTAATCATTGTCTTCTGTTCTTATTGGATAGATGCTCAATTAGAATCATACCACATCTCGTTATTTTTAAAAACCAAATTTGCTTCATTTTGGTTTTTTTTTTTTTTTTTTTTTTTTTTTTTTTTTTTGGGGGGTTCTTTTTGTTATTTTTAATGTTTTTTATTTTTTTTTTATTTCACTTTTTTATGCTCAACTTATTTAAAATATTTTTTCTGAACATTTGTTGTCCCCTACTATGTACTGGCCACCTAGACTATACAAAATATCGTCAGATCTCGTTTCATAACGGCTTCCAGAAAATGTTCTACAACTTATTATTCGAGCCATTTTGTTTTTGTGCTTCGTGTTGATCTAATGAGTCGAGCCCTTTCTGACATATTTTAATTTGTGTTTTCTTATATAGTGATGTTACACCACTGTCTAAGGTTAGGAGCAGGTGTTTGACCGCTATCAAACATGTTTACCCGCCACTTTTTCACGTGCCTTTCCCAAGTCAGTAGCCTGTAATTAAAGGACTGTTGTTGAATGCTGTTTGCCATATTTGATTTTCGTTTCAGTTTTATCATAGATCAGATCGTTGTTTCTTTTAAATTGCTTCATTTTGGTTTTTTATTTGTTTTGTTTTTTTTTTTTTTAATAGTTTTTATTTTGTTTTATTTCACTTTTAATGCTCAACTACTTTAAAATATTTTTTCTGAACATTTGTTGTCCCCTACTATGTACTGGCCACCTAAACTATACAAAAAATCGTCAGATCTCGTTTCATAACGGCTTCCGGAAAATGTTCTACAACTTATTATTCGAGCCATTTTGTTTTTGTGCTTCGTGTTGATCTAATGTGTCGAGCCCTTTCTGACATATTTTGATTTGTGTTTTCTTATATTGTGATGTTACACCAGTCTAAAGTTAGGGAGCGGGTAGTTGACCGCTATCAAACATGTTTACCCCGCCACTTTTTACGTGCCTCTCCCAAGCCAGTAGCCTGTAATTAAAGGACTATCGTTGAATGCTGTTAGACATATTTGATTTTCGTTTCAGTTTTTATCATAGATCAGATCGTTGTTTCTTTTAAATTGCTTAACATTTTGTGATGTCGGGTTTTTAGTTATAACACCGCCTTCCTTTCTTCTATGGTGGATAGTTGTCTCATACACTCATACCACATCTGCTTTCATTATATGATGTACTATATTGACTAGGATATAGTGATGCCAATCACAGCGCCAAAAACTCGGCTGAATAATAACATCAAATTCAGATACAATGCTTACATTGATTACAATGATTATTTATGATACTCAGACATGTTAATAAACAAATTAATATAATGTAATTAAATTTTATCTAGCAATAAAATAATTTAACATAACTTCATTGTAACCCATCTTCGAAAACATTTTCAACGAAGCTTCCTCATTATTTTAATAATTTATGTCACTACTACATTTTAGAAACATATTTAAAAAATATTTAGATTGACTGACTAATTGATTGTTAATTGTTTAAGGTCATTTGGTAATACGTTATGCAAATTTGTGAGGATAACAAATTAAATAATAAATCAAGTAGGCTCTGTACCATGTTGGTAAAGTGTTGAAATTTGCATTAATTAAGGTCAATTATGGTAAAGGTTGTGGCAAGATTTTTATCGTAATGACCGCGTTGTACTTTCTTTATATGAGGCAACGGATTTTTAATCCAAATTTTTATCAGACTTGTTAGCATATTTATACATCCCAAATGGCAAATCGGATGGACTCCCAACATGTGTCTTTGTTCCGGACAGATGTATTCCAGGGATCATATATCTATACTTACTTTATAGACTTTTGCAAAAATTATATGATGCCTGGTATCCTTGTTGAGTTTATACATATACATGTAGTCGTGTGAAATATACGAAAAATCGAACACTATAAATCAAAGTTTATCCTGGGTAATACTAACTTTCATCAAAGCCACGAATGATATCAGGTAATTTATGAATGTAAAAATAAGCATTCAGTCTCACATTTAACACGTTTCGTATTACACAACAATTAAAAACAGTGAATGTCAAATTCGATAATAGTAACTATGTCACTAGAAAACTATATCTGTTTTTATGGTCTTTTGCAAGCAAAGTTGACCATATAAGAATTTGGATATTCTCTATGAGTCTCTGTTGGTCATAAAGCTCCTAGCGTTTTAGGTATTCATACTTCCCTTACTCAAATGCTTGTGTTTGAGCGTTCCTTTTGTAACGCACTCAACTTATTAAGTCGGTATGCCAGTCGTTAAACTTAAGTCGTCATTGATTAATTGTGTGTTTGTGTTTTACGATCCAGAAGTACATGTATGCTCTATTGATGAATTTGAAAATGGTAGGGATACAACAGAGGGAATTTTAAAAGCAAAGATAAATAAATGGCGAGTCTGGTATTGCAGAAATAATTGATCCTTGAAAATGGCCCCTAATAAACTTAGGATGAAGCTAAACAGTTCTTAAGAGAGTGACATTCTCCAAACACGAGCCTTGCTTTAACGGTATGTTACCGCGTTCTCGTGACATTACAACATAGTATAATAAGGGGTTTCAAACATGCTCTTTCCTTGTCGATGAGAAATTTTTTTGTACTTGGTTATATTGTGCCATAGTGTATTCCTGGTTTTGCTTGAAATAATTTCGTTTCTCGAAATCGGAGGCAATCGCTTAAAAGCTATTATAAAAGCTTATATATCTTCGATCTAAATTTGCTCCACCAGAGTTACGAGGAATTAGAAGAACAGCAGAAATCGACATAACATGGGTTATACGGTCACCATAACGAATTAACTGGCCGATACGATGTTTCGATGTCTCAACTCACTAGCGACATGTTTTTGTGGTCTTAAGATCTTTAGATACCAGTCGTCTGATCTGTAATTTAAAACCGATTGTGTCCTTCTTCCGATTATGACATTTTGACTGAGTGAATTCGCATGGTGAATTATGCATGCAACGCAGGATACGGTAACCCTGTTGAGTACCCGGTCTCGCTCGTTCATGCGATTCCCTCAATTTTTGTTTGCTACCTTTATTTGTTTCTTGCTAATCGTTTTAAGAGATTTGAACATCAGTAAACTTCTGTCGCCTTAATTTGATTATTTCCTGTATTTTGTAGAAAATGCCATTAATGTGCATTGTCTATTGAATCGACACACTAACTGATACGCGCTGTAAAAAGAATACATGGTCCGCTTGTATGGCGATTAGTGTCAGTTTCGATTAGGACGGGACTGTTTTGCCAATTCGATGTCTTAAATGATAACACTGGTTTATATTTTCATTGACACTTGTAATTAGGGGTAAGAAGAAAGTAATAGGTTTTGTGTCAAAATAATGTTCAATGTGTTGAAACAAATTACATCTTATGGCTAAGCTGAACTGGATCAAAGTTAATTATTTCAGACAAAACTCAAATTACAATGGAAGATCATATATGAATTAATAAATCGGTCAGATATAATAACTATAAAGATGCGATAAAGCTGTGTACTACTTTAAGAACTGTTCTACCCAGTAATTTTGAATCAGAAATTCGTGCTTTATGTTTTCAATAACTCAATTATTTGACGTCTGTCTCTATTTTTAGGTTTGTTTTGTACATATTGAATAGAAACCCGCAAACATTAAAGGCTAGTCAAAAAAGCATGCATGCACACTTTGAAAAAAGACAAAAATAAAAAACGTAAAAAGTGTAAAATATATACCACTCTAATACCAGTGTGCTGACAGAGGCGACAGTGATTTGATGACCTTTTAATTATTTGTATTCAAAACTTGCTATAAATTTCTGCTATGAAAAAATTGATTAACAAATGCACTAAAATATCTTGATTTGATACTGGGAAAAAAGAAATAAGAATATAAAAAAATATCCTATAAAAGACAGGCGAAAGATACCAAAGGGACATTCAAACTCATAAGCCCATAACAAACTGACAACGCCTTTGCAACAAAAAAAAAGACTTAAAGACAAAAAACAGTATACAAAACACAACATAGAAAAATAAAATTGAGAAACACGAACCCTACCAAAAGCGGGGTGATCTCAGGTGCTCCGAAAGGGTGAGCAGATCCTGCTTCACATGTGGCACCCGCCGTGTTGCTCATGTAAGTAAAACCCCGTTGATAATTTCAATTCGGTAGGTCACGCTCGGGGAA
Organism: Mytilus coruscus; assembly: GCA_017311375.1. Lineage (NCBI taxonomy): Eukaryota > Metazoa > Mollusca > Bivalvia > Mytilida > Mytilidae > Mytilus > Mytilus coruscus. The sequence continues at coordinate 32,101,674 of CM029601.1, forward strand.
AAGAGGACAGGATTGTGGTTACGACAATTGGAACATAATCGTCGTCATCTGTGAAACAGATATTCAACAACGGTCAACCAACTCGTGATGGCGTCCGGAATTACGAAGGGATGATTTCAACTTCACCACTCTTGGTTTCATAGCTTCCTTGTGAGCAGCAACCCTCTATCAAGGAAATCATGATAGGAAATGCAAGCCCTGGAATATCGTATTAACTGGGAGATATATACAATACAAAATACAGTGTTGTCTCTAATATTTAAGAAAACGAATAATTGGACACATGTCTGTGGAGCATCTAGTATTCTAGTTCCATAAGACATTAAATACAAACTAGGTAATGCCTGCCAGTACTACTTTGTATTGATTGATTAATTGATTATTGTTGTCTGCGTAACGTCCAGTTGCAAATATTTCATTCATATTTAGGACGAGAATAGATTTACAGTAAATGTAATAGGTATATATGATTTGCATACTGGGTTAACGTTGGGATATGCAGTAATGTTGGATTGTCACTGTGAAATGATTCAAGTTGGATAGGGTCAGATATTTTGTCTTGCAACAGGCATCCTATTGACCCAGTTTTCCCAGGGTTCTTCAACAAACTGCAAAGCATGGACTTTGTTACCAGATGGAAGAAGTATATGTCTATACCAAATAAACACCTGGGCTGTACTTCTTACACTGTAGGACGCTCAAGTCTTATTCTATACGTTACTCTGCGTGTACATGATGTATTTAATATTGAATACTATTTGACCAGTTGATGATGCGTCAAGTTTTTAAAGACAAACATGGATTGTATATTTCAATTCGTTCAAATCTTTTCACAAATTGGAATAAAGTTCTTACAACGCACACTCTTAAACTATATCTGGTAGTCATCTGTGTAAGACACATATATTATGCCTAAATATTCAGATACTTCTGAGTTTTTTTGGGTTTTTTTTTTCAAAAGCTGTTAAAATTTTTTGGTTTTAACCATCATACAAAATGCTGACATTGATGTCTTCAACATACTTTTAGTCAAACTACCTGACCAGGTACTTTTAAACTGCAAATTATGAAGTTATAAATATAGTTACTGACAGAAAATAGTACTTAAAACGACATGATTTCGAAGTGACATGTCTAAAGTTGTTTGTTAGGACAAACTTTGAATTTGAATTATGATGATCTTTTAATTATGACACTGTCGGTTACTGATGTGAATAATCAAACACAAATGAAATTTGGGAGAAATTAGTTTTTGCTCCGTTTCTTTTTATTATTGTTATAATCTATTGTTTAGTATGACGTCCATTATCACTGAACTAGTATATATATTTGTTTAGGGGCCAGCTTAAGGACGCCTCCGGGTTCGCTGTATTGAAGACCTATTGGTGACCTTCTGTTGTTGTCTGTTCTGTGGTCGGGTTGTTGTTGACACATTCCCCATTTCCATTCTCAATTTTATTAATCTTATTTATTAAAATGACATATTTAATCAAAAATGTATAGGGAACAATTTAAAGCGATTGTTAGTAAATACCCTGAAAAACTCTCAGTCGCACAATTTTTTTTAGAAAGGCAACTAGCAACCATATATATTTGGAAACATTTTAACCCAAGCTTTTTAGGGAACAATTACTTGTGATTCAAATTAAAGTAAATTTCCTGAAAGAATCTCAGCATTACATTTTTAAGAAAGGTTTCATGCAAGTTGCAACCATATATTTTTGTGAACATATTGATCCAAGATTTCGTATTGAAAATTGGAATTCAGAGGATGCGATTCCAAGTTTAGTAAATTTCCTAGAGTTCTCTCTAAACAATATTACTACGGAAAAGCATCTAGCACCATGTATTTTACAATTGTTATGACATCATGAAAAGACATAATAAATGATATCAGTGCAGATGAGTTCCTATGCTATTTCTTCTCATTTTATCCTTTTTACAAGCCGAGTTTTAAGCGTCTCCCAGGTTTATATATTTTTCAGCTATATTACTTGGCAGAACCACAGGACAATTTTTTTGTTGTTGAGAAGTGTCTAAAATGTTTTATTATATTATATTGTAATATATTATTTCTTATCGTGGCTATGACCGAAATAAGGAAAATATTCAAACGATACTTCGTGTGTACAACGATTGCAAGTAAGAAGTATGTGCCCAATCCTTACTTTCTTTTTATATTCCAAACTTTATTCTCATAAGACATTTTGTTAAGATATTGTTTTACATTATATAATTCAGTTATATATGGAAAGCTGTATACTATGCATGCATAATAAGGTTTACAATAGACCTTTGTGATTTTATAATTTATGATTATCATGACAAGAATTAATACGATCGGTAGTACATGTAATCTATTTACAATGACACTGTTAACTTAGGTGATAATATTCAATCTGTATGTATACTTTAAACTGTATATATTATGTCGGGCCTTTTATAGCTTGCTATGCGGTATGGTGTGTGTTTATTGTTGAGGGCCGTACGGGGACCTATAGTTATCTAACATCTTAGACTACCTCTGTTGGTCTCGGTGTATAATTGTCTCATTGGCAATCAAATCCCATATCCTTATTATATATTAAATGATTTATTTTTAAAATCTCGATGACACACAACTGTTGCCCCACTTGCTGGTGCATCGATTTGAAGGGGAAATAAAAAAAATATATAAATAACAGCTTTTGCTTTTACTAGACTGTAACGAAGTCAAGCTTTGTAAATTCTATTTAACACAGATCTTAACCCTTCCTCATTGCCTTTACCAGAAAAATAGAAAAAACAAAACATAATAATTGAATGTAAAGAGAGTATTCCAATGTCCGTTACAGTACTTTAAGTCCAGGTATAAACAGACAAGCATGGTCTTTTTCATTATGTTAGTAGGTTTTGTGCTTAGTGCCAATATGATGATTAAAGCCGTTTCAAGCTGATTTTTACATTTCTTACTTTTGTACTGTTAAGTTACGGAGATGGTTATGCGATGATCACGAACATGCCTTACTCCGCCACATTATGTATGTGCCTGTAATCCAGTAGTTGTCGTTTGTTTCTGTCTATTATAGTTTAGTTTAGATTCATTATCCGGCAAATGGTGTTCTCTTTTGAATTATTTGAATTGTTTTATCTCTGGCCTAAAATAGCTTACTATATCCCGAGGGCTTATATAACATCTGGTAACTACCTCCAGTGGTGGACTGTTAGTCCCCGAGGATATCACCAGCCCAGTAGCCAGTACCTCTGAACTGGCATGAAAATACGATATTATATTATTAAAATTTGCTGTTATAAAATTTTGGAAATCATTTTAAATTAAGGAATATATCTCCCTCATGGAAAGCTCTGATTCCTTGTCCGGATTTGGCTATACTTTTTTTTTTTGTTTTATATGCTCTTCAACGTTTCTATTTAGTTTTGGATTTTTAAATATTTTGGCCTTGAGTATCACTGAAGAGACATTTACTGTCGAAATGCGCATCTGGTGCAGTTAAACTGGTACTTTTAATGTTATTCATGTACGGTCGGTATGTGTTTTGCTCCTTGGTTACGGCCAAGTGGTGAACTCTAGTTGTTAACATTCTTGTCCTTTGGTCTTTGGTTGTTAGTTGTATCAACATTGGAAATCATATCACATCTCTTTATTTTTATATGGGATCTATAAAAGAGTTAAAAGTGTCTATTGAGCTGAGAAACTGAAACACTGATCAACGTAGTCGTGATGGCGACCGTATCCTGAACTTGTAAAGTGGAGATTTCAGCAGTATTTTCTCATGTCGTTGCTTGAATATTTTGTTATTGGTTATTTACTATCTAGTAATTGATACTTTTTTACGCCCAGTTGCAAATATTTCATGAATATTTAGGACACGGAACACATTTGACAATAAACAGATAGGTGGATTCGGCAAAGTTCTATTGAGTGCATAAATATGGTCTTGTTTATTTATTAGGTATGGTAGATTTTTTTTCTTTTTAAAACATCTACGGACCCCTCAAATAAGAGCAAGGGTTCTTTCACGTGCTGAAAGCATGGCACTCTTATGAGACGGGGCATTGGATTTAACATCCCACGAGACTTGGGCACAGCCAAATGGAAGCCCCTAGCCAAGACGGATCATACTTTCCGTATTGTGAAAGCAAGTTGGCCATAACCATAACTTATAAAACAGTCAAACCTATGGTGGGGTAAGCACTTTTCGGTTATGTGTTTACCTCTGTTAGTGAAATCATCATAATGAGAACATATTATTTCAATTGAATAACATTCGCGCCACTAAATATTTCATTCTGAAGTTTTTTATTGCAGACACCAGAAAACACAACAATAAAGAATTCTAAAAGATCTGCATGAATTCAAATGGTTATATACACACAAGACACTATTGGTGTTTCATTTTATCACTATAACGTACTTTTAATATTTCTTGTAAGAGAAGACTGAAATCTCAAAACTCTTGTTTAACCCCCGCCTCGTTTTCGTATGTCAGTATATTCCAAACCAGGAATGGTTTTTGTTATCTGTAGAATTGGGTTTAAAACTGTAAATGGCAGATTTTTTATTGTTAAATTTATTCGCACCTTTAAAAGAGTCTGAGCGATTTAGAGTTTGATATATTAAATGGTTATTTGTTTGTTGTTGTTTTTTATATATTTATTTAGAAATTTACTGTTATAAAATTTTGTAAATTCCGGAATGTTTTTCTCTCGTGCATAGCTATGATTCCTTACCGAGTCTAGCTTAACCATTGGTCTTTTTTGGTTTATCATCTCTTCAACGCTTGTATTGAATTTAAGATTTTCAAACATTTATGCCTCGAGCATCACCGAAGAGACATTAACTTTTAGAGTTCGCATCTGGTGCAGTAAAATTGATACCGTTCAATGATATTCCAACAATGATGTCAACCTTTTGATGAATTATTCATAGAATATTTGTGGCTGAACGTTGATTGTTTCTTTTTTTCTATTACGTCTGCTTTAAACTTTAATAAGTGCTTCCTAAAAAGTTAAGAAGTCACCATAGGGAAATCAAAATTACAAGGAAGGACAGAATAAAGACGAAAATTCACACAACACTTCACTTAGAAAGATCAAACTCAGGTACTCCGGAAGGATAAGCAGTTCCTGCATTAATAATGCGTCGTCTATCCTGAGAAGTAAAGATTGTGTGATAAGTTGCGTTAAGTTATAATCACTAACAAGGAAAACAGGACTGAATTGATTTTGCTGATGCTTATCATTGCACGGACCTGAAATGAATTTGCACTGATTTTTTTTTTCTTTAGCGTATGAAGCTCAAGATTTGGACATATTGATTTGTACCTTAAGATTGGTGTATATGAATCTCAAGTCAGAACTACATAAAAAAAATTAAGGAGATGTGGTGTGAAAAGAAGGCAGAAAACACAAAGGAGACAATAAAAATCATAAGTCGAAGAAAAACAGGCAATATCATGACAAAACATAACGACTGTCGAAAAGACAAGTAACAGCCTACAAAACTCTTCACGGGAATCTAAATCTAAATGGGCAATAAATGTACAAAACATTTTAAGACAAAATGACAGCCACTAAGTACAAGCAGGTTCCTGACTAAGGGCAGGCAAACTCAATTTCGAAAAATACGTTCTCTCAATGAATATATATTTTAAACAAGGATTGTACACAACACAAATTTATAATGTTTACTAAAAAAGATAACCCAAATCCATATCTATAATTGTTTGTAAATATGATACATTTTGTCTCACTTCTTTTCGATGGTTCAGTTGAGTTATTGGTCTTATTGTTTTCTCTTGACTAGTCGTCATGTTGTCTGTCTTTCTTTAACCAATGGCCTTTGACTGCCTCTCGGGTATTTTCTTTAGCCTATGGCCTTTGACCGCCTCTCGGGTATTTTCTTATATTATTCGGTGTATAAATCTAGATGAAAAAAAGTAGAGTTACCAAGTGTAAATTCCCGCAATCTCCTTTTATTCTTGTTTTGAAGATGTACCCAGTCAACATGGAGTAATTTGGACTAAATTAATTGGACTAAGTTTATTATGGTGATGGTATTTTGTTTTTCAAAGTAAAATACCTAAATGTCGCAATTTGTTTTACAATGTCCACTAAGTATTTGTGTTAGCAAGCCAAGTTTTCGCCTTCCCATAACTACTTTTATCTAAGTTTTCCCCATAACACCCCCATCGTATTTTTTTTTTTTTTTTTTTGTATATTTCATGAACCCAGACATACATGTATCAGGTCAATTAAAACCTGATGTAACTTCTGAACAACTGAAAACATTTCAAATCACGTTCTTTGCGATCATTAATTAGATCGTTAATTTAAAATATGTCAGGGTTATTGGTTCCGTTTGGATGTCAGACTTGTCTAATAATTCAGCAAATGCTACACGACAGTTCACTAGGTTAATTGTTTATAAAATGAGGTACAGAAAAGGGAACGAAACACGGAGTTTCTATTTTTAAATTGACTAATTAACTTAATTTTGTAATTAATATCACATTTCAAGGATTTGTTAACAATAATGATAAAAGACTACATTGTACAAGATGTTGAGACGATTTGTACTGCTTCCAATTGTTAACGTTTACTACTTAAGTTCATATGGTAATCTATTATAACTTCATATGTGAGCTTTGATATGCTTAAACCTTAATATGAATTTGACAATTATAAATTCCTAAAGAAAGCTCACAAACTGCGATGTTGATAGTAGATTTTGCCAAATTTTGTTTATTTTTTATCAAATCAATTAAAGGAAGTATAGATAACTATGCATAATTGTTTTTCAGATGCAAATTAAAATCATTTTGATAAATATAATTATAGTTTGATGCAAAATTATAATACGAAAACGTAAAATTTCGAACATATTATCAAAATTGTCTTCAACCACAATATGTAGTGTCTGACCTTATTTTATATTTATATTTTATAGATACATGTTTATGTAAATTTGAAATTATTAAAAAATCTGTTATGTATATTACTGAGACTCTTTAATATTCAAATTAAAATAGGGTTAAACAGCTTCTTCTGGATTTGTAACCTGTGAATACTGAAACAGGGGAAGTTGTCATTCATATTTCTAATTATTGTCTTATTAAATAGTAAAACCAATGTTCATTGACTGAATGGTATATGCCTAACGTAGATCGGTCTCATTCCGACAAAAACTTCCTTCATAATAATTATTTAGTTTTTAGGCACGAGCTCGAGATGGAAACTCAAAAGGAACGAAGATTGATCCTTGACAATCAAGAATAATAAATTGACAAGATATGCAACTTTACAATGGACTAATATTGAAACAATTTGGACATTTTCTTAAGTTAGTGTTTCCAATTTGAATCCGAAGAACCTACTACTGCTATGTTAGTTTAAAAATAGAACGTTTCGTATCAAAGTAAGACCATGACATTCTACCTGCCTGTCTTTTCAGGTTCGGTCTTAAATGTACCAGTGAGGAGTAATTTGAAGGTTTTCATGAAATGTCCAAAACTGAAAAAAATCCAAATTAATTCAAATTGTTATGGACTTCAAAAACGGTAATAATTGTATAGCTGCTGGTGGAAAGAATAATTCAGTAGCATATTTGATAGATACAGTTCACAGGACCCTGCTAAAACGCATTTTAATGCTTGCTTCAATCGATGATATGTTAAAAAAACTCATCAAGATAAAAGAGTTAATTTTGTACGCCAGAAACAAGTTTCGTCTACAAAGACTCATCAGTGACGCTCGAGTAAAAAAAATGTTATAAGGCCAATTAAAGTACGAAGTTGAAGAGCATTGAGGACTATATCTTTCCAAAGCTTTTGCCAAATTTAAACAGCTAAGGTAATCTATATCTGGGTAGAAAATCCTTAGTGTTTGGAAAAAATCAAAGTTTTGTATATTAACAGTTAATTTATTAATATTACCATACAATGATAATTCATATCAACACAGAAGTGCTGACTACTGGGTTGGTGATACCCTAGAGGAGGAATTCTCCTACAGCAATCGCACCGACCCAGTGGTTGTAAAAGACCTACACAGACTTAATTATGTAAAGTTTACTTTGAATACGAGAATTAGCAAGTAAACATTTTCTTAACGTGTCTTTTTATTTTATGTAATGAATTAAATGACGTTATACCTAGTCGTCACTAGTCTTTTTTCTCAGATCGCGTGATAATGTAATAATCAATAAAGCTTTTAAGTTACTTTATCATTTTTCATAATCATCATTATAGTTTTTAATTTAAAGCACTTCAAACTGGTTGCCATTTCACATTGCATGTACGATTCCAATTCGGTGTAGAAGGAATGCATACTTCGTATAAAAGACACAAGAGTCTTAACTCAAACTATCGACACAATTTCTTCAAAGTACAAACAGCTTAGTTTGTTAAGCAGTAGTCAGTGCTTCAATAATAACATGATTTGTAACATACTTTACTAAATTCCCCTTTAATAGATTAAACAACTAAGGTTCCAACTCAATTTGGCTATTGTTTTATCATATAGCTCCTAACGTGTCGATGTATATTTATGACTCCCTGGCTTGAAACAATGTTTGGGTTTGAGTATTCCTAATGAAGGCAGATAAAAAAAAAGCGTTTCGGACGCAGGACATTTATGAAGTGGTGACCTCGCTTGTATAGCAGAGTTCTACTCTAAGTTTCCTTGCATAGAATCAATATTTTCTCTTAATCCTACCATTTCTATTAGGGAGCTACTGCCATCAAATGGCGTCTGTGGTCTTTATTTATGTTTTAATCTTTTATGAAACCAACCGATCAATCTTGAACAAACTTGGTCGCAATCGTCCTTTAGTTAGGGTGCTTACTTTAAAAAAAAAAGTTTGTCGCCACGCAAAACAACATGACATGTATGGCTAAAAAAGAACAAGTCGGCAAAAAACAAGTAATTGTAATATATCTGTGAAAATCGTTACATTTAGATAATAGAAGACAGGACAATGATGCTCAGAATGTTAAGATCACTGAAAATCTTTTGTAGACCACAATTTTTTAAAACAACATCTAATAAGACTTAAAAGTGCCAGTCTTTTGTAAGAATCAGGCTATTTAGGAGAATTGCAAAACATGGCCGGAAAAAAAATCCACTGAGCTAACTATTCTATTTTGAAGTAACCCTCGTCCCGAGTTAGAAATGGTAGGTCTTTTGTTTGTGTGCGTCTGGTAATTTCTAGAAATCTCTAGATAACTTTTGGTTAGAATGATAGCAAATTACGGAGTTAGCTCCCCTTAATTGGTCATTTCTAGTGCATTTCAACCAAATTATATCTTAAAATACCAGAACAGGAAAAGGAAACGAATGTTATATTCGTGCACCAATATATATTTTGAACTTAAATCAATGTAAACTTGAGTGGGTTTTTGTTTGTCATGTTTTCAATACTGCCTGATTCTTAGGCAGATTGGCACTTAATTGCTCATGAAGGATGATTTTTTGGACATTATTAGCAATTTGCCTTTTATTTGGAAAACTATGATATATAGACAGAAACTGTTTATGGAAAAAGAATCGGCATTACATTACAATATTACATATGATGTAGCATTCTCCTGTTTTCAATGGATATTACGATCACGTGTTTCAAATAATATTTCATGTATCTGAAGCCTTGTTTCTATTTTTAAGTATATTGACGCTATGTTTCTATTTATACGTATATTGACGGTCAATATTAAAAATCTGTGACGTTACACAAAACAATCATGGCGGAAGCGCCGCAGAGTACGAAAAGAAAATTTGCAAGTAGACTGAAATGATTTCCATTTGAATTCTTATTTGTTCTAAACAGAAAAAAAATGTTGTGTTTTTGTTTACAATAAAACAAGTTAATCTTATTTATTAATATTTTCAATAGTATGTTAAACTTGCAAAATAAAATTTAAAAATACACAGAAGAACACTGATTGAATTCCAATATTCTTATACATTATTTTCATATGTAATATATAAATTGAGGAATTTCACTCAGTCAATACGTTATATATGGACCTGTTAGATTATATTGACACTCGGACTCCGTCCTCGGTCAATATAATCTGAACAGGTCCATATATAACGTATCGACCTCGTCAAAAGTCCATAATTTATAAATACATTGTCTATAAATATGTCAATCAATTGAAGTCGTTAATTGACTTCTTGTACCTTATTCGTGATATTTACCCTTATTGCGTGTTTGCCTATCATCATGAAAAGTGTAATAGATGGACACTGTAACAGCTAAAATTACCATCTTTAAAAGATCTACTAATAAGTTATTACGGTTGAAATCGTCAATCGACTCCATATAAAAGTCATTGCTCTTTAAATGACGATTTTACCAGTGCTAACGTGTTTGACTATTTTTTTTTTTAAACTATAATCTGATAGTTTCAAGTGTAAAAGCTAAAAATGATCAGGATTCAAATAGGTCATCGTGACCGAAGTCATCGATTGGCCAAGTATAGGAGTTAAAACCCTTAAACTGTTGATTATAACTACATTTCCCTTTTTGGTGAGATATTATCTAGACAAAAACTGTAGAAGCAAAAATTATCAGCACGACAAGATCTACTTTTAACCAATATATTGGAAATCTTCAATGAACTCCTCATTGAACTTAGTACATCTAAATGACAATTTTAACACATTGTTTTGCATTTTTTATTCTAATCTTGAATACATGAGTAGAAAAAGAGAAACTGTACAAAGCAAAAAAGTTCAACAATACAGGATTGACCACCACATGTGTATATTGACAAAAATTGACAGTTGACTTCTTACAGGAGTTGTTGCCTTAAATTACATTTTATATATAAATTTTATCTTTTATACCCAATATCTCACAAACTGAAATAGATAGACACTGTAAGCAGCAATAATGATCAACAATTCAATATTTACAAAGGGTTATATGACAGAATTCTTCAATTGAATCGTTGCCCATTTTGTGGCGTTTGCTCTATTATCTTGAAAATTATAATAGATAGAGAGAAACTTTGAGGAACGATTTTGACTGAAATGTTAATTGTTTACTTATAAGGATGCCCTGAAATGATTGTTTTTACTATTTTCAGTTATTATCTTGAGACGTGCATGTATAGTAAAGAAGACAACAAGAATTGTTAAATGAATTATCAGGCAGACAAGATTTGCCAGAATTTGGGTGGGATTCGTGATGCTTACTTTTTTGTTTTCTATGTCTTGTTTTGAGACTTTGGTTCTTTTTCGTTTTAGTGTCTAGACAAATGCATTCGGGCCTTATTATAATATGTATATTTCATGTATGCGGGCCTTATTATGATAAATAAATTTAATGCGAAAACATAAAGAACTTACTAATATATGAAACACTTTGAAATTGGAGTATTACAAGAGCATTAGATTTTGTACTTGCATGATTTTTCCAATTATTTGTTACCAATATGCAGCAAGATTAACATATTTTAAAACATCAGTATTAAATATATATATATGTTGTCGAACGTGTTCATTTGATACCGTCTTATGGTATTTATATATCACAACTCGTTTCGCTATGCCCGTGTCTGTAGTTGCGTTATAGATTTCAATGAACGTATATAATTTTATGCGTATCACATGTAAATAAAAAAGTCAAAGATTTCTTTACCACAAATTACTTAAATCCTTTTGTTGTTTGGGGGAGGGAGGGGTGGTGTTTTTGTATCATTCACGTATACAAAACGTCTTCTTCTTTATTGATTTTAAATATACAGGCAGCTGGTAATTTTATACCCAAGTACACACCGTTATGTAAACCGGTATTAACAAACATCTTCATCTTTCAAATAGGTTCCATTTTTTCCATATCCGGAAGTATTTTAATTCGTGATGATTATGTTGTCCTTTACATACGAGGTCTAATATATCCGGTTCTATAAAATACTTATCCAAACTTCTTAATTGGTTAAAATCAAGTATTTGATTGGAGAAACACTGAGAGACGGTTAATTTTTTCTAATTTAAGACACGTACTATTGCTTCTGATATATCATCTAAGATGGTCACAGTCTAGTGTTGATGTGTGCAAAGAATAGTATAACCCGGTTTGTTCATGTCAACATTTTAAGGTAGTGAGTCAATTGAACTTTTAGACAATGAACAAACATTGCTATGGTCAATAATGATCGAGTCCAACCTAAAAACAAATATTGAACAGGTAATAACCCAACATTTGATAAAATATTTAAAAGAACAAGTTTCATATACTTATACACAGAACTGAGTAGAAATTTTTTTATGTTATTAAAAATGAACATGCTTGTTCACTTGTTATGACAAGCTAGCTAAGTCGGTATAACTAGTAAGCATAGTCGTGATTTAACTACACATGATTATGAAACTAACCTGCTGATCCCTTTTGGTTGCTGACCAATTGGCGTGTACTCCAATTCTCCATTTATCTATACCAAACATGTTAAACTGTCTTGTATTTTTAGTAGTTCTATCATAAGAACTACAATATATTACATTTCATTTAGAACCTGTCTTTTTTCGTGAAATCCAATGACTTCTTTTGATTAAGTTTCCATTGTTTTGTTTAACTGTATGAACTATATGTATGCGAGGCGGATGTTATTTCGTTGATACATGCAATCATTTAAATTAAATTTCAATTCCTTATTGATAATGACTTGTTTCTCCTGTGAAACCTCACACGCTAGTTTTCTCGTTTGAATTGTTTTACATTTGTCATTTCAAGGCCTTTTATAGCTTGTTATGCGGTATAGGTTTTGATCATTTTTGTAGACCGTACGGTGACCTATAGTAGCTAACTTTTACGTCATTTTGGTATCTGGTGGAGAGTTGTCTCATTGGTAATCATACCACATCTTATTTTGATAAAGAAAACATCATGCCAGTACATTCCCAGAGGCGTAGAATCAAATCTTTCGTCGAGCGGAGCGAGGCGAAAAAAATTTTGGACCTTTTTTTTTTGCTAAAAAACATAGAATAATTGTGAAGAGCACTAATGTAACATTATTAGCAGATTACGATAGTTTTTTTTTTTTTTTGGAAAAGCTGGACCCGCCCCAGCATTCCACGAGAAAGGGAAAGGACATTACATGTGTTCATTTATTACTAGTTGGACTTTGTTTTTATTCTTTGTAAAAAAACTACTATCTGATTATATGGCAATAAAGTATAATTATTTATTAAACCATTTTGTTCAATATTCAAATTCAAATTTAAACCTTGTCAACTAATTAAATATGCATTGTGAATCGTTAATTTATTTACCTCTCTTACATGTACCTGTAAATGAACAATGAACACGCTCAAAATTTAATGTAAAAAAAATATTTCTTGCAATCGTAAATAAAAACAATCCCCTCATACGCCACAGTCCGTGATGTTTGTTGGAATGATAATGTTTGATTACTAAATATTTCAAGAAGGTCATTTTACCGTAAAACTAAAGTAAACAACGAGTACTAATTTTACTCTCATAAATCATTTTGCACTTTTGCTAATTATGACGAAAGCAAATATTATAGATCCCTGCCAGAACGTTTAGTCGGAAGCAATTCTATGAATATAAAGTTTTTGTATTTTATCTTTTTTTTTAATGTTCTTTCTTTTTTCTGCCAGGTTATCGTTCCTTTATATATCAGAAGTTATTTTTGCTCCCAGCTAGCTCGAAGTTTCATTGAATATATGAAATAATGATTTGCTTATTGTTCTTGACATTATTACTTTTTATACAAGATATGCTGATAGGTTAGAAATGTCAACAATTTTCTCTTTTGAAATCCTGCATATTTCTAGGATCAGATTTATTATCTTTGTCACATTGTTACGAATGTAGTCTAACGTATGACGTTCAAATATCTCAATTGACATATTACGTCCGTGCATAATATTAATAAAAAGTGAGACTGCAATATATATCTTTAAAAATTAATTGGTGCAAATTATGCTTTATCCATTTATATATACATTTTTTTTTCAAATTGCAAATACCGATATATTTATGCCATTGTACTATAACATAATTTACTATTTAACGCAAGTTTTTATTATTATCTAACTGATAACTACACAAATTTAAAATGACATTCAATTAAGAGAAACAATTTAGTTACATCTTACGAATTAACAGCCTAGCAGTTTAGATGCAACAAATCGTAGGAGTAGAGGATACATTATCGGAATTTAATTGCCAATTTAGTCCTTTTTCTCTTGAGATCTGTTATAATTTTTAGGTAGCCTTGGATGATGAAGTATAGTCGGACAATTGATAGTATCGTGATAATTGAAAATTCAGTAAAAAAATGGAGTTATGCTAAGAATTATTCTAATGTAAAAAGGGCCAATGTACATGCAAACTCCATATCAACATGCACACAAATACTTTTATTCCAAGCGATGTTGAAAGGTTGACATGCACATGGTATGCATGTAAGAATTAATTACTTAAGTTCGAAGAGGGCCCTTAAAAGCAGATTTTCGATTTCCACAAGATTATTTCTTGGTTTTGTGATGTGCACAGTTTTTATATAGATTAGACCGTTGGTTTTCCTGTTTGAATTGTTTTACACTAGTCATTTTGGGGCCCTTTATAACTTGCTGTTCTGAGTGAGCCAGGGCTCCGTGTCGAAGGCCGTACTTTGACCTATAATTGTTAACTTTTTATACATTGTGACTTGGATGGAGAGTCGTCTCATTGGCACTCATACCACATCGTCTTATTTACATTGTGTTATTAAGTATTTTTGAAGATTTTTCTATTGTCCAAGTCAGCAAAAAAAAACATTTTTGTTGCGATCAATAACTCACTGTTTCTTACCTTATATACTGCTTTGCAGACGACTTTTTCTGATTCATTTTTTCTCACTACTCATGAGAGTCCTTAAAGGCGGTTATTCAATTTCCACTAGATTATTTCTTGGTTTTGTTATAGCACATTGTGTTAAGTATTTTGTAGATTTTTTCTATTGTCCAAGTCAGCAAAATAACATTTTTGCTCTCAATAACTGTCATGGGTTTTTACCTTTTAGACTGCGTTTATGATGACGTTAAACAAGTCAGTTTACGCCTAATCAGCGATAAAGGCTTTATTGCGAGGGAGAGCTTTTAAGGGTATATCATACCGTTTTGATCCCACGGTGAATTTTAACGAAAGTTTGCATACAAGCTATTTTTCACCTAGTCAATTCAAATATGTAATAAAAAATAGACCTCCATGTGCTACTTTTAGAGATAAATGGGGTCGAAATTTTAGACATTACTGAAAAAACGATTTCTTGGACATTTCTATCCTTCGGAAAGACACATACATAACTTTTTTGTTTTAAAAGATAAACGCAAGCGGACTTTTGTAAAAACATCTTTGATATCTTCTCTACATAAGTGTGCTTTGAATTTGTGTAAAACTTCTATAGAAATAAGTCATGTATATCACATTTTCATTATTTTAGTCAAAAAACGGCTTTTTTTTGTATATCTATCTAATTAAAGAAAAAATTCATCGGTGATTTGTTTATAAAAATTGGCACAAGTAATCTTCATACTCAATCAAGCCAAATGTCATTTTTAAAAAGAGGGGTCCATGAACTCGTTTTCAAGATAAATCAGTCTGAATGATAAAAATCAGTCGAAAAATGCATCTTTTCGCGATATGTCACAGTTCAAATGACGTCTCGAAAAAATAACATTTTACGGTAGCGACTTCATTTCCTCCTCTGTAACTGTTAAGGGAATACGATAAAGTTTTGATCCCACGGTGAATTTTTGACGAAAGTTTTGCATACAAGCTATTTTTTTACTAAGTCAATTCAATTTGTAATAAAAAATATACCTTCATGTGCTACTTTTAGAGATAAATGGGGTCGAAATTTTGGACATTTACTGGACATTTCGGTTTCTTTGATATTTCTATCCAATGAAAAGACATACTTTACTTTTTTGTTTCAAAAGATAAACGCAAGCGGAGTTTTGTAAAAAAATCTGGAATATCTTCTCTACATAAGTGTATTTTGAGTTTACCTGCAGAATACCTGTAGAATCTTTTAAGGGCTCATGTGTAACGAAATTCAATCCTTTTTTAGCCCACCCAAATTCGTACTTGTTCTAAAAACTAAATTTATAACAATCCTGCATTTTATGGGTCACTCTTGGTCGATGAACAATTCAAATTCTAAATGGTTAATATATTTTTAAAAGCCCAAATTCATCACTGGAACTGGTATTTAATTTCTTCCTAATGCCAATCCACTCATATTAAGAAACAATAAAAATTTGTAGTAAAAATAATTGTCTAATTTATCACTAGAACTGGTACATAACATCTTCCCAATGATGATCAAGTTGTATTTTGAAGTTATCAACGGTCTTCTAAACTGTTCCAATCGTTTATAATTCGTTGGGAAAAATGTCTTAAACGAAATGATGAATTACATCGAGGCTTTATAAATTTAAAGCTGTGTCCACGAGTATTGGAAGTCAACACAGTAAAAAATCTTTCATATGGTATATCTCCAAATCCTTTCAAAATCTTAAATGTTTGTATCATGTCGCCACGACGTCTTCTATGTGCTAATGTAGGTAACTTTAAAGTTATTAATCTGTTTTCATAATTCAGGTGTCTAGCAGGGAGAAGCTTGGTTGCTCTCATCTGTACCTTTTCAACTGATTCTATATCTTTACGGAGATGTGGATACCAGATAGTATTTCCATATTCCAAGTGGGGACGGACAAGTGCAGTATATATTCTCATAAAAGAGAAGCGATCCAAATAACTAAAAGTGCGGTTTATCAAGCCCAAAATACTATTGGCTTTGTTAACTTTACTAGAAATATGCTGGCTAAATTTTAAGTTATTTTGGAACAATACTCCAAGGTTTTTTTCTTCATTTACTTCCCGTAACTCCGTGTCATTCATGTTATAAACATGATTTGAATTTTCTCTTCCATTATGCATCATTTTACATTTATCAACATTAAATTTCATGTCCCATAAATCAGACCATGTGTATAGAGCATCCAGATCACCTTGTATAACATCAGATTTGGCTGTTGGCGCATAAGTTTTAGTATCATCTGCAAATATTTTTGTTATGCTATTTACAACGTCTGGTAAATCGTTTATATAAATAATGAAGAGAATAGGTCCCAAAACACGGCCTTGTGGTACGCCACTAATAACGTTTTCCCAATCAGATTTTTCCCCTTTTACTGCTACCTGTTGTCTGCGCTTAGAAAAAAAGTCAGTTAACCAAGATAAAATTTTCCCTCGAATACCATAAGCGGACAGCTTTTTCCTAAGTCTTTTATGCGGCACCTTGTCGAAGGCTTTAGCAAAATCTAAATAAATTGTGTCCCAAGAGATGTCGTTGTCAACATACGTAGACCAATCTTCCGTTACATCTAATAATTGTAAAATACTTGATCTTTTGTTCCTAAAACCAAACTCAGGCGGGAACCCAGTTGAAATTAAACAAAAGAAATGGAGCTCTTTGTTAGAGAAGGTGA
This sequence comes from Mytilus coruscus, assembly GCA_017311375.1. Taxonomy (NCBI): domain Eukaryota; kingdom Metazoa; phylum Mollusca; class Bivalvia; order Mytilida; family Mytilidae; genus Mytilus; species Mytilus coruscus. Next base: position 32,119,185 of record CM029601.1, read on the forward strand.
AAAAAGCAAAATTGGTATATTTGAATTGTTTACATCTGTTTCTATGGGCTTTAAAAGTTTAATAAAGGTGCATAATTTAGGAATTTTATGCATCTTATATACGTGTTTTTACTTGAATTATAGTATGGAGCTTCGAGATATTTGTAAACTTTTAAATTATGGACAAATTTTCATTAAACATTCGATTGTGGCAGGTTCAAATCCAAGAGGATCTTTTTTGTGCATAAGCATAAATTCCACCTGACAACCGAACAGACAATAGTTTTAAGTTGACTGAATGCAGAAAAGTACATTAAATGACGCTCAATAGCTAGTAGATACATTTGTCTTTTAAAATGCAAGTGGCATATAAGGATCGTAATAGTGCTATGTGGATAAATTTATCGGTTTTCAAGAGCTAAATTGGCAGCGCGTCATCCCTACAATGGCTTCCATTTTTACGATTGTAAAAATTAACTGGCGTAATGGGGAGATAATTTTGACGAAGTAGAATCCTGACTGAACTGCGACTCTGATAACAGGTGAATAGAGATTAAATGTTCAAGAATATGTTTGCGAATAATCTTTTCCATAGTTTTACAAATCACTGACGTGAGACTGACAGGTCTATAGTTACTAGCCGCAGATTTACTTCCTTTATTTTTAAAAATAGGAGTGACACATGCATCCTTCCAAGCTGTCGGTAAACTTCCATTCTCAATAGACTGTTGAAATATTAGTATTCATGGTTTTGTAAAAACCTTTGCCATACTTTTCCTTAACGATCAAGGGGTGAATATTGTCTGGTCCTATGGATTTACTAATATTTGATGTCAATAAATGCTTCTCAACAGTTGCCTCTGACAAAACAAAATGTTCCAGTAATGTATCAAAATCCTTATCCTCAAATACAGGAATATTACTGTCATTTTCATTTGTGAATACACTTGCAAAAACTTTATTTAGTACTGATCCTTTTTCACTATTAGATAACGTAAATGATCTATCTTCTTTAGTAAGATTTGAAACAGCTGTTTTAGATTTGGTTTTGCTCTTTATGTATGATCGGAAGTGCTTAGGTTCAGTTTTAGACTTTTCAGAGATAAATTTCTCAAAATTTTTCTTTGAAACATGCACAGAGTCATTAGTTTGGTTTCTCAATGTTTTATAAGTTTCGTAATCAACTACTCGCCTTGTGGCCAAATTTCGGACCCATGCCCTTTTCTTGCGTTTTATCTTACAAAGACAATCAAAAGTCATCCACAAAGGTTTCTTCATACATCCTGGTTTTGGATAAGTCTTTGGTACATATTTATTAATACTTTCTAAATATTTGTCAGAAAAAACTTTCCACATTTGATTTATATCTAGCTCTTTAAATTCCAATTTCCAGTCAATAACCTCCCATTCATTTGTAAAACTTACGAAATCACACTTTCCATATTTCAATTTTGGCTTACCAGTTCTACGTCTTTATAAGGACACACATAATCAAAAATAATAGTAGTATGGTTATCTCATAAACACTCAATAAATCTGTATTCAATATAATTTTCTGTGTGACACGTTGTCCACGAGTCCCAATCAATACCTTTCAAGTTAAAGTCCCCAGTTACCAAAATTTCAGTATTCATGTTGGATACCTCATTTAAAAGTTTGCCAAAAGTTCCACACGCATTTTGGTCAAAAGGACTTCTATAAATTGTACCTAATACATTTGTCAAATTGTTAACTACTAAGTTATACCACGATGAGTCGGTCATAAATAGAGTTAAGTTGATCAATAGGGGACACATTTAAGTTATTTCTAGCATAAATTAAAACACTTCTACTAGAATTTTTCCCCGGAAAAGCAGTATATCCATCCAGGTTAAACAGTGGGGAGGAACATTCTACATCCGAGTCAATTTTCGGTAAGACTTCTGTTATAAATAATAAATCTGGATTTGTCAAAACTATTTGAGGTTCCAATTCTTCAATTTTATTTCTAAGCTGATCAGCTTAGTATATAAACATTTTAAATTACGTAGATATTTTATATCCACTACTTCAGGTAATATATACGCTTTCATTTGAATGAAAAACTTGATTGTCATTACTAACTTCCGGTACTTCGTTACAATATTACACGAAATAATCTCACCTTCCTGTATCTGAACTGTTTTTTGCTTAATAAATTCTTCTGCTTTATCATGATCACTGTCATTACAAACTGTAACATTAACTGTAGAAAAAACGAAATCAACAAACTTTGAACAGGGAACTTCAACAGTAACCAACGTATTTACAGCTTCAGAGTTTATCAAAATGTCATTTCCGAAAGGCATTTCCAGTAGGGAGAGGGACGGCCCCGCTTCCAGTTTTACCAATGTCTCTCTTGTCTACAATCTTCCCTCAGAAAATTACCAGATTCGGATTTTCATCCAACCTTTTCTTTCTGTCAAGCTCATTTCTTAATTCAGTGTTCTTATCCCTTTCTAATTTGGACATATCAGGAGTAATGTAAATGTTACCCCACTTATGTGTCACATACCCTTCAGCATTCTTACTTCTATGTTTTTTGTGCCCCCTAGTAAATTATGTTTATCAGCTACACTTTTAACAACTACCTTCAAAAGTCTCTTTGGAAATAATTCATTTTTATCATGTTTTCATGATTTTAGTCAAAAAACGGCATTTTTGGCTGTATATTTATTTACTTTAAAAAAATTCATCGGTGATTTGTTCATGAAAATTGGCACAAATAATCTTCATACATAATCGAGCCTAATGTCATTTTTTAAAAGAGGGGTCCATGAACTCGTTTTCAAGTTTAATCAGTCTGAATGATAAAAATCAGTCGAAAAATGCATCATTTCCCGATATGTCAAAGTTTGACGTCGCGAAAAATAACATTTTACGTTAGCGAGTTCATTACCTCCCCTGTAACTGTATCGTATGCCCTTATAATGTATCATTAAAACAAAATAACTTATATAGAAATAAAATTCCATACTAATCATGTAATAAAAAAAAATGATATCATACGAGTTTAAAATATTTTCCCATTTCTTTTAAAAATGAAACAACATTATGGCTTCGAGCATGTTCAATTAAATCTAACATATTATTAGAAAAAAGAGGCGAAAGATACCAAATGGATAATTCCGGGGGTGATCTCAGGTGCTCCGGAAGGGTAAGCAGATCCTGTTCCATATATTGCACCCGTATTGCTCATGTAAGTACAAACCCGGTGATAAGTCTAATTCTGTAGGTCACATTCGAGGAAAAGAGGACGGGATTGTGGTTACAACAATTGGGACATGTCCGTCGTCATCTTTGAAACAGATATTCCATAACAATTAACAAACAAATATTCCGTAACAGTCAACCAATCGTGATGGCGTCCGTAAAATTTTCGAAGGAATGCATTCAATCTCACCATTTAGAATTCTTGGTTCAGTAGCTTCCTTGTAAGTAGCAACCCTCTATCGAGGAAATCATGATAGGAAATGCAAGATCTGGAATATCGTATCAACTTGGAAATATATACTTCATATGCGGGTGCTGCTGGAATGTTGCTACATAGAAATGGAAACAATTAGAAAGCTTAAATCATCTCTTTTGTCGTAAAGGTTTGTTATCATCCGACCCTCATTGTCACCCTTGGTCTTCCGTTGCTTTTTACGAATATATATACAAAATCAATTCAGTTTATTAAAAAAAACGTGTGATTGGCTTTACTTCCGTGTGTTTTATTGAACTAAAGTTTTAATTTATCAATTAATAATTGAACACTCAAAGGTGAAGATGTTTGGAGCTATAAGTGTATACATGTAAATACTTTGGGGAGAAATTTAACCAAACGGCAAAGCAAATAGGCAAAAACCACACGAGGTCAACTTTACCTACCTAATGGAGTTACGAAAGATTTTGTGAAAGAATGGTAGCAAATCAAAGCAGTGTTTAAAATTGAATACGACATAAATGTTGATTGAAAATAACAAAGCAATTACTTGAGTTTGAGTCTGCAAGTAGTATAAAAAACAAGTTGATAAGGTTATACACTCAAACTTCTTCCACATATTTTAAATGTCAAATGTTGTAAAAGTGTTGAGAAATGCAGTAAAAGAGCTCCGGTGAATGACCTGTAGATATCTTTTGGTTATTTGTGTCGCAGGCTTCCTGAGTCATTGACATCTCTTTTTATTCTTAGTTAATAAAAAAAACTATAACATTACCAGGACCGAACGTGGCTTACTTTAGAGTAAACTATTAAAATATTTAAACAAAAATGAAACCCTGGTTGTGACAAATTTTGAATTGAAGCGTGTATATACTACTTTGAAATGGAAAAGTAAGCCTATACCACAGAGATAGATTTTCAAATCGATAAAAAAATATCTTGGAGATTATTTTATAAAGATGGTTATTTGAACATTTTTATGTATATACAGGAAATTATTATACTGACTTTAATACAATCTATTGTGCAATTTGATGTTTCATTGTTCAAGCATTAAATAGGGAGTAATTTTCTATAATTATATATAAAATTATAATGTACATTGTATACAATACCAACGGATCATGCTAATTTTGTCCCACGCTATAGACTATGTATGACCTTCAGTCAATTATCAATGGGAACAATTGCTGTGACTAAAATATATTCGATCTTCTGTAATTGAAATAGTTGATTCTTGCTCCTACCTTGATATACTTTTCAATTACAACGGTAGCTTTTGTACTGCACGAAAAAAACTTCTTGATCAGGCAGAGAAGTCTTTGTATGCTCTGTACCGAAAAATTAAAAATATATGTAATTCCCGTCGATTTGCAGCTAAAACTTTTTGACTCATTAGTTAGTCCTGTATTATTATATGCTTCAGAGGTATGGGGATTTGAAAGTAAAGATATCATTTTTGAAATTAAGAAACAGTACACCAAACTATATGGTGTATGCGGAACTCGGAAGATTCCCTTTGGAATCTATTGTTAAACGTAATATGGTGTTGTTTTGGAATAGTTTACTAAATTTTATGGAGAACAACAAAGTATCATCAGTTATGTATAAATTAATGCTAAAATTACATTTTCAATATCCCACAAAATTTAAATGGATTACGTTTGTTAATATAAATAAGAAGATGTGGTATGAGTGCCAATGAGACAACTCTCCATCCAAGTCACAATGTATAAAAAGTAAACAATTATAGGTCAAAGTACGGCCTTCAACAAGGAGCCTTGGCTCACACCGAACAGCAAGCTATAAAGGGCCCCAAAATGACTAGTGAAAAACAATTCAAACAGGAAAACCAACGTTCTAATCTATATAAAAGACGTGAAACACTTATGAACCACACCAACAAACGACAACCACTGAACAACAGGCTCCTGACTTAGGACAGGTGCATACAAATGCAGCGGGTTTAAACGTTTTAAATCCATATTTGACGAAAGCGGATTTAGTTCTATTTAGCAAGACCAACTTCCATTGGACAAACTTTGTTTAAAGAACATAATTTCACGACAACTAAATGATCAGCTTATCCAACATTGTTTTTCCCAAATGAATAACTCTTCAAGAGGTATATTTTATTCAAAATACAAACAGGACTTTTGTTTGGAAACATATTTAATAAAGTTGAAGCCGTGTGATAAGATTTATATAGCGAAACTCAGATGCTCAAATTTAAAATTTCCCATAGAAACGGGAAGATGGTCTGGGATACCAAAAAATGAACGAATTTGTCATCTCTGTGGAAATGGTGTAGGAGACGAATTTCATTATCTATTCATATGTCAAAAACAGGAAATAAAAATCCTTCGAAATAAATATATACCACAATATTATACTGCAAATCCAACGGAGTACAAATTAAAATGACTTTTAATATTTTGTAATGTTGAACTTTACAAAAACTTAGCAACATTTTTAAAAAATACTTACACGATATTTATGATTTTTGTTTGTCTTTTTGAGTTGAATGTTTAACTTACGGTAATTTGTAAATTGACATTTTGCTGTATTTTGCCATGCATTCATTAAAATGTATAGTGTAAATATATTGATAATGTGTTTGTGTGTATGTATGATATAAAAATAAGGAGATGAGGTATGATTGCCAATGAGACAAATATCCACTAAAGTTTAAATGAATTGGATGTAAGCAATGATAGGCAACCGTACAGCCTTCAACAATGTGAAAAACCCATACCGTATAGTCGGCTATAAAAGGCCCCGACAAAAAATTATGAAACAATTCAATTGTGAAAACTAACGGCCAAATTTATAACAAAACAATTTACGAAAAACAAATATGACCGACATGATGTCCTTTTGTACACCTATGTGTCTGAGGTTTGATAATAAATTATTGTCTAGTGTCTATGTCTATTGTAAAACAGCAGTGCCTCCATACTTCTATACATTTAAATGAGAAGACCTCATTTTGTGTGTGGCTTCTCTTCCTTCCACAATAAATTAATCATCATACGTCTGTGTCCTATAGGTACCATGCATAGTCGCATTTGTCATCCTCGCTTATGATTATTCCGTTTGGGTTATTTTGGGAGGAAAACGAAAATAAAGGCGTCCGGATATTGTTTCCGTCATCGGACGGACTTTAATTGATAGACAAGATTTCCGTTTAGGACTGTTTAAAATTAAACTTTCAGAATCATAACGACCCAGGCCATGTGAAAATGAAAACAAATCTATGGAATGCATGAATTGTTTTGATTCAAATATGGTAAAGTTTCCCACTGAAAACTCTGACGCCGTCTTAGTAAAATATGGCGTTTTTGTGGACAAATCGCATTGTGACGTCGTCGATTTATAGTGGTTGTGGTTTATTGAGTATTTTATTATGGCTCTATTCATATGACGTAATATGCACCCCATATTAGAATTAATTTGCTTTCTTAAAAGTCAACACCTTATTAAGTCTGACGCCATTTCCAGATTTCAGTAAAATATGACGGTTTTGTGCACAAATCGCATTGTTTATTGAGTATTTTATTATGGCTCTATTCATAATTCCAATCTTATTTGCAAATATCACATAATAATCTGATTTCATTAGTGGAATCCGTTTCTAGTGACTAAAATTGAAAAGGTTAACATATCGATTATTCTGTCTTCTGCACAACGAAACAAAAAGCATGGTGACAAAGCAACTCGCCTCCTAAAAATTGTGCGTTCATGTTACTACAAATAGTTGACCTTTGCGTTGACATTCTTTTTGAACAAACTAGGTTTGTTTGTCTTATTCACCAGCTGTCAATTTATCTGTGCCAAATTAATGATTATTTTGTATTTTTCTATTGTGAAGTATATGTCGCTTACACCATTGCACACGGTTATTAGTTGACAAAATTATACAATTCTCACGTCTTTTTCACATAAGTACACAATATTAATTCTTTAGATACCTTCCATAGCCCTCCCATTTTTACATGATGAGGTTCATAACAAAAACCTAAGTCTGCTGGTGAAAATTTCAAAACGTTATATGGACATCAGTTCATGTTTAAGATATTTTTGATATCTTTCCTGAAATTCTCCAGTCATAAAATCTTTTACAAAAATTCATCCTACAACAGTTTACATACTTTCAACCACGCTCTAAATGCCCGCGATTTCGCGGGTGTGTTCTAGTAAGACTAATATCTACTAAAGCTAAAGTTTTTGTATTGATCAGAAACAATAATCCGGACTGAGATTATGCCCAAAAATCAGAACTAGAACTTTTTTCATGAAATGAAAATTACTACGTGGAAAACCCAGTTATTTACTTTTAATTTAGGAAATGATAAAGGTTCACACAGGTTTACAGGTTTTAACACTGCAGAAAAAAATTTGAAAACTATACATTTATGTTACAAATATTTCCTAGCGATAATACTGAAATGACGACAAATATTAATTTAATTTAATGTTCTAATTTTGGACATTGAAAACTTGACCAGTGATGGTCGTTACTTGTCGACTGTTATAATTGTTTTCGTTTATTATCATTCAAATCAGGCAGTTGATTTCCTCCCTTAAGTTGATTCACATTTTGTTATCCAGGTTTTTTTTATAGCAAACTATATACAGTTAACATTTTTAAAAGCCGTATGATACGGTGCTTTTTGTCCGCAATTTGCTTTTTGTCCGCATTTGCTTTTTGTCCGATAATTTTGCTTTTTGTCCGACACTTTTGCTTTTTGTCCGTTGCTTTATGTCCGTTTTGCTTTTTGTGCGATAATTTTGCTTTTTGTCCGACACTTTTGCTTTTTGTCCGTTGCTTTATGTCCGTTTTGCTTTTTGTCCGATAATTTTGCTTTTTGTCCGATAATTTTGCTTTTTGTCCGACACTTTTGCTTTTTGTCCGTTGCTTTTCGTCCGTTTTGCTTTTTGTCCGCTGATTTTGCTTTATGTCCGATATTAAAATGTGTATATGTTTTGCAGGTTACATTTTGAACTTCGAAACACCATGCCCTTTTTGGAGTTTAATACAGACCATACTCACTTTGTAAATGATTTGTACATGAAATATCGTTTCTTTCACTAGACATAAGAATATGTGATATGAGTGCCAATGAAACAATTCTCCATCTAGTATGATCAATATGTTCTGAATTTTTTTTTAATTGACATTATATTACATGTACATGTATATGGATTTCTTAAAAACTTAAAACTCTGTGTTAGTACAACATGTATATGCGTGCAGAATTTAGACTAGTACTTTATGCCTTCTTTGATCTTTTTGTTCTATTTACTGACGAGGCAAACCCCTGTTACACTGATTTTTAAAGTTCGTTCAGTGGTTGTTCTGTTGTAATACTGTCCGGTTTTCGGGGAAAAGTGGACTGATTGAAATGAAAGGTTGTGTCATCTTTATGATCTTCTGATATCGGTGACGACTTTATCTATACATGTATATTATGTCATGTAGTGCTCTCAGACAAGAGTGGAAAAAGCTGTTGTTACATCAGTGCATGAGTCCTATATTTAACAAATCCAAACAATAAATGAGCTGAAATAACCATATCATTCTTGAAAAACTTATTAGATTATAAGAATTATAACAGTGGGAGTCAGTCCTCCTTCTTAGTCTACACAGTTATGTTTGAATTGGTACTTTTGTAGTACTACTCATTTGAAAAACTGAGATCGACCCATAATAATGAAGTAATTTTATCAAATCAAGTACTATAGAATTATGGTACAATGTTATACATTACTGTTCTTCAATTTTTTTATGCCCCACCTACGATAGTAGAGGGACATTATGTTTTCTGGTCTGTGCGTCCGTCTGTCCGTTCGTCCCACTTCGGGTTAAAGTTTTTGGTCGAGGTAGTTTTTGATGAAGTTGAAGTCCAATCAACTTGAAACTTAGAATACATGTTCCCTATGATATGATCTTTCTAATTTTAATGCCAAATTAGAGATTTTACCCCATTTTCACGGTCTACTGAACATAGAAAATGATATTGCGAGTTGGGCATCCGTGTACTATAGACACATTCTTATTATTATTACAAAATTAAATATACAAAAGTGATTGTGCATACTGTCAATATAGGCAGAAATGTTTAGTGTTATTGTGCATATTTATAAATTTTGCATTTCTATGTTTAATAGATGACGTTTGTAAGAAATAGTCCAAAGCTCAAATTTCAAATTATGCATATAACATATACTGAATAAATAACAATCATCATTAAGGAATCTATTTTTTTTTAAATATGTCTAATTAACTCGCCTACCAACCAAGATGGCCAACATGGCTGATATACAGAACATACGGGGTAAAATTAAAGTTTTGTCTATTATTTTGAAAACCATTAAAAGAGAGAAAATCTGACCATACATGTCAAAACTGTCAGATGACGTTCCAAAATTGGTTTCCATTCTCTAACTATAGTGTTGCCTCAACCCAATGTTATGAAACTTAAATACAATGCTTATCACCACATAACCCAGATCAAGTTTGAATTTTGGTGGCGTCACTTGTACTGTTTTATGTCCCTTTATTAAGTTATATGCACGCAGGGGTATTATCTGTGTCCCATGGACTCATTTCCCATTTATTATAGGATTTATTGCCCTTAAATGACAAATTTTAACATTTATTTTGTTTTGCCTACTATCTTGAAAATTATAATGGGTATAGAAAAACTTTATGATGATCAGCAAGATCAGTTCAACAAATGAGACAACATGGTCGAAATCGTTAATCTACTCCTTGTTACAGTTAATGTCTTTTGATGATGATTTTGATCATTATTTTTTGTTGCGTTTTTTATCTTAATCTTAAATCTACAATAAAGACAATATGAAAGCGACTTCTTATTGGAGGTATTGCCCTTTAATGTTGTGTCTTTCGCATTCTTGGGTTGTAATACCAGAGAACCTAAGGTCCAATTTTTAATCAATGTAGCAAAATTTGATGCAGAAATGCAGATGACTAATGTGAATTTTCATTTAAAAGAATAAATTTATAAGATTTGAACTTATAAAAATTAATATTTTTACAAGCTTAGATTTTATTTGTTTGATTTTTAATGTTTTTAAATTGGCATTTTTAGGGGAGATAACTCTGAAATAGTGCATTTTCTAAAAGAGTCAACATGAACTTTTTGCTTCGCATCACGGTGCGGAGCTATTAATTTCAGTTGATATATTTACTTATCACATATAGATTCTGATTGGTTGCTTTATGATGCGGCTAATATACAGCAACATCTATTGGCTTAAATGAGATAAAAAATTACAGACTTTTCTGTCTCAGGATAAGACATAAAATGCCGGAAAGTTAACTTTGTATATTTCAGTTCCGATCAACTTTCATTAATTCATGTATTCTATTGTGTACATATTGCATACTGAAATTCAATATTGAAATATCAATTATTAATACGTGTTTATTTGCTTTGTTAATCTGCAATATGAAAGGTTTGTTTTGCTAAACAATGTTCATATACAATGTTTATAAAAATGCAGTATCTGTATTTTTACAACTTCTGTCAATCTAGGCACAACTCCAGAGAGGCACAACTCCAGAGTCGTGTCTATTTGTAAATGTTTTAATTTTCAACCAGTAAAGTGAACAAACTGATATTCCAAGTCTAAGACATCCATTTTATTTCAATTAGTATCTAAAAATACTCACTCAACAACCATATGCACACATATTTCCTTTAAGTAGGATAGAGCGAAGCAGTCCACAGCTTTTTAGAAAGCTCAAACTTGTGCTATTTTAATTTTTAACAGGAAAAAACGCACGGTGACCCTATCGATATTCTCAAAGCATTTTCTAAAAGCTATCTTCTCGCATTTTGTTTTCAATTCTATTATTTAGTTTAGCTTCTGATCACATAATTCTGTTTCTCCCCCGTATAATCCATACAAAACGGTCATTTTGTCACAACCTGTAGCTTGAGAAAATGCTCGGTGACCTATCATATTTATTATATTTTTGAACATTTCACAATATATACTACGTTTTGGCAAGTCTGAACAAATTCTATCGTTTTTAATCTATACTCCCATACCACCTTATAGACGATTTTCACCTCTGTTTTTGCGTTTTGTCATACATTATAAAAATTATAATAGATATAGATACACTTTAAATACAAAAATGATCAGTAAGACAAGATCTACTAACAAGTCAAATTTTGCCGACATAGTTAAGTAGACTGTGACTCTGTCTATGAGTTATTGCCCTTAAATGAGGATTTTTATCCTTTTTGTGTTTTGAGCAAAACTAAAGCAGATAGAAGGAAACTGAACAGCACATGATCAGCAATACTAGATCAACAAAATAGATTTGGTCATGAATTCTATTCTTGTTTACAATGTTGGAGAGTGTCCTTTGTTGAATATGTATATATACCAAGGTGATATAAAGGCTTTTTAGAGCCACTAGTTTATTATTATTAGAACTATGTATAGTTGGTTAAAAATGACTTTTAAGACCAATGTCGAATACTTTTCGCTTGATAGAATTTTGAAACAGATGTGAGAGTACAGGGTTATTTGAACGGACGTAATTCGAGTTCGAACGTTTTCTAACTCAAGTATGATTTTCTTGCTTTTACTTTCGACTTGTAAAGTTTAGCTTATGTCATGAATTTCACGCCCTTATTGTAAAGAAACTTCAATAAACAGCAGACTATATGCCACGTCTTTCTGACAACCAGTGACAAACAATTTGGGCATAATTTAAGGAGGCTTTTCCCAGGATGCAATTGCTCGTAGACTGTATATTATCCTCTACAGTAGATCAAATAATCCACAAATTCCGCAAAAGAGATCTTTTAATGATAGCCCATGTCCAGGGAGACATAAAGCAACAGGCGCCCAGCAGGACTGATGCATTTGTCTTAAACATCTCCGATATTGATCCGCGTGGCTTTCTAATTGACACGAGTAATCATTGGTGTTCATAGTAAAACCTTTGGAGCTATATCAGTTTGTGTGGAAATTGCTAAAGAGCACGGCGACTTTTCCTTGGTGATATTTTAATTGCCGTCCGGCGTAAAAAAATATCTGTTAACCAACAACCATCTTATGTGTACCAAAAGACGTCAGCGATGGTCACACAGACAATTTGCTACCTTCGTGGACTGTGGCACCGTTAAAGTCCACAATTCCTCTAAAGTCCACAACACCGCTAAAGTCCACAACAATTTTCCGCTAAAGTCCACAACGCCGTCAAAGTCCACAAACTTTCCGCTAAAGTCCACAAAATGACCTCCGCTAAAGTCCACAAAAACGCCGTTAAAGTCCACAAGAACAAGTTCCGCTAAAGTCCACAAAAACACCGTTAAAGTCCACACATTTTTTTGATGTTGCTGTTGAAAGACATGCCAATACAACAAATTCGACAAAGAATGTATGAAGAAGATTTTTAAGATTTAATTAAATTGTTACTTAACATAAGCATAGGAAGATTGGGTCATGGTGATGTATCATGCCCTACCCTCCAGCTATTTTTTTTTTCGACTTAATATAGTTTGCCAACATAACAAAAAAAAAAGTTAAAATTTTGACTTAAGATGGCACGGAATAGATAGTTAGAAGTTATCTATATAAAAAATAACTTCCAATTAGAATTTTGTAAACAGTATTGCCTCGGAAAAATTAAAAGGGGTGAACAGTAACATCATCTTGACCCAATGTACCTGCAACAGGTGTAAATCAGAGATGTAGACTGAGTGTGAATAAGACAATTCTAGATCAAATACTTTTGTATTGATTATTGCTATCGGAATAACGTCCTGAGGAATCTGTATATTGAACGTATTATAACAAGACTTAACACACTTAATGTTTTGCATGTGTTAGACTTAGTGTTTATTATTAAATTTCAAAAAGAGAGATTTTACTTCAAGCATTTCAACAAATTAACATTTCAATTATCAATTTGCATGAAGTCAAGGTTAGATAAATCTTTTCAGACAGATATGGAGGCCGCACAAAATTAATTCCATACATCAAATTAAGTAAACTTCTTGTTTAAAGTATCTCAGAAGCAAGCACCATCACGAAAAAAAAACCTGTGACAAATTAAAAAGGTCAAGGAAAGATGACACCGTCCAGGCAGACAGTCATGCATACCATGTATACATGACTTTACTACCACTTATATACATCTTTGGATTTCAAATGTTTGGCTTTGAGCGTTCCTGATGAAGGTAAATCCAGAAAAGCGCTTCGGACGCAAGAAATTATTAAACGTTGTTTCCAATTTTTTTATAGTATCTGAGAAATTCTCCAAACTATATATTAAAAAAGAAATAATTTAATGAACAACTGACACACGACAAACGGACAAATAAGCATTACAAATACTTTGTCTTGACTGACTATGACGTATTTACACTAAATCCATTGGATGTTGGATGTTTACGGATTGATAATTTAATCTCAAATGCATGTTTTTTTTATTAGTTGATAGTTGTTAGTGGCTTTGGACTAGCTGTCAGTTAACTGCGAGTTCGGATCTCCTGATCTGTACCCAACGTCCTTTTGTTGTTGGGATGTACAAATACCCGGCCACGTCCACTTGCAATGTATTTTCGTCCATCTGATGAGTTAAGCGTTTTCAACTGATTTTTATAGTTCGTTCTCATGTTGTTCTGTTATACCACTGTCCCAGATTGGTGTAGGGTTAGGATCCCGCCAACATCTTTAACCCCGCCACATTCTGTATGTATGTGCCTGTCCCAAGCCTGTAATTCAGTGGTTGTCGTTTGTTTACGTGTTTCATATTTGTTTTTTTTTCGTCCATTTTTTGTACATGAATAAGGCTGTTAGTTTTCTCGTTTGAATTGTTTTACATCGTCATTTCGGGGCGTTTGGTATCTGACTATGCGGTATGGGTTTGTGCATTGTTGAAGGCCGTACTGTGGCCTATAGTTGTTAATTCCTTTGTCATTATGGTCTCTTGTGGAGAGTTGTCTCATTGGCAATTATACCACATCTCCTTTAGGTTATAATTACAAATATACCATACACCAAATATAATTCACTATCCTTAAAGTAAGGACATGTATCTGAAACACAGCAAACTATAGGTATTGGGGACAGGACATTTGTTTTGGTCCTCCCTCTTTTCCAAAATCTGTTATCTGCAGCGGTCACTGATATATTATATAGAGCTCTATACACATGGTTAATGTCCAAGGACACCTGCCGTGCGGACAAATACAAGTATGCGATAAACCAATTTGAAATATAATTCACTAACAAGTATGCCATACACCAAATAAAATTAAATACATGCATACTTATAGTATCTAAACACACAGATCAAATCATAGAGGTATATATCATATATCAGTGACCGCTGCGGATAGTAAACTTGGAACTGATAGCAAATAGCAAATACAAGTTATTTCTAGTACAGTTAAATGTATGTTGAACTATATTATACGTTGAAACACGAAATAATTGAAATTAATGGAAAAAATAACAGATTTTTGAAAAAAACGAAAACTTCCATTTGTTGGAGAGCTTAAAAAAATGTCCTGTCCCAACGTACCAAATCAGTTGAAATTAACATTGATCAATGCAATAAACCATGAACAAGCCAAGTAAGATGACATCTTCAAGACAAATATTTAGACCTTACAAGTTCTCCTTTTTCTTCAAGTAACCGAAGAACAGACGAAACAAGAACAAGTTAACATTAACCAATGAACCATGAAAATGAGATCAAAGTCAGAATATTTTTGGAAATGGTCTAGGCGTGACTTTTGAATATAGACCTTGAAAACGTGAAAGAACTTGCAGCGGGTTTAATTTGTGATTTGCGAAATATATATTTTCCGTGATTTTGCAAATTTGCTTAATATACTGTGATAATTACGGGATCTCACAAACGCAGTTTGATAGTATCGTGAACGCATTTTTAATCATTTTCCCGGCCCTTTTTCCGGAATCAAAGCAAGTCTTCACAGCATTTCGATTATAGTTCTACTATTCCAAACATGCAGTATTTTGCAACTTATCCAACGACAAATATGTGGATTCGAATATGGTAAGTGTTTCTGATATAAATCTTACAAAACTAAAACATGAATCTGCAAGAAATTTTCCTCTGATACAACATACAATTGAAACCAAGCGACGGGTCGTCTTTCATCTAAATGAGAGAAAAAAGGGGGAGGGCAATTATAATAGAGAAAAAAGAAAAGGCACAGGCACATGTGGAGTCGAACCCTCTTTTCATCTTTTTGTTCTATTTAAGGAATGACTGTAATAAAAAAAATCAAATTAAGAATTCAATTATAAGAAATGACAGTAATATTTCTTCTGTTTATGAAGAAATAACATAAAAAAAAAGTGGTGCACCCTTGTTATTATTAAGTGGGTGCCACATTTATGTTATTTTGAATGGACAGAAAAAATATTAGTCATTTCTAAATTTGAATTTACACTGCCGCCCATATCCGTTTCACGTCCGTTTATCGATTGTTTTATCCGTCGACGTCCGTTCGGTCCGGTTGAAAATTTTGAACATGTTCAAAACTTTGAACAGACGTCCTACAGATGAAGTGTCCGTTGAACTGAACGTCCGGTATGCGTCCGTTTTTTACCGTATTCGTCAGTTCCCTTTCCGTTATGTATCCATTACTTGTCCGTTATACATCCATTAGAGGTCCGTTAAGCCCCAGTCACACCTTAACGGAAAGCGCGGACGGATTCACCAACGGACTTCTACCGCGCGTATAACGGATAAAACGGGTGGTAGACGGACTTCTACCAGACGTATAACGGGTAAACCGGACGATGAACAGATGTGAAACGGATAAATACTTATTAAAATTTTGAGTGAGTAATGCGAATTATTGGTATTTTAGATTTCTTGAGGTTCACGAATGCTTATTATCCATTATTGATCTTAGAGTAAACGCTCGTCTTCACTATCAAGCAGTTGTGATTCAGGCTGAACCCTACTATTTAGCGGACTTTTGAAATCAAAACCAATTACACAGAAACTTTTTGAATATTTATGCGACTGACATGTATTATTATTGTCGCCTTTAATTTTTCCGCATATCTTGTTCATCCGCGATTTACCCGGTACGCTTCCATTAGGTGTCCGTTTTATGCAGAACTCGTCCGTTGGGTGTACGTTCGACATCCGTTCTGTCCGAGAAACACCGGTACGTTTCCGTTTCTCGTCCATTGCGTTTCCGTTAGGCCTCGGTCACACCTTAACGGATAGCTCGAACGGATGCCTAACGGATAATTTTTTTTTAAATCCGTTCATGTCTGTTAGACGTCCGTTCTTATCCGTTAGATGTCCGTCCATATCCGATGCATGTCCGTTTAGCGTACGTTTTATCCGTCGACGTCCATTTTTCCGGTGGAAATTTGTGTGCATGTTCAAAATTTGAACGGACGTCCAACGAATGAAATGTCCATTGAACGTCCGGTAGGCGTCCATTTTGTACGGTACTCGTCCGTTTCGTTACCGTATTGTATCCGTTACGTGTCCGTTATTCATCCGTTGGAGGTCTGAAAGATGAATTCACCAACGGACTTCCGGACGTTTAATGGATAAAACAAATGTTGAACAAATGAGAAATGGACTTCTACCGGACGTATAACGGATAAAATGGTTGATGAACGGATCTGAAACGGATAAATGCCAATTGAAAATTTCGAGTCAGAAATGCCAATTATTGGTAGGTCAGATTTCTTAAGGTTCATGAATTCTTATTATTCATAATCGATCTTAGAGTAAGAGCACGTCTCCACAATCAAGCAACTCTTTTTCAGGCTATACACTGCCCTTTGGCGGCATTTTGAAGAATAAAACAAAACCAGTAACACAGAAACATTTTGAATATTTATGCGATTTACATGTATTATTATTGTCGCCTTTAATTTTTCCGTATATCTTGTTCATCCGTTTTAACCGGTACGCTTCCGCTAGGTGTCCGTTTTATACGGTACTCGTCCGTTGGATGTACGTTCGACATCCGTTCTGTCAGGTACGTGTCCGTTTCTCGTACGTTGCATATCCGGTGTGTGTCCGTTATGTATTCGTTACACGTCCGTTTTATTCGGTCAGTACATCAACGGACTCACAACGGATAACAATTTTGTCAACGGACAACTTTTATTTTCATCCGTTAGACGTCCGTTCGTGCTATCCGGTAAGTTGTGACCGAGGCTTAATGCATTCATTTTGCGTCCGTTTTGTTTGCCAGTACATCAACTGAATCCCAACGGATAACAATTTTGTCGACAGAAAACTTGTCAGTTAGGCGTTCGTTCGTGATATATCCGGTAAAGCATCGGTCACACATTAACGAATAGCTTGAATGGATGCCGAACGCAAAACCTTTTTCAATCCGTTCATGTCGTTAGACGTTCGTTATTATCCGTTAAACGTCCGTCCATATCCGTTTCAAATCCGTAACTTGACGTACGTTTTATCCGCCGACATCATTTCTGTCCGTTGGAAATTTTTAAGCATTTTCAAAACTTTGAAAGGACGTCCAAAGGATGAAGTGTCCGTTGAACGTCCGGTAGGCGTCCGTTTTTTTACGGTACTCGTCCGTTTCGTTTCCGTTTTGTATCCGTTACTTGTCCGTAGTACATCCGTTGGAGGTCTGGTGGACAAATTCACCAACGGACTTCTACCGGACGCTTAATGGATATTATGGATGTTAAAAAAATGTGAAACGAGCTTCTACCGGACGTAAAACGGATAAAACGGATGATGAACGGGTCTGAAACGGATAAATTCAATCGAAATTTTGCATCAGAAATGCCAATTATTGGTTTGTCAGATTTCTTGAGCTTCATGAATTTCTATTAATCATAATATATCATAATGTAAGGGCATTTCTTCACTATCAAGCACTTCTTATTCAGGCCAGACACTACCCTTTCGGTGCATTTTGAAGAGCAAACCAAAACCAGTTACACAAAAACTTTTTGAATATTTATGCGATTTATATGTATTTTTATTTTCGCCTTTAATTTTTCCGTATATCTTGTTCATCCGGTTTATTCGGTACGCCTTAGAAAGGTGTTCGTCTTATGCGGTACTCGTCCGTTGGATGAACGTTCGACATCCGTTATGTCCGGTACGTTTCCGTTTCTCGAACGTTGCATATCCGGTATGTGTCCGTTATGCATTCGTTACGCGTCCGTTTCATTTGGTCAGTACATCAACGGACTCCCAACGGATAACAATTTTGTCAACGGACAACTTTCATTTTCATTCGTACGCTAAACGGACATGCAACGGATATGGACGGACGTCTAACGGACATTTACGGATTGAAAAAAGTTATCCGTTAAGCCTCGGTCACACCTTACCGGATAGCACGAACGGACGCCTAACGGATGAAAATAAAAGTTGTCCGTTGACAAAATTGTTATCTGTTGGGAGTCCGTTGATGTACTGACCACATAAAGCGGACGCGTAACGAATGCATAACGGACACACACCGGATATGCAACGTACGGGAAACGGAAACGTAACGTACATAACGGATGTCGAACGTACATCCAACGGACGACTACCGCATAAAACGGACACTTAACGGAAGCGTACCGGATAAAACGGATGAACAAGATATACGGAAAGATTAAAGGCGACAATAATAATACATGTAAATCGCATAAATATTCAAAATGTTTCCGAGTAAATGGTTTTGGTCTGTTCTTCAAAATGCCGCCAAAATTGCAGTATCTGGCCTGAATAAGAGCTGCTTGATTGTGAAGACGCGTCCTTACTCTAAGATCGATTATGAATAATAAGATTTCATGACCCTTAAAAAAATCTAATTGGCATTTCTGACGCGAATTTTTATATTGGCATTTATCCGTTTCAGATCCGTTCATCATCCGTTTTATCCGTTATACGTCCGGTAGAAATCCGTTTCACATTCGTTCAACATTCATTTTATCCGTTAGACGTCCGTTAGAAGGCCTTCGGTGGATTTATCTGCCAGACCTCCAACGGATGTATAATGTGAACGTAACGGATGAAAAACAGTAACGGAATGTACGAGTACCGTACAAAACGGACGCCTACCGTACGTTCAACGGACATTTCATTCATTGGACGTCCGTTCAAAGTTTTGAACATGCTCAAAATTTTCCACCGGACAGAGGCTTATGTGATTTACATGTATAATTATTGCCGCCTTCAATTTTCTTTTTATCTTGTTCGTCCGTTTTATCCAGTACGCCTCCGTTATGTGTACGTTTTATGCGGTACTCTTCCGTTTTTCGTCCATTTCATATCCGTCGGGTGTCCGTTAGGTATTCGTTACTCGTCTGTTATATTTGGTAAGATCATCAATGAACTTCTAACGGATAAAAATGTTTGTCGACAGAACACTTTATTTTCATCCGTTTGGTGTCTGTTTGAGCTATCTGGTAAGGTGTGACAACAGCTTAAGGTGTCCTTTTTAAGCGAGTCTCGTCCGTTTAATGTATTTTCGACATCCGTTCTGTCCGGTACGTTTCCTTTTCTCGTACGTTGCATATCCTGTGTGTGTCTGTTATGCATTCGTTACGCGTCCGTTTTATTTGGCCAGTATATCAACGTACGGATAACAATTTTGTAAACGAAAAACTGTTTTTTTTTCAACCGTTAAGGTTCGTTTGTGCTGTACGATTAAGGTGTGACCACAGCTTCATACTAGATATTTCGACCGGTCACCTTAAGAGTGAGAACAAAAAAGGTTTTCCGTTTGCGTTTTAGAAACGGAAACATACCGAACCGATTAGATGTCGTACGAACATATAATTGAAGAGAACCGCATAAAACGGACACCTTACGGAATTGTTACGGATAAAACAAACGAACAAGATAAGCAGTGGTAAACATGCAGGACACTCAAGAAATTTGACATACCAATAATATTGTGATTTCTGACGTGAAATGTTCAATAGGAATTATTCGTTTTTTACGTTAACCTTCCGTTCATGTTCGTTTCAAATCCATTCGTCGTCTGTTTTATCCATTATACGTCCGGTAGAAGTCCGTTGGTTATCTGGTTTATCGTACCTTCAACGAATATATAACGGAAAAGTAACGGATAAAAACGAAAACGGAATGGACGACTACCGGATGTTCAACGGGTACTTTTATGCTGAAAATGTTCTAACATACAGAACGGACGTCGACAGATAAAGCAGATGCTTAACGGGCATGAAACAGATATGTACGGACGTCTAACGGATAAATAATGGACGTCTTACAGACATGAACGGATTGAAAAAAAATATTCGTTCAGCGTCCGTTCGCGTTATCCGGTAAGGTGTGACCGGGGCGTCACAGAAGGAATCAGAAACGAAAAAAAGAACGAACATTTATATTTAAACTGTACGTTGTTCAATTTTTTATTAAACAAATAGTGACCCGAAAAAGTGTATGTTATCATTAATGATATTCAAAACGGACTTAAATCCTTTGAAAATCCCTACAAGCCGTGAAAACAATTGTTCTTATCTTGTTTGGCTGCTAAAAGGGGTTGCGAGCTTTAGTCTGGTCAATGAAAAGCAAGCATTACAGAACTTGTTCTTATTGGTTCATTGTTAAATAATGATTACAGACCCTGACCATCGTACAAGATGACTTTATACAGAACCCTATGTAATGCTATTAAATGGCTAAAACAATTATATCATGAAACCAGTCAGTAAAAATGACATGGCTAACCCAGTATTATCTGCTGATTATGTTTATCTCTTCTTTTTCAGCTTTAAGATAACGTGTCTTCTATTTCTGATCAATTTGGTTTTCACAACAAGAATTGTGCATAGATCATGCTCACCAAAAAGTGAAGCTGCATATGATGCTATATTCAGAACCATTGAAGGAACGTTTGACATTCCAGTAAAGGAAAGAACATTGGAACAGAATAAGGCAATATCAACATATTACAAACGTAAAGATTTATACACTATACAAGGGCAACCACCACGGTTATATTTTGATAATAAGCCTGTTCTTAAGAAAGACGAGTGTCCACGTTTGATAAAAATGCAGTTCACACAAGAAAAAGGCATTGGACCGAGGCGCATGTTTCATCAGTTGAAGAACAGATTCTCTGGATTGTCCGAAAAATTGATATGTAAAGAAATGAATAAAGAATTATATTACAAATCCCTAACAGCTAGGTTTAAAAATAAAGCTCCATACAGACCAGTGGTAAGTCAAGGTGTACATCATATTTTGCAAATAGATTTAGTGGACATGCAAACACATAAAGTCACACATAGAAAGAAAATTTTTAAGTACGTTTTGAGTGTTTTGGATGATTTTAGTAGATATGTTTGGCTTCGTCCGTTGCAGAACAAAAATTCAGCGACTGTTAAACGTGAATTGAAAAGTTTGTTTGAGGATTTGCAGAACCAAAAGTAATTCAGCATGATTGTGGGAAGGAATTTGAAGGGGAAGTTCGGATTTTTCTGAAAAAGAAAAAAATCAAGCAGATAAAGAGTCGTCCATACCACCCGCAGAGTCAGGGAAAAGTGGAAAGAATGCATTTAATTTTGAAAAAAAAAAATAGCATTTGACTTATTAAAAATGAAACAAGTAGGAGTTAAGTAGGTTAGACAATTACAAAAATATGAGAGGAAAATAAATGATGGTCCCAAGGAATGTTTAGCGTGGAAGTGTCCGTTTGAAATATATTATGGAAGAACTCGCCAAAGTCATCTGAGAAAGTCTTTTAAGTCCCCACAAGTTTGGGAGGATCATGTAAAACATAACAGAAATTTAGCACAGAAAGCAACGAGGCACTGTAACGATAGAAAAAACAAGGCCTGGATGAAGAAAAATAAAACACCGATTTATGAAGTCGGACAACAAGTTCTAGTGCGATACAGAACTCGAAATAACAATCGAGTTCCAAATAAGGCATGGGCTTCATTAGGTACTGTCATAAAAGCTGAGAAGAGAAACCATAAATATCAAGTCTCCTTTGTACCGCCTTATTGGAAGTGTAATAAGAAACAGTGGTTCTATGTATCTGATACTACTGGATCAAGTTTGTCTGGAGGCAAAAATAGTTCTAACCCAGAACAAAGACAGAAAAAACACTCAAATTATAAATCACCTTACTACATGATTTTAACCCCAAAAGATAAAACTTACAATCTTATATCTGATTTTAGACTAACAGTTGCTTGTAATCCACCTGGTGATGGTAATTGTCAGTTTGCAGCCATTTCGCATCAGTTGCAAAGACTCGGTATTTATCGATCGGCAGAAACATTACGACGCGAGGTCATTACTTATCTTGGGCAAACATCACGTTTAGGCAGCGCTGATAATAGAGTTCTTTGGTCAAATATGATAATAGAATCATGGTCCGACTACTTACTGAGAATGGCAAGAGACACAGAGTTTGGTGATCAGATCACCTTACAGGCTATATCCGATATGTTTAATGTTCAAATTGTTATTGTAACAATTATAACAAGACACCTTCCTATTATAACGATTGGACATTATCCCGAAGGACATGGTGAACATTATCTATCATTGACATACAATCACAATGCCGTACGCAGAATTGCAGAAGACAGTTCACAAATTCATTTGGGCTACGACGACACAGACGACGAACACGACGACAGAAGCGATGGACACGACGACACAGGCTCTGGACACGACGACACAGACGATAAACACCACGACACAGACGATGGACACAAAGACACGGACGATACAGACACAGATGATAAATACGACGACACGGACGATGAACACAACATAACATGGTATGAAAATTACGATACATGCGATGAACACATCATAACAGTCGATGAACACGACATAACAGGTAATGAACACAACATAACAGGTGATGTACACGACATTACAGGAGATGAATACAACATAACAGGTGATGAACACGACATAACAGGTGATGAACACAACATAACAGGTGATGAACACGACATGACAGGTGATGAACACAACATAACAGGTGATGTACACGACATTACAGGTGATGAACACGACATAACAGGTAATGAACACAACATAACAGGTGATGAACACGACATAACTGGTGATGAACACAACATAACAGGTGATGAACACGACATAACAGGTGATGAACACAACATAACAGGTGATGAACACGACATAACAGGTGATGAACACGACATAACAGGTGATTAACACAACATAACAGGTGATGAACACGACATGACAGATGATGAACACGACATAACTGGTTATGAACACGACATAACAGGTGATGAACACAACATAACAGGTGATGAACACAACATAACAGGTGATGAACACGACATAACAGGTGATGTACACCACGACACAGGCGTTATATACAATGAAAACCATGACACAGAATCCCCCATAAGCCTCCGTCATCAAGTGGAGGTAATGAGAAAAAAAAGCATTGTGTACCCCATAGTAACAACATTGAACGTGGAGAGACTCTACCCAGAGAAATTCAATTTATAATTATCAATTTGTGTCTCCGTCAAAATCCGTCATCAAGATATGTCTTAATACGAGTTAACTCTTTTTTTCGTCAAGTTGTACAAACAGTCCCTGTTCCTAGACTGTACATCGGAATTTCTGTTCTTCTGAATTTACCAAACCCTGTAAACGTCAGGCGAATTTAAAGAGCTTCTGGGTGTGGTAGTGGTTTGATTTTGGCTATTCGCGAAATTATTCGGGACCCATCATGGATAAACGCATGGCTTTTTCTAATACAACGAGACAATCGATGGTTCAAAATAAAGAATATTTGGTGGTCAAGACGTAAATAGAACACCATAATGATTTATATGCTCGGTGTGACTTATTTACCCGTAAAACTACATTTATATATAGTTCTTAAGGATGTACTTAGGTGAGGTTTTGGAATTTGTGTCAAATGTTCGGACTCCTTGGTGTTTTTCCATACAATACAATGTAAAATATTTTGCCCCATAACACCCATTTATATTTTCATATAGGACTTAATAGCTCATGAAAGGTCATTTACCAAAATTTTAGAAGATTCTTATTTTTCTTTCTTTTGTTTTGAAACCTAATAACACCAATGCAAAGGAGTAGGTCCAGTAAGACCCCTTTTTGGCCCCAAAATATACAAATTTTACAAAAATTTTTAAATGAAAAGTTTTAGTTATTCATTGGAACGTAGAATACTTCTGCTACATAGATATGGGCTGTTTTTGACAATACAATGCACATGTATCGGGTACTGACATCATTAAGTCATGCTAAATTACTGAAATCTTCACAATTTTAGCATTTTAGTTAAATTCAGACGGATTCCGTCTGAAATGAAAGTGGCCGCATTTGTGTTCATTCTTAATATTGAAATGTAAGCTGTATTTGATGATAATACATAACATATATAAAGGTTTGGGACGAACACGGATGCGGCCACTTTCATTTTTGCCAAAATCAATTTGAAAAGTGACATTTGTGGGCATTTTTGATAGATTTTTCATATCTAAGCTTGAATCAGAGCGTTTTTGATGACTCAATCAGTTAAAATCTTTCACATATACTAATTGAATCAACTGAAATAGACACTTAAGTGTTTAAAAAGTGTCCAAAATCTTTCGTCAGATGATCCTGAAATTTGAGGCCAAAATAAGCCCTTACCGGACCTACTCCTTTAAGGTAAAAGTCCGAGTCAGCTTTTTCCCGCCATATTTTAAATCTCAAATATCTCGAAAAGGAGGTCCATGACCTATCAATATTTTTAGCTTATTTTTATCCTTAATTGATGATCTACCAGCTTATTCTATCAATTTTAACTTCTTAATTTATTAATTTTCACCTAATCTCACCGGTACCTAAGTACACCCTTAAGGAAATTCTGAGCAATTTTGAACTTATATGTTACTACAGTACAGTAATGGAAACATTATTTTGTTTACTTCTGTTGAACCATAAACTTAAAGTGTTGTAATCATGTACATCATAGCTTAGATATCGATGATTCAAAGCAAATTTGGGCATGCGTGCATTTACGTATGGAACTTATATGTTTTTTAAATTCTATAATGAAGAAATCATTTTGTCAAAAAATTATCAAAAGGATATTAAAACAATAGAACAGGTTATTTTCTTGGAACAGGGACTGTTTGTACAATTTGACAAAAACAAAGGATATATTTTATTTCATTTATCAAGTTTTCATTAGTAATTCTATGTCTTTTCACGAGTAAACAGCTGGTTTGGCGGTTTTGTAGTAAAGTTACTTATTATTCTATAAGCTTATCTTTAAATATTAGATTTCTTTCATTCAACTTGAATTTAAGCTTTTAACTCATTTCATGTATTACTGACAAGTTGGATACAGGATATATTGACATATTAAGTTACAATGTAACATTACTTTTATTGTTAAAATAAGTTTTATTTCATTTCTTAATTTTGGGCAGAACGGTCCGACCGTATAGTATTTTGAAAATATAGAATTTTGAAAAAATACGACTACGGTTCTGACCGTACGCGTATGGACAAAATGCGCATATGGTCTGGATCATCTGTACTTAGCAATTGGATAAAAGAATTATAAATTATTATGTAAACTACATAAAAATTCAGAAAAGAAACCTGAATATATTAAATTGTATATTACACAGTTATGTTGATTTTTACAATAAGAGGAAGAAGTTATATTTTCATTTATTTGATGCAGAATGTCTTTCTGTCAGTTAATCACTAGTTATTATATAAGGCAGTGTTTGCTTTTTTCAGGAATGAAATAGTTAGATAAGAAGTCTGAGTATTTGTACATCTAATTTAATTTTGATTTTGATTTTTTTTCTATAATGAGGTACATTATTCTTTGACTGAAAATGTCTTAAACATTTAGTTAGATTTCGGTATAAGATTATAAGTAAAGAATTGTATCGAAGCCATTATTTTACGGTAGAAAGTCAAGTCATATATGACCTGGTCATGTAAGCGTTTGCCATTACTGCCTCCGTTGTTCATTTGTTCACAAATAGCACATCTCCTCCTCTAAAACATTTTTTTCTATTTTGACCAAACTTTTATATAAGTCTACGATTGCTGCTCTTTCAAAATTGAGTCTGGTTAACTACCAAATGTATTTTGTTTCGATGGACTAAAATATCATTTTTTCTTTTTGCTTATACATGTGAGTTTTTGCCAACACTGAGCGACCGTCATTGTCGACGTATAAACATCAGTTCGTCGTATTTTTTTCTGTTTTGAAAAAAAAAATCCTCTGAAAGGGGGAGGGGCGTGTGTCTTCTTTCAAAATACGTTCGATAAAACAATACGACAATTTGAATCACTCTTTTAATATAATCTCCTTTTAGATTCGTATCCAATAGCATCCAAGATGACCACCATTGCTAGAAATATTTTGCAAAAGATAATTAAAACTTTTGTACTAACCCTCAGTAGGGTGGGTGTGAATTTTTTGTTGAAAGAAATGCATGTCCAAGAGGCCCGAGCACTGGAGCTCTAAAGTTTAGAAAACTTTAAACTATCATGTGTTTTCTTAAATCTTATTTATGTCAGGAGAGATACAACCTTAAGATCACATGCTTCCCGAGGTTTAAAACGTTTAAGATCTATGTATATATTGTACAGAATTTCCTGTCGTTTATTAAATTTTGATTTCTTACGTTTTGGTTATTATCAATTCTCATAAAACACAAAAATTATGTTGATCACCTTTCCTGTCATTGATACTATATTTTCGTGTTGTCAATTCAACAGTTTTGCTCATCAGGTTACTCGGATCATCGTTCGAACTCTTTAACTGGTTAACCGAAAGTAAAGTTGTTGTTCAATATCAAAAAAAAGAAGAAGTGGTATGATTGCCAATGATTTAACTCTTCACAAGGGGACCAAATGACACAGAAATTAACAACCATAGGTCACCGTACGGCCTTCGACAATAAGCAAAGCCCATACCGCATAGTCAACTATAAAAGGCCCCGAATGACAAATGTAAAACAATTCAAACGAGAAAACTAACGGCCTGATTTATGTACAAGTTTATGCAAGTTTAACCGATTTCCATTAGGGCTGTGTTTTAATCAAACTAACAACTTTAAATTGTTTTCACAGTACCCTACAACATATACATATATCATGGTTGAAATAAAACCTTTAATTCTATTACTCGTCATTGGTAAAACACAATGAAGAGCATCCACACATTTTTTTTTCAAATCGTCTTCAACACATTCTCAAACAAATATCTATTTCTTGTAGCAAACCAAACAAACATACAAACCAATCAGTGAACGAAATCTGCTTAGCACCACAAAATATTCTGCAATTGTGGAATTTTAAAATTTATTATCATTGTGATTTCAAACGTGAACATTATGGTTTGAAGTCTATCTTGAGGCTTATGGACCGTTTTGCTGCTGGGAAGCATGACAGAAACTGAATGGGTTTCGATCTTATGTTTATAGATAGAACCAGATAACTTTTCATAAATGGTAGTTTATACAAATTTATTCATAGTGGATTGAAAAACAAGTTTGCTACTTATATTAATTCCTTTCCACTTTGCGGGTGCGAGTGCTGCCTTGTAGCGACATTAGACTGCTCTTTTTCAAAATCATAAATGTTGATTCACAAAAATTCACAATACATGATAGATCAAATTATGAGGATCAAAATCTTCTGCAGATACATGTAATCTTCATTTATTAAATATATAAATCAGATCGATAAGAAAAAACTGCCAAGAATAAAAGTCCATGCTTTTTACTATAATACCGGGATAAAAAGAAAAGAAATATTTTTTCAATAACAAAGAAAAGAGCTGTGTGGACTTTAACGGCGTTTTTTTGTGGACTTTAGCGGAACTTGTTCTTGTGGACTTTAACGGCGTTTTTTTGTGGACTTTAGCGGAGATCATTTTGTGGACTTTAGCGGAAAGTTTGTGGACTTTAGTGGCGTTATGGACTTTAGCGGAAATTTGTTGTGGACTTTAGCGGTGTTGTGGACTTTAGAGGAATTGTGGACTTTAACGGTGCCACAATGCATGTACCAACCAAAGAAAAATGACTGTATCCCGGGTTATTACTCCTGATAAAGTAAGAGAAATAAAATCAAACCTGGAACTAGTCTCGGTTACCCAAACGGTTGAATTTTAAAAATCAAATGTGATACAAGTGGAAAATATTAATGAATTAAAAAAAAATATATAATCAAACATAACTCTGTTAATAAAATGTGTATTTACAATAAGTAGTTTTTAAGTAAACAAGTAAGTTTAGTTGTTTAAACAAGTTAGCTAAGTTGTTAGCTAAGTCGTTATAACAAGTAAGCTAAGTTGTTATAACAAGTAAGCTTAAGTCGTTATAACGACTTAAAATTAAAACTCCAATTAAATAAAAAACCAAAACCTTTCCTGAAAATTACCAATTCAGGGTCAGCAACCCCCCCCCAAAAAAAAAAAAAATTTCGGGCAGATAGATCTTATCCTAATGAACATTTTTACCCCTTGTCATTTTGGCTCTTAATGCTTTAGTTTCAGAGATATAAGCCAAAATCTACATTTTACCCCAATGGTCTATTTTTAGACATGGCGGCCATCTTGATTATTGGGCGGGGTCATCGGATACTTTTTTAAAACTAGATACCCTAAGGATGATTTTGGCCAGTAGTTTCAGAGGAGAAGATATTTGTAAAAGTTAATGACGACGACGACGGATGCCTCTGTGCCAGGTGAGCTAAAAAAGCAAAACGGACAAAAAGCAACGGACAAAAAGCAAAAGTGTCGGACAAAAAGCAAAATTATCGGACAAAAAGCAAAACGGACAAAACGCAACGGACAAAAAGCAAAACGGACAAAAAGCAACGGACAAAAAGCAAAAGTGTCGAACAAAAAGCAAAATTATCGGACAAAAAGCAAAGTCGGACAAAAGGCAAATTGCGGACAAAAAGCACCGTATCAGCCGAACGTTACCCTATAATTGCCTAAATCCTTATCCTTCGGTAGTAAAGTGGATAATTGTCTCATTGTCAATCATACCACCTCGACTTATTTTTATATGAGTACATTTACTTGTGAAATTTTTCCGACACGTAAAAGCAATATTCTACTAAAATTGTATTGAACAGCAACCTAAAGGCCTTCATAGCATTTGGATAAATGGAAATTTGTAATAATGTTGGGAAATCTTTTAGTCATGTTAATTGAACCCTTTAATATACAAATTCCATTAGGTTTCATCATCTTTCCTATTTTTATTGGGTAAGTGAAACAAATACGGCTAGGAAAAATTTGACATACATATTGATAGTGACAATTTCTATATCTTTCTTAGTCTGGATAATACCATTCCCTATTAAAAATAATGACACACAATTACGTTTCCTTCGCTGTTGTTTAATTTTCTTTTTCTTGATGATGACGACCCACTGTCTCCAGTCTTATGGGTTTTATATTTGTCAGCTATTTCTGTAAAGTACGGGCAATTTCACTACCATATACATTTGCGCTATACATTTACATAATGTGAAAAAAATACTCGTTAATTCTTCCAAAAGTTCTCGGATATAAAGACTAGTTGTTGAAGTATATTATCACGAACTTGTTTCATGAGTATATTTCCAGCGCAACATATATAATTACTCCTGGAATTTTACAGATATATTAGTTGCAGATCATTTAAAAATAAGCAATATTTATAATAAATAGTATGATAAAGACATGTGGTTACTTTAAAACATGGTCAATTTTCTGATATGATATCAAAACAAGATTTTTATGTGCAGTTATATTTATAATTTGTTGGACTCGACTCGCCAAAGGAAAGATATAAACAATATTGTAAACTGTTTTTAACATTGCAAAAAGACCGGCTAAGTTTTTAAAGACCAAAAAAAATATCTTAAAATTAATTTTAGTAATCCTCAAAATTTTTTTTTAGTAAAATATTAATTGTTAAATCGTAAGTTATTATATACTTTAAAATATTAAACTAATAATAGAAATGTTTTAGAATAAATTTTCCACGGTTCAAAATAAATTTTAAAAAAATAAACTATTGTTTAGGTTTAAATTTTAAATCTTTATTCAGTTATTAATTTCAAGTTTACCTAAATAAAATTGTAAATTTATAAAAATTTCTTGTTTAAATTTTAATTAAAAAATTAAATTACTTAAAGTTAATTTATGTATTTAACATATAATTTCCAAAATGTTTTATTTTAACACAATTAACATTTACAAAATTCATAATTTGTAAACATGTAATTTAATTGAAATTATAAGGTATTATAATAGAAAAATTATACAAAAAGAATGTTTAATTTTCTATGAGAATTAAATGACAAAAAAAATTAACATAATATGTTTTCAATTTCTAATCATAAACAGTTAACAAATTAACAACTAATATGTCAATTGTAACATAAGCAGTATAATCAATAAAATATATATAAATCTATTTTAAGTAGTGAATTTGATCATTTATTAATATTTCCTTATGTTTTAATTGTTCATGAAACTTAGGTATAAATAAAATTTTGAACTTAATTTGATACTGTCCTTTTTTATAAAATAATTAGAAATTTAAAGTCCTAAGTCAAAATTAATATCGAATTTTACGAAGGTAACAAACTACAAATAAGTGAAAACAATAAAATGATAATATTCAAAATATTCAAATAATTACTATAATACGTTAAAATTTGTCAATAAGTTAATGATGTTCAAATTAGTCAATAACAGATGTAACTTTTATTAATACATAATTGAATTGTTAAATTAAATAGTATCTAAGGATAATACACAGATATATCTGCAAATCAAAAAATGAACTTCCTTATAATAATCGTTTAACTGCAAATCTAGATCTCTTTGACTCACAAATTCTTAAAATAATTACAATGTCAAACTATATAAAACATTAAGTTGCTAACTTTGTCAAATTCAAATCATAACATTAATGCAGTTCAAATTACATTGAGACAGTAATAATCATGAATTTATTTATACCGCATAATTATATTATAAGAAAAATATAGATAATATAAAAATGATTATCATAAAATTGATAAGGATTAATATCGAATAAACACATGTTTGTCCGTATGATGCAATCTAACACCATTATCTATATTGTAGGAAAATTAAATTATAACATTGAGACATTTTACATACAGATTTGGTTTATATTTTACATAACGGTAGACTTAATATTTAACATTTGAAATTTTCTGTATTGTTAAAAAATAGTTGAATTGCAGTCTAATAAAATACAATCATCAGAATGAACATAATGTTCGCTAACTTTTTGTTCAAAAATATGTATGTACTAAACGAAAATCTAATTTATATATGTAGTTCAAAAGCAAAAATATGTACGATTGCTAATATTGCAAGTTTATCTATCTATTTTATAACTGATATTTTTAATATTTGTAAGAAGAATCAATACTATTCATAATATTGCTAAGTTTCATTTTTAATTTCAACTTTCTAAAATTTTCAAAACTTCGATTTAAGTATGATGATTTATGCTAAAAGATATTAACGTTACTCATTACTAAATGTCATCATTCTTTAAATTAACTTAGTTGTTACAATGGACCATAATTTTGTAAATATATTAATTCAATGCATCTGTACTAACTTAATTATCTATTTTATCTAAGTTTAAGCTAACTATATCTTTATTTTTTAGAAAAAATAAGTTACATTCATTGACATATTTAAACGCAATTGCATTTCAATTTCCTATTAATTAATATTTATATTAACGAAACTTCTTATATTCATATTGAAATTAATTATTGCTGCATTAGTAGAACAACGTAATTGCTGAGAATTAATATTATGCAAGTTATTTATTAGAAAATATAGTTGCTACAATGAGATCATAAAACATTATGACCAATAATATTCTGCCTTAAGTTTTCAAATATGTTTTAATAAGGTGCAAATTTGTACACATTTGACATGATGATATCGAATGCAATAGATCTAAATTACTACTAAATTGGTTTACAATATGTACTATCACTTATTAATAAATTCTGAATTAAACGACATTTATCTCAATATGGTAAATCATAATTACTTCTAATTACAGGTAAAATTACTAATGTACATAAAGTTCGTTTCATTCATTGCATCGATTTTAGTGACTATTTTACTGTCTTAGTATCAATTTATTAAGTTTAAAAATGAAAGTAAAATCATCTTTAAACTTAAAAAAATATCATTGACAATTTCTCCAATGATTAATTGGTATCTTATATTGACTAACACATTAAAGGCATTTAACTACTTATCAAATTCTTATTACAGAAAATACTATAACTTTAAGAAACGACATACTGGGAATGCAATAATCTTGCATGTATAAGTGCATTTATAATTACAAATTCCATAAGACTATACAAAACTAATGCGATGAATATAATGAACAACCGTGTTCATCAATTACTGACAGGGCATTTCTATAACGCATGTATTTAAGAGATATTTGACTATCAACTTATTCATTATACTAACTACAATTTTACATCTTCATAACAATAATTGTAACGTCAAAATTATTGTTCGTTTATCGTAAATGATAATGTGTAGTTAAACTATGTACTAATAATTGTACTTGTAATTTAACAGTGAATTTTGACTATAATGTAGCAAATCTGCTATATAATATCAAGGAAGGATTTCTAAAATAATGATACCAATTTTCAACTTGTGACATAGTACATGGCCTAAAATATGCCGCTACATGTCTATTAATTTACAATAGTTAACTTAGAGTCTATGCAATATTCTCTTATTGCAGTATTTTCTTTCTTAAATGAACATTTAGTCTTTAGATATTCATGTTCAGTCATTATACTCTACAAGTAATAACGTATTGACTTATTGATAATATCATTTATGTGAACATTTCTCCAAATTATACTAATATCTAATTATCTAAACAAATCTATAGCATTTCTAACATATCATTAGGCATCAAATCTCAATTGAGCATTACAAGTTTAAAATGTTTTTTAATAATGTCATAATTTATCTAATATCTTAATGTAAATTCAAATTAGAATTAAGATCTAATGGCAATTTATGAAATAATGGAATTCTTAACTTATGCAAATTCCTAACATCGTGCATACTTATAATACATGTTAACGA
This sequence comes from Mytilus coruscus, assembly GCA_017311375.1. Classification (NCBI taxonomy): domain Eukaryota; kingdom Metazoa; phylum Mollusca; class Bivalvia; order Mytilida; family Mytilidae; genus Mytilus; species Mytilus coruscus. The sequence goes on from CM029601.1 coordinate 32,152,794, forward strand.
GTAACATGCTAAATTCTTACATTCATTACTATTTCATTTTGGATAATACTAAAATTAGTGAATAGTTTACATAACTTAAAGATTGCAAACTTATCTGTCTGCATTAAAATAGTCATTTAACAGATTTGGACAATTATCATAAATGCATTTACATAATTTCATCAAATTAGTTATTAAGCCAAACATTATACACTCTAATTCTGTTTATTATCTAGTATTAAATTTACATTTTTAAAGTCTGATAAATTCTTAAACTATAGCATCTGAATGAAATTTGCAAAGATATTCAGAAGTCAAAAGCTGGCATCTACAAGATCTTTGAACTTACCAATGCTAACCCTAATCATTTTAAAATTTCCACGATTTCATATTACAAGTTCTAGATCTTAAATTTTTGATAATCAATTCATATTACATCAACCTGAAATTATTAAGTTCCATACTGATCTAACAATTGTATAATTTAAATTTACAACTATTTTGAATATTGAAAATTAATCGTATGCAATTTCAAATTCTATACGACTAAAATGAAGAGAATGCTAATACTATACATGTCAAACTATACATCTGATTTGTAACGTGCAATTCCATGTCGCATACAATATTCAATTATACCTTGAATTAGCAATATTGTAATAAATAACAATATTCATATAAATCAAATATAGTCAAGATAGTTAAAGCAAAGATATTTACACAAAATATTCATATAATGCACTATTATTAGATACATTCTTACAAACTTAATAATTTAATAACGAAAAATAATCATAAGCATAACAAAGACTTGACTAAGACTTTATATTTTATCATTAATTACGCATGCTTAATATCTAATATTAAAATAACAAGCTGCCACTGAATAACTTCAGGCAAATATAACTATTCGATCAACTAGAGATCATGAATGTCCAACAAACCTTGAATTATTCACTAAATATATTTATAAAAACAGATTAATCTTGATATCAAGTAAAGTAAAACAAAATGACATCAATAATCCAAAAAGACTTCAATTACATCATTTAAAAACTTACTTGACCATTGCAATGAAGTAATAATAAAGCCTAAACTGAATTAATCAATTATGATTCATAACAATGTTACAATTTAACAACAGAAAATTAATTAACATTCATGAAAAATAGGTTGAACATGGATCATAATCAAAGATAAGCACCAATCTCAATAAATCAAAAGTACTTAAACGCCAGGACTCTAAACAACTACTGAAAATTCATAGTAACATCAACAAATATATAAATTTAGATGATACATTAAAAATTATAATAAAATGGACATTGACTCAAACTATACATGATCTAATATTAACATCAATTACTTAACAAACGAAATGTAATATTTATCAATGTGAGTATCTTGAAGCTAATAACTAGTCCTTATCTCACTGCCGAACACTTTGCGAATTCGATCAACAAATGCAGTAAATTACTCATTTTATAAGATAATTTGATAAAAGTTAAGTTACAATAAAGTAATACAAGAAAAATAGCAATCAGATTTCAATGAAATTGTAACAGAAATTAATTAATATACAAATGATTACAAAATTCGTTATATCTTCAAGAAATTCAAAAATCTTGCAATAAATTGAAATATAATTGTGAAATTACATAATTAATTACATAATTAAATAATACCTACAGTCTATAAGAATATTATAAGAACATTCAAAACCATTTACCGGATTTTTCATGACTAATATAAAGCATCTTAAGTTTTATGTATTTCAAAATTTTTAGGATGAAAAACAAAAGGAGTTGCAAAAGCACTTTATTACTTCCCTTACTATTAAGATTGGTGACAATATCTCCTATTTCCCCCTGTTTGAACGACAATGAAATGGAATGTTAAATCTGTTAATAAATTGATAGGATATTTTATATACTGCAACACAAAGTTAAGACTACGTAATTACATATCCTTACCAAGATGGTAGCAATGACTTTTAAGAAGAGACAAATCTATTTTGATTGTAACACGTTCTGAAATTCAATCATGGAATTAAATTGGTTGTCTTACCATAAACAAAAGCGGTCGATCAAAATACAACACAATTAGCACTGAATGGTTCCGAGAAAACGTCTCTATGTTCAGTATGTTGTATGGCATTCGATATGTTGTTTCAATAGAGTAGAAATAATTTTCCAATTTTTATCTTCCGACAAAGTATGTTTAGACTGCTCATATGGCAATAATGTCACAAAATACTATAAAATCATAAAAAAAAAAACAAAAAACATTACTTTACTTTTTGTTCTTCAGTTGAAGTTTCAGAATGTTGAATAGATGTCGATAAGTGTCTTTGTTATTATTCGTGGGATGGATACTAATTTAATTTTCTAAGTTTTCGAAGGTAAAAGTTCACCGTGAATTCTAAGCGTTTAACAAAATATTGACATTATTTTATCAGCTGAGTAGTCAGTACTTCGGTACTGACATGATTTATAACAATCATTTCTAAAACTGTTCGTTTATAAATTTTGAAATTATAAAGAAACAAAGGTTTCAACTCCCTCAGGCAAAGTTGACCTTAGAGGCTATTTTCTGGTACTTTTTGGTCATACAGCTCTGCAACTGCTTCGGTTCTTGTATATCCCCGGCTTTCAAATATTCGGCTTTGAGCGTTCCTGATGAAGGTAAATCCAGAAAAGTGCTTCAGAAGCATGAAATTAATAACGTGTAGTTTTCAGTTTTTATTAGAATCCATCAAGAATATTTTTCAACCACCAACATTGTTTTACTAAATCCACGAAAATAGACACCAAAAAGCAATCTACGAAAATAGATGCCAAAAAGAAAAACATTGTTTTACTAAATTCACGAAAATAAATGCCAAAAAGAAATCCACGAAAATAGATACCAAAAAGAAATCAACGAAAATAGATGCCAAAAAGAAATTCTCGAAAATAGAGGCCAAAAAAAAAATCCACGAAAATAGATACCAAAAAGAAATTCACGAAAATAGATGCCAAAAAGAAATTCTCGGAAATAAATGCTAAAAAGAAATTCACGAAAATAGAGGCCAAAAAGAAATCCACGAAAATAGATACCAAAAAGAAAACCACGAAAATAAATGACAAAAAGAAATCCACGAAAATAGATGCCAAAAAGAAATCCACGAAAATAGATGCCAAAAAGAAATTCACGAAAATAGATGCCAAAAAGAAATTCTCGAAAATGGATGCCAAAAGAAATCCATGAAAATAAATGCCAAAAAGTTATTCTCGAAAGTAAATGCCAAAAAGAAATCCACGAAAATAGATGCCAAAAAGAAATCCACGAAAATAGATACCAAAAAGAAATCCACGAAAATAGATGCCAAAAAGAAATTCTCGAAAATAAAAGTTTGCGTTATAACGCAAAGGTTTGCGTTATAACGCAAAGGTTTGCGTTATATCGCAAATGTTTGCGTTATAACGCAAATGTTTGCGTTATAACGCAAAGATAGGGGAAAAAAATGTGTGGCGCTAATACGCTTCCGTAGATTTCTAAGCAATTATATAAGACTTTCTTTGTAATAAACTGTTATCCGCGACAGGGCAATAAACTGTTACCCGCGTCAATGTTTATCTGTCTTTTATATAACTTACAAAATCAGACAGATATTGTTGCAGTAGATATGACTTACTGTATCACTTAAATCTCATATATAAAACTGTATTACATGTTTAATAACATGAATTTATTATTATACATGTCTGATAAAAGAATATAGTTTCCATCGTTCTCTTTTTGCGCTTACAAATGGACTGAAGCATCGTCTAAGAATCTTCCTTTCTTGTATGGAAATTTAATTTCGTATATTGACATGAAATTTTCCCAGAAGATAATGTGTCTGGTGTATATGACAAACGGATATGAATGACTTATTCCATAAATTCCATGACAAAGCTGTTTATGGTGCATTTAATTAAGCTATAGAGGATTAGAAATATAATTACTTTCAGAAATTCTTTTCAACTTCATCAAAAGAAAATGATCCGTATTTGGAAATATGGGTTATCCTTAGGTCAAAAGATTTCTGAATTGGCCCTTACTCATTCCTACAAGACATTTAACAAAACAACACCGTCGTGTGTTAGTCATCTCATCTGTGTATGTGGCATGTCGTTAATAAAGCGGCATTTAAGATCTTCCATATACTTTGGACCTCATGGATCAGTAAAACAAAGCTGAAGGTATTCGCATTTGTAAATAAGAAATCCGTATGAAGTACGTGTACCTTGTACATTTTTTTAAACGTGTCAGTAGATGAAAAACATAATGATGCACTTCATGGTTTTTTTCATTTCATTTGTTTTCAATTTGAAAATTCAGATTTTTTATTGATTGCTGATCAAAGATATTTAAGCTGAGCTGAGAGCAAATATCAAAATATGTTCTTTTTAAGAATCTATCTTTCATATTTTATATCAAGTCAGGCATATGACAGCTTTTTGTTTTTATTCGTTCTGTTGGTTGATAAAGTCTAACGTTTGATTTTGTCAGTTTTTATGGACTTTCCATTTTTGAATTTACCTCGGAGCTCGGTATTTTTGTTTTACTCTTTTATTCCTGAATTGTGCTAAAAATAAACTTAAAACGCCAATATTTTATAACGAGTAGGTTTGAATGTTATAAGATCTTATTCATCATTATACTGTAATAGTTTGCCTTTGATACAGTTTAATTTTTGTACCTTGATTATTATGTCTTCCGTTCCGTGGATAAGAAGACGAACATTATTTGCAGCAACGGTCATTAAATACCTCTAATGATACATAATCTCATTCCAGATTAATGGATTTCCCATCAAAGTTAAGCGATGACAGTTATTGCTTTCAATAAGATGATATCAAATATTAAAATTAATTTGTGTATTCCATTTAGTACAAATGATGATACGTTATACTGTTTGGTATAATGAACTAATTAATGTGGGATTTATTTTATTCATTAATTTCTTCAGAATTCATTTGGGGGTTTAAACCCGGGACACAATGCCAATTCGTCTAAGTAAAGTCGCTAAAAAAATTTCCTGCCAAATCTTTGAAGATAGTGGTATGAATTATGTAAATGTTTAACTTTCACTTGATGTACATTTTGATTATTTAACATGAATAACATTGAAACAATTTCACTGGCGTACTTTCGTTTTTATACGAATTTAAGTATCTCTGTTTTCTGTCAAAAGCATGTTATACTTTAGTAAAATTGTTTAGTACGCCTTACTTTGAAATTTACTCCATATCTCGATTTATGCATAATGTATGTGTTTCTGAAAATGAAGTCACTTTATGAAAAGACGTCAGGAAAAGCGCATGATATAAAATACATAGACAATAACTGTGTAGTGTCTTAAAATATCAGCTGTATTTGTACGAGGCTAAGAAAAAGGTGTAATGCGAGCATCAGCGAGCTATTACTCCTGTTTCGAGCCGAGTACAAATACAGCTGATATTTAAAGACACTAAACAGTTATTGTCTTTATCCTGCAATTAAATTTGTACATTTTTTCCCATCCCAATCGTTGAATTTGTTTTTGAAAGAAATCGACATGACTTAAACGCGGACCGCAATGAGGACCCCATATTGAACTGTGACGTAAACAGTAATTTGACATAACCGTTCATTCGCAACAGAAGCAGGATACCAGGAGACTATATACGTCTAGTATACGTTTATCGCTTCGTGTTATCTGTACACCTGTATTAGTATAGTAGAAAGGTCGATTGCAGAATAAAGTATATATATACCTCCTTCAGTTCATAAATTTTCTTTAAAACTGATAATGCAATAGAAAAAGGGTTAAACTAGTATTAAATAAACTGTTAACACAGAGATATGTCTCGCCTTTTTGTTATTTTGATAATGCAAATGTTAAAATTCAAATAGCAATACTTTAACATGTAAGTTATGCAAATATTCAAAGTCAATGAACCATGACTGAAGGTACAGGGCTAAACAATCTCCATAGAAATGAGATGTGCCAATGCTAATACAACTGCATACTAAATACCAAAGTCGTTCCCTTTATACAAACCTAAACACAAACATTAACTTGTAAACTATGTAAAAGTTTCAAAATCAATGAACCATAATGAGGGGATGGGGTAATATAATCTCCATGGAAACTTAACTTGCAAATGCCAATACATTTGCATACCAAATATCATTGACTTAACATTAGTGGTTCATCTTAAACTGACCTAATCACAAACTAATACATGTAAACTAAGCAAAAGTTTCAAGGTCAATAGACCATGACTGAGGGTAAGGACCAAATATTCTCCATGGAAATGAGATGTGGTAATGCTTAAACAACTGTACACCAATTATCATTGACCTACCACTAACGGTTTCCCTTAAGCTGACCTAATCACAAACTAATACATGAAAACTGAGCAAAAGTTTCAAAGTCAATATACCATGACCCAAGGAGCGGGGCCAAATATTCTGCATGGAAATGAGATGTGCCAATGCTTATATAACTGCATACCAAATATCATTGACTTACCACTAGTGGTTCCCCATAAACTAACCTAATCACAAACTAATACATGAAAAGTTTTAAAGTCAATAGACCATGACTGAGGGGGCGGGTCCAAGTATTCTCCATGGAAATGAGATGTGCCAATGCTTATACAACTGCATACCAAATATCATTGACCTACCACTAGTGGTTCTCCATAAACTGACCTAATCACAAACTAATAATTATAAATTAAGCAAAGTTTCAAAGTCAATAGACCATGACTGAGGGAGCAGGGCCAAATAATCTCCATGGTAATAAAATGTGCCAATGTTTATACAACTGCATACCAAATATCATTGACTTACCACTAGTGGTTCACCATAAACTAGACCTAATCACAAACTAATACATTGTTGACGCCGCCGCCGACGCCGGAAACAACATACCTATGTCTCGCTTTTTTTGACTCCGTCAAGGCGAGACAAAAACGTACACGCATTAACCCTTAACAAAACAAAACAAAACTATGATATCATTCTAGCATGCCCGTTAATCAGACTGGCCTGCAAACAGACGAAATAAAGAGAATGGTATTTCCCTTTAAACAAAACTTCAATGAATAGAATAACAAACGAGAGATGGAAGATACCAAGGGACATCCAAACTCGTAAACTCGTTAGTCGAACACAAATAAAAATGCATATATAAATGAACAACATTCTCCAAAGGTCTTATTTCAGTAAATTACATATTAGATTTCCTTGCGTGCGACTAGTATATGTAATATGTGTCAAAGACGATATAAAAATTATAAGAAGATGTGGTATGATTGCCAATGAGACAACTTTCCATCAGAGACCAAATGACGTGGAAGTAAGCAACTATAGGTCAACACGGCTTTCAACAATGAGTAAAACCCATACCGCAATGCAAGCTATAAAAAGCCCCGAAATGACAAACGTAAAACAATTCAAACAAGAAAACTAACGGCCTGATTTATGTACAAAACAATAAACGAAAACAGTTATGATATACAGCAACAAACGACAACCACTGAATTACAGTCTCCTGACTTGAGACAGACACAAACAGAATATGGCGTGTTAAACATTTTAGTGGGCGCCCAACCCTCTCCTAATAGATTTCTTTATAACATAGTTACGTTTAAGTCACAAGACTCAAACCATAAAAGCACTTAAATTGTATGCTTTGCTAAATATTGACGGCTATTCACATTTCCTTTAATAATGATTTTATTTTTTAAGATTTCACCTAAATGTTCTTAAATGTGTTACAGTTGAATAATTGTTACATTATAGAACGTTTAAAAAAACGCTCTTTATGTAAATCTTTAAAACACTTTAAAATGTTTACTTTCAAAACACAATTTTGAGTGGTCATAAGAACTATCTTACAAATGCCAGTTATGAATGAAAAGAAGGGAAATGTTATATTAATAAAGCAAAAAAAAAAAAAAAAAAAAAAAAACAACATCTGTACATGACAAATTAAACACAAAGCAAAGGAACAATGTTTTATTGCTGTTCTTCATCTCAACTTTACAGTGAGATCAATCACATATATTTACATAACCCTGACGTTTAGTTTTGAAATTTTCATACTTTTACCGAATACCAGTTGCATCAATTAATAGATACACTAAATTTTAAAAGCCATTACAAGAAATGTTACAACCAGCTCTTTAATCACACTTCAATAATAAAATTGAGAATGGAAATGGGGAATGTGTCAAAGAGACAACAACCCGACAATATGAGTTTTAGATAAATATTCCTAAAGTAATGAACATAGAGAAGTTCTCGCTCGGGCACACACTCCATTATAATGATTGAAACCATTTATACAAAAAGGTTAAAACCATATCATATAACATTTGTAACTTGATAATTTTTACCGTATAACAGATTTTATGATCGTATTACCCATCCCTTTTATAACCTTCTCCGAACAGTGGTCATAACTACATACCATACAAAAATATAGTTAGTATATGGTCGCTCAAAATTAAGAGTCAATACAGGATGACAAAATAAGAAGATGTAGGATGATTGCCAATGAGACAACTCTCCACAAGAGACCAAATGACACAGAAATTAACAACTATAGGTCACTGTACGGCCTTCAACAATGAGTAAAACCCATTTCGCATAGTCAGCTATAAAAGGCCCCGAAATGACAAATGTAAAACAATTCAAACGAGAAAACTAACGGCCTGATTTATATACAAAGTGTGTATGTATTGTTTGCTTTCATTTCTAGTAGAAACATATATTAACCATGACGCAAATGAAAGAGTGAACGCAGAGTGAAACTATATTTTAAAAAAATACTCAGTAAAGCCGTTATTGTGAACAATATGCAAAGTATTCAATGAAATAAACTATGTCATATCTCCCCAGTGCTTTCATATTTAAAAGGGCAAATCTCATGTGTGTTAAGACAATGTATATAATCAAAGATCTCCGTTAATTCCAAAATTAGAGCCAAATTATATAAGTCAATTGGAAATAAAAAGCAGTGAATTATATCCAAGAAGAAACCAAAGTCAAAGTCAATTCATATCAAAGTCATAAATTCAAGTTAATGTTGAATTCTCGTTCATGTTAGATTCCCGTTCGTGTTAAAATTCTCGTTTATGTTAAACTCTCGTTCATGTTAAACTTTCGTTCATGTCAAATTCTCGTTTTAGAACTCTATGTCGTAACGCGTTTTGATTTATAAAACAATTCATCGTTCTTAGCAAATTTCAAAACATCACTATAGTATTCCGAAAATATGACATGTATACGCAACGAAATCTTTTTCCAACGATAGGCTATACACAAACACACAAACACACATGCATGCTCGTACATAAAACCAAGTGTTAAACAAAGACAAATATTCGGTTAAGTAATGTAATTAAGTTAGGAGATGTCTCAGAGAGGATAAGACGTTTTAATATCTTAGGATAATAAGTATAAAAAGTGTTGTTCAAGTTCCAGTTATCAGGCGTAACATAAACATAAGTATTAGTAACAGTTTTAAGATAACCAGATAATGTTTCATCGTAGTTTTGTAAAGGTATTTTAGAATTTTTTTAAATATATAAATACTAAAGCCATTATTTGTATTCTTATTCAAGTTTCAGTTTCTCTATCGACATGACCTTTCCTCCGAGCTGGTTATCCTAAAATTCGTTAATGGGATATATTTGATTCTTTATACTTATGTTTATTCGTTCATTTGATACAAACACAACATATGTTCTTAAATCAAATAACTTATATCAGACAAAATATGTTAATTAAGGTGGTACCTAACACTACAGGAGATAACTCTGTAAAATCAGCTAAACGTTTTAATCACGTTGTATTGTTAAGGAAATATTAAGCTTCCCAATGATCAAAATTAGTGATTGTCAAACTGCTATATAACCAATGAAAATTTTCTGATAAAGTGGTTGGTTCAAATTTTTGAAATTTTATATTTTTGTCAAAGGGTCAAAGTAAACATTTCGTCAAAATTTTATGAAAATTAAACGAGCCAAATTAATATTAGTCAAGGTGTTGGGTACCACCTTAATGAATAAAGCGAAAACTATAATTACCTGAAGATGTGCATGGGGTATATGTTAATGAGACAGCAACCTAAAAACATATATACCAAGACATCTAGAGGGCAATGTACATTAATTTTCTTTATCTGGGAGGGAACTTGCACAAATTGGACATGTAAAAAAAAAAAGAGGAAACATTTATGAACATATAAAAAGAAGATGTGGTATGATTGCCAATGAGACAACTCTCCATAAGAGACCAAATGACACAGAAATTAACAACTATATGAATGTTTATTTCTGATGCAGATCATGTAAACAGATTAATCACCTTTATACTAGTATAAATAATGATAAATTAAATAACGAATTTTTTTATAATTCGAATAAGACATTCTATCATAGTAATTTTTCCTAGGTTTGATAATTTGGTTCAGTGAAAAACTTTGAGATACAAGTACATTAAGTATTATTACAAATTAATTTTAGATAACCTTCACTTCCTGTATACGTGTATTAAATAAAATTAAAAATAAGTTAAAAGCGTAGTCCTTCCTCGGTTTTCTTGCAATAAAAATATCAAAATAAAATAAAATTAGTACATAATGTAAGTACCCTACCTTAATAGATCTTCTAAATCGAAGGAAGACATAGTTTATTGTGTACGAAAATACAGAAAATCATATCGATATTATTACATATCCCAGTAGTCTTTAAAATTCCATAATAAGTCAACTAAACGGGTCAAGATGGTGTGTCTAAATAACCGTCTGCACCGGACTGGATATCATCGCATTTATTCAATAACCTACGCAGGAATCGTAATTGTTATGTAAAATTCATAAATTATGCTTCTTAATACTAGGAAGTATTTGAAGGGTATCACATACAAACGGATAAATATCTGCAACAATTCAATAAAAACACCATTTTATAAAAACTCGTTCTTGCCACGAGATGGTCGTTATGATAGCAACACTTCGTTAAATGTCACTTAAAGGATGTGTATATTACACTGTAAACTATATAAAACATCAAGTTTCGCTAACTTTTGTCATCAATTCAACCATCATACACAATTAACTCAGTCTAGTTCAAATGAGGTGTATCATTGAGATTCTTGGTAAATAATCATGGAACAAATTAACACCTCCTGCTATCTTATAACCGTTAAATTATCATTTATAGATATAAATTATTAACAGACCAAAGTAAAAGATATTGGATTTTTATGAGAAAAAAAAATGATGATATCAAAATATAATTAGACACCACGTTGTACAACAGCGCATCTATCAATTTTCCTACTAAACGGCATTATATTATAGTTCGCTCGTCTACCCTTAAGATATTGTCAAATTCATAAACATCGGCGCATGTAAATACATGACCTATTGTGGAATTTATATATGTATTCTCTCAAACGAGGGTGAGACCTTTTGTCTATAAAACAATAAAAAATTATAAGTTCACTGTCTAGAAAGAGATATTGAAGAAAAACAATTGACGAGTAGAAAGAAATACACATTTCCCTGCCTACATTGTGTCGCTGAACCCATTATTGTTTCTAAAAAAATAATAGGAATTGGCTAACAGTTACCTACAAGTCAAAATGACCAATCGAATACCAGAGATAGACAAAAAACAACAAATAGGTAGTAAGACGAATACAACTTGGTTTTCAATATGTCGTCAAATTTAAGGCTTATCCTGATATTCTTGTCTAGAACTGTGTAATCAATCCTTTATATCAAATTATTTCAAAAACATGAAATGAATTACCTTTTTTGTTATTCATATTTAGCCTAATTTTGACATATTGATTTAAATTCAATTTTTCAAATGTTCTCCATGGGAACTTACCGGATATCATTTATGACCTTGGTATACGCAAAAAGAATGATACTTAACCCTGTATTATTCAGCTCCATTAAGCTAAAACGAGTCCCCCTTCCCTTTCAAAAAAAAAAATTAAAGAAAAAATTTCAAAAGTTTTTACTGATGGATCCAATAATGGAGTTAGACACAATGAAGGCGGGGAAATGGTGTATTTCTTTCTACTTCTTTATCTCTTTCTAGACAGTAACCTTATAATTGTTTATTGTTTTATAGACAAAAGGTCTTACCCTCGTTTGAAAGAATACATATATAAATTCCACAATTGGTCATGTATTAACATGTGCCGATGTTTATGAATTTGACAATATCTTAAGGATAGACGGGCAAACTATTATCTTATGCCGTTTAGTAGGAAAATTTATAGATTTGAATGTTCCGCTTGTCATCTATTGTTAGAAGCGGCTGCTTCAATCTTTACCGCTGAAGCAGCAGTAATATTTTTGACACTGCAATTTATTGCTGATTTAGACAAGAACAAGTTTATTTGTCGTGACTAAATCTGTTCAGTCTTAAGTCAATCAAGAATGCAACATTAATAATCCATTAATGTTCTTCGTGTTATTTGTAGTTTAAATTTTTATTTACAAAGAAATAGTTTTGTGATGGTTGTCAAGCCTAGTATCCACGGAAACACATTTGTAGACCCGGATGCCATGACAACTTGAAATGATGCAACATATCCTACCTTATAATTAGAGATTATGTTTTAATATGAAGTGAAATGTTGGAGTGAACTTTCTATATAACAAATTACATGAAATTTTGCTAGATATTGGGATTTCTTCCCTAATTTCAAATGCTGGAAAAACCAGTGAGTGGTCACAAGATGTCGCATCGGACCTACTAGGGCAATGCATGAATATTAAACAAGAGTTTCAAAAGAGCCTGAATCGCTCACCTGGTAAAAATGTGCAGTTTTTTTATATTTTTTCTTTTCCTTTATTGCATTCAGGTAAAAATATCTTATGTTTGCTTATTTGTACGTCTTATTCAGAGGCATCTTGTAGGTCTTTTAGTGATGATCACTTTTACTGTTTACAGTTTATACATATCTATTAAAGTTGTTTTGAGATAAAAAAAAAAAACCTCATTCAAACTACTGTGACAATTTCGGCATACCAAATATCATTGACTTAACATTAGCGGTTCATCTTAAACTGATCTAATCACAAACTAATACATGTAAACTAAGCAAACGTTTCAAAGTCAATAGACCATGACTGAGGGGGCGGAGCCAAATAATCTGCATGGAAATGAGATGTGCCAATGCTTATACAACTGCATACTAAATATCATTGACCTACCACTAATGGTTCCCCATAAACTGACCGTGTCACAAACTAATACATGTAAACTAAGCAAAAGATTCAAAGTCAATAGACCCTGACTGAGGGGGCGGAGCCAAATAATCTCCACGAAAATGAGATATGTCAATGCTTATACAACTGCATACTAAATAGCATTGACCTACCACTAGTGGTTCCCCATAAACTGACCTAATCACAAACTAATACATGTAAACTAAGCAAAAGTTTCAAAATCAATAGACCATGACTGAGGGGGCAGGGCCAAATAATTTCCATGGAAATGAGATATGCGAATGCTAATACAGCTGCATACCAAATATCATTAACCTACCGCTAGTGGTACACCATAAACTAGACCTAATCACAAATTAATACATTGTTAACGCCGCCGCCGGAAACAGCATGCCTATGTCTCGCTTTTTGACTCCGTCAAGGCGAGACAATAAAATGGGTAAAAATTGTCATTCAGGGGCAATAACTACTAAAAGGTGTCAGTTGTCAATTTCAGGCAGGTTGACTTATTTGTACATCATACTGTGCTTAACATCTTTGCTATTTACACATTTTTCTCCATCTATAATGGTTTCTGCAAAAAATGAAAAAAGGATAAAACCCATCTTTCAAGGGCCGATATCTATTTGCGCCAAAAATTAATCCATTTGCGCCACAACTTATTTGCGCCAATGCTACTTCTGCGCCACTTCATTTTGAAAACTGTAGGTTTCATTTGCGCCAATAAAACATCATACAATTGCGCCAGTTTTATCAATTTAATTTATTTTACTTATATAATATATGTACTAAATTATTTTAGAAGGTCGCTCAGATAACATGTCAGTTGCATGCTTTTCGTTTGCATGCTGTTCTTAAAATCTGTCTTTCTTGTTTTTGAGTATTATTTTCATGTACATGGTCAAATTCCCCACTCAAAAGAACTATTACATAATACAAGATGCATCTTTTAAATAGCATAGGCACAACCAACTCCGCTGTAGATCTCCATCTAATTTCTCCATTTCTTTCTTAATAAATGCCCGACGGAATTGTGATCTTTTACAACGGGTTTCCCTTTAGATCTATCAGACTTTATTTTCTTCGGCAATTTATCAGACATCTTACATTCTATTACTGAGCAATTTATTTATTGGTAAGTTTTCTTAATTTTAATGAGTGTTCTTTTTTTAATCGAAAGTTGATAGGTTAACTATAATACATGTTACATGATTGTATGATATAGGTAAAAAAATATACAGGTAAATGTGACGCAATTTAATTCCATTTATTGGCGCAATTTATATCATCAGAAAAACAGAGAATGGCGCAATTGATACCTTTTCAAAACTGTAGTTGGCGCAAATTGATTCTGGCCCTTTCAAGGGCAATATACTCCTATAAGCGGTCAATTGACACTTCCGACAAAGTTGACTTATTTGTATATCTTATTTTGCTGAATACTTTTGCTTTTACAATTTCTATCTATCTATTATAGCTTCTTAAAAAAGCAAAACATTAGTAGAATTAGTCTTTCAAGGGCAATAACTCCTACAAGGGATTCAATTGACGATCCGTCCATGCTGACTTATTTGTAGATCATATTTTGTTGAACATATTTACTGTCGAAAGACTATAGTTTCCTAATAATAAAATGCAAAAAGAGTAAAAATCATCATTTAAAGGCAATAAATCATATAAGGGATCATTTGGCAATTTCTGCCAACGGCAAGTTTGACTTATTTGTAGATGACAAAAGCTCACTTGACCTTTAGGCCAGGTGAGCTGTAAATGAACAACACCCTGATTGTAATTTCAAGTATACAGTCAAGCAAGTGTAAAATGTCTAGATTTAATGGATATTTGTAGAAAATATTTCCATTATAACAACCAAGACTGATCTATTCTCTCAAACTTCTAGCAATTCTATTTTTAATTCTTCAAAATAAAAAAAAAAAAACAACAAAAACTGGTGTTTTTCATAAAACTTTTTTTTATATATAATTTGAGATTTGAAGCATAAGACTTATACTTGTTTGCTCTTAAAATAACATAAGCATACCAAGCTGGGCGTGAATCACTTCAGTGGAAATATACTATCACAACAAGAGTGCACACGCTGAAATGTCTCGCCTTCTTTACTAACCATTGATTTTATGTTGATAGTCCTAAATATAAAGCTTTACTACAAGTAACACATAAACTTAACATGATCCAAGAAAATGAGGTCAAGGTCAGATAAACCAAACGAGAAATACATGTACACCTTACAATTATTCAATAAACCAAACATAGTTGACCTATTGCTTATAGTTTCTAAGAAACAGTCTTAAACAAGAAAACTTAACATTGACCAATGAACCATGAAAATGAGGTCAAGGTCAGATAATACCTGCCAGACAGACATATACACTTTACAATCCTTCCATACAACAAAAAAACAGACCAAAACACAAAAACTTAACACTGAGAAATGAACCGTGAAAATGAGGTCAAGGTCAAATAAAACCTGCGAGACTGACATGTACATCATAAAATATTTCCATACACCAAATATAGTTGACCTATTGCATATAGTATTAGAAAAAAAGACCAAAACTCAAAAACTTAACTTTGACCACTGAACCATGAAAATGAGGTCAAGGTCAGATGACACCTACCAGTTGGACATGTGTACACCTTACAATCATTCCATATACCAAATATAGTAGACCTACTGCTTATAGTATCTGATATATGGACTTGACCACGAAAACTTAACCTTGTTCACTGATCCATGAAATGAGGTCGAGGTCAAATGAAAATTGTCTGACGGGCATGAGGACCTTGCAAGGTACGCACATACTAAATATAGTTATCCTATTACTCATAATAAAAAAGAAATTAACATTACAAAAAATGTTGACCTTTTTTTTCAAGTAGTCACTGAACCATGAAAATGAGGTAAAGGACAATGGACATATGACAGACGGAAACTTCGTAACATAAGGCATCTATATACAAAGTATGAAGCATCCACGTCTTCTAGCTTCTAAAATATAAAGCTTTTAAGAAGTTAGCTAACGCCGCAGCCGTAGCCGCCGCCGCCGCCGCCGGATCACTATCCCTATGTCGAGCTTTCTGCGACAAAAGTCGCAGGCTCGACAATAAAACTCATTTATTTAGAATGACACTTTGTAAAGTTTTTAATTTGGAATATGAGCCTAGTTGACAAGACACAAGTCCAATACCCACGGATGAAGTTTCTTAACTAAACTTCTTTCAACTGAATGTGTACCGAGTTGAAAATATACAAAGGTGATTAAATCTGAAGTATATCCAACGTGTATTCATCAAACATTCAACTTCCACGAAAATGTTGCATGAATCTGAAATATATATGGTGGAATATTGTCAGTCAAATTTCGATTTTAACCAATAAGTAAATAAAATTACCCCATTCATACTCACATAAAATGTTGTTTCAAGAATCATATCTCAAAGAAACATTGTAGGGGACTATAAATTGAAATTGGAACAGAAATTTGGCAGTCAAATTTAGGGAATAAAAAATCTGTACTTCAAGTATAATAAAAGTGTATGGAACTAAACTGGGAAAATAACTATCTGTATCTCTGTTGTTAGAGCTTTTAGTAATAAAGATATTATGCTACTGCAAACAAGAACAATCTAATTGAACCAACTGAGAAATATACACACTATAATAAGGACCTAAAGGAAGAAGGTAATGTCAATTAATAATAGGAAAGGAAAAATCGTCCCGATTATCATGATTTTGGAATGAACATTAAGGGAGATCTAATTCAGCTTTTATAATATTAAGTCATATCGGTTTCTGTCAACAAAAAAAGTCCATTTTCTATAGTTTGCCAACACCATAGCTTCCTAAAACATTTATCATACGAGTAGTTAATCCACAGTATGATTGATATATTTGCCACTGGATGTTTTGCATTAACAATTATGTTAGTGTTTAACTTATAGAAATCTGGGCAGGTCGTTCTAAATTGATATTAATGCCAGAGGGAAACGTGCTTTATCACGACTATTATTTAGTATAGAATAGATGATATCCAGATATACCCTTGAGATATACATGTGCATCGTCCTGTATATTTTGATTGTATCTAGTTTGTAATTCAATATCATTTAAAATCATTTCGAACCATTTAGTCAATAATTGCATGTTGTTTGTACATGTACTTCTTTGAAAAATATGTTAAAGCATAAATATCATAAATAATTGGATATCATTACCATATGTTTATAATTTTAATTTTAACAAATGAAGACTTGAATCATATTATTTGTCATTAATCATATTCGCTATGATAATACAGCTAAATAAATGAATATTTAATTTTCAATGTAAATGCAAACTATTGTAGTAAAGTCATCAACACATATTTTAATTCAATCGTTGCTTTTTTATCTATAGAAAAATGACACCAACTTATCAAATACTATGCAAATGGTGGAAGTTTAATTACATTGTACCAATATTGCACCAATGACCACCAAATTGATTTTTGAAGGGTGGTACTACGTTATCACGGACTGGACCACCGACAAGAACATTTGTTCCAAAGGAGGAATGTATCACACTTAATGTAAATTGTTGGATTTTAGATTGTTGGAGTAAAAGTTCTATAACTATTGCTTTTTGGCACATTTACACTAAGGTCAAATTAAACAATATATTACTAATATAATACGGTGTAGTGGTAAGTGCATCAAACTGCTTTTATTTTAGCAGTCACTGTTTTCTTTTCTATATAATCGATATGAATTTATTTCGATTTTCAAACACTTCCATGTCATATGTTTTTTTCTAAATTTCTAATCTTATGTTGAAATGATTGAGATAGACAACTTAAAACACCATTACACACCAATCGTATAAAAAGTCTTTATTTCACTATTGCTTTGCATGGTTAACTATTTCTTCTGGTGAGGACATGCAATAAATATAAAAATAAGGATTTGTTGTTTGATTGCCCCAACAAAGACCAAATTACAAAAGACGACAAGGGTTAACTACAACATAGAATTTGGTCATCCCTGGACTTCTCCCGGCCGCCGGCAGTTAAACCTTTCTATACTGGGTAATTCGTTGGATGTGTAGGATATAGCCACATCTGGTTGGAACGGTCATGTTAAATATGATGTCTCGTGAAGGTCGAGTGTCACGCTCTCTGCAAGTTAAAGAATCCTTGCAACACCTCTCTGGGGTCCGTAGGTGGTCTGTTGAAGGGCAAACTTTCTGTCCCTATCTAGGATAGACTTTATTTTCAATTTGCAATCCTAATTCCCGCTTTCATCCCGGTCGACTTATATTGAACCTACCTTTTGTTTTAACTGTTAATTTGTTCTCCTCCTGAGTATGTATGATGTATTTGTCACTGGACGTTGAGCAAGAAAAAAACAATCAACCAAAGAAATATAGATCTAAACAACTACAGATCAACGCTAAGTATATAACACTGCGCGAAACCCATACCAAATAGTAAACTATAATATGTCCCGCGGTAACATAATTTTGAATAATTCAAAAAAAAAACTACATTATACTAAAGCGTCAAACGAAAAAAACAGTTATGACAGACAACAACCAGCGACAACCATTAGATTACAGGCTCCTGGCTTGAGACAGTCACATGAAGAATATGGAGGTGTTAAACATGTTTGCGAGCACTGAACCCTCTACATAACCTTGGACAATGTTGTAACAGCAAAACAAAAGAACAAAATGTGATTATCAGTTGAAATGGTTTGACTCATCAGACCGGTATTAAGCACAAACTCAATTTAATAAAAGACAATAGACACACAGTAGTAGTACCGATCTATGAGTACTTTAATTTTTGTTCCTACAATTACTATATAATTTAGTGCGTTTTCTCTTTCTCGATTTACTACTTCTTGACTAAATATGTTACAAATGTTTATTAAAATGATGGAGGTACATTAAATGGGAAAAAACAAAAAGATGTCAATAACATAAAAATAATATCTGGCTTGTCGATGCAATAAGCAGAAAGAAACCTAGGAATGGGCGGTCATCACTTAAAATGTAGTAGAAATTAGTTTAATGTCACGGTAAAAATATAAAATTGATAGGAAAACTTTACTAAAATGTGTTTAATGACCTATCAATCTCAGTGCATTTTATTTTGTTGTCCCATATCAACACTTCATTGTGAAAGCTGCGATGGTCATTAGAAGCGAAATCTTTTATACATATATTGTACTTTTAATTTAATATTGGGACCCAGTTTCGGTGAGGTACTTTAAATATTTTACTTTTAATATTGACATGTGCACATATGCTTTTTGTCGGTCTGCGAGTAAATGATACAGTATTTGAGAGACGATAGATTATAAGTATTCCTATCTGTAATTGCCTTTAAAATAAACTTCGGATGCCGGCCGGTTTCTGTGCGCACGTCAAAGTTTGGGATATCAAATACACCAGACGTTTAATTGTGAGCATCACACTAAGATAGCTCTTAACCAAAATGTCACCTAAGCCTGGGGAAGTCGCAACCTTACTTTTAGCACATGACACATCCAATAAACTGAAAATTACCATTCAAAAGTATTATTTAAATCAAGCCAGTAATGAACCACTGACAGTTGGCACGCCCTGAGACTGACAGTCTTCAAAAAGCGTTACCGACCTAGTAAAAAAGTTTATCACGATTTCCACTTGTCTTGACAAACGGACTCTCTAGATCCCGATATAAGATATAAATAAATGGAGAATGTGTCCCCATGGACACATATGATGCCGCCGCTTGCATACAACATTATAAAGGGACATAACTCAAGAACAATAAAAGTGACGCTACCCAAATTTGTACTTGATCTGAGTTTTGTGGTAATAAGTATTGTTTATAGGTTTCATAATGTTTGGTTTGGGCAAACTTAAGATACAGAACGGAAACTAAAAATTTTGCATTTTTTTCCATTTATAAAGGGGCATAACTCGAGAATGGTTAAAGTGACCCCACCAAAATTCAAACTTGATCTTTATTTTGTGGTAATAAGCATTGTGTATAAGTTTCATAATATTTGGTTGAGGCAAACTTAAGTTAGAGAAGAAATTAAAATTTTGCAATTTTTCCATTTATAAAGGGCATAACTCTAAAACAGTTAAAGTGACACCACCAAAATTCAAACTTGATCTGTGTTTTGTAGTAATAAGCATTGTGTATAAGTTTCATAACATTTGGTTGAGGCAAACTTGAGTTAGATAACGGAAACTAAAAATTTATAATTTTCCATTGATAAAGGGCATAACTCAAGTTAGAGAACGGAAACCAATTTTGGGACGTACGAACGTACAGACGGACAAGGGTAAAACTTAATGCACCCTCCGCTACGGCGGGGGCATAAAAAATTGCTCCAAATAAAAGCTTCCGAGATAGTTAAAGAGGAGGAACTGCAATAAAATCCTGGTAAAATTAAACCCATATTCAATTTTAAGTATTTTGTTTTTAAAGTTATTTCCCCCAAATATTGATTGTCTGATTTAAGATATAAATCAAGTTATTTCGAATCGATCTGCAATGCTGTTGGTAAATATTGTATCATGATTATTGGCTATGATATAATATGAACACAGTACAAATTCCTCGTGCGATAAGTCTGTTCATATTTAAGTAGTTTCCAACTTCCTGTACTGCTTACACATAAGGGAGAAGCGTTTAACATCATGTTTATTTAACCATCATATTTGAGGATGACATACATTTTTAACATTTGAAGATCTTTTAAAATATGTATTGGCGTTGACGTAAAATAAATCTTGCTGTTGTGCAATACACTGTGCTGTTGCGCAATACTTAGTAAATCTGTTTTCAGACTATATACAAAGAATTAGCAAAATAAATTGTGATCCCCAATTTTTCTTTGGAAAATTGCAATTTCTTAAATCTTGAGGAAAAAAAATTGACCCCCCAAAAGAAAATATTTTTTTACCCCCAAAAAAAATTTTTACTCACTCCAAAAAAAATAATATTTGAAGAGAATTTTCTTTTGAGGAAAAAAAATTGCCCCCCCCCTAAAAAAAATTAATTTTGAAGAAATTTTCATTTTGTAAAATGTGGTTTAAACTAAGAGACATCCATACATTTAAACACAAGTTATTGTCTGAAAACTAGGAAAATGCTTGTTTTAGACCCTTTTTGGCCCTGATTCCTGAACGGTTTGGGCAATTACCACCACAATGAATCCCAACCTTCTACTTGTGGTATTGAACCTTGTGGTACAATTTCAGAGCAATCAAAATACTTATACACAAGTCATTGTCCTGAAACTAGAAAAATGCTTGTTTTGGCCCCTTTTTGACCCCTAATTCCTAAACGGTTGGGACCATCACCCCCCAAAACCAATCCCAATCTTCCTTTTGTGGTATTGGACCTTTTGATTAAATTTCATAGAGATCCATACACTTAAACTAAAGTTATTGTCCGGAATCCAAATGTATGATTTGAATTTATATTCAATTGAAGATTTCTTGCTGTTGTGCAATTATACAGTGCTGTTGTGCAATACTTAGTAAATCTGTTTTCAGACTATATACAAAGAATTAGAAAAATAAATTGTGACCCCCAATTAAAATTTTTCTTTGGAAAATTGACAATTTCTCAAATCTTGAGGGAAAAAAAATTGACACCCCCCAAAAAAAATAATATTTATAGAGAATTTTTTTTTAGGAAAAAAAATTGCCCCCGCCCCAAAAAATGTTTGCGGTCGTACAAAAAATTATCTACGGTGGTAATGTATTGAATTTGATATTTTACAGACTCTCCTTTCCATTTTTCACTACTTCGATGACAAAACTTGATTTAATAACTGAAGTCTCATATTTGTTAGTAACTGTATCATTCTAGTAGACATCATTTTTTATATTCACTTCATAAAATATATATCATATAAAAAAAATCCATTCTATAAGTACATTGTCATTCGACAAACAGACACATTTGCCAGTTTATCAATACCAAAATAAGGCTAATAGAGTTTTCTTCCGATAATAAAAAAAAAATAGTCGTGATATGCTAGAACACCTCGGGTGTAAATCATTAATTTTGCTACACAATTTTAATATATATTTGATATTCTGTCCCAACTGTCAGAATTCCATCTAGAATTTTTATTATCTGTTTTATTTTTGTCATAGAAGCTAGTACAAAGGCAGTGCAACCTTTTATCATCAACGCCAGAAAGAAGCAATATCTAATTTATACAATTTATTATTTCATTCTTTTCTGTGCTTGCAGTTATTTCATTTAGACATTGTTAATCCATTTTAATCACCTTCTCCTTTTTTGTAATCAAATGCATCAGGCGATAGTTGTATTTTAGTCACATTTGATGACTCTAAAACTTTTATCGTTAAAATTGATAAAAAATATTCGACATACGGGAGTGATTTTTCTTATATTATTTTATTATTTAAGTACTTTGATTTATTAAGATAAAACAACAGACGCCACGATATAAAAATAGAGGCTCCATGGAACCTTTCTGACATTTTTGCATAACCTTGCAACTAGAATATTTGTGTTGAATGGAAAGAGTTTGGGCCAAAATCTTGTCTTGTTGGAAAATTTTAATGGACCGTTTTTCTGTCTATTCAAATTGAATGATAATAGTTTTCCAGATAATAAGCAAAATAAAAATGAGTTAAAATTGACATTCATGTCGACTTATTCATAGACCTTTTGTTGCTTACTATTTTTGATGCTTAAAGTTTCAGACCATCTATTATAGTTTATATGATATAAATAGTTTTCCATTGGCGTAATTTGATTTTTATTTTCTTTTGGAGGTCAACGTGCAAACTGAATTCCTTCATTTATCCAACAAATTCAACTACTTTTTCTGACCTCTAGACTTTAGAAAAATTGGCTTTATAAACCGTTTTAATTTGCTTAAGCCTTTAAAAATTCACTACTCCGATCTTTTCCGACTTTAATTGGTTTGCCATATAAGAAAATCAACTATTTTGGAGTTCAAGAGTAATAGCTCCAAATCAAATTATGTCAATTACAACTATCTATTGGGTAAAACACTAAAATTGGTAAAAAAAAAATAACCTTGGGTTGCTTTTGCTGGTTATTTTTGCTTTATTCAGCTTATTGGTTTTTTTCTCTCCAAAAAATGCTTCAAAATGTGCAAACTGCTTTTCACTCAACTCCTTTAATTGTGTGTTTTTTGTGCAATTTTTGTTATTGAACTAGTAGCCAAAGCGTTAGAAGGTAAAGTACGTCATACCTTGCTAAATGATAAGGTGTTTGTCTCTTGTCTGTCCTAACATTTCTATTTATTATTTATATAATCGTATCAACGGCAAGTGATTGTATGACATTACAGTTCATAAGATATTGATTGCTCTTTTAATATTGACTGAAAAAGAAACTAGAGACTCCAAGGAGCCTGTGTCGCTCACCTGATATTTTTGTTTACAATTGATGCATGAAGTAATGCAACCATTATACTTTTGCTTTAGTTTCAGAGATATAAGCCCAAAACTGCATTTTACCCCTATGTTCTATGTTTAACCATGTCGGCCATGTTGGTTGGCAGGCGGGGTCATTGGACACATTTTAAAACCAAATACCCTAATGATGATTGTGGCCAAGTTTGGTTAAATTTGTCTAAGTAAATTCTGTTTCAGAGGAGGAGAATTTTGTAAAAGATAACAAAATTTACGAAAAATTGTTAAAAATTGACTTTAATTGACAGTAACTCCTTAAGGGTCAATTGACAATTTTGGTCATGTTGACTTATTTGTAGATCTTACTTTGCTGAGCATAATTGCTGTTTACAGTTTATCTCTATCTATAATAATATTCAAGATAATAACCAAGATCTACAAAATTTCCTTAAAATTACCAATTCAGGGACAGCAACCAAAAACGGGTTGTCTGATTCGTCTGAAATTTCAGGGCAGATAGATCTCAACCTGATGAACATTTTTACCCACTGTCAGATTTGCTCTAAATGCTTTAGTTTCAGAGATAAAAGCCAAAAACTGCATTTTACCCCCTACGTTCTATTTTTAGCCATGTCGGCCATGTCGGTTGGCAGGCAGGGTCATCGGACACATTTTTTAAACTAGATACCCTAATGATGATTGTGGCCAAGTTTGGTTAAATTTGTCTAAGTAGTTTCAGAGGAGAAGATTTTTGTAAAAGATTACAAAAAATTTCGAAAAATTGTTAAAAATTGACTTTAAAGGGCAATAACTCCTTAAGAGGTCAATTGACAATTTTGGTTATTTGACTTATTTGTAGATCTTACTTTGCTGAACATAATTGCTGTTTACAGTTTATCTCTATCTATAATAATATTCAAGATAATAACCAAAAACTGCAAAATTTCCTTTAAATTACTAATTCAGGGGCAGCAACACAACAACAGGTTGTCTGATTCGTCTGAAAATTTCAGGGCAGATAGATCTAAACCTGATGAACATTTATACCTCTGTCAGATTTACTCTAAATGCTTTAGTTTCAGAGATATAAGCCAAAAACTGCATTTTACCCCTATGTTCTATTTTTAGCCATGGCGGCCATGTTGGTTGGCAGGCGGGGTCGTCGGACATATTTTTAAAACTAAATACCCCAATAATGATTGTGGCCAAGTTTGGTTAAATTAGGCCTAGTTGTTTCAGAGGAGAAGATTTTTGTAAAAGTTAACGTCGACGGTCGACGACGACGGACGACGACAGGCGACGGACGACGACAGACGACGGACGCCAAGTGATGAGAAAAGCTCATTTGGCCTTTTAGGCCAGGTGAGCTAAAAAGGAGAAAAATAGTACTTTTTTTGTGTTAGTCTGGTTTGGCTTTAAGATTGAAGCCCATCACACTCATTGACAGTAAATAAAAAAATCCATTTTTTAGGATTAATATTTTAATAAAAATTTAATAACGAAGTGTTATAACAACACCTATTGTATTTGTTTGCTGGCATGGGTTGAAGATATATGACCTCCATATAATTCTTCAAATGCTGAAACAACGATTTCCCTAAATGGCTTTTATGAAAAGTTTTCTTTATTCACCCAATATGTTTAAGTTGCCCTAAATTCCAAAACACATGAATTTGAAGAAACAGATAAAGTCCTCACCTTAAAATGTCCAATAGATTAATAGAATCTGCCTCCATCCTCCCAAAACGAAACTATTCCTAAGATATAACCAGTTATTTTGTGATGTTACATACAATATGGTACATGTTTATTGTCTGTTGCATGAGAAATATTATATTGTCCTATACTGTATTGGTCAATAATATCACGTCTAGTAGTACAGTCAAAATAAACTTTGACAGCCGTCGAAGATAGTTGGATAAGTCAACGATAATGTCCTTTCTACTCTTTCATTCATCTGATTCACGCCTATCAAATAATACCCTACTGTTGATAATGGTATCATTAAAGTATTCAATGTACTTATCTCATTTCATAGTCATGCTGGTCAAGATTTGGTATGTTGAAAGGTCACAAACAGAATAATATAATTAACCCCATTAGTTATGAACGGGTTAGTAATAAGACATTCTATTGTCATTTGTTACATATATGGAACGCCACAGCTGTCTTATGTGGAACTCTGATATTACTTTATGTTGTTTTATTATTACTTGATGATATTTTGTCTTTACTTAATATAGTTTTGACATTACGTAATGATGTTTTGATATAACTCAATATGGAATAGTCATTACTTAATGATATTTCGATATTACACGATATGGTTTCGTATTGACTTGATATAGTTTTGTCATTACTCAATATGGTTTTGTCATTACTCGATGTGGTTTCACCACTATTTAATGTGGTTGTGTCATTAGTCAATGTGGTTTTAACATTACTTGATGTGAATGTGACTTAACGTTATGTAGTTGTTTCATTACATGATGTGGTTTTGTTATTTTGTAATGATGATTTGCCTATTCTTTATATGGTTTTAACATTACGTAATGATGTTTCAAAATTTGACGATTTTACACTACATGATGTGTTTGTTCCATTATTTGATGTGGTCCTGTCATTCTTTGATGTGGTTATCCCATTACTTGATGAGGTAAAATCACATGACCAATTCGGAAAAACATCGAGTTTGAGTCACATTTAACTGAGGTAGAGTTCTAGTTACAACATTAAATTTGAGTCATTTTTTGAGGTAGAGTTTGAGTAAGATTCGAATTTAAGTCTCATTTAGATTAATTAAGATTTTGAGTTGAAATTCGAGCTATCTTATATGAGTTCGTAATTAAATTTTCTATCGCAGAACAAGGACTTTTGCTCGGGCTTCCGAAAAGAGGGCTCCGGGGTATGCGTACAAAAGATAAACAATGTTACAGTATACAAAACGCAACATAGAAGTTGAAATAAAGTTAGATGTGGTGTGATTGACAATGAGACAACTATCCATCAGAGTTTAAATGCAGTGGATGTAAGAAATCATATATAGGCACCCGTACAGCTTTCAACACACCGTATAGTCAGCTACAAAAGGCCACCATGCAACATGTGAAAAATTCAAACGAAAAACAAACGGTCTTATTTATAAATAAACAATCTACAAAAAGAAATGACACACATCTATACAACGACAACAATTGAACTTCATGCTCCTGATTTGGGGCAGGTACATAAAGAAAGTGCACGTGGCGGAGTTTAACATGTATGTAAGCGCTAAATCCTAACCTTACATCGGACTGTTACAGTTGTGTAACAGCACAACACTAGAAAAAATGTAAACTAGACAAAGTGATGCCCCGCACTCAACTCATTTAACCGCTTATACCCCAAAATGACAAAAATGTTCATTTATCTCCCAAAAAGCAGAAGATAATAAAATAAAACCCTGACCACATGCACACCTTCAATATATGTACAAACAGACAGTAAAGAAAAACTTCATAGGATTCAAACTGTAGGAGGAGTTATGCGGAATAACTATATACCCATAATGGGACGGACAGACGGACGGACGGACAGGGTAAAACAATATGCCCCAACTTTCAGTTGCGGTGGCATACAAAACAGTTTCATTTGGCTGTTTCAATAGATCGGTATGACTGGGTAATATAAATCCATCGGGGTGATCTCGGATGTTCCAGAAAGGCACCCGTCGTGTTATTCGAGAAAGTACAAACCCAGTGATTTGGTTTTATTTGATAGTTTACATTCAAGGAAAAGATGACGGTTTTATGGTTACGACCACTGGAACATGTCCGTCGTCACATATGAAACAGATATTCCAAAAAGTTTATTTTTCAATTAGTGCGAGGTAGATCAGGGAATTCAATTGATTACAAATAAAAGATTGATATTCGTATAAGTTCAAATGATCATTTACGCTAAAAAAAATCGGAGGATTCTTGTTTTATAGTATTGATGCTTTGTCGCTTAGTCCGAGCCCCCTCCCCGTTTCCTGTAACTTTAGTGTGAGTTGATTTGAAGTGTTTCATTTGTTAACAATAAAGTTCAAGTCGTTTGATTTGTGTCGAGCCTGCGACATCAATGTAGCGGCAGTGAGACACAACAAACCTATATTTCGTCGTCGATAGTGGCGTCGGCGTCTCCATCTCCATTTTTAATTTCTATTGAGTTTAACCTTTCATCATACATGTTACTAAACATGTATGCCATGTATATTACTTTTAGAACATCATACTGGATTTGTTTACCTCTACTATTGTATCTGTATTTATATTGTATGTTTCTCTGTAAACTTGTATTTAGTTTTAGAGAATAAAGTATCTATCTATCTATCTATCTATCTATAGATCGTTAGGTTTCTAGTTTTTACATTTTCATTTCGGGACCTTTTATAGCTTACTATAAGGTATGGGTTTTGCTCATTGTTGAAAACCATACAGTTTTGTGTTAGTTAAATAAAACCGAATTACATGTAAACTGTTTTGACATGATAAATTTGTAAACCTCCATGAAGTGTTTTAAAACTTGTATAGGAGTTATTCCTCAATTTCAAGAAAAAGCATCTACAGAAAAACATTTTTTTTTTTTTTTTTTTTACCGATAAATGTATAGATAAATGTACAGCCGATCAACATGACGCTTTTACACTTACAGCAGCAATATCAGGCGAGACACAGGGTTCCGTGGAATATTTTACAAATTTATTACAAAAATACTGCTTCCGTTTGAGAACTTAGGATAAAAACAACAGGACCAAGTGGTTTGGGGATATCCTAATTATGTCCGAAATACTATACACTTTTCTTATTATTATCTGCCGTTCCCCTTTTTCATACCAAATAACTCTGAACAACCACTCGAACTTTAATTTGAACTTTAACTCAATGAATAGCGATACCCATCCAAAGCACATTAAACGAACGATATATTGAAATCTGTTTAAAAATAGAACATATTTTTTTCCGAATTGGTCACGTGGTTTTACCTCATCAAGTAATGGGATAACCACATCAAAGAATGACAGGACCACATCAAATAATGAAACAAACACATCATGTAGTGTAAAATCGTCAAATTTTGAAACATCATTGCGTAATGTTTAAACCATATAAAGAATAGGCAAATCATCATTACGAAATAACAAAACCACATCATGTAATGAAACAACTACATAACGTTAAGTCACATTCACATCAAGTAATGTTAAAACCACTTTGACTAATGACACAACCACATTAAATAGTGATGAAACCACATCGAGTAATGACAAAACCATATTGAGTAATGACAAAACTATATCAAGTCAAAACAAAACCATATCGTGTAATATCGAAATATCATTAAGTAATGACTATTCCATATTGAGTTATATCAAAACATCATTACGTAATGTCAAAACCATATTAAGTAAAGACAAAATATCATCAAGTAATAATAAAACAACATAAAGTAATATCAGAGTTCCACATAAGACAGCTGTGGCGTTCCATATACATAAACACTTGCTTTTAGCATGGGAAAATTGAGATTGAAAATCAGAAATAAAAAGTTGATATATTCGGTCCCTCATTATCTCTGCGATGCCTCGTAATTTGCCGATGGCGTGTTGTGGTCGACTGTAAGAAGCAATTATCATTTTATTGTTGTCTCCAATGATAAAATTAGTATAAAATGTTTAAATCGACAGTTGCGCCAAGAGCGCGTGATACATGTTCATGTCCGCCTTATCTGTCCCATCCGGTTTTGTTAAGGAAAATGTTGCGCTTGTTGTTTGAAAAATTCCAATTCATTTTAGAAAGATAAATACCCTCTCTTTGTCAATGCTTTAGTTTTATATTGAAAGTAGTCATCGTTCTGGTGAGCACCAACATTTTCTGAAATGACGACGTAACACTTGGTAGTTGCTCCTTTTTGTCCAATATATTTCTTGGTTCCTTTACTAATAATTTGTATCATGAGCGCACGTTTTCAGTCCCTCAATAGATAAATTAGTTTTTGTTTGGTTGCTTCGCATCCAGTGCTTAACCTTTCATGCATATTCAGAATGACAACACAATAGCAATTAAGCTAAAACTAATAAGATTATTACGGAATCTAAAGTTCATTCTAAATTATCCTTTACAAAAAATCCATTTGTGTTTTAAGATTTTATTTGCATTTACTCGACATTTATTAAAAATAAATTAAGAACTGATAACATATTATGCAAGCAAAAGTTGTACGCTATTAAAATAAGGAGATGTGGCATGATTGCCAATGAGACAACTATACACCAGAAGCCAAGGGACAAGGATGAAAACAACTATAGGGCCCTGTACGACCCTCAACAATGAGCAAAACCCATATCGTATAGTAAGCTATAAAAGACCTTGGAATGACAAAACAATTCAAAAGAAAAAAAACAAAAACAAAAAAAAAAACAGCAAACACACTGGGCAGGGATTTCCTGACCCTGGATAACCTGCCAGATGTGGAGGCACATGGTCAATAATATTGCAAAAATTACAAAAATAAGTTACATTTCAAGGAAACTAAAATTTTAAAACGTTACTGTTTTCAATAACAGTGATCTTGAACTTTGACCTCCAAAATGGATAGACCCCTTCGTCTTCCCTAAAGGTTTTACTTGTATAGGTTCCATTTCAATCAGGCAATCGAAACTCGAGTTACCATCCGGAAACCAATGTTTCCAAAAGTTTCTATTTTAGTAAAAGTGACTTTGAAGGCATCTTTCTTTTCCCTATATCTTCCGTCTATTTAAGATTCATTCAAATCAGGCAAGGGAAACTCAACTTACCTTCCAGAAACAGTTTTTTTTTTAATTTACTCTAACCTATTGACCCAAACGCAATCGGCTTCCTCACCTTCCCTATGGCTTCTATCTGTTTAAGAGAGGCTAAAGATACCAAAGGGACATTCAAATTCATAAGTCAATAATATACTTACAACGCCATGGCAAACAAGAACAGACAAACAACAGTAAGGACTGAGCAACACGAATTCCACCAAAAACAGGGGATGATCTCACGTGCTCTGGAAGGGTAAGCATGTGGCACCAGTCGTGTTGCTCATTAAAGTACAAACCCGGTGATATTAAGTCTAATTCGGTAGGTCACATTCGGGGAAAAGGATGGCGGAATTGTGGTTACGACGATTGAAACATATCCGTCGTCATCTTTGAAACAGATATTCCGTAACGGTCAACCAACTCGTGATTGCGTCCGTAGAATTTTCGAAGGAATGATTTCAACTTCACTACTAGTAACTCTTGGTTTAACAGCTTCCTTGTGAGCAGCAAACCTCTATCAAGGAAATCATGATAGGAAACGCAAGCCATTGAATATCGTATCATCTGGGAGATATTTACCCCATATGCAGGCGCTGCTGGAATGTTGCTACATAGAAATGTAAAGTTCACAATTGGCAAACTGAAATCATCTCTTTTGTCGTAAAGCTTTGTTCTCAACCGACCCTTATTGTCAATTTCTAGATATGAGACAGACTTAAGTATCTGTTGTTTCCTTTATTTCAAGTTCGATGGTATAGATGCGTTCAACATAGTCACCAAACATTAAATTATTTATATAGCGGGATTGACATCCGTTTTTGTTTAAGTTTGATTCCAATCGAGAAAGGTAAACCCAACTTGCCATCTGTAATCCATTTGTATCGAACACAAAGATGGACGGACTACATGCTCCAGAATATTTTTTCTGGGATTATAAAAACACAAGTAACCGACCTAAGAGTACTCGCATTTATTGAAAGCTAGTTCAAAGCCAATTTCAAATTATAAATAAATCATGTTTCCCAGACTAAAATTTCAATCAGTACGTGACAATATATTCAATAACAACAGACTGTAGAATGCTACAGACACTATCTAACTATTGGTAATTGCATTATGCCTCTTGTTCATAATATGCTTTAGGGACATAATATAAATAACACATAGCTGAGAGGGTGATAGAGCAGATTGTTACCCCGAGAAAACATTGTCAACTGAGGCGAAGCCAAGGTTGACAATATCTTTTCGAGGGGTAACAATCTGCTCTATCACCCTC
Source organism: Mytilus coruscus (assembly GCA_017311375.1). Taxonomy (NCBI): domain Eukaryota; kingdom Metazoa; phylum Mollusca; class Bivalvia; order Mytilida; family Mytilidae; genus Mytilus; species Mytilus coruscus. The sequence goes on from CM029601.1 coordinate 32,184,562, forward strand.
TCAGATATGTGTTATTTAATTTATTATACTGAATGTTCTGTTATTACTGTCGATTAAATTTCAAATTCAAAGTAAAAAACTATGACGTCTTGTACATAACAACCATCCGTATTTAATAAAGCGCACACTTGATCAAGCGTCTCCATGAAGGGTAATAGAGTAAATTAACACCCTCGTATTAGCCAATCAAAATATGGCATTTTATAGTGAAGTATAATAAAATGTTTTGTTCCAGCCGTCTGTCAGAAAAATGTCATAACATAAAATCTCCTAAAGCCTAAATAGATTTCGAAAAGTTATGCACATCTTGTATATCTTCTTATCGGAATGACTTTGGGGGGGTTTCTAATATAAAAAAAAATCAGACTGGCAGACTTGAAATTTTCTACAATAAGGGGACATGCAAATCGCTTACATTCTACAAAGGAATGGCACGAAATTGAAATCAATCGCTCCCATGTGTAATTTGCATTAAGTTTTGTGTCGATTGGACCAATATTGTAGAAAACCTTCTACTTAAGAGAAATTCTCTGAAACCACCAACCATTTCATATAGGGGGTCGGCACGCATAGTCACCGATTTTCCTGAAACTTAGCCTGACTATATAATTAGGTGAAAAAGAAAGAAAAATGCCTCCCAAAGAGTTGCTAGGGCACGGTTGCCATGGCAACCAAGTCAATGAGTTTTCCCGTACATTTTGTGAATTTAGCATTGAAAAACATCTACTTTGCAGGCATTCTGAAGCAAAATCAGATTTTATCTAATAATATTTGTTAATATTTTTTCAGAAACATGATACTAAAGAAACATGACAGCAATGGCATATATAAAAAATATTTTGGCTGAATATTGTCACAACCGCGGGAGCAGAGGTCATTTTTCATTGTATTTCTGAAGGAAAATTATACACATTTAGCATGAACAAAATATAGTTTTGCATCCACCTCCATTTGAGTTGTGGTTATAACTATAAAGTATCAATGTTTCTAGTCAATAATTTACAGTAAAATATTTGGGATTCAGGGTGCTAGGATGGTTGCTATGGAAACCAAAATGTGTCATTTTTGTTTTTTTCTTCAGAAATTCGACCATGTTATAAATATTACCAGAAACAGCAATTACTATTGAATGACTATGATGTGAAAACTATTGAGCATTAAATGACCTTCAATTCAACCCAAGGTCAAAGGTAATAGATGACCTTGACCTTTCACATATTAATTGAATGTTGTAAGAAAAGATAATAAAACATGTAGAAAGAAGCAAACAAAGTAAGAATAAAATGTTAAGGATTATTAATGCCACTGTCTTGTTTACAGGTCAACAGTAAGAAGTCAAGGTTTTGTCAAAGTGCTTCGCAACCACCCTTATTTGATACAAAAGAACCTAGTAACAATATATGTTTTAATTCAGGACTCTATGGATTTTTGAATTTACCCTACCTAAAAGGTCGGGGATGAATGTTACGTACCACACTAGTCCTTATCAACCATTCATTTATAGTGTAAAGGTGCCTGCAACCATTTATTTATATTGGAAAAGTGCCTAGCAACAATATATTTTCAGTTTCATTGAGACAAAAATCAGAAAAAAATTGATAACAAACATGCTGTTTTCTTTAAATTAGTAATCCCTTCGAAGAACACACATTGTATGTACCGAATTGTTGAATTACACTGACTTGATTGTACACCTGCATAATCCAGAATAGTTAATTATATTGAAAATTCAATTTCACAGTTGATAAAAAATATGGGTTTGATTACAAATCCAAAAACAAAAATAAGATGTGGTATGGTTGCCAATGAGACAACTCTCCACAAGAGACAAAATATTATATTTAAGAAAGGTCCTTTGAATCTACAAAAACAAGGCGAAACGAACAAAATTGCGTATAGAACGACCAATTAATTTCTTTGGTTAGGGTTGGGCTTTTGAGCAAGATGTTTTGCGTGGACCAAATAATCATTTTCACCCGTTATAAGGCTGGATTACTTATTTGATTTTTTTTTTTTGTCGAAAATTTTTTTTCCGTTATGTACACACCAATTTCTTTTTCCAAATCGTATGTGCATCTGAATGTACAGAAAATACATTTCCAGCATGTCTTCGGCAAAATTATTGTTCTTAAGTTCTGGACACCATCACATTAATTTCACTCAGCATCCATCATCCCCATCACAAAATATAGAATGGTCCTTCCCTAGCTAATAGAACTACTCTGAATCCGCTCAATTTTTACTTTTGTATTCTGTGGAGAATATAAAAAAAACTCCTTCTTAAGAACAAATACATTGTCTGTTCTGCAAAATTTACCTTTTCATGTAGATCTTATCTTGGAGTTCACATTTTCACCCTGTCTTTTATAGTTTTAAGCTAATTGTAAAATCTCAAAATTTAGCTAAAAAAATCTTTTCGGGCAATGACTGCTAAAGAAAGTTGATTCACAATTTCAGCAATGTTAACCCATTGGTAAATCTTATCTTCAAGCTCATTTAAGCTGTATATTGCCTCTTTTACATATTAAAATTTTCAAGAACGGCAAAAAAATCTTCAAATCTATAATACTTTTCAAGAAAATAGCCAGACAAGAGTATGTGTCCAAAAGACACCATGCCCCGCTCGCATTTTTATTCTCTTTGTCAAATGAAATTGAGGGCAACATCCTTATAGTAATGCATTTTAGGGGGAAATAATAAATGCAACCTGTGTATCTTCAAAACTGCACACACACGCACACACAATGTGTTGAACAGAGAACTGTTCTGTTTAGTTGCAAGTGGATGCAACTATAAACTAGAGCCTGTGTAGCATACCTGTTATCTTTTTAAATAAAACTGATACATTATACAATGGAACAATAATAATTCTAATGCTTTATTCCTAACAATTATGGTTTCCAAAAACTTTAATCTGAAAAAGAGTTGAATCACACAATCTCATTCTCATGTTCAATGAACCATGAAATTTGGACCAAAACCTAAATTTGCAGTACTTTTTAGAAATTCCCAATCATAATGACTATGTATGTAAAGTTACAAATGGATGCAACTATAACTTTATCATAAACTACCTCGACCAAAAACTTTAACCTGAAAAAAAGGTGTTTCACACAATCTCATTCTCATGTTCAATGAACCATGAAATGTGGACCAAAACCTAAATTTGCAATACTTTTTAGAAATTCCCAATCATAATGACTATGTATGTAAAGTTACAAATGGATGCAACTATAACTTCATCATAAACTTCCTCGACCAAAAACTTTAACCTGAAAAAAAGGTGTTTCACACAATCTCATTTTCATGTTCAATGAACCATCAAATGTGGACCAAAACCTAAATTTGCAGTACTTTTTAGAAATTCCCAATCATAATGACTATGTATGCAAAGTTACAAATGGATGCAACTATAACTTCATCATAAACAACCTCGACCAAAAACTTTAACCTGACATGGGACGAACGGACGGACGGACGAATAGACGAACGAACGAACAGACGGACGGACGAACAGACGGACGGACGCACAGACCAGAAAACATAATGCCCCTACTACTATCGTAGGCGGGGCATAAAAAACAATCATTATTGGTAAACACTGCTATTATCTTTTTCCCATTGTATTTATTTTTTATTGGCAATCCATACAATAGCCATTATAAAGTGAATTTTCTCAAACATTAGTAGAACCCAATCTATACGATGCCACTTCAAAATGTATTTCTAAAACAATAGCATAACTCATTTTTTATAATGCCACTACAAAATGTAGTTTCTAAAATAATAGCATGACTCAGTCTATTCTATGCATTTACAAAGTGAAGATTTTTTTGTGTGTACAGTTTATTTATTTATTTATTTAATGGCAGATGTTTGCACCTGGAACTTGCATGAATAATACAGTCCCTTGGTTGTCTACTCCTTCATTATTTAAATATCAAAGACTACTAACTAATTTTATTTTTTAAAGAAACCATTATTCTATTAAAATGTTTATTGTATTTCGATACTATGCGAATAAAAGTCTTTGATGTGTTCATTAAAAGAAACATTTTGTTTTATGGTGTATAACAGGAGTGTGCAAATGATTACTTGTTTTACCTAGAAATATAATCTTCATCCGATAAAATATTAATATAATTTTGTTTTGTGAATAATATCTTTTATTTCAAATCACCTGGATACATAAACCCTAAGCAGTCCAGGGCAGCTGACAGAGGGGTCCCTGCTTTTATTTTACATATCCCTTTTGCCAGGGAAAACACAAATGGGTGAAAAAAACAATCTCTTAGACTACTTGATATATTCAATATAAAAACCAGTATCTGTTTTCAATTAGTTAGTGGATTGGTGTATTCTACACGCCTTGACATCTTGCATTTTCATATAAATTTATCCTTTTTTAAATACAATTATAAAAATATATAAATGTTATTTTTTTTTCCTTCAAACCATTTGACCGCCTCAGTGGTATTGTGGTAGCGTGTTCGCCTCGACTGCGGGAGGTCGTGGGTTCGAACCCCGGCTGGGTCAAACCAAATTCTTTAAAATTGGTATTTGCCGCTTCTCCGCTTAGCACGCGGCATTAAGGAGTAAGAGCAAAGACTTGTCGGTTCGGAGTCAAAATAATGTGTCCGGGTAAGGTGACATGTTTTCCTGCGGAGTGTTAACTTGTAAACTAGCACGTTAAAAATCCGGCTAAACGTGTCGGTCTAGTATAAAGCAGGGTTAGTATTCATATTACATTAATATGTTCTCGTCCTGAATATGCATATTAATTTGCTGTTGGACTTTAAACAGCCATTCATCATCATCTTCTAACCATTTACACTGTTTAAAGTTCAAATCCTATATCTTGCAAATAAAAGACAACCAATTAAGAAATCTTTTGTTATTTAAATTGTGTTCCCGGTTAAATGCCTGTTAGATATTGACATCGACAGGACACCTGCTTCAATCACTTTATAATTTTCGATGAATGTTTATTTGTGAAATAAATGTATGTGCACTTATAAAGAAACACAACCTGTGGTGAGTAAAATACTATTACAAAAAAGTAATACAATTATGTAGTATGTAATATAAATATGTATATGTATAGATAAAATATAAACTATAAAATTAACTTATATAAATAATGGCGATTGTCGGTAAATGGTATATAAACAAAACACCAGTTCAAAGTGTGCCTTTTGTATCCAAATGATAATTATAATTATTATACTTCATGTCAAAATGCCAGATTTTGATTGGTTAATACGAAGTAGACAATTTACTCTATCCCATGGTAAATACTCTTATTACTCTTCACGGAGACGCTTGATCAAGTGTGCGCTTTATTAAATACGAATGGTTGTTATGTAGAACACGTCATAATTTATTACTTTGAATTTGTAAATTTAATAGACAGTGAAAACAGAACATTCAGTATAATAAATTAAATAACACATATCTGAGAGGGTGATAGAGCAGATTGTTACCCCTCGTAAAGACATTGTCAACCTTGGCTTCGCTTCAGTTGGCAATGTTTTCTCGGGGTAACAATCTGCTCTATCACCCTCTCAGTTATGTTTTATTTATATACTATAATACCGAGGCACAAGTTATTTCACAAAAAATGTATATATATCTACAAATGAGCAAAGAATAAGCAAAGAACAAGCAAATTGGACTATTAATAGTAATTACAATATTTGAGATAAACGGTCAAGTACGTTTATTCCGAATAAGTTTTTTTGTTGTTTGATTTAACGATCATTTTGATAAAATCATTCGACATATCTTTCATAAAAATACGGAGGATGGATGTTTCATTAAATGCTGTTGTAATTTGTTGAATTTAATGTCGTTCTGACCTTTCCAAATACTAAATTTTCCCGAAAACACTATACAATTTCAAATATTATTTGCGTTTTATCAAGATGTTGATTATATCCAATAATCATGTTTTGGACATCAAAGTTAAGCGTTATATCTTTGCATAGAGATAGCAATATCTTTATTTCTTCGGTGTAGTTATGAATTTTGTAACAATAATAGAATAGATGCTCTTAGGTTTCAAAAAAATTGCCACATAAGTTACATAGTCCATCAGACTTTCGCATTTGTTAAAATTTAAATTCAGTATAATGTATATTGTGTAGTGATTTCCATTGGAATTGGAAATATTGTTTGATACAGGCAGCTTGTGAAGCTTTTTACAAACTGATTGCCAGTCTAGTTCTGTTTTAAATGTTCTATTCCATTTAATTTAACATTTTACACTAGTACATTTATTTAGCATTTTTTGTAATGATTTTATTGACTTTTCTCTGGGAAATAAATTTTCTTTCCATATCAAATATTTTGTTTTTCTGGATTTTAATGTACTTAAAATTTGTTGGATTACTAATGGCGCTTCTTAGTTCGTTAATCCAATCAGTGGGGAACGATTTCTTTCTTCGATTGTATTCCAATTACGTTTATCTATTAGTTTATCAAATATTATTTTATTACTATAAAAGGTTTCCGTTCCGATATTCCAAAAGCTATAAAGGGTCCCAAAATGAAGTTCATTTTGGAACCGGAGGCTTTTTCATATATTTCCAATATTTCAAAGTTTTTTCTGCCGATTGTTCGGATTTGTTTATGAGTTGCGTATCGTCCGCAATCATTGATAATTTAGTTTCAATAAGGCAGTTTTTCGTCGGTATTTTGATTCCCTGTATTTCTACATTTGCTCGAATGGCACATGCCGTTGGTTCCGCTTGTATTATGAATAAAAAGGGGGCTATGGGACATCATTTAGTTGTCTTATTGGTCTGTTTATTGAAAAGGATCCAGACAGAAACCCATTTGTTTTAATACAAGTGTTGGCATTTTTAAATAGAATTTTTGTCCAGCTACAAAAATTATTACCAAAATTGAAGCCCTCCATAACCTTTATCAGTCATCCCAATTCGACTCTTATCAAAAGCTTTCTGCTGATCTAGAAATATAATTAATCCCTCTATATCCTCATTTTCTACATATTCAATAATATCCTGTAAAAAGTCTATTTCCATCACATATATTTCTCCCCTTACACACCCTTTTTGATCCGGGTGAATAATTTTATTTAACCTCGGTTTTAGACGCTCTGCCAACATCTTTGATATGATTTTATAATCCGTATCCATCAAGTTTAAAGGCCTCCAGTTTTTTATTAATTTTCGTTCCCCCTCTCTTATGTAGCAAAGTTAACATTCCCTGGTATTGCGATTTACTGAGTTAATTTTCGTCAAATACTTCCTAAACAACTTCAGTCAAATTTGTTTTGATAAGGTCCCAGTATATTAATTCTGCCTATTCTTACTTATAGTTACTCTTTTACTACAACATTTTTTTAATAATTGCCAAATAGACAAAAGTAGGTAAAAAATTACTTTGAATGGCAATATGTGCTGATTGTCAATTGACTTATTTGTAGATCTTATTTTGTTGAACATTGTTGCTCATTACAATTTACTCAGTCTAATATTGCTGTCGTTAAACACACTTAAATCGGAGAAAATTGTCACTGAAGGGCAATAACTCGCTAAAGGAGTAGACAAATTTTTGATCATGTTGACATGTCTATAGATCTTATATAGCTGATTGACTTTGATGTTTAAAAAGTTTGAATTCTCTCTGTGTTTTATAATTTTTCAACATCTTGTTTTGCTGATTGTTTTAGCTGTGTACAGTTTTTCTTCATCGACCATACGTTTTAGTAAAACACACAGGATACAATCATCATTAGAAGAGGGAAGTTGACTGAGGATTCATGCCAGATTTGACTTTCTTGTAGATCTTGTCTGGCTAATTATTTTTATTGACATTATAAAATATTTCTTTAAATTGATAAGCAAACATGATTTTGGCATATAACATATAATGATAATAATATTCTATTGTATCTTAAATATTAAATTGACTGGGTATTTTTTTGGAGAAATTGAAAGTTCATAATGTTGGAGTTCAAATATCATATTAAGTTAATTTAATTTCATGTCCTTAACAAATGCATCTCGGAAGTCGATTACAATTAAAGCATTTGGATTCAAATAAGACGTAATTTACATCAAGTATTACATTTTACCTAAAGTGAACTCAATGACTCTTAGACATGTACACATCAATAACTTTACCGTTAAAGATTAAATTCAACTATAAGACCCTGATGAAGTTATAAGGTGACCTGATCCTGTAAAAGCCTTTATACGACTTTAAAGTCTAACGCCTTGTTCTGAAATAATGATCGTTTGAACAATAGTTCTATATCAATTGATTAGTCATAACTAATAGATAAGACAATACCTCAAGATAGCTATCATTAAACTAAGTAATTCGAACTGAATTAGTAATGTACTGATTAACATTGTTAGATATACATTTTAAAATTAATTTTATAAAATCAAGACTATGAAAATTTGATAGTTTCATTATAAGGCTGAGACTTAACGTTAAAGTGAACCAAATATCAAATTATTATTTGTAATAATGCATTTCTAAAAGTTTGTGAGCAATCAAAAAACTGAAGAATTTGATAATAAATGGAAATTTTAAAACTTAGTGCCCTCAAATAAATGATTCAATTTTGAGAAAGTTCGATAAGTACAAGAACTAATTTGAGGAAATTCATAAGTTACAAATTTTAAGTACTTAATACAAGATATTGTTAAAATAATTTGTAGATTTTAAATTTGTTAATTATTGGCAATATTAAGAAATAATACAACTCGTATTGAACTTAGTAAATTTCTAGTATTGATTTATAAAACATAATGTCTGAAATAGTAATCAATTTATTGAACGACTTAAATGCTGTTGTAAATTTAGCATTGCAACATAATTTGCCTTTAATATTTGGTTGACATTAAATTGTCAATAATGTAATCCAAATTTTGAATTTCAATTTATAAAATGCAAATAAATATTCAAGATTTATTTTGAAAAATAAATTTGCAAATGAGAAACTGTTTTACGAAAAAATTTAAATATAAAAGAAATTTATTTTAAAATTGCAATTCTAATTGAGAAAATCAAATAGTATTAGTAAACAAGACAAATTTTTGACAACAATTTTGCCGACCAAAAATTTGCTTACTTGAACCATTGCTACTAAAAATTGAATTTACAGATATTATCACTCTTGTGAAAAGTTAAGATAAAACTATCCATATTCTTATAAACGTTGTCCTGAACCCATATTCCAACCTCATCATTCCTAATCGTATTTGGATATCATTTATAATTATCTCATAAACTAGTACAATTTCGGAATAAATATATTAATTATACATTAATGATTTGTCGTTCTGATAATGAATGCTTTATCATAATTTAAATCGTTGACATATATTCAAAAACAATTTACTCATAATTTTTTGTGCAAATTCAATCCAACTAAATAGTTTGATCAAATGTATATGAATTTTTACAAGAATTCCAAGTGTTGAGATTACACTGTTGTCAATATTATAAAATTTTTATTACATTACTTTTATATGTCATATTTTTAGAATATTAATTCTTAATCTAATTTATCTTAAATTTATTTCAAATCATCAACTTGATTGACAAACAAATTAGTACTAGATTTTCAATAGAAAAATTGCATACAAATACAAAAATATGTGAATCTATATTACTTTGTATAAATTAAATCTTAATTTATTAATTTAAACTCAAGACATCATTAAATAAACATGATTTTTCATAAATATTCAAAGTATTTTCTGAAGCATTGAGAAATCATTTGCATTTCATTTATACTTCTCATTATTCATTGTAGATAATCATTTTGATATTCATTATAAAACTTAAAGTTTAGTCATATAATTAAAAATTCACAATGTATTTTCTATAGATTTAATATTAAAAGATACTAAGACTTATTGAGGACCTAATCATAATTTGAACTTCACAATATTTAATTGATAATCCTTGGCAACTGATTTGTGGAAATTTGAACTTTGTGACACTTTTGATTTCTGTTTCAATTAATAATAGTTTCAGATAATAATGAAATAAGAAAATAGCAAATTTGATTTTTTTCTAATTTTTAGAATTAGACTACATAACCTTAAAAATGATTTTAATTGCATTAATTGTAAACTTCATGAGAATCATTTATCAATTAATGTTACTTTCTGTAATCATGTAATTTGATATTAAATTTCATTATAATTCAATTTCAGATTACATTAGACGACGTCACAATACATTAGTACCAATGTTTGGCATTGCAATTACATGTAGATAAATGAATTTGTGAATGCAAGATTGCAAAATTTCTTAATTATTGACAATTGCATTCCAATCTTGAAGTAAATGACTTTGCATATGCATTTTAAATAATATTTAAAATTGAATTTGTTTAATAAAATTTCAAGAATAAAACATTTTCGATAATTAAATTTTAGGGTAATATTTTGAATTCAATTTTACAGTATCTAATTACATTACTATCTTATACTTAATTTACTAACTGTTGCAATTGCACTTATTTACTATAATTCAGTTCACAGACATTTATATCAATTCGACATATTAAAACCAATTAAATAACCATTGCAAATTTATCAAATTAGAGACTATCAAAAACGCGTTACATGCCAATTTAAGAAGATATTTACCAGCTATTTAGGCATGTGGCAGTGTTAAACTAAAACCAAAACTGTTGTAGTCATTTTGTTTTAGCCATTGTTTCAGATGTATCTGAGTTGCAATGCATTAAACACGTACAGAGAGTGCCAAGTTAGAGCTAAACTTTATGACTGTGAGTTTTGGTTAGAAGTAGTAAAAATGACTTATTTGCTAAACTAACCAAGCTAAAACTTTAAAATTAAAAATTTATAATTTAACATTGATTTGTGATTAAATTGCTCAATATTTAATGAAACATTAAGATTTTACCAAATTTTTCAAAATTTTTAATTCCCAATTAAAACTTTCCTAGAATACAACACACATATGTCATGATTATGAAATTTCATGCAATTTAGATATAAATTGTCATGTTAAACATATGTAATATATGTATGAATTTAATCAAATACTGATTGTAATTTATGTCTTAGTACTGTTATTGTCTTTCAGCCACAATAATGATCAGTAATTCTTTAATCTTCAATATCCGATATATTAGCATTTGTGTTTGAAGGTTTTCAAAAGATTAATATAAGTACTCAATGGATAAGGCACGTTAGTACATTACCAATTGTATAATATTTGCGAGATGAGTAATAAAGTAGTTAAAATAATTTTAGCCATTATTGATTGTGTAATAAGATGATCATGTCTCTTATTAAAAATCATTTATGGTTGGAGTGAAAATTATTATAAATGTTAATAATTGTAAACCATAATGTTGCAGATCGCGTTGAAATTAGCCTCCTTATTAAGTTCTCCTTGTGAAATTACATTTTAAATCCATTCAATTTTAGAAAATACCTTCTTTGCTGCTTATTATTTAAGGATCGTTTGGTGAACATTCTATCTAAATAATACTTTGTATCTTATTCGTCTAAAAACTATGTTCTGTACCATTATTTAATGACTTCATGTGTAAGTTTTCGTCCTGTAATTTCATCTATCATGGAAATCAATTTAAATAAAATTATTACGCAAAGTATTCTATCACCTTACAAAATATTTGTTTGATTAATGCATTTACTTATCATATATCAAATAAAACTACAATTTACAAACTAAAGTTATTAATATAAGATTATTCTCAACATGTGTACAAAAATATGGAATTTCATAGAATTAATAACCTAACTGATACATGAAGCAGAGATAAACTATGTATTGTCATAAACTATAGCAATGACAAGGATGAAAAAAAAATTGACAAACGCAACAAAACATCACACATCGATGCAGTTAAGACCTGGATACTGAAAGTGCAATAAAATATTGTCATTCCAAATGAAACATTTATAAAAAGTTTACTCTGTTCAATAATGACTTGTTACATTTATCTCAAACTTTTTAAAGTTACTTGTATGTTTCAATTCATCAGAATCTGAAATATAACCCTTTCAAAAGTCTATTTTGTAAGGACTTTAATTGAAAAAGCATAGTCTTGTGATTCCTAAATTTCGTCTATAAGATCATCAATATGAGCAAAACTCCAATTTTTCTAATTTCTTTATAGATCAATAATGAGCCATTCCATGCTTACTTTAAAGTGCTTTATCTGCTTAAGCAAGTAAAGATCTCACATATTCAGAAACTAAACAAACAAGAAAAATAAATTATCAAAAATCCCTGCAAACAGGAATTGTGCAGAGAAAGCATTTTCCCAGTAATTAGTTAAACGGTGAATAGTTTTCGATATGCACACGGGAAAAGTGGTGAATTGGGTACGCGATGAACATATCGCGACGAGCAAGTGAATACAACGTTTAACAGTACCAATGAGGTAACCTCGTAAGAATTCGAAGAACTTAGAAAACGTTAATAGAACCTTAAACTACTTGACAGCAACTACATCATGAGGCCAGAACTAATTGGATATATCGAATAATTATCTAAATGCAAATAGAATTTTCATAAAATGAATTTCACTTACTGATTGTTTCATAAGATTTGTCATTTCCTATATAATTCGTCTGTCATAGCTTCATACATGTATAGTTCTTTAATTCATAGATTCGAACATTCCAAATATTTTATTTACGTGAAATTGACCATGAATTTGAACCAATTGATAATTCGACACAAGTATGACCCACTTAATCTCAGAAATCTTCTGGATCAAAACAAAGACACAGGACTATTTAGAAACTAGTTCAATGGCATTTAAAATCAATAACAGTTCAGTCTTCAACAATAGACAGATGTCGATATGTACAGCTCTGAATCGTCCCGAGTCTATATATGGCTGTGAATAAATTTAACAAGCTCTATCAGAGATCTGCCATTAACATCACATTTTACAAAATTTTATGACAAAAACATTAAGATATGAGATTAGGCAACCACTGACCAGGTTGAAGGTTCGTGATAGGCACACGAACAAGTGATGGGTTAACCTGGGTTTTTTTTTATAGATCTAAACCCTCTCCCTTTTCAATCTAGATCAGTGGGTCATGTTTTTTAAATAAAATGTTTGATCATTAGTGCCATGGCTACGGCACCACGTGATAGATTAATGGCAGCGCACATGATAATTTGGTCGGATCTTGAAAAATGTGTCTATAAATTTCTCGTTTAAAGGAAGACAATTAACCTTATAGGGATTACATGTGTGTACTAGTATATCATTTGTTCGATCTGTATATTTAGTTAAAAAAAATGCAAATATTTGCAACGATGAATTATTCATTTAAAGGAACAAAATCGATGTACTTTGGCTTTGAATTAAATACGAAATTCAGTTTTCTGATTCAGTGCAAAAATGACGACAGGGGTGATCTTGAGGTCGTCAGGTAATGTAACTTTGACAAATCCAAAAAATGGCGAGGCAGTGCCGGTGATCGTTAACGTGCAGGACCACAATATTTTCTTCAAGGACCACCAGGGGGACAATATTTCGAGAATACTGAACGCGCAGATAACAATAAGATTAAACATCGTAATGAAAAGATCACCGGAAATGCCGATGAAGACCGTCATATATTATCCTTGAAAACCATTACATTTTTTGTCTTGTCGTAGTAATAAAATCGTCATCATTCTTACAATAGTTACAGTATCCAAAATAACATTTTATAACGTGTTTTGGTGTTTTTTTATTTTCAGCATTAAACTTCAAAACCTATAACAATACCTCAATTTGGCAATTTGTTTTTGTAATTATCCAATGGTCTCGGTTAAAAATGAGATATAGAAGAAATTGAAAATTTTCTTTCTTTATACAAAAAATTAACAGGATATTAAACTAGAGGCTCTTACATAGCACGTGGTGCTCACCTAGGTCTATGTGCATCTTCAACAATGGACAATCTCCAAAATTAAATAATTCATGATTAAAATCTATTTTTTGTTAACATGCAGACATGTTTTCTGTATCATTACAGTAAAATTCGGTACAAAATTTTTTAAATAAGGCTATAACATGGGTGTCCTTAACACAAACTTTCATAAAAAAACAGAAAAGTTTTGAAGGGTGGCAGAATCTAATTATGTTTATAATACTAGTAAAAGAGGGACGAAAGATACCAGAGGGACAGTCAAACTCATAAATTGAAAATAAATAGACAACGCCATGGCTAAAAATAAAAAGACAAACAGACAAATAATAGTACAGAAGACACAACATAGAAAACTAAAGACTAAGCAACACGAACCCCACCAAAAACTGGGGGTGATCTCAGGTGCTCCGGGAGGGTAAGCAGATCCTGCTCCACATGTGGCACCCGTCGTGTTGCTTATGTTATTACAAATCCGGTAAATAGTCTAATTCGGTAGGTCACATTCGTGAAAAGGGAAGGGTATTGTAGTTACGACATAAGGAACATATCCGATATCATCTGTGAAACGGTTATTCCATAACGGTCAACCAACTCGTGATGGCGTCCGTAAAATTTACGAAGGGATGATTTCAACTTCACCATTTGGAACTCTTGGTTTAATAGCTTCCTTGTGAGCAGCAATCATCTATCAAGGAAATCATGATAGGAAATACGAGCCCGAGAATATCGTATCAATTGGGAGATATATACTCCGTATGCAGGCGCTGCTGGAATGTTGCTACATAGAAATGGAAAATTCACAATTGGGAAGCTGAAATCATCTCTTTTGTCGTAAAGTTTTGTTTTCAACCGACCCTCATTATCAGTTTCTAGATGTAAGTCAAGATATGAGGCAGACTCATCTGTATCTGTAGTATATTCGTTCAACATAGTCACCAAATTTTGTATTATTTAGTAAGAGAACATCATCTTATAGCGGAACGTAAAATTAAAGGATATTGCTAACTTCTTATCTTTAACTGTATTCCTATACATTTTCTTTTTCAAAAAGTTTAAAGCTTCCATTGAATTTGACGTTTAGATTCTGAAGATGTATAAACAAACAAGTGTATTTTAATTGGTGGATATGAATATTTCAATGGCTGAATGATGTCAGTCAAGATATCTATTTTTCTTCTGACTAATTTCAACTGATTTTGTTAAGTGTGACCTCTTCTTATTAAAAACTACCATATTATTTGTTGGTACTTGGTTTTTAATGAACCTTAAATCGAAAAAGAATTATTTAGATGAATATAGATAAGGTCCTTTTACACTTTAATAATCATAATAATCAAAAATTGAACTTAAAGTTTGTAATTTTTCTGCGTGATAATAATAACAGTGTATAAAGTGATTCATTTATGACAAAGGGAATACGATTACTAAATAGTGTCTGTTTTCTTGTTTAGTGTAAACTTTACCTTGAAAAAATCCTCCATTGTTCTATATATTCTTGCAGTGAAGCGTCATCATCCCTTATGTCTAAGTCTAAAAGAAAGCTGTCCCACTCCATTATACGAATAACTTATGAATCGAATTATAAAATACACTAAACTGACCACTACACAACCTATATTACCTAACACTAATACATGTTTTTGTACCAGTGTTATGTACTACATAGTAATGTTGTTATGATTGTTATCACCTGTCGCGAGAAGGTACATTTATGTCATATAAGTAAATGACCGGAATATTAGGACATAAGCGTTTTTTTTGTTGTTGTTTTTAATTTATTATTGATATATTGTTTCTGTCTAGTACTTAAGGTAATGACCATCCTTTATAACAGAGGACTAGATATTTCATAGGAAAAGAGGTGGAATTTCTTTTTTATTTATATTGTTTTTATCTCCTAAATGTTTACAATTTAACTGTGAGAAATCGATTGGTGACTTCTTTTCCTATCGTTAATTTTTCTTTTCTTAGCGATGTCACGTGCTCGCTTCTAATAAGTCATATGGTGGGGTTAAACTAGGTTTTTTTCATCTAATTTTCAGTGAGTTAGTTATGAATATATGTAGTATTGATCAAATATGACCGTAAATTTTTACATTACTTTTTTTTACCACACGACGGGAATACTAGCTATCGGAAATTGGCTAAAACTTTCAGCAAATTTTACAACAAATATAGGCGGCTTTTGTGGAAGAGATATATCTCTTAAAAGAATCTAGTATTGTTCCTTAAGCAGCCAAGTATAAGAATTGTCCTTCAAATGTTTATGTTTGGCTTGATATAAACAATTATAATTATAATATTATTATTAAAGCATACATCATTTATTTGTGGGATTAATTTTTTTTTTAATTGACAGTTTAAAAACGACAAAAATAAATGAGTTTTTATAAATTTTTTCTTCTGTACTGAAATTCTGTACAAAACTTGGGGTATTGCACAAGATGGTGTTTTTTCTGAAATGTTCATGTCGTTACTGTATAAAAACTAATCGGATTTTTAACTACCAGGATTGGAGTGTAGGCTGAAATAGTTTCTATTTTATCTAACTTTGACTTTGCTTTAAGTAATAAGCAAGCACGATATTGTTAAGTATTTACACACACACCTGTCCTACCAATACCTATAAGACACAAATAACACGACGAATACTACACCCATAACGTCAACACACTTTCTACACAAAAAATGAAAATGACCATCTATGTTTGCTTTCTATTTTTATCTTAAAACAAATGACACTATAATAACTCTCATATGGATGACAAACAAATCTAGATTAAGGTTCTAATGCTCTTAAATAGTTTATGTACTTTGCTTTTCAAATGTTTGGCTTGTGAAGGTGGTTTTTTTTTCTTCAGAAACACGTTTTAACTACCCTGAAATCGGTATTATGCTTTAATTTCGAAAGAAAGAATGAGTTCGAATCCATCATGACTGATAAAACGATAAAACACAGGCAGTTGTCTCTAATACCCATATATAAATTCATGGTTGTAATTTTAAGTCATCAGCACTGTTTATATCAAATCAAACGTGTACTTTACTATATCGTGAGCATGTGTTGAAACATAAGAATCAGAAATTTGAGGCAACGACGTAAAATATCGTTTGTTTGATTGCAGTGCAGTGCAGTTTATTTCATTAATTGATTTTAGTGATTAATTTGAGAAGTCAAAAGGAAGAGGAAAAAAGCAACAAGTTTCAAATTATTCCGATGGGGGTCATACAGAATATCTGCGTACTTTAATGTCTGAAAGTGATTTACTGTCTAAACTTATCCAAGCGATCATAAAGTTCATCAAATATCAAAGTCACAGGAATTAGTCTTCTAATTCACAGATTTAAAGTTCCCTTAAAGAGAATATATGATAAAGTGTTCCTTTACATAAATGAAAAACAAAATAAGAACAGTACAAATATCGTAGTGATAACAGCGACCGACGAAACGTGTATAAACTGTTAACATCCGGAACAGCTGCATTCAATTCAACAGCAATACTTTTGGTTGAACAAATACTGGACGCACTAATTGTTGGTCCTGAGCATAGCACTGAGCATTTACAAATATGGTAAACAGTTCAAAGTTACATCAAAACAGTATAAGAACGAAGAAAAACTGCATGTGAAAGACATTTAATATCTTATGAGAGACAAATGCAAAATGGGGGACATTTTGTCAAGAAATTACGAGTAACTGTCCATTGGCGAGTAGGTCATTTTTATGACTATATGTACCCATCATTTTTATTTTTGCAATTTTAATTCTAAATTTCTTTTCTCACCTGTTTTGGTGAAAATTATCCGTTCTGAAAATCTTTATCATGTACACTGTTTTAATGGATAAACAAATATCAAGAGCGACATTAATCACCAACCATTTTTAAAGTTTAAAGATAAACAGACTCTTTAAACAGACTGAAACGTACTTAAAATGATGGATTGGACCGATAAAGAAAAAAGTATTTGATTAACTTCGCTCGTTGTTTGAAACACCAGACAAAACAGTAACATTAAAGAAAATGTAAGTCTTTCCAGACTTACACCAGAATTCAAGCGCAAACACATTTCGTGGTAAAATCTAACAGTATTTCCATTTGCAGTTAATGCAATATCTGTTGTGTGTATGTAAGAGTTGCCATCGTCAATTGGAGATTTGACGGTAGCAAATATACGTTTCACTGGAAATTAAAAATGAACCTAATTGACGGAGGCAACTCTTCATACACAGAAATTATATACCTATCCTAACGAAACACTCGTAAAATGTTCGACATATTCACTACATATATCTAGGAAACGTCAATCACAATTAGCCAACGTTGCAATATTAGATTGTCATCGTTGCAGCCTGTGGCTTTGACCGTCAACCATGGAAATGACGGCAGACACCATCCAATCACAAGTCTATAATACAACATTAGAATCAACCAAGTTTTTTTTCAGTAAAGCACTTCGAGTGTAGCAAATTTCGTTCTCGACACATAAAATTTACTTACAAGTCTATGGCGTGGAATCAGGGTCAAAAATACTTATTTACGTATATACATGATTATTGCTGTATATACGTAAGTCGAATTCCGTATATACAGAAATAATTATAAATATACGTACATAATTGCGTGTATACGGAATTCGATTTACGTATAATATACGTAATTATTTCTGTATATCACGGTGCATATTCAGAACTCTTGCTTTCCGATTCAATCGGCGGTAACGCTTGCTTTCCGATTCCGGCAAAGCATACTTTCCGAAATTTCTTCGAATGATTTATGAAAGTGATCTGCGTTGCCTTGTAAAACAGACTTTGCAGCCAAACATATCCAAATGTTAACGATCTCATCTACAATTATCAATCTTTCTCAACACAGTTTTTGTTTAAAAGGGTCGATGTATCATTTTTATACAAAATATAAGACCACAAATAGTCTTATTTTGAATTTACATTGTATCATAGGTCAAATTTATTTGTTCAGTGTATGTTCAATGGTGTTAATATGTCCTTTGATTGAGTTAAGCTATTTCAGTTGATATTTTATAGTGTGTCTTTCTATGTTGTGATGTTACACTATCGTTTCAGAAAAAGGGTGAAGGTTTGGTACCATTAAAACGTTTAAACCCGCTGCATTTGTTTGCACCTGTCCTAAGTCAGGAATCTGATGTTCAGTAGTTGTCGTTTGTTGATGTGGTTCATAGTGTTTCTTGTTTCTCGTTTTTATATAGATTAGACCGTTGGTTTTCCCGTTTGAATGGTTTTACACTAGTAATTTTTGGGGCCCTTTATAGCTTACTGTTCGGTGTGAGCCTAGGCTCCGTGTTGAAGACCGTAATTTGACCTATAATGGTTTACATTTATAAATTTTGACTTGGATGGAGAGTTGTCTCATTGGCACTCATACCACATCTTCTTATATCTAATTATCAGCTTTATTCACCGTTTTTCCGAAAATCGATGTGTAACGCTTTGAGATTCAGGAAACGCTTACATTGAGATGTGAGGTAGCAATATAACTAAAGAATAAGGAGAAGTGATATAATTGCCAATGTAACTATCCACCAGAGTTCAAATGAAGTGGATGTAAGCAATTATAGGCCACCGTAAGGCCTTCAACAATTAGAAAATAATTGAAACTATAGAAGACCCTGACATGAAAAAATATGAAGCAATTCAAACGAAAAATTTAACGGCCTAATTTATATCAAAACAATTTACGCAAAATATGACAAACATGAACCAATGACAACCACTGACCTATAGCTCCTGACTTTGGACAGACACACAAAGAATGTGTGTGGGGTTAAACATGTTTGTTAGCACTAAACCATCCCCTAACCATAAGTTCAGTCAAATATAGTATGCCCAAACATGTTTCATTAAAGAAAATATTTCCATTAGGGAACGTTCGCTTAAATCTGAGTGGGTATGGCTTTTTCCTAAAATATATTATATTCTGATTCCCAATTTTGAGGAAACAAATATTTTGATCTGGGAGAAAGACCAACAATATTCTGTTTGAGAGTTTTTGTCATTAAATTAAATATAAAGTTTTTTTTCAAAACAATAAATAATTTGATGATTGCCTGGTACGAAAAAGAATTCCATAAAAGAAAAATAACCCATTACCCCTCCCACCTCTTTTCAAATGTTATGGTTGTTCTCTTACGTAATGTTACAAGCTACATATCTTTGCTGTCTAGGGACCCTTTTATTTATAATGGTCATACAAAACACAAAAAACAGTATTTAACAGTTCCTATTTTTGCAGTATCATAGGTCTTTAGTTATATTTGTGATCTTTCGTTTTCAATGAACACACACGCAACCACCACTCCCCGTCCCATCGCTCAGGTTAGTTGATTTTATTTGTCTCTAGTTTTTCACTATTCCGGTCTTGGCCGGCCCATTAGATTTCTTCTTTTCCTTCTAAAGTACGTATTTTAAAATTTCAAATGAAAGATGTATCAATTTCCTTTTTTTTACATAAAATGTAAAGGTGACATTCCTAGAGAAATAATGATAGTCCTTTTTTCTCGGTCTTTATATTTAACAATAATTATATCCAAACTCCAAAAATGCAACCACTTTACAAGAACATTATGGCATGGTATTGGTTGCAAAATTTGATATTTTCATTCAAATGCAATATTTTTCATTTAATTGGTATATTTTTTCATTTATATGCAATATTTTTCATTTATATGCAATATTTTTTCATTTGTATGGTATATTTTTCATTTATATGCAATATTTTTTCATTTATATGCAATATTTTTCATTTATATGCAATATTTTTCATTTGTATGGTATATTTTTCATTTAAATGGTATAATTTTTCATTTATATGCAATATTTTTATTTTAATGGTATAATTTTTCATTCAAATGGTATAATTTGTCATTCAAATGCAATATTTTTATTCAATTTGTATAACTTGTCATTGTAATGCAATATTTTTCATTCAATTGGTATAATTGTCGTTTTTATTTATATGCAATAATTTTTATTTATATGCAATAATTGCATTATGGGAAATTGTTTGACGTCACAAGGTCAAATTTGCAACAACGTTTGTGATTGGTCGATATAGTCAGGCAGCCCTGCTTGACTCACATGTTGAAGTTGGCACGTTCTCTATGAACTCCCTGGTTTGATTAGCTGTTGATATCTATATGAGAAGGTAACGTTTTGTATAACTGTTTGCATTCCCCTTTCTTTCTCAACACGAATGCATGACCAAGAATTAAAAACGCGTCGCCCCACTAACTAAATCTTGCGTTCATGCGAGTCCGGCATTGCAGGCTGATACTGTTAGTGTTACTGTTAGGATTATGTACCCTTGTGTTGATTCAATACTAAACATATGGAAAGTTTATAGAAAATCCATAGTCCAAATAATTATGACGTCTGGCAAGGCTATTTTGATTTTTTTCTTGGACGCCTTTCTGCGACCAAAATAGCCTTGCCAGACGTCATAATTATTTAGACTAGAACATGGATCCACAGCCTTTTCTTTTAATCTTGTTCCCTCAAATAAGGCAATTTAATAACTGATAGATATCGGAGTATTGCTCGAAATTTCCTCAAAACAAGTTTATTACTGTAGTTATAATAATGGTTAAAACAAATAAAAATGAGCTCAAATTAAGTACACCTTTAGGGTGCACTTGACTGGCTCAGCACCACTCCAGATGTTTGGGAATTTACAGGTTGCTTATATTTTTTTGTAAACAATTAATAAACACAAGCAAATTTTCGAAAAGCAAGTGAGTAATCTATGTTTGAAATTTTATAACAAAAATCTCTGTATTGAAGGCTGTGGATTTTCTATAAAATCTTGGTTTATTTGCCACAAAGTACTCGCTTTGTTTATAAAAATCCGTAAACCAGAACTGAAGTTGACAGCAGGTTCATCAGATGGAAACACTTGTTGGAAACAGTTGGGGTACATCTAATAACCAATGTAAAAAGTGCGAAATATGCACCACAATGGCCGTTTATGGAAAAATTGGAATGTGTTCTAGTTCCCATCTCTGAATCCCGAATTAGATTTTTTTCAACGTCCCACTGTAGTTAATAATTACTATATGTCTTTGCATATTTCAAAACATATTTTTCTTCAGGAATTGTTAGCTCTCTAGAACTTTTATTTGTCAGCATATTTTGTTCATATTTATACACATAATGCAAGCTATATATATTCATAGCCTCTCATACACCTTGTATCATCTTACAGCGAATATAGGTACTATCCAAGCAGGCGTGAGCGATTTTGATCTTACACGGTAACGACAAATCTTTCTTTTGTTCACATAATATCAATGTGACTACTTCAATCTAAACATAATTGCTGTTTTAAGAAATGATTTGATCGTAGCTTGACTAATTAGAGATGTCTCATTATTTTCCCAAAACAAGAGGGATTACTAAAAGCATGTGCAAATACTTGTAAAAGAAGTTGGCCCTCGTCTCATCCGATAGAATGTCAATGTGTGTGTATAATAAGTATAGCTGTTTCAATAATTGGCACTGAAATCTTTTCGATATTTTATCCCTAAAGAAGCCTTGTGTATGGTGTTTGGCTGACCACATACATCCTTATGTACGGTGCATAGTTAAGTTGTTGTACACCGTACACAAAACTTTATTTTCATACTCGTTTATTACCCAAACAGTTTCAAAGAATGAGTAATCACAGGTAGCTTTATGATTGGTAACCATTACTGTTACCCTGTAATAGGTTTCTTTCAGATAAAACATGTAAATGTCTCAACAACTGTATCGAAATTGAAAGTGGGTGTTGACTTTCACAACTATTTGCGCATGTTATTTGTTCTTATTTGAATATCAAAGTTTTTTATGAATAGGAAAAATCGATGCAAAATTATTTGGGAGCAGGAATTTCAAATGTTGAGAAATGTACATTGAATAATGAAAAGCAAAACAAAGATTTCCGTTACCTTGTAAGGTCAAAATTGATCATGCCCGCTTGGTTAGTACCTATTTCCAGTGTACTGATGATACACGGTGTCATAGGACAATTTCAATTTCGCCAGATTCACTTTTATTTCAAGGAGAAATTGCCCTTTAATTATATGAATGGAAATTTGTTGTTTCCAACTTGTTAGCACTGACTAGAATAATGCTAAGTAACATAAAACTAAGATTAAGTTCAAATTCAGGTGGTGTCACTTTGACTGTTTCTGAGTTATGTCTTTTCCAATTTGCACTTGTTCACCACCTATTTAAGCATGACAATCAATCCATTTTGCCAGTGGAGGATCCATGTCATCAGACACAATCTTGTTTTATTATGCGACCACAAAAATATATTTAGGATCATAATAATGGTATGATGAAGTAATTGTTGTCCATGTTGTCTGCGTCGTTGTCCTTAGACACATTACGTTTCTAGACAATAACCATGATAACTTTAGTTTAAGTGTGGATCTAGATATGATTTTTTTAGAAGGTTCAATACCACAAGGTTGGGATTAATTTTGGATGATGGTCCCAACGGTTTTGGAATTCAGACTCAAAGGGGCCAAAATAAGCATTTTCTTTAAGTTATTACCATGAACTTAGAAAATGCATAATATATATAAGATAAACACATAACAAATCAAAACAAACAAACTGTGCGCATCAATGAATACATTTTATGATTTATAATCACCAGAGCATGAAATGAAGTACTATGCAAGCTTCCAAGTCATGCAAGTAATTCCAAAGTGTCCCATGTAAAAGCATTATCGCTATTTTAGGAAATTTTCCTTTGATCTTGCTGACTGGTGATTTCCTTTCTCAGCAGGAGTCAAGACAAGTGATATGAACAATGATGGCAAGAAACTAAATTAAATGAGGCACATGGATCCTAATGAAACTGACAATGTCGTCATAGTTACAAATAGCGATCAACAAATTATCATTGCAATTGGTCATCTCAACTGGATTGCTTTTCTCATTTTAGCCATATCATCTCAGGCGAGAAAATCAATCTTGTTGAGATGATCAATGATAATCTGTAAGAACATGTATCTAAATTATATGCCTTTTAAAGCTAACTAAAGCCTTTTCCTATTGATTTAGTATGGTTCATCAAAAATGATTTACTTTAATTAGAAAATGAGTTATTCAGTCCATGTATTCAGTTTCTGCGCAAAGTTTCAAAAATTCTCAAGTGCCTAATTAATATAAAAAGTAAAATATTAAATATTTGGTCAACAAATAACAAACATGTGTTACTAAACTATTAGGAATAAAAAGAGAGGAGACAACTCGCGAAAGCATGTGTAATCACACTGTGTGAGAAATTAACTAAGTTTCCACATCCCATGTCAGAATCTTTCATAATAAAGGTTGCAGTCTTGAAATTGACTGCTCCATAGGCTAACATGCAAAACAGCTGATCTTTGAAAACAAAAAAATAAAAAAATAAAAAATGCTAGCCTAATTTTGCTATATATAAAAAAAAATTCATGTTCATATCATGTATGTACTAATGTGAAATTGTGATTTAATCGAAAAAAAGGGGGTTCTTGCCACGAAGAATAAAAAGTGACGCAATCCTGAAGTCAAAACATTTTTTTCCTACTTTCTGTTTGCTATTTTTACTAGGCCGCACCACTTCCAGTAAACATGATATCCTTCCACTTTCATGGATTGATATCCCCAAAAGATGCAAGTCTATATATATGTTTCAATTCAGCATAAACCTACATGTATAATCAAACAGAAAAAATTGAGTTCAGAAAAAAATTCAGAAAAAAATGCACTATTTTGTTCCCCTCCATGTTTTGACATGCACCCGAAACTGGAGTTGTAATACAAGACTGCTACCTAAAGGTTAATACAGTCAAAAATTAAATACAATACTGACTGCCAATCCTGCCTAAAGTTTTTAAAATCTGACAAAGTCAAAGATGAAGCTTAGTAAGTTACAAAAATTACATCCTTGGTCCCTTGCTATTACACATTGGTGGGTTTTCATATAGCGCTCAAAAGTGACTAAAGCCCTCAAAATCCTAGCTTAGATCCAGATTCACACATGCATGTTTATTTCTCTGAAATGAAAATATTTAAGTTATACCCTTGACTGTTCAGAGTGTAAAATATCACTGATTTATACATAGAAATCTGATAAATTGCAGAATACTATACATGCTGTAGCTACAAATGCAACACCATGGATATTAGCTGTGAAATATTGGCTCATGTGATAGGTTTGATGGCTTAATGACATTCTTCTTTTTTTGCAGAAGATGGCAACATACCCAGATCATGAACATGATGAAGAGCAAGAAGAGTCTATTTTGAAATTTTTTCCAAGACTTGGACGAAACGTTATCATATTGTGAAAATATCCCAGATAACCCTCCAAATTGTGACATAGAATACTTTCGCAACAGATTGAAAAGTGCAGTGGATGGCTTAAATTGTTTAGAATTTAATTTAGTTATAAATAGAGCTGATCAGAGCTTAATTGAGAAAATTCAAACCCTATTATCTTGTCTTCAGCCCTGAGAGAACATTGGAGCACGATAGATTTTTCTATGCCATCTAGTTTCTTGAGCATTGTTGATGGAGCAGGATGTATTTCAGCGACTGATAGGCTGGGAAGGCCTCCTGCTTTTATATGCACCGACCAAGTGGAATATTTGTTTAAAATTGGTTTTAAGATAGGTGAAATAGCCAGAATGTTCTTAGTGCACAGAACAACACTATGGAGACGACTTAAATATGAGGAGAAGAATCTGGTTAGACATACTATGATAAATGATTCAGAATTGATGTCAGTGATGCGAGAAATCGTTAACAGTCAACCACATACTGGTGTGAGTATGATGATTGGCCACTTAAAAGCAAAAGGTATAAGTGTGCAACAGTCACGTGTAAGGAGAACTCTGCGTGATATTGATCCAGGAAGCACCTTGATACGATGGGGCTTAACTGCAGTTCGCAGGAAATACTCAGTTGCAGGGCCTAATGACCTATGGCATATTGATGGACACCATGCGCTGATCCGCTGGAAATTAGTAACACATGGAGGTATTGATGGTTTTTCGCGATTAATAGTGTTCTTAAAATGCTCGAACAACAACTTGGCGGTCACTGTTTTGAACTCGTTTTTGAAAGCAGTTGAATCGTACTCATTACCATCTCGAGTCAGAGGTGATCAAGGAAGTGAAAATGTTTTAGTTGCTAGATATATGGAAGAAAGGCGAGGCTCTGATCGTGGTAGTTTTATAGCAGGAAAATCTGTGCACAATAGCAGAATTGAAAGGCTTTGGAGAGATGTTTATTATGCTGTAATTCAAACATTCTATTCATTGTTTTACTATCTAGAAGGAAATGATCTGCTAGATGTTGATAATCAAAAGGATCTGCTGTGTTTACATTATGTGTTTATACCTCGTATCAACGAAGCACTCTCTCAATTCGTAGTGGCATATAATAGTCATGGGTTAAGAACAGAACGTTGTTGGTCACCACAAAAGATCTGGGTGAACAGCATGATTCAAAAAAACATTCATTCAGCTGAACTGAATAGTGAAAATATTTTAATTGATGGAATTGAGCAGTATGGAATAGACCCTCAAGTTAATGATGTTCAAACACATGGTGAAGATATTGGCTCATTGGACATGCTGAATATGCAACCAGATCATGTAATTGTAGATGTGGATAACTTGTTGAGTCAGGTTGACCCTCTTATTCCAAGTAATGAACATGGAGTTGATGTTTATCTTGCTGCAAGAGAGATTGTACGACATGATGATGTGTAGAATTAGATAAAAATAAAACTCTGTTTTTTTTTATTTTCACTGGTACATGTAGATTATTGTACACTGACCCTGTACTTGCCCATGTTAAGATGATGTTATTCATGTTAAATTATATTTGTGAAGTCAAAATTACTTTAAATGTATAACATACATGTACATTTGAATACATTGTATGAGACAACAAACCTTTACAAAATGTGAAATAAAAAGATAAATACAAAACATAAAATGTACAACAAGAGAGTACACACTGAAACGTCTCACCTGCTTTACTTTTCACTGATATTATGTTGAAAGTCCTAAATATAAAGCTTAACTATAACTATCACACATGATCCAAGAAAATGAGGTCATATAAACCAATCAAGAAATACAGCTGAAGGATGTCTCCGGCTGTGGGAATTTCTCTCTACATTGAAGACCTGTTGGTGACCTGCTGTTGTTTTTTCTATGGTCGGGTTGTTGTCTCTTTGACACATTCCCCATTTCCATTCTCATTTTAGCTCACCTTTCCTGAAAGGAAATGTGAGCTTTGCCATTACTTGGCGTCCGTCGTCGTTGTCCGTCGTCGTCCGTTGTCCGTTGTCCGTCGTCGTCGTAAACTATCTCAAAGATCTTCTTCTCTGAAACTACTGAACCAATTCCAACCGATCCTTAGGGTATCTAGAATAAAATTTGTGTTTTATTTTCCATTTCTTCAAAAACATGGCCGCTATGGCTAAAAATAGAACATAGGGTAAAATGCAGTTTTGGCTTATATCTCAAAACTAAAGCATTTAGAGCAAATCTGACATGGGGTAAAATTGTTCATCAGGTCAAGATTTATCAGCCCTGAAATTTTCAGAGGAATCAAAAACCCATTGTTGGGTTGCTGCCATAATTGGTAATTTTAAGGAAATTTTGCAGTTTTGGTCATTATCTTGAATATTATTATAGATAAAGAGAAACTGTAAACAGTAAAATGTTCAGCAAAGTAAGATCTACAAATAAGTCAATTTGACCAAAATTGTCAATTGACCCTTAAGGAGTTATTGTCCTTTAAAGAAAATTTTACACAATTTGTTCATCATATTTGCTAACTTTAAAAATCTTCTCCTCTGAAACTACTGAACCAATTTCAACCAAACTTAAGGTAAATGATCATTAGGGTGTCTAGAATAAAGTTTGTGTTTTATTTTCTGTTTCCTCAAAAAGATGGCCGTCATGGCTAAAAATAGAACATAGGGTAAAATGCAGTTTTGGCTTATATCTCAAAAACTAAAGCATAAAGAGCAAATCTGACATTGGGTGAATTTGTTCATTAGGTCAAGATCTATCAGCCCTGAAATGTTCAGAGGAATCAAACAACCTATTGTTGGGTTGATGCCACTTAATAGGTAATTTTAAGGAAATTTTGCAGTTTTGCTCATTATCTTGAATATTATTATAGATAAAGAGAAACTGTAAACAGCAAAACTGTTAAGCAAAGTAAGATCTACAAATAAGTCAATATGACCAAAATTGTCAATTGACCTTTAAAGGACTTATTGCCCTTTAAAGACATTTTACTTAATTTGTTTTACTTGTTAGCTTACTTTAAAAAATCTTCTCCTTTGAAACTGCTGAATCAATTTCACCAAACTTAGGCTGAATGAGTTTCAGAGTATCAAGTATAAATTTTATATTTTATTTCCTTGTCGTCAAGAAAGCCTGTATGGCTAAAATAGAACATAGGGTAAAATGCATTTTTGCTTTTGAAGAAGATATGACCAGATTCAAGAATATTTATATAAATTGAAAAGCCAAAATAATCATTGATGAAAGATTTAAGCAAATAATTTAAGGTGAGCGATTCAGGCTCTTGAGAGCCTCTTGTTATGTCGTGTACATGTTACAATCATTCTATACACTAAATATAGTAAGTTGACCTATTGCTTATAAATAGCTTCAAAGAAACAGACTGAACTATGGAAACTAAACAATGAACGATGAAAATGAGGTCAAGGTCACATGAACGATACTTGGCAGACAATTACAGCCTACTATACTTCCATACAACAGACATATTTGACCTATTGCTTATAGTTTTACACCAAAACACCTTGCAATGAACAGTGAAAATGAGGTAAAGGTCAAATAAAACCTGTGAGACCGACACATAGATCATAAAATATTTCTATGCATCAAATATAGTTGACCTATTGCATATACAATTAAATATTACAAAAGACTAAAACTAAAAATAATAATTTTTTTATCTCTGAGCCATGAAAATGAGGTAAAAGTCAGATGACACCTTACAATCATTCCATATAGTAAAAGAAAAAAGACAACAAAAAAATAACAACTGAACCATGAAAATAAGGTCAAGATCAGATTGTCAGTTTTCCTATCGAAGGTCGGTGGTTTTCTCCAGGCACTCCGGCTTCCTCTACCAATAAAACTGACCGCCACGAAATAGTCCAAAGGGTGCTTAAAAAGGCGTAAAACACAAAAAAAAAAAAAAAAAAAGGACAGATGACACTTGCCAGTTGTACATTTTCACCTTTACAGTACTTCCGTACCAGAGAAAACGAAGACCATTTGTTCAGGACATGTCATAGATCATGACTCTTAAGTTTCAAGATTTTTGAAAATCGGAGGCTCACAATGACCCTGCATGTGTAGCCCTTTTGGCAATCCTTTTTGGTCTATCTTAAGAGCTTTATAATATTCAAATATATGTATGGTTTAATTTGTTCATATATCAGCTACTTTGTACTTGAGAAATTGGAAAATATGATTTCCGTAGGGTTTCTATGTAAACTTTGAACCCTGGCTGTGGCCATTTTGCGTCAGACCAGAACAAAATAAGGATTTATGTAAAGTTTCAAACCATTTTGTCTAGTAGTTTCAGAGACAATCTTTGAAAATTGGCCAAACAGAATCTAAGATTTGCTCTAGCGGACATGTTTTCATTGGACTAGAACAAAGTAGGGTCATTTGTTAAGGACCTTGCACTGACCATTCATGCGATTTTACTTAAAATCTGTCAAGAGGTTTCAGAGAATGAAAATGTGAAAACTTTATGACAAATGATGGTCATAACTTGATGGCAATTGGACTTTTACTTAGGTGAGCTAAAAGTGTTTATGAAAATCTTCAAAATTTATTATAAATTTCCAAAACATACATGTAAGAATGTGGGTTTTGCACTTGGACCTATATATACACATAACACATACTTTAATAAAACATTTTAATGAAAATAAACCTGACAGTTATGTTCTCCATAAATTGCAAAACAAAAGTTCATAGTATTATGATAACATTAGATCTAAATATTTTATTTTCAACAACTCATCAGTTTCCTAACTGTTATACATGTTTTACAAAATAATCAAACTCAGATGTCTGTGCAGTTTGAGTCAAACAACAATTTAACATATAAAGCACCCAAGTTTCTTTTGGAACTTGTTCAAAACTATAACATAATAAAATGTTTGGCAGGGCACAGCTTGACACGACCGCAGAAGTGGAACCCTGAAAATGGGGAGCAAATATGGACACAACATTCGAGTTTCATACAGCTCTGAATTTGGATTGTGATTAAAAAGTTGACACTGCATAGGTTTCTGACACAGAATGAATGGGGTCTAAAAGCTGAAAAGTTTTAAATTGGACATTCACTTTTTATGGTCCATTTTCCAAAATTTAAATACATGGTTAGATTCAGCGTATCAAAGAACCACAAGAACTCAATTTTGATGAAATCAAATAAAGTTCCAATTTTGGACCCTTTAGACCATAATGTGGACCAATTTGATAATGGGGACCAAATATCAAAATCTAAATACATGGTTAGATTGAGCATGTCAAAGAACGAACCCTTATATTCAATTTTGGTTGAAATCAAACAAAAGTTTAATTTGAACCCCTATTTGGACCAACTTGAAAACTGGGCCCATAATAAAAATTCATACATTTTCAGATTCAGCATATCAAACAACCCCAAGAATTATTTTTTTGTTAAAATCAACTAAGTTTAATTTTGGACCCTTTGGATCTTAATGTAGACCAATTTGAAAACAGGACCAAAAATTAAGAATCCAAATACACGATTAGAATAGACATATCAAAGAACCCAAATAATTCAATTTTTGATGAAATCAATAAAAAAAAAAAAAAAGAGTTAACATTTTACCCTTTTGGCCTCTTCCTCCTAAACTGTTAGGACCAAACTCCAAATATCAATCCCAACCTTCCTTTTGTGGTAAAAAAAACATGTGTTTAAATTTCATAGACTTTTATTTACTTATACTTAAGTTATTGTGTGAAAACCAAATGTCTATGGACAACGACAACATGATACCATTTGTATAAGAATTTATATAATCAATATATTTATACAGAAATATTCAAATTTGTATTTGTAACAACCTTTGTACCAGGCAAGACAAAAAATGAAGATGAAGTATGGAAGAGTATTAAAATTAAAGACTCCCATGAATGGTTTATGCCAGTCCAAAGCCTGGTGAGTTTGCAATTCCAAAAGTCATGTTTTTTGAATGTATTAAAATCTTCTGAAACTGGAAGCTTCAACTCCATTGAGCATGTGTTTGCTTTTGGAAACAATCCTGAGTCATGAAGAAAAGTAATAGATGGTGATGGATCAAATCCTAATGGAGGTACACAGTCTGCTCCAGTTGCAAATGATAAAACATCACCTAAGGTAATTTCACCATCCTCATCTTCTGAAATAAGACAAATATTAAAACTTTATACAAAATGTTGACTTCAGTTGAGGTTTACTCATGTTTATACAAACCAGGTAAGTAATTGATCGACCAAAACCAACAGCCAAGCTGGTAGTAGATTGATCACAGGAATGTCCATATAGTCATAATTATACAAAATCAAAGAGGATAACTGATTCATTAAATGTTATGTAACAAAGTTGAACTTTAGTTGGCTATAAAAGCTAAACAACCTCACTCAATAAACTTTCATATTACTACATGAACAATATTTTTTATGCTTCACATCTCAATGAGGTCCCAATATGAAATCAAAGCCTTAAAGGCTGTAAAAGCAATTGCTGTATACTAGTAGTAGTTAACATTTTTTTAAACATCTTATTGACAGTTTCCTTGTTTTAGCAGTGGCGGATCCAGAATTTTTCATAAAGGGGGGAGCTCCAGTCATGCTTCAGTGATTCCCTATATAATCAACCAAATGTTTCCCACGAAGGGGCGGACCCCAGGGTCCCTCCTGGATCCGCCTATGTTTAGCTAATTGTTTACGTCCACGTACGACTTGGACCGTGCGTCAAAGTTACTGTGACAGAGTTTTGAACGTGCCCGATCGCAACTTCTCCTTTCTCGTGAAGAAATTGCAATGTTCTTTTATGCATAGAAAAAACACATTAAGCTCCAACTGTCTGTGTCAACTACATTTCACATTCCGTTGTCGGCTAAGTTTTGCAAAGGCATAATTGAGGGTTTGGATGGGGTTAAATGATTATAGAATAATGCCCTTAAAAATGAAGATTAGAGAATAACGGGCAAAAAATGAAGATTAGAGAAATGTGTGGTCTAAAAATATAATGAATATTGAATAATTAATAAAAGAAAACGCTAAAAGTTAAGTGTTTACAGAATTTTCCTTCTTAAAATTTAAAGAAATTTGTAAAATATAAAAGTGAAAACAAACTCTGTAAACTTTTTGGTTTCGTGATAACAGACTATAGGATTCAGTCAATGTGAACTGGTTTCCGATACTTCTATCAAAGAAAACTGGGGAAAAATTAGAGAATAATGCGTAAAAATCACTTTTGAAGAATAGACTAATTTTTGAAGATTAGAGAAAAAGGGTAAAATTAAATGTTTACAGAATAACAGACCACCCCCATCAAGACCCTCATAATTGACGAAATCGTTTTCCTCAAAAGTCGTAATTTCACCACGAATTCCAATCAAATGAGACGCAAGGGACATCCTGCAACTTGAAATTCGTCCACCAAAATCAGGGTTTGATATATTTCCGACGTGCAAACAGAGGATTCATTTCAAAATCTCGGCAAATCGGTGATTCACAGATCTATGATGAAAGCGGTCTCACTAATTAGAAACAAAAAGCGTCAACAAGCGACTAAAAAGGCGATTTTTGAAATTAAAAAAATGGCGACAAGGAAATTAAATTAGCGATACCAAAGGGGAAAATAAGCAACAAGAAATCAAATCAAGGGTCAATCGAGTTGAAAATATGTTTGCAATCTTGTAACTTATTTCCATTTTCTTGTCGCCAATTTCATTTCATTGTTGCTTATTTGCCCTTCCTAGTCGCTTGTTGACGCTTCTTGTCTCTAATTAGTGAGACCGTGTTAATCTATTTATATTTTCGTGGGAGTTGATTTGAACAAAATCGTGTTTTGGGGCTATTTTAACGACCCCTAAGATGAAATTGAACAATTAGGGATCATTACCCCCAAAAACAATCCCAACCTTCCTTTTGTGGTATTGAACCTTTTGGTTAAGTTTCACAGAGATCCATTCACTTAAACTGAAGTTATTGTCCGGAAACCAATCTGTCACGGACGACGACAACGACGACGAAGACGTGATAGCAATATCTGACGCAAATTTTTGCAGTCGTATAAAAATCAAAAGGAGCACATGTGAATAGAATTAAACAGTTTCTAGTAAGTTGGTGATTTTTTTTTCAAGTTCTTGTCCAAAAACTGGAAAATCACCCCTTTAGTAAAACTCCCAATACTTGGAAAACGTAAATTTGAAATTTGTAAAAACAAAGGGAGCTCAAATCAAAAGATATAACAATTCAATACAGTTTTATGCATAGTGGTTAAAGCGTATTTGAGATAATGTCGGAAATGTTGAAGACGGACGGTAAACGTTATACCATAAGTCTTGTAAAAGGGCATACATGTATAGAAAATATAAGAATGCTATTCAGTCCTTTTGGGTAGTTTTACCCTATATATCCAAACAAACAATATTTACTTTCTTCTGTTTCTGATAATGCTTGGTTTCATAAGTTTCTTTCTAATGACTGTCCCTTACAATATTGCAATGCAGGAAACTCTAATTTTGGTTAAGAATTAAAATATACATGTATTAAAGATCAAGAGCATTCTTATGTTTTAAATTAAGCCTTCATATAGAAAAATTAAAATTCCAGATCAGAATATGTGCTTCCAGAAGTGGTGGTGTTGAATCAAATTTTATGTTTATATAATAAAAGAAGATGTGAGGCATATATTTTACAAGTACCTTGCAAGTCAATTAAAAATCTCTCCAATATCCAACAATGTTCTCCTCGTCCGTCTTCTGTTGCTGCCTGGAACTGACATTTTGATATCCATAAACACCACCTCCATCATTTCAGCGGTCAATTTTTCATTTCCTTGACAGACAAACAAATCCTTAAATGCTTTATAATGCTCTTGAATGTACGTTAATACATCAAGTGTCTGTAACCCATCACGCAACCTGTAATTGTATACCAGTTTATTAAACACCAACATATCAACCATGTAAACATATTTAAGATATGCATTGTATTCAGCTGAATTAAACAAAAATAGAACCTATTAGAAGAATAATATTTGTGATAATCTTTAAATGGCAATCTTGAGAATGATAAGTGAAAGACACGACAGACAATTCACCTCATCTCACTATTTGTTTGGTGGAAGAAAATGCATATATCCCTTTGTGTTGCACTTGAAGATGTTGGGGACATAAATAGACTTCATTTAATTATTTGACCTTAAAGTCAAAGGTCAAGGTCACTAATTTTTTAAATTAGGTGATATATACTCACATACAAAATACCAAAAGCCTATAGCCTAGACAAATTTTTGAATGTATTTGACTTGAGGTCAAAGGTTACTGTGATTCGTTACTGACTCTAGTTAGCAACACATGTCCTCGACATGATGCACCCATGTACCAAATTATAGATATCTACTTCAAAGAGAAACAAGAATGTGTCCCCAGTACACGGATGCCCCATCCGCACTATCATTTTCTATGTTCAGTGTACCGTTAAAATGGGGATAATTGCTAATTTTGCATTAAAATTAGAAAGATCATATCATAAGGACTTCAACTTCATCAAAACTACCTCGACCAAAAACTTTAACCAAAACTTTAACCTGAAGTGGGACAAACGGACGGATGCACAAACGAACGAATGAACAAATGCACAGACCAGAAAACATGGGGCATAAAAGTCATGACATGGATAAAATTTTGTATGAGGAATTCACACTTAAATAATATGTCTTCATTCTTTGAAAGAGAGACATCTATATTAACTGTTCACAAAAGAATTACACATTATATCCTGCAACAAGACTTTAATGTTGTTGAAAAAACCTAAGTTAAAAGTTTCATAATAGCTATATAGTTTACAAACATCTTCAGGTCACCATTTCCATTTTCAGCAGGGTCTTTTAGATGAAACAGGTTATCAGGTTAAGGATGCTTTGTAATACATTCAAGTTCAACAGAAATGATTGCATGTGAAAACTTCTCATTGATGACTTTTAAAAGAGTTTATACTTAATACCCTCCACTTTTCATGTCATTGCATGTATTGATGACATTTTCCTTTAAGGAGATATTAATCTATAATTTACCCACTCAGTCCAGAGTATTTCATTTTCTGTTGAATGGAAGTGTCAGTCCTGTCTCTCTAATACCATACAATACTTAGGAAGATGATGTATGAGTGCCAATGACATAACCAACTGATAACTCTTCATCCAAATAACAATTTAAAAAAGTAAACCGTTAGAGGTCAATGTACACCCTTCAACACGGAACAATAACCTATAAAGGGCCCCAGTTTTCCAATCAAAAATAAAATATTACTCACTGGTGAAGAGGAGTACTGGTTCTTTCCAGGACCAAAAATCTGACAATATCCATGATTAATTTATCTTTTTGTTGCATGTTCAATATAGGCCTGAAACATCCCGCTGTTATCAACAGGGTTGACATTGCATTCATTTGTTTGTTCAAGTCTTGCAAACTTGATGCATCTTTTAACTAAAAAGAAAACAGGTTATTAAAACTCTATCAACAATCTAAGTGTCAGGTGACATTTAGCACATAGGTATATAGCCAGCAAGAACTACATATATATATATTTAGAAAATAGAATTATCTGCTAATTTGTTTAAATTGGGTTAAAACAGGCATTCTGTGAGTATTGCATGACATTATACAGTCAGTTAAAAATTCATTTTATTGGAACAATATGCGATCATGATCTATAACTTGTAACAGTGTAAAGTATATAACAAGCATCAAGTCAAATTCTTCAAGCTTGAAGAATAAAAAAGTTTAAACTATCCAACGACCATAACTGTGCTCAACATCTCATCAAACCAGAACAACATTTGATCTTGATCTGTAACCAATAATCAAATCAATATCTTCAAGCTAATTAACAAAACTAGAGGCTCTAATGAGCCTGTGTCGCTCACCTTGGTCTATGTGAATATTAAACAAAGGAAGCAGATGAATTCATGGCAAAATTGCATTTTGGTGATGGTGATGTGTTTGTACATCTTACTTTACTGAACATTCTTGCTGCTTACAATTATCTCTATCTATAATGAACTTGGCCCAAGTAGTTTCAGTGGAAAATGTTATTAAAAATTTACAAATTTTATGAAAATTGTTAAAAATTGACTATAAAGGACAGTAAGTCCTTATGGGGTCAATTGACCATGTTGGTCAAATGTTGCCTTATTTCTAGCCTTCGAGGTCTTACTTAGCTGTACATTATTGCTGTTTACAGTTTATCTCTATCTATAATAATATTCAAGATTATAACAAAAAACGGCAAAATTTCCTTAAATGACCAATTCAGGGGCAGCAACCCAACAACCGGTTGTCCGATCCATCTGAAAATTTCAGGGAGATAGATCTTAACCTAATTAACAATTTAATCTCGTCAGATTTGCTCTAAATGCTTTGGTTTTTTGAGTTATAAGCCAAAAACTGCATTCTACCCCTATTTTCTATAACAATTCTTATTATCAATCCAATACTTTCTAAATACTACCTTTTGAACTTCTCCTCTCAAGTCACCATCTGCTATATCTTCAATATTCCTTTCTCCAGCTTGTCCTACCAACGCATTGTACATAACTGGAGAAAGGAATTTTGGTGATGGTCCTCCGTGTACAATGGATAGGGAAAAGAATAATCCAACATCTCTGTACAGATTGTCTTCTAGGGCTACAATAAAACAAAACTAAATATTTTGCTAAAATGTGATAAAAGATTTAAGATATATTAAATTTAACATTTAGAGGCCTTAATAGACATGATAGATGTCAAAGAATAAATTTTACTATTCATAACTATATATTATCAATCCCTGATTCAGTGATATAATATATATCATGTTTGTTTTGTGTTTCACAGACCTTCCAGAAATCAGAACCAAAATGAGGGAAACAAGAATGTGTCCCTAATACATGGATGCACCATCTGCATTATAATTTTCTGTCTAGTGGACCGTGAAAATGGGGTAAAAACTCTTATTTGGCATTAACATTTGAAAGATAATATCATAAGGTACAAGTATACTAAGTTTCCTCAACTTCATCAAAAACTAACTCAACCAAAAACTTTAACCTGAAGCCGGACAGACAGACGGAAGAACAAATGAACGAACAGACCAGAAAACATAATGCCCATAAATGAGGCATAAAAATGGTCCTTCCCTTTAAAACCGTAACAAGTGTCTAGATCCCCAAAGTGTCCCCTATTGTAAATGGTGTGAGGGTTATTGTGAGAGATGGGTCAAGATCCCTAATGCACCAGCTCTAGATGAGGAACCCCAAGTAATGTGTACAAGAAATCTCTGTGTATTGATATTGGA
This sequence comes from Mytilus coruscus, assembly GCA_017311375.1. Classification (NCBI taxonomy): domain Eukaryota; kingdom Metazoa; phylum Mollusca; class Bivalvia; order Mytilida; family Mytilidae; genus Mytilus; species Mytilus coruscus. The sequence goes on from CM029601.1 coordinate 32,222,157, forward strand.
CATGTTTCTATTTTTACAAATGATTGAGCTTAACCATTTGTGGTGATAAGGAAAGTAGAGGACATAGAATAAATGTGTAAAAACTATGGAGCTATTAAAAGTTCAAAGAACTTATTGTGTTAAAACAGGGATTTTTGACCACAAGGAGCCGCATCACAAAAGAATACTCTGGGTTTGCTAATTTACAGAAAAAGTAATCTCACTGTACCCTGAAAATTTAACCACAAATAAGAAATTCTCAGCTTCAAAACGAGCCATCATATATATCCAAGTTAACGATATGGACTGAGCAACAGAAGAAAACGTTACCATTACGGCCTATGGAGAAACAATTGCAAACCTTCACCCAGATGACTGATAATTAAACATGACAAAATACCTCTCCATCCCTATAAAGTGGGAGACATAAAATGTAACTGTATAGAGAATACATGAAATTCCTTTTAATCTTTCACCAAGATGAGACAATATAAATTCACCTGATGTACTATAGGCCAAAATTCTTCTGTTTTCAGGACCTTCAAAATGTGCAGGTATTGGATCTTTTCATCAGCATTCTCAAGAACTCTCTTTTGGTCCACCTTCATCTACGGCACCTTCTGCGATTCCTACATCGTCCGTAAACTTCACACTTATCTTGCTTTTAGCACAGAAGGATTTCCTTTGATGGCTCTCCGAGCACCATCTAAAACAAGGTTTCTGTTGATATTGAATTTCGTTATCTTCTCCAGGTCAACCTGTGACTGTAACTTTATTAATAACTCTGGCAAACTGATATCACTAAAATGAACAAAAAGTATCACCAATGAAAGGATAACCAGATGCTCCAGGGCGCAGCTTTATACGACTGCACAGTTCGAACCCTGAACATTGGGGCAAGTATGGACACAACATTCAAGCTTGATACAGCTCTGAATTTGGATTCTGATTAAATAGTTGACACAACAGAGGTTTCTGACACATAATGAATGTGGTCTAAGAACTTAAACTTAAAACTTTAAATTGGACATTACCTATTATGGTCCAATATCCAAAATCAAAATACATGGTTAGATTCAGCATATCAAAGGACCCCAAGAATTCAATTTTCACGAAATCAAATAAAGTTCAATTTTGGACCCTTTAGACCTCAATGTGGACCAGTTTGATAACCGGCCCAAACATCAAAAATCTAAATACATGGTTAGATTAAGCATATATCAAAGAACCCCATATATACAGTTTTGTTGAAATCAAACAAAGATTAATTTTGGACCCCAATTTGGACCAACTTGAAAATTTGGCCTAAAATCAAAAATTTAATACATGTTTAGGTTCAGCATATCAAAGAACCCCAGGATTCAATTTTGTTGATATCAAACAAAGTTAAATTTTGGACCACAATTTGAACCAACTTGAAAACTGGGCCCATAATAGAAAATCTAAGTACATTTTAGATTCAGCATATATCAAATAACCCCAAGGATTCATTTTTGTTAAAATCAAACTTAGTTTAATTTTGGACCCGTTGGACCTTAATGTAGACCAATTTGAAAACAGGACCAAAATTAAGAATCTACATACACAGTTAGATTAGGCATATCAAAGAACACCAATTATTTAATTTTGATGAAATCAAACAAAGTTTAATTTTGGACCCTTTGGGCCCTTTATTCCTAAACTGTTGGGACCAAAACTCCCAAAGTCAATCCCAACCTTCCTTTTGTGGTCATAAACCTTGTGTTTAAATTTCATAGATTTCTATTTACTTATACTAAAGTTATTGTGCGAAAACCAAGATAAATGCTTATTTGGGCCCCTTTTTGGCCCCTAATTCCTAAACTGTTGGGACCAAAACTCCCAAACTCATCCCAACCTTTCTTTTGTGGTCATAAACCTTGTATCAAAATTTCATAGATTTCTATTTACTTAAACTTAAATTATAGTGCGAAAATAAAAATATGCTTATTTGGGCCCTTTTAGCCCCAATTCCTAAACTGTTGGGACCAAAACTCCCAAAATCAATCCCAATTTTAGTGCAATTTAAGTATACATAAATAAACATGAAATCTTCAAATAAGTACCCATCCATTGGTATGGTTTTGTCACCTTCATCATCGGAGTCATCAACTGTTACTATTTCAGTTTCAAACAGCTGGACATATGACCTAAGTAATAAATAAATCTTGGTTTGATTAACCTATTATTCATTCTGTTTTCCTTTTACTCAATGCTATTTTTATGTCTGTACTGTTTATATGAAGTTAGACATTTATGACACAACTTACGTTGAAACCTCCAGGTTAGGTACTTGTCACCAATACGGATATTCAATTGAAAAATACATATAAAGTATGCTGGATTTTTGTATCAAATCTTTGACAAAATATAAATAATCAACTATCACTTAGTTTGTCTTGTTCTTAATATTGTCTGAGTGTTCAACTGCGAAACACATGACTTTGCCTAGATGATAATCTACTATCTAGGATGCATGCAAATACAAGGTTAGATGAATCTACCATGTATAGTTATAACACTTCACATACACAAATTTTTCTTACGATTGCTTACGAATCTCAAAACTTTACCAGATTCATAAAACTTTCACAAGCTGCTGATAGGGCATTAAACCTTAACCAATCAATCAAACCTAAATCTTAAATCAATATCAAATACATTTGCAAAGTACTCGAATATATCCCAAAACAATCGGAAATGTATATTCATATACATCAAGAAAGTATTTAAATTTATTCCTAAACTTGTGGCCAACCAATTATAAACTATACTCAATCATTTGTAATTGATTCATAAAGCAATCGTATTCAATTACACACAAAAGACTTTTCACCATTCTTTAAGAATAGTGTTTGTGTTGTTACATTAAGTTAACAATGCTTTACAAATGACTAAGACTGGATGGCGAGCTATTTACGAATGAAGTTATCTAAAAACAATCAGCCATTTGTTGAAAATTATTTGACATGTCAAATCAGGGATCAACAGAATGTATAAGAGTTGTTTTAAGAGTTAAATTCAATGCTTGCTGTGAATGACAAAAATTTGTAGATTTGTGAGCATTTATAAGAAAAAATTCTGTATGTGAATTGGTATTACTAAGAAAGATGTGAACTTTGAAGTAAACTTAAATGTAAGTCAGTCAACAGTCAGGGTATGACTCAAACAAGTGATTTCATTATCGCTTATTTCAGTGATTTTCAAATTTCAGTAATCACTTATTTAAGTGATTTTGGTGTTTTCTTTGATCTTCAAATGCTGATTTCACTAATTTTCCATAAAATGGCAATTTTTCTGTAATTTGTCTACATAGATCAAATATCTTAATCTTGATATATCAATTTCATCAGTGCGCTGGGGCAGTAAGTTAGTGTGCTGAAGCTTTTAAAAGAACCCTTGGGAATTTTTCTGTAATCAAATTTTCATTAACTACTCTATCAATAACATAAAAGTCAACACATTTATGTAACCTGATTTGTTTTCTTTATAATTAGAATGATTTACTTCAAGGTTTTGACCTTATCTACAGATTATTCCAGTTTAAGCATAATCCAAATAAATTGTTAAAACTGACATACTAATTTAGCAAAAGAGCATTTTGTATGTATTCAGTTGTTTTTCAATAGAATAGTTGTTTTTAAACCCAATGTAGATCTAGCTTGTGGATAAATTATCAAGAAAATGTTATAATCACTTTCATAAGTGATTTAATGTTTACATCTCAAATCACTTATTTCAGTGATTTTAAAAGTCTGTTTCTAATTTTGTAAACATTTTCATTTTCAATAGCGAAATCACTTTTAAAGGTGATCCTGAAATCACTTGTTTAAGAAGTAGCCCTGACTGGTCAAGTAAAAAATATAGGTAACAGTGATTCATTATATCAAGAAATTGTGTCCAGATTATCTACAAATAAAATACCTGTAAGTTGAAGGACATGCCAGAGCATCATTACCAGTAGATGACCGCAAGCTTAATCGAGATCTACGCCTCTACGTTCTAAGCACGATGGATGAAATGTTATCTATAAAACAGGGTAATCCGTCTTAAAATTAACCAATTTCAAATTGTAAAACAATTGCAGAGTATTCTTGGTCAGCACATATAGCATTTCAACGTATCATACATGCATGTTATTTTAATTCATTTTGATTTTTTAACAAATGTATACTGCTTGTCATCTAAATCAGGTTTCACTTTCTAAGACCTACTGCTCACTATTTACAGATTCAGTTAATACTGCCATTTTCTGAAATGAAATCTCCTAGCCACTTTTGTTTTCTTTTGACATTTCTTTAATAATAGTTTCGCAGGCATTGAAATATCTGAATTGTCCATTACTAAAGATTACAGAAACTCAGTTCAGAACTGATACTGGTAGATTTAAATCAAAATTGATCACCTGTGGCGTAAAGAGCTATTTAGAACAAGAGATTGAAATAAATTTGGGGCCTTTCTTTTAATGCAATAACAAATTTTCAGTACTTGTTGTATGTAAATGCAAATTTTGTAATAGTGCCTCCTAGAACATGTAGAATACTCTGTAACTAGTTTAATCAAAGTCCATTGAAATATATTAAATCGACAGTGCTCACAAGGATGAAACAAACTGAAAATTTTGAAGTTCTGTTTGCATATGACAATCAATCTAGGATCTTAAAAAAGCAATAACATTTGAGGTCATGATAAAGACTTATAATGTAATGAGTTTGTTAAAAAGATGCATGACACACATTTCATAATAAAACCTTTTCACATCCATTCTAATGGAATAGCTAAGTTACATGTAAATACTAACTGTCGGTGTGCCTGTATCTTCGGATCACCTTCCACTATATCTTGACTTTGCACAGTTTTGGTGATGTCTGTTTGTGGTTTCTACAATATTCATAAAACTATATTATCCTAGTTCAATAAATTCCTTCAGGATTATTATCCTACAGGAGTGTGTCAAAAATACACACCAGAAACATACACTTCAAAATATTGAAGTAATATTTAGCACTAAATTCATAGAATACTGCATATAATAATTTATTAGTTTAAACATATTTAATTATACTGGATTGGGAAACAAGTTTTCATCTTATATTAATCCTTTCCACTTGCAGGTGCTAGTGCTGCTTGTAGCGGCATTACCCTGCTCTTTTTCGAAATCTACAAGGGTGTCTTTTACGTGCAAGAGATATGACTCTCTCTGAACACTAATTCAATTTATTGCATACAACATGTACAAAGAGCTGTTCGGAAGTAGTTTCATACTGTACACTTAAAACTTATAGCACATCATGGAATGCTGTTTGCAATTGGATTTACATTAAACATAAACACTGTCATTGAAGCAAATGCCATTTTTTTTAAATAAAGCATATGTTGTGGAGCCCAACAATAACCATATTGTATATTTCCATGAGTGTTTATTCATTTCATCACAAAAAACAACAACAAAAGTATAAAACTTAAATCATAAATACTAACTGCGGATGAGCCTGTATTTTCCTGGTCACTGTTCATACTTGCATTTCTGTCTGCTTGGGGTATCTGCATATTAACACATGAAAAAGAAGTGTACATTTAATTGCAATTCAACTCGAAATATCATGTTTACCATTAAAATAGCTTTCATATGCTTTTGACTTTGATACAATAGTTTACATGCAAAATAAGCAAATAAATGCATATTGACCCCTTTATTTTGTTCTGTACCCCACTGCTAAGACCTATTGTTTGTTATTTTTCATTTTTGTTGTGAGGACTTTTAAAGCTCTAGTAGATGAGCTCAACATTAATTTAGTGCTTATAAAACTGTGTAATGGTTTTCAAGATACAAGCAAAAACATGTGAAATTCTGACAGTTTTGCCCCTGATGATTTCATTGTAGCCCTAAATCAACTGAACAATTTGCAATTTTTTGGATCTAGCTAATGTACCGTTTTCCAGAGTCATAAGCAAAAATATGCGAAGAATACAAAACTTGAAGTATTTAAAGTGAGATACATCATGTACATCATGTACATGTACAATAAAACTGACAATTTTGCCCTGCTAACTTTTTGTAGATCTTAATGAGCTGAACAATTTGCAATTTTCATTTTGCAGTTTTCAAGTGCACAAAAGAAAAATTAAATAAAAGGCCATACCACCTGGACTGGTTAATATCAGATTGACTTTAAAATGTCTGTATGGGTAGATCTTATTATGTACTTATCAATTTAATCTTATACTAGAATTTTGATATCTGTAACAGTTTTTAAGTAAATACATGCAAAACCCAGGTGTTGGATGCCATGGTCTATTTTTAGCCATGGCAGTCATGTTTTTGACGAATCAAAATTTTCCTTACAATTTTAAATAGAAACCCTGATAATGTTTTTGCCAAGTTTGGTCCCAATCTGTTCAGTTATTATCAGAGTGGGAGAAGATTTTTATTTAAATTTATGACAAGGACGGACGCTCAGTGACAACAATAGCTCACATGGCCCTATGTTGTTTGCTCATTTTCAGACAATTTGGATACTCAATATTTTTTCTTTCCCTTTCCTAGACATCCACCCTCATAATTTTAATGCAAAGGTGTCATTTTTCTTCTGAAAAGTGTTAATATGGTAAATGTCACAACCATAAACAAACTAAAAAATCATTTTTAAAAATGCATGAATTTAGCTAACAAAGTGTGGTCATGAAAATATGTTTTATAAAAGAATGAACGTCAGCGAGTCAATCGATCTATATAAAAAAAAATTGTTGTAGGGGCAAAAGATATAAAATTTATTTCATGAAAAGCTTAACGTTAACATCATCATGATGGTCCATTTATCTGAATGTGTCACAAGATTGCTATTTAGTGTTACATGCACAATTGTTAATTACAAACTAGACTGTACTGTCTTCAAGGGAACCTGTATGTCGCCTGCATTTTATTGATAGCATTGCACACATTATTTATGTCCGCAGTCCACCATGTGTAATTTCAAAGTTTTTGATAAACAGGATGTAGTTGAGTGACAGTGCAATGAAAACAATTCTAAAGGATAAAGCATAGAGATGCAAAATATCAAATGTCTGTACTGCATGTAGTTGTAAAGAAAACTGCAATGAAATTTTGCATACATATTTGACCAGCATGCCTTAAATATCAAAGTTTTTGGTATTAAATAGGAATTAAGCAAAGCCATGAAAATGCTTTACGCGTCATAGTACTTCAGATAAAGCATTCTCCAAAATATTAAAAGTCTGCTGCATGTAGTTAAGAAAACTGCAATGAAAATGTGTGACAACATTGCGGTGCATGCGGCAAAGGTTTTGGAAAGATGGATTTTGTCAAAGTGACCCCTATATAAAAAACAGGCGACATAAAAATATATTATATGTATCAGTATATACATGAAGTGCACTTGGATAAGAATATTAATCTATAGGTACATAGAGTGAGTATGATAGGATTACCAAGCATTTCATACCTGTTGTGTGTCGAGTACGAATACAATTTTCTGCCACTGTACAAATATTGTTTTTATCCTGTATTTATAAAATGTACAAATTATTTTTTCATACAAAACAGAATTACAGAAAGACATTCTTAAAAAAAATGATTCCATATGAACAGTGAACACATCATATAGGAAAGCATGAATCATGTAAAATTGAAATGGGTCAAAGACAGAAAGGGCCAGTTTTGTTAAAACAAGAAGAAGAGCTACAAACCTCACTCTGAAATCACATCTCATTGATGTGAGAGCCCATACAGAAGCTGCATACCAAATATGAAGAGCCTGCGATTTTAGTTCCTGAGATAAATATTAAAAATACAGTATTTCCTCGACCAACATTCACATATTATAATTCAGCTGATTTTTCAACTCGCAAAATCCAGCCAAAATCATTAATCTAACTTGAAGGTAAAGACCATCATCCTACATGTAGCAAGAGCAGATTTTATCACCTTCATGTGATCTATCCACATGCAAAATAATAAAAGCCTAAATCACAAATTTTAGGTACATGCTAGACATGATTTTGTTTTGAGTGGCAGCTGTAGACTGATTACTATAGTGCGACCACCACTAAGAAACGTTTGATTTATTGTCGATTAAAACTACATGTGTTATATCCTGTGTTCTATGGTTTTGAGCTCTAAAATGTTATGATGCTGCATAATTACCTGTAAAGAGTGTGTCTTGCCGAATACTGGAAGTTCCTCGTCTGTCATGTCTGTGTCATCTAATTTGTTTTGATCCATCATGTCCTTATCATTTTCAAACTAAAAATGAATTCATACTTGTAAAACAACTAGCTATCAATATTTTTGCAGTAATATACTATGTCACTAATTAGAAAACTTTTATGTGTGTTAACGAACATTGTAAAAATCTGCACCTAAAATAAGAACATTACATTAAATTATATTTCTTTCCTTTAAATGGATATTGCAACTCCCTCAAGACTCATAATACATTTTGATGAGGGGGGGCAAGGGGTATAACTGTTATGCTGTTATGGGCCAATTTGAATCTTTGTTATCTGTTATTCTGAAGAAAAAAATGCTGTTATCTGTTATTGACTATTTCTGTTGCTGTTATAGGACTTTTACTTTTTGTTATCTGTTATTGTGAGAATGTATTTTTGTTAACTTTTATTGGACCCCTCTTGCCCCCTCTTTGATGTTATTAATTCTTTAATAAATATTTTATGCCCATATTTTGTCATACAACTATAAGTAGGTGTTTTACTGTTTACTTTCTCAGGTAACAGTTAACTTTGTGATCAATGCTTATGTGTAGTTGTCCTTCATGTATAGTTATACAATATTAAACTGTATTTGTCATATAAGTAACATTATACTTTTAACATAAACAAAAATAACAACAACAATAAAATAACTGAGTGGAACACACACATATCTAAATATACACAAGTAAAACTAACTAAGAGTTCCCTGTCCTCAGTTCTTAAAAGACTGTTGTTAAAAACATAATAAAGGAACCTGTTTTTTCTGACACTTGGTTTATATTTGACGGATTTAGTAGGACTACTAGTTTTTCAGTATCAGATAGATTTGGAAACATAGCATTATCTATTGCCATGGCATTAAAAGGTTTTATATGTAAAGCATTATTGATTTGACAGTGGAGGAGAAAGTGATTTTCATCTAAGGTTTTACAAGTTGGACACGACGTAACGTTCTATTGTTTTGAGGTATGTTTAGATTATCTGCCCTTCAATGATCAAATTATGGTAACTAATTCTAACTTTTTGTAAATAAATGTCTAGTTTGTTTCAAAATTTGGATGAAGATAAAATTTTTGGTCTTGTTTGACTTTAATATTTTTGTATAAAAGAAAGAGTTTGTTATTTTCCTTTAAACTGTTCATGTTATTTTCCAGTAATTCTGAATTAAAGTTGCATGTAATATTCTTAATCAAAGTCTGTAGTTTTTCACTTGTTCCATATTTTCACAGGACACTATTTTTTGTATATCAATATTCATTTCTTGTGTTGAATCTACCAGAATTTTTCTAATTCCATTTTTGGAAATATTGTACAATGAATGATAAAATACAATGTACAAACCTCAGGGCCCTCGACGAGAACATAAAGCTTCCTTGACCAATCAGAGCCTTCAGCCCTATTCCATCAAATTTGAATGTTGATGGTACATTTGGTTTGGATAATTTTTTGTGTGAGCACGATAAAAAAATGATCTTGGTGGGATCTTTGTCAGTGCTGTCAAATATGTCAAGTAGTTTGTTTTTAATAGTGTCCTCTGTATCCTCCGAACTTATGTTAATTAATCCTTCTTCTAGGATAATATCTGCACACAGAATGCCTGGCAATTTTATATTTCCAATAAAACAACTTTATATGACTTTTCAAATAACTTCTTCTTCTTTTTCATTTGTTGTCTAATGTCTTTTCTGGAGGCAGCTCCCTGTATTGGTGAGAAATGTGTCCTTGGGTGTGAAGTGGCTTTTGACGACTTAAACACAGAAGTAATCTGCTGAGCCAATCCACTTGTACTTGGCCTGTTGCCAATGATATCTCTTGCTTGTCCTATATTAAGTAAATATTATCATAGTAAAATTAAAAAGATAAAATTAAAGCAGTTGGCGATTATCATGACAAAATTTTAAACTAAACAATTATTTGGAAAGATATTACTTCAGGTACATGTATCCCAACTTAAAGACACAGATGAAGACGGTATCATACCATAATTTTTCAACACATTTTTTGGCCGTCATGTACTCAACTAAAAGTACTGAAGTTTAAATTAGGTATCAAAATCCTTTCACCCTTTTATCATCTGTTTCAACCCTTATTTTCCAAAACAGTAGAAAGCTCAAAATCACTCACAGTCGTCGATAGTACTCAGATATCTTATTTTCAAAGTTCCTAAAGAACAATCAACTAATACTTTTAAATCCTTCGATAGTATTGCAAAAAAATTCATGAGAATTTGCTCAAAATATATAGGTTTAAAAGAGCCTGTTCGAGACATAATTCATTGAACTTTTTTTTCATCAATCTGCAACAAAAGTGGGCAACTGATCTTTGCCAAGCTATTAGGTTTTTTGTTGAGTTTCATCAATACAAAGAGCTCAGCACCTGTACATCCTGTAGTTCTGTTGTACAAAAAAATAATTGATTTTTCTACCAACCATGAATGTACATACCAGCACATTCTGCTGTTGTTACAACAATATATCTTCTTGTTCCCCAACCTCCATCTGGAGAAGAAAACCCTCTTGTATCAGCTGCAACAGCTTTCAACACCCTCCTACATGGTACCTCAAACCCACTGCTGAAGGAAACTGTGATTTGAGTGTCTCCCTCTCCAAAACATCTTCTTTAAGTGGCAATAAGACCTCAGCATCATAACAAAGTTCACTATGTGAAACCTTTATATGACCTGACATCATATAAACCTAAAAACAGAAATATGGAAACCAATTATTGATCAGAGCCTGAATCGTTCACCTAAAATATCATGACAATTGCCACCAAATATTTGAAATTTGGGAACACAACTGGACTATTTTAACTCACTTGTGCATATAATACTGGTTTCCATTGGCATTGATTTTGAATATTTTTTCTAATACATGTATATCCCTATCCTCTCCTCTCTATTTATATTTCACAGGCACTTGGGTTCCCAGCCAGATATACAGGGAAGTAAGAATAGTCCATTTTTATAAAAATTAGCAACCACGGGCCTGTGTTACAATGTATCTGAGTGCCCAAGAAACCCATAATGGCATTTATAACAAGAAGTAATTGTAACAAGATGCTGTTACGAACTTACGAAGTCTCCCAAACAAAGCTCCTTAATTTGCAATTCCTATGGTCACATATTCATTTGATTTGTTTTATTGTCCCATACAAGAACATATATATGGTCTAGGTACAAAGATCTTGATCGTTTACAATTTATCAAACATGAGGGGGCGGGGGTGACCCTCACAGACTTTACCTATATTTCATTTGAATTGCATTGTTATCCCATGCAAGAATATGGTTAAGGGGTGGGGATCTTGACCATTTACAATTTAACAAACATAAGGGGATGGGGGTGCTCCCCATAGACATCCCCTACATGTAATATTTCGTTTTATTTGTTTTATTGTCACATACAAGAATAAATGGTTTAGGGGTGGGGATCTCAACCATTTAAAATATGTTCAAACATGATGGGGTAGGGGTGACCCGATGGCAATCTCAATTTTAATGTATTATCAATTGAATATTCAATTAATAAATTAAGATGAAAGTTGTAGTGCAAGATGACTGAATTCAGTCATGACTTTGGTATACAGATAACTGGGACAAATAGATTTTCATCAAAAATTAGTCACAATTTAACAGTTTGAATAAAACGTAAATTCTCATTTATTTTGTTTTTGAACATGCTAAATAAAATATTGTTGTACTGTTTTCTCTGGCTTCTTGCATATATGTTACTGCATGGTCCTATTTAAAAAAAATAGTATATCCAGCTTCAGATTACACAAATGGAAGCAAGTACCCATTGTGCCTTATATATTAAAAAGGGACTGAAATCCTCAGACTAAAAAATAGTATATGTACATTTGCAATCGTGTACTTCTCACAAAATAGCTGAAAATACTTAAAGACAACGATTTGCATCAACAGGAGTCAAATTCTTCTAAGATATGGGAGAAACCTCAGTTATCTAAATTTTAAGGAGGTGTTATTAAGCAGATTCTTGCATACTCTCCTATTTGACAAAATCAGAATATTGACAAGTTGAAACAGAATGTGTTATAAACAATTCACCAATTGAAAGTTACAGACAATGGTATACAATAAAATGTCCAGTATTAGACAGGCGTTAAAAATGACACTTTTCTGTCAAACAAAGAGCCATAAATCCTGTTCTTGGGCTTATGCATTTTAAGCAAAAGTATCCATACCGAGGTGCCATAAAGAGAGAAAATCAATGGATGGAGAACAAAACACCAACAAGATGGTGACACATTCAACATACAATTTGGAATATTTACTTGTATATTAAAGGACTAATTCCCCCCTTCCCTTCCCCATTTTCCTAATGTAAATATAAATTTAATCCATTCAAAATATAAAACAAGTGAAACTACAAGCTACTGCTCACTGATGATACCCCCGCCTCAAGTGGATAATATTAATAGTGTAAAAATATGCAAGTGTTCGGTAAACAGGAAGTTGTTGAGTGATGAATCTGAAAACACATCACACAGTATAGCTGACTTATATAAACCCTGAAACCAAATTTCAGAAATCATTGTATTGTAGTTCCTGAAAAAATGTGATGAAAATTTTCAACTTGGCTATCAAAGACATGTGTAAAATCATACAAGTATTCGTAAACAGGAAGTTGTTGAGTGATGAATCTGAAAACACATCAAACGGTATAGCTGTATTACATAAACCCTGAAACAGAATTTCAGAAATCATTGTATTGTAGTTCCTGAGTAAAAATGCAAAAATATTCATGGGACGGACTGATGGATGGACAGACAGAGTTAAAACAGTATACCCCCTTTTTAAAGCGGGGTATAATCCTAATCAGTGCTAACAAGTTGGAAACGACAAATTTTCAATCATATAAAGGGCAATTTCTCCTTGAAATAAAAGTGAATCTGGCTGAAATTCAAAATTGTCCTATGAGAGGCTATGAATAATATATAGCTCGTGTATAAATATGAACAAAATATGCTGACAAATAAAAGTTCTAGAGAGCTAACAATTCCTGAAGAAAAATATGTTTTGAAATATGCAAAGACATATAGTAATTATTAACCACAGTGGGCGTTGAAAAAATCTACTGGGATTCAGAGATGGGAACTAGAACACATTCCAATTTTTCCATAAACGGCCATTGTGGTGCATATTTCGCACTTTTTACATTGGTTATTAGATGTACCCCAACTGTTTCCAACAAGTGTTTCCATCTGATGAACCTGCTGTCAACTTCCAGTTCTGGTTTGCGGATTTTTTATAAACAAAGCGAGCACTTTGTGGCAAATAAACCAAGATTTCTATAGAAAATCCACAAAATTTCAAACATAGATTACTCACTTGCTTTTCTAAAATGTGCTTGTGTTTATCAAGGATTTATATAGTAGGACTACTATATAAATCCTTGTGTTTATTAATTGTTTACAAAAAAATATAAGCAACCTATAAATTCCCAAACATCTGGAGTGGTGCTGAGCCAGTCAAGTGCACCCTAAAAGGTGTACTTAATTTGAGCTCATTTTTTATTTGTTTTAACCATTATTATAACTACAGTAATAAACTTGTTTTGAGGAAATTTCGAGCAATACTCCGATATCTATCAGTTATTAAATTGCCTTATTTGAGGGAACAAGATTAAAAAGAAAAGGCTGTGGATCCATGTTCTAGTCTAAATAATTATGACGTCTGGCAAGGCTATTTTGGTCGCAGGAAGGCGTCCAAGAAAAAATCAAAATAGCCTTGCCAGACGTCATAATTATTTGGACTATGGATTTTCTATAAACTTTCCATATGTTTAGTATTGAATCAACACAAGGGTACATAATCCTAACAGTAACACTAACAGTATCAGCCTGCAATGCCGGACTCGCATGAACGCAAGATTTAGTTAGTGGGGCGACGCGTTTTTTTAATTCTTGGTCATGCATTCGTGTTGAGAAAGAAAGGGGGAATGCAAACAGTTATACAAAACGTTACCTTCTCATATATAGATATCAACAGCTAATCAAACCAGGGGAGTTCATAGAGAACGTGCCAACTTCAACATGTGAGTCAAGCAGGGGCTGCCCGACTATATCGACCAATCACAAACGTTGTTGCAAATTTGACCTTGTGACGTCAAACAATTTCCCATAATGCAATTATTGCATATAAATAAAATTATTGCATATAAATAAAAACGACAATTATACCAATTGAATGAAAATATTGCATTACAATGACAAGTTATACAAATTGAATAAAAATATTGCATTTGAATGACAAATTATACCATTTGAATGAAAAATTATACCATTAAAATAAAAATATTGCATATAAATGAAAAATTATACCATTTAAATGAAAAATATACCATACAAATGAAAAATATTGCATATAAATGAAAAATATTGCATATAAATGAAAAATATTGCATATAAATGAAAAATATACCATACAAATGAAAAAATATTGCATATAAATGAAAAATATTGCATATAAATGAAAAATATACCAATTAAATGAAAAATATTGCATTTGAATGAAAATATCAAATTTTGCAACCAATACCATGCCATAGAAATAAAAATATTGCATATAAATGAAAAATTATACCATTTAAATGAAAAATATACCATACAAATGAAAAATATTGCATATAAATGAAAAAATATTGCATATAAATGAAAAATATTGCATATAAATGAAAAATATACCATACAAATGAAAAAATATTGCATATAAATGAAAAATATTGCATATAAATGAAAAATATACCAATTAAATGAAAAATATTGCATTTGAATGAAAATATCAAATTTTGCAACCAATACCATGCCATAGAACATAAAGAAATCAATTGTATTAATTGTATATTTTTTTAAGTCACGTGTCTATATCCATAAAAACAGATCCTCAATAGATATGTCAAAAACAAATCAGCATTTAACTGTCGACCGACAGAAAATTTACAAATTGATAATTTTGGGAAAAGCAGGGATCTGGCATAGCATCAACTTGCAAAAATGTCAGCCGAAAGAATAGGGACAAGTGGACATTTAATTTGTATAGTAAGATAGAAAAGGGGGTCTGACAAAGAAGAAATTTGCAAAAATAAATAATCTGTCCCCAAAGCAGATTGAAAATAAATATCCTAGCTCCAAAAAATGCTGTCCATGAAAAATATATAAAACTTTTTTTCACGGGACCAAATTTCATCAAACGGCAATGACAGGGAAATCTCCGGTTTGAACAAGCATACATTCAATTGTTAATCTGCTATGGTGAATATGGCCAATTTCCCCTGCATTTGTTTATTCACATAGTCAAAATCTATGTGTATTCAAATCCTACTGGAAATTGAATATCAAAGAGTCTATATCATATACTTTAAATATTTTTTCAACAATTTGACATATTTCCATTAAATCAACATGCTATTCAGCGCTACATGTTGCTGTTAAGGCATTTTGATACAAAATTGTAAATTATATATATATATATTTGCTAAATTCGGCATCGAAGAACGTGACTATAAACCAAAATTAATTAATTTGTTTCAGAAAGTACATTCATTGGGCTATTATAATGTGAATTTATGTAAAGATTGAACCATAACAGGTATTTTTTTCGGAGCTTTGGTCAGATAACAATTAATTGGTGTTATTCAACCTTAAGTTTACTCTTTTGCGGGTTAATTATATTCTAAATAGGTATCTTTTCAGATACATGTACATATCAAATCGTTTTTGTTTTTTTTTTTTTTTTTTTTGGCAAACAAGTGATTATTGAATTGTTGTAATTAAAACACGCAAGGAGCAGATATCATTTACCCTTCCGGAAAACAGGATTTCCATCCTGTTTTTACGCAATGTAAGTTTTCTCGTGTCCTGAGTTTTCATTGTGAAATTGCCCCTTATTTGCTGCTGTTTGTTTTTCTTGTCCGAGTTAAACTTGTCTTTTGTTTCTAAATTTCACCTTTATGACTTGCTCTCTGATTGTGTTATCATTCAGGATATTTATAATGGTAAGCTGTACACAAAAACGTATTAGCTATCAGGTACCGCTGCATATTATAAAGTCATTTCCCCAACTAGTCAAATCAAAATCGGCTTCAGTCATAATATTTACATTTTTTTAGTCATTTAGGTATCACATCGCCATCTAGTAAAATGGCATATCTTAAATTATACTTGAAATAACTGTATCAGGTTTGGGTTTTTTTTCTTTCATTTTCACTAAGCTAGGTCTCAGTATAGATTCGTGTTTCTTTTAAAACAAAATAAGCATGGAAAATCTCTTTTCCCAAATAAACCAAATAAAACAAAAAAGTCCAGAAAAATAGATTCTCATTGACGAATTTTAAAAAGAAGACTTTCAGACACGCAGCTTTGTGCCGAAATAATCAGTATTACTAGTATTTAACTTGTGGGATGCACTGGCATACCAAGTGTAGATTTGACCAGTTGTCGAACAAAGCAAGGTGTCAATTTTTTCAACGAGCATTTATGGCTAGATAAAATGAATTTTGAGATATGAAACAGTATTAATGAAAGGAAGGTCAATAAGTGATTTGAAAACTGGCTTAATTTAAATGTTTTAAACAGTTTCATACAAAAGAAATGCATTCTTGTGTTCAATCGTTTACAACTTGTTGCGTTTGTGGTACCGTTTACGACCTGAATTAACAATTTCATTATGACATGTATTAAATTTTTATCAAGTAAAATATTTCTAGTGTTCCGTGAGATACAAGAGAGAACACCACATACCACCAAACTGAAGCATCATCCATCCTCAGTTCGTGTCTCCTGCTTCTTCGTCAACACAAATCTGAATGAATAGCAAGCGTTCTGAATATACACCGTGTATATACCTAATTCGATATATGTTTATACGGAATTATTTCGGTTTATACGTAATTCAATTTCTGAATAAACCGTGAACTATTTCTGTATTAACGTAATTCGAATTATGTATTACGAAAATATGATTTTTTTTACCTTGATTTTTAGCCATACAAGTCAATATTATGTCAGTCGTAATGTCAGGTTCTATGGCTTAAACCTAAGTTATAATAGGGGTTATCTCGTGTTTCCTAACCATGGAAAGGCTACATCTCAATGGTTAAATTATCATTGTTCGGGACTCTTTTTGCACTTTTACGCTTCTGAATTAAACTGAAAACAGTATAACAACTCGTCTCTATTTAGTGTTATTTGTTTTTATTTCAAATGCGGAGCGCATGTGGGTCTTCCGAAATAAACTGCATTAGGTATGAAATTACATGCGAAAACCAAACCAAAATCAAAATTAATAGGCAGCAATAGGTCAATCTATATGTACTTTCAACCTCATTTTTAACAACTGCATTATTTATGAATTGAAATTTACATGAAAATTGTATGATAATTTAAATCGTTACTACGACGCCGTTAATATTGTTTCATATGACCTTCGGGGATTAGAACCTCTTCTGAAGCATTGTTTTGTTTTGTGTTTTGTGTTTTGTGTTTTTGTTTTTTCTTTATAGAGTGTTGCCCTCAGAGACTTACAGCCTATCAGCAACACACTTGGATGTCAATATAAAACGCATGTTACCAAATTGCGAACGAGACGTGTCGCTGGAAAATACCGCATGTTTGTGGAGTTAGATAAATACCATGAAAATCAGAAAGACGAATTCGACTGGAAATGGAAAAAAATAATATTACCTTGAAAATATACTCCACTGTTCCACAAATGTACGAAACTCGATTTCAACATCCATATCTTCTTTTTACAGGTGATTGTGTATTTACCATCAATTAGAAATGGGTCAACAGTTTAATCAGGTCAAGGTTCGCAATGGTAAACTGTATTTAACACTACCCGGAAGTATTTTGTACAAGATAAAGTACCAAAACCCTAAAACAAGGAAAATTTAAGTTTCCGGAAAAAATATTACAGTAAGTGTAAATAATAATAATTACACATTTAATATTGGGTAAAAGTATTGAAACTTATTATTATCATGAATAAATAAAACTATTTAACCTAAAATATGAATGAAGAATTTTATGTGTATAACGTAATTCTAATGGGATGCGAGAACAGAAAATAAAAATAAAAGCTATGCTAGAAAAAAAAGTATGAAAAAACATGATATGTCTAAATATCTTGCGGTATTATTAAAATATCTACCGAGTGGTGGTTCGTCTAAATATATGCTGGTATTGTTAAAATGTCTTTAATTTTATTGTCTGTTATTCATAACTCTGCAATCAGATTAGCACATACAGCTATAGTCCAATAGGAATACATACCAAACTTTTTTTTTATCTTCAAGACGAGCTTAACTTTTATCAAGCAGAATATATATGTTTACGGTTTTGTCATAAATCAGTTAGTTGGTGCAATCGGCAATCCTCGGGTGAATCCGCTACTCTCCTTCTTGAAGGTACGGAATCGACCGAGTTGTGACAAATGTTAGTTGGTGATCTCGTTTGATTTTATTTTATTTTGTCATGTCGGGGTCTTTTATGATCTTTTATAGCTACTATTAAGTATGGGTTTTGCGCACTGTTTTGGGCCATATGACTACTTATAGTAGCTTACATCTACCTCATTTGGTTTTTGGTGGATAGTTTTCTCGTTGGCAATTATATCACATCTCCTTATTTTTATATTATGGGCCTTGAGTATTTCTGACTTGACTAAAGCTAGCGAACAGTTATGAGGTATAACTAAAAATCACAATTCCACATAAGACGATCACGTATTTTTCGAGCTAACCGAACAATTACAGAGACCTAGCGAACAATTATGTATATGTATATATTAGTTCATTTTGGACCAATTTATAGACCTCAAGAATTGTTTATGTTCCAAAATATGAAGTTGATCTAAATATGACAGAATGAGATTAGGGGGAAGGGAAGTTTACGTTAATTTTTGGATCAATTTATAGAGATTGTGATGGGCAACGACTATGTAGGTATTGTAGATAAGACCTTATCGCATCGGTTAGGAAAACCTTCAGAGTGGTTTATGTTCGAAAATCTGGAGTTAAGCTAGAAAAACTAAAATTGACAAAATGAAATTAGGGAGGTAGGGCAGTATAAGTTAATTTTGGACCAATTTATAGAGATTGGGACGGGCAACCACTATATAGGTATTGTGATGAAACATTGGGGCAACGTGTAGGAGTAAAACTCCAGAATAGTTTATGTTCGAAAATCTGAAGTTAATATTAAAAAACCGAAATTGACAAAATGAAATTAGGGGGTACGGCAATTTAAGTTAATTTTTGGATCAATTTATCGAGATTGTATCGGGAAATGACTACATTTAGGTTGTAGAGAAGACATTTGTACGACATTTAGAAAAACTCCAGAGTCGTTTATGTTCGAAAATCTAAAGCTAGTGTTAAAAAACTAATTGACAAAAGAAATTAGGGGGGTAGGGCACTAAGTTAATTTTGGACCAATTTATAGAGATTGTATCGGGCAACCACTATAAAGGTATTGTAGAGGAGACATTATCGCATCGTTAAGGAAAAACTCCAGAGTGGTTTATGTTCGAAAATCTGAAGTTAGTGTCAAAAAACTGAAATTGACAAATTGAAATTACGGGGTACGGCAATTAAAGTTAATTTGTGGATCAATTTATAGAGATTGTGACGGGCAACGACTACATATGTGTTGTAGAGGAGACATTGGCGCAACGTTTAGAAAAAAAAATCCAGAGTCGTTTATGTTCGAAAATATGAATTTAGTTTTAAAAAACTAATTGACAAAATGAAATTACGGGGGTAGGGCAGTAAGTTAATTTTGTACCAATTTATAGAGATTGTGACGGGCAACGACTATATAGGTATTGTAGAGGAGACATTATCGCATCTTTTGAAAAACCTTCAGAGTAGTTTATGGTCGAAAATCTGAAGTAAGGCTAAGAAAACAAAATGAGATTAGGAGAGTTGGGCAGTTTAAGTTAACTTTTGACCAATTGATAGAGATTGTGACGGACAACCACTATATAGGTATTGTAGAGGTGAGATTTGCGCAGTGTTGAGGAAGAACTCCTGAAAGGTTTATGTTCGAAAATCTGAAGTTAGTGTTAAAAAACTGAAATTGACAAAATGAAATTACGAGGTACGGCAATTAAAGTTAATTTTTGGATCAATTTATAGAGATTGTGACGGGCAACGACTACATATGTGTTGTAGAGGAGACATCGGCGCAACGTCTAGAAAAAACTCCAGAGTCGTTTATGTACGAAAATCTGAAGTTAGTTTTAAAAAACTAATTAACAAAATGAAATTACGGGGGTAGGGCAGTAAGTTAATTTTGGACCAATTTATAGAGATTGTGACGGGCAATGACTATATAGGTGTTGTAGAAGAGACCTTATCGCATCGTTTAGGAAAACCTTCAGAGTGGTTTATGTTCGAAAATCTGAAGTTAGGCTAGAAAAACTAAAATTGACAAAATGAGACTGGGGGGAGGGTAGGGCAGTTTAAGCTACTTTTGGACCAAGTTTTAGAGATTGTGACGGGCAACCACTATATATGTATTGTAGAGGAGACATTGGCATAGCGTTAAGAAAAACTCCAGAGTGGTTTATGCTCGAAAATTTGGATTCAGGCTATAAAATCTGAAATTGACAAAATGAAATTAGGAGTACGGCAATTTAAGTTATTTTTTTTTTTTTGTCAATTTATAGAGATGTGACGGGCAACGACTACACAGATGTTGTAGAGGAGACATTATCGCATGGTTTAGGAAAACCTTCAGAGTGGTTTATGTTCGAAAATCTGAAGTTAGGCTAAGGAAACTAAAATTGTTTTTTTAAAGCAGTTTAAGCTACTTTTGGACCAAGTTTTAGAGATTGTGACGGGCAACCACTATATATGTATTGTAGAGGAGACATTGGCATAGCGTTAAGAAAAACTCCAGAGTGGTTTATGCTCGAAAATTTGGATTCAGGCTATAAAATCTGAAATTGACAAAATGAAATTAGGGGTACGGCAATTTAAGTTATTTTTTTTATTTATCAATTTATAGAGATGTGACGGGCAACGACTACACAGATGTTGTAGAGGAGACATTATCGCATGGTTTAGGAAAACCTTTAGAGTGGTTTATGTTCGAAAATCTGAAGTTAGGCTAAGGAAACTAAAATTGACGAAATGAGATTTAGGGTTTTTTTTTTTTTGACCAATTTATACTATACATCTATAATAATCTTTATTGTCATATAAACAAATTAAACATGTTTGTGACAAAAAACATACATATATTTATATCAATGCAATATAAATTGAACATGAATTATTAATCATTAATGCAGTCAAGACATATATATATATATATATATAAAAAAAAAAAAAAAAACATGAAAAATTAAGCTGCTTCTGTCCTCAGTTCTAATGACTGTTTCAAAAAATAGCCGATTAGTTTAACATAGATATAAAAAGATGTGGTATGAGTACCAATGAGACAACTCTCCATCCAAGTCAAAATTTATAAAAGTAAACCATTATAGGTCAAAGTTTAACATGTTCTTTTTATATAGGGTTTAATAATTTAATAATTTTCTAGTCTTTTGGGAGTGACATGAATTCGTCTTCCCATTTTAATTTTTTAAATAGATCTAATCTTAATTCATTATTTATACTACACTTCAAGAGGAAATGTTCCTCGTTTTCAAGAACATTGCATAGTTTGCAAAGTCTATCTACTCGAGGGATTTTTAAATATCTACCTTTTCAATTTCAAGATTGTGGTCACTTATACGGAGTTTTGTGAAACTACTTCTTATAATAAAATCGTTGTTCTACAAGTAAAATTCTTTATCTTGACCAAGTTTTATGTTTTTGTATAAAAATAACTTACTTTTCATCATAACTATTAAATTTATCTTTAACTAAGATTTTATACTTGTCTTCTATAAGTGTTGTAGAGGAGACATTTGCGCATCGTTTAGGAAAAACTTTATGTTCAAAATCTGAAGTAAGGGTTAAAAAACTGAAATTGACAAAATGAAATTTTACTGGGATCCGGGCCCGTCTGGACACCACAGGGGTTCAAAGTTGTCTCTCAATGTATTTTTCAAATCAACCACACATTCTGTAATCCTCGGCAAGTCCCGACGGCAAAGTTCCGAACCAGACCTAGCTCATTTCAAAGGTGTTGACCGAGGCTACGTCTGGAAACCACAGGAGTCCAAAGTTGTGTCTCAGCGTTTTTTTCTCCCCATATCAACCACACATTTGGTATATATTCCTCGGTAAAAACTTGAATTGCCGTACCCCATAATTTAATTTTGTCAATTTCAATTGTTTAACCCTTACCTCAGATTTTCGAACATAAACCACTTTGGAGTTTTTCCTAAACGATGCGCCAATGTTTCCTCTACAACACCTATATAGTGGTTGCCCGTCACAATCTCTATAAATTGGTCCAAAATTAATTTAAACAGCCCTACCCCCCACCCCAATTTCATTTTGTCAATTTCAGTTTTCACCCTAACTTCAGATTTTGGAACATATACATTTCTTGAGTTTTCCTAAACAATACACCAATGCTCCCTTCATCACCTATATAGTCGTTGCTCGTCAAACTTTCTATACATTGATCCAAAATAAACTCATATATATACATATACATAATTGTTCGCTAGGTCTATTTAATTGTTCGCTAGCTCGAAAATTACGCGATCGTCATATTTGAAATTGTGGTTTTTAGTTATACCTCATAATTGTTCCCTAGCTAATTGTTCGCTACAATTGTTCGCTAGCTTGAGTCAAGTGTATTTCTGTCCATGTCCAATTCATAAGTGTATTTGTTAATTTTATTATAAAAAAACAAAATTGTAATGACTGCAGCAGATATCAATACACTCCGATTTATCGAAAGCATTTAAATTATTACAGGAACATATTTGTTTGATAAGATAATGTGGTAATGTTATATATATAGTCGAAATCCTAGCTGTCAACGAAGGCAAGCTGCATTTCAAATGAACTCAGCTTATTCAAGACTTCCATTTTATGTCAAAAATAAAATGGAGGAAATCAATATTCCAAAGTTCCTATTTTTTAAGTTCTTAAAGTTGCCAAATAAGGAAAATCATTTTTTTTTCAGTTTTTATTCATTTTTCTTTTTTAAATTCGATTCATTAAACAAACTTTCTAATTGCTTGTTTTTTGCCATAATCAACCGTTTCAATGATTTTGGCTTCAAAGATAATGTGTATACGGTCTCAAAAAAGCTATATGTGTATTAACCTTGAAAATATATCCCATTGTTCTTTCATTCCTCGTAGGTCTGTTGAGGTTAAATTATATCGTTGATCCATTGCTTATTTTAAAAGTGTATTATGATTAACAAATGACCTTCAGACTTGGATTACTGTAGACATATTTACAATGACCAGTAAGCAGCTTATCTCACGTATGCATATTAACAACATCAGTATTCCGCTTATATTGTACAAATGATTGCATTACATGTAATATATTTCACAAGAATCCGTACTTTTGATTGGCTGACAACAATCGCGAGACATAAAAATGATTGCAAATTTATATTTTATTTCTCAACGTCATAACAATGCTTGTCATCGAAAAGTTTTGGTAAACTCGTAATTTTATGATTGTAGGTTATAAATTTATTAAGAACTGAATGCTTTCTTTGTAATTTTATAGGATTTTGAGTGCCAGTCTTTGTAAGAATCAGGCAGTTTAGAAGAATTGCAAAACATGGCAAAAAAACAAAAAAAAAAAACACCATCCGACCTAACCATTCTATTTTGAAGTTACCCTCATCCTTAGTCGGAAATGGTAGGTCTTTCGTTTCTGCATGCCTGGTAATTCGAGAAATCTCTTGATAACTGTTGGTTAGAATGATAGCAAATAACTGAGTAAGCTACCCTTAATTGTTAATTTATAGTGCATTTCAACCAAATTGTATCTTGAAATACTAGAACAGGAAAAAGGAAACGAATGTTATATTCGTGAAACATTACAAATTCTGAACCTAAATTAGTGTAAACTTGAGCGGGTTTTTGTTTGTCATGTTTATCCCATTGCCTGATTTTTAGGCAGATTTGCACTTAATGGGTTGATCATATGAACATTTGTAGTTTGAGCGCATTCGGCGCTTCATACAAAATGTGTATCGTCAACGTTTTACTCTCCAATACAATGATATGAAGAAAATACAATTAATTATTATTTCACAAATACTTGTAAATTAAAGACCAATTGTTCAGAAAAGGTTATGGTCTTTCCACCTCAATTTCAAGGTCAAAGGTCATGGATCTCAATTCAAAAGAAACCAGTTCTATAATATGCCAGTTTAAGAAGTTATCCTAGCAAACACATTATTTTACAATACAATACAATACAATATACTTTATTTAAAAACACTCTGTCACATTCACATGTGAAACAAGAGGCAAGCATATACAAAATACAATCATATACGACCATAAGAAAGAAATAAAACAACTCTACAATGAAAATATTAATAATTACTATACTTTATAATACTTTAACTAACTTTGAAACGAATAAAGATACATTTTAAGTATCTTTGTATTACCAAATGATATCTATTAAATATCTAAGGGGAGAAAACTCCTATAAAAATTCACCAGAGCACCTCGACCCAATTGTATTAGTGCTGTGTCACGTCTTAACTTACAAATGAGAAAGCTAAATATGCTAGATATACTTACTGGAGGTATGATGATACTATTGTGATTAGTGAGGAAAACGCTCGTAAGTTCGAACCCTGATTGTACATGTGTTGTACATTTTTGGGAAGTTAGCCGTTTGTAAGTATAAGTTAATTTCGGTTAACAACGGAAAAATACTGTTAGAATAATAGTATGATTAACGCTGTAAATTTTCTCCTTGACACCATTTATGTACGTTTCGGCAATGAAGTTTATCGACAGGTTGTAGGTATTCCTATGGGCACCAATTGTGCCTCTTTAATAGCAGACTTGTTCCTGTACTGTTATGAATCACAGTTTATTGCCAAACTCAGTAAAGATCCGTCTAAATTCCATTTACTTGATAAAAAATTTTGTCCTGCATTTTTTGAGTTGTAATCTCTGTCCTGCCTTTTTATTTTTCACTCTATTCGGTCCTGCCTTTTTTTTTATTAGATTATCCTGACTTTTTTTTTACATAAATTGTCATCCTGCCTTTTTTTTCCAAGTTGCTCATCATGCCTTTTTTTTTACTCAAAACTCCTGTCCTGCCTTTTTTTCAAATTTCATCCTAGCCCCCCATAAAAATCAAATGGTAGCTCCCTAAACAGGCCACTGGTGCCCTGCCTATCGAATAGTCGTTTTGACACCGTGACAGGGATTCAGTCGTTCCGCAAGAAGCACAGAAGCAATGAAACCCAATAGTTTTTGTAAATTTATTTTTATTTAGTCCACCTTTTTTAATTTCGTATGAAATAAATTTAACCCAAAAATGCTAAATCAGCATAAACATGTATGCGGTAGAATTGACATGCGTTTAAATTGATTGTTCATCGTATACATTAACTCAGCATCAGCATTATCATACAGCTTGCGCTTTCATAATGGATTTGTATAATTCATACCGATTCACAGCATGTTCTTCTACATCAATAATGTACTTTTAGATCACACTTCAAATGTATACATCATTTAGGGATAATGAATCACATAAGATTACAGATAATGAAACTAAATATAGAATGGATTTTGTCACAAGAAAACTGTCGTTATAGCACGCACTGATAATTTTGTAGATTATTTTGAAAAATGTAACCTTTTGAAAGATAAGTAGCTTTTAAAATAATTAGCATCACTGCTCATTTTGTAGAAAGCTTTAAATTTTGAAAATTTAAAGCTTCATAAAAAAAACTCTGCAAAATGTTTTGTTTTTAATATTACTTTCAAATATGTATTCAACAAACTTCACGTGATTTTAGATTATTTAAGTGAAAATACTTCAGATCCATTGCTTCAAAAATTATCAGCAATGTTCCAAAATGTATATGAATAGTCGCTGAAAACGGCTATTTCTATTTCAATACAAAAGCATATAGGTTCGATTGAATCGTAAAATACAAACAATTCTATCATAATATAACCTCGAAAATATTTCCCATTTCATAAAAATTCCCTAAGTGCTTTTTCAGTATCTACATCGGTTTACAATTCATACTGCATTTTTGGGAGTATCGTTGTGAACATGTACCATTTGTTAGTGCACTGATCAAAATAAATGGGAGATTGATAAAAAAAAAAGTAGTCTGGTAGTTAGCACTTTCGTGTTGATATGAAATATCGATTGATATGCTGATTTTATGTAAATTTACTGTCTATTAAATATTAAATCATTGGAAACACTTAAGTTGTTTATACCCATGCATAATAGATTCTCTTAGCCGTATTTGACACCCAGGCATGATGGATTCCCTTAGCCGTATTTGACACCCAGGCATGATAGATTCCCTTGCCGTATTTGACACCCAGGCATGATGGATTCCCTTAGCCGTATTTGACACCCAGGCATGATGGATTCCCTTAGCCGTATTTGACACCCAGGCATGATAGATTCCCTTAGCCGTATTTGACACCCAGGCATGATAGATTCCCTTTACCGTATTTGACACCCAGGCATGATAGATTCCCTTGCCGTATTTGACACCCAGGTATGATAGATTCCCTTGCCGTAATTGACACCCAGGCATGATAGATTCCCTTACCCGTATTTGACACCCAGGCATGATAGATTCTCTTAGCCGTATTTGACACCCAGGCATGATGGATTCCCTTAGCCGTATTTGACACCCAGGCATGATAGATTCCCTTAGCCGTATTTGACACCCAGGCATCATAGATTCCCTTAGCCGTATTTGACACCCAGGCATGATAGATTCCCTTTGCCGTATTTGACACCCAGGCATAATAGATTCCCTTTGCCGTATTTGACACCCAGGCATGATAAATTCCCTTAGCCGTATTTGACACCCAGGCATGATAGATTCCCTTTGCCGTATTTGACACCCAGGCATGATAGATTCCCTTTGCCGTATTTGACACAATTTTTCGGAGGTTTTTTAATGCTCTTCAACTTCGTGTTTGATTTTGCCTTTTGATTGTTTTATTCTAGCGCCACTGATGAATGTTATGTATACGAAACACGCGACTGATATCTTAAATGAGTTTTTTTTTTATTAAAGCCCGACACATGTGATTCATGTCCCTGTCCAATGTCAGAAACCTCGTCAATGTTTGTTCAATTTCATACCTTTAGTTTTCCTTATTTAGGAAAATTTTACGATGAGGACAGATCTCTGAAACATTTTAAACTTCGGAAAAGGAAACAATATTATTTGTTCATATAGTTTTATTTTTATTACTATATTTTCGTTAAGATTTTCCCCACAGTGATAACCGAGGGTTCCAACATTACGTCAATTCCAAAGTTCCAAAATGTATGAAATGTCACTGAGAGTGGTAGAACTATAACTTTTGTATATCTTAATTTGAAGAAAAGATAATGTGGAAAAAAAAAAAACACAACAAAAGTTAATACTAGTAAGTTTTACCTTGAAAATATGTCCCATTGCTCTTCAAATTCCTGAAGTCCAGATTGTAAATCTACAACGTCGTTCAATTCAAACTGCATTTTGTAAATATCATAACAGGTAACTATGTAAGTTCATTAAGATATTTAGCATCAAGATTGTATTTTTTACTTTATCATATTTTGAGATATAATCATTAAAAGGTTACATTGATCAATCACATCCTCTTAGGCAGAGACACATTTTAAATTTAACCTTATTATTTGCTATGTTCATTATGATTTGTGGTGTTTCTCTAATCTAGTATGCTGTGCACTTTTATATATACGCTCGTTTCTAAAATTCTACGCAATCAAGATGATGTAAATGAGAGCAAAAACCAAGGTAGGGTGGGGGAAATGAATTATCAAAACCAGACATTTGCATCGGTTTTGCATGATTTTTGAACCAGATTGTGAGTAGAGCAGTTCCACAAAGTGTGTTCTTGTATAAGTCAGCAACCGATATAAGAATGCTGGGCGGGTCAGCAGGTTAAGCACATTGAGCCTGTCCTCGGCGACAGGGAGCATTCTATGATAAAAATATTATTGCTTATTGTCATTTTTTACCTTTATATTTGTTATGAATTTTACTTTTATTAATAAACTCATCATAGATACCAGATAAAATAGTGTACGCCAGACACGCATTTCGTCTACAAAAGACTCATCAGTGAAGCTCCAATAAAAAAGTTAAAAGACCAAATAAAGTACGAAGTTGAAGAGCACTGAGGACCCAAAATTCCGAAAAGTTTGCCAAATACAGCGAAAGTAATCTATTCATGGAGAAGAAAATCCTTAGTATTTCGAAAAATTCAAAGTTTTGTAAACAGCTTACTAGTATTTATAATTATGACCATGTCAATGATCATAGTTCATGTCCACACAGAAGAAGTGCTGACCACTGGACTGGTGATACCCTCGGGGAGGAAGTTAAGTACTTCTACTATACTGATATTTATACGGTTTGTTCTATCGTGTACCTATTGTTAGCCCATTGATCGATATTGATAGGGGAGGGTTAAGAATACACAAAAAATAGTTTGCCCTCGACGCATATTCTGTGACTGTTCTATGTTGAGAACTTTCTTAGTGTTAGTCTCATGTTATGTTTTATATATTTATCTATACATATATCGAAATATTTATTTCATTATATATATATTTTTTTTATATTTAGAGAATGATGTGTTGTACATGTCTAATGGTTTCTAATGCCAATTCATTCAAAACTTTTTAAGACTCCGAATGGTAAAGCTTGATCAGTTGCTGTTTGCTTTACGTTAATCAAATATTAGAATTTATACAATGTTAATAGAATTTTTAAAATATTTTTCTTTCAGTTAAACATTGTTTCCATTAAAAGAGGGAGAAGATAACAAAAAATAAATTGTAATCAAAACCATGAACCAACAACAACAAACCCAGACAGCAGCTTGGTCACAAATCAAAACAAAGACTATAAGTTTGCATAACTCAGTGGCGGATCCAGAGGGGCGTAGAGGTGTACGCCCCTTTGCTTGCACTTTTTTTTTTTTTTTTTTGTAAAATGATTAATCAGACTAGACTTCGTGAACTTTGCCATTTCCCGTGTATCTAATTTTTATGCGACAATTCTTTACTTATAAAGATATTTTTCGCTCGTATTTACTGTAATATATTATTGATTATGTCAAAGTCATGTGATTCTCTACGGTGGAGTTGACCAGTTCGTCGAAAAAACGTCACTCAATAATTTTAAAATTCAAATTACAGTAACACATTGCTTAGGCTGAGGATGACAAGCATGACGCCTTCAAAGCGACAAAGTATTGAGCAAGAACGTATTGACTTCTGTTTCACAATTCCACCCAACAGATAGAAATACTCTATCACACTCTCATGAAAAAAAAGTTCCACAGCAATATTATTTACCTACGAAAACATGTTTAACCCCCACGCCCCAGCCCATTAATAACATAGTGATCCCCAGTCAGTAAGCTTTAGATATAGATTTAAAGTCTAAGGTACGGACCATTTAATCTGAGGGGTAGTCTGAGATATTTTAGAGAAAAATTCTGGCCGTATCTGGATTGAAAACAATACTGTCCACTTTTTGCTATTAGAAAAAATATTTTCAACAGAATTATTAAGCATTAAATGAACATGATGAATAAAAACGGGCGTAATTTTTTTTTTTTGGGGTTGCATGTGAATCCCATATCTGACCGGAATGTGTTTCGCCGAACTGATATACTGAATACTTTTTTCAAGGCCCGACTGCAACCTGCCTGCTGGGTGTGGCCTACATGTCTCCATGTGTCGACCGTCATTCACAACTTCATTGTCATTTCCGACTCATTCGTAGCCTTTGGTTGATTTGGAACCCTCACTTCCCTTGTTGGGTGAAACATTTCAACCAAACATTTGGATGAAAATTGCTTGTTTGTCTTTCTTCGTGTTGGTCGTATTGTAAATTTCATTGAATAGTCGTATATCTTGTTTACAACAAGAAATCTGTGAGGTTATGCTAACTAATCATACAACAAACGAGAATTTTCCATGTCCATTTTTTACTGACAAATCCCACATCAAATATATTAATTAGTACATAGCTTTGGATCCATCCAATCATTTCATAATAGACAATTGATGGAGAGAATACGGCACCAAAAATGTCCAACCCCTACACTTTAACTATAAAATGCATTTTACACTTATTTTATGTTTTTTAGCCAAAAAAAGGTCCAAAAAAATTTTCGCCTCGCTCCGCTCGGCCAATTTTGATACTACGCCCCCTTTCCAAAATCCTGGATCTGCCCTGTAACTGTATAGCAATGAATAATTGGATATGTTTTAACTTATCATAAACAAAATCCATAATCGTACCAATAAAAAACCCATTCAAAGATCTTACGATTATGATGTCAAATTGATAACCTATAAGCATAAGATCAATGAGTTTACAAGGATCGTATCTTAAATTACGGGCTCTATAAGAAACATTACCAAACAAAATAGGATGTAATAACCCGGTTTTAATAAAAATTGTACATGTACAGACAAATTTCCAAACCAAATCTTTATATCTATAAAAAAAAAAAAAAATAGTTTTAAGTTATTTCTTGTTACGAAATATCTGACTAACGAAATTAACAAATAGGTTTATATAAACATAAGGATATGTGGTTTGTTGTCAATGAGACAACTATCCACCAAAGTTCAAATGAAGTGGATGTAAGCAATTATAGGCAACCGTACGGCCTTATATTTTTTATTTGCTAAATCTAAGCAAAATGGAGGAGACACAAGTTGATCATACATGCAGTATTCCTCATGATAAGTAAAAAAATATTATACCGGGTACACAAATGCTAAGATTTACATAAATTTACCAGTTATACACATATTGCGTTCATTGAAATCTATAACGTTTCTGGATTATTTTAATATCGTTTGCTTTTTAAGTTTAATTGCAACGCACTTATGGTGCACCAACATTTACAGATACGCGAATATCCAAGTTCCTAAACGTGTGAAAAATCACTGAAAGCGGTTGATTTCTATTTTGAAAATAAGAAGATTCGATGAAAAAAACACCCAAAAATCTATATTACCTTGAAAATATATTCCATTGCTCTAAAAGATCCCGAAGATTAGTTCCAGCATCTACGTCGTTTTTGAACTCAAACAACATTTTGTGAATATCCTAACAGGTGATATAATATAGGTAGTCTAAACTATTCGTTTGAACTAAGTAAACGTTGTGATTTTGTTATACATTTTGCAATAAACTGTCACTATATTGAGAGATATAATCAGTAGATGGTTATAGTGATCAACCGTATGTATTCCTTAGGCAGAAACTAATTTTAAATTTAATGTTTCTTGTTTTGCTCCGTTTATTTGCTGTTTTGATATAAATCAAATCCGTACCCCTACATCTCCTTATATATATTCAAACCTATGATTGCGTTGGATAAAAACCGCAATTTTTATACGTGTGCATGCAAAACAAATTTCTTGTTAGAGGGGTCTAAACACAGCACAAACAACATTTTCCAAAAGACCAAAAAAGTGAAAAAGTATATTTCAACAAAACGCATTTGACTAACAGGTCGAACAACAAATGTTCTTAAACCCTGCTGACTGCCATTGGCTATTGCTATATAAATATATATTAAACTATTTGTTAATTTCGTTAGTCAGAGATTTCATAACAAGAAATTACTTAAACCTTTACTAATTTTTTTTGTTTGTTTTCAAAGATATGGTTTGGAAATTTGTCTGTATATATGTACAATTTTTATTAAAACTGGGTTATTACATCTTATTTTTTCGGTGATGTTTTTATAGAGCCCGTAAATTAAGATAGATCTATGATGTATAATGTTTAACTGTGAACTTTTCTATAACGGTCGATTCTAAAACATAAAAAGCATAAAGGGAGGAAAAGAACAATCAAGAGCGAACCCATTAAACGGATTTCTTGTGTAATATGCATTTGTTTAGCAACCGATATTAGACTGTTGGACGGATCAACATGACAAGTACTTTGTGCTTGCTCTCAGTAAATCCGAGCATTTTTTATAAGGTATAATATTTCTATTTGTATATAAAAATAAGGAGATGTGGTATGATTGCCAATGAGACAACTATCCACCAATGTTCAAATGAAGTGGATGTAAGCAATAATAGGCAACCGTACAACCTTCAACAACGAGAAGAACCCATACCGTATAGTCGTTGTATATTTGTTATCTATATTATAGTGTTATCTTAGAGTTAAGTCCTTATCTTTTATTGGTTTTCATGTTATGTAACTTAGGGAGTGTTGAGATTTAGACATATTCATGTAAAGAAACTTTGCAGTGTTTGAATTATCCTGCATGTCTTCACTTTTTAATATTTTGAAAATGTGATGTCAAAATCAGACAACTGTTAGACATGAGACGATTTAGAGCTTGACATATTACAGTAAGAGACAATTGAAGACTGTATGTTGCCCTCTCGATGACTTATAATATTTTGTCTCGTTAGGTTACTGTCTCATTAACGCGTATACCCCGAACCTCTTTCACTGGATATTATTTCGTTCAGAGCCAAATATATTTTTCGTCTCTAAAACTTTGGATCTTTAAAAAAAAATATGTCAAATGAAAAACGAAATCAATTGATGGTTATTAATTTGTACTTTTAATCATTAATTTCACCTAGCACGCATCGTACTGTTTAACGATAAATAATTTTGATCAAACAATTATTCTAGTTTTTAATTGTTATAAATGAACCATAAAAAATGCATGTTGAAATTAATTATCTAACACATTCTACTTATAATATTTACTAAGTCTCAGTGTCCTTGTGCATTTGTTTACTTTAATGTATAATTTCATTTTGAAAATGCGGCACTTTCTAAAAACCTAAAGTTTTTTTCACTTGTCACAGCTCTGTATACTATATTTTGACTTAGACGGATTTGGCTATTCTGTATAGGTCACGTTTGGTCTTTATGTTCTGAAACGATTCACATTTTTGCTTTTTCAAGCGTTTGGTCTTGAGCGGTCTAGTGAAGGTTGTTTCCGAAACAATATTATGCCTTTTAAGAAAGCTACCATATTTGGTTTTTAAGTTGTTGAGTTGCTCATAAACATTTTAAACAACAGTATACACAACACAACATTGAAAACAAAAGACTGAGCAAAACTCCACGAAAACCGGGCGTGATCTCAGGTGCACCTGAAGAGTAAGCAAATACTCCACATGCGACCCCGTCGTGTTGTTTGTTTATATATCTTGGCACGTGATATATTCCCTTTTTTTTTGTGGTTTTCGTGTTGCTCAAAATTAGTTTTTGTGTATTGTTTTGTGGATTTTTGTTTTTCTTTTGATCATGGTGTTGTCCGTCCTTTTTCGAAAGATGGTTTTTGATTGCGTCCCTTGGTATCTTTCCCTTTTCTTAAATGTACACATGTATTATCCGTCGAGGACTGACTATGTCTCCAGGGGCGGATCCAAGAGGGGGGGATCCGGGGGTTGGAACCCCCCCCCTTTTTTGACGATCAATGCTTTTGAATGGGGATGATATGGTTGGAACTCCCCCCTTTATCCTGGGTTGGAACCCCCACCTCCCTTTTGAAAAATGGATGGATCCGCCCCTGGTCTCTGAACTGTAGAACAACGATAGAATATATAAAACTAGCAAAACAGTGAGAATTCATATTACATGATTAAAATAAATTTATTTATAAAGAGAATTAACTTAATATATACACAACACTGAGCAACTTCCGTCTTGACATTTACTTTGAGGCCTTGAAACATGATCTAAAGCAATTGTGGGTATCAAATCTATTGAACTCTGAGACTAGCTGAATACAAAAATTAGCATTCGAATATAGCTGCAAAATTTTGTTTAAAAAATCAGTGGATCTGTTGCGGATATGAAAGCTTTAACGCATGGACAAGACTCAAACTACAAGGCGATGATAATTATGCAATCCGTTAGCTTATAAGTACATCAACACTAGACAAACCTATACAGTATAAATTTATCAATGTTCATTTTGAAAAATAAGAATATAATATTAAAAGTTTAGAAAAAATTATCAACATTAAAAAAAAAAACTCCCCGGTTGTATCGTGGTAGTGCGCTTGCCTATAGTGCGGGAGGATGTGGGTTTGATCCCCGGCCCGGGATATTTGCTCGTCTCCGCAACGCACGCGTTATTTAGGAGTTATGTGTTCCTGTGGTCTGTTAGCTTGTAATTATACGTCAAAATCCAGGTCAGCGGGTCGGTCTAGTACAAAGAAGGGTTTATATTAACATCACATTATCATTTTCTTGTCCTGAATATGCATATTATTTGCCTCTGGACGCTAAACAGCCATTCATCATCCTAACATTGTCATCATCGTCAATATTAGAATACTATTTGGAATGTGAACATCGAAGTCCAACAACTATGAACATGCAGTAGTTTCGGTAAATGATGTCATGTCTCTGACATATTCACAGATAATCTATACATTTACAAAATAAAAGATTGGTCTAGTACCTTAAAACTCCACGTTTAAGTTGCGCTTCACTGACAACAAATTGGGATTTTGAATATTTAGACGAATACAATATTTTATCTTTAATCTGTATTCGTTTTGCCCAAATCATAAAAAGTACTTATTTATAGTTTCGCACAAAATATTAACACAAATTAATATCTGCAATAGGTTTGCGCGAAACGGTAGACTGAAAAGGATGTTTCAATTCTTAGTCTGACAACATCCTATTATCTATGATACCAGAAACCACCAGCAGTGTAATACACCAGAGAACAATTAAGTTTGCGGTAACTTTGATGCACGTTTCCGTATTAAAACGACAAGAATGAATTGTCGTAGTTACAACCCCGTCCTTAATTCCTCGTTTATTACTTATCACCGTAAGCGACTTGTCAACAGATTGTGACTTGGTTTTTTTTTTAAACAAAAGGACTATTGAAGCTATATGAACAGAAAATGCCTAGCCTCGAGAGCATCTGAGTACATCCTCGGTTTTGTGAGCTCAATCTTTAGTTTTACAGTATAGTGTTTGTGAAAAGTTGTTTTTCTTGTCGTTTATATTTTTACAATTGCTGTCCTCCTTCGAATTAAGAGTTTTACTCCCTATTTTTAGTATATTCTTACATCTAAAAAGATGTTTATAGCCATATAGATCATCTAAAGCAACTATAATCAGGTATTGGTTTTGATAACTGCCTTTACCGACTTTTTATATATTGTTACGGCAGAAAATCGCCTTTAATTGTAGCCAACAAAAGACACAAATCAATAATAAAATTTAACAAGATTTATTATACACTAGTTTACAAAAGTATTACACAAAAGAAATGTCAACTTAACTGTCAAAATATGAGTCCAATCTTTTATCTTTTCTTTATCCGGAAATCTTCACGGGAATCCACAGAGTATTATATCCAATTGGTCACAATCTAGTATGATGTAGTTTGTAAATTAAAGTGTCAATCCAACTGCAGAGAATGTTGATGTCTATCGATGTCTAAGTCTATCTATGTCTATGTCCAAATCTCTATATATATTACTAACTTTTGGGTCTGCATTTAAATACTCAAACAGAAATTTCTAGACAACGCTAGAAATATAAATTACGCATCTTTTATTATGATCATTCTGGAAACGTTATGTAAGTGAAATAGAAAGTTCTAATCATTCCATGAGTATCAATGAATGTTCCAGTGAATTCTAAACTGCATAGTTGTAACACAATGTATTTTATTTTGTACACAATGTATATAAAACAATGTAAACATTCTTAGGCCACACAAAACAAATTTGGCCAACTAAATAAATATAATAGTTACAATATCATAACACCTCCCCTTAAAAAGTTTGAGTGTAACAAAACTTTTCATGAATAATATGTACAAAAATACATAGTATATACAAATTGTTTCAATAAGTTCTAGATAAAGCATCTGCTATTACATTATCTTTACCTTTAATATGTTTTACAATAACATCATATTCCTGTAACAATAAACTCCACCTAGTCAATCTCTGGTTCTTGTTTCTCATTTTATGTATGAAGGTGAGAGGATTATGATCAGTATAAACAAGAATAGGATGCACAGTGGGATTTAAATATACATCAAAATGTTGAAGTGCAGACAACAGTGCAAAACACTCTTTTTCAATAGTTGAATTTTCGGATGTTTATCTAATTTCTTAGAAAAATATGATATAGGTTTTCAACATTATCATCTGTCTCTTGATATAAAACAGCTCCAACTCCTACATCGCTTGCATCAACGGCAAGTTTGAATTGTTTTCATAGTCTGGAGTGATCAGAACTGGACTATTAATTAAAAGTGATTTGCTATTTTCAAAAGCGTTTTGACAATTTTCACTCCAGATGAATTTAGAATCTTTCCGTAAAGATGAGTCAATGGTTGAACAACAGTCGCAAAATTTGAACAGAATTTCCTGTAAAATCCAATCATGCCTAAATATCTCATAAGTTGTTTTTATTTGTAGGAGGAGGAAATTTGGTAATTGCATCCACTTTAGCCGTAATAGGTTTCACCTGACCTTGGCCAACTGTATGCCCTAAATAATCAACAGTGGCCTGACAAAATTCACTTTACCAAGATTAACAGTCAAATTTGATTGTGACAATCTATCAAAAGTATCATATAAATGAGTTAAATGTTCTTCCCAGCTATCACTACATACAATAAGATCATCAATATAAGCATAACAACAGTCTAAATCTTTTATAACATTATTGATCATTCTTTGAAATGTAGCTGGGGCACTTTTCATGCCAAACGGCATTACAGTATATTGAAATAAGCCGTCTGGTGTGACAAAAGCTGATATTCCTCGAGCTCTCTGTGTCAAAGGGACTTGCCAGTAACCTTTCAATAAATCAAATTTGCTCACAAATTTTGCTTTTCCAATGTTATCAATGCAATCGTCTATCCTTGGAATCGGATAGGAATCAGATTTTGAAATAGAATTTACTTTTCTGGAATCAGTTACGAAACGAAAAGTTTTATCTGGTTTGGGCACAAGCAGACAAGGAGAGCTCCATTCACTGTTACTCGGCTCAATAATATCATTGTCAAGCATATATTTAATTTCTTGTCTCATAAATTCAAGTTTGAGTGGATTGAGCCGGTAAGGATGTTGCTTAATTGGAGAAGCATCACCAACATCGACATCATGACAAACAGCAGTGGTTTTGTTTGGCACATCTGGAAAAAGATTTTTAAAGAAAATACCAAAGCTTTTAATTTTCTCTACGATCAAAAGACAGATGTGCAAGTTTTGAATCTAAATTTGACAAAATTTCTGAATTTTTCAATCTAACTGTCTGTTCTATAGTTTTAGAACTAAAGGTGGTTCAATTACATCTGGTTTGTCATGATTGTTCTCCAATTTAACCATGGCTAAAGTGGCAACTGGTTTACTCTCACCTTCATTAGTACGCTCAAAATATGGTTTTAACATATTAATGTGACACATTCTATTTTGTTTACGACGACCTGGTGTTTTACAATATAATTCAAATCATTAATTTTACTCTCTATGGTATAAGGACCACAATATTTAGCTTGTAATGGATGTCCAGGGACTGGCAAAATACAAGTACCTTATCACCAGGCTCAAAAATCTGTCCCTGGCATCTTTATCATACCATATTTTCATCTTATTCTGAACAGTTTTAAATTGTTCTGAGCAATTTGACAAGCAGTATACAATTTTTCTTTAAATCTAGATACATAGTCTAGAAGATTCAAGTCAGTGTGTTCAGTAAGCCATTTTTCCTTAATCAATTTTAAAGGTCCCTTACAGTATGACCAAATACCAACTCAAAGGACTAAAACCAAGGATTCTTGAACAGCCTCTCGGACTGCAAAAGTAAAAGTGAACACCATCATCCCAATCCCTGCCAAATTGAAGACAAAAGTTCTAATCATGTTCTTCAATGTTTGATGAAAACGTTCTAAGGCACCTTGAGATTCTGGATGGTAAGCACTTGATCTATACTGAGCAATCCCTAACTGGTACACGACTTGCTGAAATAAACCTGACATGAAATTTGAACCCTGGTCGGACTGTATAGACTTTGGAAGTCCTACTAGCGTGAAAAATTTGATCAGAGCTTTGACAATAGTAGGTGTCTTGATATTCCTTAACGGAATAGCCTCAGGAAAACGAGTGGAGGTACACATGATTGTCAATAAATACGCATTTCCGGTCTTGGTCTTCGGTAAAGGTCCAACGCAATCAATGAGTACTCGGCTAAAGGTTCTTCAAAGGCTGGAATAGGCAGAAGTGGTGCTGGTGGTATTTTCTGGTTAGGCTTACCAACAACCTGGCATATATGGCATGATTTGCAGTATTCTGCGACATCATTTCTAAGTCTTGGCCAGTAGAAATGCTGCAAGATTTTAAGGCAAGTCTTCCTTATACCTAAGTGTCCAGCCAAGGGGGTGTCATGGGCAAGACCAATAATTTCTTGCCTATAAATTTTCGGCACCACCACTTGGTATACCACTCTCCATTCCTCCTCTCAGGTAGCATCAGGGGCCTCCACTTTCTCATTAAAATGCCGTCTTGATGGTAGTAGCATTCAGCCACTTTGTCTGCTTCCTCCTGTGGTTGAGCCCTCTTGCTGAGCTGAAGAACTTCAGGGTCTTTATTTTGTTCTTCGACAAATTTCCTTCGGTCTAATGAATGGCTGTTTACGTCTGGCCATGGCATAATTACATTCTTGCTAATACTAGGTGGTCTTATTACGGCCTTCTCTGAGCTACCGGGACCTTCAATATCGGCTAGAAAGGTGTCAGAAAGGTCCATGTAATCAAACTGGTTTTCTTGCAAATCCTCATTTTGTTGTTTTCTAGCCATCGCCCTAGTAACGACACAAGCTGGATACAGTTCAGCATCATCTTCAGGTGATTTAGCATCCACCACCGGTTCACTGGTAACAATTGGTTCAGCAACCACTTTGTTCCTAGCTAGATCATTTCTAGCAATAATGAAACACCCTCAACAGGAGATTAGGACGAACACCCACAACAACTGGTCCAGTTATCAAATCTGACTTCAGATAAATACGATGGAGGGAACATCTATACAACCTAACTCCATACCTTGTAACAAAACGGAGGCACCAACAGAAGTCTCCTCGGACAAAGGCAACACACCTTCTAACAATAAAGACTGAGAAGCTCCAGTGTCCCGTAAAATCTTAATAGGCTGAGGGTAGTATTATCAACAATAGAAACAAACCCATCAGACATAAAGGTTTATAATCCTCCATGTAATCACAAAACTGGACTTAAAAGCCTGACTCGCAGGACATTCCAACGTATTGGTAACACGGGGTGTCGTACAAGCACTGGTCTTGGGCTTATTATCTCTTTCATTCTTCTTCTGGAGTCTGAAACAATCAGCCATCAGGTGACCATTCTTCTTACAATAAGCACAAGTCAGTGACTTCTTCTCAAAAGTATCAAATTTCGGACTAGACATATTATAACTAGACTGACTCTTATTCTGTGCAACAGGCTTACTAACAGTACGCTCAGTGCTTTGATTCTTGTAATTTCCACTGAAGTATTAAAATTGTGACCTTTGAAACTTCTTTTATGTGAAAGGGTATAATTATCGGAAATAACAGCTGCATCTTGTAATGTCTCAACAGTTTTGTCATCTAAATGTGTTTTAAGTCTAAATGAACACATTGCTTGAACTCTTCTAATAACATCAGTTGTCTTAGGTTCTTAAAATTGTTATCTATTTTCTTTGAGGTAAGCCATTTATCAAATAGGTCTTCTTTTCCTAGCAAATTCAACATAGGTTTGTGAATCAAACTTTTATACGATCTAAACTTCTGTCTATATGCTTCTGGCACTAGCTCATAAGCTTTCAAAACTTCCTTTTAACCGTGTCATAATCAGAACTTTGTTCGGATGAAAGTGCTGAGTAAATTTCAGCGGCCTTGCCCTCAAAAACACTTTGCAGCATTGTAGTCCAAAAGGCTTCGGCCATTTCAAATTATGAGCAATTTTCTCAAACTGTGGAAAATATTTATCGACTGTTTTTCACAAAATCTGGGAACCAAACGTATATTTTTGCTGCATCAAAATATTCTGATTTCGACTGTACATTAGTGTTACTTTCTCCTTTGACCATTTCAATTTTATTTTCTCCATCTCTAACCTTTCCTTCATTTCAAGTTCTGCCTGTTTTAATCTAAATTCATCTTCTTTTCTTTTCTTTTCTCCATCTCTAACCTTTCTTTCATTTCAAGTTCTGCCTGTTTTAATTTAAATTCATCTTCTTTTCTTTTCTTTTCTCCATCTCTAACCGTTCCTTCATTTGGAGTTCTGCCTGTCTTTCTTCTTTTCCAATTGTTTTATTTTGAGTTCATGTTCTAATTCAAGCTGTTTTAATTTGATAGCGTCAACATTTTCGACCTTAAGATCAAGAGCCTCTTCACCTAAAATTTCTGCGTCAACTAATTTGTCTATTACCAAATTTTTATAATTTGTTTTCTCATAGATACTCTAAAGTCTAATTTCAGATGTTTAGCAAGCAAAACTAATTCCTCTTTCTTTAAATTATCAAACTTCTCCAGGTCTGGCGTTTTCAAAATTTACCGGCTTCAAATGCCATTTTGTAGAATTTTGTTGGCTATTTCTAATAAAAATACTGAACAAATATTTTTTAAAATAAGATATTAACGTTATCCCGGACTTGAGCCCCCAATTTCTGTTACGGCAGAAAATCGCCTTTTAATTGTAGCCAACAAAAGACACAAATCAATAATAAAATTTAACAAGATTTATTATACACTAGTTTACAAAAGTATTACACAAAAGAAATGTCAACTTAACTGTCAAAATATGAGTCCAATCTTTTATCTTTTCTTTATCCGGAAATCTTCACGGAATCCACAGAATATTATATCCAATTGGTCACAATCTAGTATGATGTAGTTTGTAAATAAAAGTGTCAATCCAACTGCAGAGAATGTTGATGTCTAAAGTCTATCTATGTCTATGTCCAAATCTCTATATATATTACTAACTTTTGGGTCTGCATTTAAAGACTCAAACAGAAATTTCTAGACAACGCTAGAAATATAAATTACGCATCTTTATTATGATCATTCTGGAAACGTTATGTAAGTGAAATAGAAAGTTCTAATCATTCCATGAGTATCAATGAATGTTCCAGTGAATTCTAAACTGCATAGTTGTAACACAATGTATTTTATTTTGTACACAATGTATATAAAACAATGTAAACATTCTTAGGCCACACAAAACAAATTAGGCCAACTAAATAAATATAATAGTTACAATATCATAACAATATGACTATTTAAAAATGCAAATTTTAATCTAGCATGAATTTTCGTTGATTGTTTGACATTGTTAGATTTTAAAATGTAATGCTTTTTCACGATTAAGGCCAAATTAGCTAATGCAGTGCATTTTAAAATGTTTATTTCATTTTGTAAAGCACCCTTGGCCTACACTAAAATACATTTGTTATAGAAAGGGTTATAAGGCTGAATTGTCATGGATGTTTATACAGGTTCATGTGGTTGAATTGTCATGGATGTTTATACAGGTTCATGTGGCTGAATTGTCATGGATGTTTATGCAGGTTCCTATGACTGAAGTGTCATGGGTGTTTATGTAAAACATTTTTTATGAACTTACTCAATGAAAATGATCAAACGGGTAGAATTGACATTAAGATTACTATGAAAATATATTCCATTGCTGCACAAATTTCTCAAACTCTGTTTGAACATCAATAACAGTTCTCGAAATTGATAAACACTTTTTGTATATTTTTTTTTTCAATTTCATATGCACTATATATTTCCCAATACATGAATAAATTACAATATGTTATAAGACAATGATTGATGTAACTAATAAATCAACAATCACGGTACAAACAGGTCAATTCTAGTCCGATCATTGCATCTATACAACGCGTTCATTTCGTTCATACATGTTTTATTCTTCTCATATATTTTATCATGGTATGATACTAAACCCCTAACGGGAGGGATTGTACTTGATTTTCATATGATGAAGACATAATCTTTCAATTAGTTTAATTGAGGTCTGGAGCAGGCATGTCAGTAACTGCTAGTAGTCCTTTGTTAATTTATGTATCATTGTCATTTTGCTTAGTTTCTTCTGTTACCTATTCTGACATCGGACTCGGACTTCTTTTTAACTGAGTTTTACTGTGTGTATTGCTGTGTGTTTGTTTATTCTACATTGGCTAGAGGTATAGGGGGAGGGTTGAGATGATGATCTCACAAAACATGTTCAACCCCGCCGCATTTTTGCGCCTGTCCCAAGTCAGGAGCCTCTGGCCTTTGTTATAGTCTTGTATGTTTTTTTCAATTTTAGTTCATTTATATGTTTTGGAGTTTAGTATGACGTCCATTTTCAATGAACTAGTACACATTTTTGTTTAGGGGCCAGCTGAAGCCCGCCTCCGGGTGCAGGATTTTATCGCTGTGTTGAAGACCCATTGGTGTCCTTGGGCTGTTTTCAGCTCTTTGGTCGGGTTGTCGTCTCTTTGAAACATTCTCCATTTCAATTCTTACTTTTATTACCTATTCAATCCACCGATGGAG
Source organism: Mytilus coruscus (assembly GCA_017311375.1). Taxonomy (NCBI): domain Eukaryota; kingdom Metazoa; phylum Mollusca; class Bivalvia; order Mytilida; family Mytilidae; genus Mytilus; species Mytilus coruscus. The sequence continues at coordinate 32,265,161 of CM029601.1, forward strand.
TTAAAATGTGGAGGATTCAGATTTCAAAAAACTATTTCAATCCCGCCACATTTTAATGTGTCTGTCCCAAGTAGGGAACCTCGCCAGTGCTAATCTTTCGCTATATATAGTGTTAAAATATACTTTTTCACTTTTTTGGTCTTTTGGAAAATGTTGTTTGTGCTGTATTTAGACCCCTCTACCAAGAAATTTGTTTTGCATGCACGTATAAAAATTGCGGTTTTTATCCAACGCAATCACAGGTTTGAACGTTGTTTTCAATTTAGACTATATAAACGTTTTTTTTCATTTAGGCATTTTGGTGTTGCTGGCAGATCTTCGATAGTTCCGGTTTTTATTCACAACTTGTTTACACACTGGTCAATTTAGAACTTGAAACATTGTATAGACATTTATATATTGTTAAAGACCGTATGCTGACCTAAAGATGTCTTTTTGTTTTGTCTCCATTTATTCTATTATTGATACTTACGTTTAGAGAACAAGGGACAAACAGAAATGATAATTCGAAGAAAAACAGACAATACCATGACCTATAAGAAAAACGACGAAAAATCAAACAACCGTATACAAAATACTACACAGAAAACTGAAGACTGCGCAACACGAACTAGCAAATATTGGTGATCTCACGTGCTCCTGATGAGTAAGCTGGTCCTTTTTTTTTTTTTTTAAGGGGAATACAATTTCGAAATCCAGATAAAAAAAACAGGAACGAGACAAATAAAAGCAAGGACACAGAAAAACAGACTCATACGGACAGCAAACATAAAAAGTATAAATGTAGACAATACTGACAACAATCAAACCCAGTATTGGTGTCGGTTGGCTAAGAAAGGTAATTTCTTCACCGCAGGCAACGTCCGTGATATTGACGGGTGGACAAAGACGGCAATTTGTTAAAAATTTGTTGAAAAAAAAAACGTAACGAAATAAATTTCGGCGATTCACTTTGACAACCCCACCTCTGAAATATCGACCGCATGAAGGCGAATGATAGTGATGATATTAGTTAATTCGGAAATACACATAAATAAACCCATCACAGATACCAGGCTTAACATTTTGTACGCTGAAATGAAAAAAAAATCAAATAAAGTACGAAGTTGAAGAACATTGAGGACCCAAAATCCCCAGAGGTTATGTCAATTACAGCTAAAGTAATCTATTCCTGGAAAGAAAATCCTTGGTATTTCGAAAAATTCAAAGTTTTGTAAACAGATAATTTATAACTGAGAAGTTCATGATATTTTAACGAGAGATTAAGTGTTGTTAGATAAGTGTCAAGTGGCAAAAATTTCAAGCATATTCAGAAATATGCAATATGTACATCGGCTTGTAGGTGGGCCGTGATGAAAGTGCCAATAACTTGGACTGTGACTTGAAAATTATAGGGTGTGTTTGATAAAGTAAAAAATTTGCCTTAAAAATACCAACTGGGAATCCCTCGTACAGAGAGCGTTGCAACATTCCTACACGAGCCATCGGAATGAACAGCTATATTCTGATCCGACTTGGCTGCGTATTTATACAAAAGAATACCCTCTTCAGAATTGATTAATTGGTGAATGGAAGAAGTGCAGGTGACCATTCTTCTTTGCTCCATTAATCCCTCGAGGTTTATCTGCGGACTGTTACTGTATAGACTATAGCACATTAACAATGCAGATCAGCGTGTCGGTCTAGTACAAAGCTGTGTTCATATTCGCATCACATTAACATAGTTTTGTTCTGAATAGCCATTCATCATCATCAATATCAAAATACAATTTATAACATATTGTATATGACCATCAAAAGTTCAACAAATACGAACATGTAGCAGTTTTCGGCAAATATTGTCATGACTCCTGAATTTACTATAAAATTATATTTCAAATCGAATTTGATGTTCCTCATGGAACTAGGAAAACAGGCTTCAAACTGGCGCCAATGTGACAAAAGAACTATATTTTATATAATTTTTCATTCTTTGTTAAAATTAATCTGATCATATTTAAAATACCAAGTATTTCGTACATATCAAAGGGGGGATTGACAGGGCAGATCATCACGGTAAGTAAGTCGATTCAGAATACTTCTAAAAATGCCGTATTCTGTACGAAAAATTGAGTTAGGGCACTAAATACTAGCAAACACTCTATATGTATCATTGCCGCAAAATCAAACGATATTCACAAATTAACGAACAGTTAAGCTTTTTTCGAATAATGAAATTAGGCATGAATTTCAACTCCTTATGGTACCCCTGCAACATTGTAAACTAGTAATTCAATGCAAATATACAGAAACCGAAGAATATAATTTATGTATCATAGCATATTCAATAGGAAAGCATCGACAGCTAAGCGAATTTAATCCACGGATACTAGAAACCCTCATTTTTCCAGCAGTGAAATAAATCAGAAAAGATAAGAATCAAAAGTATAACAGCCAAGGGGGGCAACTTAAAAGCTAGCTCTTCAGTATAATTGACTTTTTTTTAAAATATTTAACAACGGATTTGTTCCATTTGTTGCAGTCAAAATACAGTTCTTCTTTCCATGTTTCTTACTAGTTGTCGAATGTTGACTTGTTTTAAGCAAAATGACGGGTGACGATATAGGAGCAGAAACTGCTTAAGCCTTAGAGAGCATTTGAGTACCTTGATCCTCATTTATGTAGATTTTCAGTTTTCGGTTTAATTTTCTTTCTTTTTGCCGCTCTTTTTTTTTTGCCATCATACGTTGTCATTCTTCAGATATGCAGATGATTACTGTCCTTTTTGTTTGTGTATAATTATTATTACATCTTATAAGATTATTATGGCCGTCAAGAACACTTCTAAGTAAAAATAAGAATTGGTTCTAGCAACTGCTTATCCCGACTCATACGTTTTAATATAATTATAGAAAAATGCATATTTAACCTTGCAAAACTCGGCTGTGTAAGAGAGAGGGGGGAGATACCAAAAGGGGGCGGGGCAATCGAAAATCATGTCCTATAAAAACAGACCGACCCATGATCAAAAGTAAAAAAGTTATATGCTTTTCAAGATAAAGGCCAACTTTGCTATTGCATATCAAAATGGTTACTTTATTTCACAAAACTCCCTACACCAAAATCCATATTGCTGAAGTGTCACATGTGCTCATGGCAAAGTTTTCCTGTGAACTTACTCAAGTAAACGACAAAACGGAAAGAATTGAAATTAATATAACCTTGAAAATATATTCCATTGCTGCCGAAAATTCCTCCAACTCTGTTTCAATTACATTTCCCGAAATAGCAATTTTTCACACTTTATTTAGTTTCATATGCACTATTACACACTACTAGTGATACATTACAATATGTAATAAGGCAATGATTGATATAACCCACCATTTCATCAACACAGCGTGTATATAACCGCCCATACATGCTCACCTTTTTAGACCACTAATCGAGTTAATAAAATAACTGCGCCAAGAGCGCAAGATACGCCCTTATTGTGCATATTGAAATCGTGCAAGAATAAAATTGGATATTTTGAAGGCATTTAATCATGACAAAACAAAATATCTCTGTAGAAAAGCATGCCTGAGGATGCTGTTTTTTTTTTAGACCAATCAGTTTGTTCTAAATAATTTGCCGTCATAAACCTAATCAATTCATTAAAAATTGCGGTACTAAAAATAGTTCTATAACAATATGAATAATATTTGAGTGTCTATTTACATGACACTGCAATTAGATGTCAATATACGATTCTGTTTATACATTACGGAAAAAATGAACGTCCGTTCGGAAAGAAAAGATAATCAAGAAAGCAATTAAAAAGAAGGGTTCATTATATCAAATTCCGTTAATATTTAGACAGAACATAATGCTTCGACTTTTCCACATCAATGTCACTCCTTTTCCGTCGGAAACAATCCTAGGCAGTACACTTCCTACGATAACCTTGGAGAGATGAAAATAATTTTATATCTCCTTGAATTCTTATTTTCTGATTAAATCTTGTGTCATATTTTGGTTTCTAATTCGATAATTAATATAATCATGACCGAATTCTAGCATCCTATATGACCGATTAAACCTTTTCATACGAAATAGTTTTTTTCATACGGAATCCCTTTTTTGCACTGAGAGATTATGAAAGTCTATCTGGCATTTGTGTGGTTTGGGGTCTTAATTTGGGACAGTTTATTGATGCTGGAAGACTTTTATGTCACTTTGAATGGTTTTAGATTGTCTTAACTTTGAATATCAATCTGAATCTTACTGAGAGCGCTCGGTACTCATGGATTTTCAAACATATTTGTTGATATGACTATTGTCTTGATCAAGTCAATGCATCTTGGAAACTTAAAAATCAGGGAAGGTATTTTAATCTTTAAATGATACGCTGAACTCTATTTTACGCAATCTGGTAGATTTTGTCTGCTCTTTGGTCGGGTTGTTGTCTCTTTGACATATTCCCCATTTCCATTCTCAATTTTATTTGAAAATCAAATTTGCTCTCAAGACACTCTCAAATATAAAATCCAATATCTTTTAGTTCCATTTACTTTTCATGCTTTTCCGACTGAAATTATTGATTATTATGTAAAAATAACTGAATCGTCCTGAGACTACTATAACATTATATGTGTCATAGTAGTCTCAGATCAGTCTACTTATACGGTATCGGAATAAAACCTATTCTAATATGACGTTCTTCAAACGCTTTGAGTACACAACCGTGGTAAAATACGAGTATATTCATATGTCAGCTGATAAGCAACGTTATGATTTGTTTGGGCTATTCCAATCCTACTCCCACGTATGCTTTTTATGAATGATTAACCTCACATCTGATGGTGTAAATGATGTCATTGAACGATGACGTAAGAATGTTAAAGATTTTACGGGAAAATGCACGAATGGGAAACTGAAAGTCGTCAAAACATGAAAACATAAAAAAAAACGATGGTAAGAATTTGTAAAATATCCATACCTTCTTAAATGACAGTAAGATAGTCAATTAAATTCATCCAAATCTGCCTTAGTATGTTCTTCGTCTCTCAAGTCAATATTAATAGTGAAAAGTGTTAAATCACAAAAATACTGAACTCCGAGGAAAATTCAAATCGGAAAGTCCCTAATCAAATGGCAAAATCAAAAGCGCAAACACATCAAACGAACGGACAACTGTCATATTCCTGACTTGGTACAGGCATTTTCTTATGTAGAAAATGGTGGATTGAACCTGGTTTTATAGCGCTAAACCTCTCACTTGTATGACAGTCGCATCAAATTCCATTATATTGACAACGATGCGTGAATAAAACAAACAAACATAATAGGTAAAAATGTCATAATAGGGGTACATCAGTCAACACCGTGTCACAATCTTAATCACAACAAAAACAAACAAATATTTAACAAAGAAGCACAAAAGGCATATATCACATTTAACAACCTCGTTCATTGCTTACTTATTTTTGTATTTTATTTATGTATGCCAAATCAACCCATAAAGGATCGAGGGATTTTAAGCACTGGGACCGAATCGTAATTTTAACATTAACTCTGGCGTATAGAATCGCGTGTTTGACGTCAGTATGTAAACGTCACACAGGTAGAGATATAAAATAATTTTGTTGTTCAAAGTATGCAAAGATTATAATAGAACAATCACACAATGGCGGGATGTTTAAAGTACAGAGACACGTCATATGTATCAAAGAAACATAAAAAGTCACACAGACAAAGCACACAAGTAAAAATGAAAAATGATACAAACAACACAATGACGGGATGCACAAGTACAGATCCACGTCAAATGTATATCACCAAAACAGACCAAACAGTAAAAGTAATATTAATAAAGACAAATAAAAGAACACTTTAACACGGTATTAAGATGATAAACAGCATCAGTACGCAGAATCTATACTTCAAGACCATCATGTATTATTTGTGAAGTTGATACGGAATATTTATCAACAAGGTCTTGGTACCTGCTGATGAACTTTTTTAGAAAAAGGACGAGACGTTCTTTGACATACCACTGGTTCAACTTTCTGCTCAGACACTGGTGACGTTTTACAAAGTCTGAGTAGGAGCTGCAAGCTCTTGCATACCGAATTAGTTGGGAAATGTATATCCCATATGCAGGTGAAGTTGGTATATTGCTACTAAGGTGGGGGAAATTGATAATCTTAAAAATTAAAATCGTCTCGTTTGTCATAGATTCTGGTACTGAGATGACTGTGTATGTCAAATTCGAGGTATAAGTCTAAAAATGAGGCGGAGGAAACCGTGTCTGTTGTTTCTTTAATTTCTAGTTCTGGGGGATATATTAATGGAATCCAATCAGAAAAGTTCGGATTGTTAGTGGAAAGAACATCATCAATATATCTGAAAGTGAAATTAAATAATCTGGCTTCTTTGATCTTCTTGTTTTTGACAAGTGTCTGAAGGAACTCCGATTCATATGAAAATAAGAAGAGGTCGGCAAGGAGAGGCGCAAGTTCGTTCCCACAGGAATGCCGACAATTTGTTGAAAAAGTCTACCTCCAAATTCAACAAAAATGTTGTTGATAAGAAACTCCAGCATACTGATCACTTGCTCCTCTGTGTAGCATGTTTTACCCTTTTGTTCGCTATTAACAAAATAAGCCTTATGGTATCCCAAAGTAATAAATTTATAGTGTATGCTACCATTTTTATGTTGAAAGGCATTGTGGATTATTTCTTTTAGGCGATTTTTCAATTTCACATGGGGAATGGTGGTATACAGGGTTGAAAAATCAAAAGTTTTGATAGAACTAATTTCAGAAAAAGACCGAGATGTGTTCAATTAAGGAACAGCAAACATTTCTCTTAACATAGAGCACTTCGATCCAAAGAACTGCTGTATTTGTTCTATTAGAATAAAAATAATTCATGGGGGCTTGAAACTTATATTGATTTTACCACAGCTTGGCCCTTTATGCTGTCGCTCGAGGTAAAATATTTAGCAGAAAGGGCCAACCCATGGTAAAATCACGATAACTTCATGCCCCCATGAATTATTTCTTAAATCTCTTAAATAAAGGGGACATTTTACAACTGGTCTTCATAATGAATAAACTTTTTTGATTGCAAAAAGTACAAGAGTGCACACGCTGAAATGTCTCGCCTTCTTTACTAACTATTGATTTTATGTTGATAGTCCTAAATATAAAGCTTTACTACAACTATCACATAAACTTAACATGATCCAAGAAAATGAGGTCAAGGTCAGATAAACCAAACTGGAAATACATGTACACCTTACAATCATTCCATACACCAAATACGCTTTAATTATAGTTGACCTATTGCATAGTATCTAAGAAACAAACTTAACCAGGAAAACTTAACATTGATCAATGAACCATGAAAATGAGGTCAAGGTCAGATGAACCCTGCCAGACAGACATGTACACCTTACAATCATTTCATGCTTTAAATATAGTTGACCTATTGCATATAGTATCTATGAAACAAACTTAATCAGGAAAACTTAAGATTGACTAATGAACCATGAAAATGAGGTCATGGTCAGATGACAATGTCGACAGACAGACATACACCTTACAATCATTCCATACACCAAATACAGTTGACATATTGCTTATAGTATTAGAAAAACAGACCAAAAAACTTAACATTGAGCACTGAACCATAAAAATGAGGTCAAGGTCAAATAAAACATGCCAGACTGACATGTACATCTTTAAATATGTTCATACACCAAATATAGTTGACCTATTGCACAGTATTAGAAAAACAGACCAAACACAAAGACTTAACTTTAACCACTGAACCATGAAAATGAGGTCAAAGTCAGATGACACCTGCCAGTTGGACATGTACACCTCACAATCATTCCATACACCAAATATAGAAGACCTATTGCTTATAGTATCTGAGATATGGACTTGACCATGAAAACTTAACCTTGTTCACTGATCCATGAAATGAGGTGGAGGTCAAGGGAAATCTGTCTGACAGGCACGACAACCTTGCAAGGTACTCACATACCAAATATAGTTATCCTATTACTCATAATAAGAGAGAAATTAAGAATACTAAAAATCCTTACTTTTTTTTCAAGTAGTCACTGAACCATGAAAATGAGGTCAAAGACAATTGACATATGACAAACTTAAACTTCATAACATAAGGCATCTATATACAAAGTATGAAGGATCCAGGTCTTCTACCTTCTGAAATATTAAGCTTTTAAGAAGTTTGTTAACGCCGCCGGATCACTATCCCTATGTCAATCTTTCTGCAACAGAAGTCGCAGGCTTGACAAAAACCTGACGGGTAAAATGCAAACGTAATAGAAATGTAGTGTACAAAAGAAACATCCAATACATGAAAAAAGTTCTAAACAAGTCAAGTTAATATTAATAATATATATATAAGTATATATATAATTGACCAATGAGGACCTTTCTTGGACTGATATGACTGTTGGTCCAAGTGTCAAATGGGAGATTTTGGGTGACAAACCAATATCAAAACTACTTCCACTTACTTAGGGATTATAGATTTATTCTTACGAGGAAGCTCCAAGCATGCTTGGAGGATGATCGAAGCTTTTTAAGTAGGCTCTTCTCAGAAATTTATGTGACAATAATTATCATGATCCATTAAGATGTCAATCAAATCTTTATCACTTCTATACAAAGGAAAGTAGAGCATTATAGAGGAAGCTCAATTAACACCTGTGTAAACATCTGGTCTATTCAAATACATCTTGCATGAAATTTTACAAGACTATAAAATAGATAAGAAATTCTTCAATAGTACCGTATGCATGTGTAATGCTTGAAAAGAAATATATAGTCTCCACAAAAGAAAAAGTCATTAAAATATTTTCTGATTATATTTAATAATCATTCTTTTTAATACAAAAAATACTCAAATTTTATATTTAAATAATATAAATATAGCTAAATTTATACTATATAAAATGATACATAAAAATCATCAAAGACACAAACTATGGTAATTGATTAATAATCATTTGTTAAACTTTATATTCAATAGCAAACTTAGTTCTTTAATAGAAAATGATAGCTACTTTGGGAAAGTTGCAATTCCTAATTGGAAGGCTAGGTTGAAAGACTTTTCACAATATAATAGTTATATTAATTGATTTTAGTTCAGCAATCATCTATATCTTTTTCTTGAATAATTTTTTGATTTTGTTTTTATGATAATTAAACGGATTCAGTGGACCAAAAACTTTATAACAAAATTTATACTTTTTACTGGAATACCTTTTGTCTATGCAATACAACTTCCTTTCTCAAAATATATTTTACATGATATCAATAGGAAAGTATTGAGAAGATGTTTTATTGATACTGTTTATGTTTCAAAAATTATACACAGATTAAATGGAATTAATAAGAAATTATGAGCTTTATAATTAAGCTCCAATATAATTTCTTATTAATTTTTTATAGACTTTCCTTTTCTTTTTCATAGCTTCAAAATAACTTAGAAAAGTGCATTAAAATAATTCAACTGCCAAGACCAATTACCATCACCATGATTTATACCATACTATTAAATGTACAAAGTATTGGAGCATCTTAGCTCTTAATTTCATTATAAATCCTAGTTCTTCAATACACATTGATTTGTATAAAAAATGTCAAATCATTTTTTAAACTATCTCTTTTAAGCTTTTCAAAATGCAGAAAGTCATAATTACATTTGATACCCTGAATGATAATTGCAAGATTTCCATTTCATATAAACATCCTTTTTCTATTTATAAATGTGAACAGAAGAGCAAATAATCTTCAAAGTGAGAAGTCATTTGTACAAGCTTTTCTGCTGTCTGCTTAAAATTTAGAATTTTGATTTATTACCCTAATGCTTTAAGTCAATTGATTACCAGTATAAACATACAATTATTTTATACTATATATTAAAACTACAGTTAAAAATTCTTGTAATAATCTGTTTCAAGTTAGGAATAGGGCAATTTAGAGTTTTAGTGTTTGAGGAGAACAGGCAATTTTCTTGAATAATTTGCAGACTTGACTTATATATGCTAGGTCCCTTACTTACAAATATTTAAAGATGTATAGTAATAGTTCAATTGGTATGCTTAAAAGCATTTTTGATTCAGCATACTACTGTCATGACTGTAGGAACATGACAATAGGTAGTCACGACTATACCACTTTAGTTTAGGGGTTAAATTATAATGTATCTACCATATATCTATCAAATAATCTAATATCTTCAGTTTCTATCTTATTTTTTGATAACTGTTTCCCTCTATTAAAATTGGAATCAACTATATTGTTGAAGATGTTTTTAATCTAGCCGCATACTGCATTTTAATATTAACAAAATATTTCATATGGAGCATAAAAGAGGATGCTCTAAGATAAATATCCCTACTGAAACTGTAAAATGGGTTATTCCCTCAAACTATAATGTTTATATAATGTATCATGCTGTGATATACACCTTTGATAATAATGTTTTGCCAGAACACAGACTTTATACAGTATTATTGGACAGGATGCAGACAAACTTTTAAAAATATTTACTTTTAAAATTGTGGGATCATATTTCTAATACTTGTATAAATTGAATATTAAACAACACAAAACAAGCAAAAAATAATTGTTTCAACTCCAAACAACTGCCACAACGTCCTATACTAAAGAACATCATTATGCCTAAAATTCTAACTAACTTTGTTTTATGTTGGTTTTATAAATATACTCATGAAGCTAAAAGAAAAAAAATAACTAATTTGAATCTTATACAAAAAATTTCAATATATATATTTATATATTTAGGATCTGTTTTATTGTTATATTGTTAGTATGTCCTGATAAAGGCCCATATAAAAAAGACTTTCTACATACAGGTGTTAACTGAGCTTCCTCTACATTGCTTTACTTTCCTTTTGATAGAAGTTGTTTATATATATTATAAAAGTCATTCAAGAAAAAGAAATAGAGGATTGCTGAACTAAAATCCATTTATTATACTGTATTATATTGTGAAAATTCTTTCAAGGTGTAATACCACCAAAACATAGTACATCCAGTTTCATGCGAAAAAGGATTGAACATTTTTTTTTTAATATTCCCTTTAATTTGACAGTTGTTGGAAATAAACCCTGCATTTCATTGCAGAACAGTTTTTTGGGTTGTAAACATGTATCTTGGGTGTTTCAAAGCAATATAATTTTTTTATTTGGTTTTTCTATAAAATATTTTGGAAATTTAAGAGGACATGGCTACTAAAGCTTGTAAACAGGGAAAAAAGGGGGAGAGGAATTTGATTGGTTAACTTCAGGTGATGTTTACTATCTTATATGCAATGAAAAGTTATGTTGTATTTTCACTGCAGTACTGGACAGGATAAAACTTTACTCATGCCAAGTATTTCTTCATTTAAAACAAAGATAAATTCTGCACAATTTAAAAAAAAATATCAATTAAATAGAGACGTAATAGGGGAAAAACAATGGTGGTATTACCCCCTCAAACCAGGCTTCCAATAATGAATTACAACTTTTCCTAAAGTAGCCATAATTTTCTATAAAAGAACTAAGTTTGCTATTTTATAAAAAAAAATATTACCATTGTTCAGTTAGGGCATTACTTAAACAAGTAATTTTCAAAATTACCTATACAAGTTATGTTGAAAACAAGGCTATTTTAAAAATTACTTCTATAACATGTATAAGTAACTTTTGTTAATATTATTTTTATAGGTGTCCATTCATACAGGTTTTACTAGCTTTAACAAATTTTCACAGACTTTTGGTTATTTTTCCCATGAAATATAAAACTAATCCTCCTGAAACACTAATTGCCTTACTGAAACTATGCTTCTGGGTCTCTTAGGACTATTAAAATATCATTTTCCTTGAAAATCTTATAATAAAAGTAGACAGACACAGGCACTTGTCTCAGAGACAGCTGACATTTTTCAAAACTGCGAGTTAAGTACCTTGTGTTATATTAAGGTATATAGGAAATTTTTTTCTGAGACAAGTGCCTGTGTAGACAGATATAAATAGATGGAACCTTGTGATCTAATTAAGACTTGAAGTTATTTATAATTTGTAACCTAAAACAATTACATACATGTATGTTCCTTAAATAATTGTAAGTACTAAGTTTTTCAAAGATGTATAAAATAACTTCTAAAAGTAATATTTTGTCATTATTTTTAAAGTAATCTTTATCTCTATACTCATCTCAAATTTGATAAATTCTTAATTTTATTTAATAAAATGATATAAAATTCATAAAACTACATTTAGTCCATGCTTCTATTGACATTTAAACTAACTATTGAGTTATTAAATAATTTTTAAAACAAAAATACCTATATAAGTAACTAAAAAAATAACTTGTTTAGTAACGCCCTGACTGTTGTGTCTTGATGACTTTTATGTAGCATATTATATAGTATAAACTATATTTAAATTATATTATCTAATTATAAAATTAATGACATCTTGGTGTAAGTGTGCATATTTATATAGACAATGGAGGTATTGGGTATTACATTTCAGTGTATGTAGATTTAGTGGAAAACACTTCTTAATCTTTGTTTTTTGTTGTGCATGTACTGTGATGGATGGATACCCCATATCCTTTGTTTTTCTATTACAACAACTTCTGACAGAAAACAATACTGCTAGCATGTTATTGTATTTTTCACTAATTCACATTATCAGTTTCAAAAAAGACTTACTTGACGGTTTAATGCCAAAAATATGAAATGTTAAAGATCTTAATGAAATCACAAAATGTTCTAGAAAACAATTTATGAAACACTTGAATTATTACCTTATGACTTCCTTTAAATGGGACATATTTTAAATGATAGAGTGTCTTGATTAAAATTTCGACAACTTCTTATAGTTCCAAGAAATGTTCAGGGATATGCATGCTGTCTGCACACTCGATGGTAAAAGTAAAATTAAGGCTATCTTTAATTTACTACAAAATTAGATTTCATTCAAACTACCATAATGAAACATTTACTAACAAGATAAATGCAATAATTCTAAACTAAAAATTATCTCCATGACAGAACCAGTTAGAAATACTGTTTATCAAGAAATTTTCTTGCGGGTCTAATTTTTGCAGTAGACATTTTACAACGTAAGTCACCTTAGGCTAATATCTAACTGTACATTTTAATGCATAAGGTAAGGCCATCAATACCTACCACACACACAAAAAAAGATTTAACTATACTATCTAAGGCCAAAACCTTGAACAAAAGCTGATGTGAAAATAACTTGATATACGGAATAAACTAACAGAAATAACATCTCAAATCTAATCAGATTGCTAAACTAAAAGTTACAGAATATTCATCATAAAATTAAAAGATCTATAAACTAACAGTAAAGTCTAAACTAAACGATAACTAAAATCTAACTGTAAATACATGTAAAAGATCACTACAAATTAAAGCTAAGTATATATGCATAAAACTAAACTAGACTAATAAAAATGCTCACAAATATATCATGTCCCCAAAAGTGGATTGAATGGCTAAAAATTTACATCAAAGTGATTGAGAGCAGTGAAGGGTAAAGATAGCATTCATTTTGCAGTGGGAACTAAAATTTATAAATTGCATTGTATTAAGCATAGGAATGCAATATTATGAATTGGTTCAACTACAATTATGGACAATGGTAGATAACTCCAATTCTAAATACTACTTTCAAAATGAAATCATTGATATTTTATTAGTTGATAGCAATGAATGCCACTTACGAACTCTCAACTTCAGTGTTGACATATTGATAACTTAAGAACAGATAATATATTCATGCACCATGCACAATTTGTTTAATTTTCTTGACAAGTATGATTTTACAAAATACATCATTTTGTAACTTGACTATCTGAGTGTATACTTCATTGATAGATTTCTTGAAATGTTCATGGATAGAATGAGTAGAATGTTGTGATCAATGTGCTATGTTTTGTTTATCTCAAAAGTAGTGATAAAGTTTAAAAAATTGACAACTGTTTAAAAGTCAGCCACATAAAGGTTTTGATTGCATGAATGCAATCTTTACCCCCAAAAGCACAATATCTTTACATGCATCAAATAGCTCTAAGATATACCTCAGTATCAAACCACACAATTTGTGTGGCATTGACTTGACTGCATATTCACATTTCAAAAAGAGTGCACATGTTGAAATGTCTCAACTCCTTTACTAATAACAATTCAATTTTATGTCAAAAGTTTTTGAGATCAAAGTCTTCCTACAGGTATCACAAAAACTTAACATTTATCAATCATTTATGAAAGCTTTAAAAATTCTGAATTTAATCATGTTAATAGCCAAATATCCCGTGTATAGCTAAAAACAAAGTTTTCATGAAATTTTACAAGTTCCACCCTATGACTCATTATTACCTCATCCCAGACTATAAATAGATAAGTGTCTCACATATAATCCTGCTTTTGTCAAATCCCTATGGACTTATATACACAATTCAACTTTTATTTTAGTGTAGTATATAATCCTGATTGTCCCACCCTCTTTTTCAAATATAATGGATTTCCTTAGAGGTGGGGCAAAACCAGGATTATATATAAGAATCTTATCTATATTATATCCCAGTTTCGTCCCACCCTCTATGTTGAATATAAAGACTTTCCATAGAGGTGGGGTGAAACCAGGATTATTTATTACACACTTATCTATATCTAATCCCGGTTTCTTACCACCCCTATTGGAAATCATTTTATTCAATATAGACAGTGGGATGAAACTGGGGTTCTTTATTAAACACTTTTAATATTTGATCCTTTCAAAGAAATAAATGCAAATCCTTTATTTAAGTACATAATCATATGGCCCTGAAATCTGAAATTTTTTAACTGCGACAATGTTGGTAGAATTTTATGAAAACATATGATAAAATGTCTTATTGTTTCATATTAAAAAGATTTTCACCAATTGTGTCATTAGTGATGTATTTGAGACATCATAAATGTAGATGAAATTTCAATAAAATCTGATTTGTTGCAAAATTTCAACAGTTTTCTGAAAAGTTAACAGTGGCGCCACCCCTTGCGCACAAATATTTTTGCTGAAATATTCTCCATGTACCATATTCTTTACAATTCAACCAAAATTTCAATAGGCGAGGCGTAGTGCCACATATCAAAAAGGTCAAAAGGGATAGATTTCTAGAAAAATAGACGAATATTAAATCTATTCCTATTTCAGGCTAATCAATTTATAAATATACAGCAAATATACAATTTCTCTTATTTGACAAAATGATGTATTCAGAAATACATACACAATAGATTTACTCAATCAATTCAAGTTTTAAAAAATACATATCTACAGGGCCATTTATTGGGGTTATTGGCTCCACTCCTTTCGGTAACCACATAATAATGAACCATTGCTAGAGGACATCAATGGTGGGGCAAAACTGATATATAATTGGTCACATTTCAATACCATCCAACATGGGGCCAAAACCATGATCATGCAGACAATTCTATCATATGTAAAATACATGAAAATGAAGTCTGAAAGTTTTAGACATACTGTATTATTTCAATTTTTTGAGTGCTTCATCATAAAGTTACTTTAAGGATAGTGTGATACTCTGATAATTGAATGTGATTGCTCATGCTTTTCTAAACATTTAAAAGTCTTTAGTTTGACAAGGACCTTAGGAATCAGATAAATGTATTCACGTGTTGAAAATCGAAAAAGTCTACAATTTGGTTGTTACTATGTTATAAAAATAAGAATGTAAGAAAAATGCTTCGACCATAAAAAAGCAAATTTAGCATATCACCATGACCAATATTTTTTATTATATTTTTGAAAAAAGCATTGAAAAATCTTCATTTTGGCAAAGTATTAAAAAATTCTATCTGAGGAAATATATACCGATGATCCACCTTAACATTTCAACAAATGTTCATGCAATCAAGCATGTTAATAAGGCCTTTATGAATTCAAACATATTCCACAACAGATTTGTCCAATCAGCTATTTTAGAATTCCTCATTCAACCTTCTACAAAATCTGGTCTTTCTGCTGAATTCAAAGGTCAGATCATTGATGATGCGTAGCTTGAACCTAGATTTTGCATAATCTACACTGTCAGCATATCTTTCACATTCCTGTAGAGCATCTTTTAATCTTCCTATAAGTCTTTCATACTTAGAGCTGGAAGTCGGCATGTTTAATACTTCATCATAAAACTTGTTCTTGTAATGTTCAATAAGGGTGTTGCCAAACCATGTTTTCATATTTCTTTGTCCAACTTCAGATTGTTTTAGCACAGACAGAAATTCCATCATTAGATCATAACTTAAGATGAACACCTTTTTCAAAATTTTCAACAGGTTTGAAAATTTGGGTGTTGCAATCACGTCATCTGTGAGAGAGGCTGTAATAAGTCCAAAGAAATGTGTGAAATATCTTTGTTCTGCAATACTTGGTTTGTACTCGACTATATATCTACATTTTTCTTCACAAGCTTCCAAAGCCATCATTAAAAAACTCACACTAATTTCACAAGAGAAAATGTCATCTTCCTCCACCTGCTGAGCATGCTTGCTCATTTTCATCAAAGACACTTGAGAATAATTTTTCTTGTTACTTGAAACAATATCCAAGACATCAGACAGTACTCTTTGAAATGGAAAGAACAGCTTCACCAGTTTGGCACTGTAATATGCTTCCTGTATACAATCTTTGCCTAAACATGTAAGGACTAGTTCTCTTATTCCAGATTTTTGCCAAACAAGAACTCCAGCTTGTTTTGCAGTTTTCAATAACTTTGAACCATATTTCTAACAAGTAAAACATCACAGATGCTGCTGCTCCAGGTGATGACATCAGTAATACACATAAGGCTTTATGTATTTTGGAGACACTATTTTCATCAGTGGGTGGAACCCATTCTTCACTTATAAATCTGACAATCAATCTGGTAAGAAGTAATCTATTGTCAGTGTTTATCACTGGGTGTTCAAATCTTTCTACTTGGTCCATGTAGAAATACAGGGCAGTTTTTATAAAGTCCTTGTCCTGGACAATATCAAGATGTAACATAAACTACAAATAAAAAAAATTCTTTTACTACTTGTATATATATGTTTACATATTTATATAAAATACTACAATGCTCTCGGGTGCAACACAATAACGGGGACATTTACAATTGGTCTTTGTTATGTAAGCTCTACAGCCAACTTAAATACATTTGGATGCCAGTTTTCTGTTTTTAATATTTGACATTGAATTCCTAATGTCCGTGGCACGTAGTGTAACAGGAATTAATTGTCTTCTCACGTAGTAGTTCAAAGGCGTATGAATTTTTGGGGTGGGAAAAAATTATTGTGTTAAAAGATAGGTGTATATATGGTCATTTCTAGCCCTGCTTCACTTGAGTGAACATCAAATTTTTCTGAGTGCCATGATGGATCCGGACATTGAGAATAGTGTGAAGCGGATTGTCGGGGAAGAAATTAGAAAATCACAGAACAATTTATTGTCACAAATGGAAGGGATGTTTTCAATAAAACTACAGGAATTCGATCATCAACAGAAGGAGAGATCAGAGTTACAAATGAACAGATTACAAAATGAACTTTCGGTGAACGATGACTAAAGAAAGTCTTGTGAGGACCATTACAAATTTAATCGTAAACTTAGCGTAACTTTGAAGGAAGCCGATGCTACTTTGGAGTCCAGGGATCCAAGTGCCGGTTTAGCCAAGCAGAAAATAGCAGAAGGTATACAACTTATACGCTACAGGCAAAAGTTAGTAAAAATGGCCGATTCATCCGAGATGGGATGGAAAGTGGTACAGGAATATACGGCGAATCCACTCGCAGATAATTCCGAGGACGATCGTAAGATTCTGAGAGCGCAGACACGAGTGGAGAGGAAAACAAAAGCAGAGAAAGCTAAGAAGAAAAGACCAACACCGTATAGCAGGCCAACTTCAACTGCAACTTCTAGTGGTAACGACACAAATGGGAAAGCAAGTGGGAGACCCGGAGTTTGTTATAACTGCTTCAAGCCTGGTCACTGGAAATTTGAATGTCCAGAGAGAAAACGAAAGTCAAGTACTAATTTATTTAATGTTAATAAATTAAGTAGCATTTGCTCAGATTTACTGCATGATAATAGTTTTCAGGTGAATACGAATCACCTAACTGATAAGTCTTTAAAAGATGTCATGAATGATGATAGTATTTGTTTACTCAAGCGTGAACGTATCGAACAGGTGTCTAGCCAGTTAACGGTAACTTCAAGTTTAATCACACCTGTAGGTAAATTGAAAAAACCAATACACAAATGGAGAGATGTAGGCACAAGCATATATATTTTAAGTGTTATAGAAAAGGATACGGTATTCCATTTAAAGTACTACCAGAAAATGTTATATTGAGAAATAATAAATCTGTTAGGGATAACGGGGAATTCGTTATTGGCGAGATTTTAAAATTGACAGAAAAAGGTTGCATTTCAGAAGTTAACGATATACCTTGTGTGGTTAATCCTTTAACAGTAGCTTTTAGTAGGTCTAAGAAGCCCTGTTTAGTTTTGGATTGTAGGCATATCAACGAATGTATATACCAGTTTAGGTTTAAATTTGAAGATGGTGCAGTGGCAAGAGAATTGTTTGAAAAAGGCAATTTTTTGTTTATATATGACCTTAAGAGTGCATATCACCATCTGGAAATATTAGAGGAACATAGAACTTGTTTAGGTTTCAGTTGGGATTTCAAAGGTATAACAAAGTACTTTGTATTTAATGTTCTTCCTTTTGGTCTGGCCAGTGCAGGTCATATTTTTACCAAAGTTCTTAAAGAAGTGATAAAATACTGGAGAAATCAGGGTTTGAAGATAATAATGTATCTTGATAATGGGCTTGGAGGTGCAAATGATTTTCAATCAGCTGAAAGAACTAGCTCGTATATAAGATCTAGTTTGTCTGAATTTGGTTTTTTAATAGCTGAAGAAAAATGTGTTTGGTATCCACAGCAAAATATGACCTGGATAGGTTTGGTTTGGGATATGGAGTTTGGGAAACTCAGAGTTTCCAGTGAACGTATAGAAAGATTGGTTGATGTTATCAGTAAAATACTTTTCGGTGTCGGAAAAGGTAAAATTTTGCATAGTGCAAAGTTTGTTGCCGAAATTGTTGGCCAGATTATATCAATGCAAGCCGTGTTAGGTAATTTGGTTAGGCTTAGAACTAGAGAATTGTATAACTGTATACTGTTAAGGGCAAGTTGGAAGTCACTTGTTGTATTGACAGCTCCAGCTGTCGAGAAGCTCAGATACTGGTTAAATTCAGTAACGCAGTTAAATGAGAAAGGTAATGATCTGCATGAGTCAGATGTATGTGATTTGGTGGCGTTTACTGATGCCTCAGAAGTAGGTTTTAGGGGCTATATTGTGCCCGCTGTTGATGGCATAAGTGCCGAGTCGGTCTGGGACTCGTTAGAAATTCTGACTGACTGTGGTCTAGAATTACCAGGTAACAGTTTGAATACTGTAGTAGGTAGTTGGACAGTATTGGAAAGTGGTAAGAGTTCAACATGGCGTGAGCTTGAAGCAGTAAGCAGAACAGTGAAAAGCTCGTTAAGATGTTTAGAAAACCGTTGTTTAAAATTGAAAACAGATAATAAGAATGTAACTAGTATAACATGTAACAGCATAGGTTTCTGACACAGAATGAATGTGGTCTAAGAACTTAAAAATTTTTAATTTACCTATGATGGTCCAATATCCAAAATCTAAATACATACACAGTTAGATTGAGCATATCAAAGAACCCCAAGAATTCAATTTTTGTTAAAATCAAACTAAGTTTAATTTTGGATCCTTTGGACCTTAATGTAGACCAATTTGAAAACGGGACCAACTAGAGGCTCTCAAGAGCCTGTGTCGCTCACCTGTATTTACTGATGCTTTGGAAATCATGTAAAATAAGGTTAAAATCATAATTAATAGTATTAGATATTAGATATTACAATGATATCTAAGATAATAACAAAATACTGCAAAATTTTGTAAAATTACTAACTCAGGGGCAGCAACCCAACAATGGGTTGTTGGATTCGTCTGAAAATTTCAGGGCAGATAAATCTAAATCTGATGAACATTTTGCCACTTGTCAGATTTGCTCTAAATGCTTTAGTTTCAGAGATATAAACCAAAACTGCATTTTACCCTATGTTCTATTTTTAACCAAGTTGGCCATGATGGTTGGAAGGCGGGGTCATCGGACAAATT
This sequence comes from Mytilus coruscus, assembly GCA_017311375.1. Lineage (NCBI taxonomy): Eukaryota > Metazoa > Mollusca > Bivalvia > Mytilida > Mytilidae > Mytilus > Mytilus coruscus. The sequence continues at coordinate 32,285,463 of CM029601.1, forward strand.
TTTCAAACTAGATAACCTAATAATGATTATGGCCAAGTATGGTTAAATTTGTCTCAGTAGTTTCAGAGAAGAAGATTTTGTAAAAGATTACAAAATTTACAAAAATTGTTAAAATTGACTATTAAGGCCAATAACTCCTAAAGGGGTCGACTGACAATTTTGGTCATGACAACTTATTTGTAGATCTTACTTTGCTGAACATTATTGCTGTTTACAGTTTATCTCTATCTATAATAATATTCAAGATAATAACCAAAAACTGCAAAATTTCCTTAAAATTACCAATTCAGGGGCAGCAACCCAACAACAGGTTGGCAGATTTGTCTGAAAATTTCAGGGCAGATAGATCTTGACCTGATAATCAGTTTTACCCAATGTCAGATTTACTCTAAATGCTTTGGTTTCAGAGATATAAGCCAAAATCTACATTTTACCCCTATGTTCTATTTTTAGCCACGATGGCCATCTTGGTTGGTTGGCGGGGTCATCGGACACTTTTTAAAACTAGATACCCTAATGATGATTGTGGCCATGTTTGGTTAAATTTGGCCCAGTGGTTTCAGAGGAGAAGATTTTTGTAAAAAGCTAACGACGACGGAAGACGACGACGGACGCCAAGTGATGAGAAAAGCTCACTTGGCCCTTCGGGCCAGGTGAGCTAAAAATTAAGAATCTAAATACACGGTTAGATTCAGCATATCAAAGAAGCCCCAATATTTCAATTTTGATGAAATCAAACCATATCATTAATATTTGCTTTTATATATAAATCAAAAATAACCAACTTATAATGGAAAATTTTAAAGAAAAAAACAAGAGGCTCTCAAGAGCCTGAATCGCTCACCTGATTTGTTAAAGCTTAATTCATTAATCAATCATGATTTATATTTTTGAGTAATAATGTATATGGGTGTTTGCTTACAAATGCACCTTTTTTTTTTGGGGGTTCTGAACATATTCATGCAAATAGATCAATACTATTTTTCTCATTTACACTTTCTTCTTATCTACTATAATTTTCAGGAAAATAATCAAAATCTAAAATTTCCTAATAAATAACTACTTCTAACAGTAACCCAACAATAAATTCTCCAATTTGCATGAAAATTTCATAATAGATAAATATTTACCTAATCATCACTCTAACTCTCTTTCATGTTTGCTCTAACTGCTTTAGTTTTTGAGATGTAAGCCAAAAACTGCATTTGACCCCTATGTTTTATTTTTAGCCATGGTGGCCATGTTTGTTGATGGATCAAAACTTCGGATACAATTTTAACCTAGATACCCTAAGGAACATTTATTTAAAGTTTGAATGTATTTGGCCCAGTAGTTTCAGAGAAGAAGATTTTTGAAATAGTTTACAACGAGAGACGACGAAAATTACCAAATTAGTGGCAGCAACCCAACAATGGTTTGTTTGAAAAATTCAGGGCTGGCATTTGACCCCTATGTTTTATTTTTAGCCATGGCGGCCATGTTTGTTGATGGATCAAAGTTTCGGATAAAATTTATAAACTAGATACCCAAAGAAACATTCATTTAAAGTTTGAAGGTATTTGGCCCAGTAGTTTCAGAGGAGTAGATTTTTGAAATAGTAAGACAGAAAATTACCATTTTAGTGGCAGCAACCTAACAATGGTTTGTTTGATTTGTTTAAAAATTTCAGGGCTGGTAGATCTTGACCTGTTTAACATTTTTACCCCATGTCAGATTTGCTCTAAATGCTTTACTTTTTGAGATATAAGCCAAAAACTGGATTTGACCCCTATGTTCTATTTTTAGTCATGGCGGCCATGTTTGTTGATGGATCAAAATTTCAGATATAATTTATAAACTAGATACCCTAAGGAACATTCATTTAAAGTTTAAAGGTATTTGGCCCAGTAGTTTCAGAGGAGAAGATTTTTGAAATAGTTTATGATGACAGACGACGGACGCAAAGTGATGGCATAAGCTCACATGGGGCCCTTTGGGCCTGGTGAGCTAAAAAGGAAAAAAAATCCCTCCCCCAAGTTTTTGAAATCTCTTTTGATTCATCTACCCCAAACTCAATCCCAGCCTTCCCTTTGTGGTATGGTACCTTGCAGTAAGATTTCAGAGAGATCCATACACTTGAACACAAGTTATTGTCTGGAAACTGTAAAAATGCTTGTTTTTGGCCCCTTTTTGACCCCAAATTCCTACACATTTAGGGCAATTACCCCCAAACTCAAACCCAGCTTTCCCTTTGTGATATGGAACCTTACAGTTCAATTTCATAAAGTTCCATACACTTACACACTAGTAATTGTCCTGAAACTAGAAAAATGCTTGTTTTTTGCCCCTTTTTGGCCCCCAATTCCTAAAATTTTGAGGCAATTACCCCCAAAATCAATCCCAGCCTTCCCTTTGAGGTATGGTGCCTTGCAGTACAATTTCAGAGAGATCCATACACTTGAATACAATTTATTGTCTTGAAACTAGAAAAATGCTTATTTTTGGCCCCTTTTTCCTAAAGCTTTAGGGCAATTACCCCCTTACTCAAACCCAGCTTTCCTTTGTGATATGGAACCTTGTAGTACAATTTCATAAAGATCCATACACTTACACACAAGTTATTGTCCTGAAACTAGAAAAATGCTTGTTTTTGCCCCTTTTGGCCCCTAATTCCTAAAATTTGAGGCAATTACCCCAAAATCAATCCCAGCCTTCCTTTGTGGTATGGTACCTTGCAGTACAATTTCAGAGAGATCCATACACTTGAACACAAGTTATTGTCTGGAAACTAGAAAAATGCTTATTTTTGGCCCCTTATTCCTAAACGTTTTGGGCAACTACCCCCAAACTCAATTCCAGCTTTCCCTTTGTAATATGGAACCTTGTAGTACAATTTCAGAAAGATCCATGCACTTACATACAAGTTATTGTCATGAAACTAGAAAAATGCTTGTTTTTTGCCCCTTTTTTGGCCCCTAATTCCTAAAATTTTGAGGCAATTTCCCCCAAAATCAATCCCAGCATTCCCTTTGTGATATGGAACCTTGTGGTACAATGTCAGAGAGATCCATACACTAACACACAAGTTATTGTCTGGAAGTTACGAAAATGCTTATTTTTGGCCCCTAATTCCTTAACTGTTGGTACCATAACCCCCAAAATCAATCCCAACCTTCCTTTTGTGGTATTGAACCTTATGGTAAAATTTCATAGAGATCCATTCACTTAAACTAAAGTTATTGTGCGAAAACCAATGTTTCTTCGGACGATGACGACGACGACGCCAACGTCAACGTCATACCAATATACGACCGCAATTTTTGCGGTCGTATAAAAATTTAACATGCAGAATTGTGAAAATGGTGATTGGTTATACATTTTTCAATCTATTAACTGTTGATCATTTATGGCCCTGAAAATAAATCTAATTGTAAGATTATTCATTAAGTATGTATGTCAACATACTTGCATATAATAATACTAAAATAAAATACAGTTATATAAATGATATGATTCATACAGAATATTTTTTAAATTTTCAAAGTAGAAAATATATTTTTCAAAAAATGTAGTGTCCATTATCAGCTTATTATTCTCCTAGATAATAGCTACAGTAAACAATAAGTTACTTTTCTTTATAGATTTGACACTGAACATTAACATAATAACAAAATTTAGCACCTTCTTATTAGAATTTAGTCAGAATAAATGAAAATATGTTACAGACACTACAAAAATGATGTAGTGTCCGTAACCAATGATATTATAAATATTTTTATTTCATCAAAATAGGCTTAATTTCTAGGTTCTATGATGTCTACTTTGCTGCATCATCATTGTCTTTTGATTAAAATTTATAAAAAATCATGAAAACAGATAACTGTTAAAAATATTTGAGCTAATAGTAATCCTTGACATACTAATTAGAAACTAGAAAATCTTATTGTAATTGTGTCTGAAACCCAGGGATTTTTTTTATTTCTGAGTCAAAAAAATTAGATATCTTTTTCATTTTTTCAATATCTCTTGTTTTTTCTTCCTCCAATTGATTTATACCATGTATACTAGCATGTAGATTTGTTAAAGATCTGTACTTGACATTAGTATATGACATTTTATGAAATATACTAAAAAATATAATGAACAGTATATTTGAAGGTAAAATATTCTTTGGTTTTATCTACAATTCTGGTAGTGTCTTATGATAGAAAAACATTTATTTCATGAAGTTCTGTAGAAATGACTACCCTTTAAACCACAAAAAGTATGTTACTTTAAGAAAATTGTTGGAAAAAGTAGCCAGTGTGTAGTGTCAGTAACCATCAACATTTCTTTTTTTTCTGATTAACAAATGTAGTTCTAAGGATTTTCTTTTTAGAAATATATTTTTTCATCATTCCTTTAAGTGCATAGCACCTACTTTGTTTAGATAGGTCTAAGGTTTTACTTCAGATTTGAAATGTTAAACTTGGTCCCATCCATGTCAACATGTCATGTATGTTTATATGCAAATAACTTTAATTACATATATTCATTTACAATCATGGGTCATTCTGTTGTTAAAAAATGTAAACAATAAAAAGAAAATGTAGTGTCTGTAACTCAAATAACTTACTGAGTTTATTTTAGATACCATTTATGTAAGGAATAAATTTTCTGCTGTGATTTATATTCCCATGAATAGAAGGTCAATTCTTAAATGATTTTGATGGGCTACATGTATATAGTCTTTTTTTTTTTCATTTTAAGAGAGGTGCTGTTCTTACAATAATCCGTTTTTACTTATTAAGGGGGTATAATTTTACAGAATGCTAAAGTTAAACTTTATTCCTGTGATTTTTTTTTTTGGTTGGTATTTTGTTAATAAATTGCATTGGAATTATAATTATGCAAAAAGACTTGGGATAGTTCATTAAAGACATAAATTTCTAGAGGTTAATTTTACAAGTAGTGTCCGTAACCAGCACTTACCTTACCCCATACAAAATTGAAAAAAAAAAACACTTCTTATTGTTTTTTCCACTAACCAAATGAATTTTACAAATTTCAAGCATTACTAATTCAAGATCACAATTTTTTTTTCTATTGTGTTGACCTTTATTTTTGACCCCAAGTGCAACCTCACTGTTCCCTTTATTGTGTTTTACCCGTCTATTAAATGCACAAAATATTTAGTACATGCTTTAGGATCTTTTATATCTCTACATCTATAGATGCTTCATACAATATCCCGATTTAATACTGTTTTCAATCAAAGAAAATATTAATATGCTAAATATGCTTACAGTAAATAAAACATAGCCAAAGCAACATTTGTTTTTGCAAAATTTAACCTATTGGGAAAATTAAACCAAAATAATGTAATTAATAATAAATTAAAATTTCAGTTGTCGCCTATTTCCACTCCTTTTAACCTTTGAAACCATAATTCTGAATGACAAATACAGACAGAGAATTCAATAAGAAATCAGCAGAAATTTTTTATTTTCTTCATATTTTTTTTCAAGTTAGTTCATCTCCATAAACCTGTGAATGGTATAAAGTTGGTACCTTTCAAATGAAATGGTAATAGGTCAAGCAAATCTGTTCAATACATGTTCTATGTACCTCGTGAAAAAAACATTTTACTGTGCTTATCCTAAAGGCTTTGCCCTTTCTCGATACCAATTGCTTAAATATTTTACCAAATTGCAGTTTGAATTCATCTCTACAAACTGATCAACAGATAAAACAGTTTAGGTCATAGCTAGTGAAAGGTTGTTATAATATGAAGCAAGTGCAGTGTAATCAAAAATTGTACTTATTTCATACACCAATTATAGAATTATAATAGCTTATAGACTTGACCACAAAACATTAACCTCGATCATGTTTCATAAAATGATTTCAAGATCAGGTGAAACCTATCTAACAGACATGAAGACCTTGCAAGGATCCCATATACAAATATCTTTATCATTTTACTCACAGTAACTGAGAAACACATGCAATCCAAAACTTATACATTTTAGAATTTGCTCAGTCATGAAAATGAGGTCAAGAAGAAAGGACATATGACAGACAGAAACTTTGTAAGATAAGGCATCTGAATATAAGGTTTTAAGCATCCATTTATTCTACCTTTTAGAATATAAAGCTTTACACAAGTAGTTAACACTGCTGTCATCACCAGATTAGCATCCATGTCTTGCATTCTGCAAAGCAGGTGAAACAATCACTGATGAAAGAGCTAATGAAAAGCAAAGAAATTTTCATATGAAGTTCAAAGAAAATAAACACATAAACATTTGACTTCAATAAAAGTTGAAAATTTGTAAACTGGTCCCAATAATGACCCTTACTACTTGGACACATAAAGACTTATTCTATAATTGAAGCAGACAGCTTAGGTGAACTTTAACTATTATTCCCGCCGCAACTGCCTTTTTTTACAGTAGAGTGATTTTCTCCCAGTGTATCGTATATCAGGACGAGGAATCCAGTATAAGGCCTCTTTAACTACTTGGGCCACATGTATACACGTTCTGCAAGTCAGAGCATTTTTTAGTAAAAACTGAATCAGTTTTTCATTCTCGAATCGAAGAATAATTTAGATTTCACTTTGCATGCACAAAGTAAACATTTTCACTTTATTTTTATCTGTTCTAGATTTTGAACTTCATGGATCAATCAGATTCTGACATAGAGTCGCAAGTTTTGGACTCCGAGGTAATGAAGCTTTTCTCTTCCGAAGATAATAGCTTTTTATGATTTTCATCTCCAGCTAGATCTATTAACGGGAAAGTTTCTAAACATCAGAAACTAATAAGAGCTCCAAACCTGAATCTACTACTGTAAATTCAGAAATTATTGCGATGTTTTTATTATTGTGAAAAATGCGATAGGGTTATAATCGCAATAAATTAAACTCGCATTTTGAAATTTTTTAGGTGAATTAAACAGGATTTTTCTCAATATCGCAAAAATTAAAATCGCATTTTAGTCTAAAATGACAAAATCGCAATAATAAATGCATGCAATAATTTCTGAATTTACAGTATAACCAACGATGGTGCCGTTGCGTCCACTTCGAAGAGCAAAGGCCCAGGGGAGAATAAAAGGGTAAGGCTCCTTTAAAGAGAAAGTCCTGTACGGATTTACAGTCTAAGACTCCTAGTAAGACATCTAAGCATTCAAAACGTAAACAGGAACTTGCAGATTTTTCACACACTAGGAAATCAATGTTCACAGAACTAACATCAAATCTCATAGCAGCATTTACTTCATCTCATGTTCTAGGGGAACAAAACATTAACATTCCTTCCACTAGTGCTGATAATATAAGTAACTCAACTGAACCTGTTCAAATGATTTTCAGTGATAATGATAACCCAAAGGAATCTGATCAATTCCAAGGGCTTTGCCCACCACAATTTAGGGGATATCGAGTTTGAACTCCCAAATATTATCAGGGACTCTGAGCGTTATGGGGAAGAAGATGAAGCTTCTGTTTCCAACATTGTTGAAACTGTCATAAGGAAAAAGGCTGATGTAGCTTCCCTTGTAAAGAAAGAAAACCACAAGATCCCTAGTAATTGTAAGGGTCTGAACCCGCCTGCTGTTTATACTGAGATTTGGCAAAATCTTGACCGTAAGGCAAGATTACAAGACCTAATGTTTCAAACCGTTCAACGTTTGATGGGCCTGGGAATTGTCCCAATTTTGAGAATTGCACAAATGCTGAAAACGAAATCTTTTGATCAAACTAATTGCAGGGAACTAGTTTCTAGAGCCATTGCCATTTTATGTAATGCTTTCTTTGAAATGTCAGTAAGTAGACATATGTTACTTATAAGGCCTGCTTTTGACAGAAGTTTTAATCAGTTGATTAACCGAAGTGAGCCAGTCGGTGAAAACAATCTGTTTTCGGGGATGACATTTCTAAACGTTTGAGAGACATAAATGATGCTCATAGATTGAATAGAAATTTGTCAAATTCAAAAAACTTCCAAGCACCAGGGAAGCTATGGCAGAGCCAGGAGAAGCTTCCGAGGCACAAACGGGGAGTGCAAAAGCCAATCCCTATCAAGAGATTTGGAAGAAACTGCACACAGCAGGTGTTTCAAGGGTTCGGTCAGAAAAAAACGTAAAGGTTAGTGTTAAATTTAAGAAAGAATAAAATGCTCCACAGGGCGCAGCTTGATACGACCACAGAGGTCGAATTCTGAACAGTTGGGGTAAGTATGGACACAACATTCAAGCTTGATACAGCTATGAATTTGGATTGTGATTAAATATTTGACACAGCATAGGTTTCTGACACAGAATGAATGTGGTCTAAGAACTTAAAAATTTTAAATTGGACATTCACCTATTATGGTCCAATATCCAAAATCTAAATACATGGTTAGATTCAGCATATCAAAGAACCCCAAAAATTCAATTTTTGATGAAATCAAACAAAGTTTAATTTTGGACCCTTTTGACCTCAATGTGGACAAAGTTGATAACGGGGCCCAAAATCAAAAATCTAAATACATGGTTAGATTCAGCATATCAAAGAACCCTATATATTCAATTTTTGTTAAAATCAAACAAAGTTTAATTTTGGACCCCGATTTGGACCAACTTGAAAACTGGGCCCATAATCAAAAATCTAAATACATGTTTAGATTCAGCATATCAAAGAACCCTAAGAATTTAATTTTTGTTAAAATCAAACTAAGTTTAATTTTGGACCCTTTGGACCTTAATGTAGACCAATTTGAAAACGGAACCAAAAATTAAGAATCTAAATACACGGTTAGATTCGGCATATCAAAGAACCCGAATAATTCAATTTTTGATGAAATCAAACAAAAAAAGTTTAGTTTTGGACCTTTGGACCTCAATGTGGACCAATTTAAAAACGGGGCCCAAAATCCAAAAACTTAATACACGGTTAGATTCAGCATATTAAAGAACCCCAAGAATTCAAGAATATAACCCCATTGAAATTGGTCAAGAAATATGTAATTTATACGAAGTATCTTCTTTTGCACAATACTGTGCAATTGAATATTTCTTGCTATTGCGCAATACTGTACAATTGACAATTTCTTGCTATTGCGCAATATTGTGCTATTGGATATTTCTTGCTATTGCGCAATACTATGCAACTGAAGATTTCTTGCTATTGCGCAATACTGTGCAATTGAAGTTTTCTTGCTATTGTGCAATACTGTGCAATTGAAAATTTCTTGCTATTGCACAATACTTATTATATAATAATTTACACATCCTGTTTGGTGTTTATCTCCTACCATATCATTATTATTTGCTTTTAAATATAAATCAGAAATAACCAACTTAAAATGGAAAATTTTAAAAGAAAAAAAGAAGAAACCCCCCCTCCCCCAAAAAAAATTTTTTTGAACCCCTTATGATTCATCACCCCAAACTCAATCCCAGCCTTCCCTTTGTGGTATGGTACCTTGCAGTACAATTTCAGAGATCCATACACTTGAACACAAGTTATTGTCTGGAAACTAGAAAAATGCTTATTTTTGGCCCCAAATACCTAAACTTTTAGGGCAATTATCCCCAAACTAAAATCCAGCTTTCCCTTTGTGATATGGAACCTTGTAGTACAAGTTCAGAAAGATCCATACACTTACACACAAGTTATTGTCCTGAAATTAGAAAAATGCTTGTTTTTTGCCCCTTTTTTGCCCCTAATTCCTAAAATATTGAGGCAATTACCCCCATCATCAATCCCAGCCTTCCCTTCATGGTATGGTATCTTGCAGTACAATTTCAGAGAGATCCATACACTTGAACACGAGTTGTTGTCTGGAAACTAGAAAAATGCTTATTTTTGGCCCCTAATTCCTTAACTGTTGGTACCATAACCCCCAAAATCAATCCCAACCTTCCTTTTGTGGTATTGAACCTTATGGTAAAATTTCATAGAGATCCATTCACTTAAACTAAAGTTATTGTGCGAAAACCAATGTTTCTTCCGACGACGACGCCAACGTCATACCAATATACGAACGCAAAATTTTTGCGGTCATATAAAAATTTAAGGCAGGATCCTTAAAATCATGTTTTAAAAATTGGAAAAATATTTACGCAAGATCCTTGGATTCTACAAACTACAAAAGGGTATAAAATAGAAAACTGTAAACAGCATTTTCAAAAATATGTCCCAAAGAAAAGGAAAAAGAAATTTTCTGAAACATCCTAATGAACAGAAATGGAATTGATTGATAATGTATTCAAGAATTATTAAAAAAGGCTATAGAGTCTTCAGTTTTTGAAAAAGATCAGGTTATATCAGAAATCTTTCTTGTAAAAAGAAAAATGGTAAATTTAGACCAGTAATCATCTAAAAGTCTGAACAAATTTATCCAATATCATCATTTTAAGCAGGAAAATTTAGACACGGTTTTAAGCAGTATAGGAAGAAATTATTGCTTGACTTCTTTGGATATGTCAGATGCATATTTTTCTATCCTAATGAACAAATATTACAGGAAATATCTGAAATTTTATTGGCAAGGGAAGCTGTACAAATTTTGTGCTCTCCTTTCAGAATTTCATCTGCACCACGAGTATTCACAAAGGTTGTAAAAGTCCTTTTTTCTCATGTTAGAAGTTATGGTATATCATCTTTTTTCTATATTGATGATTCCTTGTTTCAGGACATATCTTACAAATCCTGTCTTATGAATACTCAAAGGGTATATGAATTTATTGAATCTTTAAGTTTTATATCAAAGATGGTAGTTTGTCATTGTCCCATGTCAAAGCATTACTTTTTGGGATATATTATTGATTCGGTGAAAGTCTTCTTACCTGAGGACAAGGTAAAAAAGATACTAGAGTTTATCGTGACTTACGATCTAAAAACTAGAGACGTTCTGAAATCCTGTTTTGGCGGATCAAAACTCGCCAATCTGGAAAAAAATCTGTATTGGCGAGTTGACATCTTATATTGCATATGCAGTTTTCATCGTATTAAGTACAATAACAGTGTAGTTAATTAATAATGATACAGTATAATGATACAGTTACAGACTCAGCTGCTATAACTTTGTAAACAAAGATTCATACACACCGCGTGGGTATAACCGTATTACTAATTTCTGATTATTAAAATCTTCGTAAATCTGGATAAAGACCAGTTTCTATCCAATGGATATCAAAATGATTCCGATTATTACTTTTTTAATGATTGTAAAGTTGAAATGGCATGAAAGGCTGACATTATTTAGGAGAACTATTTTGTCTAGTGATTGCTGATCATTGGAGGGTAAAAAGTCCAACACCATAACAAACGGATCTATTTATCATGTGTACATACTACATACCAATTGTTTATGATTGTAAGACATGTGCATAAAAGTGAAAGCTCGAATAAATATGAAAATATAACAAAGGGATAGCTCCAAATATCATTTAATAACAAAAAACATATGGACAGGTCAAGATATCTTTTTGGTAAATAAAATAAAGTATGTAAACTGGTTCCGGTCCGACTGCAACACTTTGTTCGAGTGTAGCGTAATACAAGCAGATTCCAGTTAGTATATAAAATAGTAAATATGAAACCGAGTGCGGTAGGCAGAGGCATAATCAACTTCCGTTAGTTCTGGTCAATGGTATCGGAAACATGCCGCTGATAGCGTCATTTTCCAAAAATGAGATTTCTTGGTGGATACAAAATATCATTAAAGGAAATGTAAATCCCATTCCACATGATGAAGATAAAATTTATCTTGATTCAGATGCCTCCCATTTAGGTTGGGGTGCAGTATGTGGAAAGTCTAACACACAAGGTCGCTGATCTTCTCAGGAATCTCAATTATATATTAATATCTTAGAATTGAAAGCAATATATTTTGCTCTTAAATCATTATGTAAAGATTGTCATGACATTCACATAATTATCCACACAGATAGTTCTACCGCTGTGTCTTATATCAATAATATGGGAGGTTCAGTAACAACTCTATTAGAAATTGTGAAAAAAATCTGGTCATGGTGTTCAGATAGGAAAATATTTGTATATGCAGTTCATATACATGGGAAGGATAATATAAGTCAAGAATCTTTAATGATTCATCAGAATGGAAATTGAAAGAGGCAGTATTTAAGAAAGTTTGTTCACATTTTTACACACTAAACATAGATTTATTTGCCTCCAGAATAAATAAACATCTGGATTGTTAAGACTCTTGGTTTTCTGGCCCTGAGGCTTTTGCAACAAATGCTTTTTCTTTTTCATGGAATTTATTTGAACCATATATTTTTCCTCCTTTCGGTTTGATGGAAAAAACTTTACAAAAAGTAGAAGGCGACAAGGTGAGGAAAGCTTTATTAATAGTACCCTTTTGTCCAACTCAGAGTTGGTTTCCAAAACATTTGGAAATGCTGATAGATTTTCCAGTGGTTCTACCACTTTGCAAAGATCTGCTGTTTCTGCCTACAGCCAAGAATTTCATGCTATGAACAAAAGGAAACTTTTCTTGACCACTTGTCTTGTATCAGGAAAAGCCTCATCCATAAAGGCCATGGGTTTTTACAAGAAGCTACAAGAGTCATCTCTTATTCTTGGAGAAAATCGACAAATAAGTATTACAATCTTTGCTGGAGAAAATGGTGTTTTTGGTGTACATAAAAACAAGTTAATCACACTGCACCATCTCCAATGGAGATAGTTAATTATTTGTCTCAGCTTTTTGCAGAAAGTAAATCTTATAGTTGTATTAATTCACACAAACGTGCTATTTGCCAGACTCTGGTTGCTTTAGGAAAGCAAATGTTTCTTAAAAATTACACAATATCCAAATTTATGGAAGGAGTTTTCAATCTAAGACCTCCTTTACCCAGGTATACTTTTATCTGGGATGTCAAAGAAGTTTTGGCATATTTATCACAGCTCTTTCCATTAACAGATTTACCACTTAAGGAATTGACTCTGAAATGTGCTGCATTGGTTGCACTTTCAACAGCTCATAGAGTGCAAACTTTAATTGCATTTGGACTGATGAAATGTGATAATAATATTTAACAGTTATTAAATACAAGAGAACTACTTATTGCGAACCCAATGATACTTTTCCACAGATTCACCTGCAAGTTACCTGTTGATTTAAACTTTTGTAAGTTCTTTTGTCCCATCTAATAAATACAATAGCTATTGTTCTCTGTGTAGTTTATTTGATAGGACCTTTAAATTTCTTCCAAGAGAAATCTATCACCCACTGATTAATTTACCTGAACAAAAAATTGAACTGTCAAAAAATGAAAATACATGTACATATACTAAATAAGGACTCAAAAAAACTGCATGTGGTGTTGTATTTATTCAATATCAATAATTCATTTTTAATAGTTTCAATATAAACACTGATTCAAAAATTAAAAGTTGATTTCTGAACAAATTTTTTATATTTTCCCTATTAAAATTTGCTTTTTTTTGTGTGTTTGACAAATAAAAACTTGAAAATTATTGTGTTTAAATTAAGGTCTTGATAAATGTATTCTATAACTGAACAACAACAAAAACATGCAAATTCATTGGAACAATACTAAAAATTTCGTCAGAAATAAACTTTTTATAATTAAATCAGTGTTTATATTGAACAGATTGAAAATATATTATTGATATTGATTAAATACAATACTGCATGCAGTTTATGCGAGTTTATACATTTATTTCCCCCAAAAAAGAAGATAATTTTTTGGTCAGGTAAATTAATCAATGAGTGATAGATTTCTCCTAGAAGAAATTTAAAGGTCCCAGTGAAAAAACTACAGAGAACAATAGCGATTGTATTTATTCAATAGGACAAGAGAATAGACAAAAGTTTAAATACCCTGGTCAAGAGCAGACGACTTTGTGGAAGACTTTCATTTGGTTCGCAATAAAACCTCTAGGCCAAAGCAGGGCTTCCAAAAAATATTTAAGCCAGCCGGACATTTTATATCTGATCCTGATTTTAATCCCTTAAGACTAAGTAACAAAAGGCAATTAAGGTTATCAGTTGGCCATCCCAATGATTGACAATAAAAAAAAACGATATTTAACTTTACTTTGATATAAATTCGATGTTCTGACGTAAACTGTTAAATTGGCAGTGCATCATTTGAAGTGTGCAACATCAGCATACTAATAGCTGCCTTAGACTCTTTATTTGTGCAAAATAACATGGTCAAAAACTTTACTTTCGTTTTAAAAGCACATTTTCCTAATACCGGATGTTGAATTGACCAGAGTCGGATACGTAAAATCCGTGTACATTTACATAGCAGGACTGAGTGTAAGAAGCTCTTTCCACGTTATTTCTTCAACAAAATACTTGAAATGAATGTTAGAAGCTGTATCAATGATAATTTTAGCATTTTTGAAGAAATCAGGATGCATAATTAAATTTCCACCTGCACACATGTGTACTAGTTCAAACAACGTGGTTCTGACGATTTTTCATTTAAAACCTTTTTAAATTTTTCATCAAATCATATTTATAAACATATTTATTATAATTGTAATCTTTTGGACTAAATTAATTAGATGCAAACAGCTGAAATATAAGAAAATAACTTTGAATAGACCAATCAATTTATACAATGTCTGGTACAAAATAGTTTACCTGTCACCTGAACAGGTAGATTTCAGCTGTCCAACAACTAATTAGCCTTGATTAAAATGAGAAGGTATTAAAGTAGGGATTGCTTTGATAGTAATTAATCTTCATGTCACTTTCATGACCGGAAATGTGTGGCTGTTTAAGGCAAAAGGTTGGGTCAAAAACATCGCAAATTATGTTAAAATGACCGTCTCTTAAGAAAGCCTTGAACACTAAAAAGTAGATGTCCGGTTCATGCTTATCCCAGGCGGACAATGTCCGGTAAATTTACAAATGTCCGGAATATATGACTGTTTTGGAAGCCATGGGCCAAAGCATTTGTCTCCAGATGTTAAGATCTGTTCTTTTCATAGGAAAGATATCTGTCCAGTTTATACTCTAAAACATACATCATTAAAACAAAGCATTTTCGCAAATCTAACAAGTTATTTGTTTCTTACAAAACTTTAAGAATGTAACAACATCTACAATTGCCAGATGGTTACGTGACGCCCTGACCTTATCAGGCATTGACGTTTCAAAGTCTAAAGCACATTCTTATAGAAGTGCATCTACCTCAGCAGCTAGCAGGGCAAGAATTTTCCTGAATTATGAATTATTTTCATATTTAGTTTTCCAGGTATGTTGTGTATATTGGAGGATTCAATACAGGGTTTGAAATTAGCAGGGGCCCACTCGCCAATGGCCCCTAAAATTTGGTGTGGGCTACCATTGCCAAAGTCTTAAGTTCAATCAAGTGTTTACAGTTTTAGTTACTCCAACAGTGTTCAAGAGATGTATAGAGACTTTGGACTTTTTGTCAATAACATCGTATTGAATCATTGTCTATGCATTTACATTTATGTTATTATTTTCAACATAATAAACATATAGTTTTTTCAAATCCTTTCTTTTTGCCAGTATTGCTTATGTTGCCAAGTGGGTATATCACTTAATACAATTATAGATAAAATCATTCTGCATTTACACTAGAGGATTGTGGTATAAATGCCAATAGACAGTTCTATAGATTGCTTAAGTAGTTATCTAGGAGTTACTTGTACATGTATATACCGTTAAATTCGTTAAATAAGCCGCAGGTTTTTTTCTCTGTCATTGTCCCTGCGTGTTATACTCAGGTGCGCTTTATGTACGTATTTTTCTGTGTTTCAGGGCAAGCGTGAAAAAAAATTATATCTGGATTTTTTTGATCTGTTTATGGAGACCGTCAGATTGTCAAGTGCTTGCAGTGACTTGATAAATTGTTCATGTGGCATTTTTTGTTATGAATAAAAATATATATACTTTATCAGTTGTTCTTTATTTCATTGTTGGCTTACGAAGTTGATAACCATGTGTTCATTACATAAACAAAGAAAGATAACTGTGTTTGAAAGAGGTACCATACAGGATATTAATTGTGTATTTACAATAAATATGTTATGGTTTGTTGTTTTAATGTGTTTTTAAATAAAATCTCCTAATGGAATAATAAAGGAAGTGATTGTGTTTCTTTCCAATATTTCAAGTCTCTTTTAATGACGATGGTGATAACCATGTGCTGAAATGAACCCTTTAAATTGTTTCATAAACAAAGAAAGATAAGCGTGTTTGAAAAGAGGTACCATACAGGATATACTATTGAGGAGTAACTGTTTGTTGTTTTATTGTGTTTCAAAATGAAATATCTTTATGGAATATTGTAGCCACATATTATCGGATGTAGGAAATAAAAAAAAGAATATTAATTTTCATAATTTAATATGCTAAGACATTTATATATCGCCGTCTTATTTGAATTCCCCTTTCCGTGGCCCATCTCACTTTCAGTTAAAAATAGACAATGACCTGCAGAAACTGAATGGTTTTGTTCGTAGTCTTTCAACCAAGTTTAAATTTTAAAATGTTTGAAGCTGATAAACCAAAACTTTTATTTTATAGACAACAATAAAATTCTTCAAATTTAATTTGATAATTTGTTTTCCCCCCGACTTATGTGTGACCAGTTAACATGTGGCTACAGGTACCCAGTATTACGTAATAATCAAGGTAAACAATGGCAGTTTTATGGCTTGAGTGACCTTTAATGAATACATTTTCAAGAAAGATTAAAATCCTTGATTCCAATTGAAACATTTAACGAGCAATCAACACCAAGCTAATTTTAATCAAAACAACAAGTTCAATGGACACCCACGCTGTCAACACATGGCCATTGTTGACAAAAACAACTAATGAATCTGGCGTCATTAAAACAATAAGAAAAGTATAATAATTTTATTAACATTTTTTATTTTAATATGAAACAAATAAATATAATCAAAATGCCTTTCAACTTTCTCAACAATCTGAAAATAGAAATGAAACATGTTACGGAGTGAGTTACAAAAAGGAGATAACATTCATTACTCTAAGGTCAGTAGAATGCACATTACGTTTTCATCAGGGTGCGCTTTATATTCAGGTGCGTTTTATGTAAGACAAAAAACACTTCTTCCCCTAAAAAACGGCCGTGCGCCTTATTTAGGGGTGCGTTTTATTTTCCGGAAAATACGGTATATCAGTATAATACTTTTGTGGGTAATTATACAATGAGACATTTTCAGGTTGCTACTGGTCAACAAGGTTTACTTATTGGGGAAATATATATTTTTTCTCAGTAACTGGTTTTTGGTTTTGCTTTAAAGTTTCTCCTAAAACAGAGTAGACGTTGGCTACCGATATAGAATGTATCCTCATCCAAGCATCTCGGATGAGAAATAGGACCATTCTAAGAGGGAGCCAGAGGCTCTGAGGGTTAAGGACCCTCCTTCTGATGATCCCACCCAGTGACATTTTATTTTCAATTTCAAGGTTCCAGGAAAAAATATTTTGCATTTTGTATTGCTTCCTATGCTGTAAAAAGAGGCCTTGTACTGGATTCCTCGTCCTTATTTTTTTTTTTAATATTTATTACAAATCTATAACGTATTATCTACAAATAATATTTCATTCAGTGATTGTTGATTGCAAGCTAATTATCTTTAGAGTTTGTTGCTGAAGTTTACTGGATCATGACATTGATAAACAATCAACACAGAGCATGTGGAGTAAGTGACAATAAGTGAATTGGACGGGTTTTTATATTTTCCATACCTTCCCATTTGTTAATTTAACTTTTCCTTAACAGATGTTAAATGATTTGTTGTATAATTTTTTTTTTTTAAGAATCAGTTATTACTATTTATCTTCTAGTGCACGTTTGTTTACATTTTGTCATCACGGTTTTCTCCCTCGCACTTGTGCTGTGATCAAAGTTCTAACAAAAGGTCTTGTAGTTAAGGTCACTGCACACAGAAAGGCAATAATTCAATAGCAGAACCTTTATGAAGATTTGATAGTATATAGGATTTCCTTACAAAAAAGTGTGCATACACTTGTTTTTATAGTAAAACTTAGCCATTCAAGTATATAAAACATATTCAACTTTTTTTTATAATTTGAAGTTTCATATGACTTTATTGGAATCATTTTTTGTTTTTAAGTCTCTATTTATCTATAAAAGTTTTCAAGAGAATAGGCAAACATTTAAAAAGTGGTTTCATCAAATTTGAATATATCTTTTTTTTCCTCATCTCATAGAAATTTCCAAGTAAACGGTAGCCTTTCTATTTCTATTTCAATCAATTTGTTACTTTCTACAAATGACAAATAATAGTTTTATTGAAGCTTCATTCAGTTTCATTAAATGACCTCCATGAAATTGAGTACACAAATATAGCTATATGGTTCACACTGCAGGGTTCCCACTCTTTTTGCAACCCGCAAAAAAATTTCCTGGATTTCTATTTTAAGGATGGTGTAAGACACCAGTCTACTGTTAAAGACTGCATATTGCCTTCTAGATATTTTTTCTTTACTTTTGTCATTGGTTTGCTGTCTCATTGACATACATCTGAATTTTGAATTGGACCACGGCTTCCAAAAAGGTCATATTTGCCAGACCAATTTAAATTTATCGGACACTGTCTGACTGGGCCAAGCATGAAACGGACATCCTACATAGGTATGCCATTTCAACGTTCGTGTGATTCAGAACTAGAGGCTCCAAGGACCCTGTGTCGCTCACCTGATATTTTTATTTACAATTGATGCATGATAAATGCAACTGTTGTACTGTCGTTTAGTTTCAGAGATATAAGACTAAAAGTGGGTTTTATTTCAGCCATGTGTGCCATGTTGGCAGGCAGGGTCATCATACACAGTGGTCCCTGGATATCCTAGTGGTGATTTAAACCAAGTTTGGTTTAATTTGACAGTAGTTTCAGGGAGAATTTTGTAAAATTTATCTAACGAGAAATGCGAAGTGATGACAAAGTTTGTTGTGAAGTTTTTGTATTCAACTTTTAAACAACAAAGTACAACAAATATGATGACTGATACTCATGACACTGAAAATATGGTCTTCATTCTTGTGAAGAAAATGGTAAGGTTTGAAATATTTCTTAAATATTAATTCAATACCAATACTTTAATTTGTATTGGATTTATCCCAGGAAATGAGAACAAGGGACACAATTAAATTCAATTTTTTTCCTAAATTTCTGATAAAATATAAAAGGAAGAACTATATTTTTTAATGAGAATTTTTTTTTTAATAGTTAATTGATAATTTGAACAATATTAATTAAGTTTTAGATCTTGCATGGTTGATTAATTTTCTCTCAAAATTTCTGATATTCTATTAAAGTTTTAAATATAATATGAGGCAGGCATTACCTGTGAAAGGGATGAAGTCTGTATAAATTAGTGTAGGAATTCAAGCATCATTTGCACTTGAATCTGTAGAAAATGAAGCCAAAGTACTGAAACATATCTGACATTCGACCTATTGTTCGGGATTATAGTTGTGACATCATTTTCAATGTAAAGAAAGAAACACCATCATCAGGTATTAATGTGTTTTTTTTTTTCATGTTATAGAATTATCAATTATTTTTATTGCCAGTACATTAGTAGATTGTTTTCTATATTGATTTTCTACTGCAGTTTCAGAAAAGAAGATTACAAAAGGAAAACATTTTGTAAAAACTTACCAAAATTTACCAAATTAATGAAAATGTTAAAAATTGACTATAAAGGGCAATAACTCCTTAAGGGGTCAACTGACCATTTTGGTCATGTTGACTTATTTGAAGATCTTACTTTGCTGAACATTATTGCTGTTTACAGTTTATCTCTATCTGTAATAATTTTCAAGATAATAACCAAAAACGGCAAAATTTCCTTAAAAATTACCAATTCAGGGGCAGCAACCCAACAACCAGTTGTCCAATTCATCTGAAAATTTGAGGGCAGATAGATATTTACTTGATAAACAAGTTAATCCCTGTAAGATTTGCTTTAAATGCTTTGGTTTCAGAGTTACAAGCCAAAATCTACATTTTACCCCTATGTTCTATTTTTAGCCATGGCAGCCATCTTGGTTGGTTGGCTGGGTCAATGCACACATTTTTTAAACTAAATACCCTAATAATGATTGTTTCTAAGTTTGGTTGAATTTGGTCCAGTAGTTTCAGAGAAGAAGATTTTTGTAAAAGATTACAAAAATTTACAAAAAATTGGTAAAAAATTACTTTAAAGGGCAATAACTCCTGAAGGGGTCAACTGACCATTTTGATCATGTTGACTTATTTGAAGATCTTACTTTGCTGAACATTATTGCTGTTTACAGTTTATCTCTATCTGTAATAATTTTCAAGATAATAACCAAAACGCAAAATTTCCTTAAAATTACCAATTCAGGGCAGCAACCCAACAACCAGTTGTCCAATTCATCTGAAAATTTGAGGGCAGATAGATATTTACTTGATAAACAAGTTAATCCCTGTAAGATTTGCTTTAAATGCTTTGGTTTCAGAGTTACAAGCCAAAATCTACATTTTACTCCTATGTTCTATTTTTAGCCATGGCAGCCATCTTGGTTGGTTGGCTGGGTCACCGCACATATTTTTAAACTAAATACCCTAATAATGATTGTGGCTAAGTTTGGTTGAATTTGGTCCAGTAGTTTCAGAGGAGAAGATTTTGTAAAGATTACAAAATTTACAAAAATTGGTAAAAATTACTTTAAAGGGCAATAACTCCTTAAGGGTCAACTGACCATTTTGATCACGTTGACTTATTTGTAGATCTTACTTTGCTGAACATTATTGCTGTTTACAGTTTATCTCTATCTATAATAATTTTCAAGATAATAACCGAAAGCGGAAAAAATCCTTAAAATTACTAATTCAGGGCAGCAACCCAACAACCCATTGTCCGATTCATCTGAAAATTTCAGGGCAGATAGATCTTGACTTGATCAACAATTTTACCCCATGTCAGATTTGCTCTAAATGCTTTGGTTTCAGAGATATAAGCCAAAATCTACATTTTACCCTATGTTCTATTTTTAGCCATGGCGGCCATCTTGGTTGGTTGGCGGGTCACCGGACACAATTTTAAATTAGATACCCCAATGATGATTGTGGCCAAGTTTGGTTAAATTTGGCCAAGTAGTTTCAGAGGAGAAGATTTTTGTAAAGTTAACGGACGACGGACGACGACGGACGCCAAGTGATGAGAAAGCTCACTTGGCCCTTTGGGCCAGGTGAGCTAAAATCAACCTTTTGACTTGACCTTGTGCCTTAAACAGACACACTTTTCCGGTCATTAAAGTGACAGTTCTCTATAATCAAGCCCTACTAGAATCCCTCTCATTACAATCAAGGTTAATTAAGTGTCTAACAGGTGAGATTAATCTGTGATCACCGGTGTCAGGTAAACTATTTGTGCCGGACATTGATTGGTCTTTTTGGGAGTTAATTTTTTTATTTCAATTAAAAACGTTTCTGGTCTAAATCTAACTACTTTCTAGCAAAACAGATTGAGACTATCAGAAAAAACGCATTTTAAACGATAAGATCATAATTTACACACAACAGGTAAACTATTTTGTACCTGACATTGATCGGTCTATTTATATGAAAGTTATGTTTTTAAATTTCAGCGGTTTGCATCTAATCAATTTAGACAAAAAGATTTAGATTACCAGAAATACATATATGAACATGACTTGATGAAAAAAAAAAAAAAAAGTAGTAATAAAGGTTGTAAGCGAAAAATCGTCAGAACCACGTTGTTTGAACTAGTACACGTGTGCGCATGTGCACAGGTGTGAGGTTTAATTCTGCATACGAATTATTCAAAAATGCTAAAATTATAAATGATACCTTTATCTAATGTTTATCTCTAGTATTTTCCTGAAGAAATAATTTGGAATGCACTACTTAAACCTTAAACTCAATCGTGCTTTGTAAATGTACATGGATTTTACGTATCCGTCTCTGGTCCATGTTTTACTATTTTCAAGTCAACATCTAGTATTAGAAAAATGTGTTTTTTTAAATCATGAGCGAAGTTATTGACAGCTTAATTTTTCACAAAAAAAAAGAGTCTAAGGCAGATATTAGTATGCTGATATTGCACACTTAGAATGATGCACGGTCAATTGAACAGTTTACGTCAGAATATAGAATTAATATCAAAAGTCAAGTTTAAAAATAGTTTTAGTGTCAATCATTGTTTAAATGATGCCCAACTGATTAAAATGCTTGCCTTTGTTACTAAATCTTAAGGGACCAAATCGGATAAGACAAAAATGTCCGGCTGGCTCAAATATTCTTTGGAAGCCCTGAATTGGATATATAATTGTTAAAGGGAAATGATGTATAACTTGTACTTTAAAACACCCTACAGTTGACTAAAAATTTCAGGTTTTTTCCCAGGATTTTTACTATTTAGAGAATCTTAAGGGAATTTCCAGACCTGGAACAACTAAAATAAAATACAAGGCTTTTCAAAATTGTCTTGATAGGATGGGAACCAATGTACACATTCTCTCTGTAGCAAGAATACCTTTTCTGCAAGCTTTACATGAAATTCACTATTCTCTGAAGGAAATAATGGCTTCATCAGACTTTCATACTCTTGTAGTGGTGATCCTGAAAAAATAAAGTATAAATAAAAAAAAATAATAACAATGCTCTATAACCTTAAGGGCTGTTCTGTTAAAATGGGTATGGGGTGAACATAAAATAATAACAATGCTCTATAACCTTAAGGGCTGTTCTGTTAAAATGGGTATGGGGTGAACATAAAATAATAACAATGCTCTATAACCTTAAGGGCTGTTCTGTTAAAATGGGTATGGGGTGAACATAAAATAATAACAATGCTCTATAACCTTAAGGGCTGTTCTGTTAAAATGGGTATGGGGTGAACATAAAATAATAACAATGCTCTATAACCTTAAGGGCTGTTCTGTTAAAATGGGTATGGGGTGAACATAAAATAATAACAATGCTCTATAACCTTAAGGGCTGTTCTGTTAAAATGGGTATGGGGTGAACATAAAATAATAACAATGCTCTATAACCTTAAGGGCTGTTCTGTTAAAATGGGTATGGGGTGAACATAAAATAATAACAATGCTCTATAACCTTAAGGGCTGTTCTGTTAAAATGGGTATGGGGTGAACATAAAATAATAACAATGCTCTATAACCTTAAGGGCTGTTCTGTTAAAATGGGTATGGGGTGAACATAAAATAATAACAATGCTCTATAACCTTAAGGGCTGTTCTGTTAAAATGGGTATGGGGTGAACATAAAGTGAACATACAACTATAACCTTAAGGGCTGTTCTGTTAAAATGGGTATGGGGTGAACATAAAGTGAACATACAACTATAAAGCCAGAGTTGTTTAATTTGTTGGATTACACATTTGTTTGCCTTGTCTCATATTAAAACGGATGATCAATAGGAACCAGTTTTCTTAATTTTTTGAAAACTATTTTTTAACCTCTCACTAAAAAGAATTGAAGAAAAAAGGTAAAAATCACAAAAAATACTGAACTCAGAGGAAAATTCAACTAGAGGCTCTAAAGAGCCTGTGTCGCTCACCTTGGTCTATGTGCATATTAAACAAAGGACACAGATGGATTCATGACAAAATTGTGTTTTGGTGATGGTGATGTGTTTGTAGATCTTACTTTACTGAACATTCTTGCTGCTTACAATTATCTCTATCTATAATGAACTTCACGGCTTCCAAAAGGTCATATTTGCCAGACCAATTTAAATTTATCGGACACTGTCTGACTGGGCCAAGCATGAAACGGACATCCTACATAGGTATGCCATTTCAACGTTCGTGTGATTCAGAAAAATCAACCTTTTTGACTTGACCTTGTGCCTTAAACAGACACACTTTTCCGGTCATTAAAGTGACAGTTCTCTATAATCAAGCCCTACTATAATCCCCTCTCATTACAATCAAGGTTAATTAAGTGTCTAACAGGTGAGATTAACCTGTGATCACCGGTGTCAGGTAAACTATTTGTGCCGGACATCGATTGGTCTTTTTGGGAGTTAATTTTTTTATTTCAATTAAAAACATTTCTGGTCTAAATCTAACTACTTTCTAGCAAAACAGATTGAGACTATCAGAAAACGCATTTTAAACGATAAGATCATAATTTACACACAACAGGTAAACTATTTTGTACCTGACATTGATCGGTCTATTTATATGAAAGTTATGTTTTAAATTTCAGCGGTTTGCATCTAATCAATTTAGACAAAAGATTTAGATTACCAGAAATACATATATGAACATGACTTGATGAAAAAAAAAAAAAAAAGTAGTAATAAAGGTTGTGCGAAAAATCGTCAGAACCACGTTGTTTGAACTAGCACACGTGTGCATGTGCACAGGTGTGAGGTTTAATTCTGCATACAATTATTCAAAAATGCTAAAATTATAAATGATACCTTTATCTAATGTTTATCTCTAGTATTTTCCTGAAGAAATAATGTGGAACGCACTACTTAAACCTTAAACTCAATCGTGCTTTGTAAATGTACACGAATTTTACATATCCGTCTCTGATCCATGTTTTACTATTTTCAAGTCAACATCCAGTATTAGAAAAATGTGTTTTTTTAAATCATGAGTGAAGTTATTGACAGCTTAATTTTCCACAAAAAAAGAGTCTAAGGCAGATATTAGTACGCTGATATTGCACACTTAGAATGATGCACGGTCAATTGAACAGTTTACGTCAGAATATAGAATTAATATCAAAAGTCAAGTTTAAAAATAGTTTTAGTGTCAATCATTGTTTAAATGATGCCCAACTGATTAAAATGCTTGCCTTTTGTTACTAAATCTTAAGGGACCGAAATCGGGATAAGACAAAAAATGTCCGGCTGGCTCAAATATTCTTTGGAAGCCCTGAATTGGATATATAATTGTTAAAGGGAAATGATGTATAACTTGTACTTTAAAACACCCTACAGTTGACTAAAAATTTCAGATTTTTCCCCAGGATTTTTACTATTTACAGAATCTTAAGGGAATTTCCAGACCTGGAACAACTAAAATAAAATACAAGGCTTTTCAAAATTGTCTTGATAGGATGGGAACCAATGTACACATTCTCTCTGTAGCAAGAATACCTTTTCTGCAAGCTTTACATGAAATTCACTATTCTCTGAAGGAAATAATGGCTTCATCAGACTTTCATACTCTTGTAGTGGTGATCCTGAAAAAATAAAGTATAAATAAAAAAAAATAATAACAATGCTCTATAACCTTAAGGGCTGTTCTGTTAAAATGGGTATGGGGTGAACATAAAATAATAACAATGCTCTATAACCTTAAGGGCTGTTAAAATGGGTATGGGGTGAACATAAAGTGAACATACAACTATAACCTTAAGGGCTGTTCTGTTAAAATGGGTATGGGGTGAACATAAAATAATAACAATGCTCTATAACCTTAAGGGCTGTTAAAATGGGTATGGGGTGAACATAAAATAATAACAATGCTCTATAACCTTAAGGGCTGTTCTGTTAAAATGGGTATGGGGTGAACATAAAATAATAACAATGCTCTATAACCTTAAGGGCTGTTCTGTTAAAATGGGTATGGGGTGAACATAAAATAATAACAATGCTCTATAACCTTAAGGGCTGTTCTGTTAAAATGGGTATGGGGTGAACATAAAATAATAACAATGCTCTATAACCTTAAGGGCTGTTCTGTTAAAATGGGTATGGGGTGAACATAAAATAATAACAATGCTCTATAACCTTAAGGGCTGTTCTGTTAAAATGGGTATGGGGTGAACATAAAATAATAACAATGCTCTATAACCTTAAGGGCTGTTCTGTTAAAATGGGTATGGGGTGAACATAAAATAATAACAATGCTCTATAACCTTAAGGGCTGTTCTGTTAAAATGGGTATGGGGTGAACATAAAGTGAACATACAACTATAAGGCCAGAGTTGTTTAATTTGTTGGATTACACATTTGTTTGCCTTGTCTCATATTAAAACGGATGATCATTAGAAACCAGTTTTCTTAATTTTTGAAAACTATTTTTAACCTCTCACTAAAAGAATTGAAGAAAAAGGTAAAATCACAAAAATACTGAACTCAGAGGAAAATTCAACTAGAGGCTCTAAAGAGCCTGTGTCGCTCACCTTGGTCTATGTGCATATTAAACAAAGGACACAGATGGATTCATGACAAAATTGTGTTTTGGTGATGGTGATGTGTTTGTAGATCTTACTTTACTGAACATTCTTGCTGCTTACAATTATCTCTATCTATAATGAACTTGGCCCAGTAGTTACAGTGGAAAATATTTTGTAAAATTTACAAAATTTACAAAATTTATGAAAATTGTAAAAATTGACTATAAAGGGCAATAACTCCTTCAGGGTCAATTGACAATTTTGGTCATGTTGACTTATTTGTAGATCTTACTTTGCTGTACATTATTGCTGTTTACAGTTTATTTCTATCTATAATAATATTCAAGATAATAACCACAAGGTGCAAAGTTTTCTTAAAATTACCAATTCAGGGCAGCAACCCAACAACGTGTTGCCTGATTGGTCTGAAAATTTCAGGGCAGATAGATATTGACCTAATGAACAATTTTATCCCGTCAGATTTGCTCTAAATGCTTTGGTTTCAGAGATACGAGCCAAAACTGCATTTTACCCTATGTACTATTTTTAGCCATGTCAGCCATCTTGATTCGTGGGCGGGGTCATCGGACACATTTTTAAACTAGTTAAACTAGTTACTCTAATGATGATTGTGGACAAGTTTGGTAAAATTTGTCTTAGTAGTTTCAGAGGAGAAGATTTTGTAAAGATTACAAAATTTACGAAAAAATGTTAAAAATTGACTATAAAGGGCAATAACTCCTTAAGGGGTCAACTGACCATTTTGGTCAAGTTGACTTATTTGTAGATCTTACTTTGCTGAACATTATTGCTGTTTACAGTTTATCTCTATCTATAATAATATTCAAGATAATAACCCAAAACGGCAAAATTTTCTTAAAATTACCAATTCAGGGGCAGCAACCCAACAACGGGTTGTCCGATTCATCTGAAAATTTCAGGGCAGATAGATCTTATCCTGATAAACAATTTTACCCCATGTCAGATTTGCTCTAAATGCTTTGGTTTCAGAGATATAAGCCAAAATCTACATTTTACCCCTATGTTCTATTTTTAGCCATGGCGCCATCTTGGTTGGTTGGCGGGTCACGGACATTTTTTAAACTAGATACCCCAATGATGATTGTGGCCAAGTTTGGTTACTTTTGACCCAGTAGTTTCAGAGGAGAAGATTTTGTAAAAGTTAACAGACGGCGACACGACGGACGCCAAGTGATGAGAAAAGCTCACTTGGCCCTTTTGGGCCAGGTGAGCTAAAAAGGAAAATCCCTAATCAAATGGCAAAATCAAAAGCTCAAACACATCAAACGAATGGATAACAACTGTCATATTCCTGACTTGGTACAGAAATTTTCTTATGTAGAAACAGATTTAGCCATCATTTTTCTGCTACTTAACTGTAACTCCTAATGTATTGCAATGCTCTATAGTTTGTTGATAATCAATTATAAACCTAATTGATATATAACTTTGATAAAGTCAGTGTACTTATATCAATTAACCAAAATGTCTATGATTTTCTAACTTACTGCTAAACTTTATGAATGTAGATCCTGATAAAGGAAAATGAGAATTGGTCAAGGCTTCAAGGCAAAGGTCAGCTTGCGTTCTTAATGGTAAATCTCCATTAGTTACAAGGAACGCTGCAAGACTCAGTGGTATACAGGAGGTCTTCAAAAGTAAGTTTGCATTCATATTGGCAACTGCCCTAAAAATAGGCAACTCTGTAACTTCTGGCAAGGATCTCGTTGTCAGCTGGTATTTAAGGGAATTCCAACTATCTCCAAGGTTCAAGCCAGAAACATTGGCCAGTTCATAGGCTCGGAAAGCACCATTTAAGATAATGGATTGATGAACAATCCTCCATGTTTCTATATGGTCAAGAACTCTGACAGACACATAAAGCAAGCAGTAAATAAGCTGTTCCTGCAATGATAGTTTGTTAACAATTATACATTTCAATAACTTTGAAAGAAATCTTTCAAACAATAATGTATTAACCTTTCCTCCATTTCAATTTGGAAAAGGCTTAAATTCAGGGCCTTTTATAGCTATGTGGTATGTGTTTTGCTCATCATCTACTATAACACAATAGTAATTCTCAAATCTCAACATGATGCACATACTTTGTTACAAAGTTTTTGAATTATGTATTTCCATAAAAGGGACAAAACAAGTACTTTGAAATTCATTTTCTTGCAGTCAATTAAGCATTCATTAGCAGTTCAAATTATTGATTGAGTCATAATAACTTCTGTGTGCTTAATGTATAGAATCATGTGGAATAGAATGTGCAAAGTATTTATTCCAAATTCAAATTGCCAGGCAGGGGTGCAGTTAATTTCACAATAATTTTGTTTACTTTCCCCCATGTTAATTCTTGAAAAAGCAGACAGAAGGGGCCCTACAGTAATATCTTTTTACATTCTTTCATCATTTACATTTTTCACCTAACTTGTGAAGTGTTCAAGAAGCATTTATCAAAATTTTTAAATTCTTTTTGATGTATGAAAATAGTGCAATCAAAGAGCTGAAAGCTCTGAGGAAAAATGACGCCACTGTCTCTAATATTGTGATATTTTTTATGCAAGTCTTGATTTTCACATACGTAATTAGTTTAACATTCCAACATGTCTCGTAAGCATATAATTGATATTCGTATATGTGTGTGTTACGTGAAGATGACAACTGGCTGTTTTTTTAGTACAAATGTATAGGTCAAGACTACCTGAATGATCTACAGTATCCAATGACTACTGGCTGTTTTTCTATAAATAAATAGGTCAAGACTACCAGAATGATCTACAATATCCAATGACTACTGGCTGTTCTTTTGTAATAATAAATAGGTCAAGACTATTTGAATGATCTACAATATCCAATGACTACTGGCTGTTCTTTTGTACATATAAATAAAGACTACCTGAATGATCTAAAGTATTCTAAGTAATGTGATTTTTGTCTTGCAATTACATTTTCTAAATCAAGAATATAGACTACTAGTATCCTTTTCAAACCAAATGATTATGAAGAGCCTGTTGTTATCAAGCTCTTATACCCCACATACTCATTAAATAAGTTACTAGTGACCTAGTTATTTCTGTTACTTGAAGCAAATTATATTTCTGTAGATTTAGACAATAGTATAATATTGTTTTACTAGTTTTATTTCACCTTGAAGATTAGACAAATGGGATACTCCTTTGATTTTTATTTCATGTCAGTCAGGTCGCTTTATATGAAACTTGAATCCACTTCTCTGCCATATTGTTATTTCATAACAACTCTGCCCTTGACCATGTTGACCCATGTAATTGATATTCATTCTTTAACCATATAGCATAGTCAGTTAGTTTTTGATTTTGCACTCCACACCACCTTTCAGGTCAAATGTCTGTCTCCATTTAAGTTAATGACATTGAACAATCATGGTATTAAACACAATTTCAATAGTGATAATGCTGTTCTAGTAGGTCACCATATATTCAACTTGGGTAGCATTCCAGTTATTGAAATTTGTGTCAGATTAGAACAATGATCTAGACTTTTAGGAATGGATCTTACAATTTAATATGGAGCCATAGTATGGGACCCCTACACGGTAACAAAAAAAAACAAGCTTGAAAAGATACGTCAAGCGGCAAAATCTATCACCAGAAATTACAAGTCAAGAGAGGATGGACCGGATACGTCTCTAAAATGCTTGCCTAACTGGAACTACAACAAGATCTCCAGTCAAGACGAACAAGGAGTTGAAGCCAGAAGTTAATATTTATGTAAAAAGTAGTTGAGGGGCTGATTCCAGCTATTGAACCATACTGTCATTCTATAATATTATTACGTAAGTATTTCTGTATTGTCCTTGTTATTGGTCCATGTCTTGGTGTATTGGTCTGAGGCAAAGCCGAAGGCCAATACTGCTGGCCGCAGACAAACAATAAGGCCAAAACAGAAATACATGTAATAGTATCTTTATTAATTAACTACAGTGTTACAATATTTTTTTATTTCATTTCACAAGAGATAAACATTTTTACCTTGAAGTGGAACTATCCAAATCTCAGTTTCTTTTTATAAGATGCAATATCTAATGATTTGGTGCCGTTTCCATGTATCTTCAGCCTTTTCTCATCTGATGAATTTTTCTACCCTTTCCAGTCACTATAAAGTGTTACAACTTTAATTTAGACACAACACATAAATAGTAATTGGAAAGGTACTGCCATTGCATGTGTAATGCAAATATATTTAAAAAAAAAAAATAATGTAAGAGTTGAAATTGAAACAACTATCCATAAGCCAATTGACCAAAGAACGAAGATTTGCGCAATTACAGAATGCATATGCCTGGTTCGGGTTTAAAAATAAAAGACCGTTTACAAAACATGAGAAGCGAAAGTAAACAGTAAAAATCGATTTGTACCATCGACATGATGAAATTATGAGGTCGTCAAGAAATGAACTTTGTGATAATTTACTCGTTCCCCAAACCTGAAATAATTCCATCGTCTACTTTCAAAATGCTTTTCAAATGAATGGGACCGTCTTTAACATAAAATATATGCCATACTTAACGTTTCAGCTTGTTTATGGTGAGTAAATAAAAACTGTGTCGTACAAACAACTGTTTACTTTCAGTTTGAGTTTATCGTGACTTACGATCTAAAAACTAGAGACGTTCCGAAATCCTGCTTTGGCCGGATCAGAACTCGGCCAATACAGAAAAAAATCTGTATTGGTTGAGTTGACATCTTATATTGCATATGCAGTTTTCATCATATAACAGTGTAGTTAGTTAATAATGATACAGTTACAGACTCTGCTGCTATAACTTTGTAAATAAAGATTCATACGCACCGTATGGGTATAACCGTATTACTAATTTCCGATTATTAAAATCTTCATAAATCTGGATAAAGACCAGTTTCTATCTAATGGATATCAAAATGATTCCGATTATTACTTTTTTAATGATTGTAAAGTTGAAATGGCATGAAAGGCTGACATTATTTAGGAGAACTATTTTGTCTAGCAATTGCTGATCATTGGAGGGTAAAAAGTCCAACACCATAACAAAACGGATCTATTTATCATGTATACATACCTATTGTTTACGATTGTAAGACATGTGCATAAAAGTGAAAGCTCAAATAAATATGAAAAATACAACAAAGGGATAGCTCCAATACCATTTTATAACAAAAAACATATGGACAGGTCAAGATATCTTTTTGGTAAATAAAAAAAAGTATGTAAACTGGTTCCCGTCCGACTACAACACTTTGTTCGAGCGTAGCGTAATACAAGCAGATTCGAGTTAGTATATAAAATAGTAAATATGAAACCGAGTGCGTAGGCGGAGGCATAATCAACTTCCGTTAGTTCTGGTCAATGGTATCGGAAACATGCCGCTGATAGCGTCATTTTCCAAAAACAGGACTTGAAACTAACAGTGGCATTTTAATTTATTTAGTCTAAAAGCATACTAACGCTTAAGGGCATACGATACAGTTACAGGGGAGGTAATGACGTTGCTAACGTAAATTGTTATTTTCGCGACGTCAAACTATGACTTATAAGGAAAAGATTCAGTTTTCGACTGATTTTTTATCATTCAAACTTATTTAACTTGAAAACGAGTTCATGGACCCCTCTTTTTTAAAATGCCATTTGGTTTGATTACGAGAAGATTATGTGTGCCAATTTTCATGAAAACGTAAATAGTGCAATTTTTAAATTTGATAAATATACAGCAAAAGTGATGTTTTTTCTACATTCATGAACATTTGATAAATACAAGTTATTTCTGAATAAAAATGTATAAATTTTAGGATACTTATAAAATACAGAAATTACCAATTATTTAACAAAAACAATTTGTGTTTATCTTTTAAAACAAAAAGTTATGTCTTTCTTTCGAAAGGAAAATACGGCCACAAATCCAATTTTGAGCAAATATACCAAATTTCGACCTCATTTTACTCAAAAGTAGCACATGAAGGTATATTTTTATTACATATTTGATTTAATCAGGTAAAAATAGTCTATATTGAAATTTTTATCAAAATGTAAATACGGGATCAAAACTGTATCGTATGCCCTTAATTGCATAAATTTCTCTGACAAACAGGTTAAGCAAATAACAAGAATCCACAGTAGAACCAATTTTCACTTAACATTTACATGAAAGTAATGTAATTGGCATGTGAAGATAGTTTCTTGGAATGCTTTCAAATTTATCCTAAAAGGGTCTATGTTGAAACTTAATTCTATACCTTTGATAGCATTCCCTCAGGTGCCTGAGTATCTGATAACCTTGGTCTCTTTGCTGCTGGTTCACTGTCACAATCTTCTTTATCTACAGTGAAATAAAAGTACTAGATTTAGTTTTATTTTATAAAAAATTACTAATGTAATTGTTTATTTATCATCCATTTGATACATTCTAAGTAATGAAGTAGTGTAAGTAATTTGGCCCCCAATGTATAGGCTATTATTTTAAGATTAAAAGTGGTTCAGTTAATTCATAAACAAATGAGAAAGTTCAACAGAACAATTTTTGTAGAGTCTTCAAACCCCATATATTTTGTTGAAAGAAGACAAAATCTGCTGGATTTCAACTATATTTAGGAAAAAGAAACATAGATTCAGGGTTCAACAAGTTAAATATTCATATCTGAATAGGGCATTTGTCTTAAAATAAATAATGTCATAAGATCTTTTTTATTGACACATGTCATACCTGCCAACCTCTGAAACCTTCAAAAGAGGGAAATCCCCTCCTCAGCTATGACAGCTGAGGGGGAGATTTTGCGCAAGGGACATTTTCAAGTTAAATATATGACCTGTTTATGTATTCATCTATAAAACACCAATAAGAGTTAATAAATATACTTTACTTCTTCAGTTCATGGTTATAATCTATACAAGGTGGATTTCTTTTTTAGCCTTTTTCAATACCTCCGAGTCTCATAACTCATAACATTCCATATTTTGATTTTGTTGTGCTTTCAAACATCGTACAGAACACCAGAAGAAATCAAAAAGTTAATTGAACATGATGTGCAAAAAGATTCATTGCCAAGTGAACTTGGTCGTAAAAACTGAAAATCTTTCATTCAAATCTGCTTGACATTACGATTTGCAGTTATCCATTTCTTCTTTTTTACACTGCCGCTTGGTCAAGGCAAAGACCTCTATCTTGTTGGAGTTGACATAGCAGAACTAATTTGGATTACTTATATCGAACATAAAAACTACTGACCAAAGTTTTCAAATGATCGCCGATTGTTTATTTATTTCAATTGAAAGTAATGAAAAAGCCAGAGAATTACGAACGCGGGTTATTCCAGGTCAAACAAGTGAAACTGCAAGCTACTGCTCACTGATGATACCCCCAGCCCAAATATTTGACGGTAAACAGGAAGTTGTTGAGTGATTAATCTGAAAACACATCCCACTGTATAGCTGACTTATATAAACACTGAAACCAAATTTCAGAAATCCTTGTTATGTAGTTCCTGAGAAAAATGTGACGAAAATTTTCAACTTGGATGTGTTGTGTAAAATGATGTAAGTGTTTGGTAAACAGGAAGCTGTTGAGTGATCAATCTGAAAATGCATCACACAGTATAGCCGACTATATAAACCCTGAAACCAAATTTCAGAAATCCTTGTATTGTAGTTCCTGAGAAAAATGCGACGAAAAATTTTCATGGGACAGAAGGACAAACTGACGGACTGACGGATGGATGGACAGACAGAGGTAAATCAGTATACCCCCACTTTTTTAAAGCGGGGGTATAAATATCTGAAAGCAGGAGATTCTATACTCCCGTGCTGGAGCGGAATGGCAAGCGGGAGATTTCGAATTTCGTCATTTGCACAGGAGAATTCCACTCTAATGAGAGGGTTGGCAGGTATGCATGTGTTATATGTTTCGGTTTCTTTTAACGTATGTTAATTAGCTTTTTATCATAGAATTTAGGTGAAAATCAAAACTTGTGCCCATTCTGAAAAGAAAACCAAACTTTTAATATGACTTGGGGGGAATAATTCTTCAACTGTAAATGTCAAAACTATCAAGATCAAAAAAAGATGTTTTTCATGGTCCATGACATTGTGTTCACATTTAAAAGATTTAGTCAATTGGTAATATATCATTTTCACCTTGTTAAGGAAAATAAAACAAACTTTTAATGTAACTAAGGCGGATGATCCTTTCGCCAGGAAATGTCTAAAAAGAAATTATCATGTAATTCTATGGACAGTATGGTCAATGACATTGTTTTTAGATTTCAAAAAGATTTGCCAAGCTGTCCTATAATTATAATGGGAAAGTCACATGTGATATATATACCCATCATCTAAGAGACTGGGGACTGGTGTATAATAACAGTTACAAGCTTTACCCCTTATCTGTAATTCAGCAATTTGTATACCAGTTTTCTGGTCTTGCTCTCTTCTTTTCACTGCAGCTTGTCTCTTGATTCTATACATTTTGTCCACAAGCAAATGAAAATATTCTTCCTGTAACATATTATTAATGTAAATTGCAAAACATTTTAACAAAATATTTCATCAATTGAAAAGACTAACTGTATGTATTCAAATCTACTTTCACAAGACCGTCAAGGAAAGACACAGCATTATCATTTATGAACAGGTGCCCTTTATTATTCATGGAAATCATGTAATCATTGTAATAAATCTCCTGTATTTTGCATCATATTCTAAATTGAAGCTTAAATCATTTGGTTAAAATATTTTTTTATAATTCATATTTTCTAAAACATACCATTACTTCCTCTAAATCTGATTAATTTTAGAACTGTTCGCTAAGCTGGACTCATACCTGCCAAATCCTGGATTGATGTTTGAGCATGCTAGTGGCTAGGGTATTAATGTAGTTGATAATACAAATATGAACTATTTACCATTGTTTTAGTGTTCAAAGATGTGTACATCTGACATACATGCATATTTTCATATCCAGATCAAACAATATAAATAAGCTTAACGAACTATCTTTGAGGAGTTGTGATTACAAAGAAGCTGGACAGGGCCAAACTATTTTTAGTTCAATGGGACATTACACTGGAAAAACTAAACTACCTTACTAACATGCACATCTGTAGGATCTATGAATGTACTCAATTTTATGTATATATGCTAAAGCACAAAGGAAGAGTTGAGATAACAAGGTATATACTGTTATCTTACCTCCTATACATTTCTAGGAATATGATTGGTTAAAAGCAACCGTGTGGAGACCATGTATATTTCATATTAGGTTAGTAGGCAGGGCTTATTTCAATACATGGTTTGTAGTGGTGTTACGTCCCTTTATACAAAAAACCCGGTGTTGAGGAAAAATCTGAAAGGTTTCTACAGAAGAAGACATTGATGATGAACGATTGAAATAAATTCATAAAACACATTTAAAGCTAACAAGTTGTTATTGTTGGCATTTGTTTTTGTATAGACAAATGGAAGTAGGTTCTTAATACTAAGTATTGAAGACTTAATCACTTTGATAGGCCACTAGTCTCAATACCACATGTTAAGATAGTCGGTAAGATAAATTCGTTACACAGTGTGAAAGTGACCTAATACGATATATATGGGGTCAGTAAATTTCATATATATATCGTATTAGGTCACTAGCACACTATGTAACTAATAACATGTGCTAGACTGGGACAAATTGTTATTAGCTCAAAGAGAAATGTTTATGGGAAAACTCAATGGATTAGAGCAGCCTACCCATATGTTCTTCTGTATTGTATATTAAGATCTAATATCATAACAAGTTTTATACCAAGATATAATTACAAATGAAGGAAGAGTTGCAATGACAAGGTCTGTGCTTAATAGGGCAACAATTTCTATCTTGAAAGTGGCAACTCTTAAAATAAACTGATGACTGGCCTGTATATAATTTTGATAGTAAAATGCAATGTTGATATGAAAATGGCAATACTTTAACATATAAATTGTGCTAAACATCCATAGTCAACCAACCGTGACTGAAGGTTCAGGTCAAAATTATCTCTGGAAATGATATCTGCCAATGCTAATAAAACTGCATACAAAATGTATTTGACGTATCATAAGTGGTTCCCCATAAACTGACCTTATTACAAACTTCAACATAAACTCTGCATTGACTTCCAAAGCCAATGCTAATATAACTGCATACAAAATGTATTTGACGTATCGTAAGTGGTTCCCCATAAACTGACCTTATCACAAGCTTTAACAAATAAAGTTTGCAAAACATCCAAAGCCGATGAATAATAGTGATTATAATTATACGTTTTGAGTTAATGGACTGGAAAAGCTTTTCATTGTCAGATAGTCTGATAGTCAGTACATCAGTATGCATTCAAGACGACAGATGACAAAGCCAAACATTTGCAAAACTGGCTTCTTCACAGCTGAATTTTTACAGTGATAATATTTATAGTGCCCATAAATCTAGACACATGCAAACTTATTCTTCAACATTATCAATTTCTCACCATAGTAAGATTTTAAAAATTGTTCTTATCTGAACCAATATTGCTTTAGTTTTTGATAAATTGAAATATACTCAATCATGCATTGCTTATTAGTTATGAAAACTTATGGTTCTTCATCCTGTTTACACTTTAACTTATATTTTGGCATTGCACAATATTTTGCTTTTCTCAAGAATGTTTAAATTATCCTTATACTAAATCCTTTGGATGTGTACTGATCAATACTCCATTCTGGGAGAAAATAATTTATTTATTCATTTTAATTGGCTTTGAACTAATTTTCAGTACTTGCCAGTACTCTTAAATCAGTACTTTGTGTCTTTTGTTTTATGTTAGTAGTTTTTTGAGCTTTGTACCAATCTGTTGAGTTCAGCCATTTCCAACTAATTCTTACTTATAGTTCTTATGTTGTGCTGTTAGACCAGTTCTAGTTTAGGGGAGTGTTGAGCTCTCAGAATCATGTTTAACCCCACTACATTCTTTATGTGCATGACCTAAGCCAAAAGCCTGTAATTCAGTGGTTAATACAGAACATCCTAATTAACACATCAAAAAATAATCTGTTCATATATACTCATTAAAATCAATTCGGTCAATACATCATACCTTAGTGTCAGCTTTTTCAAACAATTGCTGTTCCATTCTCGTGCAAAAAGCCACAACTGTCATGAATTTTGTTCTATTTTCATTAGTCTTTGGCAGCAGTGCATCAACACTGTAAATTTACAAAACAAACAATTCCTTTCAATGTAGTTCAACTGAAAATGAGGGTTTTGATATAGCCAATAGTAAAATTTCTTTTCTACATTTAGTATGATCAAGGGAAATGGAACAACTACACACTGATCTGCAATATATATATATATATCATGAAAAGTATTTTATATTCAATGGGAATAGCATTTAAAACATAATAAAACTGTAGAAATGTGACAAGGGATTTTGTTGGTCCATGTTATTTTGCTTGTCATTTACTGACCACTAAAATCAAAGAACCTTACTTTGTAGCATGCTTATATAACCCCTTAATCAAACAAAAACAGATGTGTCCCTGCCCTGGGATAGCACCAAGAACAGGATTTTGATAAAACAAGAGTGCACACGCTGAAATGTCTCGCCTTCTTTACTAATCATTGATATTATATTGATAGTCCTAAATATAAAGCTTTACTACAACTATGACATAAACTTAACATGATCCAAAAAAAAAATGAGGTCAAGGTCGTATAAACCAAACAAGAAATAAATGTACACCTTACAATCATTCAATACACTAAATATAGTTGACCTATTGCTTATAGTTTCTAAGATACAGATTTAACCAAGAAAACTAAACATTGACCAATGAACCATGAAAATGAGGTCAAGGTCAGATGAACCATGCCAGGTAGACATATACAACTTGCAATCCTTCCATACAACAAATATAGTTGACCTACTGCTTATAGTATTAGAAAAACAGACCAAAACACAAAAACTTAACAATGAGCAATGAACCATGAAAATGAGGTCAAGGTCAAATAAAACCTGCAAGACTGACATATACATCATAAAATATTTCCATACACCAAATATAGTTGACATATTGCATATAGTATTAGAAAAAAAGACCAAAACTCAAAAACTTAACTTTGACCACTGAACCATGAAAATGAGGTCAAGGTTAGAAGACACCTGCCAGCTAGACATGTACACCTTACAATCATTCCATACACCAAATATAATAGACCTATTGCATACAGTATAAGAAAAACAGACCAAAACACAAAAACTTAACTATAACCACTGAACCATGAAAATGAGGTCAAGGTCAGATGACACCTGCCAGTTGGACATGTACACCTTACAGTCCTTCCATACACCGAAGAAGCTAGACCTATGGCCTCTAGTATCTGAGATATGGACTTGACCACCAAAACGTAACCTTTTTCACTGATTCATGAAACCAGGTCGAGGTCAAGGGAAAACTGTCTGACGGGCATGAGGACCTTGCAAGGTACGCACAACCCAAATATAGTTATCCTATTACTCATAATAAGAGAGAAATTAAAATTACAAAAAATCTTAACTTTTTTTTCAAGTAGTCACTGAACCATGAAAATGAGGTCAAGGACAATGGACATGTGACAGATGGAAACTTCATAACATAAGTCATCTATATACAAAGTATGAAGCATCCAGGTCTTCTACCTTTTAAAATATAAAGCTTTTAAGAAGTTAGCTAACGCCACCGCCAGATCGCTATTCCTATGTTGAGCTTTCTGCAACAAAAGTCGCAGGCTCGACAATAAAAAATCTTCTTTCACATCACCATACAAATACTTCAAATTTTCTAAGCCATTTTACCCTTAACACACTTCTTCTTTAATAGGAATCTGGCAAGTGATTGATACACTATTAAGGCAACATGAAAAAGAACACATTTGAAATTTGTAAAAGTCCCCATCCCACCAAAATGTTTTTTTCTTCCTTCAAATAATACTCATAAAATTTGTGTAAGGAATAAACCATCATTGTTTCAGATCAGAAAGGAGTAGGCAAAGAAAAGTAGGTGTCAAGGAAGTGATGATAGAGGTAAAGACAGCAAATATAACACCCAATGCAAAATATTACTGGTCTGTTACAATACATAACAACAATAACATTTCATAAGTGATTCATTTAAAGTGGTGAGTTTATCTAGCTGTGCAAGATATATAAATTCACAGCCACGTCCATTCAGAATGATGTTAAATCCAATGGCTTATGTAGAGAGAATGCCACACTCTCTGCATGTTACAGAACCCTTGTAACAACTCTTTGAGTGGTCCATAGGTGGTCTGTTGCAATGTTAAATTTCTGTCACTTTCCGACATACCATTGTTTTCCAGTTCAAAACTTATTGCCCTTTGTCCTGATCAAACCCTATTACAGAACCTACCTATTGTATTTGTTAACTTGTTCTCATTCTGAAGTGGTATGAATTTTTTGCCACTGGACGTAAAACAAAAAACAAAAATTAATCAATCAAACACTTTATAACAGTAATTTGCTGCTTCAGAATCCTGTGGCCAATTCAGGTGGGGTTAAGCGAGCCTTATGCCAAGACTGGTAAACAAAAAATATTTTAACTTGCTATGTACAGCACTATTTCTAACATTACAGACACTTATGCCCTCCCCTTTCCTTAATCCCTGGATCTGCCCCTGGAATCTGAAAGATTGTTGGTAATTTATTATAAGTACAACAAAATAAAATAAGGTTGAAGTCATTGATTGAACTTCAATTATTTAAGATGTTTTTAACCAATCACATTGTTTGTTGCATGAATTTGAAAATATTACCCAGAATGCTTCAGATTCTGAAACAGGTCTTACAATTTATTGACTAGATGATTTCTGTAGTCCAAAGATGTTTTCTCTTTCCAACCTTTTCCTTGAACTTTTCTCTTCTTCCCATTACCATTTGCTACTCTTGTAGAAGTTGCAATGCTTTTATTGAGATCTTTTGTAAAAAAAATAATTAATATCAATATTAACACACAAGGGTGCTTTTTAAAATCATGCTTATTAATGATATTAAAGCTTTTTTCCTTGTTTACTGACAAAGTTTATAAGCAAACTGTTCATAATTGTTGTTAAATAAGAGTCTTTAAAAATAAATTCCTTTGATTAAAAGCTAAAACAAACATAACTCCGAATAATTCAGTCGTTATATTCCACTGCTCTACAATGGCTACATTAACGCCTGAAGGCCTTGTCAATGAAAAATCGTCAAATTATCATTCGAATTAGCTTGGGATTTACCTATCTCGATAATATTGTGCTATTAGCTGATTGGCTCTCTCTCACATAGGGCACCAATCAAAATCCTGGATTTATGATGCTGCTTTTTATTGTATAAAGAATTCAGGCCCTCGAGAGTGGGAGAGTCGATCATGGGAGGGACTGAATTATTCGGGTTAAAACAAACAAAATGTTTTACTTCATTCTATTAATTTGTTTGCAACACAAGGTCTAGCATGCTTACATGGAGCTTTATACCAACTTTCAGAAAGCTCTGCTTGTAGCTCCTTAAAAAAATGTGACAAAAATGTCATATACTGTGGATTCATTTTTTCGTGGATACCAATTTTTCGTGGATAAAGGTAAACTTGTATGTTCGTGGATATTTAATTTCATGGTTTTACCGAGGTCTGCATACAAGTCTATAGAAAATTTGTTATTCGTTGAACATTTAATTTCGTGGTTTACCTGTACCCACGAAATCCACGAAAATTGGTATCCAACAAATAATAATGAATCCACTGTAATGGAAGGTAGTTAAACTACCGTTTCAGTAGGGATACAATAAATCATATTAAATTGGTCAAAGTGACCTAATAATGACATTTTTAATGTCATAGTTGGCAAATTTGCATTGACATTAATGAGTGTGGTCACTATATTATTATTACTTTGTTACCTTCATACTCAGAATGGATATCAGATCCAATCCTTCAAGTCCAAGAACTGTATACGCTGCATTGAATGTATCATCATAATGAAGCATGAACTTTGTAATCCTCTCTGTACCTAAAATACA
Organism: Mytilus coruscus; assembly: GCA_017311375.1. NCBI lineage: Eukaryota > Metazoa > Mollusca > Bivalvia > Mytilida > Mytilidae > Mytilus > Mytilus coruscus. Next base: position 32,326,689 of record CM029601.1, read on the forward strand.
AATTCACAAAAAAAAAATCAAACATTAACTAAAATAGTAATAGTAACATGAATCACCGAGAATCTTTCTGTGTTGAGAAATCTGCATTACTGAAAAAGAGAATTTTATAATTATCATTAATCAAAGTGCTGGATAGCACCTCTGGGAATTTTGCAACTGTAGATGTGTATTTTTAAAATAGATTATAGATGTGTATTATTTTAAATATGTATTCAATCACAGCTTTGATATTTTTAACTAAACCATTTTCTTTTTTCATAAAATTTTTCATATAAAATTTTGATATTTTCTATTGCAACCTTGAACTGTTGTTCTAAAATAATCAAATATACAATAAGCTCTGTTAATTTCTTTTATGTGCCCATGCCATATCTAGGGCCTGTGATTTTATAGTATTTTTTTCCATTCGTAACTGGGCATTACCTAACAACAACAGTAAAATGACGGCATCAAATTCAAACTTGATCTTGGTGTTGTGGTTAAAAGTATTTTGTATAAGTTTAGAACAATTGGTTGAGGCACACTAAAGTTAGAGCACGGAATTGAAAAAATTGTAAGTGTTCGCTGAACCCGGTGTTTCGCCTACTTTGCTGTTAATCGCAGGCTCAACAAAATGAGGAAAAATTAATAAAATATTCCTCTCTATACTATCTTTTGATTGTAAGAAGCTTCTGTCCAAGTTTGGTAAAATCCAGGATAGTTTATGAATCTAATAAATGTTTTAAAAATAACTGCAGACTGTATGTAATGTTAACTGGAAGAAAAGCTAAGTCCATTAAGTAAAATACGGAAAACAAGAACAAAATTTTAACTAAATTTCCTTCTAGATACTAGCTTTTGATCATAAACAAGCTTCTGTCCAAGTTTGATACATATCCAGGATAGTTTAAGAAAGTTATTAAAATTTTAAAACTTTAGCCACAGAGTGAATGTAATGTTTCTTGCAGAAAACCAAGTCCATTTATAAGTAATATACTGAAAAATGGATTTTTTTTAACAAAATTTACTTCTGGTTACTATTGTATGATCATAAACAAGCTTCTGTCCAAGTTTGGTAGAAATCCAGGATAGTTTAAGAGAGTTATTAAAATTTCAAAACTTTAACCACAGAGTGAATATTTGTGGATGCCTCTACGCCGCTGAAATGTAGGATCGCTATGTCTCGCTTTTTCGACAAAAGTCAAAGCAGTGTGAAACCTTTTTTGAACTCGCCAAATTGGCGAGCAGCTTTCATTTCAACTCGCCAAATTGAAATCCCACTAGCCAGCTTGGCGAGTTCCTAAAATTTTGAACTCGCCATCTTATTCAGATGTTATTGTATGTAATAAACATTTTAGAAATAGCTTTATTCTAGGTTTACTTATATATTTGGTTGAAGCTTTGGAGGAAGTATCTGTGATCCTTTCTCTCTGACAGTGTTTACGATTAATTTTGTTCAGTGGCTTCCCATTCAGGAGTACTTAGTCAATAGAAAGGGGTTAGTGATATTTATATAATACCTAAATAGGGTATACATTTATAAGTATAATATATAATAATGTAAATAGGTTAACAGATTAACTGAAGAATTTAATTTAATTTGTGATTTAATAAGAAATCACATTGAAAATGACATCATTTAAGTAACAATTTATGGTTTTAACTTTTCTTGATAACTGTTTATATATTAACCTTGGTTCCAAGGAAAATGTTGGTTTAAGAGGACTATATAAATCAAGGACTTGTAAATTTTCTTTATCTTGAAAAGTTGTTTTAAAATGTTTATTATTCAAAAGTTGCTACTGTTGACCATAATTAATGCATTTTCAATATTTGTGCCATTAGAAAATTTCAATAACAAATATTGTTCTGCAATGTACACTGTTAAGATTATTTTGGTGACCTTTTCCTTCCTTTCATGTTATTTAAAAGCTGAATTAATAAGCATCTTATTTTTCCATGCTGTTCTATTTAATATCCATTACCGGAAACGGACATATTTGCCAGTCATACCTAAACTGAAAGCTATTTGTCCTAAACGAAAAATTGGGATTTAAGACAAATTTTAATTTTTTTACAGAAATAATTTCGGTCATTTCATTGAGATCGGGTTTCTTAATCGCCATTTTGCACTTGTGATCATATAATACCTTTCCTGTAATAAAACTGCCACTCCAGTAAAGTCTGATAATCCTGAGGGCCCTCCTTATAACTATATTAATGCCTCCGGGAAATATTGGCTAATGATCGCTAATCACTTTTTACCTTTGTTTTTAATTCGCACACATTGATCACAAGCTCAGAACTAATATTATATAGAAATCAAAATTCCATGACAGCTGCATTCATTTTTTAATTACTTTTCAGCAAAGACATTCATCAATTCTGATTTAAAAATTAATACTTAATTTAATTTATGTAGAATAAGGCAATTTTTCCGAGTTACACTTGTGCTTTATTTACTATGTAATACACATGCGTGAAATTGTCTTCAGCAGATTAGACATTTAATCATAAAATGCAAAATGATTTCATGCTAAATTAAACGAGTGCAACTATTATCTGTTTTATTAAAACACTTTAAAAGGTAATAAAATTAAAAAGCAGGTGATTTCCTGTCAATTTGATAAACAAAACGAATCCCAGAAATGAATCCAGAATTAATCGTACTTTAGTATTGTCGCAAAACTTCTGGTTTTAATTTCGACTTCAAAATCGAAAGAAACGTTAGCTATGTCTGAGAAATAAACCATTTTGAGTCATTAAAATCATTTCAATTTTAAACCATTGCCTTCCTAAAACTGTTCTTGGAACGTTTTTAGAAAAATGGTAAGAAAATTCAAGAAGTAAATGCAATGAAACAGTCAATACAAGTTCGTTGATGCTATGAATCTAGTGTGATATCGACAATTTTAAAAAGGCACCAACTTTTAATTCATCTCAAAATGACCGAAATTGTGTGAAAAAATTTCCAGATGCTTATTAACACACTAATTGTTTATACTGATATATATTTATGTACATATCTGTTATACAAACCGTGTATGCCTATGTGAAAATAAACAAATTTAACATCATGAAATTTGAACTTATTTTCAAAAAAATTTGTAAGGGTTCCGCGGAACCCAGTGTCTCGCCTTCTTTTGCTGCTAGTCACAGGCTCAACAAAAATGGGGAAAAAATTATTAAAAATTTTCCTATAGATACTATCTTTTGATTGTAAGAAGCTTCTGTCCAAGTTTGGTAAAAATCCAGAATGATTTATAAATCTAATAAATGTTTTAAAAACTTTAACTACAGACTGAATGTAATGTTGACTGGAAGAAAAACTAAGTCCATTTATAAGTTATATACGGAAAACAGGAAATAAATTTTTACAAAACTTCCTTTGAGATACTAGGTTTTGTTCATAAACAAGCTTCTGTCCAAGTCTGGTACAAATCCAGGATAGTTTAAGAAAGTTATTAAAATTTTAAAAACTTTAACCACAGAGTGAATATAATGTTAACTGGCAGAAAAACTTAAAGTCCATTTATAAGTAAAATACGGAAAAACAGGTTTTTTTTTTAACATAATTTACTTCTGGATACTATCTTATGATCATAAACAAGCTTCTGTCCAAGTTTGATACAAATCCAAAAATTTCAAAAACTTTAACCACAGAGTGAATATTTGTGGACGCCGCTGACGACGGAATGTAGGATCGCTATGTCTCGTTTTTGCGACAAAAGTCGCAGGCTCTACAAAAAAATCAATCAATGCACTGATATATTGTCCAATAGAAAGCAACTAAATTTTTACTTGTAGGAAGTATAAATTTGGACATTTAATATTAACGGCACTTTAAAATCATGCTTATTAATGATATTAAAGCTTTTTTTCTTTATTTACTGGCAAAGTTTATAACCAAACTGTTCATAATTGTTGTTAAATAAGTGTCTTTAAAAAAATAAATTCCTTTGATTAAAAGCTAAAAACAACAAAATGTTTTACTTAATTCTATTTATTTTATTGCAATACCTTCAATGTATAGCATGCTTACACAAAGCTTGATTCCAAATTTCAGGAAGCTCCTCTTTGTAGTTCCTTAAAAAAAATGTGACAAAAAATGTCATATAATGGAAGGCAGTAAACCAGTATCCTCCTTCCTTTTCGGTGGGGATACAATAAATCATATTAAATTGATTATAGTGACCTAAAAATGACATTTTTTAACGTTATAGTTGGCAAATTTGCATTGACATTAATGAGTGTGGTCACTATATTATTATTACTTTGTTACCTTCATACTCAGAATGGATATCAGATCCTATCCCTTCAAGTCCAAGAACTGTATACGCTGCATTGAATGTATCATCATAATGAAGCATGAACTTTGTAATCCTCTCTGTACCTAAAATAAAAATGCACAAAAATAAAAATCAAACCAAAACTAAGCACTAAAATAGTAATAGTAACATGAATCACCTGAAAATCTTTCTGTGTGTTGAGAAATCTGCATTTTTAAATGCAGGCATTACTGAAAAAGAGAATTTTATAATCATCATGTAAATTTTTTCATATAAAATTTTGATATTTTCTATTGCAACCTTGAACTGTTGTTCTAAAATAATCAAATATACAATAAGCTCTGTTAATTTCTTTATGTGCCCATGCCATATCTAGGGCCTGTGATTTTATAGTATTTTTTCCATTCGTAACTGGGCATTACCCTAACAACAACAGTAAAATGACGGCACCGAAATTCAAACTTGATCTTGGTGTTGTGGTTAAAAGTATTTTGTATAAGTTTCGTAACAATTGGTTGAGGCACACTAAAGTTAGAGCACGGAATTGAAAAAATTGTAAGTGTTCATGGAACCCGGTGTTTCGCCTACTTTTGCTGTTAATCGCAGGCTCAACAAAATGAGGAAAATTAATAAAATATTCCTCTCTATACTATCTTTTGATTGTAAGAAGCTTCTGTCCAAGTTTGGTAAAAATCCAGGATAGTTTATGAATCTAATAAATGTTTTAAAAATAACTGCAGACTGTATGTAATGTTAACTGGAAGAAAAGCTAAGTCCATTAAGTAAAATACGGAAAACAAGAACAAAATTTTAACTAAATTTCCTTCTAGATACTAGCTTTTGATCATAAACAAGCTTCTGTCCAAGTTTGATACATATCCAGGATAGTTTAAGAAAGTTATTAAAATTTTAAAACTTTAGCCACAGAGTGAATGTAATGTTTCCTGGCAGAAAACCAAGTCCATTTATAAGTAATATACTGAAAAAATGGATTTTTTTTAACAAAATTTACTTCTGGTTACTATTGTATGATCATAAACAAGCTTCTGTCCAAGTTTGGTAGAAATCCAGGATAGTTTAAGAGAGTTATTAAAATTTCAAAACTTTAACCACAGAGTGAATATTTGTGGATGCCTCCGCCGCCGCTGAAATGTAGGATCGCTATGTCTCGCTTTTCGACAAAAGTCAAAGCAGTGTGTGAAACCTTTTTTGGAACTCGCCAAATTGGCGAGCAGCTTTTCATTTCAACTCGCCAAATTGAAATCCCACTAGCCAGCTTGGCGAGTTCCTAAAATTTTGAACTCGCCATCTTATTCAGTATGTTATTGTATGTAATAAACATTTTTAGAAATAGCTTTATTCTAGGTTTACTTATATATTTGGTTGAAGCTTTGGAGGAAGTATCTGTGATTTCCTTTCTCTCTGACAGTGTTTACGTATTAATTTTGTTCAGTGGCTTCCCATTCAGGAGTACTTAGTCAATAGAAAGGGTTAGTGATATTTATATAATACCCTAAATAGGGTATACATTTATAAGTATAATATATAATAATGTAAATAGGGTTAACAGATTAACTGAAGAATTTAATTTAATTTGTGATTTAATAAGAAATCACATTGAAAATGACATCATTTAAGCAACAATTTATGGGTTTTAACTTTTTCTTGATAACTGTTTATATATTAACCTTGGTTCCAAGGAAAATGTTGGTTTAAGATCTAGAGGGACTATATAAATCAAGGACTTGTAAATTTTCTTTATCTTGAAAAGTTGTTTTAAAATGTTTATTATTCAAAAGTTGCTACTGTTGACCAATTAATGCATTTTTCAATATTTGTGCCATTAGAAAATTTCAATAACAAATATTGTTCTGCAATGCACACTGTTAAGATTATTTTGGTGACCTTTCCCTTCCTTTCATGTTATTTAAAAGCTGAATTAATAAGCATCTTATTTTTCCATGCTGTTCTATTTAATATCCATTATCAAAATTAAGTTTTTATTTACAGTTTATAGGAAATTTACTCTTGATTCAATCTTCAAAACGTGTATTAAAATTACATTGCCAAAAGGAAAGTGAAAGTAATTCTATCTATCTATAAAACACGTTTTGATTGGTTTAAGTTTTTCATACAACTGTCATCTAGCCAATCAGAACACATGTAACATAATATTTATCATCTGGGTTCCTGTTTCAACAGAAGTCATGGATAACAGTATTGATTTTTGCGGGAAAAATGTTTTTGTAAACAATCTTTCGGCTGGCTTGATTCAAAGTCGCCACAGAAGGGTCACTCGCCACAAGGGCGAGTTCTATTGAATCTGGACTCGCCTAATATGATTCTTACTCGCATTTGGCGAGTTGGCGAGCGGAGGTTTCACACACTGCAAAGGCTCGACAACAATCAGTTTTAAATTTGTAAAGGGCATAACTCTAGAACAGTAAAACTGACGCCACTAAAACTCAAATTTAATCAGTGTTTTGTGATAATGAGCATTGTGTATAAGTTTCATAACATTTGGTTGAGACAAACTAAAATTAGAGATCGTAAACAAAAATTCAAGCAACTTTTCATTTGTTAAGGAGCATAACTCTAGAATTGTAAAATCGACGCCACCAAAATTCAACTTGACCTGTGTTTTGTGGAAATAAGCATTGCGTATAAGTTTCATACAATTTGGTTTAGGAAAACTAAAGTTAGAGAACAGATGGGATGTACGGATGTACATACAAGTAAGGGACGTATAAATTCTTACAGAAGAAAAAGGGTAAAACTTAATACGGTGGAGACATAACAATAGCAGTATGACGACATGAATAAAAGTTTATATACACTAGATTCATAGAGGTGCTAATAACCCGGCTGTAACACATTTTATAGTTGATGCTGTGAAATTTAGCATTGAGACAATAACATTTGAGATTTTGGTTTGTCATAATTATTTGGACTAGCACTAAGAAAAGAAAGTCATTTTCTTATTACATGGACAGATTTTATTTAATCATGTAAATAATTGCTATAGCACTTGTCTTGATACACTGAGTTATTCTAAGTAGAAGCTGACTTGTCTGCCTTATATCCTTGTATCGATCTGTGTAAAATGTAATTGTTAATCGTAACGCTGAGGAGGCTGCTATATGTACGAACTGTCGTTCAGTCAATGTTTTCAGCTGTCAGTTTGACCCACGTGACTGAGCATGCTGGACGAGTGAAGGTCCTTAAATCCACATTGGAATGTGAAATAGCTAGTATTTAAAAGCGGAATTTATATAGCAAAAAAAAAAATCATTATGGTGGAAATACTTAACCTGTTATGAATTGATTGGTGTTTTATGCCACTTTCAGCACTATTGTGATATTTTGTGGCAGTCAGTTTTTATTGGTGGAGGAAGCCCTGAGTGCCCAGAGAGAACCACCGACCTTCTTTATCAATTGAATCTTTCCCTTTATATTGCAAACTGTACCAAAAATGTCTTTCCTGTTTTGTTACAACTCAAATTTCAATAGGCTCTAAATTAATTAAATTTTGTTTTCAGAATACTAAGAGAGAGAATACTATACTATGCTAGTATCATAAAGAAATCATTCTGTCAAGAAATTATCAAATGGTGTTATCTAAAAGATTCTAATACTAAGTCTCATCAGCTAGACTGGTTTCATACAAAGGTCTTACTAGATGGGATCAATTTCTTGTCTTTTTAGTCACCCATCCCTCCCTTTTGGTGGTTTACTGAATGAAATATAACACAAAACAAAGTCATCAAGAGAAGAAAAATTTAAAAGTGTAAACATTATTTATACAAGGATAAAACTTAACTAGAGGCTCTAAAGAGCCTGTGTCGCTCACCTTGGTCTATGTGCATATCAAACAAAGGACACTCTCCAACATTGTAGACGAGAATAGACTTCATGACAAAAATCTCTATTTTGTTGATCTTGTATTACTGATCTTTGAGTCTGTTTAGTCTCTCTCTATCTTCTTTAGTTTTTGCTCAAAACACAAAAGAGGGTAAAAAAAAAAATCCTCATTTAAGGACAATCACTCCTATGAAGAGTGACAGTCTACAAACTATATCGGCAAAATTTGACTTTTTAATAGATCTTGCCTTGCTGATCATTTTTGTGATTTAAAGTGTTTATTTATCTATTATAATTTAAATCATATAAGGCATAACGGAAAAAAAATGTTTCTCTCTAAATATCATAGTTTTCATAATAGGCAAAAATGAAAAAAAAAAAAGGTAAAATTTGTCATTTATGGGCAATAACTCCTGTAAGAATTTGTCTAACAGTTTTGACGTAGAGTTCATTATTCTGAACATTTTTGCTCCTTTCAGATTTTCTCTATTTATGACGGTTCAAAAAATAATAGACAAAACTTGCATTTTACCCCTATGTTCTATTTTTAACCATGTCGGCCATGTTGGTTGGTAGGCGGGGTCATCGGACACATTTTTAAAACTAGATACCCGAATGATGATTTTGGCCAAGTTTGGTTATATTTGACCCAGTAGTTTCAGAGAAAATTTTGTAAGCAAAAAAAGTTAACGGGCGGACACATTTTTAAACTAGATACCCTAATGATGACGGAAGCCAAGTGATGAGAAAAGCTCACTTGGCCCATAGGGCCAGGTGAGCAAAAAATCAAGATAAAACACAGTATCACACATTAATAATTTGATAACTTACTGATAGAAGTATCAAAGAAAAAATGATCACTGAATCTGATTGAACATAGGCGACAAGTTCCTGGATTATCACACAGATGTTTTGTGTCTGAATTTTCTTGAACCAAATTCTCAAAATGAGTACAGTAGCCACAATGTTCTGATGAACATTGCTTTTCCAACAAACATTTAATGAAATGATCATTATAATTCTGGTCCTTTGATAAAGCAGCAGTTTTCATTGCAGCGCATACTACACATCCCGTTCCTCTACATAAGTTGTGACAGTACAGCCCATTGACCAATTCACAGGTTTCACAACTCTTATGACCAGATCTTTCATTCCTTTTTTTAATACTTTCTTTTAAAGGACGACACAAGCCACACTCTGTGTTAATGCAGCTGTTCCAGTGTTCCAACAAGAGCTTACTTGGAAAACAACCCTCATCTGTAAGAAAGTAAAAAGAAATGATTGAAATTAACAGGGAGAGTATGACAATAACAACTTAACTACTGACAACAGGAGAGTTAACATACAGTAGCTGGTGTCTGGTTTTGTTCATTTTTGGGGCTTCGGTCGGAAAGCTAATTCTTTGCTGAGTTCATTATCCATGTTTCATGGCATTGTACAATGCTTTTAAATGAACAGTTGAATGATTACATAAAAAATAATTTCTTTGAAAAAATGTCTGGCAAGGAAATAGCGGAAGTTAAGACACACGCAAAAAATTATTTGTAAATATTAGGTAAGAGATTCAGAATGTCTTGTTACTCTGTTGGATTGCCATCTTATTGATGAAAACCATTCATAAACAAATAAACTGTTATCACAGAGATATGTCTCGGCTATTTGTTATTTTAATAATGCAAATGTTGAAATTAAAATAGCAATACTTTAACATGTAAGTTATGCAAATATTCAAAGTCAATGAACAATGACTGAAGGTACAGGGCTAAACAATCTCCATGGAAATGAGATGTGCCAATGCTAATACAACTGCATACCAAATACCATTGACTTTTCATAAGTCGTTCCCTTTAAACAAACCTAAACACAAACATTAACTTGTAAACTATGTAAAAGTTTCAAAGTCAATGAACAATAATGAGGGGGTGGGGTTATATAATCTCCATGGAAATGAAACTTGCAAATGCCAATACATTTGCATACAAAATATCATTGACTTAGCATTAGTGGTTCATCTTAAACGGACCTAATCACAAACTAATACATATGTAAACTAAGCAAAAGTTTCAAAGTCAATGACTGAGGGGGCAGGGTTAAATATTCTCCATGGAAATGAGACATACCTGTTAACCTATGACAATGAAAATGCAGGTGATGACCTGCATAGAAGAATAAAATCTCAGGTCATAACACGTACGAACTTTTTCGAGCTGAATTTCAGTATCTAGGGGATATTTTTCTTATAATTTATATCAAAGTTTCCAAAACATGTCCACATGGTTAAGTAATTTAAAATTGTACACATTATCATTTCATTGCACTTGAAGGACATTGATAGATTTTTGTTATATTACCTTAATTCCTTTTCATTTTCAATCCATGACATACAATGTGCCAATTTGTGAGATCTTAACATACATTTGTGCAGCTTTTGAACACCAGAACAGATTATATGTTGATATTCGAATATAATAAGATAAAGTTAAACAATAAAAAGAGGTACAGATGAAAAAGTAATTTTCAAAATTTTTATTTTTAATTGTTCTAAGGTAGAAAAATAGTAAAAGTATTATTCTGATATGTTTTGCATTCAATTCATTTCAAATTTAATCTTTTACAAAAAACATAAGTTTAAGGAGAATATTGTGAGATGACAAAATTGCTTTGTTGATCTTTTTGTATTCAACTTTTAAACAACAAAGTACAACAAATATGATGACTGATACTCATGACACTGAAAATATGGTCTTCATTCTTGTGAAGAAAATGGTAAGGTTTGAAATATTTCTTAAATATTAATTCAATACCAATACTTTAATTTGTATTGGATTTATCCCAGGAAATGAGAACAAGGGACACAATTAAATTCATTTTTTTCCTAAACTTCTGATAAAATATAAAATGAAGAACTATATTTTTTAATGAGAATTTTTTTTTAATAGTTAATTGATAATTTGAACAATATTAATTAAGTTTTAGATCTTGCATGGTTGATAAATTTTCTCTCAAAATTTCTGATATTCTATTAAAGTTTTAAATATAATATGAGGCAGGCATTACCTGTGAAAGGGGATGAAGTCTGTATA